>CM067847.1:22296240-23641657 GCA_034509565.1 Triticum monococcum
CCAGTGATCCACTCCTGGATTACTTTGGTACCTCCCTGCTAAACTTATAGCAAGGCACACATCAGGTCTGGTACACAGCATTGCATACATGATAGAGCCTATGGCTGAAGCATAGGGAACATCTTTCATTTTCTCTCTATCTTCTGCAGTGGTCGGGCATTGAGTCTGACTCAACTTGACACCTTGTAACACAGGCAAGAACCCTTTCTTTGCTTGATCCATTTTGAACTTCTTCAAAATCTTGTCAAGGTATGTGCTTTGTGAAAGTCCAATTAAGCGTCTTGATCTATCTCTATAGATCTTTATGCCTAATATGTAAGCAGCTTCACCGAGGTCTTTCATTGAAAAACTCTTATTCAAATATCCCTTTATGCTATCCAGAAATTCTATATCATTCCCAATCAGTAATATGTCATCCACATATAATATTAGAAATGCTACAGAGCTCCCACTCACTTTCTTGTAAATACAGGCTTCTCCGAAAGTCTGTATAAAACCAAATGCTTTGATCACACTATCAAAGCGTTTATTCCAACTCCGAGAGGCTTGCACCAGTCCATAAATGGATCGCTGGAGCTTGCACACTTTATTAGCTCCCTTTGGACCGACAAAACCTTCCGGTTGCATCATATACAACTCTTCTTCCAAAAATCCATTCAGGAATGCAGTTTTGACATCCATCTGCCAAATTTCATAATCATAAAATGAGGCAATTGCTAACATGATTCGGACAGACTGAAGCATCGCTACGGGTGAGAAGGTCTCATCGTAGTCAACCCCTTGAACTTGTCGAAAACCTTTTGCGACAAGTCGAGCTTTGTAGACAGTAACATTACCGTTAGCGTCAGACTTCTTCTTGAAGATCCATTTATTCTCAATTGCTTGCCGATCATCGGGCAAGTCAACCAAAGTCCATACTTTGTTCTCATACATGGATCCCATCTCAGATTTCATGGCTTCAAGCCATTTTGCGGAATCTGGGCTCACCATCGCTTCTTCATAGTTCGTAGGTTCATCATGATCTAGCAGCATGATTTCCAGAACAGGATTACCGTACCACTCTGGCGCGGTTCTCACTCTGGTTGATCTACGAGGTTCAGTAGTATCTTGTCCTGAAGTTTCATGATCATTATCATTAGCTTGCTCACTAATTGGTGTAGGTGTCGCAGAAATAGTTTTCTATGATGTACTACTTTCCAATAAGGGAGCAGGTACAGTTACCTCATCAAGTTCTACTTTCCTCCCACTCACATCTTTCGAGAGAAATTCCTTCTCTAGAAAGTTTTCGAATTTAGCAACAAAAGTCTTGCCTTCGGATCTGTGATAGAAGGTGTATCCAATAGTTTCCTTTGGATATCCTATGAAGACACATTTCTCTGATTTGGGTTCGAGCTTATCAGCTTGAAGCTTTTTCACATAAGCATCGCAGCCCCAAACTTTCAGAAACGACAACTTTGGTTTCTTGCCAAACCATAGTTCATAAGGCGTCGTCTCAACGGATTTTGATGGTGCCCTATTTAACGTGAATGCGGCCGTCTCTAAAGCATAACCCCAAAATGATAGCGGTAAATTAGTAAGAGACATCATAGATCGCACCATATCTAGTAAAGTACGATTACGACATTCGGACACACCATTTCGCTGTGGTGTTCCGGGTGGCGTGAGTTGCGAAACTATTCCGCATTGTTTCAAATGTACACCAAACTCATAACTCAAATATTCTCCTCCACGATCAGATCGTAGAAACTTTATTTTCTTGTTACGATGATTTTCAACTTCACTCTGAAATTCTTTGAACTTTTCAAATGTTTCAGACTTATGTTTCATTAAGTAGATATACCCATATCTGCTTAAGTCATCTGTGAAGGTGAGAAAATAACGATATCCGCCACGAGCCTCAATATTCATCGGACCACATACATCTGTATGTATGATTTCCAACAAATCTGTTGCTCTCTCCATAGTACCGGAGAACGGTGTTTTAGTCATCTTGCCCATGAGGCATGGTTCGCAAGCACCAAGTGATTCATAATCAAGTGGTTCCAAAAGTCCATCAGTATGGAGTTTCTTCATGCGCTTTACACCGATATGACCTAAACGGCAGTGCCACAAATAAGTTGCACCATCATTATCAACTCTGCATCTTTTGGCTTCAACATTATGAATATGTGTATCACTAATATCGAGATTTAATAAGAATAGACCACTCTTCAAGGGTGCATGACCATAAAAGATATTACTCATATAAATAGAACAACCATTATTCTCTGATTTAAATGAATAACCGTCTCGCATTAAACAAGATCCAGATATAATGTTCATGCTCAATGCTGGCACCAAATAACAATTATTTAGGTCTAATACTAATCCCGAAGGTAGATGTAGAGGTAGCATGCCGACCGCGATCACATCGACTTTGGAACCGTTTCCCACGTGCATCGTCACCTTGTCCTTAGCCAATCTTCGCTTAATCCGTAGTTCCTGTTTCGAGTTGCAAATATTAGCAACAGAACCAGTTGAAGGAAATATGCCCTAGAGGCAATAATAATGTTATTATTTATTTCCTTATATCATGATAAATGTTTATTATTCATGCTAGAATTGTATTAACCGGAAACATAATACATGTGTGAATACATAGACCAACAGAGTGTCACTAGTATGCCTCTACTTGACTAGCTTGTTAATCAAAGATGGTTATGTTTCCTAACCATGAACAAGGAGTTGTTATTTGATTAACGAGGTCACATCATTAGTAGAATGATCTGATTGACATGACCCATTCCATTAGCTTAGCACCCGATCGTTTAGTATGTTGCTATTGCTTTCTTCATGACTTATACATGTTCCTATAACTATGAGATTATGCAACTCACGTTTACCGGAGGAACACTTTGGGTACTACCAAACGCCACAACGTAACTGGGTGATCATAAAGGAGTACTACAGGTGTCTCCAATGGTAGATGTTGGGTTGGCGTATTTCGAGATTAGGGTTTGTCACTCCGATTGTCGGAGAGGTATCTCTGGGCCCTCTCGGTAATGCACATCACATAAGCCTTGCAAGCACTGCAACTAATATGTTAGTTGTGAGATGATGTATTACGGAACGAGTAAAGAGACTCGCCGGTAACGAGATTGAACTAGGTATTGGATACCGATGATCGAATCTCGGGCAAGTAACATACCGATGACAAAGGGAACAACGTATGTTGTTATGCGGTCTGACCGATAAAGATCTTCGTAGAATATGTAGGAGCCAATATGGGCATCCAGGTCCCGCTATTGGTTATTGACCGGAGACGTGTCTCGGTCATGTCTACATTGTTCTCGAACCGTAGGGTCCGCACGCTTAACGTTACGATGACAGTTATTATGAGTTTATGCATTTTGATGTACCGAAGGTTGTTCGGAGTCCCGGATGAGATCACGGACATGACGAGGAGTCTCGAAATGGTCGAGACGTAAAGATTGATATATTGGAAGCCTATGTTTGGACATCGGAAGTGTTCCGGGTGAAATCGGGATTTTACCGGAATACCGGGAGGGTTACCGAAACCCCCCGGGAGACTAATGGGCCTATTGGGCCTTAGTGGAAAAGGAGAAAAAGGGAAAGCCCACAAGCTGGCCGGCGCCCCCCTTCCCAAAGTCCTAGTAGGACTAGGATAGGGGCCGGCCCCCCTTCTCTCTCCTTTTCCCCCCGGGAGTCCTAATAGGATTAGGATTGGGGGGAGGAGTCCTACTCCCGGTGGGAGTAGGACTCCCCTGCGCCTCCTCTCCCTTGGCCGGCCGGCTCCCCTCCTCCAACCTTTATATACGGGGGCAGGGGGCACCCCAAGACACACAACTTGATCCTTGAGATCGTTCCTTAGCCGTGTGCGGTGACCCCTGCCACCAAATTCCACCTCGGTCATATCGTTGTAGAGCTTAGGCAAAGCCCTGCGTCGGTAGTACATCAAGATCGTCACCACGCCGTCGTGCTGACGGAACTCTTCCTCGACGCTTTGCTGGATCGGAGCCCGAGGATCGTCATCGAGCTGAACGTGTGCTAAGAACTCGGAGGTGCCGGAGTAACCGTACTTGGATCGGTCGGATCGGGAAGAAGACGTACGACTACTTCCTCTACGTTGTGTGATCGCTTCCGCAGTCGGTCTGCGTTGGTACGTAGACAACACTCTCCCCTCTCGTTGCTGTGCATCACCATGATCTTGCGTGTGCGTAGGAAATTTTTTGAAATTACTGCGTTCCCCAACAGTGGCATCAGAACCTAGGTTTTATGGTTTGATGTTATATGCACGAGTAGAACACAAGTGAGTTGTGGGCGATACAAGTCATACTGCCTACCAGCATGTCATACTTTGGTTCGGCGGTATTGTTGGTTGAGACGATCCGGACCAACCTTACGCATACTCTTACGCGAGACCGGTTCCCTCGACGTGCTTTGCACATAGATGGCTTGCGGAAGACTGTCTCTCCAACTTTAATTGAACCAAGTGTGACTACGCCCGGTCCTTGAGAAGGTTAAAATGGAGTCTATTTGACGAACTATCATTGTGGTTTTGATGCGTAGGTGAGATGAGTTCTTACTTAAGCCCGTAGCAGCCACGTAAAACTTGCAACAACAAAGTAGAGGACGTCTAACTTGTTTTTGCAGGGTATGTTGTGATGTGATATGGTCAAGGCATGATGCTGATTTTATTGTATGAGATGATCATGTTTTGTAACCGAGTTATCGGCAACTGGCAGGAGCCATATGGTTGTCGCTTTATTGTATGCAATGCAATCGCGATGTAATGCTTTACTTTATTACTAAGCGGTAGTGATAGTCGTGGAAGCATAAGATTGGCGAGACGACAACGTTGCTACGATGGAGATCAAGGTGGCGCGCCGGTGACGATGGTGATCATGACGGTGCTTCGGAGATGGAGATCACAAGCACAAGATGATGATGGCCATATCATATCACTTATATTGATTGCATGTGATGTTTATCCTTTTATGCATCTTATCTTGCTTTGATTGACGGTAGCATTATAAGATGATCTCTCACTAAATTATCAAGAAGTGTTCTCCCTGAGTATGCACCGTTGCCAAAGTTCGTCGTGCCCAGACACCACGTGATGATCGGGTGTGATAAGCTCTACGTCCATCTACAACGGGTGCAAGCCAGTTTTGCACACGCAGAATACTCAGGTTATACTTGACGAGCCTAGCATATGCAGATATGGCCTCGGAACACAGAGACCGAAAGGTCGAGCGTGAATCATATAGTAGATATGATCAACATGACGATGTTCACCATTGAAAACTACTCCATCTCACGTGATGATCAGTTATGGTTTAGTTGATTTGGATCACGTGATCACTTAGAGGATTAGAGGGATGTCTATCTAAGTGGGAGTTCCTAAGTAATTTGATTAACTGAACTTAAACTTATCATGAACTTAGTACCTGATAGTATCTTGCTTGTTTATGTTGATTGTAGATAGATGGCTCGTGCTGTTGTTCCGTTGAATTTTAATGCGTTCCTTGAGAAAGCAAAATTGAAAGATGATGGTAGCAATTACACGGACTGGGTCCGTAACCAGAGGATTATCCTCATGGCTGCACAGAAGAATTACGTCCTGGAAGCACCGCTGGGTGCCAGGCCTGCTGCTGGAGCAACGCCAGATGTTATGAACGTCTGGCAGAGCAAAGCTGATGACTACTCGATAGTTCAGTGTGGCATGCTTTACGGCTTAGAATCGGGACTTCAACGACGTTTTGAACGTCATGGAGCATATGAGATGTTCCAGGAGTTGAAGTTAATATTTCAAGCAAATGCCCGAATTGAGAGATATGAAGTCTCCAATAAGTTCTATAGCTGTAAGATGGAGGAGAACAGTTCTGTCAGTGAGCATATACTCAAGATGTCTGGGTATAATAATCACTTGATTCAGATGGGAGTTAATCTTCCAGATGACTGTGTCATTGACAGAATTCTCCAATCACTGCCACCAAGCTACAAGAGCTTCGTGATGAACTATAATATGCAAGGGATGAACAAGACTATTCCTGAGCTCTTCGCAATGCTGAAAGCTGCGGAGGTAGAAATCAAGAAGGAGCATCAAGTGTTGATGGTAAGCAAAACCACTAGTTTCAAAAAAAAGGGCAAAGGGAAGAAGAAGGGAAACTTCAAGAAGAACAGCAAGCAAGTTGCTGCTCAAGAGAAGAAACCCAAGTCTGGACCTAAGCCTGAAACTGAGTGCTTCTACTGCAAGCAGACTGGACAATGGAAGCGGAACTGCCCCAAGTATTTGGCGGATAAGAAGGATGGCAAAGTGAGCAAAGGTATATGTGATATACATGTTATTGATGTGTACCTTACTAGAGCTCGCAGTAGCACCTGGGTATTTGATACTGGTTCTGTTGCTAATATTTGCAACTCGAAACAGGGACTACGGAATAAGCGGACGCTAGCAAAGGACGAGGTGACGATGCGCGTGGGAAACGGTTCCAAAGTCGATGTGATCGCGGTCGGCACGCTACCTCTACATCTACCTTCGGGATTAATATTAGACCTAAATAATTGTTATTTGGTGCCAGCGTTGAGCATGAACATTATATCTGGATCTTGTTTAATGCGAGACGGTTATTCATTTAAATCAGAGAATAATGGTTGTTCTATTTATATGAATAATATCTTTTATGGTCATGCACCTTGGAAGAGTGGTCTATTCTTATTGAATCTCGAAGATAGTAATACACATATTCATAATGTAGGAGCCAAAAGATGCAAAGTTAATAATGATAGTGCAACTTATTTGTGGCACTGCCGTTTAGGTCATATCGGTGTAAAGCGCATGAAGAAACTCCATACTGATGGGCTTTTGGAACCACTTGATTATGAATCACTTGGTACTTGCGAACCGTGCCTCATAGGCAAGATGACTAAAACACCGTTCTCCGGTACTATGGAGAGAGCAACAGATTTGTTGGAAATCATACATACCGATGTATGTGGTCCGATGAATATTGAGGCTCGTGGCGGATATCGTTATTTTCTCACCTTCACAGATGATTTAAGCAGATATGGGTATATCTACTTGATGAAACATAAGTCTAAAACATTTGAAAAGTTCAAAGAATTTCAGAGTGAGGTTGAAAATCATCGTAACAAGAAAATAAAATTTCTATGATCTGATCGTGGAGGAGAATATTTGAGTTACGAGTTTGGTGTACATTTGAAAAATTGTGGAATAGTTTCGCAACTCACGCCACCCGGAACACCACAGCGTAATGGTGTGTCCGAACGTCGTAATCGTACTTTACTAGATATGGTGCGATCTATGATGTCTCTTACTGATCTACCGCTATCGTTTTGGGGTTATGCTTTAGAGACGGCCGCATTCACGTTAAATAGGGCACCATCAAAATCCGTTGAGACGACGCCTTATGAACTATGGTTTGGCAAGAAACCAAAGTTGTCATTTCTTAAAGTTTGGGGCTGCGATGCTTATGTGAAAAAGCTTCAACCTGATAAGCTCGAACCCAAAGCGGAGAAATGTGTCTTCATAGGATACCCAAAAGAAACTGTTGGGTATACCTTCTATCACAGATCCGAAGGCAAAACATTCGTTGCTAAGAATGGATCATTTCTAGAGAAGGAGTTTCTCTCGAAAGAAGTGAGTGGGAGGAAAGTAGAACTTGATGAGGTAACTGTACCTGCTCCCTTATTGGAAAATAGTACATCACAGAAAACTGTTTCTGCGACACCTATACCAATCAGTGAGGAAGCTAATGATGATGATCATGAAACTTCATGGCAAGATGCTACTGAACCACGTAGATCAACCAGAGTGAGATCCGCACCAGAGTGGTACGGTAATCCAGTTCTGGAAGTCATGCTACTAGATCATGATGAACCTACGAACTATGAAGAAGCGATGGTGAGCCCAGATTCCGCAAAGTGGCTTGAGGCCATGAAATCTGAGATGGGATCCATGTATGAGAACAAAGTATGGACTTTGGTTGACTTGCCCGATGATCGGCAAGCAATTGAGAATAAATGGATCTTCAAGAAAAAGACTGACGCTGACGGTAATGTTACTGTCTATAAAGCTCGACTTGTCGCAAAAGGTTTTCGACAAGTTCAAGGGGTTGACTACGATGAGACTTTCTCACCCGTAGCGATGCTTAAGTCCGTCAGAATTATGTTAGCAATTGCCGCATTTTATGATTATGAAATATGGCAGATGGATGTCAAAACTGCATTCCTGAATGGATTTCTGGAAGAAGAGTTGTATATGATACAACCAGAAGGTTTTGTCGATCCAAAAGAAGCTAACAAAGTATGCAAACTCCAGCGATCCATTTATGGACTGGTGCAAGCATCTCGGAGTTGGAATAAACGCTTTGATAGTGTGATCAAAGCATTTGGCTTTATACAGACTTTTGGAGAAGCATGTATTTACAAGAAAGTGAGTGGGAGCTCTGTAGCATTTCTGATATTATATGTGGATGACATATTGCTGATTGGAAATGATATAGAATTTCTGGATAGCATAAAGGGATACTTGAATAAAAGTTTTTCGATGAAAGACCTCGGGGAAGCTGCTTTCATATTAGGCATAAAGATCTATAGAGATAGATCAAAACGCTTAATTGGACTTTCACAGAGCACATACCTTGACAAGATTTTGAAGAAGTTCAAAATGGATCAAGCAAAGAAAGGGTTCTTGCCTGTGTTACAAGGTGTGAAGTTGAGTAAGACTCAATGCCCGACCACTGCAGAAGATAGAGAGAAAATGAAAGATGTTCCCTATGCTTCAGCCATAGGCTCTATCATGTATGCAATGCTGTGTACCAGACCTGATGTGTGCCTTGCTATAAGTTTAGCAGGGAGGTACCAAAGTAATCCAGGAGTGGATCACTGGACAGTGGTCAAGAACATCCTGAAATACCTGAAAAGGACTAAGGATATGTTTCTCCTATATGGAGGTGACAAAGAGCTCACCGTAAGAGGTTACGTTGATGCAAGCTTTGACACTGATCCGGACGATTCTAAATCGCAAACCGGATACGTGTTTACTTTAAACGGTGGAGCTGTCAGTTGGTGCAGTTCTAAACAAAGCGTCGTAGCGGGATCTACATGTGAAGCGGAGTACATAGCTGCTTTGGAAGCAGCAAACGAAGGAGTCTGGATGAAGGAGTTCATATCCGATCTAGGTGTCATACCTAGTGCATCGGGTCCAATGAAAATCTTCTGTGACAATACGGGTGCAATTGCCTTGGCAAAGGAATCCAGATTTCACAAAAGAACCAAACACATCAAGAGACGCTTCAACTCCATCCGGGATTTAGTCCAGGTGGGAGACATAGAGATTTGCAAGATACATACGGATCTGAATGTTGCAGACCCGTTGACTAAGCCTCTTCCACGAGCAAAACATGATCAGCACCAAGGCTCCATGGGTGTTAGAATCATTACTGTGTAATCTAGATTATTGACTCTAGTGCAAGTGGGAGACTGAAGGAAATATGCCCTAGAGGCAATAATAAAGTTATTATTTATTTCCTTATATCATGATAAATGTTTATTATTCATGCTAGAATTGTATTAACCGGAAACATAATACATGTGTGAATACATAGACCAACAGAGTGTCACTAGTATGCCTCTACTTGACTAGCTTGTTAATCAAAGATGGTTATGTTTCCTAACCATGAACAAGGAGTTGTTATTTCATTAACGAGGTCACATCATTAGTAGAATGATCTGATTGACCTGACCCATTCCATTAGCTTAGCACCCGATCGTTTAGTATGTTGCTATTGCTTTCTTCATGACTTATACATGTTCCTATAACTATGAGATTATGCAACTCACGTTTACCGGAGGAACACTTTGGGTACTACCAAACGTCACAACGTAACTGGGTGATCATAAAGGAGTACTACAGGTGTCTCCAATGGTAGATGTTGGGTTGGCGTATTTCGAGATTAGGGTTTGTCACTCCGATTGTCGGAGAGGTATCTCTGGGCCCTCTCGGTAATGCACATCACATAAGCCTTGCAAGCACTGCAACTAATATGTTAGTTGTGAGATGATGTATTACGGAACGAGTAAAGAGACTTGCCGGTAACGAGATTGAACTAGGTATTGGATACCGACGATCGAATCTCGGGCAAGTAACATACCGATGACAAAGGGAACAACGTATGTTGTTATGCGGTCTGACCGATAAAGATCTTCGTAGAATATGTAGGAGCCAATATGGGCATCCAGGTCCCGCTATTGGTTAGTGACCGGAGACGTGTCTCGGTCATGTCTACATTGTTCTCGAACCGTAGGGTCCGCACACTTAACGTTACGATGACAGTTATTATGAGTTTATGCATTTTGATGTACCGAAGGTTGTTCGGAGTCCCGGATGAGATCACGGACATGACGAGGAGTCTCGAAATGGTCGAGACGTAAAGATTGATATATTGGAAGCCTATGTTTGGACATCGGAAGTGTTCCGGGTGAAATCGGGATTTTACCGGAATACCGGGAGGTTTACCGGAACCCCCTGGGAGACTAATGGGCCTATTGGGCCTTAGTGGAAAAGGAGAAAAAGGGAAAGCCCACAAGCTGGCCGGCGCCCCCCTTCCCAAAGTCCTAGTAGGACTAGGATAGGGGCCGGCCCCCCTTCTCTCTCCTTTTCCCCCCGGGAGTCCTAATAGGATTAGGATTGGGGGGAGGAGTCCTACTCCCGGTGGGAGTAGGACTCCCCTGCGCCTCCTCTCCCTTGGCCGGCCGGCTCCCCTCCTCCAACCTTTATATACGGGGGCAGGGGGCACCCCAAGACACACAACTTGATCCTTGAGATCGTTCCTTAGCCGTGTGCGGTGCCCCCTGCCACCAAATTCCACCTCGGTCATATCGTTGTAGAGCTTAGGCGAAGCCCTGCGTCGGTAGTACATCAAGATCGTCACCACGCCGTCGTGCTGACGGAACTCTTCCTCGACGCTTTGCTGGATCGGAGCCCGAGGATCGTCATCGAGCTGAACGTGTGCTAAGAACTCGGAGGTGCCGGAGTAACGGTACTTGGATCGGTCGGATCGGGAAGAAGACGTACGACTACTTCCTCTACGTTGTGTGATCGCTTCCGCAGTCGGTCTGCGTTGGTATGTAGACAACACTCTCCCCTCTCGTTGCTGTGCACCACCATGATCTTGCGTGTGCGTAGGAAATTTTTTGAAATTACTGCGTTCCCCAACACCAGTATCAAATACCCAGGTGCTACTGCGAGCATTAGTAAGGTACACATCAATAACAGGTATATCACATATACCTTTCTTCACCTTGCCATCCTTCTTATCCGCCAAATACTTGGGGCAGTTCCGCTTCCAGTGACCAGTCTGCTTGCAGTAGAAGCACTCAGTTTCAGGCTTAGGTCCAGACTTGGGTTTCTTCTCTTGAGCAACAACTTGCTTGCCGTTCTTCTTGAAGTTCCCCTTCTTCTTCCCTTTGCCCTTTTTCTTGAAACTAGTGGTCTTGTTGACCATCAACACTTGATGCTCCTTTTTGATTTCTACCTCCGCAGCTTTCAGCATTGCGAAGAGCTCGGGAATATTCTTATTCATCCCTTGCATATTATAGTTCATCACGAAGCTCTTGTAGCTTGGTGGCAGTGATTGGAGAATTCTGTCAATGACGCAGTCATCTGGAAGATTAACTCCCATCTGAATCAAGTGATTATTATACCCAGACATTTTGAGTATATGCTCACTAACAGAACTATTCTCCTCCATCTTGCACCTATAGAACTTATTGGAGACTTCATATCTCTCAATCCGGGCATTTGCTTGAAATATTAACTTCAACTCCTGGAACATCTCATATGCTCCATGACGTTCAAAACGTCGTTGAAGTCCCGATTCTAAGCCGTAAAGCATGGCACATTGAACTATCGAGTAGTCATCAGCTTTGCTCTGCCAGACGTTCATAACATCTGGTGTTGCTCCAGCAGCAGGCCTGGCACCCAGCAGTGCTTCCAGGACGTAATTCTTCTGTGCAGCAATGAGGATAATCCTCAAGTTACGGACCCAGTCCGTGTAATTGCTACCATCATCTTTCAACTTCGCTTTCTCAAGGAACGCATTAAAATTCAACGGAACAATAGCACGGGCCATCTATCTACAATCAAACATACATAAGCAAGATACTATCAGGTACTAAGTTCATGATAAATTTAAGTTCAATTAGTTAAATTACTTAAAGAACTCCCACTTAGATAGACATCCCTCTAATCCTCTAAGTGATCACGTGATCCAAATCAACTAAACCATGTCCGATCATCACGTGAGATGGAGTAGTTTCATTGGTGAACATCACTATGTTGATCATATCTACTATATGATTCACGCTCGACCTTTCGGTCTCCGTGTTCCGAGGCCATATCTGTATATGCTTGGCTCGTCAAGTATAACCTGAGTATTCCGTGTGTGCAACTGTTTTGTACCCGTTGTATTTGAACGTAGAGCCTATCACACCCGATCATCACGTGGTGTCTCAGCACGAAGAACTTTCGCAACGGTGCATACTCAGGGAGAACACTTCTTGATAATTTAGTGAGAGATCATCTTATAATGCTACCGTCAATCAAAGCAAGATAAGATGCATAAAAAATAAACATCACATGCAATCAATATAAGGGATATGATATGGCCATCATCATCTTGTGCCTGTGATCTCCATCTCCGAAGCACCGTCATGATCACCATCGTCATCGGCGCGACACCTTGATCTCCATCGTAGCATCGTTGTCGTCTCGCCAATCTTATGCTTCCACAACTATCGCTACCGCTTAGTGATAAAGTAAAGCATTACAGCGCGATTGCATTGCATACAATAAAGCGACAACCATATGGCTCCTGCCAGTTGCCGATAACTCGGTTACAAAACATGATCATCTCATACAATAAAATTTAGCATCATGTCTTGACCATATCACATCACAACATGCCCTGCAAAAACAAGTTAAACGTCCTCTACTTTGTTCGTTGCAAGTTTTACGTGGCTGCTACGGGCTTAAGCAAGAACCAATCTTACCTACGCATCAAAACCACAACGATAGTTTGTCAAGTTGATGCCGTTTTAACCTTCGCAAGGACCGGGCGTAGCCACACTCGGTTCAACTAAAGTTGGAGAAACTGTCACCCGCAAGCCACCTATGTGCAAAGCACGTCGGGAGAACCGGTCTCGCGTAAGCGTACGCGTAATGTCGGTCCGGGTCGCTTCGTCCAACAATACCGCCAAACCAAAGTATGACATGCTGGTAGGCAGTATGACTTATATCGCCCACAACTCACTTGTGTTCTACTCGTGCACATAACATCAAACCATAAAACCTAGGCTCGGATGCCACTGTTGGGGAACGTAGTAATTTCAAAAAAAATTCCTACGCACACGCAAGATCATGGTGATGCATAGCAACGAGAGGGGAGAGTGTTGTCTATGTACCCTCGTAGACCAAAGCGGAAGCGTTGACGCAACATAGAGGAAGTAGTCGTACGTCTTCCCGATCCGACCGATCCAAGCACCGTTACTCCGGCACCTCCGAGTTCTTAGCACACGTACAGCTCGATGACGCTCCCCGGGCTTCGATCCAGCAAAGCTTCGGGGATGAGTTCCGTCAGCACGACGGCGTGGTGACGATCTTGATGTTCTACCGTCGCAGGGCTTCGCCTAAGCGCTGCTACAACATGACCGAGGTGGAATATGGTGGAAGGGGGCACCGCACACGGCTAAGGAACGATCACGATGATCAACTTGTGTGTTCTAAGGTGCCCCCTGCCTCCGTATATAAAGGATCCAAGGGGGGTGCGGCCGGCCCTAGAGGAGGCGCGCAGGAGGAGTCCTACTCCTACCGGGAGTAGGACTCCCCTCCCTTTCCTTGTCCAAGTAGGAGAGGTGGAAGAAGAGAAGGAAAAAGGGGGGCGCCGCCCTCCCCTCCTTGTCCAATTCGTACTAGGGTGAGAGGGGGCACGCGGCCTGCCCTGGCAACCCCTTCCTCTTCTCCACTTTAGGCCCATGAGGCCCATTAACCCCCCGGGGGGTTTCGGTAACCCCCCGATGCTCCGGTTTTATCCGAAACTTCCCCTGAACGCTTCCGGTGTCCGAATATAGTCATCCAATATATCAATCTTTATGTCTCAACCATTTCGAGACTCCTCGGCATGTCCGTGATCATATCCGGGACTCCGAACTAACTTCGGTACATCAAAATGCATAAACTCATAATAACTTTCATCGTAACGTTAAGCGTGCGGACCCTACGGTTCGAGAACAATGCAGACATGACTGAGACAAATCTCCGGTCAATAACCAATAGCGGGACCTAGATGCCCATATTGGCTCCTACATATTCTACGAAGATCTTTATCGGTCAGACCGCATAACAACATACGTTGTTCCCTTTGTCATCGGTATGTTACTTGCCCGAGATTCGATCGTCGGTATCCAATACCTAGTTCAATCTCATTACCGGCAAGTCTCTTTACTCGTTCCGTAATACATCATCTCGCAACTAACTCATTAGTTGTAATGCTTGCAAGGCTTATGTGATGTGCATTACCGAGAGGGCCCAGAGATACCTCTCCGACAATCGGAGTGACAAATCCTAGTCTCGAAATACGCCAACCCAACATCTACCTTTGGAGACACCTGTAGAGCACCTTTATAATCACCCATTTACGTTGTGACGTTTGGTAGCACACAAAGTGTTCCTCCGGTAAACGGGAGTTGCATAATATCATAGTCATGGGAACATGTATAAGTCATGAAGAAAGCAATAGCAACATACTAAACGATCGGGAGCTAAGCTAATGGAATGGGTCATGTCAATCAGATCATTCAACTAATGATGTGACCTCGTTAATCAAATAACAACTCTTTGTTCATGGTTAGGAAACATAACCATCTTTGATTAACGAGCTAGTCAAGTAGAGGCATACTAGTGACACTCTGTTTGTTTATATATTCACACATGTATTATGTTTCCGGTTAATACAATTCTAGCATGAATAATAAACATTTATCATGATATGTGAGAAAATAAATAATAACTTTAATATTGCCTTTAGGGCACATTTCCTTCAACTTAATCGCACCGCTCCGTCCCTGCCCACCAGTTCAACTTCAAACTCTTCCCCTCCGGAAACCCTCCCTTCGCCTCCTCCACCGGCCGACCATGCCGGAGCTGCCGGACGAGCTCGTGAAGGAGGTCTTCCTCCGCCTCCCGCCGGACGAGCCGGCGGCGCTCGTGCGGGCCTCCCTCGCCAGCAAGCCCTGGCACGGCGTCCTCACCGGCCCCGCCTTCTGCGGCCGCTACCGCGAGTTCCATGGCGCTCCCCCAATGTTGGGCTTCCTCTACAACTTGCCCCACGGCGACCGCCGCGAGGAAGACCCGCCCCTAGGCTTCCTCTCCACCGCCAAGTTCGGCATGCGCATTCCACACTTACCCCACAAAGTAGATAACATGCCCTGGACTGCCGCCATGGGCGGGTTCTCCTCTGGGATATGGATTATTGTCCTGACGCGCTTGTCGTTTGGGACCCCATGACGGGCAGCATTTGGGAGCTGGACTAGCCCAACCATTCCATTGCGACCGATAACTTCGAGATCGCGGTGCTCTACGCCGTGAGCGGCTGCGGCCACTGCTCGTGTCATGCGGGCCCCTTCAAGATGGTCTGCGTCGGCGTGGATAAGAGTGAAGAAGGTGAATGTGTAGCACTCGCGTTCGTGTCGTCGCCGGACATGGGCGACTGGAGCAAGCCGTCTGAACTTCATCGTGAGGAGTGGATGGGGCCGTGCCCTGGTGTTGATATTGCAGCTGATGCAGTCCTCCAGCCAATGCCCGTTGTCCTCGTCCACGACGCACTTCACTTCATGCTTTGGTACCGAGATGATAATGATCGTGTGGGAATTCTCAAGTACAGCTTGAGCTCTGATTCTTTATCATTGATCGATGTGCCGTTTGCCACTCGTGCCCATATGCTCATGGCAATGAATGATGGCAGTTTGGGGCTTGCACATCTGGACAGGAGGTTAACCCTCTACATGCGGTCCAAACAGATAGATTCCAATAGTTGCGTCATGGACTCGTCGTAGAGTCGTGGAACTCAAGACCCTTCTCCCTATTAAAAACCCCAAAAGAAGGCCTAGACTGATTGGGTCTGTGGAGGGATGTGATATCATTTTCGTGAACACGGATCTTGGCGTCTACCAAATTGATCTCAACACACTAGAGTGGAAGGAGCTATGGAAGAGAGAAAACTTGGGTGCTTTGATTCCATACATGAGTTTCTACAATCCGCCAGCCGGTATATCTATATGTCTTTCTTCTTTTATGATTCGTCAACAACTCTTAAATAACAATATATCAGTTAGTGGAATCATCAAAATATTGAATGCCTAATCAGATTGAAATTTGCTCCAACAAATTTCAAGTGCAATAATTGAAGGTTGCAATTAATTATGCTTATTTAATTGGCAATTTATGTAGTACTCCCTCCGTCCGGGTTTATTAGGCCTAAAGACAACTTCTCTTAGACCAAGACACATAATAATGTGCCCACATTAATTATTCAATTCCACTCTCAATGCACTCTCTCACATGCATACGGCCAATAAAAACACACGCATGAAGTGTATTAATTTCGCAGCCATGGCACCAACAACAATGACTTTAAATACAACCAATGAAATGGTTGCATGCATGCACCTTTCCAAAGCAAGGCTTATAAAAAAGGACATGCTTGTGATGCTGAGAGGCCTAATAAACCCGGACGGAGGGAGTATCATGCCATCTCCTCTTTGGAATCACATTGATAAAACTATGTTTGCAGAAAGGGTGATCCCCGGTGATGCGGCACAATGAGAGTGCGAGCTTGAGTATGAAGGATGCTACTCATCAACAAGAAACAGGAAAACTTGGAGGCATATCATGTGATGAATTATGTCACTGCTTAGCAGGCCTTTTGGTGCAGTGGTGTGCCTGCATGTTTTCTCATATTAGTGTTGGCTTTTGTCTGTGTTTGTTTGGCAGTTTTCCCATGTCACTGCGTGCGTAACTGGGTGAGTGGATTATCTTGTAGTGAACCTTCAAGTTCTTGCATCCATGTGAACCGTTGTTAAATTTATGCATCTGCAGAAATTGGATTAATTCTAAAACTTGCTGCCCAACTTTGATCTAGTCTCTAGAATCTAAATGCATCTCCCAAAAGGGGTATCTTTGGTGAGCAGATACTGAAGGCATATCCAGAGCTAGTGGCTCGCTGATAATTTTCTTTGTGCTACACCTACATGTCAAGTGCCAATGTGATGTGATGTTACTGCAGTTTTTCCTTAGCAAGCGATGCCAGTGAAGTGTACTAGATTTAAACTGGAACCTTCAGCTATAAGTTTACAGAGATCTAACAGACTAACATGATATGATATGAGCTGTGTGACTGCATGTGGTTCTTATAGAGCTCTCACTTGATTCCACAAAAATAATTACATAGAGCTCTCATTTAATCCAGCAGCTCCATGAAACTGTTAGGTATTTGTTCATTATTGATTGCAATTTTTTGGTCCGTGAGTGGACATAACACTACACTGTGTTGCCCAAAAGATGATGGTGGCTTCTGCATGTGAGTGGACTGAATTAGCACTACATGTCAGGTGATGTTGCTACTGCCATAGTAGTTTTTTTAAAAGCAATGTTAATACAGTACACTTTAGTTTAGGAGGAGGGAAATAACTCGACGTTGCAAACTGGACCACTAAATTGAAGGAACTTGAGATCACAAGCAGCAGAAACAAATGCACTATTCCTCAAGAGCCACTGTATCTGGGTTTCAAATCACAGAAAATCAATTTGGCTGCTTCAGTTGTTGTGTTTATGATTGAAACCATCATTGTTGTCTCATGCTTCATTTTCCAACTTGCAAACCAGACGGACGAGTTGTGAATAAATGAGTACTGATGCTCGCGTAGTTGCGTTGCTAGTTTGCCACCTACAAAAACATGTCTTCTGAAACATGTATAGGTCGGCATCTGCAGGAGATTTCTCTTGGGGCACCTCCTCCCACAGCTTGCCTTGCACCGGTGGAGCTTGGATGTCTCATCGCTGCGGGGACAGTCGTTCGGCGGCCAAGCCGCGTGGCCATCTTGCAAACCAGCAGGATGTTGATCTTTGCCTTCACGGTGGTCTGGGCGGCGCTTTGCTGACAGGGTCTTCTTGGCTTCACCTTAAATTTCTACAGCTGTTAAAACATCTCCCTGCATTCAAAAATACTTCTTGTGGTTCTAGTTCAAATTGGAGTAATTTTTTTTTGAGCAACAGTTCAAATTGGAGTATATAGGAAGGATCAGCTCAATCAAGAGGACGAACAATCAACATCCTGCTGGTTAACTTTTCTATAAAAAAACATTTTTTCGATGGATGGACGCTTGTTTTTTATTTTATTTTTGAGACAAAGCCACTTGTTTTTTTGTGTCTCAGTTTTGGCGTGGTGGGCTGTTGAACCAACATGGGCCAGACTGACACGCGAGCTAGGCCGGGTGTGTGAATTCATTGTAAGCCTTTTGGCAGCTAAGACGTTAACGCAGTTCTCTCATTGGCGATATACGCGGCGGAAAGCGCGCAATTCGTATTCGACGCTCATGGCACCCATTAAAGGGTCATCGTTAGACAACACCTTTTTCTTTCTTTTTGAGAAATGGTCGATATTCTGTACCTTTAACTGGGCCGGACCAGAATGTTTGTCTCCCAGCACCGGTTCTGGGAACCTTCTAGAAGGTTACCTCCAGTTTTTTTTTACCTTTGGTTTTTGTATTTCACTTTCCCTTTCTTTTCATTTTCTTCCTTCTGTTTTTCCTTTTCTTTCTTTTTACTTACTTATTTATGACTTTTTTAGCTTTTTTAAAACCACAAACTTTTCTCATATTCGCAAAGTTATTGTCAAAACCGTGAAAATTTTAAAATTTTGTGATCTTTTTCATATGCAGGAAGTTTTTCATATTTGCGAGCTTTTTTATAATTCACAATTTTTGTCAATTTCGTGATTTTGTTTTTCAAATTTGTGAGCTTTTTCAAATTCGTGAACATTTTTCAAATTCAATAACTACTTTTATATTAAAGATTGGTTTTCCTACTGCGTGAACTTTTTCCTAGCCCGTGCTATTTTTTAAAAAGTCAATGGTCATGGTCAACAAAGCGAGCACCTGCGCTGTTGAGCCGACCCACAAGAGCTGGCCCCACCAGGCGCGTTAGAGTTCATGACATTCATAAAATGTTGTCGAAATTGAGTGTTTGTGAAATAAAAAAATTGCGATTTCATAATTCGTTAATCATTGCAAAACAAATGTTAGGAAAAATTGAAAATATTCATGATGCAAGGAAAAGTTCGTGAATTTTGAAACTATTTGTAAAATTTTAATTTTTAATGAATTTAATAAAATGTTTGCGAAGTTGACAAAGGATCGTAAAGCTAAAAATTGTTTGGAAGCTTATGTGGACTAGTTTTAGAAATATCCATCTGATTTTTTTTCTGTGTTTCTTTATTGGTTTCCACGTGTTTCCCTTTTTGTGTTTTTCATTTTTCATTTCCCAAATAAGGGTCTACTTTTTATACACATTGCACATTTTCTGTATACCCGTGTAACATTTTTGAATAATTTTGAAATACTTGATTAATATTTTTAACATACATATGTGAACATTTTTTTGTATAAATTTTAACGTATTTCAAAATACATGGCGATTTGTTTTCTGAATGCGCTTACATTTTTTTTGCATTATATTAACAATTTGCTAAAAATGTCACAAACATATATTTGAAACATGTTAAACCTTTTCAAATATGACGTGCATTTTTTTTATGGTAAAAGACATTTTTTCTAAACTCACGTGAACATTTTCTAAATGTGACAAACCTTTTTAAAATGGTACGAAACATTTTTAGTTAATTACTCCCTCCGTAAACTAATATAAGAGTGTTTAGATCACTATTTTAGTTGTCTAAACGCTCTTATATTAATTTACAGAGGGGGTACTTGAATATACTTTTTACATTGTATAATTAATTTTTGGAAAAAATTCAGGACTTTATAAAACACGTGGACATGTTTCAATGTCACTATTTTTGTTTGAATGGTTCAAAAATGATAAACAGCATGAACAAAAAAAATTACCTTGGATTAACATTTTTAAGTTCACAGTGAACTTTTTCAAATTAAAATAATTTTTTTTGAAAAATTTTGCCCTAAAAAAGCCCATCTTTTTTTATATTAGCTATTGTTTTCCTTAATAATTGTCAAATCAAAGATGACTTTTGGTTGTCCTTGCTTCTTTAAAAAGAGGGGAAAAAGATCTTTTCTTCTTCTTCTCATCTTGACCCAGTTTCTCTCATTTTTGGACGCACTCACTTGAAGTCCTAGTAGTCAATAGATACCATGACAGTATGGCACCTAGCCATGACAGGATGAGAATATGCCTCGTGATTAACTCTTTATTAACACACACAATATGGATTCTGCACACACACACACACACACACACACACACACACACACACACACACACACACACACACACACACACACACACACACACACACACACACACACACACACACACACAACACAATATGGAGCTTTCATGGCTGCCCTCTCCCGCCTCTCGTTCTATCCTTGTCGCAGTCATCCGTGACCAGCAAGCAAGCAAGCAAGCCAGCGTTTACATGCGTGTGTTTCCCTTTGGGTTGTCCACCGAGTCAGGCACTGGCCAAGCGACAGGTTATGCTAACCAAATGGCCCGGCTGTAGCAAGTTCTCGCAAAACGTGTGTGTATGTGGATGAACTCAACTGCTGGATGCACCAGGCCAGGAGCGAGAGCGGTAACAACAGGTGGCAGTAGGGCTGTCTTTTGCTGTTCTGAATTCATGCATGTCTCGCTCCCTCAAATCACTTTCCACTTTGTTTTTCTCCCGATGGGGTTTCTTTTGACCTCGTGGCCTCGATCTCCCCTCTGGTGGCAATCAATCACCGTCGTCCCCCGTCGCCAGCATTCGCTTTTCCAAGAGTTATCCAAGCTCTGCACCAGTGATTGCACAGTGACAGTGGCCAGGTAAATCCATCCAGCTGGCCAGCTCGCTCGCGGTGTCCAGACGGCCAAGTGCACGCATACATGTTCACCAACAGTTCGTGATTGTCGGCCGGCCGGTCGGTGGCGCATGCATGCACGTCGGTCGTCCGTTGGCGCGCATGCACGCACGTTGCCGCCCCCGGAGATCCGTGCACCGCGCGCATGCCAGTGCAACGACAACCCCATATGCATGTGATGAGGCGGAGAACGTTCTTCCATGCGCCGACCGAGATCTGCCAAGTACTATTTGGCCAGAATTAAGCTATGGATTGAGAGGGTTGATAGCTTTACCTCTTTTATTTAAAAAGTAGAGATTGATACTCCAAAAAGAACCAATAGCATGCAAGGTGCATGCATATGATTGGCCCAACACGTCAACCCCTGGCCAGCGCCACTATTTTGCTATAATTAGCTTTCCAAACCAATCACCCGCAAAAAAGAAAATAAAAACTTTCCAAACCAATCAGTATATCGGAGTGTTGTGCTTGTTCACTCACCCCTGGACAGCTCCATCTCGCTCACTATAAGCAAGACAAAGAGGTCTAAAATAAAGACAAAGAGTTCTAAAAAAAGACAAAGAACTCTCTCTCAAAAAAAAAAGCAAGACATAGTAGCACCCGTTCTCATGTGCGTGTTTCTAGCACGTTTAGATTCACCTCATCTTTTTTTATACTAGCTATTGTTTTCGTTAATAATTGCCAAATCTAAGACGTCTAATGGATGTCACTTCTTCTTTAAAAACAGGGGAAAAGGTCTTTTTTTTTCTCATCTTGACCCAGTTTCTCCTATTTTTGACACGCTCACTTGAAGTCCTAGAAGTAAATACTCCTAGATACCATGACGGGATGAGAATATGCCTTGTGATTAACTGTTTATTGACATTACACAATATATGGAGCTTTCAGGGTTGCCCTCCCGGGACGCCTCTCATTCTATCAGTGCCACGGTCATGGGTCATCAGCAAGCAAACCATCGTTTCATGCGTGTTGTTTCCCTTTGGATTATCCACCGAGCCAGGCACTGACCAAGTGACAGATTAACGACCTGGGCTGTGCCCACGAGTGTGTGCATGATTGGCCTGATGGGCCAGCCCAGTGGGGCCTATAATGACATCTACTTATAGGCTAGTGCGAGGAGAGGGAGGCATCGATCTGTAAACTGAATACTGTTGTCTTTAATCCTAAGCCTTCCTCTGTGCCCCTTCTTCCTCCCCAAGTTATTCCCCTATGTCTCGATCTACCACATCCTGGCGTGACGCAAGGAGTTGCTGCGATCCCGTAGCATCTGGTACTCAGAGCCCATATCGATCCACGTCCTCTGCTTCGAAAAAATTCTCGCGATCTTCTGATCAATCCATCGACCAGCTCCTAATTCCAGGCAAAAGGTGCGGATCCCCTCGGGTGAATTTGCACAAAACACTTCGGTGTACCTGCGTCTGGTTGAGCAGATCGACCGGTACAAATGGCGCGCTCCACCAAGCCGACGATCTCGGCGCGTATGGCGGCGGCGGAGCTTTCCCTGGCGGATCTGCACAAATTGGTGCAGGAGACGATCCAGCAGAGCAAGGCGGTCTCAGATGCAGGGGCTGCCACATCGGAGCGGGTGAACGATCTCCAGGAATCTCTCGACAAGTACGCATCCTCGTCTGCCAAAGCGTTCGATGTGCTTGCGCAGACGACCACGGCCTCGCTGGGCCGCACGGAGGCCACCCTTGGCCGCGTTCTCGTCGCCAACAACTCCCTCGATGCAGCTATGGCGGAGATGAAGCGCGCTCTGGATGGCGTGGTGCGCCGGGTGGACCAATTGGAGAGAGCACCAGCAACGGGCCTGGTGCATTCACCACCACCACCGCCACCACCACCACCGCAACGCCCCGGGCTGCTGCACATGGAGGGACAGAGCAGCCTGCACGCGCCGCCAACGACAGATCTGCGGGAACCTTATCTGAATCGCCCCCAATCACACGATGGTGACCTCTCTCAGACCAGACCCGCTGCCAGTGAGTACTTCTCGGATGATCAGGAGGAACCAGATCACTACAACAACTACGGACACCGATCACACCACAACAGATACAGACCACGCATTCCTCGGTCTGAATTCCCCAAGTTCGATGGGGAGGATCCAAAGTGGTGGAAACAACAATGTGAAAAGTACTTCCGGATGTACAATGTGCAGCAGGAATTTTGGGTCGACTTTGCAACAATGCATTTTGCAGGCAATGCAGCTCGCTGGCTTCAGACTTACGAAGCCATGCATACAATCGACAGTTGGGCAGCCTTGTGCGTTGAAGTGTTCGCCAAATTCAACAGAAATAAATACACTAGAGATATTGATGTATTCTTTGCACTGAAGCAAACTGACACAGTAGATGAGTATGCCCAGCTCTTCGAGGAGCACATGCACAAGATGCTTGTTTACAATCAGTCGTGCGATGAGACGTTCTTCATTAACCGCTTTGTTCAAGGTCTGAAGCCAGCAATCAGAGCACCTGTGAAGTTGCAGCAGCCAAGCACAGTGGATTTGGCTTACTCACTGGCCCAAACACAAGAGGCGCTCCTGGTCGAAGACACAACTAAGCCCAACAAGAAATGGGAGCCACGGTCCAGTTCCAAACCTTATGTGCATCAGGGTATAATGGGCGCCTCACCAACTGACAAGCGATCAGAGGAGCAAGCGAAAGTGCCGGCCAAAGTCGATACACTCAGAGCTCAGCGAAGGGCGAGAGGAGAATGTTTTAAGTGTGGGGAAAAATATGGCCCTGGACACAAATGCCTCAGCAAGGTGCAATTACATGTGATGGAGGAATTGTGGGATGCATTGCAGGCGTCTGAATCAGTTTCTAGTGAGTCTGATAGTGAACAAGTGGTCTCTCCACCCACAGACAAGGACAGCGACGATTGCATGAAACTGTCAGTGCAAGCAGCCACAGGCACATCTTCTAAAGAGAGTATCAAGTTGGAAGGTATGGTGGGCAAACGTCAGCTCCTAATATTGGTGGATTCAGGCAGTTCTACCAACTTTATTCGAGCTGATTTAGCAAAAGAACTCAAGTGCACAACTGAAGAAATCCCTGTAGCAACTGTCACTATGGCAAATGGAGGTACTCTGCCCTGTAATACACAAGTGCCAAACCTACAGTGGTTTTGTCAGGGAAACACCTTCAATATTCAGTTCAAAGTGCTTCCCCTAGGCACTTATGATATCATATTAGGAATGCAGTGGCTGGAAACAATGAGTCCTATGTGGGTTGACTGGAGAAAGAAAGTCATGAGGTTTAAGTACCAAGGAGCAAGAATCACACTCAGAGGAGTTAAAGATAAACTCAACTCTTGTACAGCTATCTCTGGGAAACACTTACAAGGCCTCCTCAACACTGGAGCAGTTGAGCAAGTAATCCACCTGTGTCATATGGCAGAGAGACCTATGACAGAAACCTGCGTTCCACCTAAAGTTCAGCCACTTCTTGACAAGCATCAACAAGTGTTCACTACTCCTGACTCCCTTCCTCCCCACAGGGAGTTTGACCATAAGATACCTCTGTTACCTGGAGCAAAACCTGTGAATGTTAAACCATACAGGTATAATCCTATGCAAAAGCAGGAAATAGAAACACATGTGACCACCATGCTTAATCAGGGAGTTATACAGCATAGCACCAGTTCCTTTGCTTCACCTGTGTTACTGGTCAAAAAGAAAGATGGAACCTGGAGATTCTGTGTAGATTACAGAATGCTAAATTCAGTTACAGTGCAACATAAATATCCCATGCCTGTTGTGGAGGAATTGCTGGACGAATTAGCAGGAACAAAATACTTCACAAAGCTGGATTTGCGAGCTGGCTATCATCAGATCAGATTGGTTGATGGAGAGGAACATAAAACTGCTTTCAAAACTCATCATGGCCTGTATGAATTCAAAGTCATGCCATTTGGGTTAACCAATGCCCCTGCAACCTTTCAAGCTGCCATGAATATACTGTTTGCACTGTTACTGAGAAAATGTGTACTAGTTTTTATGGATAATATCCTTATATATAGTGCAACTTTGGAAGAGCACCTCCAACACTTGGAACAAGTCTTCACCATTCTGCAAGAAAATCATCTATATGTCAAGATGAGCAAGTGTTCTTTTGCCCAGCAGGAGTTGGAATATCTTGGTCATGTAATCAGTGGAGCAGGAGTTCAGACTGACCCTGCTAAAATTTCAGTTGTCAAAGATTGGCCAGTACCAACAAATGTGAAGCAAGTGAGGGGGTTTTTAGGCCTTACTGGATATTATAGAAGATTCATTAAACACTATGGAATTATTAGCAGGAGCCTCTCTGATTTGCTCAAAAAGGATGCAGTGTTTACCTAGACACCTACTACAGAAGCTGTATTTCAGAGCCTGAAAACTGCCTTAGCACAAGCCCCTGTACTTGCTCTGCCTGATTTCAAGAAAACCTTCATGATTGAAACTGATGCCAGCAATAGTGGAATTGGGGCAGTGTTAATGCAAGAAGGGCACCCTATTTCATATTTGAGCAAGGCACTGGGCCCCAAGGCTCAAGTACTCTCCACCTATGAGAAAGAATGTTTAGCTGTCATACTAGCTGTGGATAAGTGGAGAAGTTATCTGCAGCATGCCCCATTCACATTAGCAACAGACCATAGGAGTCTGACACACTTGCAAGATCAGAAAATCAGTAGTCCTATGCAACAGAAAGCTCTATTGAAGTTGCTGGGCCTGAGGTATAATATACTATACAAAAAGGGACAGGACAATACAGCAGCTGATGCTCTCTCAAGAGCACCTTCACCTAGTGAACTGCATACAATTTCCTTCTGCACACCTAAGTGGCTGACTGTGGTCTCTGCAGGATATCAGCAAAATGAGGTGGACAAACAATTGCTTCAAGAACTAGCTCTCTCAGGCTCAAATGACAAGGGATATGTGTTACATCAAGGTATCATCAGATACAAGGTCAGAGTGTGGTTGGGTCATAATACTGAAGCACACAGAGCAATTATGTTATCCTTACATGCTAGTGGAGTGGGAGGTCACTCAGGATTTCAGGGTACTTACCAAAGGATTAAAGCTCTGTTTGCCTGGCCTGCCATGAAGCAAGATATTCAGAGCTATGTGAAAGAGTGCACTGTGTGTCAACAAGCTAAAGCTGAACATATTAGGAAGCCTGGTTTACTCAGCCCTCTGCCAGTGCCTAAAGAAGCATGGAACTTGGTCACTATAGATTTTATTCGAGGCCTTCCCAAGAGCAAAAAATTTGACACTATTCTGGTGGTCATTGACAAGTTTAGCAAGTATGGTCATTTCCTCCCTCTGGCACATCCATTCACAGCTCTCCAAGTAGCACAACTTTACCTGGATAACGTGTACAAGCTCCACGGCCTTCATATGGTGATAGTCACTGATCGAGATCCTATCTTCACAAGCACTTTGTGGCAAGAGCTGTGCAAATTAACTGATACAAAGATGAATATGAGTTCTGCAAGTCATCCAGAAACAGATGGTCAGTCTGAGAAACTCAACCAGTGTTTGGAAACATTTCTCCGCTGCATGGTCCACTCTGCTCCAAAGAAATGGGCTTATTGGCTGCCGCAAGCAGAGTACTGGTACAATACTAACTACCATTCAGCACTGGGCAAAACACCATTTCAAGTTCTCTATGGATATCAACCCAGACACTTAGGAGTTGCAAATCTTCAGAGCTCACTATCCTCTGATCTGTTGGGATGGTTAGCTGAACGCAACCTGATGCAAGGCCTGATCAGGGAGCACCTGCTACGCGCTCAACAGCGCATGAAGGTACAAGAAGATAAACACCAATCGGATCGGCAGTTTGCAGTGGGGGAATGGGCATACCTCAAACTTCTGCCCTATGTGCAACAGTCAGTAGTCCGAAGATCCAACCACAAGCTCGGGTTCAAATACTTTGGCCCCTATCAGATTTTGGAAAAAGTGGGCGAAGTGGCTTACCGGCTTGCCCTTCCAGCGTCCAGCAAAATACAGCCAGTGGTCCACGTCTCGCTACTGAAACCGGCTCAGCCTCCAGTGCAGACTGACAACACCATGATCTTGCTGCCCTTCACATCTCACCATCGCTAAATCCAGCTCAGGTATTACAGTCTCGCTTGGTGCAGGTAGGCGGTCACACTCGGGCGCAAGTCAAGATTGCTTGGTGTGGCCTTCCTCTCTCAATGGTAACTTGGGAGTGGGCATCACTGCTAGCACCAGCGACAACGGCGAGATGATGAACAGTACGAGGGCGTCCTGGTTCTTAAGGGGAGGGGCATGTAACGACCTGGGTTGTGCCCGCGAGTGTGTGCGTGAGTGGCGTGATGGGCCGGCCCAGTGGGGCCTGTAATGACATCTACTTATAGGCTAGTGCGAGGAGAGGGAGGCATCGATCTGTAAACTGAATAATGTTGTCTTTAATCCCAAGCCTTCCTCTGTGCTCCTTCTTCCTCCCCAAGTTAGGGCATCTCCAGCCGCGCCCCCAGGAAGGCCTTCCCAGGCGTTTTTTTTGTGCCGGCGCCGAAAAATCGGCCCAGTCGCGCCCCCAGGAGCCCGATTTTTGCCGGCTTGGGCCGAAAACAGCGCCGGCGGACCCAGGCCGAACCCGGCGTAGTGGGGGGCGCCCGGGGGTGCCGGGGCGAACTGTTTTGGCGTGAAACAGCCGCGGGCCCGCCGCGTCAGTGACTCTACCCTCTTCTCGGCCCTTCCTCGTCCTCATCGCCTCGTTTCCCGCGGCGAATCAATGCCAAAGCCGCCGCACCGGTCAGCCTGCGCCATTGATGCCTCACGGGCGGCGCAGTGAAGACCGGATGACGCGCGTCCCTCGCCCTCCCTCGCCCGCCACGCGTACTCACGGCGGCTCGCGCACGGGCGGCGCCTCGGCCTATATAAGACGCGCCCCAGCGCACTCGGCGACTCGTACTCTCTCGCCGTCGTCGTTCCTCCCTCTCATCTCTCTTGCCGTCGTCGTTCCTCCCTCTCCTCTCTCTCGCCGTCTCCAGCACCCATGGCCGAGCGCTTCCCAGGCGACGGTGCGGTGGCGAACGGCTTCGGCCGCCGCAATCTTCACGAGAGCGAGGCTC
Organism: Triticum monococcum; assembly: GCA_034509565.1. NCBI lineage: Eukaryota > Viridiplantae > Streptophyta > Magnoliopsida > Poales > Poaceae > Triticum > Triticum monococcum. The sequence goes on from CM067847.1 coordinate 22,324,498, forward strand.
GCCTCCTTTTCGAGGCCGAGTACCCGGTCCCGCCGGACATGCGAGTACCCGGGATGTGGAGGATCAGCGCCGGCGGCGTGCCGGTGCCTCCGATACCCACCGGCGCGGCGCGGCGTGCGGAGATCGCACGCATCCGCTCGTCCCTGCCGCGTGCGGCGAGGGAGGGGCCACGGTACGTCCCGGACAGCCCGCTCTGGGAGCCCTACTTCCGCCGCCGTCACGCCGAGCAGCTCGAGGCCACCAACGGCGTCGAGCCCTCCGGCAGGCTCAACGCCGTCGGCCGGCGTCGGTGGTGGGGCGTGCCCGGGCGCACGTTGGAGGCCGTCCTCGAGTACATCGAGGGCGGCAACACGCCGCGCCTCGAGTACCCCGCTCCCCCGTCCTTCACACGCCTCCAGGGAAGCTCTTGGACCCCGAGGCGCATGGAGACCGGGGGTCCTCCTCCTCGTCCGGCGGCTCCCCCTGCCTCCACCTCCGCCCCGTCAAGCCTGAGGCCCAGGGCGCGCCTGTCAGCGCGCGCACCTGCAGCTCCGGCGTCCGCATCGGCGACAACGCCTCCCCCACCGGCCGCTTCGTCCTCGTCGAGCCCAAGCCGGAGCCCGGCCTCCCCGTGGAGTACGAGGAGATACCCCGGCGTGTCTTCTCCGACGAGGACGCCCTGCGGTGGGCGCGGGACGACTACCTCCGCGACGAGATGGTTCGGCAGCGCCGGGCCTTGGAGGAGATCGCCGCCCACAAGCGTGGGCGCGAGGATGAGCACGGCGTCGTGGTCCTCAGCGACGACGACGACAACGCCCCCGGACCGTCCAACCTGCCGTGCCAACCAGGGGAGGGATGCAGCAGGGACGGCGGAGGCGCCGGCGGGGGCGACGACGACGACGATGACGGCGGCGGTGACTACACGCGGTTCTACCGCCTCCTCGGCATGTAGAACCGCGTGGGCGGGCGGCGAGGGAGACGGCGGGGGTAGCACACGGTAGTTTTTCCCTTTTTGTAAAGTACGTTTAAATTTGAACGAACTCGCCGATATTTGCGTTAAATTTAAGTCGTGTTTGCGCCATATTTGACTTTTTTTAAAACCCGTGGGGGGCGCGACTGGGGGGGCATCACGCCCCCAGTGTGCGGTTTAGTGCCGGTGCGCCCCCAGGGGGCAATTTTTTGCCCCTCCTGGGGGGGCCAACGGCTGGAGATGCCCTTATTCCCCTCTGTCTCGATCTACCACATCCTGGCGTGACGCAAGGAGTTGTTGCGATCCCGTAGCAGGTCCTGCTGTAGCAAGTTTTCGCTACGGCTGAAATGTGTGTGTGGAGGAACTCAACTATTGGATGCACTGTCCTAAAATTGGGGGCCAGAGGGTCGGGGGGATGGGCCTCTTTTTTAGGCCTTGTACGATGCTAGGTGCTTAGGGAGCTGCTTAAAAAAATAAACCGAATTTTTCTGAAGCACTGATGCCTAAAATTAAATGCCTGCCCTTACAAATAAGCACTCGTGCTTAAGGAAAGTCTGGTTTATTTCTCCAAGCACCTTGCATTGTACAAGGCCTTAGGGAAACATGGGCTTTTTTTTTTGGCACATCATCATCTTGCAGCGAGAGCATTTGTTTTTTGAAAAAAGAAAAACTGTCATTGCTATCGTGAATTCATGCGTGTCTCGCTCGCCCAAATCACTTTCGTTTTTTTTTTCACGAGGCCGGCAACTCCCTTTGACGCGCCCGATCAATGAAACGCCGAGCTTTCCAGGCTCAATTTCCCCTTCTCGCGGTAATCACTCTCACCCGTACGTCGGCAGAGTTCACTTTTCCAAGTTTTTTTTTTATTTTTTGACAGAAAGGGCTATCCAAGCTCTGCATGAAAGATTGCATAGTGGCCAATGAAACCCATCCATCTGGCCAGCTCGCTCGCGGTGTCCAGACAGCCAAGTGCGCGCATGCATGTTCACCAACAGTTCGTGATTGTCGGCCGGCCGGTCAGTGGCGCACGCCGGTCGTCCGTTGGCGCGCATGCACGCACATTGCCGCCTCCTCAAGATCCGTGCACCGCCCGCATGCCAGTGCAACAATGCATGTGGTGGGGAGAGGAGAGAAGAACCTTCTTCCATGCACCCACCGAGATCTGGTAAGTACTGTTTGGCCAGAATTATTAAACTATCGGTCGAGAGGGTTGATAGTTACTCCCTCTGTCTCATAATATAAAATATTTTTGATACTATACTAATGTCAAAATCGTTCATACATTCTGAGATGGAGGGAATAGCTTTTTCTAGTAGAGATTGATCATAGCTTAGCTAGGCTCCAAAAAGGAAGAAAAGCACAGCAAGTTGCACGTGCATGTATATGATTAGCCCAAGACGTAGACATAAACCCCCCTGCCAGTGCCATTATTTTGCCAATTAACTTTCCAAACCAATCAGTGTACCGGAGTGTTGTGCTTGTGCACTCACCTACCTGCCTACGTATCGTATCAGATCGAGTGTAGTAGTGATTTGTTGTATCCAAATTATCTTAGGGTACTAGTATAACTAGTTTGATCCATATGGTTTCTATGTCTCTCCATTTAGCAAGTCATCGATCGTGCGTGTGGCTACTACTACTAGAAACATATTGGGTTTTCACTCCTACCGGCAACAACCAAATCTACCGATCAACACACCACACGCCCGGCCAATAAACAACAAATCCAGCAATTAGTTAATCTACACGACCAGCGTGCAGCTTAATTGCCTAAGCAGCATCGCCACTAATGTAACGACGAAGACGCCGTACCACGACGGATTGAATCCTCTCCTCCTCCCGCGACGCTCCCACGAGCGTCCGGGAGGAAACCCTAGCGCCGCCGCCTCTCCTCCCCTCCTCCTCTCCCCCCCCTCGCCGCCGCCGAGGGGTGTGAGTGGGCGAAGCCCGGTCGTCGCCGGCGGTGGCGGAGCCCCCCTCATCTCCTCGCGCGGGGATCTCGGCGCGGGCCGGATCTCGCGTGCCGGGACGCGGCGCTGGTTGTCGGGCGCGGCGGCGCAGCGGCGCTCCGGCGGGGGCCGACGACGGTGGCGTGGCGGCTGCGTGATGGGCGGCAAGGCGTGTGGTGGTGCAGGCCGGCGGGCGGGTTTAGGCGGCGGTTGCCTCCCGGCAGCTCCGGCGAGCCTCCCCTGGCGCTGTGGGTCGTGTGCGACCGGGTCGCGGGCGGCCCCTCTCGCCGCGGCTCTCTGGTGGAGGGGCGGCGCGGCAGCGGTGGTGGTGGGCGCCCCCGTCCAGTCGGGCCCTTGCGGCTGGACGGCGGAGCTCGGTGCGGGAAGACCTCCCTGATGGCCTCCCATGGCTGCGGCGGCGGCAGATCTGCCATCTCATCCGTCTTCCTCGACATCGGGTGGTGGTGGCTGCTCTCCGGCGGGTCCGGACCTTCGGCTTCGGGGGCGAAACAGGTGGTTTCGGGGGGGGGGGGGGGGGGGGAGGCTGGTTGGGGGATGAGTTCGTCCTTGGCCATTGGCCGTTCCCCCACCTCCCCCTTCCCCCGGGCAGCGTCATGTCGCGGTTCGTCTCGAGACAGCGCCCGCCGGCGACTCCAGGAGGCGATTGGGGGCATGGATTTGGTTAAAGTCGTGTCCTTTGGGAGTTCTCGCGGTGGTCTGGTGGCAGGGCGGCGGCCCTGGCGGTGGGAGACGCGGCGGTCGTGGACGGACTGCGCGGCTCGGATGCGGGCGGGCATCTATGGCCGCTCGGGTGGCATAGCTGCGGGTGGTTGTCGGACCGGGGAGGCGACAGAAGAGTTGAAGCATCGGAGTACATCGCTTGCCCAGTACGCGTTCTGGCCGACGATGATGGCGTCCGCGGACGTCGTGTTCCTCCCTGTAGGCTTCGTCGTGGTGCTCCTTCTCCTTCCTTCTAGCTCCGGGTGAAAGCTTGATCTTCGGATCGGACGGTGGCGACATTCCGTGGTCGTACCCCTTCTTGGAGGCATCGTCTTGGAGCCCTCGGTCCGGCGTGGTCCGTCACACTTCTTCCCGGTTCATCGGGCATCCTGTGGGTGCATGGTAGTCGTTGAGGGTGTGTGTCGGTGCCTGGCATCCTTGTATCTTGTCTTGGGTGTGTGTGGTGTGCGTTTGTATCGTTGGCTTGGTTGTGGATGTTGGTTGCTTTATGATCTAAAACGGGGGCGATTTCGGAAGACGCCGTACCACTAATGGCACTTGACCACGGCCCGTCGCCCGGTCAATCACCGCCGTCCACCCGGCCGGCCGCATCCACGGCCGCGCGGTTACGTAGGGACAGACGATGCAATGCCTGGATCGATGACCGTCCCGCCACTCGCTCCCCATAATTTGGCATTCTGGCTAGTTTCATTTGAACAAACGGCTTATGCAAGTGATTCGAGGAGGGACACTCGAACCAATACACATCTCATATGGCTGAGACTAGAGGGGGAGCGGCATGTACATTATCTAAAAACGCCAAGCTTGTAGTCCATGGCTTTTCGTCTCATGGCATCGGTGTCACGGGCCACCAACCAGCGTCTGCTTTCCTCCAGCTCGTCCTATCCACTCACCGCATGACCAAGTAGCGCGTCCAGGAAGGTTCGTCGTTGAGGGAAACTGAAGAATTGATTGGTGTGATAATAGCAGAAGCTTTGGCTCTGAATTTTGTTTACCTTGCACAGAAGGCGGGCTGCAACCGCCTTCTTGTAAACTCGGACAATATAGAAGTGATCAACACAATGAAAAATGAAGGACACTCGATGGGAGCGGCTGCTATGGTTTTTGATGGCTATTACTTTTTGCCTTGTGATTTTTCTATAATTAAATTCGAGTATTGTAATAGGAAAGCTAATAAAGTGGCCCATGAAATAGTAGGTTAGCAAAAATTTCAGCCACTAGGGACTGGTTTGAGTAGGCTATGAATGATATTGTAACTCTTATTATGGACGATGTAACAATTATTTCTAATTAATAAAATTGAAGGTTTATTTCAAAAAAAAGTAGCGCGTCCAAGAAACGCAACCATCGTTCATCCATATCCACACACACGCGTGCACCGGTGGCCAGTTAAATTATACTCCCTCCGTTTCTTAATATACGATCTTTTAGTTTCTCTTGATTGGTATGTATCTAAACACATTTTTTTTAGCATCAGTACAGACACAAGTGCTCATATACACGCGCATACACTCATCTCTATGAACGCACACACGCACACTCTACCCCTATGAGCATCTCCAAGAGACTGAGCCGGCATATCATGTTGAGATTTACGAAGTCACCGTAGGCGCCTCGTCGTCGACGGGAACGTCTCCTCCCACTAAAAGCGTATCGCTGGAAATCCTGAAATAAATTCAGAAATAATGCGAGCACCAGGATTTGAACCCTGGTGGGTTAGGGATACCACTGTCCACCTAACCAACTCAACCACAGGTTGATTCGCAAACACATTTTAATATGTATGTTCACTCATTGTAGTATCTATGTAGTCAATATTAAAATAACTAAAAAGTTTTATATATTAGTAGAAAAAAGAGAGGGAGTATGTAAGAAGAAGAAGCTTCGGCGGCCAAAAAGCAGGAGCCCAAATGCACGTGATAGCAGTAGCACTTGTGTTCATAGTCCAACCGTAACGGTCGGTCGGCACGTGCGCGCTCATGGATGCACGTCGTTAGCCAGCCTCGCCGAGATCCGTGCGGCGTCGCATGCATGCCGGCAACGACTGGCCCACGTGAAGAAGAAACAGACCCCGCCATGATTTGAATATAAAAGAAAAGAAAGAGAAAAAAGGAGGACAGAAAGACTGCATCTGCATGCATGATTGGCAAGCACCTACTTACGTACGTGGTCCATCGATCAGTATCAACTTTCGAAAAATACAGATGTATATATTGTTGCGCACTCGCACTGCCACCCACCCCCTCTCCGGTCGCCGACTAGGAGCTTCCAATTACGATCACCAATTCGTTGCATCCGATTGGGTTATTAAGAGCATATGCAGCCCGGCATCCCAAATTGCCCCATAAACGCCCGGACAACCCACCCAGTCATTAATTGGTTATGAAATTTTGATCCACAGACGCCTCAAAAAAATTTCAAACGCCTGGACTGACCGACATCTTTATATCTTAACTTAAATATAGGATAGATATAAAGCGATCGGGCGCGTTCGTCATATCGAACCCAACAGACCGATCCCACCTCAGATTACACCAAATTCATTCCTTAGAACTGTCGTACCACTAACTACACTTGATCACGGCCCGTCGACCGCCTGACCAATGGCGGCTGTCAAGCCGTCCGCATCCACGGTCATGCGCGTAGCATGTGAGTGGATTATGTCAGATGTGGAAGCGTTCCTACTCCTCTGAGGGGAGCCGCGTGGACTTATATTGATTGAGGACAGGAAGCCTCTGTCGTGGCTTACAAGTTTGCCATCGATCTCTTAGGATACGATGGTTACAGGAGATACGGGAGAAAGAGTCCAGGGAGAGAAAGATAGATACAGGAGATTAAGATTACATGCATAGATATCTTTATGTTTAAACTATCTATCTAACACCCTCCCTTAATCTTAGCTATCCCACCTTGAGATTTCTCTTGAACTCCTCAAATGGCTTGTTTGACAAAGCTTTAGTAAAACCATCTGCTACTTGATCCTTGGATGGAATAAATCGTATGTCCAACTTCTTCTCTGCAACTCTTTCACGCACAAAATGAAAATCAATCTCAATATGTTTAGTTCTACCATGGAAGACTGGATTAGTAGAAAGATAGGTAGCTCCTAAATTGTCACACCATAGACATGAAACGCGACGTTGCTTAATTCCCAACTCATCAAGTAATGATTCTATCCAAATAATTTCTGCTGTTGCATTTGCCAATGACTTGTACTCAGCCTCAGTACTTGACCTTGACACTGTTGCCTGTTTCCTGGCACTCCAAGAAATGAGATTAGAGCCAAAGAATACTGCAAAACCTCCAGTTGATCTTCTGTCGTCACTGCATCCTGCCCAGTCAGCATCAGAAAAGGCACTAACAAGAGTAGAATTAGAACGTCTGAACTGAAGACCTAAGCTCACAGTGTGCTTTATATATCGTATGATTCTTTTAACTGCTGTCCAATGCGCAGTAGTAGGTGCATGTAGATACTGACAAACCTTATTAACAGCAAAGGATATATATGGCCTTGTCAGTGTTAAGTACTGTAGAGCTCCTACAGCACTCCTATACTTTGTGCTTTCTTCTTCCTTAAGTGGTTCTCCCTCAAATGCTGAAAGTTTCTCTGAGGAAGATAATGGTGTGGGTGAAGGCTTGCAATCCTTCATCCCCATACGGATTAGAAGTTCAGTAGCATATTTCTCTTGATTCGGTACTATGCCATCTTGAACCTTCTTAACTTCAATGCCTAGGAAGAAGTGTAGATCACCAAGATCCTTTAGTGCAAACTCTGAACTTAGATCATGCAAAAGAGCATCAGTAGCACTTTGTGATGAACTTGCAACTATAATATCATCAACATATATCAGCACAAATATAGTTGTGTTTGCCTTGTTATAAATGAAAAGTGATGTGTCAGCTTTGGATGCAACAAAACCAAGACATCTTAACTGAGAGCTCAACCGTGAGTACCATGCTCTTGGTGCTTGTTTCAAGCCATAAAGAGCCTTGTCAAGCCTGCACACATAATGAGGTGTTTTCTTGTCTACATACCCAGGTGGTTGTCTCATGTAAACCTCCTCTTCCAAAACACCATGCAAAAACGTGTTCTGAACATCTAGCTGTCTCAGGCTCCATCCTCTAGATACTGCAATTGCTAGCACAAGTCTGATAGTTGCAGCTTTAACAATAGGACTGAAAGTATCTTCATAATCTAGGCCATAACGTTGTTTAAAACCTTTTGCAACTAGACGTGCCTTATACCTGTCAATGGAGCCATCTGCCCTTTTTTTGATTCTGTAAACCCACTTGCAATCAATGATATTTTTACCTCTTTGTTCAGGTACAAGACGCCACGTTTTGTTTCTCATAAGCGCAGAATATTCTTTGTCCATTGCATGTTTCCATCTTGGATCTTCCAATGCATCTGTAATTTTTGTTGGTTCTCCTGCAATACACAACATGCCATATCGTATAATACCATCAGTTCGAACTTTTGGGTTTCTTATACCTTTTTGTAGTCGTGTCATAACTCGTGAGGTCACAATTGGTTGAGGTTGAGACTGAACAGGGCGTGTATCTTGCCGTACAGGAGATGGCACAGATTTTGCAGTCACAGAAGATCCTGACGAAGTAGTAGACCCGCTATGCACATCACATCCCGAGCCAGACCTGGCAATCTGCGGTGTGGCCGAACCTGTGACTGTTTCTGAATCACCAGCCACAGAAAATCCGGGGCTGCCTTCTGCCTCCGCATGCATAGGACGCGGCCCCGCTGCTGCATGTGTGCGCGGCGTGGAGCGGGTCTTGGCCGCTGCAGCTGGCGACGTGGCAGCCGCCCGCTGGCTGGACCAGCACCTACCAGGCGCACGATCCAGAGAGGATTCCGGCGCGCGATCCTGTCGAACAGGAGTTCTAGGTGACAGTGGATCCCCCTCGTATTCAGCGCCTGCTCCCCCTTCTTCCAGCACATGAAATATGGCTTCATTCTCTTCAAAATTTTGATCATTCTCTGCAGCAATTTCTTCTGCGTTTCCTCCATGAGCCTGCACAAGTGGAGACACAGTACTAGTACTGGTAGAATTATCAATTTGGTCAGTAGAATTGTCGCCCCCATGATCAATATGTTGGAGATTGGGTGGAAGAAGGAGAATTTCTTTTCTAAGAAGTGCTCCGGCATTTGGGTGAAGAGATTCAAATGGAAAAATTGACTCATCAAATACGACATCTCGTGAGATATAGACCCTGCCACTGGAAACATCTAGACATTTGACTCCTTTGTGAATTGGACTATACCCAAGAAAGACACACTTCTTTGAACGGAATGCAAGTTTGCGTGCATTGTATGGTCTAAGGTTGGGCCAGCATGCACAACCAAACACACGGAGAGACTTGTAATCAGGAGTGATATTGAAAAGCCTTGTGATAGGAGTCTCAAATTTTATGACTTTGCTAGGAATCAAGTTGACGAGATATGTGGCAGTCAAGAATGCTTCATCCCAAAATTTTAATTGCATGGATGCCTTTGCTAGGAGGGCTAGTCCTACCTCAACAACATGGCGATGTTTTCTTTCGGCAGAACCGTTTTGTTGATGTGCATGAGGACACGAAACATGATGTGAGATGCCAAGTTGTTGGAAAAAGGTATTGAGTTTCTTGTATTCACCTCTCCAGTCAGTTTGCATGGCAATGATCTTAGTGTTAAGTTTTCGTTCAACAAGATTTTGAAAATTCTTGAAGACTTGAAACACTTCAGATCGTTTCTTAAGAAGATAAATCCAAGTAAATTTGCTAAAGTCATCAATAAAGCTTACATAATATGAGTATCTACCAACTGAAGTAGGAGCTGGCCCCCAAACATCTGAGAATACAAGTTGTAAGGGTGCGGTAGAAATACTGGTAGAAATAGGGTATGATAGCTGATGACTTTTAGCTTGCTGACATGGATCACAAACTGACTCAATACTAGACTCATGAGAATGGGGAAGATTATTCTTGCTAAGAACTAGCTTAACAATAACTGATGAGGGATGACCTAGTCTACTATGCCACTTTGCCGAAGATGGTTTGATGGCAACAAAAGCTTGTTTATTTGATGATGATGACGAAGATATGAGTGGGTAGAGTCCTCCCACGCACTTGCCCCTAAGAAGTATTCTCTTCGTGTCCAAGTCCTTGACCAAAAAGAAGTAAGGATAAAATTCGATGAGTACACGATTGTCAAGAGTAAATCTATGAACAGAGAAAAGATTTTTTGATGTTTCAGGGACATATAGAACTTTGTTGAGATGTAAATTTTTCATGGGGGTTTTAACAATTGTACTACCAATATGAGTAATTTTCATACCAGAACCGCTTGCGGTGTGCACTTGATCACCTCCACAGTATTTTTCTCTGAATGTCAGCTTGTCCAGTTCTCCCGTGATATGGTTTGTAGCACCAGTATCCGCATACCAATTTGTGTCGATGCCATAGGAGTCGGTGACAGCATTGGCCTCCTTCTCCTCGTACTCATCTTCCTCATAGCGATCCCAACACTCACGGGTGCCGCCGCGGTGATGCTTGAGGCAGATTTGGCACTCAGGATAGTCCCGATGCGGTGGTCGCTGTTGTTGCTGTTGTGAACGACCCCCTCGAGTACCTCTATTGTTGCTGCTTGATGAAGAAGGAGGACGCCTGTTGGGGAACGTAGTAATTTCAAAAAATTTCCTACGCACACGCAAGATCATGGTGATGCACAGCAACGAGGGGGAGAGTGTTGTCTACGTACCAACGCAGACCGACTGCGGAAGCGATCACACAACGTAGAGGAAGTAGTCGTACGTCTTCTTCCCGATCCGACCGATCCAAGCACCGTTACTCCGGCACCTCCGAGTTCTTAGCACACGTACAGCTCGATGACGATCCTCGGGCTCCGATCCAGCAAAGCGTCGAGGAAGAGTTCTGTCAGCACGACGGCGTGGTGACGATCTTGATGTACTACCGACGCAGGGCTTCGCCTAAGCACTACAACGGTATGATCGAGGTGGAATTTGGTGGCAGGGGGCACCGCACACGGCTAAGGAACGATCTCAAGGATCAACTTGTGTGTCTATGGGGTGCCCCCTGCCCCCGTATATAAAGGAGCAAGGGGAGGAGGCGGCCGGCCAAGGTGTGGCGCGCCAAGGGGAGTCCTACTCCCACCGGGAGTAGGACTCCTAGTTGGACTAGGAGAGAAGGGGGAGAATAGGAGGAAGAGAGGAAGGAAAGGGGGGGCGCCGGCCCCCTTCCCTTGTCCTATTCGGACTAGGAAGGGGAGGGGCGCGCGGCCACCTCTTGCCTCCTCTCCTCTTTTCCCTTAAGGCCCATGTTGGCCCAATAACCCCCCGGGGGGTTCCGGTAACCCCCCGGTACTCCGGTAAAATGCCGATTTCACCCGGAACAATTCCGATGTCCAAATATAGGCTTCCAATATATCAATCTTTATGTCTCGACCATTTCGAGACTCCTCGTCATGTCCGTGATCACATCCGGGACTCCGAACTAACTTCGGTACATCAAAATGCATAAACTCATAATTACTGTCATCGTAACGTTAAGCGTGCGGACCCTACGGTTCGAGAACAATGCAGACATGACCGAGACACGTCTCCGGTCAATAACCAATAGCGGGACCTGGATGCCCATATTGGCTCCTACATATTCTACGAAGATCTTTATCGGTCAGACCGCATAACAACATACGTTGTTCCCTTTGTCATCGGTATGTTACTTGCCCGAGATTCGATCGTCGGTATCCAATACCTAGTTCAATCTCGTTACTGGCAAGTCTCTTTACTCGTTCCGTAATACATCATCTAACAACTAACATATTAGTTGCAGTGCTTGCAAGGCTTATGTGATGTGCATTACCAAGAGGGCCCAGAGATACCTCTCCGACAGTCGGAGTGACAAATCCTAATCTCGAAATACGCCAACCCAACATCTACCTTTGGAGACACCTGTAATGCTCCTTTATAATCACCCAGTTACGTTGTGACGTTTGGTAGCATCCAAAGTGTTCCTCCGGCAAACGGGAGTTGCATAATCTCATAGTCATAGGAACATGTATAAGTCATGAAGAAAGCAATAGCAACACACTAAACGATCGGGTGCTAAGCTAATGGAATGGGTCATGTCAATCAGATCATTCAACTAATGATGTGATCCCGTTAATCAAATAACAACTCTTTGTCCATGGTTAGGAAACATAACCATCTTTGATTAACGAGCTAGTCAAGTAGAGGCATACTAGTGACACTCTGTTTGTCTATGTATTCACACATGTATTATGTTTCCGGTTAATACAATTCTAGCATGAATAATAAACATTTATCATGATATAAGGAAATAAATAATAACTTTATTATTGCCTCTAGGGCATATTTCCTTCAACGCCTCCCTCGATCGCGGCCTCTGTTGCCACGCCCGCGCCCTCTGCCTCGAGACTGGCCACGCCCCCTGTACGCCAAGTTTGTGGAGGTGTTGAAGCCGGTCTCGGGACCATCGCCTAGCATCTCCATCCGCTGATCAAAGGCGGCAATCTGGGCGAAGAGTTCGTTGACACTGATGGAGGTCTTGACGGCACCGATGGCTGCTACTACAGGATCATAGTCCCGATCAAGTCCAGCAAGAACATAGTCAACCATCTCTGGATCAGAGACCGGCCAACCTGCTGCAGCGAGTTCATCTCCCAAAATTTTCATCCGAGCGATGTAGGAGCTGCTGGACATAGAGCCTTTCTTTGTTTTGGTGATGGCAATTCTCAAATTGGTGATTTGAGATTGAGACTGCGAAGTAAACATAGTAGTTATTGCAGTCCATAAATCAAACGTGTTCTCCTTACTCACAACTTGGGCGAGGATCTCTTTTGAGAGAGAGTTCAGGAGATGGCTGAGGACTTGTTGATCCTTCGACAGCCATGGCGCATAGAGAGGATTTGGCACCATGACTGTAGTCTTGTCCACTTGCTGCTGCTCCACCGTCTTCGGGGGCGCGGCGTCGGATCCGTCCAGGAGGCCGGTGTAACGCCCCGAGACCGATGTGCCAGGTGTCGTTCTGTTATTCGCCGTCGTTGCCATGTCATTTGCTTGCGTGTTGCATTTCATCATGTCATCATGTGCATTGCATCTTCATGTTTTCAAAACCTGCATCCGTCCCGGTCTCCTCGTTCTCCCCGTTGTCCGCTCTGAGCCCAGACACACTTGCACGCACCCGCGGCATGTCCGAAATAGTATTTTATAAGTGGCCAGAAAATGTTCTCGGATTGGATTGAAATTTGGTGTGCGGTCTTATTATAGTGTAGACAGACCGCCTGTCAAGTTTTATCGCAATCGGAGTTCGTTTGACGCCCCAACGGATAAATATAGCGGCAATAGTAGCCGGTCTAACGTCGGACGTTTTCGGTCTCCGGAAACAGATGGCGGGCTTCTCTCTCTTCTCTTCTCTCAGCTTGAGACCGTCTATACAGCTCACTACCTACCGCCAGTCCCAGCCTAACCTCTCTCGTCAGCCCGCAGCCCCCTCGCGTGCGTCCGAAAATTGTCCCGGACCCAACTCGAACAGTCGTTACCGCTGTGTCCGGAACATCCCCAAACGTCTACAAAACGTCACCGTTTTCTTATTTGGACTCCCTAGCTATTTTATTCGCAGTCGTCCGTTTACGATCGGAGGGACAAGATACCCCCCAAACCTAATTCATTTGCGTATATATACGAGTCCAACCCTAACTTCCAGGGAGTCTGTCCCATCCATTCAATCTATCCCCGCCGCCACTTGCCTTGTTTCCAGTGACGAGCCAACCACCAACCAGATCAGCCGATCCAATCCATCTCCCTCCCTCGATCCACCAATCCAGCTCCTCTCCTCCTCGTTTTCCCCTCCTCGTCGTTCGTCCCCGAGCAGCGCCTCCACCGTCCCCGAGCAGCACATCCCCAAGTATGGGGGTTACTGGAACAAGACTCGATCTACGGCCGACTCAGGAGGCATAAGTATTTCCTGCATGGTTAGCTCAAGAATTATATTTCACATCCATCAGACACAACCACCACTCATCATACCTCCCCCTACCCTACCGGTCATAACCGTCTCGACGAGGGACAAGCTCGTGTCTACACAAGACAGAGACTTTCCCGGGTCCTTCCTGGTAGGCATGAGAGGCATATGAGGGTGATTGCTATCACAAGCATATCCATTTCCAACAGCAAGAATTTTCGTTATGCACTCAATGCGCATTATCATATCATCACAAAAAAATCACTAAATGCTTCATGTCGAGGTGGTATTATAACCGTATCACACAATCCCCAAAATATTATGCCAAGGTTCAGAATGCTTGCCTTCAAGTTGTGGTGAGGCAGGGTGCATTCCAAAACTTTGAAAGTTTTCTTCTCTCTCCAACAAATCCTATTTTTGAAAATATTCAAATTAACACATAATCCAAAAACAGTACAAAAAAGTTGTTTGGAAATTTTTTAAATAAATATGAAAATAAACTAGACAATATTTGATAAACAACAGAAAAAGAATCAAGTCATTTGGATTTATATTTTAGAAGTTATAGCCAGTCAAAGTTTAGTCAAATTCTGTTTTTAAAATAAAACAAAAAAAGGAAAACGTTTCGATGGGAATACGCTTTCTTAGCAGGGAAGACGTACTCTGGGGTGTTGCGCTTTCACTTAAAGCACGTGGTGGCGGGGCTGGTCACTGACAGTGGGTCCACAGGGCCCACTGGTCAGGTTTGACCAGTCGCCCCACCTCCTTCTTCCTCTGGCCGAACAGAGGCGAGGCTCCCGCAATCAACGCCGGCGAACGGTGGCTTCCCGCGGGCTCCGGAGGGTCGGGATGGATCCGCCACCCCGGGGCGGTCCTCCCGATGGTCGCTAGGGTGGTGGGGGCGAAGGGAGTCACCGGCGACGAGCTTCGCGGTGGACGGCGGCCTCGGGGGAGTTGGGGCTTTGCGCTACGGTGGTTCCCGAGCGGGTTTGAGGTGTTGGGTGGCTCTGCGAGATCGAGGGGAAGCTTCTGGTGAAGAGAGTGGTGAGGGGGAGGCCCTGGGGGCGCCGGTATGATCGAGACAGTAGCGGCGGCTGTGGTTGCCGGAGACGAAGAAGATGACCTTCCTCTCTTCAATTGTTGGCCAAGGGGGCACTGGAAGGATGGTGTGAGGCTGCCTGAGGGACTGGATGCGCTCGGGGCTCCTTAAATAAGCGAGCAATGGCGGTTCCGCGGCGGCCAGGGAAAAGATCGTCGGCGGCCGCCGTCCTGTAGTTGCAGTGCGACGTGGCGGCGACGTGCACTAGAGGACGCGTTTGCGGATGAGATCGAGCTGTTCCACGAGCGAGCTGGCGCGCTGGTGTGGTTCGGGTGGCGCCGTCCATGGCAGGGCGCACTGTGGCCATCGGCGTGCCGCCAAGAGGGCCCTGGCGGCGGTGCTGTAGGACGCCAGGGGCGAGCTGGCGGGTTCTGGTGAGTGGATGAGGCTGGGGGCGTGGCTCTGCAGGCGAGCAAGAGCCGGGTGCGACGCGGCGACCCGTGCACACGCACGTGCAAAACGCGCGCTCTGGGCGCTGTAACACCCTCGATGCGACTATATCTCTCACGTGTCAAGGCACGACTTAGAGGCATAATCGCATTGCAGGCATATGTCGCAAGTGAGGTAATCTTCACACAACCCATGTAATACAATAGGGGAAAAAGATACGTAGTTGGCTTACAATCGCCACTTCACACAAATACATGAATAAAGCATTACATCATTCAATTACACTCAAGGTCCGACTACGGAACCAAAATAAAAGAAGAACCCCAAATGCGACAAAGGTCCCCGATCGACCCCAACTGGGCTCCACTACCGATCAACTAGAACGAAACAACACAAATGAACAAGGTCTTCAACGAGCTCCTCCTGAGCTTGGTTGCGTCATCTGCACGAACTCATCGGCACCTGCAAGCTGGTTTTGGAAGTATCTGTGAGCCACAGGGACTCAGCAATCTCGCACCCTCGTGATCAGGACTATTTAAGCTTATGGGTAAGGTAAAGGTATGAGGTGGAGCTGCAGCAAGCGACTAGCATATATGGTGGCTAACGTACGCAAAAGAGAGCGAGAAGAGAAGGCAAAGCACGGTCAATAAAAGTATGATCAAGAAGTGATCCTGGACCACCTACGTCAAGCATAACTCCAACAACCGTGTTCACTTCCCGGACTCCGCCGGAAAGAGACCATCACGGTTACACACGCGGTTGACTCATTTTAATTAAGGTCAACTTCAGGTTTTCTACAACCGGACGTTAACAAATTCCCATCTGCCCATAACCGCTGGCACGGCTTTCGAAAGTTCAAATCCCTGCAGGGTGTCCCAACTTAGCCCATCACAAGCTCTCACGGTCAACGAAGGAATAGACCTCCACCCGAGACATTCCGATCAGACTCGGTATCCCGGTACAACAAGACATTTGGACAGGGTAAAACTAAACCAGCAACACCGCCCGAATGTGCCGACAAATCCCGATAGGAGCTGCACATATCTCTTTCTCAGGGCACACTCAGATGAGCTCTCCATACAACTAAAGCCAAACCTCAAGTTTCCCCGAGGGGGCGCTGCACAGGACTCTAGTTCGGACCAACACTCAGAGGAGCACTGGCCCGGGGAGGGGGGGTAAAATAACGATGACCCTCAGGAGCGCGACTCCCAAGGGGAAAAAAGGCTAGGTGGCGAATGGTAAAACCAATGTTGGGCATTGCTGGAGAAGCTTTACTTAAGGCGAACTGTCAAGGGGTTCCCATTATAGCCCAACCGCGTAAGGGACGCAAAATCCGGGAACATAACACCGATATGACGGAAACTAGGGCGGCAAGAGTGGAACAAAACGCCAGGCATAAGGCCGAGCCTTCGATCCTTTACCAAGTGTATAGATGCATTAATTAAATAAGATATATAGTGATATCCCAACAAGTAAACATGTTCCAATAAGGAACAACATCTCGATGTTCCAACAAGGAACAACTTCAATCTTCACCTGCAACTAACAACGCTATAAGAGGGGGCTGAGCAAAGCCGTAACATAGCCAATCAACGGTTTGCTAGGACAATGGTGGGTTAGGGGCTGAACATGGCAATTTGGGAGGCTGACAAGCAAGTGGTAGGCATCGTAGCAATGGCATAGCAAAAGAGCGAGCAAACTAGCATAGCGAAGATAGTAGTGATTTCGAGGGCATGATCATCTTGCCTGAAATCCCGCAAGGAAGAAGAACGAGTCCATGAAGAAGACAAATGAACGAAGTTGAACGGATCCTCACAAACTCGACGTTACCGGAACCAACCCGAAGAAGCGATCACCGGAAAAGAAGCACACAACATAGTAAACAACCAACACATCAACATGGCATGATGCACAATCAAGTATGATGCATGTCCGGTTTAAAGAGGCATGGCATGGCAAAATGCACAAACAAT
Source organism: Triticum monococcum (assembly GCA_034509565.1). NCBI lineage: Eukaryota > Viridiplantae > Streptophyta > Magnoliopsida > Poales > Poaceae > Triticum > Triticum monococcum. The sequence continues at coordinate 22,341,592 of CM067847.1, forward strand.
CCTACAAATTAAGTGGAGCTCAATATGCAATGAGTTGCATATTGACGAAACACCACGTCAATTATTTAGTTCTCTCTCGGTTATGTACCCCAACAATATTAAATGTTGATTAACATGGCAAGAGGTGAAGCACAACAAAACTACCTATCTAGGCAAATTTAAATGAGGCCGGAAGCAACGAACAACAATTCCGGAAAATCCTCATATGCATAATTTAAGGTTTGGTACTGTTCTGCCCTAAACATAATTTTAGAATTGTTTAACATGCAAAACAATGTCACCATGATAAACTAGGCAAAATTCTACCCCATTTACATATAAAGTTTATTTAAATCGGAGCTACGGTTATTTAGTTATGAATTAAATCATTTTAACATGGCATAGGAGCAAATTTAAACAAACATCATTTTAAACATTTTAACATGGCAAGAAATTGGCATATTATTAAACTACACATAATTCTGAGCAAGTTTCATATATAATTCATTTTAATCCGATGCACGGTTTGTGAGTTATAATATGCATGTTGTGCAAGGGGTTTCCTGTAAATCTGTAAATTCCTGGATAAATAGATAAATCACTCCGCGGAAAAAAAATGTGACATGGGCCGAATCTTGCTGGCCCGACAGTGCACAGGGGGCTGGAGGGGTGCTTCTCACATTGGATTTGGCCCGGTTGGTGCTGGGCTGGACGAGGCAGATGGCTGGGCCTTGAGGGAGGAAGGCGGCCCACGAGCGGTAGGTTAACGACGCCGGGGAGGGGAGCGGCTGGATCTGGTTCCCGATCCATGGCGGCGACGGCGCACCGGGTTCCCAGCGAGGGCGGAGGGCACGACGACGGCCGGAGAGCGACGGCGAGCGACGGGGAGCGCCGGCGATGGATAGATTCGGTCGGTGGCTCACCGGATCCAGTGCGGAAATGACGGGAGCGGCTCGGGACGACGAGCTTGACGCCTCGTCGCCGGCGAGCACCTGTGGGAGAGAGAGAGGCCGTGAGAGAGACCAGGGAGGGAGGAGCAGAAGGCGGGTGCCGGCGCGAGCTCACCGCGGCGACGATGGGGCGTCGCGAGGCACGACCGGGTGGCAGAGAAGACTCCGGGCGGGGATCCAGCGAAGCCTCGCCGGAGTTCCACGGCGGCGGCGCGACGCGATGGATCTGGCGGGTTGTGGGCGACGAAGCTGGAGGTGCGGGGCGAGCGCTCCTGCGCTGCGCGCGGCGGCGCGGTTCCGGGCCCGAGCGGGCTTCAGATGGGCCCCGAGGGCCAGGGCGAAGTGGGGCGCACGAGGGGCGACGTGGCGGCTTGCCACTGGCCACGGGCGCCTGCGGGGTGGCGGCGCAGCCAATGGGACGCTGCCAAGTGGCGAGGAGGGGATGGATCTGTCTGGTGGAGCGGTTTTCGAGGGGGATGCGGCGGCTGAGGGTAGGGGAAGGCTAGGGGCACCCTAAAATGGCAAGGGGGGCTTCTTAAATAGGCAGGGTTCTAGGGTTAGGGGCTTTCATCCGTTTTCGGACCCTCGGATCACGATCGGACGGCTCCAGGCACGAGGAGGAGTAGTCTGGGCCTAGGTGGGCTGTGTAGAAGGCCTCGCGCATGAGAAAAGAGAAGAGAGGAAGGCCCGCGGAGTGTTTCCGGAGACCGAAAACGTCTGACGTTTGACTGGCTATAATGCCGCTATAGATATACGTTGGGGCATCAAACGAACTCCGAACGCGATGAAATTTGACAGGCGGTCTCCCTACACTAAAATAAGACCGCACGCCAACTTTCAACCCATTCCAAGAACATTTTCTGGCCACTTATAAAATAATATCTCGGACATGCCGCGGGCGCGTGCAAGTGTGTCTGGGCTCAGAACGGACAACGGAGAGAACGAGGAGGCCGGGACGGATGCAAGTTTTGAAAACATGATGATGCAATGCACATGATGACATGATGAAATGCAACACGCAAGCGAATGACAAGGCAACAACAACGAATAACTGAACGACACCTGGCACATCGGTCTCGGGGCGTTACAACACTCCACCACTACGAGAGGATCTCGTCCCGAGATCTAGAATGGCACCGGGGAAACAACGGAAGAGAAAGAGGAGAGGTAAAACTAAGTAGCTTCTTTGACAAACGAGTGAAACCAAAGAACCTTGAGAGGTTAAGCCAATGATGAAAAGAATTGACAGATCTTGAGAAGACATTTGACTGATGATAAATCATTCTTACGTCAAACTTCGAAAGAATTTAGGCTAGCTTTGGGAGAATAAGAAGAGTCGGGTAAGATCCTGGGAAAAGACCTGTGGGTTAGGGCCCACTCGAAAGAAAACACCGTTTAACGATTTAAAAAAAAGAGGTTGCACCGGTTGAAATAAATGTCTTGAATGAAGTGACATCCTCGAATGATCTTGAACGAAAGCAGAGTGGAAACAGGAATCTTCTGAGACATCTTCGGCACTCCGAAACAAATGAATAGCGAGGAGTAGATGATTAAGAGGTGCACCGGTATGAGAAGGTATTAAAAGGAGGAAAAGATATGATCAACAAAGCTTGACTTGGTCCCACCGGAGAAGAGAATGAGTGACGAACAATGATGAACTTGAGGCTCCGTTAGAATCTTCATGAGAATCACCGGATAAGAATATTGACGGAAAAGAATGGAGAGACTTCCCATCAATAAAGCATATTTGGATAATAAATCTGAATCCTGAAGAAAAAGGGTGGGTGGGCGGGAAAAACAAAGGCAACTTGGAGATGGATGAAACAAACACCATTGAGAAGAAACTGATATTTGATCTTGCGGATGTTGAAATGATCGGATCCACTTGAAGAGAAAACACGCCGGTGAAAAGGATTGACAAGACAATCTCAATGATCAAGGAAGATTGGTATTCACATCGGAGTATGAAAACACCATTTAGGAAAGGTATGGAATCAACATTTGACTTTGAAGCAACTCGAATACCACAACTCAAAACAAAAACAAAGGATTGGCTTGCAGAATAAGCCGGAACAAACATATGATAGAGATTTCGTCCGAAGTTTTCGTGGTGGGACCTACACGGGCTCGATCGTACAGCACCATCATGTACAAGGCAGTGCACATGACGTACGAAGCGTCCCCGAGTCAGCACAGCCAAGGACTCTTTAAGACACAACGAGACCACTGTAAAATCGACCGTGAGTAGGCGAACCACTAGACGTCGAACCCCAATTTCATATCATACATCTGTCGAAAAAGATATCCTAAGAGCTACTTGAATTCCCACCTATGAAACTCCCGAAACTTTCCGGTTATGCAATCAGGTGTTGGGGATACAGGGGAAGCATAATATCTCACCCAAACTAGCAAATCCTACATCCAGCTGTATCCATCCTTCAACACATAACCAAGAAACCTTCGGAAATCATCTACCTCAACCTTCGAAAAGCATCCGTTATACAAGTTATGGCGATACTCCCGAACTCCCGCCCTAGTACTGGGTGGCGTCGAGGTTATCTCACCAACGAACTGCATAAAAGAGATTTTCGATGTCGCGAACATATCTCAAGTATTCCAGAATTGCAACGATAGAATTATGATGAAAACACCTCAGAGCTCAACTCCCCGGGACACTTCCACTAAACCCCTGACAGGAGGCACCAAGACAGTATTCTCATCATAAGCCATCGGAACAAATCCAAGATACTCGCGTGATCCTAAATTTTTTTTTAGTGAAATTTGAGAAGAGAAGAGTCAAAACTCTACGTCAGGATGCCTCACCAGAGCGACGAAGGGACTGGGAAGTAAAAAGAATTCCTAAACTCTCCGATATATATAATTCCTAGATGACTCAAAACATTTTTCTAGACACAACTCGGCTGCTAAAACGATCAAGCAATGGGGGCTCCTAAGGTCGGGGAAGGCTCTGATTACCAACTTGTAACACCCTCGATGCGACTATATCTCCCATGTGTCGAGGCACGACTTAGAGGCATAATCGCATTGAAGGCATATGTCGCAAGTGAGGTAATCTTCACACAACCCATGTAATACAATAGGGGAAAAAGATACATAGTTGGCTTACAATCGCCACTTCACACAAATACATGAATAAAGCATTACATCATTCAATTACACTCAAGGTCCGACTACGGAACCAAAATAAAAGAAGAACCCCAAATGCGACAAAGGTCCCCGATCGACCCCAACTGGGCTCCACTACTGATCAACTAGAACGAAACAACACAAATGAACAAGGTCTTCAACGAGCTCCTCCTGAGCTTGGTTGCGTCATCTGCACGAACTCATCGGCACCTGCAAGCTGGTTTTGGAAGTATCTGTGAGCCACAGGGACTCAGCAATCTCGCACCCTCGCGATCAAGACTATTTAAGCTTATGGGTAAGGTATAGGTATGAGGTGGAGCTGCAGCAAGCGACTAGCATATATGGTGGCTAACATACGCAAAAGAGAGCGAGAAGAGAAGGCAAAGCACGGTCGATAAAAGTATGATCAAGAAGTGATCCTGGACTACCTACGTCAAGCATGACTCCAACAACTGTGTTCACTTCCCGGACTCCGCCGGAAAGAGACCATCACGGTTACACACGCGGTTTATTCATTTTAATTAAGGTCAACTTCAGGTTTTCTACAACCGGACGTTAACAAATTCCCATCTGCCCATAACCACGGGCACGGCTTTCGAAAGTTCAAATCCCTGCAGGGTGTCCCAACTTAGCCCGTCACAAGCTCTCACGGTCAACGAAGGAATAGACCTCCTCCCGAGACATTCCGATCAGACTCGGTATCCCGGTACAACAAGACATTTGGACAGGGTAAAACTAAACCAGCAACACCGCCCGAATGTGCCGACAAATCCCGATAAGAGCTGCACATATCTCTTTCTCAGGGCACACTCAGATGAGCTCTCCATACAACTAAAACCAAACCTCGAGTTTCCCCGAGGGGGCGCTGCACAGGACTCTAGTTCGAACCAACACTCAGAGGAGCACTGGCCCGGGGGGGGGGGGGGGGGGTAAAATAACGATGACCCTCAGGAGCGCGACTCCCAAGGGAAAAGAAAAGGCTAGGTGGCGAATGGTAAAACCAATGTTGGGCATTGCTGGAGAAGCTTTACTTAAGGCGAACTGTCAAGGGGTTCCCATTATAGCCCAACCGCGTAAGGGACGCAAAATCCGGGAACATAACACCGATATGACGGAAACTAGGGCGGCAAGAGTGGAACAAAACACCAGGCATAAGGCCGAGCCTTCCACCCTTTACCAAGTATATAGATGCATTAATTAAATAAGATATATAGTGATATCCCAACAAGTAAACATGTTCCAACAAGGAACAATATCTCCATGTTCCAACAAGGAACAACTTCAATCTTCACCTGCAACTAACAACGCTATAAGAGGGGGCTGAGCAAAGCCGTAACATAGCCAATCAACGGTTTGCTAGGACAATGGTGGGTTAGGGGCTGAACATGGCAATTTGGGAGGCTGACAAGCAAGTGGTAGGCATCGTAGCAATGGCATAGCAAAAGAGCGAGCAAACTAGCATAGCGAAGATAGTAGTGATTTCGAGGGTATGACCATCTTGCCTGAAATCCCGCAAGGAAGAAGAATGAGTCCATGAAGAAGACAAACGAACAAAGTTGAACGGATCCTCACAAACTCGACGTTACCGGAACCAACCCGAAGAAGCGATCACCGGAAAAGAAGCACACAACATAGTAAACAACCAACACATCAACATGGCATGATGCACAATCAAGTATGATGCATGTCTGGTTTAAAGAGGCATGGCATGGCAAAATGCACAAACAATCCTACAAATTAAGTGGAGCTCAATATGCAACGAGTTGCATATTGACGAAACACCACGTCAAGTATTTAGTTATCTCTCGGTTATGTACCCCAACAATATTAAATGTTGATTAACATGGCAAGAGGTGAAGCACAACAAAACTACCTATCTAGGCAAGTTTAAATGAGGCCGGAAGCAACGAACAACAATTCCGGAAAATCCTCATATGCATAATTTAAGGTTTGGTACTGTTCTGCCCTAAACATAATTTTAGAATTGTTTAACATGCAAAACAATGTCACCATGATAAACTAGGCAAAATTCTACCCCATTTACATATAAAGTTTATTTAAATCAGAGCTACGGTTATTTAGTTATGAATTAAATCATTTTAACATGGCATAGGAGCAAATTTAAACAAACATCATTTTAAACATTTTAACATGGCAATAAATTGGCATATTATTAAACTACACATAATTCTGAGCAAGTTTCATATATAATTCATTTTAATCCGATGCACGGTTTGTGAGTTATAATATGCATGTTGTGCAAGGGGTTTCCTGTAAATCTGTAAATTCTTGGATAAATAGATAAATCACTCCACGGAAAAAAATGTGACATGGGCCGAATCTTGCTGGCCCGACAGTGCATAGGGGGCTGGAGGGGTGCTTCTCACATTGGATTTGGCCCGGTTGGTGCTGGGCTGGACGAGGTAGATGGCTGGGCCTTGAGGGAGGAAGGCGGCCCACGAGCGGTAGGTCAACGACGCCGGGGAGGGAGCGGCTGGATCTGGTTCCCGATCCATGGCGGCGACGGCGCACCGGGTTCCCAGCGAGGGCGGAGGGCACGACGACGGCCGGAGAGCGACGGGGAGCGCCGGGGATGGATAGATCCGGTCGGTGGCTCACCGGATCCAGTGCGGAAATGACGGGAGCGGCTCGGGACGACGAGCTTGACGCCTCGTCGCCGGCGAGCACCTGCGGGAGAGAGAGAGGCCGTGAGAGAGACCAGGGAGGGAGGAGCAGAAGGCGGGCGCCGGCGCGAGCTCACTGCGGCGGCGATGGGGCGTCGCGAGGCATGACCGGGTGGCAGAGAAGACTCCGGGCGGGGATCCGGCGAAGCCTCGCCGGAGTTCCACGGCGGCGGCGCGACGCGATGGATCCGGTGGGTTGCGGGCGACGAAGCTGGAGGTGCAGGGCGAGCGCTCCTGCGCTGCGCACGGCGGCGCGGTTCCGGGCCCGAGCGGGCTTCAGATGGGCCCCGAGGGCCGGGGCGAAGTGGGGCGCACGAGGGGCGACGTGGCGGCTTGCCACTGGCCACGGGCGCCTGCGGGGTGGCGGCACAGCCAATGAGACGCTGCCAAGTGGCGAGGAGGGGCTGGAGTTCGCCGGAAAACGAGGAGGAGGGGATGGATCTGTCTGGTGGAGCGGTTTTCGAGGGGGATGCGGCGGCTGAGGGTAGGGGAAGGCTAGGGGCACCCGAAAATGGGAAGGGGGGCTTCTTAAATAGGCAGGGTTCTAGGGTTAGGGGCTTTCATCCGTTTTCGGACCCTCGGATCACGATCGGACGGCTCCAGGCACGAGGAGGAGTAGTCTGGGCCTAGGTGGGCTGTGTAGAAGGCCTCGGGCATGAGAAAAGAGAAGAGAGGAAGGCCCGCGGAGTGTTTCCGGAGACTGAAAACGTCCGACGTTTGACCGGCTATAATGCCGCTATAGATATACGTTGGGGCATCAAACGAACTCCGAACGCGATGAAATTTGACAGGCGGTCTCCCTACACTAAAATAAGACCGCACGCCAACTTTCAACCCATTCCGAGAACATTTTCTGGCCACTTATAAAATAATATCTCGGACATGCCGCGGGCGCGTGCAAGTGTGTGTGGGCTCAAAACGGACAACGGAGAGAACGAGGAGGCCGGGACGGATGCAAGTTTTGAAAACATGATGATGCAATGCACATGATGACATGATGAAATGCAACACGCAAGCGAATGACAAGGCAACAACAGCGAATAACTGAACGACACCTGGCACTTCGGTCTCGGGGCGTTACAGGCGCGCCCAGAGCACGCACGCTACGTGCTCGGCAATATGCCAAGGCATGCTAGAGTTCTTGAGCGGGGCTGGAAAATAACAGGACTAGGTTAGGGTTAGTGAGGAGATCAGTGGACATGGTTGTTAGGTCAGATGATCAAGTTCACAGAGTAAACTTAAAATCATGCCAAAACTGGCTATGCACTCAGGGTGTTTGACAGAATGCCAAGGTCATCTAGGCAATTCTTGGGGTGGCCAAATTCTCCAGATCAATGTCTCTTTAGATGATACAGAGGGTGGTGAGGTTAGTTTGCCAAAATCAGTGCAAGTTTATAGAAAAACCAATTCTGGACAGAAACAAAAAGGCATAGCTGCATGCACTAAAAAATCCTCCAATGGGTCCACTCTCCTGGACTTAAGGGTTTGGTATGGAGTACTACAAGCAGAAGAAAGCTCATGGTCACTAGGGCAAAATTAATTAGGGATGCAGTTGAAAACACCCAACTGGGCCAGAATGGAAAAGAGGTTAATTCACTCAATTTTTTCAAAGAACATCAATGGGTTTTTGCATGAAGTTGAATAATATACTCCTATTAACATCCCATAATTTTGGTTGAAGCTAGAAAGAAATATTTAAAGGGGTTGTAGTGCAAAATTGCTCTCTGGACCAGATTTGGAAACTTGGTGTAGAGCTCAAAATATTAAATGAATGAAATATATTTTTGCATAAAAGTGATTTAAAAACATCTCATGACATCTCCAAATTTTTGTGAAAATTTTAAATAAATTTATCAAGTGGTTGTAGTTCAAAAAGAGCTCCAAAACTAAAGGAAAAATCATTTTAAGGAATAAAGCTCAGAGAGAAACAATTGTGCAAATAAATTCCACTGATAATAGAAATGTTTTTCTTAAAAGGGCAAACAAGTCCAAATATATACTTGGGAAGTTTTTTTTCACTTGAGGTAAAAACTCCACAATAATGAGGAAAAGAATGGCTCTGAAATCAAAGGAAAATCTAGAAAATAAAAGTTTAAAATTCCTGGCAAAGTTTTAATTAATAAAACAAGGTCAAAATTTTGAGATGTCATACGTATCCGCGCTCCATCTAACCCTACCATCCAAACATCTCTTTGATTAGAGTTAGTTCAGGATTAGAATCTAAATCTAACCTCTAACTGAGTTAGAGTGTCCAAACAGGACCACTGTCACCGGCCACCGGCCACCAGCCGGCGTCTGATTACCTCTAGCTCGTCTTATCATCCACTACTCACCGCATGACCAGGTGATGGAACCTGTGCGCTCATGCATGCACGTTGTTTGCCTCGCCGAGATCCGTGCTGGCAACGACCTACCCATGCATGTGAAGAAGAAACAGACCCCGCCATGATTTGATTATAGTTGGAACAAGATGCATGGTAGGTTTCAGAAAGAAAGAGAAATCATAAGAAAAGACTTGTCTTCTTTTATTAATAGAAGATAATAGATAATTTCTTAACACAATATGTCTCATCATATTTTTAAAAATTGCTAGTTATTAAAGATAAGGCTAAAAGATGACTCATTATAGACTTTTTTTTGTTATCTCTAGATTACATGCAAAATTTAAGACAAAACTATCTTATCAATCATTATACATGCTCTTACTCATCACAAATACATATGCATGGTAGGTTCCGAAAAGAAAAGAAAGAGAAAAAGGGAGGAGAGAAAGACCGCATCTGCATGCATGATTGGCAAGCACGTACGTAGGTGGACGCCCGGCCAGCACACCATCCATCAGTATCAACTTTTTTTTTCCCTTTTTTCGAGAATCAGTATCAACTTTCGAAAAATACAAATGTATGATTGTTGCGCACTCGCACTGCCACCTGCCTCTTCTCCCACCACTCAAAAAAAAAAACCTACCTCTTCTCCCGTCGCATCCCATTACGACTGCCAATTCGTTGCATCCGATCGGGTTATTACGACAATGGTAAGATTTTCTGCTCATTTTTTTATCGTGTCCACATTTGGCTGGCGGGTGTGTGATTTCCCTCACGCCGACACCAACCACGTCTACTCCTCTTACCAACTAGTAAGTGTGCAAAAACGCACGTCTCAATCAAATCACATCAAATTCATTATTCATGCGTGTATAAAATTCTGAATTCATACCGTAGGATGACCCCTTCTCTATAAAAAAAAGGAGAAGTACAAACCTATCAATATCTTTCGTGGATGCCATGTGAAGTTCAACTGTTCAAGCAGACCACAAAGAAATCATAACTGTATACAAAATGTCACAAATCAATGGCAATTAAACGGATGAACAACTTCTCCACAGAGAATATAAGGGCGTAGCCTATTTAGTCTATTGTATAGTAAAAAGATGGAATCAAATATCAGATGAAGATTTTGGAATGTTTATTTCTTGCTTCAAAGGAACATATAAACATTCTCCAAGTGAACCTGGTCTCAATGAAGTTAGAACAAATATACCCAAAAAAATAGTAGTCTTGGAAAAACGGAATTAGTTTCCTTCTTGGATTCGGATGCTCAATTGCGGCGATAAAGCAACCCAAGGGAGTCATAGCGGGTACCGCCTACTACTACTTGTAAACTGCGTTGAGTTTTTTTCCCCGAAGAGGAGGGGTGAAGTAGTACAATAGAGATAAGTATTTTCCCTCAGTGAAAACCAAGGTCATCGAACTAATAGGAGCTCCAACTAAATCCCCGTGAATAGCACCTACACACACAAAAACAAATACTTGCACCCAATTCGGGCAAGAGGGTTGTCAATCCCTTGAACTCGTTACTTGCAAGGATTAAATCTTGTAGTTATAGATAGATAAACTACAAAACAAAAAGAAATAAATAAAATTACAGCAAAGTATTTTTGGTTTTCTTAATATGATAAAGTAGACCCAGGGGCCATAGTTTTCTCTAGAGGCTTTCTATCGAAACAATAGCATACGATGGGTAGACAAATTAGTGTCGGACAATTGATAGAAAAGTGCACAATTATGATGCTATTCATGGCAATGATCATGTATATATGCATCACGTCCGTGACAAATAGACCGACTCCTGCCTGCATCTACTACTATTACTCTACCAATCGATGGCGCTGTCGCGGTTCTCCTGCCCCTTCTTCATTTCTTCCCCTGATCCTCTGTTCAGCGTCCTAGACAGTAAAACGGCGCCGCCCGGGAGTCACACAGATCCCACCTTGCGCCTTAGGGGGGGCATTTTGGGGTCGATCCGGGCCCATGCCCGATGAAGAGGAGGATGGCGGAGCTATCCCCTTTCATGGCAGCCCCCCTCCCGCCCTCCCCTCCTCAAGGATGAGGATACTGGAGTTAGGCGGCGGCACTGGTCCGTCCAGCGAGGACGTTGGACATGGACGACACCATCACTTATGACAGCACCCACTGGAGGACCTCAATTTGCTGCCCATCAAGCCCAACATCGAACGGATGTTGCCAACTGCTGCTCCTCCACATCCATGAACCATGCCCTTCCACGTTGTTGTTCCCCATCCCATGTATCGTCGACATCTGAAGTACTGGTACCCCATTACTGGCATTCATGTAGTTGGTGCGTGTGTGCTATGTATCGTCGTGGTCGTCGACATCCGAGGTACCCCATAATGTTTCACGCTGCGAATCGCCATGTGTGAACTTTAAAATTAATTTTCTCTTATAATATATTGTAAGTTTGTTTTTAATCCGATATGGACATATTTTCCTTTCATTTTTCATATTTCTTGGATCTGGCAATTTGAATGTACTATTTCAGCGTATATTTTCTTATATAGGCATAACGATCCAAATTAAAATTAATGAAGCCATAAACCAGCAACCGGAGAGGTCATTGTAAACAAGAGGAGAAGGAAACAAAGCAGGCTAGGGGAACCAATATGTAGTAGATAAGAGTATTGTGCCATGAGAAGAAAAACATTGGCTCTGCTATAGCCCGTCAAGCCCCCCCCCCCCCCAACCACACGCATAACTATGACTGGGCCTGCAGGGGGGCCATGCCCCCCCCCCCCACACACACACACAAACAACGTTGGTCAAAATTGTGAAGGAACTTTTTAGGGTCCTAAGATTCAAAAGAATATTCTCTGCCCCCCCTCCCCCCGCCCCCTCTCCCCAAACATCTAAATTTTGTGGTTAGCCCCCAGTGTTGGGGAACGTAGTAATTTCGAAAATTTTCCTACGCACACGCAAGATCATGGTGATGCATAGCAACGAGGGGGAGAGTGTTGTCTACGTACCAACGCAGACCGACTGCGGAAGCGATCACACAACGTAGAGGAAGTAGTCGTACGTCTTCTTCCCGATCCAACCGATCCAAGCACCGTTACTCCGGCACCTCCGAGTTCTTAGCACACGTTCAGCTCGATGACGATCCTCGGGCTCCGATCCAGCAAAGCGTCGAAGAAGAGTTCCGTCAGCACAACGGCGTGGTGACGATCTTGATGTACTACCGACGCAGGGCTTCGCCTAAGCACTACAACGGTATGATCGAGGTGGAATTTGGTGGCAGGGGGCACCGCACACGGCTAAGGAACGATCAACAATGATCAACTTGTGTGTCTATGGGCTGCCCCCTGCCCCCGTATATAAAGGAGCAGGGGGAGGGGTTCGGCCGGCTAGGGAGAGGGCGCAGGAGGAGTCCTACTCCTACCGGGAGTAGGACTCCCCCCCTCAATCCTATTCCAACTAGGACTCCCAAGGGGGAAAGGAGAGAGGGGGGGGGCCCTTCTCCTAGTCCTAATAGGACTTGGGGAAGGGGGGGGGCCGGCCAGCTATGGGCTGCCCCTTTTCTCTTTTCCACTAAGGCCCAATAGGCCCATTTGCCTCCCGGGGGGTTCCGGTAACCCTCCCGGTATTCCGGTAAAATCCCGATTTCACCCGGAACACTTCCGGTGTCCAAACATAGGCTTCCAATATATCAATCTTTACGTCTCAACCATTTCGAGACTCCTCGTCATGTCCGTGATCACATCCGGGACTCTGAACAACCTTCGGTACATCAAAATGCATAAACTCATAATAACTGTCATCGTAACGTTAAGCGTGTGGACCCTACGGTTCGAGAACAATGTAGACATGACCAAGACATGTCTCCGGTCAATAACCAATAGCGGGACCTGGATGCCCATATTGGCTCCTACATATTCTATGAAGATCTTTATCGGTCAAACCGCATAACAACATACGTTGTTCCCTTTGTCATCGGTATGTTACTTGCCCGAGATTCGATCGTCGGTATCCAGTACCTAGTTCAATCTCGTTACCGGCAAGTCTCTTTACTCGTTCCGTAATACATCATCTCACAACTAACATATTAGTTGCAGTGCTTGCAAGGCTTATGTGATGTGCATTACCGAGAGGGCCCAGAGACACCTCTCCGACACTCGGAGTGAGAAACCCTAATCTCGAAATACGCCAACCCAACATCCACCATTGGAGACACCTGTAGTACTCCTTTATAATCACCCAGTTACGTTGTGACGTTTGGTAGTACCCAAAGTGTTCCTCTGGTAAACGGGAGTTGCATAATCTCATAGTTATAGGAACATGTATAAGTCATGAAGAAAGCAATAGCAACATACTAAACGATCGGGTGCTAAGCTAATGGAATGGGTCATGTCAATCAGATCATTCAACTAATGATGTGACCTCGTTAATCAAATAACAACTCTTTGTTCATGGTTAGGAAACATAGCCATCTTTGATTAACGAGCTAGTCAAGTAGAGGCATACTAGTGACACTCTGTTGGTCTATGTATTCACACATGTATTATGTTTCCGGTTAATACAATTCTAGCATGAATAATAAACATTTATCATGATATAAGGAAATAAATAATAACTTTATTATTGCCTCTAGGGCATATTTCCTTCAGTCTCCCACTTGCACTAGAGTCAATAATCTAGATTACACAGTAATGATTCTAACACCCATGGAGCCTTGGTGCTGATCATGTTTTGCTCGTGGAAGAGGCTTAGTCAACGGGTCTGCAACATTCAGATCCATATGTATCTTGCAAATCTCTATGTCTCCCACCTGGACTAAATCCCGGATGGAGTTGAAGCATCTCTTGATGTGTTTGGTCCTTTTGTGAAATCTGGATTCCTTTGCCAAAGCAATTGCACCAGTATTGTCACAAAAGATTTTCATTGGACCCGATGCACTAGGTATGACACCTAGATCGGATATGAACTCCTTCATCCAGACTCCTTCGTTCGCTGCTTCCGAAGCAGCTATGTACTCCGCTTCACATGTAGATCCCGCTACGATGCTTTGTTTAGAACTGCACCAACTGACAGCTCCACCGTTTAAAGTAAACACGTATCCGGTTTGCGATTTAGAATCGTCCGGATCAGTGTCAAAGCTTGCATCAACGTAACCTCTTACGGTGAGCTCTTTGTCACCTCCATATACGAGAAACATATCCCTAGTCCTTTTCAGGTATTTCTGGATGTTCTTGACCGCTGTCCAGTGATCCACTCCTGGATTACTTTGGTACCTCCCTGTTAAACTTATAGCAAGGCACACATCAGGTTTGGTACACAGCATTGCATACATGATAAAGCCTATGGCTGAAGCATAGGGAACATCTTTCATTTTCTCTCTATCTTCTGCAGTGGTCGGGCATTGAGTCTGACTCAACTTCACACCTTGTAACACAGGCAAGAACCCTTTCTTTGCTTGATCCATTTTGAACTTCTTCAAAATCTTGTCAAGGTATGTGCTTTGTGAAAGTCCAATTAAGCGTCTTGATCTATCTCTATAGATCTTTATGCCTAATATGTAAGCAGCTTCCCCGAGGTCTTTCATCGAAAAACTTTTATTCAAGTATCCCTTTATGCTATCCAGAAATTCTATATCATTTCCAATCAGCAATATGTCATCCACATATAATATCAGAAATGCTACAGAGCTCCCACTCACTTTCTTGTAAATACAGGCTTCTCCCAAAGTCTGTATAAAGCCAAATGCTTTGATCACACTATCAAAGCGTTTATTCCAACTCCGAGATGCTTGCACCAGTCCATAAATGGATCGCTGGAGTTTGCACACTTTGTTAGCTCCCTTCGGATCGACAAAACCTTCTGGTTGCATCATATACAACTCTTCTTCCAGAAATCCATTCAGGAACGCAGTTTTGACATCCATTTGCCATATTTCATAATCATAAAATGCGGCGATTGCTAACATGATTCTGACGGACTTAAGCATCGCTACGGGTGAGAAGGTCTCATCGTAGTCAACCCCTTGAACTTGTCGAAAACCTTTTGCGACAAGTCGAGCTTTATAGAAAATAATATTACCGTCAGCGTCAGACTTTTTCTTGAAGATCCATTTATTCTCAATTGCTTGCCGATCATCGGGCAAGTCAACCAAAGTCCATACTTTGTTCTCATACATGGATCCCATCTCAGATTTCATGGCCTCAAGCCACTTTGCGGAATCTAGGCTCACCATCGCTTCTTCATAGTTCGTAGGTTCATCATGATCTAGTAGCATGACTTCTAGAACTGGATTACCGTACCACTCTGGTGCGGATCTCACTCTGGTTGATCTACGTGGTTCAGTAGTATCTTGTCCTAAAGCTTCATGATCATCATCATTGGCTTCCTCACTAATTGGTATAGGTGTCGCAGAAACAGTTTTCTGTGATGTACTATTTTCCAATAAGGGAGCGGGTACAGTTACCTCGTCAAGTTCTACTTTCCTCCCACTCACTTCTTTCGAGAGAAACTCCTTCTCTAGAAATGATCCATTCTTAGCAACGAATGTCTTGCCTTCGGATCTGTGATAGAAGGTATACCCAACAGTTTCCTTTGGGTATCCTATGAAGACACATTTCTCCGCTTTGGGTTCGAGCTTATCAGGTTGAAGCTTTTTCACACAAGCATCGCAGCCCCAAACTTTAAGAAACGACAACTTTGGTTTCTTGCCAAACCATAGTTCATAAGGCGTCGTCTCAACGGATTTTGATGGTGCCCTATTTAACGTGAATGCGGCTGTCTCTAAAGCATAACCCCAAAACGATAGCAGTAAATCAGTAAGAGACATCATAGATCGCACCATATCTAGTAAAGTACGATTACGACGTTCGGACACACCATTATGCTGTGGTGTTCCGGGTGGCGTGAGTTGCGAAACTATTCCACAATTTTTCAAATGTACACCAAACTCGTAACTCAAATATTCTCCTCCACGATCAGATCATAGAAACTTTATTTTCTTGTTACGATGATTTTCAACATCACTCTGAAATTCCTTGAACTTTTCAAATGTTTCAGACTTATGTTTCATTAAGTAGATATACCCATATCTGCTTAAATCATCTGTGAAGGTGAGAAAATAACGATATCCGCCACGAGCCTCAATATTCATCGGACCACATACATCGGTATGTAGGATTTCCAATAAATCTGTTGCTCTCTCCATAGTACCGGAGAACGGTGTTTTGGTCATCTTGCCTATGAGGCACGGTTCGCAAGTACCAAGTGATTCATAATCAAGTGGTTCCAAAAGCCCATCAGTATGGAGTTTCTTCATGCGCTTTACACCGATATGACCTAAACGGCAGTGCCACAAATAAGTTGCACTATCATTATCAACTCTGCATCTTTTGGCTTCTACATTATGAATATGTGTATCACTACTATCGAGATTCAACAAGAATAGACCACTCTTCAAAGGTGCATGACCATAAAAGATATTACTCATATAAATAGAACAACCATTATTCTCTGATTTAAATGAATAACCGTCTCGCATTAAACAAGATCCAGATATAATGTTCATGCTCAACGCTGGCACCAAATAACAATTATTTAGGTCTAATATTAATCCCGAAGGTAGATGTAGAGGTAGCGTGCCGACCGCGATCACATCGACTTTGGAACCGTTTCCCACGCGCATCGTCACCTCGTCCTTTGCTAGCGTCCGCTTATTCTGTAGTCCCTGTTTTGAGTTGCAAATATTAGCAACAGAACCAGTATCAAATACGCAGGTACTACTGCGAGCTCTAGTAAGGTACACATCAATAACATGTATATCACATATACCTTTGTTCACCTTGCCATCCTTCTTATCCGCCAAATACTTGGGGCAGTTCCGCTTCCAGTGACCAGTCTGCTTGCAGTAGAAGCACTCAGTTTCAGGCTTAGGTCCAGACTTGGGTTTCTTCTCCTGAGCAGCAACTTGCTTGCTGTTCTTCTTGAAGTTCCCCTTCTTCTTCCCTTTGCCCTTTTTCTTGAAACTAGTGGTTTTGTTAACCATCAACACTTGATGCTCCTTCTTGATTTCTACCTCCGCAGCTTTTAGCATTGCGAAGAGCTCGGGAATAGTCTTGTTCATCCCTTGCATATTATAGTTCATCACGAAGCTCTTGTAGCTTGGTGGCAGTGATTGGAGAATTCTGTCAATGACGCAATCATCTGGAAGATTAACTCCCATCTGAATCAAGTGATCATTATACCCAGACATTTTGAGTATATGCTCACTGACAGAACTGTTCTCCTCCATCTTGCAGCTATAAAACTTATTGGAGACTTCATATCTCTCAATTCGGGCATTTGCTTGAAATATTAACTTCAACTCCTGGAACATCTCATATGCTCCATGACGTTCAAAACGTCGTTGAAGTCCCGATTCTAAGCCGTAAAGCATGGCACACTGAACTATCGAGTAGTCATCAGCTTTGCTCTGCCAGACGTTCATAACATCTGGTGTTGCCCCAGCAGCAGGCCTGGCACCTAGCGGTGCTTCCAGGACGTAATTCTTCTGTGCAGCAATGAGGATAATCCTCAGGTTACGGACCCAGTCTGTGTAATTGCTACCATCATCTTTCAACTTTGCTTTCTCAAGGAACGCATTAAAATTCAACGGAACAACAGCACGAGCCATCTATCTACAATCAACATAACAAGCAAGATACTATCAGGTACTAAGTTCATGATAAGTTTTAAGTTCAGTTAATCAAATTACTTAGGAACTCCCACTTAGATAGACATCCCTCTAATCCTCTAAGTGATCACGTGATCCAAATCAACTAAACCATAACCGATCATCACGAGAGATGGAGTAGTTTTCAATGGTGAACATCGTCATGTTGATCATATCTACTATATTCACGCTCGACCTTTCGGTCTCTGTGTTCCGAGGCCATATCTGCATATGCTAGGCTCGTCAAGTTTAACCTGAGTATTCTGCGTGTGCAAAACTGGCTTGCACCCGTTGTAGATGGACGTAGAGCTTATCACACCCGATCATCATGTGGTGTCTGGGCACGACGAACTTTGGCAACGGTGCATACTCAGGGAGAACACTTCTTGATAATTTAGTGAGAGATCATCTTATAATGCTACCGTCAATCAAAGCAAGATAAGATGCATAAAAGGATAAACATCACATGCAATCAATATAAGTGATATGATATGGCCATCATCTTCTTGTGCTTGTGATCTCCATCTCCGAAGCACCGTCATGATCACCATCGTCACCGGCGCGACACCTTGATCTCCATCGTAGCATCGTTGTCGTCTCGCCAATCTTATGCTTCCACGACTATCACTACCGCTTAGTAATAAAGTAAAGCATTACATCGCGATTGCATTGCATACAATAAAGCGACAACCATATGGCTCCTGCCAGTTGCCGATAACTCGGTTACAAAACATGATCATCTCATACAATAAAATCAGCATCATGCCTTGACCATATCACATCACAACATGCCCTGCAAAAACAAGTTAGACGTCCTCTACTTTGGTGTTGCAAGTTTTACGTGGCTGCTACGGGCTTAAGTAAGAACTCATCTCACCTACGCATCAAAACCACAACGATAGTTCGTCAAATAGACTCCGTTTTAACCTTCTCAAGGACCGGGCGTAGTCACACTTGGTTCAACTAAAGTTGGAGAGACAGTCTTCCGCAAGCCATCTGTGTGCATAGCACGTCGAGGGAACCGGTCTCGCGTAAGAGTACGCGTAAGGTTGGTCCGGATCGTCTCGTCCAACAATACCGCCGAACCAAAGTATGACATGCTGGTAGGCAGTATGACTTGTATCGCCCACAACTCACTTGTGTTCTACTCGTGCAAATAACATCAAACCATAAAAACCTAGGCTCTGATACCACTGTTGGGGAACGTAGTAATTTTGAAAATTTTCCTACGCACACGCAAGATCATGGTGATGCATAGCAACGAGGGGGAGAGTGTTGTCTACGTACCAACGCAGACCGACTGCGGAAGCGATCACACAACGTAGAGGAAGTAGTCGTACGTCTTCTTCCCGATCCAACCGATCCAAGCACCGTTACTCCGGCACCTCCGAGTTCTTAGCACACGTTCAGCTCGATGACGATCCTCGGGCTCCGATCCAGCAAAGCGTCGAAGAAGAGTTCCGTCAGCACAACGGCGTGGTGACGATCTTGATGTACTACCGACGCAGGGCTTCGCCTAAGCACTACAACGGTATGATCGAGGTGGAATTTGGTGGCAGGGGGCACCGCACACGGCTAAGGAACGATCAACAATGATCAACTTGTGTGTCTATGGGGTGCCTCCTGCCCCCGTATATAAAGGAGCAGGGGGAGGGGTTCGGCCGGCTAGGGAGAGGGCGCGGGAGGAGTCCTACTCCTACCGGGAGTAGGACTCCCCCCCTCAATCCTATTCCAACTAGGACTCCCAAGGGGCAAAGGAGAGAGAGGGGGGCCGGCCCCTTCTCCTAGTCCTAATAGGACTTGGGGAAGGGGGGGGCGGCCAGCTATGGGCTGCCCCTTTTCTCTTTTCCACTAAGGCCCAATAGGCCCATTTGCCTCCCGGGGGGTTCCGGTAACCCTCCCGGTATTCCGGTAAAATCCCGATTTCACCCGGAACACTTCTGGTGTCCAAACATAGGCTTCCAATATATCAATCTTTACGTCTCGACCATTTCGAGACTCCTCGTCATGTCCGTGATCACATCCGGGACTCCGAACAACCTTCGGTACATCAAAAATGCATAAACTCATAATAACTGTCATCGTAACGTTAAGCGTGCGGACCCTACGGTTCGAGAACAATGTAGACATGACCGAGACATGTCTCCGGTCAATAACCAATAGCGGGACCTGGATGCCCATATTGGCTCCTACATATTCTACGAAGATCTTTATCGGTCAGACCGCATAACAACATACGTTGTTCCCTTTGTCATCGGTATGTTACTTGCCCGAGATTCGATCGTCGGTATCCAATACCTAGTTCAATCTCGTTACCGGCAAGTCTCTTTACTCGTTCCGTAATACATCATCTCACAACTAACATATTAGTTGCAGTGCTTGCAAGGCTTATGTGATGTGCATTACCGAGAGGGCCCAGAGATACCTCTCCGACACTCGGAGTGACAAACCCTAATCTCGAAATACGCCAACCCAACATCCACCATTGGAGACACCTGTAGTACTCCTTTATAATCACCCAGTTACGTTGTGACATTTGGTAGTACCCAAAGTGTTCCTCTGGTAAACGGGAGTTGCATAATCTCATAGTTATAGGAACATGTATAAGTCATGAAGAAAGCAATAGCAACATACTAAACGATCGGGTGCTAAGCTAATGGAATGGGTCATGTCAATCAGATCATTCAACTAATGATGTGACCTCGTTAATTAAATAACAACTCTTTGTTCATGGTTAGGAAACATAACCATCTTTGATTAACGAGCTAGTCAAGTAGAGGCACACTAGTGACACTCTGTTGGTCTATGTATTCACACTTGTATTATGTTTCCGGTTAATACAATTCTAGCATGAATAATAAACATTTATCATGATATAAGGAAATAAATAATAACTTTATTATTGCCTCTAGGGCATATTTCCTTCACCCAGTGCCTCATAGGCACAGCGGGAGCATGCCTCCCCGGCCCGAAGAAGTCGGCGACCGACGCATGATGCTTAGAGGCAATTTTGTTACTGCTAACGCACTGCGACCGGTGGTGTACTAGCATGCGAGGGGTGTTGTGACGACGCCCATGGACTAATGCTCATTACTTGCCTCCTATGAACAGCTATGCATTCTCCATCACTTAGGGCGTGTTTGGTCGCCTGTATATAGGCCAACCAAGCCTGTGCGGGACAAAAATTACCTGTTTGGTTGCCCAGATTACATCTGTTTTTTGGCCTGCACAGAACTTAAAGCATCTTTGGACTTACATGTAGGGAACGGCCAAATCGCCCGTTTTTGGCGAGCCAGGCTCGCTCGAGCTGCACGTGCCCGTCGCCTGCATGCATTGGGAAGGGCAGAAGACAATGGGTCGCGGCTCGTAACTCCCGCTCTGTCCAGTCACCTCCCACGCCCATTCACTGAGACTAGCCACAGTGGGAGTAACTTCAGCAGTAACATCGACTCCAACTCAGCAAACTTTCTTATGTGGCAATAAGTTAATGAGAAAAGAGATAGTTTCAGTAACTTAGCTACTGTAACCTAATAAATGAAGAGAGTAGTTTAGGGATAAATGAAGCTTTGCATGACACTATTGTTACTACCCACTATGAAGGTAGTAACATAGTTTAAGGATATGTGTATGTTACTCTGCATTGTGACTAGTCTGAGTATGATTGTTGTGCACTCACCTACCTGACCAGGTGTAGTAATTTGTTGTATCCGAATCAGCATCCTGGTAATATGGTCAATTTTTCTGCTGACCTTTTTTATTTGTCTCCATTTAGCAAGTCATATATCCATCGCGGGTCCCAGTAACGCACCACACGGCCGGTCGATAAACAACAAATCCAGCAGTTTGTTAATCAACACGACCAGCATCCCATGGCTGAGAGCAGGAGGAGAGCATGCGTGCTTTTTCAACACCATATTATCTATCTGAAATCGCGAAGCTTATCGTCCATGGCTTTCCCTCCCAGTCCCATGGCATCACCGTCACCGGCCACCAGCCGGCGTCGGTATGCTTTCCTCTAGCTCGTCTCATCCACTCACCGCATGCATGGCCAAGTAGTAGCACGCCCAAGAAAACGCATCCATCGTCCATCCAGATCCACACACGCACGCATCGATGGCCAATCATCGAATCATATGTAAATGTAAGAAAAAGAAGAAGAAGCTTCCGCGGCAAAACAAAGCAGACGGCAAGTGCACGCACGTGACAGCAGTCTCTTGTTTTGCCGCGGCAAAAAAACGTAATGAAGGACAGAAAGACTGCATCTACGTACGTGCATGATTGGCCAGCCAGCGCTGCATCGACGTCGACGACTATTTTCCTGATAGTACCTTTGAAAGCAACAGATGTAGGGGCTGTTTGGTTCCAAGCCATAGTTTACCAAGCCAAAATTTGGCGGCCACAGTTTAGTTGACATGTGTTTGGTTTTTGCCACACTTTGGCTTGCCATACTTTATTACCCATATGGCCCATTTGTCATAGAGACAATTTTTTTGTCAACTTTTGCCAAAATTTGGCGTCCAATTTCACAGCCACATTTGTGTGGCTAGCCATACTTGTGTGACTAACCACACTTTAGCTTAGCCACACTAGTATCCAACCAAACAGACCCGTAGTATGATTGTTGCGCACTCACCCTGCCACCCACCTCCGTCGCCGACTACCAATTCGTTCGTCGCCTACTCGCCTCCGACCGAATTGCTACGAGGACAGTGGTCAGACTTTCTGCTCATCTCCTATCGATCTGTCAGCATCTGGCAAGTCGTCGAGTGTGTGATTTCCCTCCTGCCGACACCAACCACGTCTACTCCTGGTGCCTGGTGGTACCAATAAATCAATACAATACGCAGCAAGCTACGTACTCTAGTCTAGTATTAACCCAAATCATCATGCGGCCACCAGCATCTTCACGGTTAATGGCACTTGACCGCGACCCGATGGAACCCATCGCCGGCCCGGCGAACCACCCCGCCGATCGCGACCGTCCACGCGCGCGCATCCACGGCCCCGCGCAAGCGTAGCTTTTGACCGCCTTCTGGCCCGGGGCGGACGGGCGACGCGCATACACGCACGCACACTCGTCTTCCCGCCACCCCCTCCCGATAATTCTGTTTCGGTCATATATACCCTACGGTCCCTCTAGAAGAAGTTAATTACGTAAATGGTCCTTTACTTATAGACAACGAGTTCACTGCACTTCTCTCTTCCTTTTTTTTTTCGCGGGAAACACTTCTCTCTTCCTTGCTCGTTCGTCCTTCTGTCTTCTTGTCCTCTGTCATCAGACATCCTATATATGCCATGTCGAAAAGTACGCCAATTGCTGTGTTGGACATGTATCTTTCCTTCGCATTGGCCCTGATCCCAATTGAACTGTTCACTGGCTTGTTTTATTTGCGAGACGGAGTGTGCATGTTTTTTTAGAGGTATCACCAAGTTTTATTGATCAAACTCCACATGAAGTGGCATTACAATCGGATCATGGAGTTGCAACAACCAAACATGTCTTCCCTGATCTAAAGAATTTGAAAACTTGGCTAACCTATCGGCGTCGCGATTAACCGCTTGGCCTTCAAAAGTAAAAGTGCAGTTAAACAAAAGAGCCATATTCTTTATCTCTGATAAAATGGCTCCGTGTACATCATTGATCTCATCCACAATCTGCTTCGAGTCAGACGCCACAACAAGGGCATGATTTAGCTCTGCCGCCGAACAGTGCCCTGAAGGTCGCACCTGTGTCCGCTCCGACCCCTAGCTCGGAGCCGATCACACCAATCGAGGATAGGTGGTTAGACACCGCCTCGGGGGCTGCAATCTCTACGGCGATCGAGCCGAACACCTGCCCTATTCTCTGCAAAGCCCGTGACTCCAAGGAGCCGGAATCCTCTCCAGACTCCGAGCCCTCCGCGCCCCGACCGATCGAACCCGATTGGGCGCCGATCATGGAGTTCACCGCCGCGGACATCTTTCAGCACTCGCCCTTCGACGATATTCTGAATTCACTAAAGTCTCTCTCTTTATCAGGAGAGCCCTGGCCGGACTATGGTCCACAAGGTTGGGATGCGGATGATGATGAAATTCAAAGCCCACCCACCACCCACTTCGTAGCCACTATCGATAATTTAAACAACGTGCTCGACTTCGACTCTGAAGACATCGACGGTATGAACGACGATGTAGGAGATGAACACGAACCAACGTCTATAAGGCACTGGACAGCCACCTCATCTCATGAAGTATACATGGTGGACACACCCAAAGGAAGCGACGACGAGGAACACAGGGATGCAACGAGGGATCGTTCACTCGAAAAGCAATGAAAGTAGCGACGTAAGCGCCGCTCCAAGCCCCGCCTCAACAGAGACAGCAGTCATACAGACCCAGCCATAAAGCAGGACGAGCCGGCGGACGACGAACATGCCTTCGAGCAAGCGTCCAAACAGGGAAACAACCCGAAGAGCACGGCGGTCAATGCCGGATTCAAAAGCTCGCGACAGAATCAGAGAAAGCCGCCCCTCAAGGATAACAGGGACGAACTATCCAACTTAAACAAAATCTTGGACAAGATATGTTAAATACACAGTACTTCTGGGAAACCTGCGAACCATACCCACAGAGATTGTTGGGTTTTCAAGCAAGCCGGCAAGCTCAACGCCGAACACAAGGGGCTCAACACACCAAGTGAGGAACCCCACAAGCAGAGCACTAGGAAACAAAAGGATTTCCCACAAGAAGTCAAAACAGTAAACTTACTTCACGTGACGAACAGAACGGCGCCACAAGAGATACGCGCCATACGGCCTATCCCAAAGAAGTCTCGCCAATGATTGTTAAAACCAATCACCTTCGACCATCAGGATTACTCTAGAAGTATCCGAAACGTAGGCTGGACTGCCTTGGTATTAGATCCAATAATCGGCGGACTCCATTTTACAAATGTTCTGATGGACGGCGGCAGTGGTCTAAACTTGTTATACCAGGACACAATCCGCAACATGGGGATAGACCGAACAAAAATTCGTCATAGCAAAACCTCCTTTCAAGGGGTAACGCCAGGCCCGGATGCCCGTTGCATGGGTTCTCTCCGGCTAAAAGTTATGTTCGGCTCCCCCAATAACTTCCGTTGCGAACAGCTAACTTTCCACATCGCCCCATTCTCAAGTAGCTATCAAGCACTACTGGGACGCGAAGCTTTCGCCCGCTTTAACGCAATATCGCATTATGCATCTCTTACGCTTAAGATGCCCTATCCACGAGGCATCATCTCATTAAAGGGAAAACATTGAGTGTTCCTCCCGTGTGGAAAACAGTGTGGCTGCCTTGACAGCCCCACAATAAAGCGGCTTCACCAGCCAAACCATCTAAACAGGTCGTCAAGACCACGGACACGGCTAGACAAGTCCGGCATAAACATACAATTGATAAAGGCTTAATAGCCGTATACCCCTGTACTAGGGGCTACACGCATATAAAACAAGAGATAATAAAGCTCAATTTTACCCATTTCGATTCATACTTTGTTTTTTTAGTATAACTCATGTCCGGCATGATCTTTCTTTAACTAAGTTCCTCTCTTTTACAGATGAACGCCGTGCTACGCCCGTCCAGGATACGGCACAACGGAGACACAGGCGCAGATGTGCAGCAGGGACCCGTTCCAAGGATTCTTTTCAGATTAAGACCCTGCGTAAACCTTTTTTACTGTCTCTTGTTGATACACATCCCCTGGTTTCTTGGTACAACCAAGGAGGAGGCTAGCGTTTTGGCATGTGGCCACGTCAGAGTTTTGCGCGTACCTGGACACTAGGGGCTTATTACTAAGGGCATTATCCCGCCCGCCCTCATAAAGACCGAATACCTTAGGGAGTGTTCGGCGTCGCGAGTTTGGCCTTATATGCATCAGCTCCGAATCATGTCTTTGGTCAAATGTTGGGTTTGCCCGGCTCCTGTGTTTTGCTGCCTTACGTTCCGCTCTATCGGCTAAGGCGGCATCAGGAGAACTACTGCGATTGTGCCCCGGTTCGGCCAGGCGAGCACCTCAGTAGAGAAAGCCGAAAACTGACTGTTATGATATAGCGTGAGACTGGTCAACCACTCGATGACATACCAGAATCTTTAGGATTCCTCCGCATTAACAAAGGGCCGTTTCCCGGCCAGGCACATACCCGCCCCGAGTTCGGGCGAGCACAGGCGCCACCAGGGGCTATATAAGTAGCCCCAATATCAAACTCCTATGGCTAAGTGAAAGTGATAAAGCATCATAGTCCGATTGCCTAGTTCGCTGCGCTATCACCTCCTTTGTAAGACTAAGACGTTGGATCAAGTGTGAAAATGCGCCTTCTGCGAACACCCCTACATTATGTGCGTGGGGGCTGAAGCCGACGACTGCCATCTTTCAGATTATATATACATATATGTTAAATGGCCGCACAGGAGGTATCATAATACTTGCAGGCACAAGTATAAAAAGCTTCTACAATTTATCAAAATATTGTTTTACAATAATACATGCTATTCGAATATAGTATCCTTCGAGCACTGCGTCTCTATTAAACGAGCGCCTTGCAGAACTTCCTGAAAATAGCGCTCGGCAGGTACTCGGCTTCCTTCCGAGTCTGGGGATGCAACATCGGTGGCTTCCATTCCCGCCCAGTATATCTTGACACGGGCAAGAGCCATCCGCGGACCCTCTATGCACGCTGACCTCTTCATCGCATTGATATGCGGCGCCGCACCAACGAACTGCTGCACTAAGTTGAAATAACTTTTCGGCTCTGGTCTCTCTGGCCACAGATGACTCACGACATACTTCATGGTGAGTCCGGACAACCTATTTAGCTCGGCCCATTCGGCCAAACGATCGGCTAATGACAGTGGACGCTCTGGATTGTGGAACTGCGACCAGAAGAGCTTCTCCACTTCGCGATCTTCTTGATCTCGGAAGTGCTCGGCCGCATCTGCGGCACTCGTTGCTAAATCCAGATAGGTGTCCGCCGTACTCCACATCTGGTCCAACGGAGCATGTTTAGGATCACAGAACTTCCTCCGCAGCATAAAGGGATTTCCAGCCGCGATTTCTCCGGCCTGACGCAACTCCTCCTTCACAGCTCTTATCGCAGAGCGAGCATCCTTGGCATCGGCAACGGCCTTCTTCAGGTGCGTCTGTTCCGCCCGATCTTCTTTTTCGAGAAGCTTGCAACGGTCAGCAGCGTTCTTCAGCTTCACGGCCATCTCGGCCATTTCCTTCTTGCTTCGGCAGTGAGCAGCCTGTTCGGCTTTCACCTCTTCAATTGCCTTTTCGGCAGCCGCATCACTTTTCCTGGCTTGCTCCTTGGCTCGGGCAAGTTCCGCCCGAAGATTCTCCATGGCAGCAGCACCATCTGCATCAAGCGCACACGTTGTAAGATACTGGCATAAAGCTCCTCTTACCAGGCGCCGCCGAAGGAATTACATACCTTGTGCCTCATCAAGCCGCTTGTTGACAAGCGCGATGTCGGCATCTGCCACGTCAAGTTGCCGCTTTAGCTCGGCAAATCCATCAGTCCGGCTGGCCACCGGACACTTCGTCACCTACGTATAAAGGCGGCATATTAGACCCGGGATTATGATCCTCTGTGTGCCGTCACTTTTGACAACACACAGAGTCTCAGGGGCTACTATCTACACAGGGCGTATCTTATTTATTCGCAACTGTCCAAAAAGGGTACATTATTTCGCGTACCTCAAAACCTGTCAGTAAACTCCTGACGGCCTCGTGCAATCCGCTCTCCGCGGATGAAATCCTCTCAATCACCGTACCCATCAATGCACGGTGCTCCTCTGAGATAGATGCTTGCCCTAGCAGATCCTTCAGCTCCTCCGACCGCGCACCAGACGGCGCCGGACTCGTCCGATGGCCCTTTTCGAAGCCCGGACGCGGAGGGCTTTGGGGGGCCATATGACTACGTTCCGGCCCCGCCGGATTCAGAGAAACCCTCCGCAACGATACCTCAGGGTCGCCCGCCTCGCAAGGCGGTACGGCAGGGGGAGGCATTCCGCTCTCCATCATCTCCGGAAGAAGATCCCCCGAAGACGAGCTCTGCTGAGAAGGGCTAAGGTCCGAGCTACAAGGTAAATTTTCGATTACTTTTCTCAGATATAAAGCAGGGATTTCTCTTGTTTCTTAAAAATAAAACTCCTCTCTACTTACGGCTCGGTGGAGGGCTGATCCCCTTGAGGGCATAATTCGGTCGAAGTATCCCCCAACACAGGACCCTCTGGTGAAGATTTCTTCCCCCGCTTTAAGGCCATGGTCTCCGGGTCTTCAGAGGCGGTCCTCTTCTTCCCCTGAGGAGAGGAATTTTCGATTCCTCCCTTCCGGACAACCTCCTTTGAGGAGGCTGTAGCTCCCTTATCCCCTCCCTCGCTTCCTTTTGAAGCCACAACCTCCAACATCCTGACTAGCACGGGACCCGGCGTGGTCTCGGGGAGGGGGGCCGGACACCTGATTAGTTTTGCTTTCGCTATCCACTCCTGTTTAAAGGACAGCTCTTTTAGGGGCAATTTTATGATAAATATACGGATAGCGAGTCCGGGCACAAGGCTACTTACTTGAGTATCCGGACGATTGCAGCTCAGACCTGCGTCCTCCGTAGAATCCGGACACACTACTTGTGGTCCGAAGAACAATTTGTACATCTCCACGGGCGTCATGCCAAGAAAATGTTGGAGAACTCGTGGTCCCTCCGGGTTGAACTCCCACAGGCGGAGGGGGCGACGTTTGCAGGGCAGAACTCGGCGAATTAACATAACCTGCGTCACCATGACCAGACTGATGTCTCTTTCTAGGATATCTCGAATGTGGCCCTGAAACAGGGGCACGTCCTTTGCCGGCCCCCAGTCCAGCCCCGTATTGACCCATGACGCCAGTCGTGGCGGGGGACCCGAGCGAAAGGCAGGTGGCGCCACCCACTTAGGGGCCCTGGGAGCGGTAATATAAAACCACTCTTGCTGCCATAAGCTGGACTCCTCTTGAAAAGGGCCCTCGGGCCATGGAGTACCAGCATTCTTGCTTATAAAAGCACCTCCTCACTCCGCATGCCGTCCCTCGATCATCTTCGACTCTACTTTGAAGGTCTTGAGCCATAGTCCGAAGTGAGGAGTGATACGGAGGAAGGCTTCACACACGACGATGAATGAGGAAATATGGAGGATGGACTACGGGGCTAAGTCGTGAAATTCCAACCCATAATAATACATGAGCCCCCTCACGAAGGGATCCGTCGGGAAGCCTAGCCCCCGAAGGAAGTGAGACATGAACACCACACTCTCACCGGGCTTGGGAGTGGGAATGACCTGTCCTTGAGCAGACAGCCTATGCGAGATTTCGCTGGTCAAGAACCTGGCCTCTCTCAACTACAGCACGTCCTCCTCCATGACGGAGGAAGGCATCCATCGGCCTCGAAGGTCGAAACCGGACATTGTCGAAGGTCCGAAGCGCCTGAAATCTGGAGCCTTGGGTGTTGGAACTCGAGGCGAAGGGCGAACTCGTTTGAGATTGAAAAAAAGGAGTAAGGCCTTGGTCTCTTTATAAGAGGTTGAATACCAAAGTCCTTCCCCGTGACCGTTTGGGACTCGCCTTTGATCGAGAAAATATACCAACGGGTACGGTTGGGTTACCCACGCCCGTGTTGATGAGAATCCTAGAATAAGGGGACACGATCTCTGCTTTAACAAGACGTGCCAAGGAAAACGCCTCGCTAAATGCGCTAAGATGGGACGATAAAACGATTCGAATAAAGACTTGGCTGTGGTGTGATGTCACGCCACGGAATACGTCAGCAAATTAGATTTGTGTAAATATTATTCTCTCTATGGCAATATGTGGAAACTTATTTTGCAGAGCCGGACACTACCTTTGTGTTCAAAATCTTCTATGAAGTATTTGGAGGAGGAACCCGCCTTGCAATGCCGAAGACAATCTGCGCGCTGGACTCCTCGTCATTGAATCCTGGTTCAGGGGCTACTGAGGGAGTTCTGGATTAGGGGGTGTCCAGATGGCCGGATTATACCTTTGGCCGGACTCCTGGACTATGAAGATACAAGATTGAAGACTTCGTCCCGTGTCCGGAAGGGACTTTCCTTGGCGTGGAAGGCAAGCTTGGCGATGCGGATATGTAGATCTCCTACCATTGTAACCGACTCTGTGTAACCCTAGCCCTCCGGTGTCTATATAAATCGGAGAGTTTTTAGTCCGTAGGACGAACAACAATCATACCATAGGCTAGCTTCTAGGGTTTAGCCTCTCTGATCTCGTGGTAGATCTACTCTTGTACTACCCATATCATCAATATTAATCAAGCAGGACGTAGGGTTTTACCTCCATTAAGAGGGCCCGAACCTGGATAAAACATCGTGTCCCCTGCCTCCTGTTACCATCCGACCTAGACGCACAGTTCGGGACCCCCTACCCGAGATCCGCCGGTTTTGACACCGACACCCGGCTATTTAAGTGGACCAGCGGCACCGAAACCCTACCATCCGTCCACATTTTCCTCCTTCTGTCCGCCGCCGCCGTCACTTTCCACTCCGCATGTCCGCTTCGTAGTCGTGCCTCCACGCCGCCGGGAGAGGAGCGAGCCATTTCTGACACCGGAGCACCGACTCAAACTCCTTGGGTAGATTCGGGCTAGGCGTGAAGCCCGGATCGCCGCGGAGCTACCTCCGGATGCATTGGATCCGGAGGGCTTGGAGGGGGTGGTGGAGTAGGACGAGGACGAGGACTTTGAGGAGAAGGGGGATGAGCCGGAGGAGGAGGAGGATGTGAGGGACACTGGTGACGGGGATCTGCAGGCGAAGAAGTATGCTATCCTCAATTCCCTCCGGTCGGAGTCGGCTGCTGAGGCACGGCGCCGTCGCCAGCAGGAGATGGAGGCGCAGGCCACGGAGGAGGCGGATATGTTCGCTTACATGGATGAGGGCGAGCGGGAGGAGGATGAGCCAGAGGCCTCCTCCCCGCCCGTCCAGCTGGCGCCTGGCATCGTCGTTGTGGACATCTCCGACAACGAAGACTAGTTAGGACAGTACGTAGTATGTAGTACGTATGATTTCTTTGCATGCTTTGTATGAATCTAGAGGATGAAATATGAGAGAGGCAGATGCAAAGTGGCCAATTTAAGATGTGACCGGTCACTGTCAATGGAAGCGATGGGCCACGTCCGCAGGCGTTTGAAGGGCCGGATTTGTAAAGTCCGGATGAAGATGCTCTTATACTGTTAACCTGTTTTAGAGCCGATTATACAGTGGCGTGGCCATATATAGATCAATGCGCGCAATATCCCAATACGCATCCCATGGCTGAGAGCAGGAGGAGAGCATGCATGCCTTTTGCACACCATGTTATCTGAAAACGCGAAGCGTATCGTCCATGGCTTTTCCTCCCAGTCCCATGGCATCACCGTCACCGGCCACCAGCCGGCGTCGGCATGCTTTCCCCTGGCTCGTCTCATCCACTCACCGCATGAGCAAGTAGTAGCACGCCCAAGAAACGCATCCATCGTCCATCCAGATCCACACACGCACGCATCCGTGGCCAATCATCGAATCGTATATAAGACCCCGCGTTGTAAAGGTGCATGTATGCAACCATTTCATTGATTGTATTGAAAGCTATTGTTGTTGGTGTCATGGCTGAAAAGTCAATACACTTCATATGTGCTTTTTTATTGGTTGCATGCATGTGAGAGAGTGCATTGAGAATAGAATGAAAGAATTAATGTGAGCAAATTACTATGTGTCTTGGTTTAAGAAAAGTTGTCTTTAGACCTAATAAACCCAGACGGAGGAAGTACTACGTACACTCCTCGGAACGGACGGGGCTTGCCAGCTCCGCAAAAATACTCCCATCGGTGCTCCCTCCTATGCGGCGCTCATCCAACGACCCACACTACTGCCCTCCTTTTCCCTTAAAAACCCAGCAATTAAACAAAACCGGCCGCTCCGTCTCTTAATTAAAACCGGCCGCTCCAGACTTTCTCTACGCAACGTAATTAACGCAACAGAATAGAGATTTGGAGGGAAATAACACTAGTAGGAAACATGGCTTTGGTTCAGGCCGGGTCAGCCCATTAGTCCCGGTTCAGTCCAGAACCGGGACCAATGGAGGCATTGGTCCCGATTCGTGAGCCCAGGGGGCCGGCCGGGCCACGTGGGCCATTGGTCCCGGTTTATCTGGACCTTTTGGTCCCGGTTGGTGTGACGAACCGGGACCAATGGGCCTCGCTCCTGGCCCACCACCATTGGTCCCGGTTGGTGGCTTGAACCGGGACCAAGGGCTCCCCTTTAGTCCCGGTTCATGCCACCAACCGGGACCAATGAAGTGCCTATATATACCCCCTCGCATAAGAGCAGAGCACACTGCTCTGTTTTTTTCTGGCCGAGGGGGAGAGGGCTTGATGGTGCTCTAGCTCACCTCCTATGCACACAAGGTGTTTGATGAAATGCCCGAGCCACACTACTTAAGCTTTCTCCTCTTCAAGCTCGACCTCCAAGCTCCATTTTCCACAATATTTGTCTAGGTTTAGCGGTCCGTCACGCTCCGTCCCCGTCTTCACCGCCGTCGATCACCCGCGCCGAGCTCATCGCCGGCACCACCGTGGTGAGCCTCTTGTTCTTATCTTCTTTCTGAAAGAAAAAAATATTCTTACTTGTATGTTTACATAGATACTTGTATTATTTTCTTACTTTTATTATTGCATCTTATATAGTGCGATGGTTTTGGTATCCGCCCCCGTCGGCCCTCGTCCTGTCTATGATTCGGATGTGGTATATATATTATCTTTATAACTATTGGTTCATTTATTGTTTATGAAAATTATGCCGACCAACATGACATAGATTTTATTTATGTAGGATGTATGTGAATCGGAAATGCCAACCGACCCTATTGTCGAGAGGTTAAATTTAGTTGAAGAAGAAAACAATTTGTTGAAGGAAAAAATAAAAAAAATTGAGGAGGAGAAGATGATATTGGAGTTGCATGTTGCGGATGTCGTCGATGATCACAAGATCAAGATGGATGCAATGCACTTGAAGATTAGAAAGATTAGAAAATATGCCATTCATACCGAGGCTTGGTATCATTATGCCGTTGGATCAATTGTTACCTTGGTTGCGATTATGATCGCATTTGTTTTCGCATTGAAATGTTTTACATAGTTTCAATGCATGGTTTAATTAATTAGATGCTCTGGAGAGCTATATGTTGTTAGATGAGAACTATGTATGCACTTTGGTTATAATGTGATGATGAACTTCTATTAATTTGGACACTTAATTATATATAATGCACGCAGATGAACCGACAATGGATGTACGGTGACAGACACACCTGCGAGTACATTAAGGGCGTGCATGAGTTTCTCGATGCGGCTGAGGCAAACAAGCAGAATGGTTTATGTGTTGTCCATGCACTGAATGTGGGAATACAAGGTCTTACTCTAACCGGAAAATCCTTCACTCCCACCTGCTTTACAAGGGTTTCATGCCACACTATAATGTTTGGACGAGGCACGGAGAAATAGGGGTTATGATGGAAGACGACGAAGAAGAAGAGTATGATGACAGCTATGTGCCCCCTGAATACGGTGATGCTGCAACGGGGGGAGCTGGTGAAGATCAAGAGGAACCAGACGATGTGCCCAATGATGCCGCAACGGGTGAAGCTGCTGAAGATTAAGAGGAACCAGACGATGTGCCCGATGATGATGATCTCCGCCGGGTCATTGTCGATGCAAGGACGGAATGCGAAAGTCAAAAGGAGAAGTTGAAGTTCGATCGCATGTTAGAGGATCACAAAAAAGGATTGTACCCCAATTGCGAAGATGGCAACACAAAGCTCGGTACCGTCCTGGAATTGCTGCAGTGGAAGGCAGAGAATGCTGTGGCTGACAAAGGATTTGAGAAGCTACTGAAAATATTGAAGAAGAAGCTTCCAAAGGATAACGTATTGCCCGACAGTACATACGCAGCAAAGAAGGTCGTATTCCCTCTAGGATTGGAGGTGTAGAAGATACATGCATGCCCTAATGACTGCATCCTCTACCGCGGTGCATACAAGGATCTGAACGCATGCCTGGTATGCAGTGCATTGCGGTATAAGATCAGACGAGATGACCCTGGTGATGTTGACGGCGAGCCCCCCAGGAAGAGGGTTCCTGCGAAGGTGATGTGGTATGCTCCTATAATACCACGGTTGAAACGTCTGTTCAGAAACGAAGAGCATGTCAAGTTGATGCGATGGCACAGTGAGAACCGAAAGAAAGATGGGAAGTTGAGAGCACCCGCTGACAGGTAGCAGTGGAGAAAAATCGAGAGAAAGTACTGGGATGAGTTTGCAAAGGACCCAAGGAATGTATGGTTTGCTTTAAGCGCGGATGGCATTAATCCTTTCGGGGAGCAGAGCAGCAATCACAGCACCTGGCCCGTGACTCTATGTATGTATAACCTTCCTCCTTGGATGTGCATGAAGCGGAAGTTCATTATGATGCCAGTTCTCATCCAAGGCCCTCAGTGAAGGAAATATGCCCGAGAGGCAATAATAAAGTTATTATTTATTTCCTTATATCATGATAAATGTTTATTATTCATGCTAGAATTGTATTAACCGGAAACATAATACATGTGTGAATACATAGACAAACAGAGTGTCACTAGTATGCCTCTACTAGACTAGCTCGTTAATCAAAGATGGTTAAGTTTCCTAACCATAAACAAAGAGTTTTTATTTGATTAACGAGGTCACATCATGAGTTGAATGATCTGATTGACATGACCCATTCCATTAGCTTAGCACCCGATCGTTTAGTATGTTGCTATTGCTTTCTTCATGACTTATACATGTTCCTATGACTATGAGATTATGCAACTCCCGTTTGCCGGAGGAACACTTTGTGTGCTACCAAACGTCACAACATAACTTGGTGATTATAAAGGAGCTCTACAGGTTTCTCCAATGGTAGATGTTGGGTTGGCGTATTTCGAGAATAGGATTTGTCACTCCGATTGTCGGAGAGGTATCTCTGGGCCCTCTCGGTAATGCACATTACACAAGCCTTGCAAGCATTGCAACTAATGAGTTAGTTGCGGGATGATGTATTATAGAACGAGTAAAGAGACTTGCCGGTAACGAGATTGAACTAGGTATTGGATACCGACGATCGAATCTCGGGCAAGTAACATACCGATGACAAAGGGAACAACGTATGTTGTTATGCAGTCTGACCGATAAAGATCTTCGTAGAATATGCAGGAGCCAATATGGGCATCCGGGTCCCACTATTGGTTATTGACTGGAGACGTGTCTCGGTCATGTCTACATTGTTCTCGAACCGTAGGGTCTGCACGCTTAACGTTACGATGACAGTTATTATGAGTTTATGCATTTTGATGTACCGAAGGTAGTTCGGAGTCCCGGATGTGATCACGGATATGACGAGGAGTCTCGAAATGGTCGAGACATAAAGATTGATATATTGGAAGCCTATATTTGGATATCGGAAGTGTTCCGGGTAAAATCGGGAATTTACAGGATTACCGGGAGGTTACCGGAACCCCCCGGGAGCCATATGGGCCTTATTGGGCTTTAGTGGAAAGGTGAAAGGGGCTGCCATGGTGGGCTGCGCGCCTCCCCCCTCCCCTAGTCCTATTAGGACTAGGAGAGGTGGCCGGCCACCTCTCTCTCTCTTTCCCCCTTGGGAGTCCTATTTGGAATAGGATTGGGGGGGGGGGAGTCCTACTCCCGATAGGAGTAGGACTCCTCCCGCGCCCTCCTCTTGGCCGGCCAGCCCCTCCCCCTTGGATCCTTTATATACGGGGGCAGGGGGCACCTCTAGACACACAAGTTGATCATTGAGATCGTTCCTTAGCCGTGTGCGGTGCCCCCTGCCACGATATTCCACCTCGATCATATCGTTGTAGAGCTTAGGCGAAGCCCTGCGTCGGTAGAACATCAAGATCGTCACCACGCCGTCGTGCTGACGGAACTCCTCCCCGAAGCTTTGCTGGATCGGAGCCCGGGGATCGTCATCGAGCTGTACGTGTGCTAAGAACACGGAGGTGCCGGAGTAACGGTGCTTGGATCAGTCGGATCGGGAAGAAGACGTACGACTACTTCCTCTACGTTGTGTCAATGTTTCCATTGCGATCTACAAGGGTACGTAGATCAGACTCTCCCCCTCGTTGCTATGCATCACCATGATCTTGCGTGTGCGTAGGAAAATTTTGAAATTACTACGTTCCCCAACAGTGGCATCCGATCCTAGGTTTTATGGTTTGATGTTATGTGCACGAGTAGAACACAAGTGAGTTGTGGACGATATAAGTCATATTGCCTACCAGCATGTCATACTTTGGTTCGGCGGTATTGTTGGACGAGACGACCCGGACCAACCTTACGCGTACGCTTACGCGAGACCGGTTCCCTCGACGTGCTTTGCGCATAGATGGCTTGCGGGCGACTGTCTCTCCAACTTTAGTTGAACCGAGTGTGGCTACGCCCGGTCCTTGAGAAGGTTAAAACGGAGTCTATTTGACAAACTATCGTTGTGGTTTTGATGCGTAGGTGAGATTGGTTCTTACTTAAAGCCCGTAGCAGCCACGTAAAACTTGCAACAACAAAGTAGAGGACGTCTAACTTGTTTTTGCAGGGCATGTTGTGATGTGATATGGTCAAGACATGATGCTAAATTTTATTGTATGAGATGATCATGTTTTGTAACCGAGTTATCGGCAACTGGCAGGAGCCATATGGTTGTCGCTTTATTGTATGCAATGCAATCGCGATGTAATGCTTTACTTTATCACTAAACGGTAGCGATAGTCGTGGAAGCATGAGATTGGCGAGACAACAACGATGCTACGATGGAGATCAAGGTGTCGCGCCGGTGACGATGGTGATCAGGACGGTGCTTCAGAGATGGAGATCACAAGCACAAGATGATGATGGCCATATCATATCACTTATATTGATTGCATGTGATGTTTATCTTTTATGCATCTTATCTTGCTTTGATTGACGGTAGCATTATAAGATGATCTCTCACTAAATTATCAAGAAGTGTTCTCCCTGAGTATGCACCGTTGCGAAAGTTCTTCATGCTGAGACACCACGTGATGATCGGGTGTGATAGGCTCTATGTTCAAATACAATGGGTGCAAAACAGTTGCACACGCGGAATACTCAGGTTATACTTGACGAGCCAAGCATATACAGATATGGCCTCAGAACACGGAGATCGAAAGGTCGAGTGTGAATCATATAGTAGATATGATCAACATAATGATGTTCACCGATGAAACTACTCCATCTCACGTGATGATCGGACATGGTTTAGTTGATTTGGATCACGTGATCACTTAGAGGATTAGAGGGATGTCTATCTAAGTGGGAGTTCTTAAGTAATATGATTAATTGAACTTAAATTTATCATGAACTTAGTACCTGATAGTATCTTGCTTGTTTATGTTGATTGTAGATAGATGGCTCGTGCTGTTGTTCCGTTGAATTTTAATGCGTTCCTTGAGAAAGCGAAGTTGAAAGATGATGGTAGCAATTACACGGACTGGGTCTGTAACTTGAGGATTATCCTCATTGCTGCACAGAAGAATTACGTCCTGGAAGCACCGCTGGGTGCCAGGCCTGCTGCCGGAGCAACACCAGATGTTATGAACGTCTGGCAGAGCAAAGCTGATGACTACTCGATAGTTCAGTGTGCCATGCTTTACGGCTTAGAATCGGGACTTCAACGACATTTTGAACGTCATGAAGCATATGAGATGTTCCAGGAGTTGAAGTTAATATTTCAAGCAAATGCCCGGATTGAGAGATATAAAGTCTCCAATAAGTTCTATAGCTGCAAGATGGAGGAGAACAGTTCTATCAGTGAGCATATACTCAAAATGTCTGGGTATAACAATCACTTGATTCAAATGGGAGTTAATCTTCCAGATGATTGCGTCATTGACAGAATTCTTCAATCACTGCCACCAAGCTACAAGAGCTTCGTGATGAACTATAATATGCAAGGGATGAACAAGACTATTCCCGAGCTCTTCGCAATGCTGAAAGCTGCGGAGGTAGAAATCAAGAAGGAGCATCAAGTGTTGATGGTTAACAAGACCACTAGTTTCAAGAAAAAGGGCAAAGGGAAGAAGAAGGGGAACTTCAAGAAGAACGGCAAGCAAGTTGCTGCTCAGGAAAAGAAGCCCAAGTCTGGACCTAAGCCTGAAACTGAGTGCTTCTACTACAAGCAGACTGGTCACTGGAAGCGGAACTGCCCCAAGTATTTGGCGGATAAGAAGGATGGCAAGGTGAACAAAGGTATATGTGATATACATGTTATTGATGTGTACCTTACTAATGCTCGCAGTAGCACCTGGGTATTTGATACTGGTTCTGTTGCTAATATTTGCAACTCGAATGAGGGACTACGGATTAAGCGAAGATTGGCTAAGGATGAGGTGACGATGCGCGTGGGAAACGGTTCCAAAGTCGATGTGATCGCGGTCGGCACGCTACCTCTACATCTACCTTCGCGATTAATATTAGACCTAAATAATTGTTATTTGGTGCCAGCGTTGAGCATGAACATTATATCTGGATCTTGTTTAGTGCGATACGGTTATTCATTTAAATCAGAGAATAATGGTTGTTCTATTTATATGAGTAATATCTTTTATGGTCATGCACCCTTGAAGAGTGGTCTATTCTTGTTAAATCTCGATAGTAGTGATACACATATTCATAATGTAGAAGCCAAAAGATGCAGAGTTGATAATGATAGTGCAACTTATTTGTGGCACTGCCGTTTAGGTCATATCGGTGTAAAGCGCATGAAGAAACTCCATACTGATGGACTTTTGGAACCACTTGATTATGAATCACTTGGTACTTGCGAACCGTGCCTCATGGGCAAGATGACTAAAACACCGTTCTCCGGTACTATGGAGAGAGCAACAGATTTGTTGGAAATCATACATACAGATGTATGCGGTCCGATGAATATTGAGGCTCGTGGCGGATATCGTTATTTTCTCACCTTCACAGATGATTTAAGCAGATATGGGTATATCTACTTAATGAAACATAAGTCTGAAACATTTGAAAAGTTCAAAGAATTTCA
Organism: Triticum monococcum; assembly: GCA_034509565.1. Lineage (NCBI taxonomy): Eukaryota > Viridiplantae > Streptophyta > Magnoliopsida > Poales > Poaceae > Triticum > Triticum monococcum. Next base: position 22,380,520 of record CM067847.1, read on the forward strand.
GAGTGAAGTAGAAAATCATCGTAACAAGAAAATGAAGTTTCTACGATCTGATCGTGGAGGAGAATATTTGAGTTACGAGTTTGGTGTACATTTGAAAAATTGTGGAATAGTTTCGCAACTCACGCCACCCGGAACACCACAGCGTAATGGTGTGTCCGAACGTCGTAATCGTACTTTACTAGATATGGTGCGATCTATGATGTCTCTTACCGATTTACCGCTATCGTTTTGGGGATACGCTCTAGAGACGGCCACATTCACGTTAAATAGGGCGCCATCAAAATCCGTTGAGACGATGCCTTATGAACTATGGTTTGGCAAGAAACCAAAGTTGTCATTTCTGAAAGTTTGGGGCTGCGATGCTTATGTGAAAAAGCTTCAACCTAATAAGCTCGAACCCAAATCGGAGAAATGTGTCTTCATAGGATATCCAAAGGAAACTATTGGATACACCTTCTATCACAGATCCGAAGGCAAGACTTTTGTTGCTAAATTCGGAAACTTTCTTGAGAAGGAGTTTCTCTCGAAAGAAGTGAGTGGGAGGAAAGTAGAACTTGACGAGGTAACTATACCCGCTCCCTTATTAGAAAGTAGTACATCATAGAAAACTGTTTCTGCGACTCCTACACCAATAAGTGAGGAAGTTAATGATAATGATCATGAAACTTCAGAACAAGATACTACTGAACCTCGTAGATCAACCAGAGCAAGATCCGCGCAAGAGAGGTACGGTAATCCAGTTCTGGAAGTCATGCTACTAGATCATGATGAACCTACGAACTATGAAGAAGCGATGGTGAGCCCAAATTCCACAAAGTGGCTTGAAGCCATGAAATCTGAGATGGGATCCATGTATGAGAACAAAGTATGGACTTTGGTTGACTTGCCCGATGATCGGCAAGCAATTGAGAATAAATGGATCTACAAGAAAAAGACTGACGCTGACGGTAATGTTACTGTCTATAAAGCTCGACTTGTCGCAAAAGGTTTTCGACAAGTTCAAGGGGTTGACTACGATGAGACCTTCTCACCCGTAGCGATGCTTAAGTCTGTCCGAATCATGTTAGCAATTGCCGCGTTTTATGATTATGAAATATGGCAGACGGAAGTCAAAACTGCATTCCTGAATGGATTTCTGGAAGAAGAGTTGTATATGATGCAACCGGAAGGTTCTGTCGATCCAAAGGGAGCTAACAAAGTGTGCAAGCTCCAGCGATCCATTTATGGACTGGTGCAAGCATCTCGGAGTTGGAATAAACGCTTTGATAGTGTGATCAAAGCATTTGGTTTTATACAGACTTTCGGTGAAGCCTGTATTTACAAGAAAGTGAGTGGGAGCTCTGTAGCATTTCTAATATTATATGTGGATGACATATTGCTGATTGGAAATGATATAGAATTTCTGGATAGCATAAAGGGATACTTGAATAAGAGTTTTTCAATGAAAGACCTCGGTGAAGCTGCTTACATATTAGGCATAAAGATCTATAGAGATAGATCAAGACGCTTAATTGGACTTTCACAAAGCACATACCTTGACAAGATTTTGAAGAAGTTCAAAATGGATCAAGCAAAGAAATGGTTCTTGCCTGTGTTACAAGGTGTGAAGTTGAGCCAGACTCAATGCCCGACCACTGCAGAAGATAGAGAGAAAATGAATGATGTTCCCTATGCTTCAGGCATAGGCTCTATCATGTATGCAATGCTGTGTACCAGACCTGATGTGTGCCTTGCTATAAGTTTAGCAGGGAGGTACCAAAGTAATCCAGGAGTGGATCACTGGACAGCGGTCAAGAACATCCTGAAATACCTAAAAAGGACTAAGGATATGTTTCTCGTATATGGAGGTGACAAAGAGCTCACCGTAAGAGGTTACGTTGATGCAAGCTTTGACACTAATCCGGACGATTCTAAATCGCAAACTAGATACGTGTTTACTTTAAACGGTGGAGCTGTCAGTTGGTGCAGTTCTAAACAAAGCGTCGTAGCGGGATCTACATGTGAAGCGGAGTACATAGCTGCTTCGGAAGCAGCGAACGAAGGAGTCTGGATGAAGGAGTTCATATCCGATCTAGGTGTCATACCTAGTGCATCGGGTCCAATGAAAATCTTTTGTGACAATACTGGTGCAATTGCTTTGGCAAAGGAATCCAGATTTCACAAAAGGACCAAACACATCAAGAGACGCTTCAATTCCATCCGTGATCTAGTCCAGGTGGGAGACATAGATGAAGGAAATATGCCCTAGAGGCAATAATAAAGTTATTATTTATTTCCTTACATCATGATAAATGTTTATTATTCATGCTAGAATTGTATTAACCGGAAACATAATACATGTGTGAATACATAGACCAACAGAGTGTCACTAGTATGCCTCTACTTGACTAGCTCGTTAATCAAAGATGGTTATGTTTCCTAACCATGAACAAGGAGTTGTTATTTGATTAACGAGGTCACATCATTAGTAGAATGATCTGATTGACATGACCCATTCCATTAGCTTAGCACCCGATCGTTTAGTATGTTGCTATCGCTTTCTTCATGACTTATACATGTTCCTGTAACTATGAGATTATGCAACTCCCGTTTACCGGAGGAACACTTTGGGTACTACCAAACGTCACAACGTAACTGGGTGATTATAAAGGAGTACTACAGGTGTCTCCAATGGTAGATGTTGGGTTGGCGTATTTCGAGATTAGGGTTTGTCACTCCGATTGTCGAAGAGGTATCTCTGGGCCCTCTCGGTAATGCACATCACATAAGCCTTGCAAGCACTGCAACTAATAAGTTAGTTGTGAGATGATGTATTACGGAACGAGTAAAGAGACTTGCCGGTAACGAGATTGAACTAGGTATTGGATACCGACGATCGAATCTCGGGCAAGTAACATACCGATGACAAAGGGAACAACGTATGTTGTTATGCGGTCTGACCGATAAAGATCTTCGTAGAATATGTAGGAGCCAATATGGGCATCCAGGTCCCGCTATTGGTTATTGACCGGAGACGTGTCTCGGTCATGTCTACATTGTTCTCGAACCGTAGGGTCCGCACGCTTAACGTTACGATGACAGTTATTATGAGTTTATGCATTTTGATGTACCGAAGGTTGTTCGGAGTCCCGGATGAGATCACGGACATGACGAGGAGTCTCGAAATGGTCGAGACGTAAAGATTGATATATTGGAAGCCTATGTTTGGGCACCTGAAGTGTTCCGGGTGAAATCGGGATTTTACCGGATTACCGGGAGGGTTACCGGAACCCCCCGGGAGGCAAATGGGCCTATTGGGCCTTAGTGGAAAAGAGAGAAGGGGCAGCCCACAGGCTAGCCGGCCGAACCCCCCTTCCCTAGTCCTATTAGGACTAGGAGAAGAGGCCGGCCCCCCTCTCTTCTCTTTCTCCCGAAGAGTCCTATTAGGAATAGGATTTGAGGGAAGGAGTCCTACTCCCGGTAGGAGTGGGACTCCTCCCTGCGCCTCCCTCCTAGCCGGCCGACCCCCTTGCCCCTGGCCTTTATATACGGGGGCAGGGGGCACCCCATAGACACACAACTTGATCCTTGAGATCGTTCCTTAGCCGTGTGCGGTGCCCCCTGCCACCAAATTCCACCTCGATCGTACCGTTGTAGTGCTTAGGCGAAGCCTTGCGTCGGTAGTACATCAAGATCGTCATCACGCCGTCGTGCTGACGAAACTCTTCCTCGACGCTTTGCTGGATCGGAGCCCGAGGAACGTCATCGAGCTGAACGTGTGCTAAGAACTCGGAGGTGCCGGAGTAACGGTGCTTGGATCGGTCGGATCGGGAAGAAGACGTACGACTACTTCCTCTACGTTGTGTGACTGCTTCCGCAGTCGGTCTGCGTTGGTACGTAGACAACACTCTCCCCTCTCGTTGCTGTGCATCACCATGATCTTGCGTGTGCGTAGGAAATTTTTTGAAATTACTGCGTTCCCCAACAGTGGCATCCGAGCCTAGGTTTTATGGTTTGATGTTATATGCACGAGTAGAACAAAAGTGAGTTGTGGGCGATACAAGTCATACTGCCTACCAGCATGTCATACTTTGGTTCGGCGGTATTGTTGGTTGAGACGATCCGGACCAACCTTACGCGTACTCTTACGCGAGACCGGTTCCCTCGACGTGCTTTGCACATAGATGGCTTGCGGAAGACTGTCTCTCCAACTTTAGTTGAACCAAGTGTGACTACGCCCGGTCCATGAGAAGGTTAAAACGGAGTCTATTTGACGAACTATCGTTGTGGTTTTGATGCGTAGGTGAGATGAGTTCTTACTTAAGCCCGTAGCAGCCACGTAAAACTTGCAACAACAAAGTAGAGGACGTCTAACTTGTTTTTGCAGGGTATGTTGTGATGTGATATGGTCAAGGCATGATGCTGATTTTATTGTATGAGATGATCATGTTTTGTAACTAAGTTATCGGCAACTGGCAGGAGCCATATGGTTGTCGCTTTATTGTATGCAATGCAATCGCGATGTAATGCTTTACTAGATTACTAAACGGTAGTAATAGTCGTGGAAGCATAAGATTGGCGAGACGACAACGATGCTACAATGGAGATCAAGGTGTCGCGCCGGTGACGATGGTGATCATGACGGTGCTTCGGAGATGGAGATCACAAGCACAAGATGATGATGGCCATATCATATCACTTATATTGATTGCATGTGATGTTTATCCTTTTATGCATCTTATCTTGCTTTGATTGACGGTAACATTATAAGATGATCTCTCACTAAATTATCAAGAAGTGTTCTCCCTGAGTATGCACCGTTGCCAAAGTTCGTCGTGCCCAGACACCACGTGATGATCGGGTGTGATAAGCTCTACGTCCATCTACAACGGGTGCAAGCCAGTTTTTGCACACGCAGAATACTCAGGTTATACTTGACGAGCCTAGCATATGCAGATATGGCCTCAGAACACAGAGACCGAAAGGTCGAGCGTGAATCATATAGTAGATATGATCAACATGACGATGTTCACCATTGAAAACTACTCCATCTCACGTGATGATCGGTTATGGTTTAGTTGATTTGGATCACGTGATCACTTAGAGGATTAGAGGGATGTCTATCTAAGTGGGAGTTCCTAAGTAATTTGATTAACTGAACTTAAACTTATCATGAACTTAGTACCTGATAGTATCTTGCTTGTTTATGTTGCTTGTAGATAGATGGCTCGTGCTATTGTTCCGTTGAATTTTAATGCATTCCTTGAGAAAGCAAAGTTGAAAGATGATGGTAGCAATTACACGGACTGGGTTCGTAACCTGAGGATTATCCTCATTGCTGCACAGAAGAATTACGTCCTGGAAGCACCGCTGGGTGACAGGCCTGCTGCTGGAGCAACGCCAGATGTTATGAACGTCTGGCAGAGCAAAGCTGATGACTACTCGATAGTTCAGTGTGCCATGCTTTACGGCTTAGAATCGGGACTTCAACGACGTTTTGAACGTCATGGAGCATATGAGATGTTCCAGGAGTTGAAGTTAATATTTCAAGCAAATGCCCGAATTGAGAGATATGAAGTCTCCAATAAGTTCTATAGCTGTAAGATGGAGGAGAACAGTTCTGTCAGTGAGCATATACTCAAGATGTCTGGGTATAATAATCACTTGATTCAGATGGGAGTTAATCTTCCAGATGACTGCGTCATTGACAGAATTCTCCAATCACTGCCACCAAGCTACAAGAGCTTCGTGATGAACTATAATATGCAAGGGATGAACAAGACTATTCCCGAGCTCTTCGCAATGCTGAAAGCTGCGGAGGTAGAAATCAAGAAGGAGCATCAAGTGTTGATGGTTAACAAAACCACTAGTTTCAAGAAAAAGGGCAAAGGGAAGAAGAAGGGAAACTTCAAGAAGAACAGCAAGCAAGTTGCTGCTCAGGAGAAGAAACCCAAGTCTGGACCTAAGCCTGAAACTGAGTGCTTCTACTGCAGGCAGACTGGTCACTGGAAGCGGAACTGCCCCAAGTATTTGGCGGATAAGAAGGATGGCAAAGTGAGCAAAGGTATATGTGATATACATGTTATTGATGTGTACCTTACTAGAGCTCGCAGTAGCACCTGGGTATTTGATACTGGTTCTGTTGCTAATATTTGCAACTCGAAACAGGGACTACGGAATAAGCGGACACTAGCAAAGGACGAGGTGACGATGCGCGTGGGAAACGGTTCCAAAGTCGATGTGATCGCGGTCGGCACGCTACCTCTACATCTACCTTCGGGATTAATATTAGACCTAAATAATTGTTATTTGGTGCCAGCGTTGAGCATGAACATTATATCTGGATCTTGTTTAATGCGAGACGGTTATTCATTTAAATCAGAGAATAATGGTTGTTCTATTTATATGAATAATATCTTTTATGGTCATGCACCTTTGAAGAGTGGTCTATTCTTGTTGAATCTCGAAGATAGTGATACACATATTCATAATGTAGAAGCCAAAAGATGCAAAGTTAATAATGATAGTGCAACTTATTTGTGGCACTGCCGTTTAGGTCATATCGGTGTAAAGCGCATGAAGAAACTCCATACTGATGGGCTTTTGGAATCACTTGATTATGAATCACTTGGTACCTGCGAACCGTGCCTCATAGGCAAGATGACTAAAACACCGTTCTCCCGTACTATGGAGAGAGCAACAGATTTGTTGGAAATCATACATACCGATGTATGTGGTCCGATGAATATTGAGGCTCGCGGCGGATATCGTTATTTTCTCACCTTCACAGATGATTTAAGCAGATATGGGTATATCTACTTAATGAAACATAAGTCTGAAACATTTGAAAAGTTCAAGAAATTTCAGAGTGAAGTTGAAAATCATCGTAACAAGAAAATAAAATTTCTACGATCTGATTGTGGAGGAGAATATTTGAGTTACGAGTTTGGTGTACATTTGAAAAATTGTGGAATAGTTTCGCAACTCACGCCACCCGGAACACCACAGCGTAATGGTGTGTCCGAACGTCGTAATCGTACTTTACTAGATATGGTGCGATCTATGATGTCTCTTACTGATTTACCGCTATCGTTTTGGGGTTATGCTTTAGAGACGGCCGCATTCACGTTAAATAGGGCACCATCAAAATCCGTTGAGACGACGCCTTATGAACTATGGTTTGGCAAGAAACCAAAGTTGTCGTTTCTTAAAGTTTGGGGCTGCGATGCTTATGTGAAAAAGCTTCAACCTGATAAGCTCGAACCCAAAGTGGAGAAATGTGTCTTCATAGGATACCCAAAGGAAACTGTTGGGTATACCTTCTATCACAGATCCGAAGGCAAGACATTCGTTGCTAAGAATGGATCATTTCTAGAGAAGGAGTTTCTCTCGAAAGAAGTGAGTGGGAGGAAAGTAGAACTTGACGAGGTAACTGTACCTGCTCCCTTATTGGAAAATAGTACATCACAGAAAACTGTTTCTGCGACACCTATGCCAATCAGTGAGGAAGCTAATGATGATGATCATGAAGCTTCAGATCAAGATTCTACTGAACAACGTAGATCAACCAGAGTGAGATCCGCACCAGAGTGGTACGGTAATCCAGTTCTGGAAGTCATGATGCTAGATCATGATGAACCTACGAACTATGAAGAAGCGATGGTGAGCCCAGATTCCGCAAAGTGGCTTGAGGCCATGAAATCTGAGATGGGATCCATGTATGAGAACAAAGTATGGACTTTGGTTGACTTGCCCGATGATCGGCAAGCAATTGAGAATAAATGGATCTTCAAGAAAAAGACTGACGCTGACGGTAATGTTACTGTCTATAAAGCTCGACTTGTCGCAAAAGGTTTTCGACAAGTTCAAGGGGTTGACTACGATGAGACCTTCTCACCCGTAGCGATGCTTAAGTCCGTCAGAATTATGTTAGCAATTGCCGCATTTTATGATTATGAAATATGGCAAATGGATGTCAAAACTGCATTCCTGAATGGATTTCTGGAAGAAGAGTTGTATATGGTACAACCAGAAGGTTTTGTCGATCCAAAAGGAGCTAACAAAGTATGCAAACTCCAGCGATCCATTTATGGACTGGTGCAAGCATCTCGGAGTTGGAATAAACGCTTTGATAGTGTGATCAAAGCATTTGGCTTTATACAGACTTTTGGAGAAGCCTGTATTTACAAGAAAGTGACTGGGAGCTCTGTAGCATTTCAGATATTATATGTGGATGACATATTGCTAATTGGAAATGATATAGAATTTCTGGATAGCATAAAGGGATACTTGAATAAAAGTTTTTCGATGAAAGACCTCGGGGAAGCTGCATACATATTAGGCATAAAGATCTATAGAGATAGATCAAAACGCTTAATTGGACTTTCACAATGCACATACCTTGACAAAATTTTGAAGAAGTTCAAGATGGATCAAGCAAAGAAAGGGTTCTTGCCTGTGCTACAAGGTGTGAAGTTGAGTAAGACTCAATGCCCGACCACTGCAGAAGATAGAGAGAAAATGAAAGATGTTCCCTATGCTTCAGCCATAGGCTCTATCATGTATGCAATGCTGTGTACCAGACCTGATGTGTGCCTTGCTATAAGTTTAGCAGGGAGGTACCAATGTAATCCTGGAATGGATCACTGGACAGCGGTCAAGAACATCCTGAAATACCTGAAAAGGACTAAGGATATGTTTCTCGTATATGGAGGTGACAAAGAGCTCACCGTAAGAGGTTACGTTGATGCAAGCTTTGACACTGATCCGGACGATTCTAAATCGCAAACCGGATACGTGTTTACTTTAAACGGTGGAGCTGTCAGTTGGTGCAGTTCTAAACAAAGCGTCGTAGCGGGATCTACATGTGAAGCGGAGTACATAGCTGCTTCGGAAGCAGCAAACGAAGGAGTCTGGATGAAGGAGTTCATATCCGATCTAGGTGTCATACCTAGTGCATCGGGTCCAATGAAAATCTTCTGTGACAATACTGGTGCAATTGCCTTGGCAAAGGAATCCAGATTTCACAAAAGAACCAAACACATCAAGAGACGCTTCAACTCCATCCGGGATTTAGTCCAGGTGGGAGACATAGAGATTTGCAAGATACATACGGATCTGAATGTTGCAGACCCGTTGACTAAGCCTCTTCCACGAGCAAAACATGATCAGCACCAAGGCTCCATGGGTGTTAGAATCATTACAGTGTAATCTAGATTATTGACTCTAGTGCAAGTGGGAGACTGAAGGAAATATGCCCTAGAGGCAATAATAAAGTTATTATTTATTTCCTTACATCATGATAAATGTTTATTATTCATGCTAGAATTGTATTAACCGGAAACATAATACATGTGTGAATACATAGACCAACAGAGTGTCACTAGTATGCCTCTACTTGACTAGCTCGTTAATCAAAGATGGTTATGTTTCCTAACCATGAACAAGGAGTTGTTATTTGATTAACGAGGTCACATCATTAGTAGAATGATCTGATTGACATGACCCATTCCATTAGCTTAGCACCCGATCGTTTAGTATGTTGCTATCGCTTTCTTCATGACTTATACATGTTCCTGTAACTATGAGATTATGCAACTCCCGTTTACCGGAGGAACACTTTGGGTACTACCAAACGTCACAACGTAACTGGGTGATTATGAAGGAGTACTACAGGTGTCTCCAATGGTAGATGTTGGGTTGGCGTATTTCGAGATTAGGGTTTGTCACTCCGATTGTCGGAGAGGTATCTCTGGGCCCTCTCGGTAATGCACATCACATAAGCCTTGCAAGCACTGCAACTAATAAGTTAGTTGTGAGATGATGTATTACGGAACGAGTAAAGAGACTTGCCGGTAACGAGATTGAACTAGGTATTGGATACCGACGATCGAATCTCGGGCAAGTAACATACCGATGACAAAGGGAACAACGTATGTTGTTATGCGGTCTGACCGATAAAGATCTTCGTAGAATATGTAGGAGCCAATATGGGCATCCAGGTCCCGCTATTGGTTATTGACCGGAGACGTGTCTCGGTCATGTCTACATTGTTCTCGAACCGTAGGGTCCGCACGCTTAACGTTACGATGACAGTTATTATGAGTTTATGCATTTTGATGTACCGAAGGTTGTTCGGAGTCCCGGATGAGATCACGGACATGACGAGGAGTCTCGAAATGGTCGAGACGTAAAGATTGATATATTGGAAGCCTATGTTTGGGCACCGGAAGTGTTCCGGGTGAAATCGGGATTTTACCGGATTACCGGGAGGGTTACCGGAACCCCCCGGGAGGCAAATGGGCCTATTGGGCCTTAGTGGAAAAGAGAGAAGGGGCAGCCCACAGGCTAGCTGGCCGAACCCCCCTTCCCTAGTCCTATTAGGACTAGGAGAAGAGGCCGGCCCCCTCTCTTCTCTTTCTCCCGAAGAGTCCTATTAGGAATAGGATTTGAGGGAAGGAGTCCTACTCCCGGTAGGAGTGGGACTCCTCCCTGCGCCTCCCTCCTAGCCGGCCGACCCCCTTGTCCCTGGCCTTTATATACGGGGGCAGGGGGCACCCCATAGACACACAACTTGATCCTTGAGATCGTTCCTTAGCCGTGTGCGGTGCCCCCTGCCACCAAATTCCACCTCGATCGTACCGTTGTAGTGCTTAGGCGAAGCCCTGCGTCGGTAGTACATCAAGATCGTCATCACGCCGTCGTGCTCACGAAACTCTTCCTCGACGCTTTGCTGGATCGGAGCCCGAGGAACGTCATCGAGCTGAACGTGTGCTAAGAACTCGGAGGTGCCGGAGTAACGGTGCTTGGATCGGTCGGATCGGGAAGAAGACGTACGACTACTTCCTCTACGTTGTGTGATCGCTTCCGCAGTCGGTCTGCGTTGGTACGTAGACAACACTCTCCCCTCTCGTTGCTGTGCATCACCATGATCTTGCGTGTGCGTAGGAAATTTTTTGAAATTACTGCGTTCCCCAACAATAGAGATTTGCAAGATACATACGGATCTGAATGTTGCAGACCCGTTGACTAAGCCTCTTCCACGAGCAAAACATGATCAGCACCAAGGCTCCATGGGTGTTAGAATCATTACTGTGTAATATAGATTATTGACTCTAGTGCAAGTGGGAGACTGAAGGAAATATGCCCTAGAGGCAATAATAAAGTTATTATTTATTTCCTTATATCATGATAAATGTTTATTATTCATGCTAGAATTGTATTAACCGGAAACATAATACATGTGTGAATACATAGACAAACAGAGTGTCACTAGTATGCCTCTACTATACTAGCTCGTTAATCAAAGATGGTTAAGTTTCCTAACCATAAACTAAGAGTTGTTATTTGATTAACGAGGTCACATCATTAGTTGAATGATCTGATTGACATGACCCATTCCATTAGCTTAGCACCCGATCGTTTAGTATGTTGCTATTGCTTTCTTCATGACTTATACATGTTCCTATGACTATGAGATTATGCAACTCCCGTTTGCCAGAGGAACACTTTGTGTGCTACCAAACGTCACAACGTAACTGGGTGATCATAAAGGAGCTCTACAGGTGTCTCCAATGGTAGATGTTGGGTTGGCGTATTTCGAGAATAGGATTTGTCACTCCGATTGTCGGAGAGGTATCTCTGGGCCCTCTCGGTAATGCACATTACACAAGCCTTGCAAGCATTGCAACTAATGAGTTAGTTGCGGGATGATGTATTACAGAACGAGTAAAGAGACTTGCCGGTAACGAGATTGATCTAGGTATTGGATACCGACGATCGAATCTCGGGCATGTAACATACCGATTACAAAGGGAACAACGTATGTTGTTATGCGGTCTGACCGATAAAGATCTTCGTAGAATATGCAGGAGCCAATATGGGCATCCAGGTCCCGCTATTGGTTATTGACCGGAGACGTGTCTCGGTCATGTCTACATTGTTCTCGAACCGTAGGGTCCGCACGCTTAACGTTACGATGACAGTTATTATGAGTTTATGCATTTTGATGTACCTAAGGTAGTTCGGAGTCCCGGATGTGATCACGGACATGACGAGGAGTCTCGAAATGGTCGAGACATAAAGATTGATATATTGGAAGCCTATATTTGGATATCGGAAGTGTTCCGGGTAAAATCAGGATTTTTACCGGATTACCGGGACGTTACCGGAACCCCCCGGGAGCCATATGGGCCTTATTGGGCTTTAGTGGAAAGGTGAAAGGGGCTGCCATGGTGGGCTGCGCGCCTCCCCCCTCCCCTAGTCCTATTAGGACTAGGAGAGGTGGCCGGCCACCTCTCTCTCTCTTTCCCCCTTGGGAGTCCTATTTGGAATAGGATTGGGGGGGGGGGGAGTCCTACTCCTGGTAGGAGTAGGACTCCTCCTGCGCCCTCCTCTTGGCCGGCCAGCCCCTTCCCCTTGGATCCTTTATATACGGGGGCAGGGGGCACCTCTAGACACACAAGTTGATCATTGAGATCGTTCCTTAGCCGTGTGCGGTGCCCCCTGCCACCATATTCCACCTCGATCATATCATTGTAGAGCTTAGGCGAAGCCCTGCGTCGGTAGAACATCAAGATCGTCACCACGCCGTCGTGCTGACGGAACTCCTCCCCAAAGCTTTGCTGGATCGGAGCCCGGGGATCATCATCGAGCTGTACGTGTGCTAAGAACTCGGAGGTGCCGGAGTAACGGTGCTTGGATCGGTCGGATCGGGAAGAAGACGTACGACTACTTCCTCTACGTTGTGTCAACGCTTCCGTTGCGATCTACAAGGGTACGTAGATCAGACTCTCCCCCTCGTTGCTATGCATCACCATGATCTTGCGTGTGCGTAGGAAAATTTTGAAATTACTACGTTCCCCAACACTAAGCAACCCGGCAACGACATTGATGTGTACCTAAGGCCATTAGTTGAAGAACTTTTACAGCTGTGGAATGGAAACGGTGTACGTACGTGGGATGAGCACAGACAGGAGGAATTTAACCTAAAGGTGTTGTTGTTCGTGACCATCAACGATTGGCCCGCTCTCAGTAACCTTTCAGGACAGACAAACAAAGTATACCACGCATGCACGCACTGTTTAGATGACACTGAAAGTATATACCTGGACAAATGCAGGAAGAATGTGTACCTGGGCCATCGTCGATTTCTTCCGACCAACCATCAATGTCGAAAGAAAGGCAAGCATTTCAAAGGCGAGGCAGATCACCGGAAGAAGCCCGCCATGCGTACCGGTGATCACGTACTTGCTATGGTCAATTATTTACACGTAATCTTTGGAAAGGGTCCCGGTGGACTAGCTGTTCCGAATGACGCTGAGGGACACACACCCATGTGGAAGAAGAAATCTATATTTTGGGACCTACCCTACTGGAAAGACCTAGAGGTCCGCTCTTCAATCGACATGACGCACGTGACGAAGAACCTTTGCGTGAACCTTCTAGGCTTCTTGGGCATGTATGGGAAGACAAAAGATACACCTGAGGCACGGGAGGACCTGCAACATTTGCACGAAAAAGACGGCATGCCTCCGAAGCAGTATAAAGGTCCTGCCAGCTACGCTCTTACGAAAGAAGAGAAAGAAATATTCTTTGAATGCCTGCTCAGTATGAAGGTCACGACTGGCTTCTCGTCGAATATAAAGGGAATAATAAATATGCCAGAGAAAAAGTTTCAGAACCTAAAGTCTCATGACTGCCACGTGATTATGACGTAACTGCTTCCGGCTGCATTAAGGGGGCTTCTACCGGAAAACGTCCGATTAGCCATTGTGAAGCTATGTGCATTCCTCAATGCAATCTCTCAGAAGGTGATCGATCCAGAAATCGTACCAAGGCAAAGGAGTGACGTGGCGCAATGTCTTGTCAGATTCGAGCTGGTGTTCCCACCATCCTTCTTCAATATGATGACGCACGTCCTAGTTCATCTAGTCGACGAGATTGTCATCCTGGGGCCCGTATTTCTACACAATATGTTCCCCTTTGATAGGTTCATGGGAGTCCTAAAGAAATATGTCTGTAACCGTGCTAGGCCAGAAGGAAGCATCTCCATGAGCCATCAAACAGAGGATGTTATCGGGTTTTGTGTAACACACGAAGAGCATCCAGTTTTTGCCGTAACCATCTCAACTTTGTTGCACATGCTATGTGGGTGAAATGATGATACCATGCCAACTTTCAACCTTTTCGGAGTTCATTTGAAATGCTTTTCAATTTCAGGGTCTTATAGCTCAAAAAAATCAGTAAATGCATGAAAAATAACAAATGAAGTTAGAAAGGGTTCAAGATTGATGATGTGGCTTTGAATGGTGCATTTTGAACACAGAAAAATATGGAGTTCAAATAAGTTCAGGAAAATGAAATCCCTTTGTAACAGATGATCTTTCGTCTGAAACCCTGATACTTCGAAAGAGATTGTCCGTTTTGTACACGAAATGCATCCAGTTTTTGTCGTAACCATCTCAACTTTGTTGCACATGCTATGTGGGTGAAATGATGATACCATGCCAACTTTCAACCTTTTCAGAGTTCATTTGAAATGCTTTTCAATTTCAGCGTCTTATAGCTCAAAAGAAATCAGTAAATGCATGAAGAATAACAAATGAAGTCAGAAAGGGTTGAAAATTGATGATGTGGCTTTGAATGGTGCATTTTGAACACAGAAAAAATATGGAGTTCAAATAAGTTCAAGAAAATGAAATCCCTTTGTACCAGATGATCTTTCGTCTGAAACCCTGATACTTCAAAAGAGATTGTTCGTTTTGTACACGAAGTGCATCCAGTTTTTGCCGTAACCATCTCAACTTTGTTGCACATGGTATGTGGGTGAAATGATGATACCATGCCAAGTTTCAACCATTTCGGAGTTCATTTGAAATGCTTTTCAATTTCAGGGTCTTATAGCTCAAAAAAATCAGTAAATGCATGCAAAATAAGAAATGAAGTCAGAAAGGGTTGAAAATTGATGATGTGGCTTTGAATGGTGCATTTTGAACACAGAAAAAAATATGGAGTTCAAATAAGTTCAAGAAAATGAAATCCCTTTCTAACAGATAATCTTTCATCTAAAACCTTGATACTTCGAAAGAGATTGTCCGTTTTGTACATGAAGTGCATCCAGTTTTTGCCGTAACCATCTCAACTTTGTTGCACATGCTATGTGGGTGAAATGATGATACCATGCCAACTTTCAACCTTTTGGGAGTTCATTTGAAATGCTTTTCAATTTCAGGGTCTTGTAGCTCAAAAAAATCAGTAAATGCATGAAAAATAACAAATGAAGTCAGAAAGGGTTGAAAATTGATGATGCGGCTTTGAATGGTGCATTTTGAACACAGAAAAAATATGGAGTTCAAATAAGTTCAAGAAAATGAAATCCCTTTATAACACATGATCTTTCGTCTGAAACCCTGATACTTCGAAAGAGATTGTCCGTTTTGTACACGAAGTGCATCCAGTTTTTGCTGTAACCATCTGAACTTTGTTGCACATGCTATGTGGGTGAAATGATGATACCATGCCAACTTTTAACCTTTTCAGAGTTCATTTGAAATGCTTTTCAATTTCAGGGTCTTATAGCTCAAAAAAATCAGTAAATGCATGAAAAATAACAAATAAGTCAGAAAGGTTTGAAAATTGATGATGTGGCTTTGAATGGTGCATTTTGAACACAGAAAAAATATGGAGTTCAAATAAGTTCAAGAAAATGAAATCCCTTTGTAACAGATGATCTTTCGTCTGAGACCTTGATACTTCGAAAGAGATTGTCCGTTATGTACATGAAGTGCATCCAGTTTTTGCCATCACCATCTCAACTTTGTTGCACATGCTATGTGGGTGAAATGATGATACCATGCCAACTTTCAACCTTTTCGGAGTTCATTTGAAATGCTTTTCAATTTCAGGGTCTTATAGCTCAAAAAAACAGTAGATGCATGAAAAATAACAAATGAAGTCAGAAAGGGTTGAAAATTGATGATGTGGATTTGAATGGTGCATTTTGAACACAGAAAAAATATGGAGTTCAAATAAGTTCAAGAAAATGAAATCCCTTTGTAACAGACGATCTTTCGTCTGAAACCCTGATACTTCGAAAGAGATTGTCCGTTTTGTACACGAAGTGGATCCAGTTTTTGCCGTAACCATCTCAACTTTGTTGCACATGATATGTGGGTGAAATGATGATACCATGCCAACTTTCAACCTTTTCGGAGGTCATTTGAAATGCTTTTCAATTTCAGCGTCTTATAGCTCAAAAGAAACCAGTAAATGCATGAAGAATAACAAATGAAGTCAGAAAGGGTTGAAAATTGATGATGTGGCTTTGAATGGTGCATTTTGAACACAGAAAAAATATGGAGTTCAAATAAGTTCAAGAAAATGAAATCCCTTTGTACCAGATGATCTTTCGTCCGAAACCCTGATACTTCAAAAGAGATTGTTCGTTTTGTACATGAAGTGCATCCAGTTTTTGCCGTAACCATCTCAACTTTGTTGCACATGGTATGTGGGTGAAATGATGATACCATGCCAAGTTTCAACCATTTCGGAGTTCATTTGAAATGCTTTTCAATTTCAGGGTCTTATAGCTCAAAAAAATCAGTAAATGCATGCAAAATAACAAATGAAGTCAGAAAGGGTTGAAAATTGATGATGTGGCTTTGAATGGTGCATTTTGAACACAGAAAAAAATATGGAGTTCAAATAAGTTCAAGAAAATGAAATCCCTTTCTAACAGATAATCTTTCGTCTAAAACCTTGATACTTCGAAAGAGATTGTCCGTTTTGTACACGAAGTGCATCCAGTTTTTGCCGTAACCATCTCAACTTTGTTGCACATGCTATGTGGGTGAAATGATGATACCATGCCAACTTTCAACCTTTTGGGAGTTCATTTGAAATGCTTTTCAATTTCAGGGTCTTATAGCTCAAAAAAATCAGTAAATGCATGAAAAATAACAAATGAAGTCAGAAAGGGTTGAAAATTGATGATGCGGCTTTGAATGGTGCATTTTGAACACAGAAAAAATATGGAGTTCAAATAAGTTCAAGAAAATGAAATCCCTTTATAACACATGATCTTTCGTCTGAAACCCTGATACTTCGAAAGAGATTGTCCGTTTTGTACACGAAGTGCATCCAGTTTTTGCCGTAACCATCTCAACTTTGTTGCACATGCTATGTGGGTGAAATGATGATACCATGCCAACTTTTAACCTTTTCAGAGTTCATTTGAAATGCTTTTCAATTTCAGGGTCTTATAGCTCAAAAAAATTAGTAAATGCATGAAAAATAACAAATAAGTCAGAAAGGTTTGAAAATTGATGATGTGGCTTTGAATGGTGCATTTTGAACACAGAAGAAATATGGAGTTCAAATAAGTTCAAGAAAATGAAATCCCTTTGTAACAGATGATCTTTCGTCTGAGACCTTGATACTTCGAAAGAGATTGTCCGTTATGTACATGAAGTGCATCCAGTTTTTGCCATAACCATCTCAACTTTGTTGCACATGCTATGTGGGTGAAATGATGATACCATGCCAACTTTCAACCTTTTCGGAGTTCATTTGAAATGCTTTTCAATTTCAGGGACTTATAGCTCAAAAAAACAGTAAATGCATGAAAAATAACAAATGAAGTCAGAAAGGGTTGAAAATTGATGATGTGGATTTGAATGGTGCATTTTGAACACAGAAAAAATATGGAGTTCAAATAAGTTCAAGAAAATGAAATCCCTTTGTAACAGACGATCTTTCGTCTGAAACCCTGATACTTCGAAAGAGATTGTCCGTTTTGTACACGAAGTGCATCCAGTTTTTGCCGTAACCATCTCAACTTTGTTGCAGATGATATGTGGGTGAAATGATGATACCATGCCAGCTTTCAACCTTTTCGGAGGTCATTTGAAATGCTTTTCAATTTCAGGGTCTTATAGCTCAAAAAATCAGTAAATGCATGAAAAATAACAAATAAGTCAGAAAGGGTTGAAAATTTATGATGTGGCTTTGAATGGTGCATTTTGAACACAGAAAAAAATATGGAGTTCAAATAAGTTCAAGAAAATGAAATCCCTTTATAACAGATGATCTTTCGTCTGAGACCTTGATACTTCGAAAGAGATTGTCCGTTTTGTACATGAAGTGCATCCAGTTTTTGCCATAACCATCTCAACTTTGTTGCACATGCTATGTGGGTGAAATGATGATACCATGCCAACTTTCAACCTTTTCGGAGTTCATTTGAAATGCTTTTCAATTTCAGGGTCTTATAGCTCAAAAAAACAGTAAATGCATGAAAAATAACAAATGAAGTCAGAAAGGGTTGAAAATTGATGATGTGGCTTTGAATGGTGCATTTTGAACACAGAAAAAATATGGAGTTCAAATAAGTTCAAGAAAATGAAATCCCTTTGTAACAGATGATCTTTCGCGTGAAACCCTCATACTTCGAAAGAGATTGTCCGTTTTGTACATGAAGTGCATCCAGTTTTTGCCGTAACCATCTCAACTTTGTTGCACATGCTATGTGGGTGAAATGATGATACCATGCCAAGTTTCAACCTTTTCATAGTTCATTTGAAATGCTTTTCAATTTCAGGGTCTTATAGCTCAAAAAAATCAGTAAATGCATGAAAAATAACAAATGATGTCAGAAAGGGTTGAAAATTGATGATGTGGCTTTGAATGGTGCATTTTGAACACAGAAAAATATGGAGTTCAAATAAGTTCAAGAAAATGAAATCCCCTTGTAAGAGATGATCTTTCGTCCGAAACTCTGATACTTCGAAAGAGATTGTCCGTTTTGTACACGAAGTGCATCCAGTTTTTGCCGTAACCATCTCAACTTTGTTGCACATGCTATGTGGGTGAAATGATGATACCATGCCAACTTTCAACCTTTTGGGAGTTCATTTGAAATGCTTTTCAATTTCAGGGTCTTATAGCTCAAAAAAAATCAGTAAATGCATGAAAAATAACAAATGAAGTCAGAAAGGGTTGAAAATTAATGGTGTGGCTTTGAATGGTGCATTTTGAACACAGAAAAAAATATGGAGTTCAAATAAGTTCAAGAAAATGAAATCCCTTTGTAACAGATGATCTTTCATCCGAAACCCTGATACTTCGAAAGAGATTGTCCGTTTTGTACACGAAGTGCATCCAGTTTTTGCCGTAACCATCTCAACTTTGTTACACATGCTATGTGGGTGAAATGATGATACCATGCCAACTTTCAACCTTTTCGGAGTTCATTTGAAATGCTTTTCAATTTCAGGGTCTTATAGCTCAAAAAAGCAAAAGGAATCAACTAAAAAGATTTTATAAACCTCTAGTATTTTTGGAACTAAACTTATATAAAATTTATGCAACTTAAATTCAGAAAGTATTTTTTGTTCAACACATTAATAGCAAAAAGACTTTAATAGCAAAAAAATAACTAAGTTTGTTTTTGATTAAAACAGATATTAAAAATAACCTAAAATTACCAAATAGAGTATAATGATAAAACACTGTAATATTAAGTAGCAGAAAAAAGAATCACTCAAAAATCTAACTTCATAGTAAAGTTATTCATAAACTAGTGATTCACATACATTTTAAAACTATAAGTATTTAGTACAAATAAAAAAATAAAATGCAAAAAATAAAACAAAAGAATAAAACAAAAAAAATATTTTAAAACTAATGGCACTAACAGAAAGTTTATAATTTTTGTGACCTAAAAGCAAAAAGAAATCACTAAAAAACTATAAGTATTTAGTACAAATAAAAAAAGCAAAGAAGAAAACAAAAAAAAATCAAATTTTAAAACTGATGGCACTAACAGAAAGTTTATAATTTTTGTGACCTAAAAGCAAAAAGAAATCACTAAAAAACTATAAGTATTTAGTACAAATAAAAAATAAAAATCAAAAAAGAAAACAAAAGAAGAAAAGAAAAAAATGCAACCTACTAGGCCTCCATGGCCTGAATACGACTAGAAACCCTTCCATGGGCCAGGATTCCGGCCCGCAGAAGGCCCAGCAGGCACAAGAGGCATAGCAGTGCACAGATTAGGCCCGTAAGCCTGCAATAGAGAGGAGCTCGAGAGGGATGTGGCAGCGAGGATTATCAACCACTCCGAGCCCCTCTCAACTAGGGAGGTGGGACTAAACTTACGACCGCACCGCGCCAGCACAGGGCGTTTGGACCCGGTTGGTAGCACCAAGCGGGACTAATGGGGGGCATTGGTACCGGTTCGTAACACACCAACCTGGACGAAAGCCCCCATTTAGTCCCGGTTGGTGCGACCAACCGGGACCAAACGCCTCTGCTTCCCGCCCTTTGGGCTGCCGAAAAGAGGCATTTGGTCCCGGTTGGTGCCAGTTGGTAGCACCAACCGGGACCATAGGTGCGCATTCGTCCCGGTTCGTGCGACGAACCGGGACCATAGGTCCGCCTATATAAGCCCACACTTGCGAAAATTTCGCCAACTGCTCCATTCCCCATCGCCGACGCCGCCAGGCTGCTCGTCCTCCTCGCCGCCGTCGCAGCGCCCTGCCCCATCCCCGCGTACTTGCCCTCGCTACGCCCTGCTTCGTCGCCGTCGCCGCGCCCTGTCGCTGTCGTCGTCGTCGCGCCCTCCTGCCCGTCGCCGGCCGCCCTGCCCCGAGCCCGCTGCCGTCCGCCCTGCCCCGAGCCCCGCCTCCTCGTCCCCGTCGCCGTGTGCCGCCCCGAGCCCGCCGCCGTCCCCGTCGCCGTGTGCCGCCCCGAGCCCGCCGCCGTCCGCGTCACCGTGCGCCACCGCGAGCCCGTCGTCCCCGTCACTGCGTGCCGCCCCGCGCACGCCGTCCCCATCGCCGGCATCCCCGAGCCCGCCGTCCTCCTTCCCATCGCTGGCCTCCTCTCCCCGTCACCGCCCGCCCCCAGTGAGCTCCCCCCTTTCCCATCCCCGTCGCCGACGACGCCACCCATTGCCGCCGCTGCTCTCTGTTTATACGCCACCCATATATGCAAAAGTTACATTTTTAGAAAATCATCTATATATGTTCATATATGCAAAAGTTCTATATGAATGTGGCTATATGTATGTTCATGGAAAATAATTTTGCTCGATGATCTTTTTGTTCACGATGTTCATATAATTTTTTCATGTATGTATGAATGTCGATATGAATTGTACCTATGGTGTTTTTTATAGATGAATATGTATGTGTCTATGTATGTGTATGTGGCTATGTGAATATGCAAAGAAGAGGAGATGAAGAAGATGATATATTTTCTTATTCGTGGGTGTGTCGAGAGGGTCGTCGATAACTTTAGTGCATTTTAGGTCATTTTAGGTCGTGGGTGTGTCGAGAGGGCGGACGAGGGGTCGAGGGTCGTCGAACATGAGAGGGGGATGATAGATGATGATGAGGGGGGAGGGGGACGTCGGACATTCATGAGAGAGGCGGGGAAGAAGGGGAAGAAGAGGGAGAAGAAGAGGAGAGGAAGTCTTCTCCTCTATTCTTTCTCCTCCTCTATTCTTTTTTCTCTTCTTTTTTCTTCTTCTTCCTATATGTATTAGTTTTTTTATTTAGGTTGTTAATTAGTAGATATTAATTTTGTTCATATATGTATGGATGCATGTGATATGTATGTATGTATGAATGTATCGGGTATGTCGTTGTCGATATACCCCCTACCCGATAACTTCGACATGAGGGGGTCGAGAGGGGGTCTAGGGTCGCCGAACATGAGAGGAAGAAGAGGATAAAAAAAGAAGAGGAAGAAGAAAAAATAGAGGAGTAAACTACTCCTCTATTCTTTCTTCTCCTCTTTTTTTTCTTCTTCCTCTTCTTTTTTTATCCTTGAAGCGTTGTCGAGGCCACCCCAAACCCTAGAGAAGCAGCGTCGAGGCCACCCCAAACCCTAGAGAAGCAGCGTCGAGGCCACTAATTAATATTAGTTCTACGTTTGCCACTAATATATCCATCTGTCATGTTTGAATAATAATTGCCATGTTGTCAATATTTGTAGAAACTATGGACACCGCCCGAGACGAAGTACAAGAAGAGTTGTTGGGGGACATAATCGCACGAGGAAGTGATGCCGTCTGCTCGTTGTTTCTCAACGATACCGATGGTCTGGAAGCAGCTGGCTATGATTATGATGGCTCCGGTGACCTAATGCCGGTGCAAGGAGACCATGAGGACGGCTCCGGTGACCCAATGCCGGTGCAAGAAGGAGAACGTGATGACGTCTCCGATGACCGAACCGAGTCCGGCCAGGTATATATATTAGTTAAGCTTCTGCTGACTAGCTAATTGATGCATTCATTGTTTTGGTATGTACACATATTAATTAAGTCTTTGTTCTTTTTTCTAGCCCTCCGGATCGAACACAACTTCGGTAAAGAGACGAGGCCCGAAGAAAAAGTTGAGCTCGGATGAAAAGTTTGAGATCATAGCAATCGCGCCCGAGGGCCAACCGATTGAACCTCTCCGGACAAAGAGTGCATTTGTTGCTCAGTGCGGGGTTTTGGTTAGGGACAAGATCCCGATCAGCATCCAGCAGTGGTTAAAGCCGGCTACAGAAGACCCTGAGGTGTCTTATATCAATGATATGCAGAAAAATGATCTTTGGACTGAGCTGAAGTCAAATTTCACCCTACCGCCAGAGGATGATCCAGAGAAGCCAGTTAAAGAGCAATTAATCAAGTCTTTTGCTCTTAAGCGGATGGCGGAACTATTCAGGAGGTGGAAGAAAGAGCTGAATAAGTTTGTCGAAAATAAAGAGACACCAGAATTCAAGGGCAGATATGAGAAGATCAGAGATCACTGGCCCGCATTTGTGGCCCACAAGACATCGGAAAAGAGTAAGAAGATGTTGGCGACAAACAAGCAAAATGCTGCGAAGAAGAAGCATCACCATTGCACGGGGTCAGCTGGCTATCTCGTAGCCCGGCCTAAGTGGGCCAAGACTGAGAATGATCTGGTTGATAAAGGGATCAAACCAGAGACAATTAACTGGCCAGACCATTGCCGGACTTGGTTCTTCGGGGCTGGCGGAACCTTCGACCCTGTAACAGGGAAGTGCATTTGGACGAACGATCAAATGGACATACCAGTCAGGAAGCTTCAGCAGTATATCGAAGCAGCGCAACAAGGGACGTTCTTTCCAGACAGAGAGAACGACGAGCTCACAATGGCCCTCGGGAATCCTGAGCACCCTGGACGGACACGAGGCACGCCAGGCTCCATTCCGTGGAAGGTTGAGTTTCCAAACGCAGGCGGTTACAAAAGCCACGAGAGGAGGAAAAAAGTGCAGTAGACCCAAATGCAGGCGCTGCAAGCAAGGGTATAAGCGATAGAGGAACGAGAAGCAAATCACAGCAAACGAACTGCCGAAGCTTTCCCCCGGAGCTACCCCGCCATCTCAGCGGAGAAGCAGCGTGGCTTCCATCGAGCTGCTTCAGCCGGAGCATGCCTTGACGGCTCCTGCCAGCTATCCCGTGGATGCTATCACGGAGTCTCAAAATTGCCACCTTATGACGCAATGGATGAATTTGAAGGTCAAGGCGGCTGTTGGCTCTGTTTATCCTACTGAACCGAGCGCAACTTTTCACTGCCGGCAGATTCCAGAAGGATATGCTAGGGTGATGGTGGATGAAATAACGGAGAGATTTGAGGACCTCCAGCTTGACCGCCCTACCGGTGAAGGGGAGACTAGGCTGGGGTCTGCTCTGAAGACTCCATGCCTATGGCGGAAGGAGCTCATCAACCTTCCGAACTGGATGCCTCCGCCTCCTCCTCCTCCTCCTCCGGCAAGTCAGGGCACTCCGCCTCCTCCACTGCCTCCTCCTCCGGCGAGTCAAGGCACTTCGCCTCCTCCACCGCCTCCTTCGCCGGTGAGTCAGGGCACTCCGCCTCCTCCACCGCCTCTTCCTCCGGCGAGTGACGATCAGGGCACTCGACCGGCTCCTTCTCCGGCGTGTGGCGCCACTCCGCCTCCTTCTCCGCCTGCGCCGACGCGCCCAAGCAGCCAGCCTCCTCCTTCTCCGCCTCATCAGCAAGGGCGGAAGAGACCTGCCGCCGCTCCGGCTGCTCCAGCGCGTCATAGTCCTTCTCCTCCACCTTGTAAGCAAGTAAAGAAGACAACCGCTCCGTCTGCTCTGCCGGCATCTAGCAGTACAGCCAGAGGCGGGAGGAAATACAGATTCGGTCCTTCTCTGAAGACTCCAGAGAAGTTACCATACGAGAGGACCCCGGAGGAGAACGCCGAGATCGCACGAGAAGAAGTGAGGAACTACTTTGAAGGGGTGAAAGCAAAGAAACATCCACCTCCGGAGGAGAAGGTAGATCCGGTGAAAGCGAAGCGCACTCTGGCTGCCTTGACAAAACCATCCAAGTCTCCGCCGAAAGGAAAATATGAGCGCATTATTGGAAAGGAATTTGCCGAAGCGGAGCGGTCAGGAAGTATCGTTAGTGATCAAAGGCTGAAAGAACGACGAGCTGGGAAACAAATTGCCCAGCTCGGCGAACAAGCGAAGAAATCGTGCCCCCCCCCCCCGCTCAAGGTGCCTAGCGACAACGTCGCTAATGATCCCAGGATGGTGCCCGGTTATAGCAATCTTGGCGATTACCTGCCCGACGATGTACATTATGATTTCATGGAGGTGCAGATACAAAGATACGAGTACGGGAAGCCTCTTGTCAAAGATGAAAGATCTCTACCAACGATGATGCGAAGATTGCATGATTGGTAATTGAAAATATGCAGAGACTCTGGGGGGAGGAGTACTTTGTATGTGAAAGTTAAAAAGGAGCATGACCTCATTGGAATTGAACTGTTGCATGTTCCATTTGAGGAGTTCTTTCAGTTTTTCAATCAATTGGCCCTCGATAAAACAACGGTCACATGCTACTATCTATAAGTAGTACTACTTCTGTCATTAAGTCTCTATATAGCTCAGCTCTTTCATTGCATGTATTTATAATCATCCTCACTATATTATGCAGATTGAAGATCGCCGAATTGAAGAAAAGACAAGTCGGTGATATTGGGTTCATTAACACATATCTCATAGATGCAACTCAGGTTAAATTTCATGCCGCAGATACCGAGGCCAACTTGCTACGATCGTTGGTAATAAATGAAAACAAAGATATAATACTCTTTCCTTACAACTTCAAGTGAGTGTTACTGTCTTGTGCGTATTCGGTTTCCCTTATATATTAGTCAAGGTTATAGTAATGTAATTGATGAGTTATGCATGCGTGTGCAGTTACCACTATATTCTTCTAGAGATTAAGCTTGAGCAGGGACTAGTAACCGTCTTAGACTCAAGACGAAAAGATCCCCAGGACTATGCAGACATGACTCAAATGCTCGAGAAGTAAGTTAAATCGATCATTATCCACCATATCAGCAACTTTGTTCATTTCCTGATATATCAAGTAATTGTTTTGTTTGTCTGGCAGGGTTTGGAAAAAATTCTCCAAAAAAGCTCCTGGACTCCCGAAGAAGCTGCAATTTAGACACCCGAAAGTAAGTACTATAGTAGCATGTTCCGCGCATCTCCTATTGATTCGAGCGCTAGTTTCATCAATACCATTTGGCATTCTTGCTTATCAGTTTGATTGACCTCTATTTCTTGTAAAGTGGTTGTGGCAGGAACAAGGGAATGATTTCTATGGATACTACGTTTGCGAGTCCATCCGCCACAGGATCTGTGAGCAGGGCTACACTGACGAACAATATGAAGTACGTAAATAACAACATTCACAATTTTATTTTATTACCATCATTTGTGTTGAGTTTCATTCATTCATATATATATATGTATTGACCCCCTTCTTCAAATTAGATGTTTTGGAAGCAGGATGAACTACTAGCACCAGCTCGCATGCGAGCAATTCAAGAGGAATTGACGGCATTCTTTCTTGACCACGTGATCGCTGAAGACGGAGAATACTATGTGGACCATGAGTCCGTATGATTATATTTGTAAGAGATAATTATTGTATATATGTAGCCGGTAATGTCGGATAGATATACGAGAACTTGTTGTTCGACCAATCTCTCGGAGAAGGAGAGGTGGTCGATATCACTTATCTCTGTATGCATATATGTTCATGACGATCTTCTGTTTCCTTCGTTTGCTTACTAGCTAGCTAGCGTGTCTAGTCCTCTCTATACGTATGTATAGTACGTAGCGTCGACCAAGCACGGACATAAGAGAGGACACTTCTCTCTATTAATTATAGCTAGCTAACACAATATATGAAACACCTAAATTAACCTCCCAAAACCCCCAACCCCCCCCCCCCCCCCCCCGCTTTCAAAAATAAAACAAAAACCCCAGCCACAGAAATGCTGACGCGTGGATGCCTATTGGTCCCGGTTGATGCCACCAACCGGGACCAAAGGGTCTCCTGCCTGGGCTCCGCGCACAGGCCACGTGGAGGCCCATCTGTCCCGGTTCTGGATTGAACCGGGACTAAAGGAACAGAGCATTAGTACCGACCCTTTAGTCCCGGTTCATTAGTACCGACCCATTAGTACCGACCCTTTAGAACCGGGACTAAAGGAACAAAGCATTGGTGGTGAACTTTTCCCGCACATAGAGTATGAAACAAACCAAACTATATGCTTCTTCATCAAATCTACCTACGAACACAGATCCAACAAAGGGACTTGCTGGAGGAACTTGATGGCTTCTTCACCAATTCTTGCCCGAACCAATGAGGAATCAGATCCCCCAAATGTAAGCCATCTTGTTTCCATTGCGTTCTTCCTTTTTCTCTGACCCAACAGTCTTCTCCCAATCCTGCAATGAAACAGATCTATGACTTTCAGGTTCTTGTGATTGCTGTCAGTGGGACCACGTAGCAAAATGAAACTAGATAGCAGATGCGTATATTTCTTACTCCTAGTGCGCCAATATCCAGCTAACATGTCTTGCACAGATCGCACAATACATAGTTGTATTACTGATGGGTACATATAAATGAAAAACTGACACTGATGTTGTACATACAAGAGAAATGTAATGGTCCGAGGGGCAAAGACATACCTCTGATTAGTTGCGAATGCGTAGTCAGAAGATTGAAATTATTAACCACCTTGTTCAGAATGGGAAAACAACACAGATTCCTCTCCTTTCCATTGTACTGTGACATCGAAATAAATAGTCATAGCGAGGTTATCGCTGATTTACAACACAGATATGTTTTCTTCTCCTTTTCCTTGTATTTGAACCAATTGCTAAAGTGAGTACTAATTTAAACAGGGGGTCGAAGAAACTACAGCTAGCAATGCAACAGAGCAGATTGAAGAAAGGGTGCCAAAGATTGGCATGCAGTTTTTATCTAAAGAAGAAGCATATTCCTTCTATAACATGTCTTGCACAGAAGCATATTCCTTGGGTTTTAGCATCCGAAGAGGCAATCATCATAAAGTAAAAAATTCCAGTACAATACAACAACGGACATTCACATGTTCTCGTCAAGGTATGGATTAGTTCTAACTTGCTCTCGTCATTTGAATTTTTAGATGCGACTAAGAAAATTACTTCAACTAATAGGAGTTCGTGTGGAAGATAAAAGAGAGGAGAAATTCAGTTATAGTAGGCCTGAGACACGATGTGGTTGTGATGCACGTATGAAGATAAGTCTTAATAACGGGATTTATTATGTATACAAATTTAAAGAAGCCCATAACCATAGTCTTGCTACTGGATACATGTCGCAATACTTAAGATCACACAGGAAAGTAACTGAAGCTCAACTAGCCAATACCGTGGTCGCAAAGTCAGTGGGCATTTCAAATAAAGCAACTATTGATCTAATGACGAAAGAAGCATGTGGACCTGAAAACCTTGGCTTTATAAGTACTGACATGAAAAATCGTTTGTACTCAAAGAGAACACTAAAAACAAAGGTGGGTGACAATGGTGGAGTGTTAGAATATGTGGAGAAGAAGGTTTCAGAAGATGCCAAGTTTTTTTATTCAATTCAAGTTGATGAGGATGATTTGATAACTAATATATTTTGGACGGACTCCAAAATGGTCTCAGACTATGCATTATTTGGTGATGGCATATGCTTTGACACCACATACAGGAAACTAGACGATGGGCGTCCATTTGGTTTAATTGTTGGCGTGAATAATCACAAGAAAACAATTGTGTTTGGTGCTGCACTTCTCTATGATGAAACAACGGAAAGTTTTGCTTGGCTTTTTAGAACATTTTTAAGAGTAATATCTGGAAAGCATCCACATACAATTCTGACTGACGAAGATGCAGCAATGGCTAAGGCGATCCGCTCAGTCCGGCCTCACTCTCACCATAGACTTTGCGTGTGGCATATGAATCAAAATGGTGTCAAACATCTTGGTGGAGTTGTTACAGATTACAAGAAGTTCAATGCTGATTTTCAGCATTGTATCTATGATATTGAGGACGAAGATGAATTTATAAGTGCATGGATTGAAATGCTTGACAAGTATGAACTCCGGGACAATGCATGGCTCCAAAGGTTATTTGAGAAAAGGGAGCATTGGGCCCTAGTGTATGGCAGGAATACTTTCTCTGCACACATGAGCAGTACCCAAAGGAGCAAAAGCATGAACAACGAACTAAAACGTTACATTAGTTCTAAGTATGACATGCTTACTTTTTTTGAGCATTTCGAACGTCTAGTTGCAGATAAAAGATTTGAAGAGGTGAGATGTGACTTCAAAGCAACACAAAGTACTCCCAAGCTGAAGGCAGAAAGCTATATGTTAAGGCAAGCATCAACTACATATACACCACCAATATTCAAGATGTTTCAGGAACAAGTGCTTCGGACCTTAAACTATGACACATTCCTTTGTGATGACAGTGACACTGAGGAGAAGGTTTACAAAGTAAAATTTCATGGTACAGAGCATGATCATGTTGTTAAATTTTTTCCGAAAGAAGAAAAGGTCAATTGCAGTTGCAAGAAGTTTGAATTTGCTGGAATTCTTTGCTCTCATTCCTTGAAGGTACTTGACATTAATAATATCAAGCACATCCCTCTACAGTACATCTTGAAAAGATGGACAATTGATGCAAAAGTTTTGGATATAACAAGCAACTGCAACCTGCATGAAGACCGCAAAGCAATACTGACAAAACACTATAAAGAGTTGTGCAATGTTTATCCAGATAGCTGCTCGAGCCGCAGAGTCTGAAGAGTCATACTTGATGGCTGCTAATTATGCAGAGAAATTAGCAGAAGATGTGGAGAAATGTCTAAAACATAGATCTGATCCAGATACAGGTAACTCTGTTTGTTCACAAGGTTGACATGCATAGCTTAATCAAGTCAAGCCAAAAGCATAGTTGCGTGCATCTCACCCACCTCACATGGACAAAAGAAGCATTTGGTTGAGAAATTAGAAGAACAACAGCCATCTAGTTGAGTAATTGGACGACGTACCTTCTAGCACGGCAAGTCTTGGAAGCTTAGTAGCTGGGTTGCGGCGGACGCGGCAAACAGGGCCACGAAGGTGACCGCTGAGGAGGGATGGCGTGCAGTTCGCCGACGAGCGCCGCACCAGGCGATGGAGGCTGCGGCCTCAGGAACGGCGCGAAGCTCGCCTACAAGCGACGCGCGGGGCGAGGGACGCCGTGGCCGTAGGGCTGGTGCGCAGTTTGCTGACAAGCGCCGCGCTGTGTCACACCCTGATTTTCATGCCACAACACTTAAGCTATTAAATCATGATAAAATGAGGTTTTACAAAAACTTTTGAGTGTTTTGGACCTTGCCTTGTTTGGATTTTGTTTGTTGTTTGCAAGTGCTCTAAAAATCAAACAAATCCTCCAACTCTTATACTCCTTCTCCTTGATCCAAAACCTTTTCCCAATGATCATACCATGTGTATAGAGAAATATAATATTTCCTTACAAAAATAATTTGGCCAAAAAGTATTTTCCAAAATTAGTTTTCCAAAACCCCTTGAATTGAGATTTGCACTGCAAGTACTTGATTTGAGGTGTGAAAAATCTTTCCAAAACTTTATTTGAAACCTATTAGATATAGGACTCCCATAAACCACAAAAATATAATTTTAAAAGTTATTTTCCTATTTATTTTAAAAGCTTTTTCTTAAGGTCAGAAATGGTCTTTAATAGGGAAAAGGTAATTTTAATGTTTCAAAAATATTTGAGAAAATTTAGGGAAACTCAATGGATATATATTGTCCATATATAAGAGTTTAAACACATGGTCATGTTCAAAATATTGGTCAAATCCCTCAAAAACCATTTCTGCTCATTTCAAGGATTTGAAATATTTCTACAGGAAATATTTTCATAAAAATCCAAGAAAATTCTAACATGTCGCATATGACATTTTTGATGATCTTGCCAAGCCTCATGTCATGGAGAATAGTATAACCCCATGAAATCTCCTCAAAACCATTTCTGTCCATTCTGAAGTTTGAGAAACTTTACATTGTCAAACACGTCCAAATGCTCTCAAACTTGGTGCACATGCTCAAATGGTCTAATTATTCATCTCTAAAAAATGGCACAAGTTGGATAGAATCTTTAACCATGACCTCGAAGACTTTGTTAAAACAGGCAAGCAGCCCTTTAACCATGACTATGAAACCCTTTTTGCATGTCATATAGCACTTTATTAGTGTTGTTTCGGAACTCATGATGAGAGGGTAACCACTTTGGTGGACTACCTTTGCTACTTCCTCATTGATACCTGCATTGTGCATGACCCTACCTTCTTATGAGGGTTATGTCGGTGGAGTAGATAGGATGCTAAGTAGATGCTACACAAAAAGGGACGGGTATATGCATAGTGATGGAGACAAAGTATTTTCAAAGGACTTTTCGAAAACCCCGTCGGGTGCCACTTATGCCCGAAGGAGATGATGAGTTGGGTAGCCACTTGATGACGAAGTGGTGTACCGAGGCAAGTGTGTGTGTTGTTTTCAAAAACGGATTGGTTTAAGTTGCGACCGTTATTCCAACCTTACATGCGCAACCACTCTACCCTTATATGGGAAAGGGCATTATTGATTACCTAGGCCGATATTAGCTTGGAGCCCGCATTACTAGTGACGGGGGAGAGTTGGTGCTCTCTCTCGGGACGGGGTCGTGCCAGGTAGGGCGGCCATGACTGTTTTCATAGGGCACCGGACACACCGTTGGTACCCCGTGCCGGTGGTATGTGATGAATATAGGAGCGAGGCTCCACAATTTTAAGACGTGAAATGTTGGGCACGGGGGCTACTACCAATCGAGTGGACTCCATGTTAGTGTCGTCTAGGGAAAGATAGTGATCGGGTGCTTACCCCGGGTACTTGAGGTACTGCGGGTCGTGGATGACACGGAAGTTCCCCGGATCTTGTGGGTAAAGTGTGCAACCTCTGCAGAGTGTAAAACTATTCGAATAGCCGTGTCCACGGTCAAGGACAGTTGGGTAACCGCTCTTGGGCTACGTCCACTTGTTTACAAACCAGTGTGTGTGGAAAGAACAACTTGGGGTCAAGTCAAAGGACTTGACATGATAGAGTTGGGTTGGTGCCCACTCTTTTTACGTTGATACCACTACTGGGTCAAGTCAAAGGACTTGACATGATAGAGTTGGGTTGGTGCCCACTCTTTTTACGTTGATACCACTACTGGGTCAAGTCAAAGGACTTGACATGATTGAGTTGGGTTGGTGCCCACTCTATTTATGTTGATACCTGTAACATGTCCTTATGGTTACTTGAATTCTCCTTATGCATGTCTTACAAGCTGTTGAACATGTCATTGCACTCAAAAACTAGCTTTCCGCAAAAATTTGCCTATATCATGCATTGTTGTACCTTGAACCAAAACATGGGTTGCTTGCGAGTACATTCAAAGTACTCATTGGCTTGCCACTGGTTATTTTATTGGCCAGGCATGAAAGAACAGGATATGATGAAGAATACTTCGGTGACAAACATGCGATCTAGGACGCTTCCCAGTCAGAATGCCTGTAGGGTTAAGGCAGATGGCATGGGTCCAAGTTATCGACAAAGATTTCCGCTGCGATGTTATACTCAAGACTTGACCATAATGGTCCTACTTGTGTAATACGGTATGTATGGATGTAAGACTCTTGTTATTCAGCTTCTGCGTGTTCAGTGAGCATTGATCTCTGGGATCACTGTACACTTACATGCGGTGATCACGACCTATGAGTCGGGGTCCCCACAGAGCTGGTATCAGAGCCATCCTGACCGTAGGAAGCCTTAGTTAGCATGGTCGTTAGTTAGGGTAAAACTATTTCCGAAACTACTACTAGTTTTCAAAACTATCTATAGTTCTCTTCCCATCTCAGTTTTTCGAAAGCTAAGGTATACTTTCCTTATTGATCTCTTCCCCTTCAAAACCTTTGGTCATTAGAACCCTTATGCCCCTGACCACTGGATTCCTTGTAATCCTCGTGGATAATCCGGAAGGAAGATGCCTTGCCAGACACCCACCCACCTCTTCTGAACCCAAGATTGGCGACACCACGACAAGACAGTGCCAACAGAAGATACGCCTTTGAAGAATGAGGACCTGAAGACCCAAGAGATGGTGACACTTTTGAATTTGCCCCAGGATGATGCAACCTTAGCCTACGACGATCAGGGCATAGGATATGCAAGGTCATGATATACATCGCTAATAGGGTAACCCTGTCACTACCGTTGTTGCATCGGCAACCACCGGTGGGTGAGAACCTCGCCATTTGGTCTGCCTCACTATAGTGAGCAGGGAAACGGTTCTCTTCATCCCCAGCTCTTGGTGTCGATATTGTCATCAACGTAACCGACATGTTGGACCTCTACTATGCCTTGTTAATGTCATTGCATAAAGGATTACCTACTTGGTACCATCGACGCCTTAGAAGACAAAAAGGGATTGTCATGATTAAGAAGACAACAGAAGACCGAGTTAATGCCTGCTACGAGGAGCCACCTTCACCCCATCACTTCAACAGGCGAGAAGTTGTTAAAGGATCTTCAGGCTCAACCCAGCTTGTTTCATCAAACAACTACAAGAGACATAGCAACACGTGAGGAAAACCCAGGAGACTGCATGAGGCACGAAGTAAAGCACGACTACTTAGTCTGAGAACCCCTAAGGTAGGATGAGTCGTGTACCCCCTATGTTCAGTCGAGTCCATACGATGGTTCAAATAGAACCATG
Source organism: Triticum monococcum (assembly GCA_034509565.1). Lineage (NCBI taxonomy): Eukaryota > Viridiplantae > Streptophyta > Magnoliopsida > Poales > Poaceae > Triticum > Triticum monococcum. Next base: position 22,413,680 of record CM067847.1, read on the forward strand.
ACTGTGTGTTGCCTATTTTCATTGGATTGTGTTTTGATATAAGTTGCACTCTTGCCCTAGGCAACAAGTACGCGACTATATCACCTTCCTTGTTTTCCTTTGTTCGGCCCTTTTGGCACCCGTTTGGTTGCACTTGCACTATAGAACCCCCTTTAGGCACTCCCCTCCTCTATGCTACTTTTCCCTCGCATCTATTTCATCAACTAAAGATCATCAAGACAAGATGCACCAAGGATTCTACTTCGGCGACCAACTAGCACTAAAGAACTTTTCTACAGCCTCCCTGACCAAGTGAAACCCCGTAGAGTTATATTCAACCCTCCAGACTAGAAACCCATTCCTAGACCCTTAGGGACTTCACAAGATACCCCAGCTCGAGTCCTTAACCATGTGCTTAACCCACAGAATTGCAAGAGAATCAGTTAAGCCTCTGTAAACCTTGCACAACACTGGGTTCATTACGGAACTAGTAGACATAGTGAGCAAGCGCATTGTCATCCTAATATAGCACAAGAGTTGATGCTTTCGGTGGTATAAGGTTATTTGTTTAAAGGACTGGATAGAACAATTGGCATCTCAGGAACCGTGCTTAAGGATAAGGTGACAAACGTTCGCTCGCACACTAGAATCCTTGAAACCCTTAAGCCCCACCAAGCCTAGATATGGTCGGAATCACAACCATGGGCTTTGGCTCTAGGACAAGGAAACCTTGGCCAATACCCAACCATGACCACCACTGATACCCCAACCTATACCCTATGTACCTCGTGGGCAAGTCTTCACGGAGTACCCGGACAAGTAGTTGTCATCCTTCCTTGATGACATTCTTGTCTTCTCGAAGACGGAAGAAGAGCACGAGCAACACTTGAGGATGGTCCTAGACAAGCTTCGAGAGCACCAATTGTATGCCAAGTTCAGCAAGTGCGAATTTTGGCTGCGCGAAGTTGGATTCTTGGGTCATGTTTTGACTAAAGAAGGATTGTCGGTCGATCCCACTAAGATTGAAGCCGTGACTGAATGGCAATCCCCAAGCAATGTGAAGGAAGTCAGAAGCTTCCTCGGACTCGTGGGGTATTATCGCAAGTTCGTTGAAGGATTCTCAAGCATTTGCATGACCTATGACTCAGCTCTTGGAGAAGGACAAGAAGTTTGAATGGATGCCGAAGTGTGAAGAGAGCTTCCAGGAGCTGAAGAAGAGATTGACCACCGCCCCAGTTCTGGCCACACCAGAGATACACAAGGAGTTTGTGACATATTGTGATGCGTCAAGAACCAGACTGGGAGGTATTCTCATGCAAGAAGGCAGAGTCGTAGCTTACCTTTCAAGGCAGCTACGGCCTCATGAAGGGAACCATGCTACTCATGACCTTGAGTTGGCAGCTGTAGTTCATGCCCTGAAAACATGGCGACATTACCTCCTAGGGAAGCGGTGTGAGATATACACGGATCACAAAAGTCTGAAGTATATTTTCACTCAAAAGGAATTGAACATGAGGCAAAGAAGGTGGCTAGAGCTGATCAAGGATTATGACCTCAGTGTTCAATACCCCCCTGGAAAGGCTAACGTGGTAGCAGATGCACTAAGCAGAAAGGCGTGTTCCTTGAATGCTATGCTTAAGGAGAGGCTACCCGCCTTGTATGAGGAACTCGAAAGCTTCGGGTTGGAACTGGCTGCACCAGGATTCTTAGCCAACCTTGAAGTCAAGCCTACCCTGATGGATGATATTAAGGAAGCTCAGAAGGGACACGAAAGCATTGAAGGCATCAAGAGGAAGATCAAGGCAGGCAAAGCCCCAGGATTCTCAGAAGATGAGCAAGGAATTATGTGGTTTGGGAATCGCATTTGCGTACCCAACAAGATTGAGCTCAAGAATTTGATCTTGCAAGAAGCTCATGACACCCCGTACTCCATTCACCCCGGAGGAACCAAGATGTACCAAGACCTAAAGGAAAGATTCTGGTGGCATGGCATGAAGAGAGAGATAGCCACTTTCGTCGCTAAATGTAACATATGCCAAAGGGTCAAAGCTGAACATCAGCGGCCCGCTAGATTGTTACAGCCTCTCAAGGTGCCCGAATGGAAATGGGATAAGATCGGAATGGACTTTATCACTGGATTACCCAGATCAAATAAGGGACATGAATCCATCTGGGTCATAGTCGACCATTTGACCAAAGTAGCCCATTTCATTCCTGTAAAGATCGCTTATGATGGCAACCAGCTAGCAACTCTATACCTCAACAGAATCATAAGCCTTCATGGTGTTCCCAAGGAGATTGTGTCAGACCGAGGAACCCAGTTTACCTCAAGGTTCTGGAAGAAGTTCCAAGAGGCCATGGGAACCAAGTTGTCCTTCAGCACTGCTTTCCGCCCACAGACCGAAGGCCAGACAGAACGAGTGAATTAGATACTCGAAGACATGCTCCGAGACTGTGTCTTAGCATATGGAGCTAAGTGGGAAGATTGCCTCCCTTTCACCGAGTTCTCCTACAACAACAGTTGTCAGTCAAGCCTTCAGATAGCACGATTTGAGGTGTTGTACGGGCACAAGTGCCGCACACCCCTCAATTGATCAGAAACCGGAGAAGGACTAATATTTGGGCCTGAGATCCTCCGTGAAGCAGAAGAGCAAGTTCAGCTAGTCAGAGAATGACTGAAGGCCGCTAAGTCCAGACAGAAGAGCTATGCTGACACTCGTCGCCGACAAGTAGACTTCCAAGTCGGAGACCATGTATACCTACGAGTGACTCCTCTTAAGGGAACCAAGCGTTTCCACGTTAAGAGAAAACTCACACCAAGATTTATCGGCCCCTTCGAGATCACCGCACGATGTGGAGAAGTGGCTTACCAGTTGGAACTGCCACCTGAACTATCCAATGTGCACAACGTATTCCACGTGTCACAACTCCGGAAGTGCCTCCAGATCCCAGGCAAGCCTAATCTTTACAAGGATGTCGATCACCAAGCCATTGACCTTCAGCCTGATTTGACTTACCGCGAGAGACCCCAATTGCAATCTGGATCAAGCAGGACAACAAACACGAAGCCACGCCATCGAGTACTTCAAGGTTCAATGGAGCACCAAACGGAAGCAGAAGCAGTATGAGGACGTGAAGACTACCCCAAATCCAAGTTTCCATCATCCTTTCCGCGCCTAGTCTGGGAATCTCGGGGACGAGATTCTTGTAAGGGGGGTAGGTCTGTCACACCCTGATTTTCATGCCACAACACTTAAGCTATTAAATCATGATAAAATGAGGTTTTACGAAAACTTTTGAGTGTTTTGGACCTTGCCTTGTTTGGATTTTGTTTGCTGTTTGCAAGTGCTCTAAAAATCAAACAAATCCTCCAACTCGTATACTCCTTCTCCTTGATCCAAAACCTTTTCCCAATGATCATACCATGTGTATAGAGAAATATAATATTTCCTTACAAAAATAATTTGGCCAAAAAGTATTTTCCAAAATTAGTTTTCCAAAACCCCTTGAATTGAGATTTGCACTGCAAGTACTTGATTTGAGGTGTGAAAAATCTTTCCAAAACTTTATTTGAAACCTATTAGATATAGGACTCCCATAAACCACAAAAATATAATTTTAAAAGTTATTTTCCTATTTATTTTAAAAGCTTTTTCTTAAGGTCAGAAATGGTCTTTAATAGGGAAAAGGTAATTTTAATGTTTCAAAAATATTTGAGAAAATTTAGGGAAACTCAATGGATATATATTGTCCATATATAAGAGTTTAAACACATGGTCATGTTCAAAATATTGGTCAAATCCCTCAAAAACCATTTCTGCTCATTTCAAGGATTTGAAATATTTCTACAGGAAATATTTTCATAAAAATCCAAGAAAATTCTAACATGTCGCATATGACATTTTTGATGATCTTGCCAAGCCTCATGTCATGGAGAATAGTATAACCCCATGAAATCTCCTCAAAACCATTTCTGTCCATTCTGAAGTTTGAGAAACTTTACATTGTCAAACACGTCCAAATGCTCTCAAACTTGGTGCACATGCTCAAATGGTCTAATTATTCATCTCTAAAAAATGGCACAAGTTGGATAGAATCTTATCTTGACCAAAGTGCCCCAAAACCCTCTCTGACCAGAATCAAATTTAAACAACTCTACATTGGCAACTTTCTCCTTTTCATCTCAAATTTTGTGGTCATGTTCAAATCCTCAAATGAGGCCACTACACCAAGTGGTGCATCAAGGGGAAGTAGTTTTCTCAACTAAATCTACACAAACCCCTTTCTGTTGATTTCTAGGGTTTACAAAAGTTGCATTGGCCACTTCTCCCAAATGAGCTCAAATTTGGTGGCACACCCTATTTCTAAGTGTCTTTCCATCCTGTTAAGTATCATGGCAATTGGAGTTAATTTGCTTGCCCAAATCATTATCAAACACCTTCTGACATTTTGCAAAAATCCCTGTTTTGACCCCTTCCACTATTCTTGGTAAGCTCAACTTTTTACCACCTCCCATTCTAGTCCCCTTGCACCTCCAGTAGCAATGGCAAACCCATAGCTCAATTATTGGAGGGGTAAAACCCCATTTTCTCTCTCTGGACAGCACCATTTCCCTCTCTCTCTTCCTGGCACCATACGCGACTCCCACGAACGCCGAAGACAGCTCCTCTCCCTCCCTCCTGGCCTCCCGAGTCGTTGCCACGGCCACCCGTGCGCCGCGTCCACGGTGAGCTACGGGTCGGCTATTTAAGGCCACCCCCGAGCCTTCTCCGGCCTCCATTCGCCCTCTCTCCCTTCCCTGGACCCCCCCGGACCGCGCCATTCTTCCTCCCGCGCCCTCCAACCTCGTCCATGGCCGGAGCCGAGCCGCCGGACTCCGCCTAAATTCGCGCCCACCTCTCCTCCTCCTTCCCTCTGGACCGCACTAGAGCCTCACAACCACACCACGAGCCCCTCCCGTGCTTCTCGCTCTCCTCCCGGTGGCCGTAGCGTCGTAACCACCACCGCCGCCGACCTCCTCCGCCGCGGCCAACGCCGTGCTCGACCCGGAACTCCTCCGCGGTCGTGCCACCCATGGATGGGCGCGGCATCACCTCCTGAGCACGCCAGTGGGCAGAGCATCGCCGGAGACGCACTGTAGCGCCGGCGACCGGCGTCGAGCGCCTCCTCTGTCGCCTGTCGCACCGCGCGGGAGGTTGAGGACAAACCTGCAGGCAGGGCCCGCTCGTCAGTGGCCGAACCACCGGGCCACGCTGGCAAGTGGAGGCGGGTTCGGCGCCCCCCCCCCCCCCCCCCCCGCGCGTCCCCGTAGCGAAGGCGCACTCCGTGTGGGCGCCTTCGACGTCGCCCTGCCACCCGCGCAGCTGGGCCGGCCCACGATCTATCCGCCGCCCTGAGCGCAGGATAAGGTTAAGACCTTTTTGCTTTTTTTTCTTTTTTCAGTCAACTTCAAAAATCCATAGATTATTTATTCTAAGTCCAAATTTGATGATTCAAATTTCTAGTAGTTCATAAAATCATGATCTATCTCATGATGCAACTTCCACATTTTTCCAGAAGCATTTCCTTCACAAATATTTATCAAATCCTATTTTTCCTATTTCTGTGATGAACTTTAGAAAATCACAGAGAGCCCATCTTTGATCCAAATGCCATGATTCAAATTCCTAGATGTTTCTAAGTTCAAAACTTAGTTTTTGAACATTTTTACTAATACTTTCTGCATCACCTCCAATAATGGTCTATTTCTTCATATTTTTCAACTTTGTAAATTCATAGGAAAATCATTTGAACTCCAAATCCAGTAAAACCAACTCCTAGATGCTCCTAAAATCATCCTTTGTTAAATGGGTACCTTTTCTCATTTTTTAAAAATATGTTTCTGTACACTTCTTGCAATTCCATAAACCCCTTGATTCCATCATATCAAAATATTTAGAAATATCCATTGATCCACTTCCAATGAAATCACTTTGGTCATTCCTCATGTGACCAGAGGTATCCTAGAAAAGTCAAATCAATATTTTTGGAGTACTTTTATTTTCTACCTTGTTGTGTTGCTTATTGTGGTTGTTTCCGACGATAGTTTACGAAGTAGACGAAATGCTTGGAGTTGGACCAGAGATATTTGAAGACCTCGAAGACTTTGTTAAAACAGGCAAGCAGCCCTTTGACCATGACTATGAAACCCTTTTTGCATGTCATATAGCACTTTATTAGTGTTGTTTCGGAACTCATGATGAGAGGGTAACCACTTTGGTGGACTGCCTTTGCTACTTCCTCGTTGATACCTGCATTGTGCATGACCCTACCTTCTTATGAGGGTTATGTCGGTGGAGTAGATAGGATGCTAAGTAGATGCTACGCAAAAAGGGACGGGTATATGCATAGTGATGGAGACAAAGTATTTTCAAAGGACTTTTCGAAAACCCCGTCGGGTGCCACTTATGCCCGAAGGAGATGATGAGTTGGGTAGCCACTTGATGACGAAGTGGTGTACCGAGGCAAGTGTGTGTGTTGTTTTCGAAAACGGATTGGTTTAAGTTGCGACCGTTATTCTAACCTTACATGCGCAACCACTCTACCCTTATATGGGAAAGGGCATTATTGATTACCTAGGCCGATATTAGCTTGGAGCCCGCATTACTAGTGACGGGGGAGAGTTGGTGCTCTCTCTCGGGACGGGGTCGTGCCAGGTAGGGCGGCCATGACTGTTTTCACAGGGCACCGAACACACCGTTGGTACCCCGTGCCGGTGGTATGTGATGAATATAGGAGCGAGGCTCCACAATTTTAAGACGTGAAATGTTGGGCACGGGGGCTACTACCAATCGAGTGGACTCCATGTTAGTGTCGTCTAGGGAAAGATAGTGATCGGGTGCTTACCCCGGGTACTTGAGGTACCGTGGGTCGTGGATGACACGGAAGTTCCCCGGATCTTGTGGGTAAAGTGTGCAACCTCTGCAGAGTGTAAAACTATTCGAATAGTCGTGTCCACGGTCAAGGACAGTTGGGTAACCGCTCTTGGGCTACGTCCACTTGTTTACAAACCAGTGTGTGTGGAAAGAACAACTTGGGGTCAAGTCAAAGGACTTGACATGATAGAGTTGGGTTGGTGCCCACTCTTTTTACGTTGATACCACTACTGGGTCAAGTCAAAGGACTTGACATGATAGAGTTGGGTTGGTGCCCACTCTTTTTACGTTGATACCATTACTGGGTCAAGTCAAAGGACTTGACATGATTGAGTTGGGTTGGTGCCCACTCTATTTATGTTGATACCTGTAACCTGTCCTTATGGTTACTTGAATTCTCCTGATGCATGTCTTACAAGCTGTTGAACATGTCATTGCACTCAAAAACTAGCTTTCCGCAAAAATTTACCTATATCATGCATTGTTGTACCTTGAACCAAAACATAGATTGCTTGCGAGTACATTCAAAGTACTCATTGGCTTGCCACTGGTTATTTTATTGGCCAGGCATGAAAGAACAGGATATGATGAAGAATACTTCGGTGACGAACATGCGAGCTAGGACGCTTCCCAGTCAGAATGCCTGTAGGGTTAAGGCAGATGGCATGGGTCCAAGTTATCGACAAAGATTTCCGTTGCGATGTTATACTCAAGATTTGACCATAATGGTCCTATTTGTGTAATACGGTATGTATGGATATAAAACTCTTGTTATTCAGCTTCTGTGTGTTCAGTGAGCATTGATCTCTGAGATCACTGTACACTTACATTCGGTGATCACGATCTATGAGTCGGGGTCCCCACACGCCGGGACGACCATGGAGCGCTCGCCGACTAAGACAACCGGCTGGATGAGCCAACTTGCGGGGATGTCCCGGACCCTCCTGCTCCGACATGCAAGCAGATCAACGTCGCGGCGTTTGCCGGCCGTGGAGAAGCTACTGCTTTGCCTGTGGGGAAAGCGAGTGGATAAGAGAGGAGACGAAACGAGCGGCCGGTCTTTTTCTGCGTTTAATTAAGAAACGGGTGCCGGCTGGTTTTGTTTAATTGCTAGGTTTTTTAAGCGAAAAGGAGCGCAGCAGCGTGAGATCGTTGGATGAGCGCCACGTACCGGTAAGCACCGATGGGAGTATTTTCGCGGAACAAGATGCATGGTAGGTTTCAAAAGAAAAGAAAGGAAATAAAAGGACAGAATACCGCATCTGCATGCCTGATTGGCCAGCACGCCCGTACGTGGACGGACGCATGGCCAGCACCCCTTCCATGATCCATCGGTATCGATTATTTTTCTGATCAACCCTTCGAAAACAACAGCTGTATGATCGTTGCGCACTCCACCTGCCTACCTCCTCTCCCGCCGCCGACTAGCTACTCCCATTTACGACTACCAGTTCGTCGCCTCCGACCGAATTGCTACGACAGTGGTCAGATTTCCTGCGCATCTTCTTCTATCCATCTGTCAGCATTTGGCGTTTTGAATTGGTTTGAATTGCTTACCATATATGTCACATGGTTGTCAGCATTTGGCGTTGGCGGGTGTGTGATTTCATTTCCCTCCTGCCAACACCAACCGCGTCTACTCCTACCAATTAATTACTACTCAAAATGCGCGCAGGGAAAAACACAAACTAATAATCCAAATAATTGCAATCACTGCGACCAGCAGGCAGTGGCATCGGCATGGTTAATGACACTTCGACGGTGAGTCGCTCCGCCGATCGCGACCGTCCATGCGCCCGCATCCACGGCCCCGCGCGCGCGGTAGCTTTCGTGCGTCTTCCCGCGCTCATGCTCCCGATAATCCAGTCTCGGTCACACGGCACGCTCCCTTTGACCCTTTGAAAGAAATTAATTACGAAGATGGCCCTCGGTTCCTCCACAACGAGTCCATTGCATTCTCTCCTCGCTCGTTATTTTTTATTATTTTTGTCCTCTGTCCAAGTTCTACTATGTCAGCAGCAAACATCCCATGCCGGCCGCGTCGTAAAGCACGACATTTTTGTCTTGTTGCACATCCTATGTTGGCGCTAATTCTACCGTTCAGCGGCTGCTTTACTATGAGACGTAGTCCACGTAGACACGAAGGTGAAATGCAAGGTGCGTGATGGCTTGTTACGTCCTTTGGCGGCGGCACGGCACGACATGCCATCGAAAGTGGAATACCAATACCCCCCCCCCCCCCCCTCTTAAACTTGAAGACCTAAAATGTCTTATAAAAGTTAAGAGAGGTAGTACATGATAAAGGACATGTTTTCAATTAATAGATAAACTTGATTGACATCTATACTATTTTATATACAAAACACAACTATCGGCTATGTTAAGTTCCTTATTTTCACGCAAGTATACGTGGTATTCATTTGTTCTAGAGCGCAACACATGTGGTATTCAAATGAAAAATCGGACAAAAATGAACACCAAGCCAATCCAAACGGATAAAAACGAACAAAATTGATGTCTGTTTGGATCGTCCCGTTGAAGTTGCTCTTATCCAGTGGCATGGCCATAGACCAACGCGCAATATCCCAATACGCATCCCATGGCTGAGAGCAGGAGGAGAGCATGCATGCATGCCTTTCCGACACGCCATGTTATCTGAAAACGCGAAGCTTATCGTCCATGGATTTTCCTCTCATGGCATCACCGTCAGCGGCCACCGGCCGGCGTCCGCTTTCGTCTGGCCCGTGTTATGCACTCACCGCATGACCAAGTAGTAGCACGCTCAAGAAACGCATCCATCGTCCATCATGGCCAAGCATTGAATCATATTGGGAAACAGTATAACAGAACGAGCTAGGAGCCTCCACGGCGCTTTGCCATCGCTAACCATCCGATCAGGTCGATCTTGGATGTCCCTATGTTTCTCTTGGGCCGCTGCTCCGTGGAGCTATCTAGGACAGCTGTGATTGTTTGGGCCACGAGTGCTCATTGGACCGGCGGGTGCGTGTGTTTAACCCACCCGATGATGAAGCTTGAAACGTGATCCTAGCTCAAAAGGTAGGTGTACGTGTTCATCCCAGCGGCCGTGAGCATTGCTGGTGCTTTAGTCTCTAAACTTTTTTTTTGATACAAGTCTCTTACTTATTTCTACCGGGAAAAACTTCTATACCCACCCGTTGAGCTAAATTGTGAGATTCTTGATCACTACTTATATATCCACCGGCTGGGCTTAAGTGTGAGATTCTTGATCACTGTGGAAAAATTTGAGGTTAATGTGTGATGCACATGCGGACATTCCTAGCCTTTTGGGGTTAAGTCAGGCATGGTAAGAAGTATCCGTATATATATTATTCACAAATCAACTATGGATGATTCGTTAATCCTGTATGTATGCTTCTTCGGTGGTGGCGTTGATATAGTCAATTTCTTTGTTTTTGTGTCTCTCAGTTGGTGAGGTTGGGATGCCTATCTTATATATATATAGAGATTAAGAAACAGTATAACGGGACAGAAAGTCTTCCATTATGTGAATAATTAAATTATCCTTTATGTAACTTTGTTTTCTTGATATATATTTTTTTCAAATGTTTACACAATATTCTAAATTTTCTAAAAATAAACGGGCGCAGCAACAGGCGTCATCATGATCTAGTGTAAATGCAAGAGGAAGAAGCTTCCGCGGCCAAAAAGCAGGAGCCCGAATGCACATGATAGCAGTAGCACTTGGTGTTCATCGTCCGACCGTAATGGTCTGTCGGCACCGGCACGTGCGCGCTCATGCATGCGCGTCGTTAGGCAGCCTCGCCGGCAGGGATCCGTGCGGCGTTGCATGCAGGCAACCACTAGGAGACCCATGTGAAGAAGAAACAGACCCCGCCCGCCATGGGAAGAGACACTCCTCGATCGGGGCAATATGCGTGGTAGGTTCCGAAAGAAAACAAGGACAGAAAGACTAATTGCACTCCTCGGGGCAATATGATCGTTGCCTCCTACTCCCTCCGTCCGCAAATAAGTGTACTTCTAGCTTTTATCTTAAGTTAAAGTTTTAAAATTTTGACCAACTATATACAAAAGAATAGTAACATATATGACATCAAATTGATATATTATGAAAGCACAATTCAAAACGAATCTAGTGATAGTAATTTAGTGCTATAAATGTTGCTACTTTTTCCTATAAAGTTGGCCAAAGTTTTAAAACTTTGACTTAAGACAAAATCTAGAAGTACACTTATTCATAAACGGAGGGAGTAGGCTCCAATCGAATTATTGCGCCGGTGGTCAGATTTTCTGCTCAGCTTCGATCCATCTGTCTGCATTTGGCTGGCGGGTGTGTGATTTCACTTCCCTGCTGCCCACACCAACCACGTCTACTCCTCGTACCAATACAAGAGAAACTACTCAAATCATTATACGGTGAGCAGCATCGTCACGGTTAATGGCACTTGATCGCCACGCGATCAAACCCATCGACAGCCCGGTGAATAAATCGCGACCCTCCGCGCGCCCGCATCCACGGCCCCGCGCGCAAGCGTAGCTTTCGACCGCCTTCTGGCCCGGGACGGACGGGCGACGCGCTGCATTCCTCTCTTTCATGCCCGTTTGTCTTTCTTTCTTGTCCTCTGTCATCAGACATCCTATAAATACCGTGTCAAAAAGTAGCACAACAATTGTCTTGTCTTTTTTTTTTTGAAGCTCAACGCCCTCCAGCTCTTTATTCAACAGGCGCAAGCATGTCTGACTGAATAATGTCAGCCAGCCAGTCAGGGATTACATCAAAAGTTTCAACAAAATAATGGATAACTAAAGCTTTCCTAGCTAAACGGTGAGCCGCTTTATTATTACAGCGACTAGAAAACCGTAGCTTGAATCCCTGGAGCAGATTACTCATATCCTTCATCTCACATAAAATGTGATAACTAGCGGACTTCTGTGGCGATTCCCAGAGGTGTTGAATATGTTGACAGTCAGTCTCGAGTATCACTCGTCGAAGTCTCATGTCTAGGGCCATACCCATGGCATCACGGCAAGCTAACATCTCAGTGGACAGGGGATCAGTTACACCCTCATAACGGAAACAAGCTGCTCTCAAACAAGCCCCTTGGTTGTTTCTAGCAATAATACCTGCCCCTCCTGTATTCCTTCCTGGATCAGTAGCCCCATCTGTGTTAATCTTGATCCAGCCGTCCTCTGGTGCATGCCACTTTTGCACAATCTCACTCTGAACTTGCCCCTTTGGTGGCAGCTCCAGAGCACGTACAATCTCCTCTATGATGATCATTGACTGGATCGGTTGGTACTCCTTTTCGCCATGTGTATACTTGTTTCTTGAGTGCCAAATTGCCCACATCAAGGTGATCATAATCGCTGCATCCTCATGTTTTATGAGCTTATGGTCAACCATATCTCGCGACCATGTCCTTGAGTTCAGTCTGGGCTGCTGTATGTCAAAGTAACGAGTTGCCGCCTCCCAGAAAGCCTTCGCATGATCGCACTCTTTCCTTCCCATTTGCGCTGATGCCAACTGAACTGTTCACTGGCTTGTTTTATTTGCGAGACGAGGTGCGCGTAGACATAAAGGTAAAATGTAGGGCACATCATTGCCCAAATGGCCTGAATCTTTTAGTCGACACTGTTAATTAACCATCATCCAAATACTATGTTTTTTTGCGGCGGCATGACATGCCATCAAAAGTGCAATTACATGATAAGAGATGCATGTTATCAACGGACAATCTTGTTCGACGCCTTTTTTTCATATACACAAACACATTTATTGCATAAGTCCCGCTCTCCATTTTTTTCAAATGAGAAACTTGGATATCAGGTCTAGGTCGCCCCATTGATTACTGACATTTTCTTTTCATCTCACAAGTCACAAGAAGCACATGCAATAACTAAGCACATGTTTTGACTTTTGCATATTTTTCCTTACTTTTTTCCTTCGTCACATGATCTAGTCCAACCGACCCCATATTTGCATATGACTAATGCAATTTCTGGATTTATACATGGTATTCATTACTCCCTCCGTCCCATTATATAAGATCATTTTGCAAGAGCTTAAAAAATAATCTTATATTATGAAATGAAGGGAGTAGTTTATAATATGATAAGCTCATACAAGCATGTGCATGTAACAATCGCCCGGTCACTTCACCACGGCCCGTTGCCCGCCCGTCCGCATCCACAGTGGCACGCATAGCAGGTGGGACGGACAACGCGACACCTCGATGCCCCATAATAGTTTTGTTTCATCTGAACAAACAGCTTCTATGCAAATGATTCTTGGAGCGATGTCGGGTGCTGGAGTACGCATGTTCTCACTCGTTTCATGTGAGTACTCCCTCTGTCCATGATATAAGTTTATACTGCTAACTTTTTCTAGAGTCGATTATACAGTTGCGTGGCCACAGATCAATGCACAAAATCCCAAATACACATCCCATGGAGACCATAATACGTATTGGCAAGTCCATCTAGGACTGTGCTCTTTACTGTAGGAAAATTGACGTGTGTTTCGAACTCCATGAGTTGTTGGTTGCCGAGGAGATCTACTGGCTCCAACAGTCTCATGAGCGCCGACTCTTGAGAGGAGACCGAAATACAGACTATTTTCATAAAATAGCTAATGGTCGTAAACAAAAGAACACAGTCCATTCTCTTGAGTGTGGGGATGTGGAAATTGAGGGCACTGAAAACCTCTTGGCCCAAGCCACTGACTTTTATAAAAACCTCTTTGGACCTGCTCCTAGCAACCAATTTCATTTGGATCCTGCCACCTGGCCGGAGAATGAGAAGCTCCTATGCTGATCAGTTTTATTGTGACATAGGTCACTTCCCCCTTAAATACATGGGCATGCCTGTGAGTTTTACTACTCTTAGGAACTTTGATTGGGAGTTCATTGTTGATATGTATCTTAAAAGATTTGATTCATGGGTTGGTAACGCTGCTTCCATGGGGGGTAGACATACCTTACTGGACTCAGTTGTCACTCAGATCTCCCTATACCATATGTATATGTGGTTAATGAACAATACTTTTGTGGAGAGGCTAGATAAACATAGGAGAAGATTTTTCTGGCAAGGATGTAATAAAAAACGCCGCTACCACCTGGTTAGGTGGAGTAGAATTTGTCGGTCCAAAGATAAAGGTGGGCTCGACATTAAAGATTTACGCAAACAAAATATTAGCCTCATGTTAAAATGGTAGTGGAAACTTGACACACAAAAAGGGATCTGGCAAGATATTGTCAAGGCAAGATATCTACGTAAGAAAACCGTTGCGGCAGTTGGTCCTCGATTTTTCTAACTCACCTTGCTGGAAAAGCCTTCTAAAAATTAAAGAACTATACATGATAGGCAGAAAAAATCACACGGAGTCTGGGATCCTGACTAGGCCGTGTAAAGATTCCATTAACGGGCTAACCCCATTTATGGAACAATTCCCTCGCTTGTTTGAAATTTGCATTGACCAAGATTGCACTGTGAATAAACTAGAAGTTGTTGTTTGTTCGTCCTTCTTCCGCGGAAGATTCACTGATAGAAAAAAGCCCTTTAGTCCCGGTTCGCAACAGCCTTTAGTCCCGGCTGTGCAACCGGGACTAAATAAGCGCGACTAAAGACCCCCCCCCCCCTTTAGCCGCGGCTCTTACGGACCGCGACTAAAGGGCTTTAGTCCCGGTTCTTGTGGCTGACCGGGACCAAAGGCCCGCCACGTGGGCGCCCGTGGTCCGTCGGGGCCGAGGACCTTTAGTCCCGGCTCTTGTGGCTAACCGCGACTAAAGGCCCGCCACAGTAATATTCAAACAGTGATTTTGAAAAAAAAAATTGAAATTTTTTTATTTTCAAATTTCTGAATTATTTTAACCTCTAGTCTGTAATCACTTCTCAATTTATTCTTTTATCACCCCTCATCATTCCAAATCATCTAACTTCCCAACCGGTCACCCATCCCTCTCACTACTCCAGCCCAAGCACGCTTAACTTTCGGGTTCTATTCTCCCACGCTTCAAGTCTGCACTTGTTGTTTTCCTGACAATAATAGGATGTCAATCCTATTAACCTTCAGGAATTTTGCTTGAGCATGAAGTGACACATTTCACTGTTTGAGTTTGAAACTATTGTTTTAAAAAACAATAATTATTTAGTAACACTAATATTTCTTGAATAATTAGTTTGACCATTGTTTGACCATAGTTTGACCACAGTTTGACCAGATTTGACCAAAATTGAAATAATTAAAATAATTATTTAGTAACACTAATATTCTAGAATAATTAGTTTGACCATTGTTTGACCATAGTTTGCCCACTGTTTGAATATTTTTCGTTTTTTTCCACTCTAGATCTTAAAAGCCCCGTAACTTTTTTTCTATTAGGTTTTTGAGGATTTTGAAAATGTTTAACGGGGTTCCCCCCGTTAAATTTGGATGTAACTTTTCGAGTAGATGATTTTTCATATAAAAAACTTTTTCATCCGAGTTAGTATGCAAAAGTTATGCCCATTTTTACAAATTTCAGAGAGATTTTGCAAATAAAGTCAAAATTCACATTTGCAAATTTTCCCAACAAATAGACCACATATCACATGAGAAACTTATTTTCTTTTATTTTTTTGACATTTCCATTATTTTCTTTTATTTTTTTTTTAAACTGAAAAGGCGATCCACGGGGGGGGGGGGGGGGGGGGGGGGGGGGGGTAGAGTTTGAAAATGGGACCTTTAGTACCGGTTCGTGGCACGAACCGGGACTAAAGGTCTCAACCCCATTAGTTCCGGTTCGTGCCACAAACCGGGACTAAAGGGGAGGAGCTTTAGTCGCGGTTGGCCTGGCCAACCGCGACTAAAGGCCTTTAGGCACCTTTAGTCGCGGTTGGCCTGGCCAACCGCGACTAAAGCCCGCGAGCGCCCTGGGCCCAGGCATTTGGTCGCGGTTCGTCTGCCGAACCGCGACTAAAGACTTCATTAGTCGCGGTTCCTACAGTTTCGCGACTAATGGGGCTGGACGGAAGCCTCTTTTTCTACCAGTGATTGGACCCGGACCTAATGGGGCAATGGTCTGACCTGCGCAATTATATTCGTGGATTGCAGCCCTCTGGAGGCAATGACTCGGTCTACTAGAGTCATAACAAATTTGGTCGATATACTACCAAGTCTATGTATAAATGGCTTGAGAAACCTCTTAAGGGCTTGTTCGGTTGAGGTGAATTTGAAGGGGATTGAGGGGGAATTAATCCCCTGCAAGCCAAAATCCCTGCAAATCCCCTCCAATCCACCTGGGGTTGGGATTAACCGAACAAAGCCTAATGGAAGTGATTACAAGTGGATATGGAAGGCCAAAATCCCCCTGAAAATCCAAATTTTCTTATGGAAACTCTCTGAGGATGTTGTACTCACCAGACAGGTGATGATTCCCAGATGGCCTGGGAATCCTGTGTGTTCCTGTTGTCGACAAATTAAGACATCCCAACATCTATTCTTTGAATGTCCTGTCTCTAAGGTTATATATATGGCGATCAATTGGGGTCACTCTTGGTACTAATTTGTGTCCCCGCAACTATTGGTAGTTTTTTGCTTGGTGTTATTCTTTTCTGCCTGGATACGAATCTTTCTATACAGTGGCCTTGGGTGTTGTTACTTGGTCTATCTGGTTGGCCCGGAACAAAGCCACTTTTGAGAAGATGATGATCAAAACCCCATTTATGATTGTCTTTACGGCAGTTTCTTTTCTTTTGTACTGGGCAAGTCTACAGGCTGGAGACGACACGAAGAAACTTCGTGCTGGAGCGGAGATGATCCGCAATGGGACCATGATCTGATGCTGATGAAGATCTGTGACGCGCGTTGGCCAAGATCGAAGAATGATGATGTGCCTCTGCTGCTTCCGCTCGTTAGTGAAACACAACCATGAACGATCTTTTCGGCCATACGTTTTGTCAGTAGCTTCCTGTTTCTAAAAAATGTTATCTGAGACTTGTTGGCGACTCTGCGCCATGTAATAGGGCTAGTGTTATTTTGGTGCTGCCTAGGTTTCCCCCCCATAACACTCGTTTCGATGTCGGACAAGTGCGGTGGGTTTCCTAACAGTGTGTTGAACCCGCTCTCCCTCTCCCCGCTTCCTGTTTTCATCTTGTAAGACTTGGTGTATTTCTGTTTAGTAATGGAAAGGGGATAGGCCGGTTAAAAAAACACATCCCATAGCTGAGAGCAAGAGAAGATCATGCATGCCTTTCCGACACCATATCATCGGAAAACGCGAAGCTTATCGTCCATGGCTTTTCCTCCCGTGGCATCACTCTCATCGGCCACCAGCCGGCGTCCGCTTTCCTCTGGCTCGTGTCATCCGCTCACCGCACGACCAAGAAACGCATCCATCGTCCATCCAGATCCACACACGTGCCCATCCATGGCCAATACAATAATCAAATGTAAATGTAAGAAGAAGAAGCTTCCGCGGCCAAAGCAGAAGTGCACGCGATAGCAGCAGCACTTGGCGTTCATAGCCCGACCGTAATGGTGGGTCGGCACGTGCTCGCTCATGCATGCACGTCGTTAGCCCGCCTCGCCCATGTGAAGAAGGAACAGACCCCGGCCGCCATGATTTGATGAGATTGCTAGATACTACACTCCTCAGGACAAGATAGATGTACCCTAAAAAAAAGGACAAGATAGATGCGTGGTAGGTTCCAAAAGAAAAGAAGAGAGGAAACAGGAAAGGCTGCATGTGTACGATTGGCCAGCACGTACGTACGCACGTCGATGCCCGGCCAGCAGCCCAGCACTCCATCGATTTGCATCCCTTTCTTTTTTTCTTGTCATCAGTATCAACTTTCCAAAATACAGATGTTGAGATGTTGTATGATTGTTGCGCACTCACCCTGCCACCTACCTCCTCTCCCGTCGCCGACTAGCAACTCCCCATTACGACCACTGCCAATCCGTCGCCTCCGATCGAATTATTACGACACTGATCCGATTATCTGCTCATCTTCTATCCATTTGTCAACATTTGGCATTGGCGGGTGTGTGTGATTTCCCTCCTGCCGACACCAACCGCGTATACTCCTACCGATTAATTAGGCTAGTCATAGTGGGAGTAATTTAGATAGTAACATAGCGTACTTCAAGACTTTTTTGCTTATGTGGCATATATTTAATGAGGAGAGAGATGTTTAGAGTAACATAATATGTTACTGTAACATAGCGCTTCCCGAGAAAGAATGAGTCTATAAGCTAATAAACGAAGTCATCTATGACACTACTACTATGTTACTTTGCACTGTGGAAATAGTAACTTAGACTAGTGTCATATGCATGACTAGTATAAGTTACTCCCCACTATAACCAGCCTTAGTCAATCCTCGCACGGAAAAACACAAACTAATATAATCGTAATCAATGCGACCAGGCATCGTCACGGTTAATGACACTTCGACCGCGACGCCCGGTGAGTCACTCCGCCGATCGCGACCGTCCACGCGCCCGCATCCACGGTCCCCCGCGCGCGGGGTAGCCTTCGGGCGTCTTCCCGCCTCTCGCTCCCGATAATCCAGTTAATTACGAAGATGCCCCTCAGTTCCTCGACAACGAGTCCATTGCATTTTTTTCCTTGCTTGTTATTTTTTATTATTTTTTGTCCTTTGTCCAAGTTCTATTATCTCAGCAAACATCCCATGCCGGCCGCATCGTAAAGCACGACATTTTTATTTTGTTGCACATCGTATGCTGGTGCTAATTCTACCATTCAGCGGCTGCTTTATTATGAGACGTAGTCCACGTAAGCAAGAAGGTGAAATGTGAGGCGCGTCCTGGCTTGTTAATTAACCATCATCCGCGCCCGCAAAAAATAAATAAATAATAACCATCATCCAAATGTTGGCGGCACAACATGCCATCGAAAGTGGAATACCCCAATAACCCCCCCCCCCCCCCCCTCCCCCCGGTGCCTCTGTAAACCTGAAGACCTAAAACGTTTTATAAAAGTTAAGAGAGATAGTACATGGTAAAGGACATGTTTTTAATTATTATAAACTTGACCGGCATCTAGACTGTTTTATATACAAAACACAACTGTCGGCTATGTTAAGTTCTTTATTTTCACGCGAGTATACGTGGTATTCATTTGTTCTAGAGCGCAACACACATAACAGTGCACCGTCTAAGATCTAATATTGCATTGTTAGCACAATATGGATTAGAAGGCCACACATCTTTTCCTTCCCCCGACGAGTAGGCACTAGGGCGAAGTTCTCTTCCCTCTAAGTCTCACCAACCAGCCCGTAGATTCTCCTCCACTCTGCCCGTCACTTCGGCGGCCGGTGGCGGGAATGAGAATTTCGGTGGTTCATAGCCGGTTAGTAGTTTAGTTTAGGGTTTTTTAACCTTTGCATGGGCAGCGCTTCATCTTTGAGTTGGTCTTCCCGGAATCTATCCTCCTCGATTTTGTATGCCAGGATGAGTAACGAAGCTTCGGCACAAATTTCAACCGTCTTCTTGGAGCGGCAAGGTTAAGGTTTTCGTCATACATGTGCGACGATGAAATCTAGTATCAGACACTAAAGATCGATTCAAGGGTTCAATGATCACGACCGCGGTTCCGGGGCGCTAGTCCTTATTGGCACGAGCACGAAGACCTCCTAGATGTCATTGACAAAGACAAGCCGGCTCCGGTATAGAAGTGATGGCATCGGTGCGTCAACGGACAATAGTGGTCGTTCGATGGTCCAAGAACCTCGGTTCATTATATTTTTTTGCGTGTTTTTGTACTTACAGGGAACTTTTATAATATAGCTCTGCTTTTTTTACGTATGTACTCCCTCCATTTCAAATTACTCGTCGCAGAAATGGATGTATCTAGAATTAAAATACATCTAGATACATCCATAACCGCGACAAGTAATTCGGAAGGGAGGGAGTACTACACTCTACACTTTGCAACTGGGAAAGGAAGAATTCCCAAAATCTTAGGAAGAGGGGTACAAACGGGCGGACTGCACAACGAGTAATTTGACTTAGACACGAGGTGCTACAGAGAAAAGTAGCAAAAGGAGAAGCAGTAGTAGGAGAGCTGGAAACAAAAGCTGCCAACACGAAATCAATAATTTTAGTTCTGGATACAGGTCTAGGTCGCCCATTGATTGATGCCGTTTTCTGGTCATCTCACAAGAAGATATATACAGTGATTGAGTACATGTTTCAATATTTGCATATTTTACCTTACTCTTTTTCATCCATCTCATGATCTGGTCCAAGTGACCCCATATTTGCAAAATGATTGATGCAATTTGTGGATTTTATACATATGGTATTCGCTAGTTTATAATGCGATAAGCTCATATGAGCGTGTGCAATGTAACAATGCACATTGTACACTTTCCAACTGGAAAAGAATAATTCGGAGAAAAGAAATTGGAACCGGACATCCAGCAAAGTCAGATTTTTAGGTATGGCAAAACAAAGGTTTTTTTATGCAAGTTTTGTTCATCAAGGTTGACAAGTTTAGTTGACGAGCATGATAAGTCCGTCTTAGTTTATTTTTTGCTAGGAAATTATCGTGCTTGCAAACTAAATTTGTCATCCTCGCACGAATATAATTTGTCATGAAAAACATTATATTTAACATGTCTAAAAGTCTGATTCCGAAGAAATTTAGGAAAAAGACACAAATGGGCGGACTTCACAACGAGTAATTTTGACTTAAGCACGAGGTGTGTCAGAGAAAGTAGCAAGAGGAGAAGAAGGAGGAGAACTAGAAACATAATTATATGCAATTAATAATTTAGCGGGTTTTACCACTAGAGTAATTAATCTAGCTATGTCCGCAACGATTTGCTAAAGAAACAAAAACAAACTCTCGCCATCCTCACCCTTGCTCCCCCTGCCTCGAAACCCTCGTCCCGCCCCTCCTACGCCGCACCTCGCCACACTCTGACCGCCATGCTTCATTGACCCATCGTCGGAGGTCGCTGGAAGTTGGCCGAGGACAACCTCTATCCGCCTCACACGACAACCCTTCCAGTCGGCCGCAAGGGCGACCAACTCGGGCTTCTACTCTGCCGAGAGGCTCCCCCACAACGCGCCAGAGCTCGTGGTCATGGTGGAGGTGGTGCACGGAGGAGGCTGTGAAGCGGGGCGGTGGTGTGGTGCGGTTTGTACCGGCGTGGCCTCGTTTAAATAGCTGATGTCGACCAGGCCAAGCGGCAGGGTGCGTCAATGCCCGCGCTGGAGTGGGTTTTTCGGTCGGCGTGCATATTTAATGCCAGCAGGCAGACGGATGGGATGCCTATTTGAATGCAATAAATATTTGTCTTGACTAGTCTACTCACATCGTTTCGGCATTAAACAGACGCGGAGACATGGACGCAGCGCGGGCGGTGCTCTTGGGCAGCGGGCCGCTTCAATACCGACACCAATGAGAGGCTACATCCGCGCTAAGCCGGCATGAATGCACGGCAATCACTTCACGTGGAAGAGGACGCAGGCGCGGCGTGGGCGCGGAAAAGACTTCTCAGGTTGGTCCGGGATGTTGGACGCCTTGTATGGCTAGTGTTGGAACGCCGCAAAGCCCGTCTCCCTGGTTTGCGGGGAAATAGATGTCCAGACCATTCTATGGACCGACTGGTACCATGTTAGATGGTTTACGGTGTCCGGATCATTCGGTCTAAACGAATGCAGGAAGTTTATGGGTCATTGTTGAAGATGCTCTTAGTGTATTAGTTTGACCATATGGTCAACGTTTCTATTGAGCTTTTGTCTTCATTTAGCAAGTCATCGGTCACGGGTCCTGGTAACGCATTTCTTTCCTACCGACAACAACCATATCTACCAATCAGTAAAACACATGCTTGCGGATCCATTTGTGTTTGAATAATTAGGTGGATAGTGGTATTCCAGCCCTCCAAGATTCAAGTCATGGTGCTCACATTTATTCTGGATTTATTTCAGAATTTCCGACGATGCGGGAGGAGACGTTCCCGTCGACTATGAGACTATGAGACGTCTACGGTGACTTCGTAGAATTTCAAAAATGATATGACGGCTTAGTCTTTCGAATGTGTTTATAGAGGTAGAGTGTGTGTATGTGCATTTATAGAGATGAGTGTATGCACGTATATATATGAGCGTTTGAGTCTGTACTGATGTTAAAAAAAAAACACGCGCCCGGTCGATAAACAACAAATCCAGCAATTTGTTAATCAACACGACCAGCGTGCAGCTTAATTAGCTAGCAGCATCGCCACTAATGTGACGACGAGGACGCCGTACCACCAATGCCGCTTGACCACGTCCAGTCGCCCGGTCGATCGCGGCCGTCAACCCGTCCATTCGAGGAGGGACGTCGATCGTGTGCTGGAGGACGTACTGTACGTGATTTCTTTTAGAGGCGATCATACAGTGGCGTGGGCGCGTGGCCATAGACCGACGCGCAACGTCCCAACGTAGGCCAGCTGCCGAGACGCCATGTCTGATAAGTGATAACAGTATGGGAGCATGCCTCTGCAAAACCACAGTATCTCAAAACGCAAAGCTTAGAGCAACTCCAATGCAGACACCCAAATGAACACGAATTTTACTCTTTTTTGTCCGTTTAGATCTCATGCCAGAACACAAAAGCGGACAACAGCTACATCAGGCGCCCCACCTCCTTCATGCCGGCCGGCACCTCCTCCCGCCTCCACTCCTCTCCCCCTCGCGCCGCCGTGCCATTCTGCTACCCCTCGCGCCGTCAGGCCTCGCCGCTCCCCCTCGAACTGCTGGGTGCCTGCGTTCCCGCCGCGGTCGTGTTGTTCCGCTCGTGGTCGCCGCGTCAACGACCGTGCCACGCGCCAGCCTTGTTCGTCCCGCCACGGCAGCATGCGTTCACGCCCTGGCCGCCCACTGCGGCCCCCGCTTCGCCCCCTCCCCCCTCACGCCTCTGCTCGCCCCCGCGCCGCTCAGTGCCGCCCGCTTCTGGCCCCGTCCGGCTTCTGCCGCACTGGCACGCACTCCCGCCATTCGCCGCTCGGCCCGCCCCGCCGCTCCGCCCTTGCTTCCCCTCCCCTGCCCTGCTTCTTGTCGTGGGCGCGCACCAGGACGGCCTGCAGGTCGTCGCAGAGTAGTGCCTCCTGCATCTGCTGCAGCGCGAAGCTCTGTAGCTCCCGCATGACTCGCCGGCGGAGCCCAGGCTGCTCATCCCACCATGCGCCGCCACCGATGAGATCTGCAGTTCCTCGGCTCTTCCCGGCGCCGCGCCGCCCGCGTGCAGTTCCCCGGCCCCGTCAGCTCGGCTCAGAACGGGAGGCGGCAGCGGAGATCTCCCCGTCGTCCTGGACCACGGCATGGGATGCAGCTTGCGCCACTGAGTGCGGCGGCGGGCCTCGAGGACGGCGGAGGAAGCAGGAAGGAGGACTGGGTGGGGATGGCGGCGGCCTGCGCCTGTGAGCAGGACGGCGGAGAAGGCGGGGAAGGAGGACTGGGTGGGGACACCAGCTCGTGCGCGCTCACTGCTAGGTGGGACCAAGGATGGACACGAGCGGATGACAGTGGTTGAGCAGAGCGTCCGCTTTTGTCTGTTTCGTACCCATTTCCTCCCAGATTTTGGCCAAGTTTGGGTCAGAGACGGACAACACGCGGACACGGGCGTCCGTTTGGGTTGCCCGATTAAAACAAGTTTTGTGTCCGAATAATTCAAACTGATAAAATAGGTTGCCTCATTAAAGTTGCTCTTATCGTTCATGGCAATTCCCTGTCATGGATGGCATCACTGTCACCGGCCACCAGCCGGCGTCGGTCTGCTTTCGTCTGGCTCGTCTCATCCACTCGCTGCATGAGCATGTAGCACGCCCAAGAAACGCATCCATCGTCCATCCAGATCCCCACACTGACACGCACCCATCCGTGGCCAATCATTGAATCATATGTAAATGTAAGAAGAAGAAGCTTCGGCGGCCAACCAAAGCATACGGCCAAGTGCGCGCACGTGATGGCAGTTGAGCGCTTGGCGTTCATAATCCGGCCGTAATGGTCGGTCGGCACCGGCACGTGCGCGCTCGTGCATGCACGTCGTTAGCCAGCCTCGCCGAGATCGGTGCGGCGTCGCATGCATGCCGGCAACGGCTGGGAGACCCATGCATGCCGGCAACGGCAACGCCCTGGAATCTGAGGATATTTCAAAAGTAGCACGTTTTTTATAGCAATTTCGGAAACTAGCAGTGTCGATACGTTATTTGCAAAACTAGCAGCCCGTCGGTCAACAGTTGGCCGAAGTGGACCTTTTCAGCCTGCGGAAGCCCGAAGAGACGTCTTCGGTTAAGCCAGGCCGAAGCATGCGCGAACTGGGTCGAAGACGGGCCTCTTCGGCCAGCCAGCGACCGAAGATGGTGAAGGAAATATGCCCTAGAGGCAATAATAAAGTTATTATTTATTTCCTTATATCATAATAAATGTTTATTATTCATACTAGAATTATATTAACCCGAAACATAATACATGTGTGAATACATAGACAAACTTAGTGTCACTAGTATGCCTCTACTTGACTAGCTTGTTAATCAAAGATGGTTATGTTTCCTAACCATGAACAAGGTGTTGTTATTTGATTAACGAGGTCACATCATTGGTTGAATGATCTGATTGACATGACCCATTCCATTAGCTTAGCACCCGATCGTTTAGTATGTTCCTATTGCTTTCTTCATGACTTATACATGTTCCTATGACTATGAGATTATGCAACTCCCGTTTTCCGGAGGAACACTTTGTGTGCTACCAAACGTCACAACGTAACTGGGTGATTATAAAGGAGCTTTACAGGTGTCTCCAAAGGTAGATGTTGGGTTGGCGTATTTCGAGATTAGGATTTGTCACTCCGATTGTCGGAGTGGTATCTCTGGGCCCTCTCGGTAATGCACATCACATAAGCCTTGCAAGCATTACAACTAATGAGTTAGTTGCGAGATGATGTATTACGGAACGAGTAAAGAGACTTGCCGGTAACGAGATTGAACTAGGTATTGGATACCGACGATCGAATCTCGGGCAAGTAACACACCGATGACAAAGGGAACAACGTATGTTGTTATGCGGTCTAACCGATAAAGATCTTCGTAGAATATGTAGGAGCCAATATGGGCATCCAGGTCCCGCTATTCGTTATTGACCGGAGATGTATCTCAGTCATGTCTACATTGTTCTCGAACCGTAGGGTCCGCACGCTTAACGTTACGATGACAGTTATTATGAGTTTATGCATTTTGATGTACCGAAGTTAGTTCGGAGTCCCGGATGTGATCACGGACATGACGAGGAGTCTCGAAGTGGTCGAGACATAAAGATTGATATATTGGACGGCTATATTCGGACACCGGAAGTGTTCCGGATGATTTCGGATAAAACCGGAGTGCCGGAGGGGTTACCGGAAACCCCCAGGGAAGTAATGGGCCTTATTGGGCCTGAGGAGAGAGAGAGGGCAGCAGCCCAAGAGGTGGCGCGCCCCCCTCAAGGGGAGTCCGAATTGGACTAGGAGGGCGGGGGGGGGGGGGGGGGGGGGGGCCTTTCCCTCTCCCTCTCCCTCTCTTTCCTTCCCCCTCAAGTCTCCTAGTTGGACTAGGAGAGGGGAGTCCTACTCCTACTAGGAGGAGGACTCCTCCTCCCCTTGGCGCGCCCCATAGGCCGGCCGGCCTGTTGGGGAACGTAGTAATTTCAAAAAATTTCCTACGCACACGCAAGATCATGGTGATGCATAGCAACGAGAGGGGAGAGTGTTGTCTACGTACCAACGCAGACCGACTGCGAAAGCGATCACACAACATAGAGGAAGTAGTCGTACGTCTTCCCGATCCGACCGATCCAAGCACCGTTACTCCGGCACCTCCGAGTTCTTAGCACACGTACAGCTCGATGACGATCCTCGGGCTCCGATCCAGCAAAGCGTCGAGGAAGAGTTCCGTCAGCACGACGGCGTGGTGACGATCTTGATGTACTACCGACGCAGGGCTTCGCCTAAGCACTACAACGGTATGATCGAGGTGGAATTTGGTGGCAGGGGGCACCGCACACGACTAAGGAACGATCTCAAGGATCAACTTGTGTGTCTATGGGGTGCCCCTGCCCCTGTATATAAAGGATGGAGGAGGAGGAGGCCGGCCAAGCCTTTTGGTGCGGCCAGGGTGGGAGTCCTACTAGGACTCCAAGTCCTAGTAGGAGTCCATCAAGAGGGGAGGAAGGGAGAAGGAAGTGGAGGAGAAGGAGAGGTGGCCGGCCCCCTTTTCCCTAGTCCAATTCGGACTAGAGGGGAGGGGGGGCGCAGCAGCCTTTTTCCTCTTCCCACTAAAGCCCATCAAGGCCCATTACTTCTCCCGTAACTCCCCGGTACCTCCGAAAATACCCGAATCACTCGGAACCTTTCCGATGTCCGAATATAGTCGTCCAATATATCGATCTTTACGTCTCGACCATTTCGAGACTCCTCGTCATGTCCCCGATCTCATCCGGGACTCCGAACTCCTTCGGTACATCAAAACTCATAAACTCATAATAACTGTCATCGAAACCTTAAGCGTGCGGACCCTACGGTTCGAGAACAATGTAGACATGACCGAGACACGTCTCCGGTCAATAACCAATAGCGGGACCTGGATGCCCATATTGGCTCCTACATATTCTACGAAGATCTTTATCGGTCAGACCGCATAACAACATACGTTGTTCCCTTTGTCATCGGTATGTTACTTGCCCGAGATTCGATCGTCGGTATCCAATACCTAGTTCAATCTCGTTACCGGCAAGTCTCTTTACTCGTTCCGTAATACAACATCCCGCAACTAACTCATTAGTTGCAATGCTTGCAAGGCTTTAAGTGATGTGCATTACCGAGAGGGCCCAGAGATACCTCTCCGACAATCGGAGTGACAAATCCTATTCTCGAAATACGCCAACCCAACATCTACCATTGGAGACACCTGTAGTACTCCTTTATAATCACCCAGTTACGTTGTGACGTTTGGTAGTACCCAAAGTGTTCCTCCGGTAAACGGGAGTTGCATAATCTCATAGTCATAGGAACATGTATAAGTCATGAAGAAAAGTAATAGCAACATAATAAACGATCGGGTGCTAAGCTAATGGAATGGGTCATGTCAATCAGATCATTCAACTAATGATGTGACCTCGTTAATCAAATAACAACTCTTTGTTCATGGTTAGGAAACATAACCATCTTTGATTAACGAGCTAGTCTAGTAGAGGCATACTAGTGACACTCTGTTTGTCTATGTATTCACACATGTATTATGTTTCCGGTTAATACAATTCTAGCATGAATAATAAACATTTATCATGATATAAGGAAATCAATAATAACTTTATTATTGCCTCTAGGGCATATTTCCTTCAGTCTCCCACTTGCACTAGAGTCAATAATCTAGTTTCACATCGCCATGTGATTTAGCAGCAATAGTTCACATCACCATGTGATTAACACCCATAGTTCACATCGTTATGTGACCAACACTCAAAGGGTTTACTAGAGTCAGTAATCTAGTTCACATCTCTATGTGATTAATACCCAAAGAGTACTAAGGTGTGATCATGTTTTGCTTGTGAGATAATTTTAGTCAACGGGTCTGTCACATTCAGATCCGTAAGTATTTTGCAAAATTCTTTGTCTATAATGCTCTGCACGGAGCTACTCTAGCTAATTGCTCCCACTTTCAATATGTATCTAGACCGAGACTTAGAGTCATCTAGATTAGTGTCAAAACTTGCATCGGCGTAACCCTTTACGACGAACCTTTTTATCACGTCCATAATCGAGAAACATATCCTTATTTCACTAAGGATAATTCTGACCGCTGTCCAGTGATCTACTCCTAGATCACTATTGTACTCCCTTGCCAAATCAGTGCAGGGTATACAATAGATCTGGTATACAGCATGACATACTTTATAGAACCTATGGCCAAGGCATAGGGAATGACTTTCATTCTCTTTCTATCTTCTGCCGTGGTCGGGCTTTGAGTCTTACTCAACTTCACACCTTATAATACAGGCAAGAACTCTTTCTTTGATTGCTCCATTTTGAACTACTTCAAAATCTTTGTCAAGGTATGTACTCATTGAAAGAACTTATCAAGCGTCTTGATCTATCTCTATAGATCTTGAAGCTCAAATATGTAAGCAGCTTCACCGAAGTCTTTCTTTGAAAAACTCCTTTCAAACACTCCTTTATGCTTTACAGAATAATTCTACATTATTTCCGATCAACAATATGTCATTCACATATACTTATCAGAAATGCTGTAGTGCTCCCACTCACTTTCTTGTAAATACAGGCTTCACCGCAAGTCTGTATAAAACTATATGCTTTGATCAACTTATCAAAGCGTATATTCCAACTCCGAGATGCTTGCACCAGTCCACAGATGGATCGCTGGTGCTTGCACATTTTGTTAGCACTTTTTGGATTGACAAAACCTTCTAGTTGCATCACATACAACTCTTCTTTAATAAATCCATTAAGGAATGCAGTTTTGTTTATCCATTTGCCAGATTTCATAAAATGCGGCAATTGCTAACATGATTCGGACAGACTTAAGCATAGATACGAGTGAGAAAAACTCATCGTAGTCAACACCTTGAACTTGTCGAAAACTTTTGCGACAATTCTAGCTTTATAGATAGTAACACTACTATCAGCGTCCGTCTTCCTCTTGAAGATCCATTTATTTTCTATGGCTTGCCGATCATCGGGCAAATCCATCAAAGTCCATACTTTGTTCTCATACATGGATCATATCTCAGATTTCATGGCCTCAAACCATTTCGCGGAATCTGGGCTCATCATCGCTTCCTCATAGTTCGTAGGTTCATCATGATCTAGTAGCATGACTTCTAGATAAGGATTACCGTACCACTCTGGCGTGGATCTTACTCTGGTTTACCTACAAGGTTCGGTAGTAACTTGATCTGAAGTTACATGATCATCATCATTAGCTTCCTCACTAATTGGTGTAGGTGTCACAGAAACAGTTTTCCGTGATGTACTACTTTCCAATAAGGGAGCAGGTACAGTTACCTCGTCAAGTTCTACTTTCCTCCCACTCACTTCTTTCGAGAGAAACTCCTTCTCCAGAAAGTTTCCGAATTTTAGCAACAAAAGTCTTGCCTTCGGATCTGTGATAGAAGGTGTATCCAATAGTTTCCTTTGGATATCCTATGAAGACGCACTTCTCCGATTTGAGTTTGAGCTTATCAGGATGAAACTTTTTCATATAAGCATCGCAACCCCAAATTTTAAGAAACGACAGCTTAGGTTTCTTGCCAAACCATAGTTCACACGGTGTCGTCTCAACGGATTTAGATGGTGCCCTATTTAACGTGAATGCAGCTGTCTCTAATGCATAACCCCAAAACGATAGTGGTAGATCGGTAAGATACATCATAGATTGCACTATATCCAATAAAGTACGGTTATGACGTTAGGACACACCATTATGCTGTGGTGTTCCATGTGGCATGATTTTGTGAAACTATTCCACATTGTTTTAATTGAAGACCAAACTCGTAACTCAAATATTTTACCTCTGCGATCATATCGTAGAAACTTTTATTTTCTTGTCACGATGATTTTCCACTTCACTCTGAAATTCTTTGAACTTTTCAAATGTTTCAGACTTATGTTTCATCAAGTAGATATACTCATATCTGCTCAAATCATCTGTGAAGATCAGAAAATAATGATACCTGTCGCGAGCCTCAATATTCATCGGACCACATACATCAGTATGTATGATTTCCAACAAATCTGTTGCTCGCTCCATTGTTCCGAAGAACGGAGTTTTAGTCATCTTGCCCAAAAGGCATGGTTCGCAAGCATCAAGTGATTCATAATCAAGTGATTTCGAAAGCCCATCAGCATGGAGTTTCTTCATGCTCTTTATACCAATATGACCTAAACGGCAGTGCCACAAATAAGTTGCACTATCATTATTAACTTTGAATCTTTTTGGTTTCAATATTATAAATATGTGTATCACTATGATCGAGATCCAACGAACTTGTTTCATTGGGTGTATGACCATCGAAGGTTTTATTCATGTAAACAGAACAACAATTATTCTCTGACTTTAATGAATAACCGTATTGCAATAAACATGATCAAATCATATTCACGCTCAACGCAAAAACCAAATAACACTTATTTAAGTTCAACACTAATCCCGAAAGTATAGGGTAGTGTGCGATGATGATCATATCAATCTTGGAACTACTTCCAACACACATCGCCACTTCACCCTTAACTAGTCTCTGTTTATTCTGCAACTCCCGTTTCGAGTTACTAATCTTAGCAACTGAACTAGCATCAAATACTGAGGGGTTGCTATAAACACTAGTATAGTACACATCAATAACATGTATATCAAATATACTTATGTTCACTTTGCCATCCTACTTATCCGCCAATCACTTGGGGTAGTTCCGCTTCCAGTGACCAGTCCCTTTGCAGTAGAATCACTTAGTCTCAGGCTTAGGATCAGACTTGGGCTTCTTCACTTGAGCAGCAACTTGCTTGCCGTTCTTCTTGAAGTTCCCCTTCTTCCCTTTGCCCTTTTCTTGAAACTAGTGGTCTTGTTAACCATCAACACTTGATGTTTTTCTTGATTTCTACCTTCGTTGATTTCAGCATCACGAAGAGCTTGGGAGTTGTTTCCGTTATCCCTTGCATATTATAGTTCATCACGAAGTTCTACTAACTTAGTGATGATGACTAGAGAATTCTGTCAATCACTATCTTATCTGGAAGATTAACTCCCACTTGATTCAAGCGATTGTAGTACCCAGACAATCTGAGCACATGCTCACTAGTTGAGCGATTCTCCTCCATCTTTTAGCTATAGAACTTGCTGGAGACTTCATGTCTCTCAACTCGGGTATTTGCTTGAAATATTAACTTCAACTCCTGGAACATCTCATATGGTCCATGACGTTCAAAACGTCTTTGAAGTCCCGATTCTAAGCCATTAAGCATGGTGCACTAAACTATCAAGTAGTCATCATATTGAGCTAGCCAAACGTTCATAACGTCTGCATCTGCTCCTGCAATAGGTCTGTCACCTAGCGGTGCATCAAGGACATAATTCGTCTGTGCAGCAATGAGGGTAAACCTCAGATCACGGATCCAATCCGCATCATTGCTACTAACATCTTTCAACACAATTTTCTCTAGGAACATATCAAAATAAACACAGGGAAGCAACAACGCGAGCTATTGATCTACAACATGATTTGCAAAATACTACCAGGACTAAGTTCATGATAAATTTAAGTTCAATTTAATCATATTACTTAAGAACTCCCACTTAGATAGACATCCCTCTAATCCTCTAAGTGATCACGTGATCCAAATCAACTAAACCATAACCGATCATCACGTGAGATGGAGTAGTTTTCAATGGTGAACATCGTTATGTTGATCATATCTACTATATGATTCACGCTCGACCTTTCGGTCTCCGTGTTCCGAGGCCATATCTGCATATGCTAGGCTCGTCAAGTTTAACCTGAGTATTCTGCGTGTGCAAAACTGGCTTGCACCCGTTGTAGATGGACGTAGAGCTTATCACACCCGATCATCACGTGGTGTCTGGGCACGATGAACTTTGGCAACGGTGCATACTCAGGGAGAACACTTCTTGATAATTTAGTGAGAGATCATCTTATAATGCTACCGTCAATCAAAGCAAGATAAGATGCATAAAAAGGATAAACATCACATGCAATCAATATAAGTGATATGATATGGCCATCATCATCTTGTGCTTGTGATCTCCATCTCCGAAGCACCATCATGATCACCATCGTCACCGGTGCGACACCTTGATCTCCATCGTAGCATCGTTGTCGTCTCGCCAATCTTATGTTTCCACGACTATCACTACCGCTTAGTAATAAAGTAAAGCATTACATCGCGATTGCATTGCATACAATAAAGCGACAACCATATGGCTCCTGCCAGTTGCCGATAACTCGGTTACAAAACATGATCATCTCATACAATAAAATTTAGCATCATGCCTTGACCATTTCACATCACAACATGCCCTGCAAAAACAAGTTAGACGTCCTCTACTTTGTTGTTGCAAGTTTTACGTGGCTGCTACGAGATTAAGTAAGAACTCATCTCACCTACGCATCAAAACCACAACGATAGTTTGTCAAATAGACTCCGTTTTAACCTTCTCAAGGACCGGGCGTAGCCACACTTGGTTCAACTAAAGTTGGAGAGACAGTCTTCCGCAAGCCATCTATGTGCAAAGCACGTCGAGGGAACCGGTCTCGCATAAGAGTACGCGTAAGGTTGGTCCAGATCGTCTCGTCCAACAATACCGCCGAACCAAAGTATGACATGCTGGTAGGCAGTATGACTTGAATCGCCCACAACTCACTTGTGTTCTACTCGTGCAAATAACATCAAACCATAAAACCTAGGCTCGGATGCCACTGTTGGGGAACATAGTAATTTCAAAAAATTTCCTACGCACACGCAAGATCATGGTGATGCATAGCAACGAGAGGGGAGAGTGTTATCTACGTACCAACGCAGACCGACTGCGGAAGCGATCACACAACGTAGAGGAAGTAGTCATACGTCTTCCCGATCCGACCGATCCAAGCACCGTTACTCCGGCACCTCCGAGTTCTTAGCACACGTACAGCTCGATGACGATCCTCGGGCTCCGATCCAGCAAAGCGTCGAGGAAGAGTTCCGTCAGCACGACGGCGTGGTGACGATCTTGATGTACTACCGACGCAGGGCTTCGCCTAAGCACTACAACGGTATGATCGAGGTGGAATTTGGTGGCAGGGGGCACCGCACACGACTAAGGAACGATCTCAAGGATCAACTTGTGTGTCTATGGGGTGCCCCTGCCCCTGTATATAAAGGATGGAGGAGGAGGAGGCCGGCCAAGCCTTTTGGTGCGGCCAGGGTGGGAGTCCTACTAGGACTCCAAGTCCTAGTAGGAGTCCATCAAGAGGGGAGGAAGGGAGAAGGAAGTGGAGGAGAAGGAGAGGTGGCCGGCCCCCTTTTCCCTAGTCCAATTCGGACTAGAGGGGAGGGGGGGCGCAGCAGCCTTTTTCCTCTTCCCACTAAAGCCCATCAAGGCCCATTACTTCTCCCGTAACTCCCCGGTACCTCCGAAAATACCCGAATCACTCGGAACCTTTCCGATGTCCGAATATAGTCGTCCAATATATCGATCTTTACGTCTCGACCATTTCGAGACTCCTCGTCATGTCCCCGATCTCATCCGGGACTCCGAACTCCTTCGGTACATCAAAACTCATAAACTCATAATAACTGTCATCGAAACCTTAAGCGTGCGGACCCTACGGTTCGAGAACAATGTAGACATGACCGAGACACGTCTCCGGTCAATAACCAATAGCGGGACCTGGATGCCCATATTGGCTCCTACATATTCTACGAAGATCTTTATCGGTCAGACCGCATAACAACATACGTTGTTCCCTTTGTCATCGGTATGTTACTTGCCCGAGATTCGATCGTCGGTATCCAATACCTAGTTCAATCTCGTTACCGGCAAGTCTCTTTACTCGTTCCGTAATACAACATCCCGCAACTAACTCATTAGTTGCAATGCTTGCAAGGCTTTAAGTGATGTGCATTACCGAGAGGGCCCAGAGATACCTCTCCGACAATCGGAGTGACAAATCCTATTCTCGAAATACGCCAACCCAACATCTACCATTGGAGACACCTGTAGTACTCCTTTATAATCACCCAGTTACGTTGTGACGTTTGGTAGTACCCAAAGTGTTCCTCCGGTAAACGGGAGTTGCATAATCTCATAGTCATAGGAACATGTATAAGTCATGAAGAAAAGCAATAGCAACATAATAAACGATCGGGTGCTAAGCTAATGGAATGGGTCATGTCAATCAGATCATTCAACTAATGATGTGACCTCGTTAATCAAATAACAACTCTTTGTTCATGGTTAGGAAACATAACCATCTTTGATTAACGAGCTAGTCTAGTAGAGGCATACTAGTGACACTCTGTTTGTCTATGTATTCACACATGTATTATGTTTCCGGTTAATACAATTCTAGCATGAATAATAAACATTTATCATGATATAAGGAAATAAATAATAACTTTATTATTGCCTCTAGGGCATATTTCCTTCACGGCCTCCCCCTTGCTCCTTTATATACGGGGGCAGGGGGGCACCCTAGAACACACAAGTTGATCATTGTGATCGTTCCTTAGCCGTGTGCGGTGCCCCCTGCCACCATATTCCACCTCGATCATATCGTTGTAGTGCTTAGGCGAAGCCCTGCGTCGGTATAACATCAAGATCGTCACCACGCTGTCGTGCTGACGGAAATCCTCCCCGAAGCTTTGCTGGATCGGAGCCCGGGGATCGTCATCGAGCTGTACGTGTGCTAAGAACTCGGAGGTGCCGGAGTAACGGTGCTTGGATCGGTCGGATCAGGAAGAAGACGTACGACTACTTCCTCTACGTTGTGTCAACGCTTCCATTGCGATCTACAAGGGTACGTAGATTAGACTCTCCCCTCATTGCTATGCATCACCATGATCTTGCGTGTGCGTAGGAAATTTTTTGAAATTACTACGTTCCCCAACAGTGGCATCCGAGCCTAGGTTTTATGGTTTGATGTTATATGCACGAGTAGAACACAAGTGAGTTGTGGGCGATACAAGTCATACTGCCTACCAGCATGTCATACTTTGGTTCGGCGGTATTGCTGGACGAGACGACCCGGACCAACCTTACGCGTACGCTTACGCGAGACCGGTTCCCCCGATGTGGTTTGCACACAGGTGGCTTGCGGGCGACTGTCTCTCCAACTTTAGTTGAACCGAGTGTGACTATGCCCGGTCCTTGCGAAGGTTAAAACGGAGTCTATTTGACAAACTATCGTTGTGGTTTTGATGCGTAGGTCAGATTGGTTCTTGCTTAAACCCGTAGCAGCCACGTAAAACTTGCAACAACAAAGTAGAGGACGTCTAACTTGTTTTTGCAGGGCATGTTGTGATGTGATATGGTCAAGACATGATGCTAAATTTTATTGTATGAGATGATCATGTTTTGTAACCGAGTTATCGGCAACTGGCAGGAGCCATATGGTTGCCGCTTTATTGTATGCAATGCAATTGCGATGTAATGCTTTACTTTATCACTAAGCGGTAGAGATAGTCGTGGAAGCATAAGATTGGCGAGACGACAACGATGCTACGATGGAGATCAAGGTGTCGCGCCGGTGACGATGGTGATCATGACGGTGCTTCGGAGATGAAGATCACAAGCACAAGATGATGATGGCCATATCATATCACTTATATTGATTGCATGTGATGCTTATCTTTTTATGCATCTTATCTTGCTTTGATTGACGGTAGCATTATAAGATGATCTCTCACTAAATTATCAAGAATTGTTCTCCCTGAGTATGCACCGTTGCCAAAGTTCGTCGTGCCCAGACACCACGTGATGATCGGGTGTGATAAGCTCTATGTCCATCTACAACGGGTGCAAGCCCATTTTTGCACACGCAGAATACTCAAGTTAAACTTGACGAGCCTAGCATATGCAGATATGGCTTCGGAACACTGAGACCGAAAGGTCGAGCGTGAATCATATAGTAGATATGATCAACATAACGATGTTCACCATTGAAAACTACTCCATCTCACGTGATGATCGGTTATGGTTTAGTTGATTTGGATCACGTGATCACTTAGAGGATTAG
Organism: Triticum monococcum; assembly: GCA_034509565.1. Classification (NCBI taxonomy): domain Eukaryota; kingdom Viridiplantae; phylum Streptophyta; class Magnoliopsida; order Poales; family Poaceae; genus Triticum; species Triticum monococcum. Next base: position 22,449,350 of record CM067847.1, read on the forward strand.
AGGGATGTCTATCTAAGTGGGAGTTCTTAAGTAATTTGATTAACTGAACTTAAACTTATCATGAACTTAGTACCTGATAGTATCTTGCTTGTTTATGTTGATTGTAGATAGATGGCTCGTGCTGTTGTTCCATTGAATTTTAATGCGTTCCTTGAGAAAGCAATGTTGAAAGATGATGGTAGCAATTACACGGACTGGGTCCGTAACTTGAGGATTATCCTCATTGCTGCTCAGAAGAATTACGTCCTGGAAGCACCGCTGGGTGCCGGGCCTGCTGCTGGAGCAACACCAGATGTTATGAACGTCTGGCAGAGCAAAGCTGATGACTACTCGATAGTTCAGTGTGCCATGCTTTACGGCTTAGAATCGGGACTTCAACGGCGTTTTGAACGTCATGGAGCATATGAGATGTTCCAGGAGTTGAAGTTAATATTTCAAGCAAATGCCCGAGTTGAGAGATATGAAGTCTCCAATAAGTTCTATAGCTGCAAGATGGAGGAGAACAGTTCTGTCAGTGAGCATATACTCAAAATGTCTGGGTATAATAATCACTTGATTTAGATGGGAGTTAATCTTCCAGATGATTGCGTCATTGACAGAATTCTCCAATCACTGCCACCAAGCTACAAGAGCTTCGTGATGAACTATAATATGCAAGGGATGAACAAGACTATTCCCGAGCTCTTCGCAATGCTGGAAGCTGCGGAGGTAGAAATCAAGAAGGAGCATCAAGTGTTGATGGTTAACAAGACCAGTAGTTTCAAGAAAAAGGGCAAAGGGAAGAAGATGGGGAACTTCAAGAAGAACGGCAAGCAAGTTGCTGCTCAGGAGAAGAAACCCAAGTCTGGACCTAAGCCTGAAACTGAGTGCTTCTACTTCAAGCAGACTGGTCACTGGAAGCGGAACTGCCCCAAGTATTTGGCGGATAAGAAGGATGGCAAGGTGAACAAAGGTATATGTGATATACATGTTATTGATGTGTACCTTACTAGAGCTCGCAGTAGCACCTGGGTATTTGATACTGGTTCTATTGCTAATATTTGCAACTCTAAACAGGGACTACGGATTAAGCGAACACTGGCGAAGGACGAGGTGACGATGCGCGTGGGAAACGGTTCCAAAGTCAATGTGATCGCGGTCGGCACGCTACCTCTACATCTACCTTCAGGATTAATATTAGACCTAAATAATTGTTATTTGGTGCTAGCGTTAAGCATGAACATTATATATGGATCTTGTTTGATGTGAGACGGTTATTCATTTAAATCAGAGAATAATGGTTGTTCTATTTATATGAGTAATATCTTTTATGGTCATGCACCTTTAAAGAGTGGTCTATTTTTGATGAATCTCGATAGTAGTAGCACACATATTCATAATGTTGAAGCCAAAAGATGCAGAGTTGATAATGATAGTGTAACTTATTTGTGGCACTGCCGTTTAGGTCATATCGGTGTAAAGCGCATGAAGAAACTCCATACTGATGGGCTTTTGGAACCACTTGATTATGAATCACTTGGTACTTGCGAACCATGCCTCATGGGCAAGATGACTAAAACACCGTTCTCCGGTACTATGGAGAGAGCAACAGACTTGTTGGAAATCATACATACCGATGTATGTGGTCCGATGAATATTGAGGCTCGTGGCGGATATCGTTATTTTCTCACTTTCACAAGATGATTTAAGAAGATATGGGTATATCTACTTAATGAAACATAAGTCTAAAACATTTGAAAAGTTCAAAGAATTTCAGAGTGAAGTTGAAAATCATCGTAACAAGAAAATAAAGTTTCTACTATCTGATCGTGGAGGAGAATATTTGAGTTACGAGTTTGGTGTACATTTGAAAAATTATGGAATAGTTTCGCAACTCACGCCACCCGGAACACCACAGCGTAATGGTGTGTCCGAACGTCGTAATCGTACTTTACTAGATATGGTACGATCTATGATGTCTCTTACTGATTTACCGCTATCGTTTTGTGGTTACGCTTTAGAGACAGCCGCATTCACGTTAAATAGGGCACCATCAAAATCTGTTGAGACGACGCCTTATGAACTATGGTTTGGCAAGAAACCAAAGTTGTCGTTTCTTAAAGTTTGGGGCTGCGATGCTTATGTGAAAAAGCTTCAACCTGATAAGCTCGAACCCAAATCGGAGAAATGTGTCTTCATAGGATACCCAAAGGAAACTGTTGGGTACACCTTCTATCACAGATTCGAAGGCAAGACATTCGTTGCTAAGAATGGATCATTTCTAGAGAAGGAGTTTCTCTCGAAAGAAGTGAGTGGGAGGAAAGTAGAACTTGATGAGGTAACTGTACCTGCTCCCTTATTGGAAAGTAGTACATCACAGAAAAATGTTTCTGCGACACCTATACCAATTAGTGAGGAAGCTAATGATGATAATCATGAAACTTCAGGACAAGATACTACTGAACCTCGTAGATCAACCAGAGTGAGATCCGCACCAGAGTGGTACGGTAATCCAGTTCTGGAAGTCATGATACTAGATCATGATGAACCTACGAACTATGAAGAAGCGATGGTGAGCCCAGATTTCGCAAAGTGGCTTGAGGCCATGAAATCTGAGATGGGATCCATGTATGAGAACAAAGTATGGACTTTGGTTGACTTGCCCGATGATCGGCAAGCAATTGAGAATAAATGGATCTTCAAGAAAAAGACTGACGCTGACGGAAATATTACTGTCTATAAAGCTCGACTTGTCGCAAAAGGTTTTCGACAAGTTCAAGGGGTTGACTACGATGAGACCTTCTCACCCGTAGCGATGCTTAAGTCCGTCAGAATCATGTTAGCAATCGCCGCATTTTATGATTATGAAATATGGCAAATGGATGTCAAAATTGCATTCCTGAATGGATTTCTGGAAGAAGAGTTGTATATGATGCAACCGGAAGGTTTTGTCGATCCAAAGGGAGCTAACAAAGTGTGCAAGCTCTAGTGATCCATTTATGGACTGTGGCAAGCCTCTCGGAGTTGGAATAAACGCTTTGATAGTGTGATCAAAGCATTTGGTTTTATACAGACTTTTGGTGAAGCCTGTATTTACAAGAAAGTGAGTGGGAGCTCTGTAGCATTTCTGATATTATATGTGGATGACATATTGCTGATTGGAAATGATATAGAATTTCTGGATAGCATAAAGGGATACTTGAATAAGAGTTTTTCAATGAAAGACCTCGGTGAAGCTGCTTACATATTAGGCATAAAGATCTATAGAGATAGATCAAGACACTTAATTGGACTTTCACAAAACACATACCTTGACAAGATTTTGAAGAAGTTCAAAATGGATCAAGCAAAGAAAGGGTTCTTGCCTATGTTACAAGGTGTGAAGTTGAGTCAGACTCAATGCCCGACCACTGCAGAAGATAGAGAGAAAATGAAAGATGTTCCCTATGCTTCAGCCATAGGCTCTATCATGTATGCAATGCTGTGTACCATACCTGATGTGTGCCTTGCTATAAGTTTAGCAGGGAGGTACCAAAGTAATCCAGGAGTGGATCACTGGACAGCGGTCAAGAACATCCTGAAATACCTGAAAAGGAGTAAGGATATGTTTCTCGTATATGGAGGTGACAAAGAGCTCACCGTAAGAGGTTACATTGATGCAAGCTTTGACACTGATCCGGAAGATTCTAAATCACAAACCGAATACGTGTTTACATTAAAATGGTGGAGCTGTCAGTTGGTGCAGTTCTAAACAAAGCGTCGTAGCGGGATCTACCTATGAAGCGGAGTACATAGCTGCTTCGGAAGCAGCGAACAAAGGAGTCTGGATGAAGGAGTTCATATCCGATCTAGGTGTCATACCTAGTGCATCGGGTCCAATGAAAATCTTTTGTGACAATACTGGTGCATTTGCCTTGGCAAAGGAATCCAGATTTCACAAGAGGACCAAGCACATCAAGAGACGCTTCAATTCCATCTAGGATCTAGTCCACGTGGGAGACATAGAGATTTGCAAGATACATACGGATCTGAATATTGCAGACCCGTTGACTAAGCCTCTTCCACGAGCAAAACATGATCAGCACCAAGGCTCCATGGGTGTTAGAATCATTACTATGTAATCTAGATTATTGACTCTAGTGCAAGTGGGAGACTGAAGGAAATATGCCCTAGAGGCAATAATAAAGTTATTATTTATTTCCTTATATCATGATAAATTTTTATTATTCATGCTAGAATTGTATTAACCGGAAACATAATACATGTGTGAATACATAGACAAACTTAGTGTCACTAGTATGCCTCTACTTGACTAGCTCGTTAATCAAAGATGGTTATGTTTCCTAACCATGAACAAGGTGTTGTTATTTGATTAACGAGGTCACATCATTGGTTGAATGATCTGATTGACATGACCCATTCCATTAGCTTAGCACCGGATCGTTTAGTATGTTGCTATTGCTTTCTTCATGACTTATACATGTTCCTATGACTATGAGATTATGCAACTCCCGTTTCCCGGAGGAACACTTTGTGTGCTACCAAACGTCACAACGTAACTGGGTGATTATAAAGGAGCTCTACAGGTGTCTCCAAAGGTAGATGTTGGGTTGGCGTATTTCGAGATTAGGATTTGTCACTCCGATTGTCGGAGAGGTATCTCTGGGCCCTCTCGGAAATGCACATCACATAAGCCTTGCAAGCATTACAACTAATGAGTTAGTTGCGAGATGATGTATTACGGAACGAGTAAAGAGACTTGGCGGTAACGAGATTGAACTAGGTATTGGATACCGACGATCGAATTCGGGCAAGTAACATACCGATGACAAAGGGAACAACGTATGTTGTTATGCGGTCTGACCGATAAAGATCTTCGTAGAATATGTAGGAGCCAATATGGGCATCCAGGTCCCGCTATTGGTTATTGACCGGAGATGTATCTCAGTCATGTTTACATTGTTCTCGAATCGTAGGGTCCGCACGCTTAACGTTACGATGACAGTTATTATGAGTTTATGCATTTTGATGTACCGAAGTTAGTTCGGAGTCCCAGATGTGATCACGGACATGACGAGGAGTCTCGAAATGGTCGAGACATATAGATTGATATATTGGACGGCTATATTCGGACACCGGAAGTGTTCCGGATGATTTCGGATAAAACCGGAGTGCCGGAGGGGTTATCGGAAACCTCCGGGGAAGTAATGGTCCTTATTGGGCCTGAGGGGAGAGAGAGGGCAGCAGCCCAAGAGGTGGCGCCCCCCCCCTCAAGGGGAGTCCGAATTGGACTAGGAGGGGGCGGGGCGCGGCCCCCCTTTCCCTCTCCCTCTCCGTCTCTTTCCTTCCCCCTCAAGTCTCCTAGTTGGACTAGGAGAGGGGAGTCCTACTCCTATTAGGAGGAGGACTCCTCCTCCCCTTGGCGCGCCCCATAGGCCGGCCGGCCTCCCCCTTGCTCCTTTATATACGGGGGCAGGGGGGCACCCTAGAACACACAAGTTGATCATTGTGATCGTTCCTTAGCCGTGTGCGGTGCCCCCTGCCACCATATTCCACCTCGATCATATCGTTATAGTGCTTAGGTGAAGCCTTGCGTCGGTAGAACATCAAGATCGTCACTACGCCGTCGTGCTGACGGAACTCCTCCCTGAAGCTTTGCTGGATCGGAGCCCGGGGATCGTCATCGAGCTGTACGTGTGCTAAGAACTCGGAGGTGCCGGAGTAACGGTGCTTGGATCGGTCAGATCGGGAAGAAGACGTACGACTACTTCCTCTACGTTGTGTCAACGCTTCCGTTGCGATCTACAAGGGTACGTAGATCAGACTCTCCCCTCGTTGCTATGCATCACCATGATCTTGCGTGTGCGTAGGAATTTTTTTGAAATTACTACGTTCCCCAACAGATGGGCCTCTTCGGCCAGCCAGCGACCGAAGAGGTCTTCGGCTTACCAGTGGCTGAAGAGTAGCGGATAAGGCCCGAGCAGCATCTTCTTTCTCCTCTCGCTATTCTTCCTCTGTCTCTGTCATTCCTCTCTGTACATCTCCCCCCTCACTGATCTCTTCGTTTCTCCACCTATTTTCGAATCCAAAGCACAGAAAGGGTAGATCGTAGCCATCTCCACCGTCCTACAGTCATTTTTTCCCAATGGGATAGCTATTTGTGCGTACAAGTGAGGTGGAGTCATGATGGGGTGAGGAGGAGAGGCCATGGTGGGCTGAGGAGGAGGACGCGATTTGGCTGGTGAGGAGGAGGTGCAGCTTCGTGCCGCCGAGGGGGTGGCGTTGGTGGTGTCTGTTGGTGCAAGTTCTTCGTGAGGTGGCCACATGCATCGAAGGTATAATCACGCGTCACATTTTATTAGTGTTAATTGATTTGTGTTGGCATTTTAGTGGATAGTTAGTGTAGCCGGTAACAATTTGTTCATTGCGATTAATTAGAAGGTGGCAATGTCTGACAGGTGAAAATGTCTGTATCAGTAAATTTGACAGTTTACTATGGCCCTGGTAATGTTCGATATAATGAGTTGGGGGTTGATCTTAGCGAGTTTAAAAATGGCGTCATGACACTTTCAGACCCGGACAGAGTGGACATTAGACAGTTGAAGCACTGGTTGACTACTAGTTTTGGGGTTGGATTCTGAAGTATGTTCTGTTGAGGAATGTTGCAGAAAACAAAAATTTTCCTACGGTTTCACCAATATCCATCTATGAGTTCATCTAGCAACGAGTGATTGGATGCATCTACGTACCTTGTAGATCGCGAGCGGAAGCATTCAAAGAACGGGGATGAGGGAGTCGTACTCGACGTGATCCGAATCACCGGAGATCCTAGCACCGAACGGACGGCACCTCCGCGTTCAACACACGTACGGTCAGCGTAACGTATCCTCCTTCTTGATCCAACAAGGGGGAAGGAGAGGTTGAGGAAGATGGCTCCAGCAGCAGCACGACGGCGTGGTGGTGATGGAGCTGCAGTACTCCGGCAGGGCTTCGCCAAGCTCTACGGAGGAGGAGGAGGTGTTGGAAAGGGAGAGGGAGGCGCCAGGGCATAGGTGTGATGGCCCTTCCTCCCCCCCCCCCCACTATATATAGGGGGCATCTCCTAGGGGGCGGCGGCCAAGGGGTGGGGGGCTTGCCCCCCAAGCAAGGGGCGCCCCCTCCTTAGGGTTTCCCCCATCCCAGGCGCATGGACCTTAGGGGAAGTGGCGCCTCAGCCCATTATGGGCTGGGTCCCTTCCCACTTCAGCCCATGGGGCCCTCCGGGATAGGTGGCCCCACCCGGTGGACCCCTGGGACCCTTCCGGTGGTCCCAGTACAATACCGGTGACCCCGAAACTTGTCCCGATGGCCGAAATAGCACTTCCTATATATAATTCTTTACCTCCGGACCATTCCGGAACTCCTCATGACATTCGGGATCTCATCCGGGACTCCGAACAAGATTCGGGTTACTGCATATACATATCCCTACAACCCTAGCGTCACCGAACCTTAAGTGTGTAGACCCTACGGGTTCGGGAGACATGTAGACATGACCGAGATCGCTCTCCGGTCAATAACCAACAGCGGGATCTGGATACCCATGTTGGCTCCCACATGATCCTCGATGATCTCATTGGATGAACCACGATGTCGAGGATTCAAGCAACCCCGTATACAATTCCCTTCGTCAATCGGTATGTTACTTGCCTGAGATTCGATCGTCGGTATCCCAATACCTCGTTCAATCTCGTTACCGGCAAGTCACTTTACTCGTACCGTAATGCATGATCCCGTGACCAGACACTTGGTCACTTTGAGCTCATAATGATGATGCATTATCGAGTGGGCCCAGTGATACCTCTCCGTCATACGGAGTGACAAATCCCAGTCTTGATCCGTGTCAACCCAACAGGCACTTTCGGAGATACCCATAGTATACCTTTATAGTCACCCAGTTACGTTGTGACGTTTGGTATACCCAAAGTACTCCTACGGTATCCGGGAGTTACACGATCTCATGGTCTAAGGAAAGGATACTTGACATTGGAAAAACTCTAGCAAACGAACTATACGATCTTGTGCTATGTTTAGGATTGGGTCTTGTCCATCACATCATTCTCCTAATGATGTGATCTCGTTATCAATGACATCTAATGTCCATAGTCAGGAAACCATGACTATCTGTTGATCAACGAGCTAGTCAACTAGAGGCTTACTAGGGACATGTTGGTGTCTATTATTCACACATGTATTACGATTTCCGGATAACACAATTATAGCATGAATAAAGACAATTATCATGAACAAGGAAATATAATAATAATGCTTTTATTATTTCCTCTAGGGCATATTTCCAACAGTCTCCCACTTGCACTAGAGTCAATAATCTAGTTACATAGTGATGAATCGAACACCCATGGAATTCTGGTGTTGATCATGTTTTGCTCTAGGGAGAGGTTTAGTCAACGGATCTGCTACATTCAGGTCCGTATGTACTTTACAAATATCTATGTCTCCATCTTGAACATTTTCACGAATGGAGTTGATGCGACGCTTGATGTGCCTGGTCTTCTTGTGAAACCTGGGCTCCTTGGCAAGTGCAATAGCTCCAGTGTTGTCACAGAAGAGTTTGATTGGCCCTGACGCATTGGGTATGACTCCTAGGTCGGTGATGAACTCCTTCACCCAAATTGCTTCATGTGCTGCCTCCGAGGCTGCCATGTACTCCGCTTCACATGTAGATCCCGCCACGACGCTCTGCTTGCAACTACACCAGCTTACTGCCCCACCATTCAAAATATACACGTATCCGGTTTGTGACTTAGAGTCATCCAGATCTGTGTCGAAGCTAGCGTCGACGTAACCCTTTACGACGAGCTCTTCGTCACCTCCATAGACGAGAAACATTTCCTTAGTCCTTTTCAGGTACTTCAGGATATTCTTGACCGCTGTCCAGTGTTCCTTGCCGGGATTACTTTGGTACCTTCCAACCAAACTTACGGCAAGGTTTACATTAGGTCTGGTACACAACATGGCATACATAATAGAACCTATGGCTGAGGCATAAGGGATGACACTCATCTCTTCTATATCTTCTGCCGTGGTCGGACATTGAGCTGAGCTCAATTTCACACCTTGCAACACAGGCAAGAACCCCTTCTTAGACTGATCCATATTGAACTTCTTCAATATCTTATCAAGATATGTGCTTTGTGAAAGACCTATGAGGCATCTAGATCTATCTCTATAGATCTTGATGCCTAATATATATGCAGCTTCTCCAAGGTCCTTCATTGAAAAACTCTTATTCAAGTAGGCCTTAATGATGTCCAAGAGTTCTATATCATTTCCCATCAAAAGTATGTCATCTACATATAATATGAGAAATGCTACAGAGCTCCCACTCACTTTCTTGTAAACGCAGGCTTCTCCATAAGTCTGTGTAAACCCAAACGCTTTGATCATCTCATCAAAGCGAATGTTCCAACACCGAGATGCTTGCACCAGCCCATAAATCGAGCGTTGGAGCTTGCACACCTTGTCAGCATTCTTAGGATCGACAAAACCTTCCGGTTGCATCATATACAATTCTTCCTTAAGGAAACCATTAAGGAATGTCGTTTTAACGTCCATTTGCCATATCTCATAATCATAGAATGCGGCAATTGCTAACATGATTCGGACGGACTTTAGCTTCGCTACCGGTGAGAAAGTCTCATCGTAGTCAACCCCTTGAACTTGTCGATAACCCTTAGCGACAAGCCAAGCTTTATAGATGGTCACATTACCATCCGCGTCTGTCTTCTTCTTAAAGATCCATTTATTTTCTATGGCTCGCCGCTCAATGGGCAAGTCAGTCAAAGTCCATACTTCGTTTTCATACATGCATCCTATCTCGGATTTCATGGCTTCCAGCCATTTGTCGGAATTCGGGCCCGCCATCGCTTCTTCATAGTTCGAAGGTTCACCGTTGTCTAACAACATGATTTCCAAGACAGGGCTGCTGTACCACTCTGGTGCGGAACGTGTCCTTGTGGACCTACGAAGTTCAGTAGCAACTTGATCTGAAGTTTCATGATCATCATCATTAACTTCCTCTCTAGTCGGTGCAGGCACCTCTGGAACATTTTCTTGAGTTGCGCCCTTTTTCGGTTCAAGAGGTAATACTGTTGGGGAACGTAGTAATTTCAAAATTTTCCTACGCACACGCAAGATCATGGTGATGCACAGCAACAAGAGGGGAGAGTGTTGTCTACGTACCCACACAGACCGACTGCGGAAGCGTTGACACAACATAGAGGAAGTGGTCGTACGTCTTCCCGATCCGACCGATCCAAGCACCGTTACTCCGGCACCTCCGAGTTCTTAGCACACGTACAGCTTGATGACGCTCCCCGGGCTCCGATCCAGCAAAGCTTCGGGGATGAGTTCCATCAGCACGACGGCGTGGTGATGATGATGATGTTCTACCGACGCAGGGCTTCGCCTAAGCACTACAACGATATGATCTGAAGGAAATATGCCCTAGAGGCAATAATAAAGTTATTATTTATTTCCTTATATCATGATAAATGTTTATTATTCATGCTAGAATTGTATTAACCGGAAACATAATACATGTGTGAATACAGAGACAAACAGAGTGTCACTAGTATGCCTCTACTTGACTAGCTCGTTAATCAAAGATGGTTATGTTTCCTAACCATAGACAAAAGAGTTGTTATTTGATTAACGAGGTCACATCATTATTTGAATGATCTGATTGACATGACCCATTCCATTAGCTTAGCACCCGATCGTTTAGTATGTTGCTATTGCTTTCTTCATGACTTATACATGTTCCTATGACTATGAGATTATGCAACTCCCGTTTACCGGAGGAACACTTTGGGTACTACCAAACGTCACAACGTAACTGGGTGATTATAAAGGAGTACTACAGGTGTCTCCAAAGGTAGATGTTGGGTTGGCGTATTTCGAGATTAAGATTTGTCACTCCGATTGTCGGAGAGGTATCTCTGGGCCCTCTCGGTAATACACATCACATAAGCCTTGCAAGCATTGTGACTAATGAGTTAGTTGCGAGATGATGTATTACGGAACGATTAAAGAGACTTGCCGGTAACAAGATTGAACTAGGTATTGGATACCGACGATCGAATCTCGGGCAAGTAACATACCGATGACAAAGGGAACAACGTATGTTGTTATGCGGTCTGACTGATAAAGATCTTCGTAGAATATGTAGGAGCCAATATGGGCATCCAGGTCCCGCTATTGGTTATTGACCGGAGATGTGTCTCAGTCATGTCTACATTGTTCTCGAACCGTAGGGTCCGCACGCTTAACGTTACGATGACAGTTATTATGAGTTTATGCATTTTGATGTACCGAAGTTAGTTCCGAGTCCCGGATGTGATCACGGACATGACGAGGAGTCTCGAAATGGTTGAGACATAAAGATTGATATATTGGAAGCCTATATTTGGATATCGGAAGTGTTCCGGGTGAAATCGGGATGTTACCCGACTACCGGGAGGTTACCGGAACCCCCCGGGTGCCATATGGGCCTTAATGGGCTTTAGTGGAAAGGAGAAAGGGGCAGCCCTAGGTGGCCGGCCGCCCTCTCTCTCTTTCCCCCTCGGGTAATCCTAGTCAAACTAGGATTGGGGGGGAGAGTCCTACTCCTGGGAGTAGGACTCCTCCTGCGCCCTCCTCCTGGCCGGCGGCCCCCTCCCCCTTTGCTCCTTTATATACGAAGGCAGGGGGCACCTCTAGACACACAAGTTGATCATTGAGATCGTTCCTTAGCCGTGTGTGGTGCCCCCTGCCACCATATTCCACCTCGATCATATCGTTGTAGTGCTTAGGCGAAGCCCTGCGTCGGTAGAACATCAAGATCGTCACCACGCCGTCGTGCTGACGGAACTCCTCCCCGACGCTTTGCTGGATCGGAGCCCGGGGATCGTCATCGAGCTGTACGTGTGCTAAGAACTCGGAGGTGCCGGAGTAACGGTGCTTGGATCGGTCGGATCGGGAAGACGTACGACTGCTTCCTCTACGTTGTGTCAACGCTTCCGCAGTTGGTCTGCGTGGGTACGTAGACAACACTCTCCCCTCTCGTTGTTGTGCATCACCATGATCTTGCGTGTGCGTAGGAATTTTTTTGAAATTACCACGTTCCCCAACAGTGGCATCCGAGCCTAGGTTTTATGGTTTGATGTTATATGCACGAGTAGAACACAAGTGAGTTGTGGGCGATATAAGTCATACTGCCGACCAGCATGTCATACTTTGGTTCGGCGGTATTGTTGGATGAAGCGGCCCGGACCGACATTACGCGTACGCTTACGCGAGACCGGTTCTCCCGACATGCTTTGCACACAGATGGCTTGCGGGTGACTGTTTCTCCAACTTTAGTTGAACAGAGTGTGGCTACGCCCGGTCCTTGCGAAGGTTAAAACGGAGTCTATTTGACAAACTATCATTGTGGTTTTGATGCGTAGGTGAGATTGGTTCTTCCTTAAGCCCAGTAGCAGCCACGTAATACTTGCAACAACAAAGTAGAGGACGTCTAACTTGTTTTTGCAGGGCATGTTGTGATGTGATATGGTCAAGACATGATGCTAAATTTTATTGTATGAGATGATCATGTTTTGTAACCGAGTTATCGGCAACTGCCAGGAGCCATATGGTTGTCGCTTTATTGTATGCAATGCAATCGCGATGTAATGCTTTACTTTATCACTAAGCGGTAGCGATAGTCGTGGAAGCATAAGATTGGCGAGACGACAACGATGCTACGATGGAGATCAAGGTGTCGCGCCGGTGACGATGGTGATCATGACGGTGCTTCGGAGATGGAGATCACAGGCACAAGATGATGATGGCCATATCATTTCACTTATATTGATTGCATGTGATGTTTATCTTTTATGCATCTTATCTTGCTTTGATTGACGGTAGCATTATAAGATGATCTCTCACTAAATTATCAAGAAGTGTTCTCCCTGAGTATGCACCGTTGCGAAAGTTCTTCGTGCTGAGACACCACGTGATGATCGGGTGTGATATGCTCTACGTTCAAATACAACGGGTGCAAAACAGTTGCACACGTGGAATACTCAGGTTATACTTGACGAGCCAAGTATATACAGATATGGCCTCGGAACACGGAGACCGAAAGGTCGAGCGTGAATCATATAGTAGATATGATCAACATAATGATGTTCACCATTGAAAACTAATCCATTTCACGTGATGATCGGTTATGGTTTAGTTGATTTGGATCACGTAATCACTTAGATGATTAGAGGGATGCCTATCTAAGTGGGAGTTCTTAAGTAATACGATTAAATTGAACTTAAATTTATCATGAACTTAGTCCTGGTAGTATTTTGCAAATCATGTTGTAGATCAATAGCTCGCGTTGTTGCTTCCCTGCGTTTATTTTGATATGTTCCTAGAGAAAATTGTGTTGAAAGATGTTAGTAGCAAAGATGCGGATTGGATCCGTGATCTGAGGTTTATCCTCATTGCTGCACAGAAGAATTATCTCCTTGATGCACCGCTAGGTGACAGACCTATTGCAGGAGCAGATGCAGATGTTATGAACGTTTGGCTAGCTCAATATGATGACTACTTGATAGTTTAGTGCACCATGCTTAACGGCTTAGAATCGGGACTTCAAAGACATTTTGAACGTCATGGACCATATAGGATGTTCCAGGAGTTGAAGTTAATATTTCAAGCAAATACCCGAGTTGAGAGATATGAAGTCTCCAAGAAGTTCTATAGCTAAAAGATGGAGGAGAATCGCTCAACTAGTGAGCATGTGCTCAGATTGTCTGGGTACTACAATCGCTTGAATCAAGTGGGAGTTAATCTTCCAGATAAGATAGTGATTGACAGAATTCTCTAGTCACCATCACCAAGTTAGTAGAACTTCATGATGAACTATAGTATGCAAGGGATAATGGAAACGATTCCCAAGCTCTTCGTGATGCTAAAATCAACGAAGGTAGAAATCAAGAAAAACATCAAGTGTTGATGGTTGACAAGACCACTAGTTTCAAGAAAAGGGCAAAAGGGAAGAAGAAGGGGAACTTCAAGAAGAACGGCAAGCAAGTTGCTGCTCAAGAGAAGAAACCCAAGTCTGGACCTAAGCCTGAGACTGAGTGCTTCTACTGCAAAGGGACTGGTCACTGGAAGCGGAACTACCCCAAGTGATTGGCGGATAAGTAGGATGGCAAAGTGAACATAAGTATATTTGATATACATGTTATTGATGTGTACTTTACATGTGTTTATAGCAACCCCTCAGTATTTGATACTATTTCAGTTGCTAAGATTAGTAACTGTTGGGGAACGTAGTAATATCAAAAAAATTCCTACGCACACGCAAGATCATGGTGATGCATAGCAACGAGGGGAGAGTCTGATCTACATACCCTTGTAGATCGCAACGGAAGCGTTGACACAACGTAGAGGAAGTAGTCGTACGTCTTCTTCCCGATCCGACCGATTCAAGCACCGTTACTCCGGCACCTACGAGTTCTTAGCACACGTACAGCTCGATGACGATCCCCGGGCTCCGATCCAGCGAAGCTTCGGGGAGGAGTTCCGTCAGCACGACGGCGTGGTGACAATCTTGATGTTCTACCGACGCAGGGCTTCGCCTAAGCACTAGAACAATATGATCGAGGTGGAATTTGGTGGCAGGGGCACCGCACATGGCTAAGGAACGATCACAATGATCAACTTGTGTGTCCTAGGGTGCCCCCCTACCCCCGTATATAAAGGAGCAAGGGGGAGGCCGGCCGGCCTATGGGGTGCGCCAAGGGGAGGAGGAGTCCTCCTCCTAGTAGGAGTAGGACTCCCCTCTCCTAGTCCAACTAGGAGACTTGAGGGGGAAGGAAAGAGAGGGAGAGGGAGAGGGAAAGGGGGGCCGCGCCCCCCCTCCTAGTCCAATTCGGACTCCCCTTGAGGGGGGCGCGCCACCTCTTGGGCTGCTGCCCTCTCTCTCTCCCCTCGGGCCCAATAAGGCTCATTACTTCCCCGGGGGGTTCCGGTAACCCCTCCGGCACTCCGGTTTTATCCGAAATCATCCGGAACACTTCCGGTGTCTGAATATAGCCGTCCAATATATCAATCTTTATGTCTCGACCATATCGAGACTCCTCGTCATGTCCGTGATCACATCCGGGACTCCAAACTAACTTTGGTACATCAAAATGCATAAACTCATAATAACTGTCATCGTAACGTTAAACGTGCGGACCCTACGGTTCGAGAACAATGTAGACATGACTGAGATACATCTCCGGTCAATAACCAATAGCGGGACCTGGATGCCCATATTGGCTCCTACATATTCTATGAAGATCTTTATCGGTCAGACCGCATAACAACATACGTTGTTCCCTTTGTCATCGGTATGTTACTTGCCCAAGATTCGATCGTCGGTATCCAATACCTAGTTCAATCTCGTTACCGCCAAGTCTCTTTACTCGTTCCGTAATACATCATCTCGCAACTAACTCATTAGTTGTAATGCTTGCAAGGCTTATGTGATGTGCATTACCGAGAGGGCCCAGAGATACCTCTCCAACAATCGGAGTGACAAATCCTAATCTCGAAATACGCCAACCCAAAATCTACCTTTGGAGACACCTATAGAGCTCCTTTATAATCACCCAGTTACGTTGTGACATTTGGTAGCACACAAAGTGTTCCTCTAGGAAACGCGAGTTGCATAATCTCGTAGTCATAGGAACATGTATAAGTCATGAAGAAAGCAATAGCAACATACTAAACGATCGGGTGCTAAGCTAATGGAATGGGTCATGTCAATCAGATCATTCAACCAATGATGTGACCTCGTTAATCAAATAACAACACCTTGTTCATGGTTAGGAAACATAACCATTTTTGATTAACGAGCTAGTCAAGTAGAGGCATACTGGTGACACTAAGTTTGTCTATGTATTCACACATGTATTATGTTTCCGATTAATACAATTCTATCATGAATAATAAACATTTATCATGATATAAGGAAATAAATAATAACTTTATTATTGCCTCTAGGGCATATTTCCTTCAGTCTCCCACTTGCACTAGAGTCAATAATCTGGATTACATAGTAATGATTCTAACACCCATGGAGCCTTGGTGCTGATCATGTTTGGCTCATGGACGAGGCTTAGTCAACGGGTCTGCAATATTCCGATCCGCATGTATCTTGCAAATCTCTATGTCTCCCACCTGGACTAGATCCCGGATGGAATTGAAGCGTCTCTTGATGTGCTTGGTCCTCTTGTGAAATCTAGATTCCTTTGCCAAGGCAATTGCACCAGTATTGTCACAAAAGATTTTCATTGGACCCGATGCACTAGGTATGACACCTAGATCGGATATGAACTCCTTCATCCAGACTCCTTCGTTCGCTGCTTTCGAAGATGCTATGTACTCCGCTGCACAGGTAGATCCCGCTACGACGCTTTGTTTAGAACTGCACCAACTGACAGCTCCACCGTTTTAATGTAAACACGTATCCGGTTTGAGATTTAGAATCGTCCGGATCAGTGTCAAAGCTTGTATCAATGTAACCTCTTACGGTGAGCTCTTTGTCACCTCCATATACGAGAAACATATCCTTAGTCCTTTTCAGGTATTTCAGGATGTTCTTGACCGCTGTCCAGTGATCCACTCCTGGATTACTTTGGTACCTCCCTGCTAAACTTATAGCAAGGCATACATCAGGTCTGGTACACAGCATTGCATACATGATAGAGCCTATGGCTGAAGCATAGGGAACATCTTTCATTTTCTCTCTATCTTCTGCAGTGGTCGGGCATTGAGTCTGACTCAACTTCACACCTTGTAACATAGGCAAGAACCCTTTCTTTGCTTGATCCATTTTGAACTTCTTCAAAATCTTGTCAAGGTATGTGTTTTGTGAAAGTCCAATTAAGCGTCTTGATCTATCTCTATAGATCTTTATGCCTAATATGTAAGCAGCTTCACCGAGGTCTTTCATTGAAAAACTCTTATTCAAGTATCCCTTTATGCTATCCAGAAATTCTATATCATTTCCAATCAGCAATATGTCATCCACATATAATATCAGAAATGCTACAGAGCTCCCACTCACTTCCTTGTAAATACAGGCTTCACCGAAAGTCTGTATAAAACCAAATGCTTTGATCACACTATCAAAGCGTTTATTCCAACTCCGAGAGGCTTGCACCAGTCCATAAATGGATCGCTGGAGCTTGCACACTTTGTTAGCTCCCTTTGGATCGACAAAACCTTCCGGTTGCATCATATACAACTCTTCTTCCAGAAATCCATTAAGGAATGCAGTTTTGACATCCATTTGCCAAATTTCATAATCATAAAATGCGGCAATTGCTAACATGATTCTGACAGACTTAAGCATCGCTACGGGTGAGAACATCTCATCGTAGTCAGCCCCTTGAACTTGTCGAAAACCTTTTGCGACAAGTCGAGCTTTATAGACTATAACATTACCGTCAGCGTCAGTCTTTTTCTTGAAGATCCGTTTATTCTCAATTGCTTGCCGATCATCGGGCAAGTCAACCAAAGTCCATACTTTGTTCTCATACATGGATCCCATCTCAGATTTCATGGCTTCAAGCCACTTTGCAGAATCTGGGCTCACCATCGCTTCTTCATAGTTCGTAGGTTCATCATGATCTAGTAGCATGACTTCCAGAACTGGATTACCGTACCACTCTGGTGCGGATCTCACTCTGGTTGATCTACGAGGTTCAGTAGTATCTTGTCCTGAAGTTTCATGATCATCATCATTAGCTTCCTCACTAATTGGTATAGGTGTCGTAGAAATAGTTTTCTGTGATGTACTACTTTCCAATAAGGGAGCAGGTATAGTTACCTCGTCAAGTTCTACTTTCCTCCCACTCACTTCTTTCGAGAGAAACTCCTTCTCTAGAAATGATCCATTCTTAGCAACGAATGTCTTGCCTTTGGATCTGTGATAGAAGGTGTACCCAACAGTTTCCTTTGGGTATCCTATGAAGACACATTTCTTCAATTTGGGTTCGAGCTTATCAGGTTGAAGCTTTTTCACATAAGCATCGCAGCCCCAAACTTTAAGAAACGACAACTTTGGTTTCTTGCCAAACCATTGTTCATAAGGCGTCGTCTCAACGGATTTTGATGGTGCCCTATTTAACGTGAATGCGGTCATCTCTAAAGCATAACCCCAAAACGATAGCGGTAAATCAGTAAGAGACATCATAGATCGCACCATATCTAGTAAAGTACGATTACGACGTTCGGACACACCATTACGCTGTGGTGTTCCGGGTGGCGTGAGTTGCGAAACTATTCCACAATTTTTCAAATGTACACCAAACTCGTAACTCAAATATTCTCCTCCACGATCAGATCGTAGAAACTTTTTTTTCTTGTTACGATGATTTTCAACTTCACTCTGAAATTCTTTGAACTTTTCAAATGTTTCAAACTTATGTTTCATTAAGTAGATATACCCATATCTGCTTAAATCATCTTGTGAAAGTGAGAAAATAACGATATCCGCCACGAGCCTCAATATTCATCGGACCACATACATCGGTATGTATGATTTCCAACAAGTCTGTTGCTCTCTCCATAGTACCGGAGAACAGTGTTTTAATCATCTTGCCCATGAGGCATGGTTCGCAAGTACCAAGTGATTCATAATCAAGTGGTTCCAAAAGCCCATCAGTATGGAGTTTCTTCATGCGCTTTACACCGATATGACCTAAACGGCAGTGCCACAAATAAGTTGCACTATCATTATCAACTCTGCATCTTTTGGCTTCAACATTATGAATATGTGTGTTACTACTATCGAGATTCGTCAAAAATAGACCACTCTTTAAAGGTGCATGACCATAAAAGATATTACTCATATAAATAGAACAACCATTATTCTCTGATTTAAATGAATAACCGTCTCGCATCAAACAAGATCCAGATATAATGTTCATGCTTAACGCTGGCACCAAATAACAATTATTTAGGTCTAATATTAATCCCGAAGGTAGATGTAGAGGTAGCGTGCCGACCGTGATCACATCGACTTTGGAACCATTTCCCACGTGCATCGTCACCTCGTCCTTCGCCAGTGTTCGCTTAATCCATAGTCCCTGTTTCGAGTTGCAAATATTAGCAACAGAACCAATATCAAATACCCAGGTGCTACTGCGAGCTCTAGTAAGGTACACATCAATAACATGTATATCACATATACCTTTGTTCACCTAGCCATCCTTCTTATCCGCCAAATACTTGGGGCAGTTCCGCTTCCAGTGACCAGTCTTCTTGCAGTAGAAGCACTCAGTTTCAGGCTTAGGTCCAGACTTGGGTTTCTTCTCCTGAGCAGCAACTTGCTTGCCGTTCTTCTTGAAGTTCCCCATCTTCTTCCCTTTGCCCTTTTTCTTGAAACTACTGGTCTTGTTAACCATCAACACTTGATGCTCCTTCTTGATTTCTACCTCCACAGCTTTCAGCATTGCGAAGAGCTCAGCAATAGTCTTGTTCATCCCTTGCATATTATAGTTCATCATGAAGCTCTTGTAGCTTGGTGGCAGTGATTGGAGAATTCTGTCAATGACGCAATCATCTGGAAGATTAACTCCCATCTGAATCAAGTGATTATTATACCCAGACATTTTGAGTATATGTTCACTGATAGAACTGTTCTCCTCCATCTTGCAGCTATAGAACTTATTGGAGACTTCATATCTCTCAATTCGGGCATTTGCTTGAAATATTAACTTCAACTCCTGGAACATCTCATATGCTCCATGACGTTCAAAACATCGTTGAAGTCCCGATTCTAAGCCGTAAAGCATGGCACACTGAACTATCGAGTAGTCATCAGCTTTGCTTTGCCAGACGTTCATAACATCTGGTGTTGCTCCAGCAGCAGGCCTGGCACCCAGCGGTGCTTCCAGGACATAATTCTTCTGAGCAGCAATGCGGATAATCCTCAAGTTACGGACCCAGTCCGTGTAATTGCTACCATCATCTTTCAACTTTGCTTTCTCAAGGAACGCATTAAAATTCAACGGAACAACAGCACGAGCCATCTATCTACAATCAACATAAACAAGCAAGATACTATCAGGTACTAAGTTCATGATAAGTTTAAGTTCAGTTAATCAAATTACTTAAGAAATCCCACTTAGATAGACATCCCTCTAATCCTCTAAGTGATCACGTGATCCAAATCAACTAAACCATAACCGATCATCACGTGAGATGGAGTAGTTTTCAATGGTGAACATCGTTATGTTGATCATATCTACTATATGATTCACGCTCGACCTTTTGGTCTCCGTGTTCCGAGGCCATATCTGCATATGCTAGGCTCGTCAAGTTTAACTTGAGTATTCTGCGTGTGCAAAAATTGGCTTGCACCCGTTGTAGATGGACATAGAGCTTATCACACCCGATCATCACGTGGTGTATGGGCACGACGAACTTTGGCAACGGTGCATACTCAGGGAGAACAATTCTTGATAATTTAGTGAGAGATCATCTTATAATGCTACCGTCAATCAAAGCAAGATAAGATGCATAAAAAGATAAGCATCACATGCAATCAATATAAGTGATATGATATGGCCATCATCATCTTGTGCTTGTGATCTTCATCTCCGAAGCACCGTCATGATCACCATCGTCACCGGCGCGACACCTTGATCTCCATCGTAGCATCGTTGTCGTCTCGCCAATCTTATGCTTCCACGACTATCTCTACCGCTTAGTGATAAAGTAAAGCAATACATCGCAATTGCATTGCATACAATAAAGCGACAACCATATGGCTCCTGCCAGTTGCCGATTACTCGGTTACAAAACATGATCATCTCATACAATAAAATTTAGCATCATGTCTTGACCATATCACATCACAACATGCCCTGCCAAAACAAGTTAGACGTCCTCTACTTTGTTGTTGCAAGTTTTACGTGGCTGCTACGGGCTTAAGCAAAAACCAATCTCACCTACGCATCAAAACCACAACGATAGTTTGTCAAATAGACTCCGTCTTAACCTTCGCAAGGACCGGGCGTAGTCACACTCGGTTCAACTAAAGTTGGAGAGACAGTCGCCCGCAAGCCACCTGTGTGCAAACCACGTCGGGGGAACCGGTCTCGCGTAAGCGTACGCGTAAGGTTGGTCCGGGTCGTCTTGTCCAACAATACCGCCGAACCAAAGTATGACATGCTGGTAGGCAGTATGACTTGTATCGCCCACAACTCACTTGTGTTCTACTCGTGCATATAACATCAAACCATAAAACCTAGGCTCGGATGCCACTGTTGGGGAACGTAGTAATTTCAAAAAATTTCCTACGCACACGCAAGATCATGGTGATGCATAGCAACGAGGGGAGAGTCTGATCTACATACCCTTGTAGATCGCAACGGAAGCGTTGACA
Source organism: Triticum monococcum (assembly GCA_034509565.1). Taxonomy (NCBI): domain Eukaryota; kingdom Viridiplantae; phylum Streptophyta; class Magnoliopsida; order Poales; family Poaceae; genus Triticum; species Triticum monococcum. Next base: position 22,470,795 of record CM067847.1, read on the forward strand.
CAACATAGAGGAACTAGTCATATGTCTTCTTCCCGATCTGACCGATCCAAGCACCGTTACTCCGGCACCTCCGAGTTCTTAGCACACGTACAGCTCGATGACGATCCCCGGGCTCCGATCCAGCAAAGCTTCGGGGAGGAGTTCCGTCAGCACGACGGCGTGGTGATGATCTTGATGTTCTACCGACGCAGGGCTTCGCCTAAGCACTACAACGATATGATTGAGGTGGAATTTGGTGGCGGGGGGCACCGCACACGGCTAAGGAACGATCACAATGATCAACTTGTGTGTCCTAGGGTGCCCCCTACCCCCGTATATAAAGGAGCAAGGGGAAGACCGGCCGGCCTATGGAGCGCGCCAAGGGGAGGAGGAGTCCTCCTCCTAGTAGGAGTAGGACTCCCCTCTCCTAGTCCAACTAGGAGACTTGAGGGGGAAGGAAAGAGAGGGAGAGGGAGAGGGAAAGGGGGGCCGCGCCCCCCCTCCTAGTCCAATTCGGACTCCCCTTGAGGGGGGGGGGCGCCACCTCTTGGGCTGCTGCCCTCTCTCTCCCCTCAGGCCCAATAAGGCCCATTACTTCCCCGGGGGGTTCCGGTAACCCCTCCGGCACTCCGGTTTTATCCGAAATCATCCAAAACACTTCCGGTGTCCGAATATAGCCGTCCAATATATCAATCTTTATCTCGACCATTTCGAGACTCCTCGTCATGTCCGTGATCACATCCGGGACTCCGAACTAACTTCGGTACATCAAAATGCATAAACTCATAATAGCTGTCATCGTAACGTTAAGCGTGCGGACCCTACGGTTTGAGAACAATGTAGACATGACTAAGATACGTCTCCGGTCAATAACCAATAGCGGGACCTGGATGCCCATATTGGCTCCTACATATTCTACGAAGATCTTTATCGGTCAGACCGCATAACAACATACGTTGTTCCCTTTGTCATCGGTATGTTACTTGCCCGAGATTCGATCATCGGTATCCAATACCTAGTTCAATCTCGTTACCGGCAAGTCTCTTTACTCGTTCTATAATACATCATCTCGCAACTAACTCATTAGTTGTAATGCTTGCAAGGCTTATGTGATGTGCATTACCGAGAGGGCCCAGAGATACCTCTCCGACAATCGGAGTGACAAATCCTAATCTCGAAATACGCCAACCCAGCATCTACCTTTGGAGACACCTGTAGAGCTCCTTTATAATCACCCAGTTACGTTGTGACGTTTGGTAGCACACAAAGTGTTCCTCCGGGAAACGGGAGTTGCATAATCTCATAGTCATAGGAACATGTATAAGTCATGAAGAAAGCAATAGCAACATACTAAACGATCGGGTGCTAAGCTAATGGAATGGGTCATGTCAATCAGATCATTCAACCAATGATGTGACCTCGTTAATCAAATAACAACACCTTGTTCATGGTTAGGAAACATAACGATCTTTGATTAACGAGCTAGTCAAGTAGAGGCATACTAGTGACACTAAGTTTGTCTATGTATTCACACATGTATTATGTTTCCGGTTAATACAATTCTAGCATGAATAATAGACATTTATCATGATATAAGGAAATAAATAATAACTTTATTATTGCCTCTAGGGCATATTTCCTTCAGTAACTCGAAACGGGAGTTGCAGAATAAACAGAGACTAGTTAAGGGTGAAGTGACGATGTGTGTTGGAAGTGGTTCCAAGATTGATATGGTCATCATCGCACAATCCCTATAAATTCGGGATTTGTGTTGAACCTAAATAAGTGTTATTTGGTGTTTACGTTGAGCATGAATATGATTTGATCATGTTTATTGTAATACGGTTATTCATTTAAGTAAGAGAATAAATTGTTGTTCTGTTTACATGAATAAAACCTTATATGGTTACACACCCAATGAAAATAGTTCGTTGAATCTCGATCGTAGTGATACACATAATCATAATATTGAAACCAAAAGATGCAAAGTTAATAATGATAGTGCAACTTATTTGTAGCACTGTCGTTTAGGTCATATTGGTGTAAAGCGCATGAAGAAACTCCATGCTGATGGGCTTTTGGAATCACTTGATTATGAATCAGTTGATGCTTGCGAACCATGCCTCATGGGCAAGATGACTAAGACTCTGTTCTTCGGAACAATGGAGTGAGCAACAGATTTGTTGGAAATCATACATATTGATGTATGTGGTCCGATGAATATTGAGGCTCGCGATAGGTATCATTATTTTCTGATCTTCACAGATGATTTGAGCAGATATGACTATATCTACTTGATGAAACATAAGTCTGAAACATTTGAAAAGTTCAAAGAATTTCAGAGTGAAGTGGAGAATCATCGTAACAAGAAAATAAGGTTTCTACGATCTGATCGCAGAGACAAATATTTGAGTTACGAGTTTGGTCTTCAATTAAAACTATGTGGAATAGTTTCACAAATTCATGCCACCTGGAACACCACAGCATAATAGTGTGTTCGAACATTATAACCGTACTTTATTGGATATAGTGCAATCTATGATGTTTCTTACCGATTTACCACTATAGTTTTGGGGTTATGCATTAGAGACAGCTGCATTCACGAAAAAAAGGGCACCATCTAAATCCGTTGAGACGATATAATCTGAATTGTGGTTTGGCAAGAAACCAAAGTTGTCGTTTCTTAAAGTTTGGAGTTGCGATGCTTATGTGAAAAAGTTTCGTCTCGATAAGCTCAAAACCAAATCGGAGAAATATGTCTTCATAGGATACCCAAAGGAAACTGTTGGGTACACCTTCTATCACTGATCCGAAGGCAAGACATTCGTTGCTAAGAATGGATCCTTTCCAGAGAAGGAGTTTCTCTCGAAAGAAGTGAGTGGGAGGAAAGTAGAAAACTTGATAAGGTAATTGTACCTTCTCCCTTATTGGAAAGTAGTTCATCACAAAAATCTGTTCTTGTGACTACTACACCAATTAGTGAGGAAGCTAATGATGATGATCATGTAACTTCAGATCAAGTTACTACCAAATCTCAGAGGTAAACCAGAGTGAGATCCGCACCAGAGTGGTACGGTAATCCTGTTCTGGAAGTCATGTTACTAGACCATGACAAACTTGCGAACTATGAGGAAGCGATGATGGGCCCAGATTCCGCGAAATGGTTTGAAGCCATGAAATCTTAGATGGGATCCATGTATGAGAACAAAGTATGGACTTTGATGGATTTGCCCGATGATCGGCAAGCCATAGAAAATAAATGGATCTTCAAGAGGAAGACAGACGCTAGTAGTGTTACTATCTACAAAGCTAGAATTGTCGCAAAAGGTTTCCGACAAGTTCAAGGTGTTGACTACGATGAGAGTTTCTCACTCGTATCTATGCTTAAGTCTGTCCGAATCATGTTAGCAATTGCCGCATTTTATGAAAACCGGCAAATGGATAAAACAAAACTGCATTCCTTAATGGATTTATTAAAGAAGAGTTGTATACGATGCAACTAGAAGGTTTTGTCAATCCGAAAGGTGCTAACAAAATGTGCAAGCTCCAGCGATCCATCTGTGGACTGGTGCAAGCATCTCGGAGTTGGAATATACGCTTTGATGAGTTGATCAAAGCATATAGTTTTATACAGACTTGCGGTGAAGCCTGTATTTACAAGAAAGTGAGTGGGAGCACTACAGCATTTCTGATAAGTATATGTGAATGACATATTGTTGATCGGAAATAATGTAGAATTATTCTGTAAAGCATAAAGGAGTGTTTGAAAGGAGTTTTTCAAAGAAAGACTTCGGTGAAGCTGCTTACATATTGAGCATCAATATCTATAGAGATAGATCAAGACGCTTGAAAAGTTTTTTCAATAAATACATACATTGACAAGATTTTGAAGTAGTTCAAAATGGAACAGTCAAAGAAAGAGTTTCTTGCCTATGTTACAAGGTGTGAAATTGAGTAAGACTCAAAGCCCGACCACGGTAGAAGATAGAAAGAGAATGAATGTCATTCCCTATGCCTTGGTCATAGGTTCTATAAAGTATGCCATGCTGTGTACCAGATCTATTGTATACCCTACCACTGAGTTTGGCAAGGGAGTACAATAGTGATCTAGGAGTAGATCACTGGACAGCGGTCAAAATTATCCTTAGTGGAATAAGGATATGTTTCTCGATTATGGAAGTGAAAAAAGGTTCGTCGTAAAGGGTTACGCCGATGCAAGTTTTGACACTAATCTAGATGACTGTAAGTCTCGGTCTAGATACATATTGAAAGTGGGAGCAATTAGCTAGAGTAGCTCCATGCAGAGCATTGTTGACATAGAAATTTGCAAAATACATGTGGATCTGAATGTGGCAGACCCGTTGACTAAGATTCTCTCACAAGCAAAACATGATCACACCTTAGTACTCTTTGGGTGTTAATCACATAGCGATGTGAACTAGATTACTGAATCTAGTAAACCCTTTGGGTATTGGTCACATGGCGATGTGAACTATGGGTGTTAATCACATGATGATGTGAATTATCGATGTTAATCACATGGTGATGTGATCTAGATTATTGACTCTAGTGCAAGTGGGAGACTGAAGGAAATATGCCCTAGAGGCAATAATAAAGTTATTATTTATTTCCTTATATCATGATAAAAGTTTATTATTCATGCTAGAATTGTATTAATCGGAAACATAATACATGTGTGAATACATAGACAAATAGAGTGTCACTAGTATGCCTCTACTTGACTAGCTCGTTAATCAAAGATGGTTATGTTTCCTAACCATGGACAAAGAGTTGTCATTTGATTAACGGGATCACATCATTAGTTGAATGATCAGATTGACATGACCCATTCCATTAGCTTAGCACCCGATCGTTTAGTATGTTGCTATTGCTTTCTTCATGACTTATACATGTTCCTATGACTATGAGATTATGTAACTCCCGTGTGCCGGAGGAACACTTTGTGTGCTACCAAACGTCACAACATAACTGGGTGATTATAAAGGTACTCTACAGGTGTCTCCAAAGGTACATGTTGGGTTGATGTATTTCGAGATTAGGATTTGTCACTCCGATTGTCGGAGAGGTATCTCTGGGCCCACTCGGTAATGCACATCACTTAAGCCTTGCAAGCAATGCAACTAATGAGTTAGTTGCGAGATGATGTATTACAGAATGAGTAAAGAGACTTGCCGGTAACGAGATTGAACTAGGTATTGGATACCGACGATCAAATCTCGGGCAAGTAACATACCGATGACAAAGGGAACAACGTATGTTGTTGCCCCACCATTCAAAATATACACGTATCCGGTTTGTGACTTTGAGTCATCCAGATCTATGTCGAAGCTAGCTTCGACGTAACCCTTTACGACGAGCTCTTAGTCACCTCCATAGACGAGAAACATTTCCTTAGTCCTTTTCAGGTACTTCAGGATATTCTTGACCGCTGTCCAGTGTTCCTTGCCGGGATTACTTTGGTACCTTCGTACCAAACTTACGGCAAGGTTTACATCAGGTCTGGTACACAGATGGCATACATAATTGAACCTATGGCTAAGGTATAGGGGATGACACTCATCTCTTCTATATCTTCTGCCGTGGTCGGACATTGAGCTGAGCTCAATTTCACACCTTGCAACACAGGCAAGAACCCCTTCTTAGATTGATCCATATTGAACTTCTTCAATATCTTATCAAGATATGTGCTTTGTGAAAGACCTATGAGGCGTCTAGATCTATCTCCATAGATCTTGATGCCTAATATATATGAAGCTTCTCCAAGGTCCTTCATTGAAAAACTCTTATTCAAGTAGGCCTTAATGCTGTCCAAGAGTTCTATATCATTTCCCATCAAAAGTATGTCATCTACATATAATATGAGAAATGCTACAGAGCTCCCACTCACTTTCTTGTAAACGCAGGCTTGTCCATAAGTCTGTGTAAACCCAAACGCTTTGATCATCTCATCAAAGCGAATGTTCCAACTCCGAGATGCTTGCACCAGCCCATAAATCGAGCGTTGGAGCTTGCACACCTTGTCAGCATTCTTAGGATCGACAAAACCTTCCAATTGCATCATATACAATTCTTCCTTAAGGAAACCATTAAGGAATGCCGTTTTGACGTCCATTTGCCATATCTCATAATCATAGAATGCGGCAATTGCTAACATGATTCAGACGGACTTTAGCTTCGCTACCGGTGAGAAAGTCTCATCATAGTCAACCCCTTGAACTTGTCGATAACCCATAGCGACAAGCCGAGCTTTATAGATGGTCACATTACCATCCGCGTCTGTCTTCTTCTTAAAGATCCATTTATTTTCTATGGCTCGCCGCTCAACGGGCAAGTCAGTCAAAGTCCATACTTCGTTTTCATACATGGATCCTATCTCGAATTTCATGGCTTCCAGCCATTTGTCGGAATCCGGGCCCGCCATCGCTTCTTTATAGTTCGAAGGTTCACCGTTGTCTAACTACATGATTTCCAAGACAGGGTTGCTGTACCACTCTAGTGCGGAACGTGTCCTTGTGGACTATGAAGTTCAGTAGCAACTTGATCTGAAGTTTCATGATCATCATCATTAACTTCCTCTCTAGTCGGTGCAGGCACCTCAGGAACATTTTCTTGAGTTGCGCCCTTTTCCGGTTCAAGAGGTAATACTGTTGGGGAACGTAGTAATTTCAAAATTTTCCTACGCACACGCAAGATCATGGTGATGCACAGCAACGAGAGGGGAGAGTGTTGTCTATGTACCCACACAGACCGACTGCGGAAGCGTTGACACAACGTAGAGGAAGTGGTCATACGTCTTCCCGATCCGACCGATCCAAGCACCGTTACTCCGGCGCCTCCGAGTTCTTAGCACACATACAGCTCGATGACGCTCCTCGGGCTCCGATCCAGCAAAGCTTCAGGGATGAGTTCCGTCAGCACGACGGCGTGGTGACGATGATGATGTTCTACCGACGCAGGGCTTCGCCTAAGCACTACAACGATATGATCGAGGTGGAATATGGTGGCAGGGGGCACCGCACACGGCTAAGGAACGATCACGTGGATCAACTTGTGTCTATGGGGTGCCCCTGCCCCTGTATATAAAGGATGGAGGAGGAGGAGGCCGGCCAAGGCTAGGTGCGGCCAGGATGTGGAGTCCTACTAGGACTCCAAGTCCTAGTAGGAGTCCACCAAGAGGGGAGGAAGGGAGAAGGAAGTGGAGGAGAAGGAAAGGTGGCCGGCCCCCTTTTCCCTAGTTCAATTCGGACTAGAGGGGAGGGGGCGCAGCAGGCCCTTTCTCCTCTTCCCACTAAAGCCCATCAAGGCCCAATACTTCTCCCGGCGAATTCCCGTAACTCTCCGGTACTCCGAAAAATACCCGAATCACTCGGAACCTTTCCGATGTCCGAATATAGTCGTCCAATATATCGATCTTTACGTCTCGACCATTTCGAGACTCCTCGTCATGTCCCCGATCTCATCCGGGACTCCGAACTCCTTCGGTACATCAAAACTCATAAACTCATAATATAACTGTCATCGAAACCTTAAGCGTGCGGGCCCTACGGGTCGAGAACAATATAGACATGACCGAGACACGTCTCCGGTCAATAACCAATAGCGGGACCTGGATGCCCATATTGGCTCCTACATATTCTACGAAGATCTTTATCGGTCAGACCGCATAACAACATACGCTGTTCCCTTTGTCATCGGTATGTTACTTGCCCGAGATTCGATCGTCGGTATCCAATACCTAGTTCAATCTCGTCACCGGCAAGTCTCTTTACTCGTTCCGTAATCCATCATCCCGCAACTAACTCATTAGTTGCAATGCTTGCAAGGCTTAAGTGATGTGCATTACCGAGAGGGCCCAGAGATACCTCTCCGACGATCGGAGTGACAAATCCTAATCTCGAAATACGCCAACCCAACATGTACCTTTGGAGACACCTGTAGAGCTCCTTTATAATCACCCAGTTACGTTGTGACGTTTGGTAGCACACAAAGTGTTCCTCCGGCAAACGGGAGTTGCATAATCTCATAGTCATAGGAACATGTATAAGTCATGAAGAAAGCAATAGCAACATACTAAACGATCGGGTGCTAAGCTAATGGAATGGGTCATGTCAATCTGATCATTCAACTAATGATGTGATCCCGTTAATCAAATGACAACTCTTTGTCCATGGTTAGGAAACATAACCATCTTTGATTAACGAGCTAGTCAAGTAGAGGCATACTAGTGACACTCTGTTTGTCTATGTATTCACACACGTATTATGTTTCCGGTTAATACAATTCTAGCATGAATAATAAACTTTTATCATGATATAAGGAAATAAATAATAACTTTATTATTGCCTCTAGGGCATATTTCCTTCAAATACTTCATCAAGTTCTACTTTCCTCCCACTTACTTCTTTCGAGAGAAACTCTTTCTCTAGAAAGGACCCATTCTTGGCAACAAAGATCTTGCCTTCGGATCTGAGGTAGAAGGTATACCCAATAGTTTCTTTAGGGTATCCTATGAAGACGCATTTTTCCGACTTGGGTTCGAGCTTTTTCAGGTTGAAGTTTCTTGACATAAGCATCGCATCCCCAAACTTTTAGAAACGACAGCTTAGGTTTCTTCCCAAACCATAATTCATACGGTGTCGTCTCAACGGATTTCGACAGAACCCTATTTGAAGTGAGTGCGGCAGTCTCTAAAGCATAGCCCCAAAATGATAGCGGTAAATTGGTAAGAGACATCATAGATCGCACCATATCTAATAGAGTGCGATTACGATGTTCGGACACACCATACGCTGAGGTGTTCCAGGCGGCGTCAGTTGTGAAACTATTCCACATTTTCTTAAGTGTGTGCCAAATTCGTGACTCAAGTATTCTCCTCCATGATCTGATCGTAGGAACTTGATTTTCCTGTCATGTTGATTTTCAACCTCACTCTGAAATTCCTTGAACTTTTCAAAGGTCTCAAACTTGTGTTTCATTAAATAGATATACCCATATCTACTCAAGTCATCGGTGAGGGTGAGAACATAACGATAGCCACCGCGAGCCTCAACACTCATTGGACCGCACACATCAGTATGTATGATTTCCAATAAGTTGGTTGCTCGCTCCATTGTTCCTGAGAACGGAGTCTTGGTCATTTTACCCATGAGGCATGGTTCGCACGTGTGAAATGATTCGTAATCAAGAGACTCTAAAAGTCCATCTGCATGGAGCTTCTTCATGCGTTTGACACCTATGTGACCAAGGCGGCAGTGCCACAAGTATGTGGGACTATCATTATCAACCTTACATCTTTTGGTACTCACACTATGAATATGTGTAGCATTACGCTCGAGATTCATTAAGAATAAACCATTCACTATCAGAGCATGACCATAAAACATATCTCTCATATAAATAGAACAACCATTATTCTCGGATTTAAATGAGTAGCCATCTCGTATCAAACGAGATCCTGATACAATGTTCATGCTCAAACTTGGCACTAAATAACAATTATTGAGGTCAAAACTAATCCCATAGGTAAATGCAGAGGTAGCGTGCCGACGGCGATCACATCGACCTTGGAACCATTCCCGGCGCGCATCGTCACCTCGTCCTTCGCCAGTCTCCGTTTATTCCGCAGCTCCTGCTTTGAGTTACAAATGTGAGCAACTGCACCGGTATCAAATACCCAAGAGCTACTACGAGTACTGGTAAGGTACACATCAATTACATGTATATCACATATACCTTTTGTGATGCCGGCCTTCTTGTCCGCTAAGTATTTGGGGCAATTCCGCTTCCAGTGACCACTTCCCTTGCAATAAAAACACTCAGTCTCGGGCTTGGGTCCATTCTTTGGCTTCTTCTCGGCAGCTTGCTTGCCGGGCGCGGCAACACCCTTGCCATCCTTCTTGAAGGTTTTCTTACCCTTGCCTTTCTTGAACTTAGTGGTTTTATTCACCATCAACACTTGATGTTCCTTTCTGACTTCTACCTCTGCTGATTTCAGCATCGCAAATACTTCAGAAATGGTCTTTTCCATCCCCTGCATATTGAAGTTCATCACAAAGCTCTTGTAGCTTGGTGGAAGCGACTGAAGGATTCTGTCAATGACCGCGTCATCCGGGAGATTAACTCCCAGCTGAGTCAAGCGGTTATGCAACCCAGACATAGTGAGTATGTGCTCACTGACAGAACTGTTTTCCTCCATCTTACAGCTGAAGAACTTGTCGGAGACTTGATATCTCTCGACCCGGGCATGAGCTTGGAAAACCATTTTCAGCTCTTCGAACATCTCATATGCTCCGTGTCTCTCAAAACGTTTTTGGAGCCCCGGCTCTAAGCTGTAAAGCATGCCGCACTGAACAAGGGAGTAGTCATCGGTACGTGACTGCCAAGCGTTCATAACGTCTTGTTCTGCAGGGAGAACAGATGCGTCACCTAGCGGTGCTTGTAGGACATAATCTTTCTTGGCAGCTATGAGGATGATCCTCAGGTTCCGGACCCAGTCTGTGTAGTTGCTGCCATCGTCTTTCAGCTTGGTTTTCTCTAGGAACGTGTTGAAGTTGAGGACTACGTTGGCCATTTGATCTACAAGACATATTGTAAATATTTTAGACTAAGTTCATGATAATTAAGTTCATCTAATAAAATTATTCAATGAACTCCTACTCAGATAGACATCCCTCTAGTCATCTAAGTATAACATGATCCGAGTTAACTAGGCCGTGTCCGATCATCACGTGAGACGGACTAGTCAACATCGATGAACATCTTCATGTTGATCGTATCTTCTATACGACTCATGCTCGACCTTTCAGTCTTCTGTGTTCCGAGGCCATGTCTGTACATGCTAGGCTCGTCAAGTCAACCTAAGTGTTTGCATGTGTAAATCTGTCTTACACCCGTTGTATGTGAACGTTAGAATCTATCACACCCGATCATCACGTGGTGCTTCGAAACAACGAACTGTCGCAACGGTGCACAGTTAGGGGGAACACTTTCTTGAAATTATTATGAGGGATCATCTTATTTACTACCGTCGTTCTAAGTAAACAAGATGAAAAAAAACATGATAAACCTCACATGCAATCAAATAATAATAGTGACATGATATGGCCAATATCACATAGCTCCTTTGATCTCCATCTTGGGGCTCCATGATCATCTTGTCACCGGCACGACACCATGATCTCCATCATCATGATCTCCATCATCGTGTCTCCATGAAGTTTCTCGCCAACTATTACTTCTACTACTATGGCTAACGCGTTTAGCAATAAAGTAAAGTAATTTACATGGCGTTTCTCAATGACACGCAGGTCATACAAAAAATAAAGACAACTCCTATGGCTCCTGCCGGTTGTCATACTCATCGACATGCAAGTCGTGATTCCTATTACAATAGCATGAACATCTCATACATCACATATATATCATTCATCATTCATCACAACTTTGGCCATATCACATCACAAAACACTTGCTGCAAAAACAAGTTAGACGTCCTCTAATTGTTGTCGCAAGTTCTACGTGGCTGCAATAGGGTTCTAGCAAGAATGTTTTCTTACCTACGTGAAAGCCACAATGTGATTTGTCAACTTCTATTTACCCTTCAAAGGACCCTTTTCATCGAATCCGCTCCAACTAAAGTGGGAGACACAGACACCCGCCAGCCACCTTATGCAACTAGTGCATGTTAGTCGGTGGAACCGGTCTCACGTAAGCGTACGTGTAAGGTTGGTCCGGGCCGCTTCATCCCACAATACCGCTGAAGCAAGATAAGACTAGTAGCGGCAAGAAAGTTGACAACATCTACGCCCACAACAAATTGTGTTCTACTCGTGCAAAGAGAACTACGCATAGACCTTGCTCATGATGCCATTGTTGGGGAACGTTGCAGAAAACAAAAAAATTCCTACGGTTTCACCAAGATCCATCTATGAGTTCATCTAGCAACGAGTGATTGGATGCATCTACACACCTTGTAGATCGCGAGCGGAAGCGTTCAAAGAACGGGGATGAGGGAGTCGTACTCGACGTGATCCGAATCACCGGAGATCCTAGCACCGAACAGACGGCACCTCCGCGTTCAACACACGTACGGTCAGCGTAACGTCTCCTCCTTCTTGATCCAGCAAGGGGGAAGGAGAGTTTGAGGAAGATGGCTCCAGCAGCAGCACGACGGCGTGGTGGTGATGGAGTTGCAGTACTCCGGCAGGGCTTCGCCAAGCTCTATGGAGGAGGAGGAGGTGTTGGTGTAGGGGAACGTAGTAATTTCAAAATTTTCCTACGCACACGCAAGATCATGGTGATGCATAGCAACAAGGGGGAGAGTCTGATCTACGTACCCTTGTAGATCGCAACGGAAGCGTTGACACAATGTAGAGGAAGTAGTCGTACGTCTTCTTCCCGATCCGACCGATCCAAGCACCGTTACTCCGGCACCTCCGAGTTCTTAGCACACGTACAGCTCAATGACGATCCCCGGGCTCCGATCCAGCAAAGCTTCGGGGAGGAGTTCCGTCAGCACGACGGCGTGGTGACGATCTTGATGTTCTACCGACGCAGGGCTTCGCCTAAGCTCTACAACGATATGATCGAGGTGGAATATGGTGGCAGGGGGCACCGCACACGGCTAAGGAACGATCTCAATGATCAACTTGTGTGTCTAGAGGTGCCCCCTGCCCCGTATATAAAGGATCCAAGGGGGAGGGGCTGGCCGGCCAAGAGGAGGGCGCAGGAGGAGTCCTACTCCTACCGGGAGTAGGACTCCCCCCCCCCCCACCCAATCCTATTCCAAATAGGACTCCCAAGGGGGAACGAGAGAGAGAGAGAGGTGGCCGGCCACCTCTCCTAGTCCTAATAGGACTAGGGGAGGGGGAGGCGCACAGCCCACCATGGCAGCCCCTTTCACCTTTCCACTAAAGCCCAATAAGGCCCATATGGCTTTCGGTAACCTCCCGGTAATCCGGTAAAATCCCGATTTTACCCGGAACACTTCCGATATCCAAATATAGGTTTCCAATATATCAATCTTTACGTCTCGACCATTTCGAGACTTCTCATCATGTCCGTGATCACATCCGGGACTCCGAACTACCTTCGGTACATCAAAATGCATAAACTCATAATAACTGTCATCGTAACATTAAGCGTGCGGACCCTACGGTTCGAGAACAATGTAGACATGACAGAGACACGTCTCTGGTCAATAACCAATAGCGGGACCTGGATGCCCATATTGGCTCCTACATATTCTACGAAGATCTTTATCGGTCAGACCGCATAACAACATACGTTGTTCCCTTTGTCATCGGTATGTTACTTGCCCGAGATTCGATCGTCGATATCCAATACCTAGTTCAATCTCGTTACCGGCAAGTCTCTTTACTCGTTCCGTAATACATCATCTCACAACTAACATATTAGTTACAGTGCTTGCAAGGCTTATGTGATGTGCATTACCGAGAGGGCCCAGAGATACCTCTCCGACAATCGGAGTGACAAACCCTAATCTCGAAATACGCCAACCCAACATCTACCATTGGAGACACCTGTAGTACTCCTTTATAATCACCCAGTTACGTTGTGACGTTTGGTAGTACCCAAAGTGTTCCTCCGGTAAACGGGAGTTGCATAATCTCATAGTTATAGGAACATGTATAAGTCATGAAGAAAGCAATAGCAACATACTAAACGATCAGGTGCTAAGCTAATGGAATGCGTCATGTCAATCAGATAATTCAACTAATGATGTGACCTCGTTAATCAAATAACAACTCTTTGTTCATGGTTAGGAAACATAACCATCTTTGATTAACGAGCTAGTCAAGTAGAGGCATACTAGTGACACTCTGTTGGTCTATGTATTCACACATGTATTATGTTTCCGGTTAATACAATTTTAGCATGAATAATAAACATTTATCATGATATAAGGAAATAAATAATAACTTTATTATTGCCTCTAGGGCATATTTCCTTCAGTCTCCCACTTGCACTAGAGTCAATAATCTAGATTACACAGTAATGATTCTAACACCCATGGAGCCTTGGTGCTGATCATGTTTTGCTCGTGGAAGAGGCTTAGTCAACGGGTCTGCAACATTCAGATCCGTATGTATCTTGCAAATCTCTATGTCTCCCACCTGGACTAAATCCCGGATGGAGTTGAAGCGTCTTTTGATGTGCTTGGTTCTTTTGTGAAATCTGGATTCCTTTGCCAAGGCAATTGCACCAGTATTGTCACAGAAGATTTTCATTGGACCCGATGCACTAGGTATGACACCTAGATCGGATATGAACTCCTTCATCCAGACTCCTTCGTTTGCTGCTTCCGAAGCAGCTATGTACTCCGCTTCACATGTAGATCCCGCTACGACGCTTTGTTTAGAACTGCACCAACTGACAGCTCCACCGTTTAAAGTAAACACGTATCCGGTTTGCGATTTAGAATCGTCCGGATCAGTGTCAAAGCTTGCATCAACGTAACCTCTTACGGTGAGCTCTTTGTCACCTCCATATACGAGAAACATATCCTTAGTCCTTTTCAGGTATTTCAGGATGTTCTTGACCGCTGTCCAGTGATCCACTCCTGGATTACTTTGGTACCTCCCTGCTAAACTTATAGCAAGGCACACATCAGGTCTGGTACACAGCATTGCATACATGATAGAGCCTATGGCTGAAGCATAGGGAACATCTTTCATTTTCTCTCTATCTTCTGCAGTGGTCGGGCATTCAGTCTGACTCAACTTCACACCTTGTAACACAGGCAAGAACCCTTTCTTTGCTTGATCCATTTTGAACTTCTTCAAAATCTTGTCAAGGTATGTGCTTTGTGAAAGTCCAATTAAGCGTTTTGATCTATCTCTATAGATTTTTATGCCTAATATGTAAGCAGCTTCCCCGAGGTCTTTCATCGAAAAACTTTTATTCAAGTATCCCTTTATGCTATCCAGAAATTCTATATCATTTCCAATCAGCAATATGTCATCCACATATAATATCAGAAATGCTACAGAGCTCCCACTCACTTTCTTGTAAATACAGGCTTCTCCAAAAGTCTGTATAAAGCCAAATGCTTTGATCACACTATCAAAGCGTTTATTCCAACTCCGAGATGCTTGCACCAGTCCATAAATGGATCGCTGGAGTTTGCACACTTTGTTAGCTCCCTTCGGATCGACAAAACCTTCTGGTTGCATCATATACAACTCTTCTTCCAGAAATCCATTCAGGAATGCAATTTTGACATCCATTTCCCATATTTCATAATCATAAAACGTGGCAATTGCTAACATAATTCTGACGGACTTAAGCATCGCTACGGGTGAGAAGGTCTCATCGTAGTCAACCCCTTGAACTTGTCGAAAACCTTTTGCGACAAGTCGAGCTTTGTAGACAGTAACATTACCGTCAGCGTCAGTCTTTTTCTTGAAGATCCATTTATTCTCAATTGCTTGCCGATCATCGGGCAAGTCAACCAAAGTCCATACTTTGTTCTCATACATGGATCCCATCTCAGATTTCATGGCCTCAAGCCACTTTGCGGAATCTGGGCTCACCATCACTTCTTCATAGTTCGTAGGTTCATCATGATCTAGTAGCATGACTTCCAGAACTGGATTACCGTACCACTCTGGTGCGGATCTCACTCTGGTTGATCTACGTGGTTCAGTAGTATCTTGTCCTGAAGCTTCATGATCATCATCATTGGCTTCCTCACTAATTGGTATAGGTGTCGCAGAAACTGTTTTGTGTGATGTACTATTTTCCAATAAGGGAGCAGGTACAGTTACCTCGTCAAGTTCTACTTTCCTCCCACTCACTTCTTTCGAGAGAAACTCCTTCTCTAGAAATGATCCATTCTTAGCAACGAATGTCTTGCCTTCGGATCTGTGATAGAAGGTATACCCAACAGTTTCCTTTGGGTATCCTATGAAGATACATTTCTCCGCTTTGGGTTCGAGCTTATCAGGTTGAAGCTTTTTCACATAAGCATCGCAGCCCCAAACTTTAAGAAACGACAACTTTGGTTTCTTGCCAAACCATAGTTCATAAGGCGTCGTGAATGCGGCCGTCTCTAAAGCATAACCCCAAAACGATAGCGGTAAATCAGTAAGAGACATCATAGATCGCACCATATCTAGTAAAGTATGATTACGACGTTCGGACACACCATTACGCTGTGGTGTTCTGGGTGGCGTGAGTTGCGAAACTATTCCACAATTTTTCAAATGTATACCAAACTCGTAACTCAAATATTCTCCTCCACGATCAGATCGTAGAAACTTTATTTTCTTGTTACGATGATTTTCAACTTCACTCTGAAATTCCTTGAACTTTTCAAATGTTTCAGACTTATGTTTCATTAAGTAGATATACCCATATCTGCTTAAATCATCTGTGAAGGTGAGAAAATAACGATATCCGCCACGAGCCTCAATATTCATCGGACCACATACATCGGTATGTATGATTTCCAATAAATCTGTTGCTCTCTCCATAGTACCGGAGAACGGTGTTTTAGTCATCTTGCCTATGAGGCACGGTTCGCAAGCACCAAGTGATTCATAATCAAGTGGTTCCAAAAGCCCATCAGTATGGAGTTTCTTCATGCGCTTTACACTGATGTGACCTAAACGGCAGTGCCACAAATAAGTTGCACCATCATTATCAACTCTGCATCTTTTGGTTTCTACATTATGAATATGTGTATCACTACTATCGAGATTCAATAAGAATAGACCACTTTTCAAGGGTGCATGACCATAAAAGATATTACTCATATAAATAGAACAACCATTATTCTCTGATTTAAATGAATAACCGTCTCGCATCAAACAAGATCCAGATATAATGTTCATGCTCAACGCTGGCACCAAATAACAATTATTTAGGTCTAATATTAATCCCGAAGGTAGATGTAGAGGTAGCGTGCCGACCGCGATCACATCGACTTTGGAACCGTTTCCCACGCGCATCGTCACCTCGCCCTTTGCTAGCGTCCGCTTATTCCGTAGTCCCTGTTTCGAGTTGCAAATATTAGCAACAGAACCAGTATCAAATACCCAGGTGCTACTGCGAGCTCTAGTAAGGTACACATCAATAACATGTATATCACATATACCTTTGTTCACCTTGCCATCCTTCTTATCCGCCAAATACTTGGGGCAGTTCCGCTTCCAGTGACCAGTCTGCTTGCAGTAGAAGCACTTAGTTTCAGGCTTAGGTCCAGACTTGGGTTTCTTCTCCTGAGCAGCAACTTGCTTGCTGTTCTTCTTGAAGTTCCCCTTCTTCTTTCCTTTGCCCTTTTTCTTGAAACCAGTGGTTTTGTTAACCATCAACACTTGATGCTCCTTCTTGATTTCTACCTCCGCAGCTTTCAGCATTGCGAAGAGCTCGGGAATAGTCTTGTTCATCCCTTGCATATTATAGTTCATCACGAAGCTCTTGTAGCTTGGTGGCAGTGATTGGAGAATTCTGTCAATGACGCAATCATCTGGAAGATTAACTCCCATCTGAATCAAGTGATTATTATACCCAGACATTTTGAGTATATGCTCACTGACAGAACTGTTCTCCTCCATCTTGCAGCTATAGAACTTATTGGAGACTTCATATCTCTCAATTCGGACATTTGCTTGAAATATTAACTTCAACTCCTGGAACATCTCATATGCTCCATGACGTTCAAAACGTCGTTGAAGTCCCGATTCTATGCCTTAAAGCATGGCACACTGAACTATCGAGTAGTCATCAGCTTTGCCCTGCCAGACGTTCATAACATCTGGCGTTGCTCCAGCAGCAGGCCTGGCACCCAGCGGTGCTTCCAGGACGTAATTCTTCTGTGCAGCAATGAGGATAATCCTCAGGTTACGGACCCAGTCCGTGTAATTGCTACCATCATCTTTCAACTTTGCTTTCTCAAGGAACGCATTAAAATTCAACGGAACAACAGCACGAGCCATCTATCTACAATCAACACAAACAAGCAAGATACTATCAGGTACTAAGTTCATGATAAGTTTAAGTTCAGTTAATCAAATTACTTAGGAACTCCCACTTAGATAGACATCCCTCTAATCCTCTAAGTGATCACGTGATCCAAATCAACTAAATCATAACCGATCATCACGTGAGATGGAGTAGTTTTCAATGGTGAACATCGTCATGTTGATCATATCTACTATATGATTCACGCTCGACCTTTCGGTCTCTGTGTTCCGAGGCCATATCTGCATATGCTAGGCTCGTCAAGTTTAACCTGAGTATTCTGTGTGTGCAAAACTGGCTTGCACCCGTTGTAGATGGACGTAGAGCTTATCACACCCGATCATCACGTGGTGTCTGGGCACGACGAACTTTGGCAACGGTGCATACTCAGGGAGAACACTTCTTGATAATTTAGTGAGAGATCATCTTATAATGCTACCGTCAATCAAAGCAAGATAAGATGCATAAAAGGATAAACATCACATGCAATCAATATAAGTGATATGATATGGCCATCATCATCTTGTGCTTGTGATCTCCATCTCCGAAGCACCGTCATGATCACCATCGTCACCGGCGCGCCACCTTGATCTCCATCGTAGCATCGTTGTCGTCTCGCCAATCTTATGCTTCCACGACTATCACTACCGCTTAGTAATAAAGTAAAGCATTACATCGCGATTGCATTGCATACAATAAAGCGACAACCATATGGCTCCTGCCAGTTGCCGATAACTTGGTTACAAAACATGATCATCTCATACAATAAAATCAGCATCATGCCTTGACCATATCACATCACAACATGCCCTGCAAAAACAAGTTAGACGTCCTCTACTTTGTTGTTGCAAGTTTTACGTGGCTGCTACGGGCTTAAGTAAGAACTCATCTCACCTACGCATCAAAACCACAACGATAGTTCGTCAAATAGACTCCGTTTTAACCTTCTCAAGGATCGGGCGTAGTCACACTTGGTTCAACTAAAGTTGGAGAGACAGTCTTCCGCAAGCCATCTATGTGCAAAGCACGTCGAGGGAACCGGTCTCGCGTAAGAGTACGCGTAAGGTTGGTCCGGATCGTCTCACCTAACAATACCGCCGAACCAAAGTATGACATGCTGGTAGGCAGTATGACTTGTACCGCCCACAACTCACTTGTGTTCTACTCGTGCAAATAACATCAAACCATAAAACCTAGGCTCGGATGCCACTGTTGGGGAACGTAGTAATTTCGAAAAATTTCCTACGCACATGCAAGATCATGGTGATGCATAGCAACGAGAGGGGAGAGTGTTGTCTACGTACCAACGCAGACCGACTGCGGAAGCGATCACACAACGTAGAGGAAGTAGTCGTACGTCTTCTTCCCGATCCGATCGATCCAAGCACCGTTACTCCGGCACCTCCGAGTTCTTAGCACACGTTCAGCTCGATGACGATCCTCGGGCTCCGATCCAGCAAAGCGTCGAGGAAGAGTTCCGTCAGCACAACGGCATGGTGACGATCTTGATGTACTACTGACGCAGGGCTTCGCCTAAGCACTACAACGGTATGATCGAGGTGGAATTTGGTGGCAGGGGGCACCGCACACGGCTAAGGAACGATCTCAAGGATCAACTTGTGTGTCTTGGGGTGTCCCCTACCCCCGTATATAAAGGTTGGAGGGAGGGGGGCTGGCCGGCCAAAGAGAGGGAGGCGCAGGAGGAGTCCTACTCCTACCGGGAGTAGGACTCCCCCCTCCAATCCTAGTCCAACTAGGAATCCTTTAAAGGAGAGAGAGAGAGAGGTGGCTGGCCCCTCTCCTAGTCCTAATAGGACTAGGGAGAGGGGGGAGGCGCAGCCCTATGTGGGCTGCCCTCTCACCTTTCCACTAAGGCCCATGTTGGCCCATTTGGCTCCCGGGGGGTTCCGGTAACCCTCCCGGTAATCCGGTAAAATCCCGATTTCACCCGGAACACTTCCGATGTCCAAACATAGGCTTCCAATATATCAATCTTTACGTCTCGACCATTTCGAGACTCCTCGTCATGTCCGTGATCTCATCCGGGACTCCGAACAACCTTTGGTACATCAAAATGCATAAACTCATAATAACTGTCATCGTAACGTTAAGCGTGCGGACCCTACGGTTCGAGAACAATGTAGACATGACCGAGACACGTCTCTAGTCAATAACCAATAGCGGGACCTGGATGCCCATATTGGCTCCTACATATTCTACGAAGATCTTTATCGGTCAGACCGCATAACAACATACGTTGTTCCCTTTGTCATCGGTATGTTACTTGCCCGAGATTCGATCGTCGGTATCCAATACCTAGTTCAATCTCGTTACCGGCAAGTCTCTTTACTCGTTCCGTAATACATCATCTCACAACTAACATATTAGTTACAGTGCTTGCAAGGCTTATGTGATGTGCATTACCGAGAGGGCCCAGAGATACCTCTCCGACAATCAGAGTGACAAACCCTAATCTCGAAATACGCCAACCCAACATCTACCATTGGAGACACCTGTAGTACTCCTTTATAATCACCCAGTTACGTTGTGACGTTTGGTAGTACCCAAAGTGTTCCTCCGGTAAACGGGAGTTGCATAATCTCATAGTTATAGGAACATGTATAAGTCATGAAGAAAGCAATAGCAACATACTAAACGATCGGGTGCTAAGCTAATGGAATGCATCATGTCAATCAGATAATTCAACTAATGATGTGACCTCGTTAATCAAATAACAACTCTTTGTTCATGGTTAGGAAACATAACCATCTTTGATTAACGAGCTAGTCAAGTAGAGGCATACTAGTGACACTCTGTTGGTCTATGTATTCACACATGTATTATGTTTCCGGTTAATACAATTCTAGCATGAATAATAAACATTTATCATGATATAAGGAAATAAATAATAAATTTATTATTGCCTCTAGGGCATATTTCCTTCAGTCTCCCACTTGCACTAGAGTCAATAATCTAGATTACACAGTAATGATTCTAACACCCATGGAGCCTTGGTGCTGATCATGTTTTGCTCGTGGAAGAGGCTTAGTCAACGGGTCTGCAACATTCAGATCCGTATGTATCTTGCAAATCTCTATGTCTCCCACCTGGACTAAATCCCGGATGGAGTTGAAGCGTCTTTTGATGTGCTTGGTTCTTTTGTGAAATCTGGATTCCTTTGCCAAGGCAATTGCACCAGTATTGTCACAGAAGATTTTCATTGGACCCGATGCACTAGGTATGACACCTAGATCGGATATGAACTCCTTCATCCAGACTCCTTCGTTTGCTGCTTCCGAAGCAGCTATGTACTCCGCTTCACATGTAGATCCCGCTACGACGCTTTGTTTAGAACTGCACCAACTGACAGCTCCACCGTTTAAAGTAAACACGTATCCGGTTTGCGATTTAGAATCGTCCGGATCAGTGTCAAAGCTTGCATCAACGTAACCTCTTACGGTGAGCTCTTTGTCACCTCCATATACGAGAAACATATCCTTAGTCCTTTTCAGGTATTTCAGGATGTTCTTGACCGCTGTCCAGTGATCCACTCCTGGATTACTTTGGTACCTCCCTGCTAAACTTATAGCAAGGCACACATCAGGTCTGGTACACAGCATTGCATACATGATAGAGCCTATGGCTGAAGCATAGGGAACATCTTTCATTTTCTCTCTATCTTCTGCAGTGGTCGGGCATTCAGTCTGACTCAACTTCACACCTTGTAACACAGGCAAGAACCCTTTCTTTGCTTGATCCATTTTGAACTTCTTCAAAATCTTGTCAAGGTATGTGCTTTGTGAAAGTCCAATTAAGCGTTTTGATCTATCTCTATAGATTTTTATGCCTAATATGTAAGCAGCTTCCCCGAGGTCTTTCATCGAAAAACTTTTATTCAAGTATCCCTTTATGCTATCCAGAAATTCTATATCATTTCCAATCAGCAATATGTCATCCACATATAATATCAGAAATGCTACAGAGCTCCCACTCACTTTCTTGTAAATACAGGCTTCTCCAAAAGTCTGTATAAAGCCAAATGCTTTGATCACACTATCAAAGCGTTTATTCCAACTCCGAGATGCTTGCACCAGTCCATAAATGGATCGCTGGAGTTTGCACACTTTGTTAGCTCCCTTCGGATCGACAAAACCTTCTGGTTGCATCATATACAACTCTTCTTCCAGAAATCCATTCAGGAATGCAATTTTGACATCCATTTCCCATATTTCATAATCATAAAACGTGGCAATTGCTAACATAATTCTGACGGACTTAAGCATCGCTACGGGTGAGAAGGTCTCATCGTAGTCAACCCCTTGAACTTGTCGAAAACCTTTTGCGACAAGTCGAGCTTTGTAGACAGTAACATTACCGTCAGCGTCAGTCTTTTTCTTGAAGATCCATTTATTCTCAATTGCTTGCCGATCATCGGGCAAGTCAACCAAAGTCCATACTTTGTTCTCATACATGGATCCCATCTCAGATTTCATGGCCTCAAGCCACTTTGCGGAATCTGGGCTCACCATCACTTCTTCATAGTTCGTAGGTTCATCATGATCTAGTAGCATGACTTCCAGAACTGGATTACCGTACCACTCTGGTGCGGATCTCACTCTGGTTGATCTACGTGGTTCAGTAGTATCTTGTCCTGAAGCTTCATGATCATCATCATTGGCTTCCTCACTAATTGGTATAGGTGTCGCAGAAACTGTTTTGTGTGATGTACTATTTTCCAATAAGGGAGCAGGTACAGTTACCTCGTCAAGTTCTACTTTCCTCCCACTCACTTCTTTCAAGAGAAACTCCTTCTCTAGAAATGATCCATTCTTAGCAACGAATGTCTTGCCTTCGGATCTGTGATAGAAGGTATACCCAACAGTTTCCTTTGGGTATCCTATGAAGACACATTTCTCCGCTTTGGGTTCGAGCTTATCAGGTTGAAGCTTTTTCACATAAGCATCGCAGCCCCAAACTTTAAGAAACGACAACTTTGGTTTCTTGCCAAACCATAGTTCATAAGGCGTCGTCTCAATGGATTTTGATGGTGCCCTATTTAACGTGAATGTGGCCGTCTCTAAAGCATAACCCCAAAACAATACCGGTGACCCCGAAACTTGTCCCGATGGCCGAAATAACACTTCCTATATATAATTCTTTACCTCCGGACCATTCCAGAACTCCTCGTGACGTCCGGGATCTCATCCGGGACTCCGAACAAGATTCGGGTTACTGCATATACATATCCCTACAACCCTAGTGTCACCGAACCTTAAGTGTGTAGACCCTACGGGTTCGGGAGACATGTAGACATGACCGAGATCGCTCTCCGGTCAATAACCAACAGCGGGATCTGGATACCCATGTTGGCTCCCACATGCTCGTCGATGATCTCATTGGATGAACCACGATGTCGAGGATTCAAGCAACCCCGTATACAATTCCCTTCGTCAATCGGTATGTTACTTGCCCGAGATTCGATCGTCAGTATCCCAATACCTCGTTCAATCTCATTACCGGCAAGTCACTTTACTCGTACCGTAATGCATGATCCCGTGACCAGACACTTGGTCACTTTGAGCTCATAATGATGATGCATTACCGAGTGGGCCCAGTGATACCTCTCCGTCATACGGAGTGACAAATCCCAGTCTTGATCCGTGTCAACCCAACAGACACTTTCGGAGATACCCGTAGTATACCTTTATAGTCACCCAGTTACGTTGTGACGTTTGGTATACCCAAAGTACTCCTACGGTATCCGGGAGTTACACGATCTCATGGTCTAAGGAAAGGATACTTGACATTGGAAAAACTCTAGCAAACGAACTATACGATCTTGTGCTATGTTTAGGATTGGGTCTTGTCCATCACATCATTCTCCTAATGATGTGATCTCGTTATCAATGACATCTAATGTCCATAGTCAGGAAACCATGACTATCTGTTGATCAACGAGCTAGTCAACTAGAGGCTTACTAGGGACATGTTGGTGTCTATTATTCACACATGTATTATGATTTCCGGATAACACAATTATAGCATGAATAAAGACAATTATCATGAACAAGGAAATATAATAATAATGCTTTTATTATTTCCTCTAGGGCATATTTCCAACATGTTCCGTCAGTATTCATGCATTGTGGACCAAATCCTGTAAAAATGTCAAGTGGGAGTTGATGCTGATAGATAGGAGCCAGCATTGGTTGACCCTGTTAAGTCGTTGCCGAGACCGAAGAATCCACCCATATGTCCTAGTGCAGCCAGTGGCGAAGGAGGAGAATATCGTACAACTCCATGTGGGGTATGAACCCAGCCAGGGTAGTCGAGTGGCTAATGAGATTCATATGTCCGGGTCACAGCCACCGGATGTGGATCCTAGCCAAACCGAGGAGTCAGACTACATGTTGGACAATGTTTGTGGTCATGATACTGGGCAGAATATTCAGTCGATAATATTAGCTGGTTCTGGTGTTGCTGATGGGGATGAGGAAGGCGATGAAATGCACAGGGTGATGGAGGAAGAGAACGGGGATGGATATGCAGAGGATCTGGATTCTGAAAATTCTGAGGATGAAGTGGAGGTACCGATTCCTTCTGCATGGAATCAGGACATATCCACCGGCCTTACTGTGAACGATGGCCATGAGACTCCATGGCAATATAATCTGAACCAAGTCCAGATAGGGGCTATGTTTGATACAAAGAAAAAATTGAAGTATGCAGTGATAAAGTGGGCTATGTCTACTCAGAGGGTTTTCCGGACAGACAGATCAAACCCAACAAACTATACCGTGAAGTGTGTTGAAACAGGTTGTCCTGCGAAGGTGCACGGGCATGTGCCGAAGTATAACATCCACTGGGTTGTCACGAATGTGGTCCCACATAATTGTGTGAGGAAAAACTTGTTGGTTCGTCATCCAAACCTGACTTCAACTCTCATTGCACAACTCATGTATACTGAGATAGTGGAGAAAAAAGATATGGAAGCAAAACACATCCAGACATCGGTGAAGGTCAGATGGAATTATGACATTCGTTATGGGTAGGCTTGGAGGGCTAAGCAGAAGGCAATGGAGGAAAGGTTTGGGACGTTCTTTGACTCATATGATAATGTTGTCCGTCTCCTAGATGAACTGAAGGAGAGGAATTCCGGCACTTATGTTAACGTACAACATACAAGGTTGCTGAGTATACCAGGTTTCAAGGTGTTGAAACGAGTATTCTTCTCTTTCGCTATGTGCATTGAAGCTTTTCTGCATTGTCCTCCTGTGATGTTTGTGGATGGTACATTCCTGACTGGTCAGTACAAAGGGCAAATCCTGACTGCCATTGGTGTGGATGGAAACAATCAAATCATTCCACTTGCCATGGCATTTGTGGAGGGTGAGAACTTTCTGAGCTGGGTGTGGTTCTTTCGGCAAGTGAAAATTGCCATCGTGAAGGATCGACCAAACGTGTGTGTCATTCATGATAGGCATGCTGGTATATTGAAGGCTGTGAAGACACTAAGGAATCCAACAGTAGACGAACCAACACCTTGGAAGGATTTGCAGAGCCGGTGGTGCATGCGCCATCTTGGGGCTAACTTTTTCTCACAGTTTAAGAACAAGCGGTTGATGAACTTGTTTAAAAAATTGTGCAAGCAGAACCAGGAGCGTAAATACCAATTTATTTGGTCAAAACTTGATGAGTTTACTAAGAAGCAGGTCCGTGCCAGGAAGAAAATGAAAAAGGACCAACAACAATTAGCAACACTCATGGTGGAGCTAGAGGAGCCAATTGGTCTCTATGACTTGCCAGCAATTGACCCTCCTAATACTAAGAGAAAGAAGGGGAGGGCAATAAAGGATTTTTCAGAGTGGATAGAGAAAGAGCCTCTCGTGAATTGGTCTTTGTTGCATGACACCCATGGAGCTAGGTATGGCCACATGACAACCAACCTTGCAGAGGTGTATAACTTTGTACTCGGAGGGAATAGAGCATTGCCACTCACAGCTATTGTGGAGGCTGTATTCCATGGCACTTTGAGATATTTCAGAGACCGACACGAGTTAGCAAAGAAACATATTATAGATAATCAGAACACACCTTACTGTAGCCGTGTCATGGAGTATATGGCAGAGAAGATAGAGAAAGCAAAGAAGCACACTGTGAGACTCGTAGGTAATCAGGAAAGGAGGTATGAGGTTCAGCTACCTACCGATGGTTTTGGTTCTGCGAATGAGGTGAAGACGCACGAGGTAAAAATTGGAACGGAATTTTATCCAACGTGTGAGTGTACATGCAACAAACGAAAGTTGTTGCACCTGCCTTGCTCACATGTGTTGGCTGCCTGTGGCCAGATTGAGTTGGCCGTCGTCTCCTTTGTGTCGCCATACTACTTAAAAGAGGCTGTACTGAACACATGGACCGGTGAGATGACATGGTTTAGAGTCGTTGGCAATTTCAACAAGGTTAACGACGGTGAGAGAGTATACATCCCGGATCCAGAACTTCGGCGAACAAGCAGGGGTCGACGTAAGGCCCGTCGAATCCGAAATGATATGGACCAATCTGAAGCTGGGGGAGCAACCAGACAATGTTTGCTATGCGCGGCTTATGGGCATAGGATGAAATATTGTCCTGACCTGAACAAAGATGGTACTTCCACATCGACGAGTGCTTCCACATCGACGGCTGCAACAACAGGAGCAAGAGGCGGACGTGGTCGTGGCAGTCGAGGCCGAAGGGGAGGACGAGGAAGGAATAACTCACAAGCTATATAATGTGGGGGAGAATGTTTTAATTTGCAATATCGTCTGGACTATGTTTTATTTTGCAATGTCTGAACTATGTATTAATTTGTAATGTCGACTGGACTATGTTTTACTTTGTATGTACGAACTATGTATTAATTTGTAATGTTGACTGAATTATGTTTTACTTTGTATGTCTGAACTATGTATTAATTTGCAATGTCTGGACTATGTTTTGATTGCAGATATGTCTTTGTATCCGTTGCTTAATGGTACGATTGATAGAGGTCACCGGGCTGCACTTATGCAAGGGGGCAAGAACTTAGACGTTTTGGTCACTCGCACCCCGAAGACTAACTGGATGATACACCCTTCATGGGTTGATAGGTATTGATACATATAGTGCCTTACATGTTTGACATAGGTATTGAAACATATAATTACTTATTTTTCATGCTACATTCTCTTTTTTTGTAGGTTAAGTTGGGCGGGACTTCTACCCTTGGCACAGCTGGTTGATGGTACGTTGGAAGAGTGGGTTGACCATCCGAACTTGGATGAGGAAGGTGAACCAATGCAGTTGAAAAAGAGGCAAGTGAAACGATTCTCTTACGACAGGTCACTCCTTACTTGCTTAGTAGATAGATGGAGACTAGAGACACACACCTTTCACTTTCCCTGGGGAGAGATGGCGCCTACTTTACAGGATGTCTCCTACTTGTTGGGATTACCTTTGGCCGGTGATGCCATAGGTCCTTTAGAGGCAGAACCTGGCTGGCTTGCAAATATGCAGGCCCATTTTCTAGCTGCGGTGCCAACTGCTACAGGCTTAAACGATGATCCTCACGGGCCACGTTTTAGGTGGTTGAGCCAGTTTCAGGTAACCTTCGTGGCCACATGACTATGTTTTTTTAGTTACCAATAGTACATCATTCACACAATTGTATGTTTTCTATGTAGATTGTCTCATTAGGATACCCCGTAGTAGATTTGTCAGACGCACAGATTGATCGATCCCTAGAGGCATATATTCTATGGTTGTTCGGCAAGACGATGTTCACGGAGAACCACGTGACCACTGTTGATGCACGATTCATCGGTATTGCACGAGAGATAGCTGACGCACGTTGCCCTGCGGATATTGTCCAGAGGAGTTTTGGTTCTGCCGTGTTAGCAGCTACGTATAGAGGCCTGTGCAAAGGTTGCTTATTGAAGTCTAAAAGTCAGGTCTGGTTGGATGTCCACTATTGTTGCAGCTCTGGTCTTACGAGAGATTCCCTATTGGACGACCCTATGTCTCCATTGACACACCGTTTGGGTTGGAGGACATGGCAGGGGCTTATGTGCCTGCTATCGGCGACTTGCCTACTATGGGATCTGTTTGGGCACGGAGAGAGGTAGTTTTAAATTATGTAATTCCTTCGATTATTTTTGCCGTGCAATAGTATTACTAATGTAAATTTGTTGTCATGTACAGAGACAGTTTGCACATACCCAGGTGAAGGGCTGCTACCCGTCCTTCACGGTGCAGTTTGATAGTTTGCACGAGGATCAAGTTATCCGGGAGCCCTACTCGTATCAGACTATAACATCCAGGTATCCAGTTGGGATCTCTGCCTTATGCACTAGAGATCGGCACTACCGGATGACCAAGGCCAAGTTGGTGTTCGACGTGACGGTTGAGGAGATGGCTCTTCATAGGGTGATGAGACAATTTGGTCTATGTCAAGAGCCTGCAATTCCAGATATTCCACGGATACCAGACCATGTTCACAAGTAAGTAATAATATTAAAGTTGTCAACACTACATTCAGAATATATCTAACCATGCAACGTGCATGTCAATCTGATTAATCTGTCAATCTCAGGTACAGTCGCGTAGGAGGAAACAAGTCCATGGCTATTTGGCTTCAAAGCATTAGCCCTTACGTTCAAGAATGTACTACGGCACCGACAAATATCTGGAATGAGGTTCGGCCCTTTGACTGGGACAAGTTTGGGTTGTATTTACAAACTTACCGGCATACAACGAGGATCTACTTGGTTCCATCAGCTGCTCCTGATCAGATTGAAGCCCCTCTGACCAGCGATATGTACCCAACTACCTCTGTTGTGGGAACGAGACACCACGCGGTACGTGTCATGCTTCTCATATGTGTAGTTCTATCATAACCTTATCATATACAATGGGTTAACTCTTCATGTGCAGAGTGACTTGACAGTCCAGGCGCGAGAGGAGGTTTCCGCTTTAATGCGGCAGGTTGAGAGGGGGGATACTATCCCACAGCCAGAGCACCTCTCATGGTTGAGGCGTATGGATGAGAAGCTAAGAGGGATTTACGCATCACTTACATGTAGGCGATCTACGGATGTTGTCGTTCCTCGTCCCGCACATCGGCCCCCACGTCCCTCTGTCCATCGTTCAGAACCACGACACTCTGTGCAGCGTTCAAAACCACGACACTCCGTGCAGCAACCACGCCTCTCTGTGCATCAGACATCTCCTTCACAATCAGGGAGCTCTTCCTGGAATCAGCCATCGCCTTCTCAACTAGGGACCTCTTCCTGGTCTCATCAAATGGAACTAGGTAACACTACTTTGTACATTCTTTTCAACATTGTAGGTTCGCAAATTAATTTTACCCGTTTTACTATATTGCGGTAGGCA
Organism: Triticum monococcum; assembly: GCA_034509565.1. Classification (NCBI taxonomy): domain Eukaryota; kingdom Viridiplantae; phylum Streptophyta; class Magnoliopsida; order Poales; family Poaceae; genus Triticum; species Triticum monococcum. Next base: position 22,500,189 of record CM067847.1, read on the forward strand.
ACCAGTCGCAACAGTTCATGCATTCAGTGCAATCACCGATACTTAGTGGTGCTGGATGTGGATTAGAGGGCTATGGCGATGACGATGACCAAGCACCTGCCTAACCTACGTACGTGGACGCCCGGCCCGCTCTCGGTCGATTCTTTTTCGTATCAGTATCAACTTTCGAAAAATGCAGATGTGGGAGTGTATATGATTGTTGCGCACTCACGCTGCCTCCTCTCCCGCCGCCGACCAGCAACTCCCCACTACGACTACCGATTCGTTGCCTCCAATCGGGTTATTACGACAGTGGCCACATTTTCTGCTCATCTTCTATCGATCTGTCAGCATTTGGCGCTGGCGGCTGTGTGATTTAATTCCCTCCTGCCGACACCAACCGCGTCTACTCCTACCAATTAATTATTACTCAAAATGCACGCAGGGAAAAACACAAACTAATATAATCCAAATAATTGCAATCACTGCGACCAGCAGGCAGCAGCGTCGTCACGGTAAATGACACTTTGACGGCGACGGGATCGAGATCGAACCCGTCGCCCGGTGAGTCACTCCGCCGATCGCGACCGTCCACGCGCCCGCATCCATGGCCCCGTGCGCGCGGTAGCTTTCGGGCGTCTTCCCGCCTCTCGCTCCCGATAATCCAGTTAATTACGGAGATGCCCCCAGTTCCTCGACAACGAGTCCATTGCATTTTTTTCCTTGCTCATTATTTTTAATTATTTTTTGTCCTTTGTCCAAGTTCTACTATGTCAGCAAACATCCCATGCCGGCCGCGTCATAAAGCATGACATTTTTGTCTTGTTGCACATCCTATGCTGGTGCTAATTCTACCATTCAGCGGCTGCTTTACCATAAGATGTAGTCGACGTAGGCAGGCGGAAAGGTGAAATGCGAGGCGCGTCCTGGCTTGTTAGTTAACCATCATCCGGGCCCGAAAAAATAAATTAAAAAATAGCCGTCATCCAAATATTACGTCCCTTGGCGGCGGCACCAGGGGCGAATCTACTAGGGGGCTTTAACACGCTTGAGCCCCCCCCCCCCCCCCCTTTAGCACTGTAAAATTAGCTTTTACTACTACTTTGAAGGCCCATTTTTTTTGTAGATTCGTCACTGGGCGGCACGACATGCCATCGAAAATGGAATACCCCAATAACCCACCCCCCCCCCCCAACATTGTAAAATTAGCTTTTACTACTACTTTCAAGGCCCATTTTTTTGTAGATTCGCCACTGGGCGGCAGACATGCCATCGAAAGTGGAATACCCCAATACCCCCCCCCCCCCCCCCCCCCGCGCCTCTGTAAACCTGAAGACCTAAAACGTTTTATAAAAGTTAAGAGAGGTAGTACATGGTAAAGGACATGTTTTCAATTATTAGATAAACTTGACCGGCATCTAGACTATTTTATATACAAAACACAACTGTCGGCTATGTTAAGTTCCTTATTTTCATGCAAGTATACGTGGTATTCATTTGTTCTAGAGCGCAACACACGTAGCACTGCACCGTCTAAGATCTAATATTGCATTGTTAGCACAATATGGATTAGAAGGCCACGCATCTTTTCCTTCCCCCGACGCGTAGGCACTAGGGCGAAGTTCTCTTCCCTCTAAGCCTCACCAACCAGCCCGTAGATTCTCCTCCGCTCTGCCTGTCACTTCATCGGCTGGTGGCGGGAATGGGAATAACGATGGTTCAGCCGGTTAGTAGTTTAAGTTTAGTTTAGGGTTTTTTAATCCTTGCATGGGCGGCGCTTCATCTTTGAGTTGGTCTTTCGGGAATCTATCCTCCTCGAATTTGTCTATCAGGATGAGTAACGAAGCTTCGGCACAAATTTCAACCGTCTTCTTAGAGCGGCAAGGTTAAGGTTTTCGTCATACATGTGCGACAATGAAATCTAGTATCAGACACTAAAGATTGATTCAAGGGTTCAATGATCACGTTGCAGTTTCAGGGCACTAGTCCTTAGTGGCACGAGCACGAAGACCTCCTAGATGTCATCGACAAAGACAAGCCGGCTCCGGTACAGAAGTGATGGCATCGGTGCGTCAACGGACAATAGCGGTCGTTCGATGGTCCAAGAACCTCGGTTCATTATATTTTTTGCGTGTTTTTGTACTTGCAGCAAACTTTTATAATACAGCTCTGCTTTTTTTTAAGTATGTACCACACTCTACACTTTGCAACTGGAAAAGGAAGAATTCCCAAAATCTTAGGAAGAGGGGCGGACTGCACAACGAGTAATTTGACTTAGACACGAGGTGCTACAGAGAAAAGTAGCAAAAGGAGAAGCAGTAGTAGGAGAGCTGGAAACAAAAGCTGCCAACACGAAATCAATAATTTAGTGTCCCTAAAACTAAAAAAATCAATAATTTAGTGGATTTTATTTAAGACTACAAAGTAATTAATTCCGGTCTAGCTATCCCCGCCTGGATTTCCGAAAGAAACAAAAACAAACTCTCGCCGCCGTCCTCTCCCCGCTCCCCACGCCTCCAGCCCCTCTCCTCCCTCCTCCTCCGCCGCCGCGCCTCGCCTCGCCGGACTCCGGCCGCCGGCCTACCCCAGGGCTCCCCGTCTCCTCCTCCTCCTCCCCGCCTACCCGGGCAATGGCTCACTGACCAGGCCGCCGAGGCGAGAGAGACGACCGAGCTCCACCCCCACGCGGGCCGAGGACGACGATGAGCTCGTCGGCCTCCAGGAGGGAGGCGGCGAGGAGCGGAGAGCTCGGGCGGACGTGCGGAGCGGACGCCCCTCCCCCGAGGCCGGCCGCGGCGAAGGCGCGGAGCGGGGAGCTGATGCCGCCCATGGGCGGCGCCGACGCCGCGGCGGTGCGGCACGAGGGGTGGATGGTGCGGTACGGGCGGCGGAAGATCGGGAGGTCCTTCTTCCACACCCGCTACTTCGTGCTCGACAACAAGCTCCTCGCATATTACAAGAAGCAGCCCAAGGACAACAACATGGTAGGTGCTCCACAGCTTCAGAGCTCCATACTGTCCAGTTATTAGCTTGTCGGAGTCGTTGGGGTCGCGGTCCACCTTCCGGGGAGAGTCCCCGTTGCTCCCCGGCGAGTTTTCAGCGGGATTTTTCCTCGCTCGTGGTGCGCTCTGGCCAATTTGGGTGGAGCGGGGGAGGGCGATCGGGGGATTCAATCGGTTGTCAGTTCTACTTGCGGTAAATAACTTTGGGCGGAGAGCAGTTCGGTGCCATAGTTAGGCCAGGATCTGCTGGGTTGAATTCAATGTTTCCTCGTGCAGCGAGCTGGTGTCAGTTGTAAACTCTGAAGCTGAACGAATTTGTCCATTATAATTTGCAAGTGCTCTGTTGAGCTGGGGCGGTTGACTAAGTGCTTTTGATTGAGTCTGGGAAGTGCTAACGAATGGCAGCCTCGCGAATTAGTAGGGTTTTCCTTTTTTCCTGTGAATCATGTGAGCCAGTGCAACTTGCTTGATCTGCCTGGAGCGCTGGACCTCCTTTAGTGTTCCAATAATTGAGTCTACTGTTCTCTTGTAAGGTGCTGTTTTCATACATGGGCTGCACATAGATGGGAGTAAGAAGTTTCAGTTAGCTGCATTCCTCTTTGTTCGAGCCTTAGCAAGAGGTTTCCAATGCAATGAAAAAACGTGACAATTTCATACCAATACATTGTTCAAGTGGTATATTCCGCAACAGGGGCATGGTGCCTGTATTTAACTTTCAAATCGTGTGGATGTGCAGGTGCCACTTAAGTCTCTTCACGTAGATGGGAACTGCAGAGTGGAGGATAGAGGGCTTAAAACACACCATGGACAAGTAAGTCCGCTCTTCCCTTTTGTTTAGTTCATCAAATAGTAATATGCTTATATGCCTTATAGAATGAGCGTGCCAATTAATGCTGGTCGAGAGCACTAGGTGTGTTAGTTCCTTGCACATGAAATTCACTTGTCGTTAGCTTTTAATCTTGAATAAAATCTCTGCCATTAGAGTCAGAAAAATTGGTATCCTTACTTTTGGGGATTGTACTTCTGAGCAGAATAGGGTTGCCAGCAAATAGTGTGGCATGTATTTCACCTACAAACTGACACATAATAATTTTGATCATTTGTGTAAACTGTTATGTTAACAGGTAAGACATACAAAGTGAACACACAACATATCAAATTGGAAATTTTAAATTGGTAATATATTGTGTCTACTTCAGCACAGTTGATCAATTTAGCCAAATTATCAGACATTGCTGTACGGTTAATATCCATATACATGTGCATATTCCAGCATATGCATGAATTTTGACGTGTATTCTAATTTTGCACTGTCATCTACACATTTAATCATTATCTTGCTCTCGCAGATGGTTTACGTTCTGTGTGTCTACAACAAGAAAGAAAAGGACAATCCAATCACGGTTTGTTACAAATCCGAGCTCTTCAAATGTTGCCAGAATTTAGAACCATCTGACTATATCCATATTAATTCCTGTGCCTTTGCCTACATTTGGAATATATTTTTCCTTCCTGGATATTGTTGTGACTGCTACAATATACTGCAATGGCAAATAGCCAGGCAGACTAGTAGCACCATTTTCCTGAGTATAGTTTAGTTGCAAATGAAATGATATACTTCTTTTAGCCTCAAAAGGCAATAATATCCTCATCACGTGGGTCTGCTTATATATGAAATAATGTTATCTTTGTTCTAGCTTTTCAAAATGGGACTTAGTATTACTTCTGCTTGATAATGAAGTGAATGTTATGCAATTTATGTGCTGAAGTTTGGCAATTTTGATATGGGGGGCTCCCTTTTTTGGCAATCTTCTCAGTCCAGTATTTTTTCTCATGAGTATATAGTAAACCGTTTGCTATTACTGTCCATCATTCATGTTCCTATCATTCTTCAACCAGATGGGTGCACGTAATATCGAGGAGGCCCTAGTGTGGAAAAAGAAGATAGAGCTCCTTATCGATCAGGTAATCAGGTGTAGTAGGTCTGAAAAACTGTAACTGCATATGTCAACTGCTGTAAACATTATAGAATCAGACATCATGGGCGTTTTTATTATTATTTGCTTGTTTGGTCATTGTGTGCAAGTGAATAACATTTAGTTTGCTAGATTGTAAATACACTCCATTGTTCTTCCCTTGTAGATTCCATAAAACACTGCCAACTGGTAAATTTCCGGAGTCTGCAATGCACCAACGAATATGTATTAAGTCACATAGTGTATAATTATCCAGAAGAACTCAGTGCCAAATTCTGTAGAACTACAACAGGCGAACACCGCACTCCATTCTGATAAAGATCTTCATTATGCAGCAACAGGACACTATGACAGCTAAAAACCGTAAAGCTTTTGCATCACTGGACTTTGACATGGATCTTGGAGGACCACTTTCATTCTCTGACCCTGATAGTGGGCAAGTGAATCTTCGTACTTGTAATTGTAGATTAGTTCTTTCGGTTAATACTTAATTGGAAATGATATTCTCTTGTAGACCTGAAGATGAAGAGGAACCCCGTCCCATTCTGCTTCGTAGGACAACTATAGGGAAGGGTAGGAAGTTTGGTTACTCATTTTCTGCCAAAATCTATTATTTTATATTAATGATTTTGACTTCTAAATATGCCATTTCTTCTTCTAGGCCTTCCTGATTCTGTACATGACTGGACCAAAGAACCTGATATTGGTCTGTCAAATCAGAATGACACCAATCAAGCTAATTCTAGAAAGAACTGGCGGCTTCTTAGATGCCAGAATGGCAAGTTTTTTAGTTCCTTACATAGATCTGTAACATCCGTAAGAGACCATACCTGGTTCATATGGAAATAAATTTAGTATCTTGTTTTTATCATTGGCAGGGTTGCGCATCTTTGAAGAACCTGTGGAGGTCGAATACCTTGTATGTACTTTCTTTTATACCGATTTAGTTTTAGAGAGGTGTTGTAACCCCTGCTAATTGCTAACCAGAGGATATATTTACAAAAAAAAATGTCATGTGCAGGCAAGAAGCTGTAGCCGATCAATGAGGGCTGTTGGTGTCGTGGAAGCCACATGTGAAGCCATTTTTGGGCTGATAATGAGTATGGATGTAACAAGATATGAGTAAGTGTGTATTCCTTTACTTTCTGCTTGCCCATATATTGATATATATGTATGTTGATCTAGGTTTCTTTACACTCAAATGTAGGTGGGATTGTAGCTTCCAGTATGGGAGTTTAGTTGAAGAGGTTGATGGTCACACTGCAATACTATATCATCGGCTACAGCTGAATTGGTGTTCAATGTAAGTACCTTTTTGTTGTATATCAACAGATTGCATGATGGTTGAATTGAAGTCTTTTACCTGGTGCTGGCTTGCTGCTACAACTTGAAACTCCTATTGAAATAACAAGAGTAGGCTGGATAACCCTGGCAGGTCAATGAACTATCTGAGCATGAACTTTGACTCGTTTAAATCTGAATTCGAGACTTCGAAATTTGGCTTATAGTCATATACTGTAACATTGTAAGATTGGCATTATCTGGACTCAGTAGCAAATTCAGTATTTTGCACTTTTTGGTGGCTGGATACTCCACTATCTGGCAATAAGCAGCCATGTTGTTTAGTTTACGCCGAGCATATATAGTTGGTCTCTGTATCCGCGCTTAAACCTGCTGCATAAACCTGAAAGTGAAATGAATGGCAATGAAGCGAAACCAACTTACCAGAGGAGCTGGCAGCAGGGGTGAGATATAAAATGTACCACATGACAGCAACGAATAGGTGACTCGTCTGCTTACTTTGGTAGACGACTACAAAGCTGCATGTCTACGTGGCAGAACCATAAGGCCGCTATGGATTCGAAGTTTTTAATATGTATATTACATCGCATTAGCTCAGATTTTCTTCCTTGTGTAAACAACTGAGCCTGCAGGATTGTCTGGCCACGAGATCTTTGTTATGTACGATATTGGCGGCGCAACAATGATGGAAGTTATGGTAAGCTTTAGAGTAAGTTTATTTCTAGTTACATCATCCGTTTAAAGCATCTTGTTTGATGCTTCATGTTTAAACTTGCAGTTGTGTTGTTTCGATCTACTGAACACCCGAACTGTTGTCCTCAACCAGGATTTGCGAGGGCTTCTATTGAAAGTAATTTGCCTTCTGCTTGTTAGAAATCCTACTCGTCTTGAGATATTTAAAAGCAGGTTTTGTCACTTTTATCTTTTCCTGAACTTCCTATTAGTTCAGGTGGAGGTTTCAAGATTACTCCTCTGAAACCCGTGAATGGAAGACCTCGCACTCAAGTTCAACACCTTATGCAAATTGATCTCAAGGGATGGGGTGTGAATTATGTCACATCATTTCAGTACCACTCTGTGCTGCAGATGCTGAACTGCGTTGCTGGTAACAACTCTTGCAACTTGTTATGGCATGAAATGAATACCTGTTAATAAAAAAATCTTGTAAATCATAACCGCTCATTTCAGTATTCCTTTTTGTTAATAGTCCGTGATTGTTCGGCATTTGTATATATTTCCAGGATTGCGTGAATACTTTTCCCAAAATGATGACGTTCACACAATTCCGAGGATTCCTGTGATGAATACTATGGCTAGTGTGCCCACTTTTAGAAAGGATCAGAAACATCAAAAGGCTGACTCAAAGACCAAACAAGCAGACTCGGCTAACGAAAATTCGGATATGATAGATGATGAGTCAGAAGATGATGATGACTTTCAAGCTCCCGAATCTAGCTTGGAGGTGATAACCCTGACCAGAGCTATTCCTTTGTTTACAAGAAGTTATCTGTTGGTACACTACATTAAATTTTTATTGCAATTCATGTACAGGAAGATGGCAATGTTGACAGTGACGCAAAGGGCTCTGGTTCGTTTCTTACCCAACTGCATCTAGTATTCCAATATCTGTACAAATTACCTGTATGACCACCCAACTCTAATCTCACTCCTTTGCATCATATTGGGTGATCCAGATCCAATAGATTTGTCCTGCTTTTCGGGCATTATTCGTCAGGATGCAAATGAGAAAAGCCGTAACAGTTGGTCAGTACCTGATAGCAATATCTTCAAAGTCCGTAGCAAGAACTTCTCTCATGACAAATCAAAGGTCCAAATGTTCAACATCTTTTCTTGTTTTCGAAGAAGCAGATTATCAAGAGCTTATTATGTTATTATTTGAGTTTCAGGTATCTGCAGGGAAGTACCTTATGGATCTTGTCGCAGCTGACTGGTTTAAGGATACCAAGCGTATGGATCATGTTGCCAAGCGTAAAGGATGTGCTGCTCAGGTAAGCAAATTAGTATGGTTAATTAACTGTCTATTTGTATCTCAGTGGAATTGTTTTGGTGATTCTTGCACTATGATTGTGTCAATGCATGAACCACCAATCGTCTTAACCTGCAAAGCAGCATTTGGAATACTTTAGTATTACTATTTTTTGTGCGTGTGCAGAACTACAAGTGAATAAATAGATATTCGTTTTCTCTGTTTTCTTTAAACCTTACGCTATCATTTTCTTTCATTCATGGTATAATGAAGCTTGATCTAGTTTGTGGAACTGTGGAAACTTGATATAGTTGTACTTTGCATACCAATAGCTAGCTCTTTTATCATGTAAATATACTGAATATCTGTGAAAGGTCGGCACCACATTATTGTGCTAGCATGAGAACCCCTGCACGTTGTTAGCACTGAAATTTTATGCCTCTATGCATGAACATAAGGCAGGTCCTAAATCTCCCAGTTCTACTCTTATGTATTGATTTTGCCTGAACCTTGTACTACTGTAGGTTGCTGCTGAGAAGGGGATGTTCAGCTTTGTGGTAAACATACAAGTAAGCTCATGTTCTTTCACTCCTCACATGGTTCATTTCTTTCTGCCCTCTTCTTGGGCTTTTTCTACAGAATAACAGTGACCATACACAGCACAGAAAGTATCAGTCACTTCCATTTGCACTATATTTTTTGAACTTTTGGTTTTGACTTCTACAAAATGCTAGCTCAGGAATCTATATCTTTTCTTAGCATCCTATTTGTGATTGTCCCATAAAACATTAAAAATGAGAACAGATACGAAATACTGGTATGCAAGTTTTGTATGGATAACATCATACATGATAAGTACACTGCATGGTTTAAACCTCTATCTGTTGATCTTATGACCATTATGCGCCCTCTGAAAGTATTAATTCTCTTCCGTGTACATTAAGTCAGCATCCTTTTGCAGATTCCCGGGTCGACTCATCACAGTTTGATCCTCTACTTCGTCACAAAATCCTTGAAAAAAGGATCGCTGTTGCAGCGTTTTGCCGATGGCGACGATGATTTCCGGAACAGCAGACTGAAGCTTATCCCATCTGTTCCAAAGGTGTTAATTTTTAATGCATATTCGTTCTAGTGCATTGATGTTAGCTTTGCTCACTCTAGCATATTGACTTCCTCAGGGATCTTGGATAGTGCGACAAAGCGTTGGAAGTACCCCTTGCTTATTGGGAAAGGCCGTTGATTGCAGCTACATGCGTGGCCCGGAGTACATTGAAGTAAGGCTCTAATTTTACTGACAAAAAAAAATACTTCCATTGGAAAAAATATCAAAGTACATTGTAAGTGGAACAGTTGATGTTATAACCGAGGCATAAACACTGCATTCTTCTGGTCATCTATGGCACACAGGGTCTACATTCTGATGCACCCGTTCTTGTGCAGGTTGATGTAGACATTGGATCCTCAGCAGTAGCCAATGGTGTTCTGGGATTGGTCTTTGGTGTAGTTACCAGTTTAGTAGTCGATATGGCTTTTCTCATACAGGTAAAATCACCCCCACCATAGTTGCCAAAGTCTCCGAGATTCCACTTCAAGGGAATTAATTATTTCTTTGACTATTGTTACACCTGCAGGCAAACACGTATGATGAGCTCCCGGAGCAACTCATAGGCGCCGCAAGGTTCTCGCACATCGAACCCTCCGCTGCCGTAGTCCCCGTGCTTGACGACACTTCCTCAGCTGTGGAGTGAATCATTTGTGCAGATTTTTTAGTTCTTTCCTCAAACTCCTCCCTCCATTTGTCCGAGCCACTGCAGCAATTTGCAATTTGTAAAGCATCATCGGTGAAGTTCATACGGCTTACTTTTTTTTCCTTACCAGTTTCATCCACATCGATCAGTTGCTACTAGTCGGTAGGTGATTACACGGTGCAGTTCATGTATGTACATACTGCGGACCTTAGCTTAACTGCCGCTTCTCCAGTTTCTTCTGTTGAAACGGCGGTACTGTAGCTACATTATTCATGGATACCTCACTTGATTCTTTATTGTGTATATACTATTCCTCACACTTTATATGCTACATTTGGCAATAATAGTTAAATTCATTGCTTCACTAGATCCTTACAAAAACTGTTGTGTATAAATTTGCAAATGGTTGCCGCAGGTGCTATGAATTCTTTTGATTTGGATCTCACGTTCTTCCATCTTCCTGATGCAGCATACACCTGTATTGTTATTAAAGGTACAGTTTTAGTCTCTGCGTACACATAGTACAGGTCTCATGGTTGGAATGCCCGAATTTTGGCTCACAAGAACAATTCAGTTCCTGTATAAACTGGGATTTAAATTTTTGTGAGGAGCTGTTTGCTTGGAACTTTCTTAAATAAGCTTCTGGATCCACAATTCAACAATGCCCATCTCCATCCACTCCATACATGACACACAATCCAAAGGTCATACCAACATTTCGCTGAACTTGGATAACTCTATTGGTGCAAATTTTATCTTACGAGTATGCAGTTTTAGGTGAACAAGATTGACAGAAAACTTAAGCAACTAAGAATGAACAAACATAGCAGTTTATTCAGCAAATCAGATTTACAAGGGCACATGACTGTAGAGTTAACGACAAAGATGCAATTCCAAATACTTCCAAGCTCTCTCTAATAACTAGTTTGATACATCCAAGATGCGCAATCACCAACATGAAGAAAAGAAAACACTTGTGTTGGCATACAGTGAACATGCAGTTTCCGTAGATGATATTTATCCTTTCAGTTTACCCGGCGGAAGCCACCAGGGATTGTTATTTTTTGATCTTCAATTGAGCACCTTGGCTCATCACCGTTGCTGGTTCTCCCTCCTGCGTTGGTAGCGGGTTCTGTCATTGTACCTAGGCCTATCTGATGCTCTCTGCGGCACAGGCTCCACCCTTCTCTGCCTCTCCGGAGACCTCTGAACAATCTCTCCATTCACAAAAAGCTCAGCTGCAAAATCAAATGGACCAGAGAACATGAGCACATTACTTCTAAAAGAGTGATCAGCTCAGCGTCAAAATCAAATATTTATGAGGGAAATCTAAAAAACATAGTTTAATCCAAATATATCGAAATACTATACAGGCTAGACAGGAAAAGATAATAGCCGTGAATGCATTATACAACAACTTCACTATACCAAAGTGCAGAACCAAAAGATATTGACATACTATACAGGACAGTTAAAGATAGTACTCCCTCCGTTCCAAATTACTCGTCGCAGAAATGGATGTATCTAGACCTACAATACATCTAGATACATTCATACCTGCGACAAGTAATTCGGAACGGAGGGAGTGATGTTATTGGTATTGTTCAACAACTTCACTATACCGAAGTGCAGAACCAAATAACAGAGATTTGCTTTAAGTCTGCCAAAAACCAAATCAGGTTACTGCCAAAACCAATGAAGTACACAAATAATTGCAACCACTTCGGCAGATACCACAACAAAGGTACACCAAAGCTGCTGTAGTAGCCACCTATCGTTTCAGCGGTCTGGTAATCTTTGACTAAGATGTTTACATATCTGCTGATCTGCGCCCCTTCCATTGAGGACAACCCAGTTGAAGCAAGACATTACCAATTAAGGCTCACCACTTTGCTAAGATGGATTACAAAACAACTTCGGTAAAGAACGACCACTAATTCAACTCAAAACAGGGAAAAGGCAGAATATATGTTGACTGTCTCATCTCCTCTGATCAGAACCCCATTTGTCCAAGGTGCTGAACAGTCAGAGAGACGTTTATTCTTAGTCCATAAGCAATCAAAGCAGGACATTGCCTTTGAGACGTCACAGCTTTGCCAAGATGGACTAAAGAACCTTCCTAAACAATGACTTGTAGTTAAACTCGAAAGAGATCAAAAGGCTAGTTAAACTCGAAAGAGATCAAAAGGCAGTAAATGAATTACTTAATGTTTCATCTCCACTCATCAGAACCCCATCCATTTTGCCAAGGTGCTGAACAGTTAAGAGTGACATTTATTTTTAGTCCATTGACATTCAAAGCAAGACATCGCCAAGTAGGCTTCAATGCTTTGCCAAGATGGACTACTAAGCCATGTTTGGTTAAGAATGGTCACAAACTAAAATACAAAAATGATGGATATCTTGAAGTAAGCAACAACCCTAGATGGTTAAAAATGGATATCTTGCAATGATTAGAACCTCATCTCGCTGATGAGCTGAACCATCACAGAGACATCTTTTCTTAGTCACTAGCATCCAAAGCGGGACACTGACACTAAGACCTCACAACTTTGCCAAAATGGACTAAAGAACCGTTTGTAAAGAGTGACTACTAGTTAAACCCACAAAGGCAGTAAATGACTTATCTAATGTATCATCTCCACTAATTAGAACACCATTTCATTGAGGTGCTGAACCGTTAGAGATACATTGCTCTTAGTCTGTTAGCATTCAAAGTAAGATATCACTGAGTAGGCTTCCATGCTTTGCCAACAAGATGGACAGCAGTACAAATTTGTTGAAGAATGGTGACTGGCCAAAACTCCAAAAAAGATTAATGGTTCAAATAAGCAATGCCCCAACAGGCGGAAAATGTGACGGTAGTATCTAATCTCCACCGATTTGAACCACATTTTACCAAGGTGATGATGTGTTAGAGAGACAAATTTTATCTTAGTTCATCGACATTCAAAGCAGGACCTGCAAGACTTCCAAATTTTCCAGATGGGATAGAGCATTCAGCGACTAGGTCTGGATCAGAAGAAATGCCATTCTAAAAAAGGGCATACCCAGTGCTCAAAGCTCCCACACAAAGTGGAGCCTGGAAAGGAAATTTCTACACATCCTTACCCGTGCACAACAATTCTGTAAGGCTGGTTCAAACCCAGGACCTCCAGGCGACAAGTGGAGAGAGTCTAACACTGCGCTAGGCCCGCCTTTCGGATGAACTGATACTCTAGCTACGGTAGATACACACTCCCATTTCAGTGGTTCATTACACCTAAACTAGACATTGCGTGTATGGGCTTCATCACATTGCCACTTGACAAAGGGGTCACTCTATGTTTTTACAATTATAAGAACCATTCTATACTATAACTAATCATGTGGAACACCTAGAAGGCTATAAATGATATAGATATCACAAGATGAACTGACCCCCTAAAGGAAAACTGCAGTGGTTGAGGAAGAACACCTACCTCCATAGTCCTTGTGCTCGGGATCAACATAAGAATCAGGAAGCACGAACAGAACACCAGGAATGCCTGTGACATACCAAACGGGGCGTTAGATATATTAGTCTTCTATCTAAAGAGAAACAAGAGGGTAATGCTAGGTACAGAGGGAGGACAACAAACCTTCCAGTTTGTTGGATGTTTCCTCATCAATCTCACACCCGAAACCGAAGTATCGCTCACAGGAGACGTTGTAAATCTTCCTCTTGGCTTCCTCCTCGCTTCATCCGGGACAAGACAAACCAAAATAAGAGTTAGATACAGAACTACACTACCCTGTCTCACAGCAATCATGTGTTTATCTGAAAGTTGGAACAGAAATGAGGGGAACACATCAGGGTCGGGTCGGGTCGGGTGGGGGCGCACCTTCCGAGGACCTTGGCGAGGGTCTGGATGTAGCAGTCGATCATCTGGTGCTTGGTGGCGCCCTCGCCGCCGGGCTTGTCCATGACGATGAGCCAGTGCTCGTAGTCGCACCCGGGGAACAGCGGCGCCATCTCGGTGGGCGCGCGGTCCCCTCCGCCTCCTCCTCCTCCGGAACGGGCCGGCGAGTACCCGTCGCCGCCGGGCCGGCGCGCCATCCCGCGGAGGAAGCCGAGGCGGGAGGCGACGGCCGCGAGGGCCGCCGGGCGCAGCAGCGGCTCGTGGGGCGCCGCCGCCGCCGCGCCCCCGCGGCGGAGGAGGGCGGAGATGGTGACGGGGGAGGAGGACGCGCGGCGGGCGAGGAGCCTCCGGGCTCCGGCGGCTGCTGCGGCGGCGGCCATCTGCGTAAAACCCTAGCGGCTGCAGTGGATTCCCGGTGGTGCGAGGTGGGGTGGGTGTCTGTGAGCGTGATGGACTTTGGGTAGTTGAGGACGGGTTTGTTCTTGCTCAGATGGGCCTGTAGGCCAAATACGGGCCGGATGTGCGAGTACTAAATATCAGTTATTTTTTTTTAACATCAGTACAGACACGAGCGCTCATATACACGTGCATACACTCATTTTTATGAACACACATACATCCTACCCCTATGAGCACCTTCGAAATATTGAGCCGGCATATCATCTTGAGATTTACGAAGTCACCGTAGACGCCTCGTCGTCGGCGGGAACGTCTCCTCGCACTGAATGCACATCGTCGGAAATTCTGAAATAAATATAGGAATAAATACAAGCACCAGGATTTGAACTCTGATGGGCTGGAAATACCACAGTCCCTCTAACCATCCAACCATTGGTTGGTTCGCTTTAAGATTAGTTATTATTACTAGGTGTTGTGTTAATTTTTTATATTATTACTAGTATATGGCAACCCCTAAAAAACACTAGTATATGGCACATGCATTTAGAGATTATTGGTGGAAACAAATGAAAAACTGGATCATATTTAAATTTTTTTGCAAAAAAAACTTTCAACCTATTTACCTTCAATCATGGTAATACAACGAATATTAGAAATAATAAAAATTACATTCAAATTCGTAGACCATCCAGCAACAACTACAAACACTAAAACAAGCCGAAAACATGCTACCTTCATCGCCACTCTCTCATCAAAAACAAAATGGACCGGCGGCGGCAGGAGGGAGAGGAACCCTAGGCTTTGGAGCCATGGCGGCTGAGTTTTGCATCTACCTGAAATAAAGGACGGTGCGCTTCTTACCCTTAAAAATTTATGTAGATTACCCATCACTACCACCCGTATGTTGAATGTAGATTCGTTATTTTCCTTTCACCTGAGCGACGCAGCGGTTGGGCAAGTCCATGCTCTAGCGCTTCATGGGCATGCCACATGTTCGACAGTTTGTGGTCATCTAACTTGTCTCAAACGTGCAGATACGATCATATTATGCGTATCCACAGGTCTTGAACATGCAACCAACTAAAACAACAGGAGTTGCTACACCACTGTAGCATTCACGATGTACTAATATGGATAGCAATATATATTGAACCAGTATGCGTGCGGAGCTGCACACGCTACTTTGTTTTAAGATATTTGATTGATGTAGGTACTAAAATTATGTACTCCTAAAAAAAGGAACTGAAATTTATGTTTAAATATTAGTGTGTTAAATATTATAATACAAATGGTGATTAGTAAGTGAAAAACATTTAAATATAAGCCTGTGTATATAATATATATTTAGCATTACTAATAAAAGATATTTGTAAAACGTATGTACTCCCTCCGATCCGAAATAATTGACGCAACCTCTATACCTCCAATCCAAATTGATTGACGCAACCTCTATACAATATTGTATATAGGTTGTGTCTAATTCGGATCACAGGAAAATAAAATAAAATTATGTTCAAATATTTGTATGTGAAAAATATTATACATACACATATTTATTAGTAAATAATAGATTTAAATGTAAACCAATGTATTGTATAGAAATGTTTAGTTAATCCGAATGTTTAGAATGTTTATTAAATAGATATTTTTAATTAATCCAAAAGTTATAATTATAAATATAGGTAATGCGGACATTTAAAATGTTTAGACACGATTGAATATTCATTTCAACGGCTTAAATTTTAATTATGAATGTTTTTAACTGCACGGACATTGAGATATACATATGTGCGTATAATTATTGAAATGTTTATATAATTAAAACAATATTTTTGAATTTTAATTTTACAAAGACTTTTATTATTTTAAATTGTACAAACATTTTTGTAATTCATAAACATTTTTTAAAATATATAAATATTTTGAAAGTAATACGTGTACAATTTGTTAAGTAGTTTCGTTTGTATTTACAATAGATCATAATTTACACACTACGTTCAAATTTATAAAAAAAAGCAAAAGGTGTAAAATGGGCTGCACTGATCATAGCCCATTTCAGCTGACGGGCGCAAGTATTTGAAAGAAGATATAAAGGGTAGTCATCCGACTCGCATGCCCCTGCATGAAAGTACTAGCCGCGTAGAAGCATCTACTCCGTATTTCCTAGCAGAAGGCGGGAGGAGAAGGCGGAGGGGGTCTCCGAGCTAGGGCGGGGCCCGGCGGCGGTGTGGGCATCGCCCGTGCAGGGGCGGGCCTAGAGAGAAAATGATCCGGTGTCCCATCATATAATCACTCACAATATTCATCTAAGAATGGGGCGCCCTTCACTATAGTTTGCATTAAATTTACAAAGAAAAATTCCTGCACCCGGTGTCCTGTGCACCCGGGTGGCTCAACATGGGTACGCCCCTGTGTACAACTAGGCCAGAAAGCTTCAGTTCCATGGAGTGTGTGCAAAGGAGACTAAAATCTCTGCACCTGTCCGAGGCAGAGAAGAAGGGAGTGGAGCTAGGAAGGAGGAATGCGAGCCAGCTAGGATCCGGGAAGCTACATGCTATTGGCAAAGTGATGTCAGATAGACCAGCGAGGATTGACACACCGGTGAACACCTTGGGAAGAATCTGGTGCCCTTTCAATGGGATTGAATGCAAGGACTTGGGCATGAACAGATTCCTTTTCACCTTCGGAGATGAGGCAGGGAAGAAAAAAAAGCCCTCAATGGAGGTCCCTGGATGTGCAACAAAAGCTTGCTAGTGATAGAGAATTTTGACCCAAAGAAGACCCTGAATGAGTATGAATTCAGATTAATACCAATTTGGGTAAGAATCTACGGCATTCCCATGGGGCCAATGAGTAAGGAATCAGGTGCAGAAATAGGGAAGAATATTGGCGAAGTATTAGATGTTGATGTGGATGATTGCGGAATGGCGATGGGAGAATATTGGCGAAGTATTAGATGTTGATGTGGATGGTTTTGCCACGGCATCAACTTAAGTCACAAACTAGCCCATGCTTGAGGATATGTGTGGCTATCATAATTATATGCACTCTGCGTAGTGAGAAACTATTGAAATTTTGCTGTGTGACTCATGGTTCATGTTAATGAAACTAGGGCAGTGCTCTGTTCTTCATAAATTTTGTTGAAAATTTCAGTAACAGAACTTGAGAAAACCTATGAGTGTGCACTTTTTGCGAATCAGTTTGCAGTTGTACAGAAGCTCTAGTCTCTACAATAATTAGTGACCGAGCAACAAGTATATACGGAGAACCGATGTGGCAATGGCAACATAGCTTTACAGGTCCCTGCCATTGAATTGGCCTATAATCCGGCCACATCGTTTGCACCTTTATTTTCTTGGGGCACTGATATTGACTTTTGGCAGGTGTCGCATCCTGAATAAAACCAACGACTGGTGCAATCTATTTATATCGAGGGAGAGTGCGCAAAAATATGGTATCATAAAGAAAAGGAGCATTCATGGAGAAGAAGTCACTGCATATGCTTTCTCACAGTGGGATAGGAAGCAGCCAAGCTTAGGGTCCTGTTTGGATACTCTAACTCATTTAAAGGTTAGAATCAGATTCTAACCCTGAACTAACCCTAGACTAAGGGTGTGTTTGGTTTGTATCCTCATCAATTATTGCCTGGCTTGGAATTATGCCTGGATCTGACTAGTGGTTGTTTGGTTGCTGCCCTGGAAAAAATAAAGCTTGCCTGGCTTAAACTTCCTGTACTGTAATTAGCCTGGGCTGGACTTCAGGCATTGTAGTTAGCCTGAGCCAGGCGACCGAACTGGGACGCCTGGGTGTGCTGCCTGGGAGCTAAGCGGCAGCCTGGCTGCATATAAAATAAACAATAGCACCATAAAATGTGTTGACAGGACTTTGATGCTATGCCTGGGTCAGGCACCAACCAAACATATCATCGCCAGGCTAGCCTGGCCAGGCTGAAAAATTCAAAATCTCATGTCCACGCCAGGCAGCAGCAAACTACCAGGCATGAGGCTGAGGACTCGATCCAAACACGCCCTAACTCTAGTCAAAGAGGTGGGGTTAGATAGAGCGCGGATACGGCGAGGCGCCTTCATGGGCGGTGCCAGAAGAAGAGAGGGAGAGGACGAGAAGCTTCGAGAAAGTGGGGAGGGATCTGCTACGGGGAGAGCGAGAGAAAAATGTATTTTTTATGATCTCGAGAAGAACTAACCCAAATAAGCACCTCTTGGATGGGTTGGATTTTTTGGATGGGTTAGATGCATCTAACCCAAACTTTTTTTCGATAAAGGGCGCTTTTATTATCTCAAAAAGTAGCATCAAGAGGATACAAAGCATTAGGAGTAACACCTGGCCCCTGCATAATTAAGATGCACACATCCAATCACCTAATGTCTTATAAAAAGAAAGAAAAAAAGACGACAAATGGGCGACAGTAGAGTCATATAGACTGACACTATGTCTATGTCGAAAGGGGTGGTGGACCGATCCGGAGATTACGCTGCCACCAATGTTGGATAAAAACCTCCGTAGCCACCTGCTCCAACCGCGTACACACCGCCTTGAACAACTGTTGGTACTCCACTCATTGTAGCGTAGACCACGTATGAAGCGAGTGTGTACAACGGAAAATAACCTGCAAAGAAGAAGCATTTTCGTTATTGAAAACCAAATTGTTTCTACATAGCCAAAGCAACCATAGTAAGGCATACGCTCCCACCCTTATTAGCGTTTTCAACCTATTTGGAATACCATCCAACCAATGATCAAAAATATTGGCGACACTTGTGGGCGGATACAAATTTGACGCTATTTGGATGACTGACCATGTAGAACATGCAAACTTGCATTGAAAAAAAGGTGTTTGATTGTCTCTTCATGAGTGCAAAAACAACACTTCTCACTCCCTGGCCAGTTGCGCTGTGCGAGGTTGTCTTTGGTTAGAACAACTCCCATACGAAGATATCACATGAAAATTTTAACTTTTAGTGGAATCTTTGACTTCCAAATTTTCTTGTTATTACTCATTGGTATCTTAGAATGCGTGAGCGCACGATACATAGAGTCTACTGTGAAAGACTCTGATGCAGTAAGGTTCCAGTGAAACACATCCCGTCCTTATGTCAAATTGATCAAATCCAGACGGGATAAAAGGTTATGCTATGATGTAAGACAGGGGCCAATCAAATCCCGCCTAAACGAAATATTGGGCGGGAATGAACTGAGCACCTGCGTAATAGTTTTATTCTTATCGCGAGCGATGTTGTACAAGGCTGGATATTGTTCTCGGAGACGACATTGCCTAGCCAGATGTCTTCCCAAAAACGAATCTCCGACCCGTCCTTTATCACGAAAGACCCAAAACGAAAGTGATGTTTCTTTGCTGCCATTAGGCCAGCCCAAAAGTGCGAGTCACCAGGTTTCTAATATGCCTGAGACACCGCCTTTTGACTTAGATACTTGTTGCGCAGCATGGTTTGCCAAATACCATCCTCAGTAAGAAGTTTAAACAACTACTTACTAAGTAGGGCCTCATTCTTGACTTTCAGGTCATGAATTCCAAAGCCACCTTGGTCTTTTGGCCTACAAACCACACTCCATTTGGCCAACCTGTATTTTTTCTTTTCACCATCTCCTTTTCAAAAAAATCTGGATCTAAAATAGTCCAGTCTTTGCAGGACCCCTTTTGCATCTAACCCAAACTAACCCTTCTGTTTGGATATTTTTGGGTTAGTTGAGCCGAAACTAACCCAAGTTAACTCTAACCCATGGATCCAAACAGGGTCTAGGATTCAGGATAACATGAGATTTTTTGGTGTGCTAATACGACATACTAAAACAATTCACAGCTAGCACTCGACTATAGTTGTTCCAGCCTGGGGTAGACGAAGCTAAGAAAAATAAGAGGGCTGCCTGCCTGCCTAATCATACGTGCTGATACATGTATTTGCCTAAGTCTATCCACATCATGGGCCAATGCGTACGTTAGTTGGTTGACTCCTCCCCCATGGACGTTTATTAGGCTTCTGGAGTTGACTGGACTTAACACTTGCTTCTAACGTGGTAGCACTACCCGCAGTCGCAGGGACGTGCTTCTTCTTGCCCTTGCCTTTGGTGGTCGCAGCCCTGCTTTGCATTCACACCCTTCTCGTTCGAAGACGCCGCTGTACCTCTTCGATTGCTGCCCAGGCATCCTTGAACATCCGCAGTTTCATGGCGGACATCATGTCGGGAGGATAGAGTAATTCGATGTGGAGGGGGGGGGGGGGGGGGGGGGGAGGGGGGGGGGGGTACTCAGTGAGCGAGCATGAGTTGTTATGCGATGTGTGGTTGGCCATAGCTACAGACTTTATAGGCAGGAACTCAAGGGGCTCCATCTTTTGGCAGCGAGTGCATGCTTCTTCTCCGTAGCTAACAAATTTCGGGTCCTATGACATGCACGTCATCCATGAACGTTGTGTGAAGTCGATATCACATCGATGGTAGCAACTCTGACATGTTTTTTTGCGGTGTGATTCAATGAGTGGAGACAATGTGTCCATTGGGCTCGTCAACCATGAAGATCAAAAGTATTGCTTCTTCTTGCTCTACATATTGGTAAATTCACGCGCTCAATGTTGCTCTACATGTTGTATAGTCTGCACGTGATGTCGTGATGTACTAAAGGACATAGGACATACCATTCATGCACATAGGTTGTTAGATGGAACTCAAGGGATAGTATGTTTGGGATGACATATGCCGATTCTGCCTCAAGTATCGTTGAATTTGGAATTGACCAATTCGAAAAACTTAACAAACATCCGTTATCTCGGATGATAATATTGACATTTGAACTATTTCTGTACTATGAATATTTGCATGTTATTTATGAATGAATTGTGCTATTTTCTGTAATATAATTTTGGTGTTGCGGTCTTATAGAAAAACAATGAAGGCGGTCATTTAGAGGAAATGGTTGGATGACCGGATCCTGCATCAGTGTCCATTGACTGGACCGGACCAGTTCGTGAACAAATAGTTTGTCCGTTCAGGGGATGGCGTTGAAGATGTACTTAGACAAGATTTGCCAAAAAGAAAAGAGCTGGTGCAGGCTGCCAACGCTAATCAGGAGTAAACTTGACTGTTTCGGATCCGCTGTGACATTTATTTTGAGTCCATCCGCTATGACAGGTGAATCGAAAGAATAGTCCAAAGTCCAGGTTCAGCTCATATATAGTGTCCGCGTGGCCTTGCGCTATTTTCTGCACGAAAAGGCCTTGTGCCCTCCTCCGCTACGTCGCCGTGTATACCCAGGAGGAATCACCCATGCTATCGGAGACTACGTCGACGTGTATCTCTCCTTACGGAGGAAGAAGAACAACACCGCCAGGGTGAGGGCATCCATTGAGTTCAGCCTGGTGGACGCCGGCGGATCTTCAGCCTCGCGTACGGCGACAATGGAGCTCGATTGCACCAGTGACACGATCGGCGCCGCCAACGGTCATAACAAGTTCAAGAAGAGGAGCGAGCTGGAGGCGCCGCCGTACCTTCGCGACGATCGCACCCTCATTCAGTGCGTCATCGCTCTTCACAAGGAATCGATTTTTTTTCTGGACATGATGGACATGACATCGCGAGCTGGTTGGTGACCTTGATTTTGCCATAGAGATAGTAGGATCAGATATAGTGCGATAAGTCGATGGTCTTGCCACGAGCTCTCGTAATGTATGCCTATTGTCTAAGGAAAGGAAGAAGGTTTTTCTTCTGGACAAACTAAAAAACTGTTTTCGCACACTTCTATTCAGACTTTTGAAGGGTACATTTATAGAAGACAATTATTTTATCGTAATGCCTTATCATTTATAGATATTTTGTTTTTGGGATCTTCATCTTAAAGGCTTGTATAATCATTCAATAATTCTTTTGCACCAAGACGTGGATCTAAGTGGCTTTCTAACATCCTAATTTTACCCTTTTACTTTATATATATCAAGTTTGTTGAACACCAGATGGAAACGTACTCGACACACGAAGTGCTTAATGCTACCGCGGTTGGGGTCCATCATCCAGCACTCCGTTTGCACGAGTTGGACCTGAAAGATTCTTTGTTGGGGGAGGATCTATCAATGCCGTCAGGCCTGGAGAATGGACACCAGGAACCATTTGTTATTAGTCGATGGGTTCTGTTCTTTCTGTTTGTTAGCAGAAATTCAGTGAATTTTAGTCGCTTACATGGTACAACCTTTATACGCCCAAATGCACCTCACCCATCATATGATGACAACAAACCTTCTTCCTTTCTTCTGGTAAAAGTACTGTTTGCAAAATGATCATCGATCAGCTAGGTGATCAGTGTATAGTTGTTGTTACTCAGGTTTTGTGTATTACAGCTCTGATTGCGCTTCTTATGATATTTGGACCATCCATTCTTTCTTGACAAAGTCACTAGTAGTTTATTTCTCCTGTTCTATAAGTGTGTAGTGTCATTAATTATGCATTCAACTTTTTATCAACATCCCTTGCTATAATTTTATTGTAATCATACGATGGGTACAATCTCTCAAGCAATAGGAATTTTTATCTCAAATGTCACAGGAGTCATTTTATTATGAACTTCCTAATGAGGAATCGTTATGTGTTCATGATTATAACTTTGATCATCTAGGTACAATGCATGCTTCATGAGAACCTGATGTCTCTTTTGCTATTGGCAAGAGATGTGCACTGACTTTGTTACTGATGCTGCTCCTGTCCTAATTGCAGATGCATTTGATACGGATTTACTACTCTCTTGTATGGAAACACTGAAACACGGTAAAGTTGTTGACATTCCGAGTTACGACTTCAAAACACATTAGTACTTATGTGCAAGAAAGGTAATACTATACAAAGGTGTGGTTAGGACCAACAACAATTTGATAAGATGCCGAAATCAAATTTCTGGCAACGGCATTCTTCTAATGGATCTGTATCTGCTATAGATCATTAGTCCTTTGCAAACAATTTGATAAGATGTTGGAATGAAAGGTGTCATCAGGACTAACAAGAAAAAAATGACTGTCATAATCGAAAAAAGACTTATGTCATCAAATGTTTCCTGTAAGAAACAATTAGTGTCCAACATTGCGTTGCAGGCCACTCACATCCATGAAGAAATGGTGGGGCTGCTCTGCTGAGATGGCCACGGATAATAAAGAAGGAAAAAGGGATTGAGGCTGTTACTACTATGTATGTTGCCTGGAATATTTGGAAAGAGCGAAACGGAAGACTCTTTGAAGGAAAAGATACCACCACATCATTGGGAGCTGCTGAACTTGTCTGAAGCGACGTCGCTCTTCTTTAAGATGCTTGCCAGAACTAATTTAGGCCTTTGTACAGCGAAGTGCCATCTTATCTTGGCTGGTTCGATTGTTTAGCCTTTTGTTTTCTGATCTTTACCCTGTAAAAGGATTGTAATTCCGCCTTTTCAATGCCAAGCCCCTCTTTGACAGTCCTGGTTTTGGCCGTTGTTATATTCATTTTCTACATAAGCAATATCCTTACGCTCCTGAACACAACGTCTTACCCCAAAATCTCTCTCCCCCACAGCTCGCAACCATTGCGGTTCAACCCCTCGTTTTACGCGGTCGCGCGCGTCTGACTCTCAGCATCGATGCTCTGCAACCCCCGCCTGCCATTGCATAACATGGCACCCTGCAAGGTATGCCTGTGCTGAAAATGCACGCTGCTGCAACAAGGCAGGTGTTGCGCTAGGCCGGCAAGTGCACGCTGCGGCAACAAGGCAAGCGTTCCTCTAGGCCGGCAGCTGGTGCGAACAGCGTATGCAACAGAGGCAGCTGGGGCTATTGCGAGGCCTAGTGGCAGTGTGCTTGCTCGCTCCTGGAAAGGTCTTCTAGGGATGCTAGCGGCGCTGTGGCAAGCTACAAGCAGAGTGCCAAACAAGCAAGCGATGCTGCAAGTGGTTACCATTGCTGGAAGGCCAGGAACAAGTACGGCGAGGGGGCACTATTGTGGTGTGATGCTGATAGGATTTTCTGCGAGCGCGATGCCGCGACTGTGTCCACCGGTGGTGTGAGGCCAGAGACGGGTATGACAAGGGAGTGTTTCGGTGGTGTGCTGCAAGCCGGTGTTGTGAAGAGAGCACTGTGCTGAAAAGGCCGCCGAGGGTGCTTTGAGTTGCAATGATGATCAACGGTATTGTGATGGCAGCCGATGATGCTGCATGGCACTGGAGATGGCCGTTTGCGAGCCTCCAAGATGATCAGGCGACAACGCGATAAGGACGACCAAGGATTTCATCAAAGGCTGGCGAGTCGATAGATCTGGGAGCGCGACTGGTCGCTCGACTCCCAGTACTAGCCGTATTTGTTATCTGAAATTTAATTTAGTCATATTATTTTGACTAGAATTAGTTTCTGTGCGGTCCAGTGTTAGGAGTAAATCACGATGAGGTATGTCTTCTATCTGCCGCACATACCGCTTTGGAGGTCTCAGGGTGAAAATTTTAAAACTACACGCGATCATGCTCAGGGTCCGATGGGAGTGGCTCACGAGAACGGATGAGGCGCGGCCATGGCAGGGTCTGTAACTTGTGCTCGATCATTCCTCGATCGCGAGGCGAGGGAGGTGTTTGATAGTCTTGTCTCGATTTCGGTGGGCAATGGCAAGAAGGTCTTATTCTAGTGTGACCGCTGACTAGATGGTCAAGTACATATGGGTGTGATGCCCTCGGCCAAGTACATATGGAAGTCTTGGGCATCATTAAAGTGCAAAATGTTCACGTGGTTGGCAGCAGCACAGTACAGGATCGGCGAGCTCGCCATGGACTCCAAGATCAAACCTCACCGCGCTTCACTTGCCTACAAGAGGAAGACACCGTGGACCATATCCTCGTCCAATGCCCATACGGCAGGGAGGTATGGCACCTCACGTTTAGCCACTATGAACCGGCGATCGGAAGTCCATCATCATACGACACACCCATGCAATGGTGGGCCACGGCCAGGACCTCTCTCATCACAAGGCCGAAGGAAGGGTTTGATTCTCTCATGATGGTCACCACGTGGTCTCTTTGGAAGCAGCGGAATGCAAGGGTATTTGGCAGAATCGCGCAACAGCTAACCCCTACACAGGCGAAGGCGCAGATCGTCGCGGAAGTCGAAGAGTGGAGAAAGGCCGAAGCTTTAAGTGTCCCTGTTGGTGTTGGCGTGGGTGATCGACCGAGCCTTTGTTCGCAAAGACCTCGGTCTTCTTGTAAATGTCTTTGCTCTCGTGGTTGGGGTACTCTTGAAAAAAAACGGGGATTCAGCGTGGCGTGCTGCTCAAGAAATCCATCAAACCCAGCTTTTTATTGGTTGCCGACTTGCCGTCGTCGTAGCTAAGCCTCCTCGTCTTCGATCACTTCCAAAGAGATGGGGGAGGGGGAGAAGGCCATGATTAGAGTACTGTCCGTCACTGCCGTCGGATTGGCCTGTACAGCGTTGAGGCTGTACGAGGAAGAGCTCAGGTCCCTCTTCACCTCCAGGCCGGCCTTCCTCAAGACCTTGGACCCCGCCGGGGCTGATCCGGTCATCGGCCGCGACGACGAGATCGACCGGGTCATCTGCATCCTCTGTGGCCGGACCAAGAACTGCGCCGCGCTTGTCGGCGCGGCCGGCGTCGGCAAGACAGCCATCGTCGAGGGCCTCGCCCAGCGCATTGCCGCTGGGGCGGTCCCCGCCATGCTCGCCGGGGCCCGCGTGGCGGAGCTCGACGTCGGGGCGATGGTCGCGGGGACTCAGTGGCGTGGCATGTTTGAGCAGCGCTTGAAGGATGCCATCAAGCAGGTGGAGGATGCCCGTGGCAAGCTCATCCTCTTCATAGACGAGATGCACATGATTGTTGGTGCTGGCGACCGAGACGGCACCGGGGACGCCGCCAACATCCTCAAGCCGGCGTTAGCCCGTGGCCGCATCCGTTGCATAGGCGCTACCACATCTGAAGAGTACCGCAGATACATTCAGAAGGATGCGGCGCTCGATCGGCGGTTCCAAAGGGTTGATGTCGAGGAGCCGAGCGTGCCGGCGACCGTTGCCATCCTGCAGGGGTTGAAGCACCGGTACCAAGACCATCATGGACTGACGATTCGCGACGATGCTCTAGCTGCTGCCGCACAGCTCGCCGCCCGTTATATTACAGGTAGTATATTTGTCATGTGGTTAAGAATTTAATTTAATGTACTTTCATATTGGGTCTGTGCATCTTGAAGAAATTGTGGATTTTACTCTTGTCAGGTCGCCAGTTTCCTGATAAAGCAATTGATTTGATGGACGAGGCATGCACTACCGTGAAGTTGCATAAGCAAAAAGAAGTTCAAAATAAGGAAACTAACACTACAAATGCACCGGAGGAGTTAACCGTTGGTCCATGCCATATTGCCCAGGTAAATTAACATCCCTTGCTAATCGTATCAGTGTGAGTAGTTTTCATTTGTTTCCGTGTGATGTTCATATGCCATGTTCTATTGTTATATGAAGGTTGTGAGCCGGTGGACTAAAATTCCGATCACCACACTTGGTAGAGTGGAAGAGAAGTTGAGCCACCTAGCAGACAGATTGCATGAGAGGATTGTTGGACAGTTTGAAGCGGTTAACTTGGTTGCCCAAGAAGTGCTACGTTCTAGGGTCGGCTTTGATCAATCTGGCCAACCAATTGGCTCTTTCCTCTTTTTGGGCCCGGCTGGTGTTGGAAAGACAGAGCTTGCGAAAGCACTTGCGGAGAAGTTGTTTGACAATGAGAAGGCATTAGTCCGCTTTGACATGTCTGAATATGCCGACAGTGGTTCTGTGTCACGTCTCGTTGGAGGACCTCGAAGGTTTAGCTTCTACACACTTTGGACTTGTATTTCTTTCTGAAATTCCTACTCATGTCTCACTTTTTCATTCGACTTTCTGAAGCTATGAAGAAGACGGACAACTCACCGAGAAAGTCAGGAGCCAACCGTATAGCGTTGTTCTTTTTGACGACGCGGATAAGGCACATCCCTCGATATTCAAGGTTCTTATTCAACTCCTTGATGATGGCATGCTGGTTGATGGGAAAGGACGCAACGTAAATTTCAAGAACACTATCATCATCGTGAGCTCAACTCTAGGAGCAGAGAACCTGTCAGCTAGAATGGACAGAGAAAACATAGAAACTGCACGAGATCTTCTCATGAAACAGGTATGTGTATCCCAAACTGTCCCTTGTAAAGTCCCGGTGCGCACCCTGTCGATTGATAAATTTACTTGTTGATGCTGCAGGTCGAGAAACGCTTTAAGCCTGAATTTCTCAACAAACTGAGTGAAATTGTGATGTTTGAGCCGCTTTCACACGATGAACTGAGGAAGATCACAAGAATCCAGATGAAGAGGGTCATTGATACGGCAGCTTATAAGGGCATCTCTCTGCTTGTAACAGATGCCGCATTAGATGTCATTTGGTCAGAAGCACATGACACGGTAAGCACAGCATGTTATTTTTACCAAACCAAATCATACTTATTTGGGTAGTTATTTGTACATATCCTGCTTACGATGCATACATATACTATGTATTGCAGGTGTATGGCGCAAGGCCAATTAAAAGGTGGATGAAGAAAAATGTGACAAGAGTTCTTGTGGACATGCTGGTCAATGGAGAAGCATCTCAAGGGTCGACCATCTCCATCGATGCTGCTGACGATAATAAGGGGCTGAAATACCAGGTACAGAAGTAGCATGCCGGAGGTGGCAGATCTACGTGGCCAGATATGAGTTTGTGTGCTATATCTGTATCTGTAACAAACCGGTCAGTACAAGTTCCACGTTTACGGGTAATTAATCTTGCTTGGTGGGACTTGTACTTCTTCTTTTTTGAGCATCAGTACCGACATAAGCGCTCATATACACGTGCATACACTCATCCCTATGAACGCACACACGCACATCCTACCCCTATGAGCACCTCTGAGAGACTGAGCCGGCATATTATCTTGAGATTTACGAAGTCACCGTAGGCACCTCGTCGTCGACGGGAACGTCTCCTCCCACTGAAAGCGCATCGCCGGAAATCCTGAAATAAATCCAGGAATAATGCGAGCACCAGGATTTGAACCCTGGTGGGTTGGGGATACCACTGTCCACCTAACCATCTCAACCACAGGTTGGTTCGCAGGTGGGACTTGTACTTCATGATGTGCCCACCGAGGAAAGGGAAAACCTCTATGACTGACCGATACTGAGTTTAGATCTTCTATATGAAAACTAAGCCTCGGCTTGAGCTGACTCTGATTTTCTACGTCGAAACCTTTCTCCCTCTCAGCCAGCGCACCCTCCTCAGCCGGAGCCACCAATACTCCCCCAATCTGGCGTCCGCCTTGTCAAAGGTGCGCATTGGCCATCTCTATGACAATCAGCCATTGGGCCTCGCTCGGGGAGGTGGCGGGCTTGAATTAGCCTGTCTGAATTTGAGATGCCATTGTAATATTTGAAGAAGAAGGACGGTCAGTACATCGCTTACCTGGGAGCTTGTGCCCAATCAATGTCGACCGGTGGGAACAGCAACATCGAGCATGGACGTTGTGGAGATATGACCCGGCGAGGGTGTGAAAGCTCGATGGCGACAAGCTGTGGCTGCTAGAGGTCAATGGCCTCGAGAGCCACACTACCATACCAAACTCGGCGTAAAAGGGCATACATCTGACAACTTGAAAACTAAGCCTCGGCTTGAGCTGACTTTGTGACCCATTTTCTCTCTCCAGCAGCCGCGCCCTCCTCAGCCCCGAGCCCCCGACGCTTACCCGATTTGGCGGCCGCCATGTCGGTGGTATGCATCGGCGGCACATTGTAATTGTGCCATCTCTCTGAAAACTCGCTCGGGGAGGTGGCGGACTTGAATAAGACTTTGAGATGTTGGTGTAATAGTTGGTGTTGGAAATATGCCCTAGAGGTAATAATAAATTAGTTATTATTATATTTCCTTGTTCATGACAATCGTTTATTATCCATGCTAGAATTGTATTGGTAGGAAACTCAGATACATGTGTGGATACATAGACAACTCCATGTCCCTAGTAAGCCTCTAGTTGACTAGCTCGTTGATGAATAGATGGTTACGGTTTCCTGACCATGGACATTGGATGTCGTTGATAACGGGATCACATCATTAGGAGAATGATGTGATGTT
Source organism: Triticum monococcum (assembly GCA_034509565.1). Lineage (NCBI taxonomy): Eukaryota > Viridiplantae > Streptophyta > Magnoliopsida > Poales > Poaceae > Triticum > Triticum monococcum. The sequence goes on from CM067847.1 coordinate 22,529,622, forward strand.
CAAGACCCAATCCTAAGCCTAGCACAAAGATCGTGTAGTTCGTTCGCTAAAGCTTTTCTAATGTCAAGTATCATTTCCTTAGACCATGAGATTATGCAACTCCTGGATACCGTAGGAATACTTTGGGTGTGCCAAACGTCACAACGTAACTGGGTGGCTATAAAGGTACACTACAGGTATCTCCAAAAGTGTCTGTTGGGTTGGCACGAATCGAGACTGGGATTTGTCACTCCGTGTAAGCGGAGAGGTATCTCTGGGCCCACTCGGTAGGACATCATCATAATGTGCACAATGTGATCAAGGAGTTGATCACGGGATGATGTGTTACGGAACGAGTAAAGAGACTTGCCGGTAACGAGATTGGACAAGGTATCGGGATACTGACGATCGAATCTCGGGCAAGTATCGTACCGCTAGACAAAGGGAATTGTATACGGGATTGATCGAATCCTCGACATCGTGGTTCATCCGATGAGATCATCGTGGAACATGTGGGAGGCAACATGGGTATCCAGATCCCGCTGTTGGTTATTGACCGGAGAACGTCTCGGTCATGTCTGCATGCTTCCCGAACCCGTAGGGTCTACACACTTAAGGTTCGATGACGCTAGGGTTATAAAGGAAGTTTGTATGTGGTTACCGAATGTTGTTCGGAGTCCCGGATGAGATCCCGGACGTCACAATGAGTTCCGGAATGGTCCGGAGGTAAAGATTTATATATAGGAAGTCCTATTTCGGCCATCGGGACAAGTTTCGGGGTCATCGGTATTGTACCGGGACCACCGGAAGGGTCCCGGGGGCCCACCGGGTGGGGCCACCTATCCCGGAGGGTTCCATGGGCTGAAGTGGGACGGGATCCAGCCCAAAGTGGGCTGGGGCGCCACTTTCCCCTAGGGCCCATGCGCCTAGTGTGGGGGAAACTCTAAAGGAAGAGTCCCAGAAGGGGAAGGCACCTCCTAGGTGCCTTGGGGAGGAGGGATTCCTCCCTTGGCTGCCGCCCCCTAGGAGATTGGATCTCCTAGGGCCGGCGCCCCCCCTTTGGCCCCCCTATATATAGTGGGGGAGATGGAGGACTTCTTAGCTTTGCCTTTGGTGCAGCCCCTCCCCTCTCCCAAGTCCTTCTCCTCTCCCGTGGTGCTTGGCGAAGCCCTGCAGGATTGCCACGCTCCTCCACCACCACCACGCCGTTGTGCTGCTGCTGGATGGAGTCTTCCTCAACCTCTCCTTCTCCCCTTACTAGATCAAGGCGTCGGAGACATCGTCGGGCTGTACGTGTGTTGAACGTGGAGGTGCCGTCCGTTCGGCACTTGGTCATCGGTGATTTGGATCACGACGAGTACGACTCCATCAACCCCGTTCACTTGAACGCTTCCGCTTAGCGATCTACAAGGGTATGTAGATGCACTCTCCTTCTCCTCGTTGCTAATTCTCCATAGATAGATCTTGGTGACACGTAGGAAAATTTTGAATTTCTGCTACGTTCCCCAACAGTGGCATCATGAGCTAGGTCTATTGCGTAGATTCTATGCACGAGTAGAACACAAAGTAGTTGTGGGTGTTGATTTTGTTCAATATGCTTACCATTACTAGTCCAATCTTGTTTCTACGGCATCGTGGGATGAAGCGGCCCGGACCAACCTTACACGTACGCTTACGTGAGACCGGTTCCACCGACTGACATGCACTAGTTGCATAATGTGGCTGGCGGGTGTCTGTCTCTCCCACTTTATTTGGAGCGGATTCGATGAAAAGGGTCCTTATGAAGGGTAAATAGCAATTGGCATATCACGTTGTGGTTTTGCGTAGGTAAGAAACGTTCTTGCTAGAAACCCATAGCAGCCACGTAAAACATGCAAACAACAATTAGAGGACGTCTAACTTGTTTTTGCAGGGTATGCTATGTGATGTGATATGGCCAAAGGATGTGATGAATGATATATGTGATGTATGAGATGATCATGTTCTTGTAATAGGAATCACGACTTGCATGTCGTTGAATATGACAACCGGCAGGAGCCATAGGAGTTGTCTTAATTTATTTATGACCTGCGTGTCAACATAAACGTCATGTAATTACTTTACTTTATTGCTAACCGTTAGCTGTAGTAGTAGAAGTAATAGTTGGCGAGACAACTTCATGAAGACACGATGATGGAGATCATGATGATGGAGATCATGGTGTCATGCCGGTGACGATGATGGTCATGGAGCCCCGAAGATGGAGATCAAAAGGAGCAATATGATATTGGCCATATCATGTCACTATTTGATTGCATGTGATGTTTATCATGTTTATACATCTTATTTGCTTAGAACGACGGTAGTAAATAAGATGATCCCTCATTAAAATTTCAAGAAAGTGTTCCCCCTAACTATGCACCGTTGCGACAGTTCGTTGTTTCGAAGCACCACGTGATGATCGGGTGTGATAGATTCTAACGTTCACATACAACGGGTGTAAGACAGATTTACACACGCGAAACACTTAGGTTGACTTGACGAGCCTAGCATGTGTACAGACATGGCCTCGGAACACAGAAGACCGAAAGGTCGAGCATGAGTCGTATGGTAGATACGATCAACATGAAGATGTTCACCGATGTTGACTAGTCCGTCTCACGTGAAGATCGGACACGGCCTAGTTGACTCGGATCATGTAATCACTTAGATGACTAGAGGGATGTCTATCTGAGTGGGAGTTCATAAGATGAACTTAATTATCTTGAACATAGTCAAAAGGTCTTCGCAAATTATGTCATAGCTCGCGCTTCAGTTCTACTGTTTAGATATGTTCCTAGAGAAAATTTAGTTGAAAGTTGATAGTAGCAATTATACGGACTAGGTCCGTAAACTGAGGATTGTCCTCATTGCTTCATAGAAGGCTTATGTCCTTAATGCACCGCTCAGTATGCTGAACCTCGAACGTCGTCTGTGGATGTTGCGAACATCTAACATACACATTTTGATAACTACGTGATAGTTCAGTTAAACGGTTTAGAGTTGAGGCACCGAAGACGTTTTGAAACGTCGCGAAACATATGAGATGTTTTGAGGGCTGAAATTGGGATTTCAGGCTCGTGCCCACGTCAAGAGGTATAAGGCCTCCGACGATTTTCTTAGCCTACAAACTAAGGAGAAAAGCTCAATTGTTGAGCTTGTGCTCAGATTGTCTGAGTACAACAATCATTTGAATCGAGTGGGAGTTGATCTTCCAGATGAGATAGTGATGTTTCTCCGAAGTCATTACCCCCAAGCTGCTAGAGCTTCGTGATGAACTATAATGTATCGGGGACATATATGATGATCCTTGAGATATTCGCGATGTTTGACACCACAAAAGTAGAAATCAAGAAGGAGCATCAATTGTTGATGGTTGGTGAAACCACTGGTTTCAAGAAGGGCAAGGGCAAAAGGGATGCTTCATGAAACGCCAAATCAGCTGCTGCTCTAGTGAAGAAACCCAAGGTTGAACCCAAACCCGAGACTAAGTGCTTCTGTAATAAAGGAACAGCCACTGGAGCAGAATTACCCTAGATACTTGGTAGATAAGAAGGCTGGCAAGGTCGATAGAAGTATATTGGATATACATTATGTTAATGTGTACTTTACTAGTACTCCTAGTAGCACCAGGGTATTAGATACCGGTTTGGTTGCTAAGTGTTAGTAACTCGAAATAAAAGTTACGGAATAAACGGAGACTAGCTAAAGGTGAGATGACGATATGTGTTGGAAGTATTTCCATGGTTGATCAAATATCGTACGCTCCCTCTACCATCGAGATTGGTGTTTGCGTTGAGCATAGACATGATTGGATTATGTCTATCGCAATACGGTTATTCATTTAAGGAAAATAATGGTTACTCTGTTTATTTGAATAATACCTTTAATGGTCTTACACCTAAAATGAATGGTTTGTTGAATCTCGATCGTAGTGATACACATGTTCATGCCAAAAGATAGTAATGATAGTACCACCTACTTGTGGCACTGCCACGTAAGTCATATCGGTATAAAACGCATGAAGAAGCTCCATGTTGATGGATCTTTGGACTCACTCATTTTTTGAAAGGATTGAGACATGCGAACCATGTTTGTTGGTAGATATGCATGAAGAAACTCCATGCAAATGGACCGTTTGGACTCACTTGATTTTGAATCACTTGAGACATGCAAATCATACCACATGGGCAAGATGACAGAAAGCCTCGTTTCCAGTAAAATGGAACTAGAAAGCAACTTGTTGGAAGTAATACATTTTGATGTGTGCAGTCCAATGAGTGCTGAGGCGTGTAGTGGATATCGTTATGTTCTTACTTCACGGATGATTTGAGTAAATGTTGAGTATATTTACTTGATGAATCACGAGTCTGAATTATTGAAAGGTTCAAGTAATTTCAGGGTGAAGTTGAAAGATCGTCGTGACAAGAGGATAAAATATCTATGATATGATCATAGAGATGAATATCTGAATTACGAGTTTGGCACAAAATTAAGACATTGTGGAAATTGTTTCACAACTAATACAGCCTGGAACACCATAGTGTGATGGTATGTCCGAACATCATAACTGCACCCTATTGGATATGATGCATACCATGATGTCTCTTATCGAATTACCACGATAGTTTATGGGTTAGGCATTAGAGACAACCACATTCACTTTAAATAGGGTACCACGTAATTCCGATGAGATGACACCGTATGAACTATGGTTTAGGGAAACCTAAGCTGTCATTTCTTAAAAGTTTGGGGCTGCGACGCTTATGTGAAAAAGTTTCAGGCTGATAAGCTCGAACCCAAAGCGGATAAATGCATCCTCATAGGACACCCAAAACAGTTGGGTATACCTCCTGTCTCAGATTCGAAAGCAATAAGGGATTGTTTCTAGAATCGGGTCCTTTCTCGAGGAAAAGTCTCTCTCGAAAGAATTGAGTGGGAGGATGGTGGAGACTTGATAAGGTTATTGAACCATCTCTTCAACTAGTGTGTGGAAGGGCACAGGAAGTTGTTCCTGTGGCACCTACACCAATTGAAGTGGAAGCTTATGATAGCGATTATGAAACTTCAGATCAAGTCACTACCAAACCTCGTGGGATGACAAGGATGCGTACTACTTCAGAGTGGTACGTAATCCTGTCTTGGAAGTCATGTTGCTAGACAACAATGAACCTACGAGCTATGGAGAAGCGATGGTGGGCCCGGATTTCGATAAATGGCTCGAGACCATATAATCCGAGAGAGGATCCATATATGAAAACAAAGTGTAGACTTTGGAAGAGCTACTTGATGGTCATAAGGCTGTTAGGTACAGATGGATTTTAAAAGGAAGACGGACAATGATGGTAAGTATCACCATTAAGAAAGCTCGACTTGTCGTTAAGATGTTTTCCGACAAGTTCAAGGAGTTGACTACGATGAGACTTTCTCACCCATAGCGACGCTAAGAGTCTGTTGGAATTATATTAGCAATTACTGCATTATTTATGAAATCTTGCAGATAGGATGTGAAAACATTGTTTCCTCGATGATTTTTTTGAGGAAAGGTTGTATGTGATACAACCGGAAGGTTTTGTCAATCCTGAAAGATGCTAATAAGTATGCAAAGCTCCAACAATCCTTCTAAGGACTGGAGTAAGCATCTCGGAGTTGGAATGTATGCTTTGATGAGATGATCAAAGATTTTGGGTGTATACAAAGTTTATGAGAAACTTGTATTTCCAAAGAAGTGAGTGGGAGCACTATAGAATTTCTGATGAGTATATGTTGTTGACATATCATAGATCAGAAATGACGTAGAATTTCTGGAAAGCATATAGGGTTGTTTGGAAAGTGTTTTTCAATGGAAAGCCTGGATTAAGCTACTTGAACATTGAGCATCAAGATCTATAAGGATAGATCAAAACGCTTAATGGTACTTTCAAATGAGCACATACCTTGACATGATCTTGAAGGTGTTCAAGATGGATTAGTCAAAGAAGGAGTTCTTGCCTGAGTTGTAAGGTATGAAGTTAAGACTTAAAGCTCGACCACGGCAGAATAGAGAGAAAGGACGAAGGTCGTCCCCTATGCTTAAGACGTAGGCTCTATAGTATGCTATGTTGTGTACCGCACCTAAAGTGTGCCTTGCCATAAGTCAGTCAAGGGGTATAAGAGTGATCCAAGAATGGATCACAGGTCAGCGGTCAAAGTTATCCTTAGTAACTAGTGGACTAAGGAATTTTCTCGATTATGGAGGTGGTAAAAGAGTTCGTCGTAAAGGGTTATGCCGATGCGAACTTTGACACTAATCCAGATTATTCTGAGTAGTAAACAGGATTCGTATAGTAGAATAGTTATTTGGAATAGCTCCAAATGTAGCGTAGTAGTTGCATCTGCAAGATGACATAGAAATTTGTGAAGTACATACGGATCTGAATGTTGCAGACCCGTTGACTAAAACCTCTCTCACAAGCAACATGATCAAACCCAGAACTCATTGAGTGCTAATCACATAGTGATGTGAACTAGATTATTGACTCTAGTAAACTCTTTGGATGTTGGTTACATGGCGATGTGACCTGTGAGTGTTAATCACATGGCGATGTGAACTAGATTATTGACTCTAGTGCAAGTGGGAGACTGTTGGAAATATGCCCTAGAGGCAATAATAAATTGGTTATTATTATATTTCCTTGTTCATGATAATCTTTTATTATCCATGCTAGAATTGTATTGGTAGGAAACTCAGATACATGTGTGGATACATAGACAACTCCATGTCCCTAGTAAGCCTCTAGTTGACTAGCTCATTGATGAATAGATGGTTACGGTTTCCTGACCATGGACATTGGATGTCGTTGATAACGGGATCACATCATTAGGAGAATGATGTGATGGACAAGACCCAATCCTAAGCCTAGCACAAAGATCGTGTAGTTCGTTCGCTAAAGCTTTTCTAATGTCAAGTATCATTTCCTTAGACCATGAGATTGTGCAACTCCCGGATACCGTAGGAATACTTTGGGTGTGCCAAACGTCACAACGTAACTGGGTGGCTATAAAGGTACACTACAGGTATCTCCAAAAGTGTCTGTTGGGTTGGCACGAATCGAGACTGGGATTTGTCACTCCGTGTAAGCGGAGAGGTATCTCTGGGCCCACTCGGTAGGACATCATCATAATGTGCACAATGTGATCAAGGAGTTGATCACGGGATGATGTGTTACGGAACGAGTAAAGAGACTTGCCGGTAACGAGATTGAACAAGGTATCGGGATACCGACGATCGAATCTCGGGCAAGTATCGTACCGCTAGACAAAGGGAATTGTATACGGGATTGATCGAATCCTCGACATCGTGGTTCATCCGATGAGATCATCGTGGAACATGTGGGAGCCAACTGTTGGGGAACGTTGCAGAAAACAAAAATTTTCCTACTCGTGTCACCAAGATCCATCTAGGAGTTCATCTAGCAACGAGTCATCAGATGCATCTACATACCTTTGTAGATCGCGAGCGGAAGCGTTCACTAGAACGTGGATGACGGAGTCGTACTCGTCGTGATTCAAATCACCGATGACCAAGCACCGAACGGACGGCACCTCCGCGTTCAACACACGTACGGAGCGGATGAAGTCTCCTCCTTCTTGATCCAGCAAGGGGGAAGGAGAAGTTGATGAAGATCCAGCAGCACGACGGCATGGTGGTGGATGCAGGGCGTCACGGCAGCAGGGCTTCGCCGTGTACTACGAGAGAGAGGTGTAGCAGGGGAGAGGGAGGCGCCAAGGATGCAGGGTCCAGCTGCCCCCTTCCCCCCTTCCCTTTATATAGGCCCCTTAGGGGGGGGCGGCCCTAGGAGATGGGATCTCCTAGGGGGGGCGGCGGCTAGGGCTGGAGTGGCCCCCAAGCCAAGGTGGGGCGCCCCCACCCCTAGGGTTTCAACCCTAGGCGCATGGGGTGGGCCTAGGGGGGCGCACCAGCCCACTATGGGCTGGTTCCCCTCCCCACTTTGGCCCATGGGGCCCTCCGGGATGGGTGGCCCCACCCGGTGGACCCCCGGGACCCTTCCGGTGGTCCCGGTACAATACCGGTGACCCCGAAACTCGTCCCGATGGCCCAAACAACACTTCCTATATATAATTCTTTACCTCCGGACTATTCCGAAACTCCTCGTGACGTCCGGGATCTCATCCGGGACTCCGAACAACATTCGGGTTACTGCATATACATATCTTCACAACCCTAGCGTCACCGAACCTTAAGTGTGTAGACCCTACGGGTTCGGGAGACAAGCAGACATGACCGAGACGACTCTCCGATCAATAACCAACAGCGGGATCTGGATACCCATGTTGGCTCCCACATGCTCCACGATGATCTCATCGGATGAACCACGATGTAGAGGATTCAAGCAACCCCGTATACAATTCCCTTTGTCAATCGGTATGTTACTTGCCCGAGATTCGATCGTCGGTATCCCAATACCTCGTTCAATCTCGTTACCGGCAAGTCACTTTACTCGTACCGTAATGCATGATCCCGTGAACAGACACTTAGTCACTTTGAGCTCATTATGATGATGCATTACCGAGTGGGCCCAGTGATACCTCTCCGTCATACGGAGTGACAAATCCCAGTCTTGATCCGTATCAACCCAACAGACACTTTCAAAGATACCCGTAGTCTACCTTTATAGTCACCCAGTTACGTTGTGACGTTTGGTATACCCAAAGCACTCCTACGGTATCCGGGAGTTACACGATCTCATGGTCTAAGGAAAGGATACTTGACATTGGAAAAACTCTAGCAAACGAACTATACGATCTTATGCTATGTTCAGGATTGGGTCTGGTCCATCACATCGTTATCCTAATGATGTGATCTCGTTATCAATGACATCCAATGTCCATAGTCAGGAAATCATGACTATCTGTTGATCAACGAGCTAGTCAACTAGAGGCTCACTAGGGACATGTTGGTGTCTGTTATTCACACATGTATTACGATCTCCGGATAACACTATTATAGCATGAATAAAGACAATTATCATGAACAAGGAAATATAATAATAATACTTTTATTATTGCCTCTAGGGCATATTTCCAACAGTCTCCCACTTGCACTAGAGTCAATAATCTAGTTACATTGTGATGAATCGAACACCCATGGAATTCTGGTGTTGATCATGTTTTGCTCTAGGGAGAGGTTTAGTCAACGGATCTGCTACATTCAGGTCCGTATGTACTTTACAAATATCTATGTCTCCATCTTGAACATTTTCACGAATGGAGTTGAAGCGACGTTTGATGTGCCTTGTCTTCTTGTGAAACCTGGGCTCCTTGGCAAGTGCAATAGCTCCAGTGTTGTCATAGAAGAGCTTGATCGGCCCCGACGCATTGGGTATGACTCCGAGGTCGGTGATGAACTCCTTCACCCAAATTGCTTAATGTGCTGCCTCCGAGGCTGCCATGTACTCCGCTTCACATGTAGATCCCGCCACGACGCTCTGCTTGCAACTGCACCAGCTTACTGCCCCACCATTCAAAATATACACGTATCCGGTTTGTGACTTAGAGTCATCCAGATCTGTGTCGAAGCTAGCGTCGACGTAACCTTTACGACGAGCTCTTCGTCACCTCCATAAACGAGAAACATTTCCTTAGTCCTTTTCAGGTACTTCAGGATATTCTTGACCGCTGTCCAGTGTTCCTTGCCGGGATTACTTTGGTACCTTCCTACCAAACTTACGACAAGGTTTACATCAGGTCTGGTACACAGCATGGCATACATAATAGAACCTATGGCTGAGGCATAGGGGATGACACTCATCCCTTCTATATCTCCTGCCGTGGTCGGACATTGAGCTAAGCTCAATTTCACACCTTGCAGCACAGGCAAGAACCCCTTCTTAGACTGATCCATATTGAACTTCTTCAATATCTTATCAAGGTATGTGCTTTGTGAAAGACCTATGAGGCGTCTTGATCTATCTCTATAGATCTTGATGCCTAATATATAAGCAGCTTCTCCAAGGTCCTTCGTTGAAAAACTCTTATTCAAGTAGGCCTTAATGCTGTCCAAGAGTTCTATATCATTTCCCATCAAAAGTATGTCATCTACATATAATATGAGAAATGCTACAGAGCTCCCACTCACTTTATTGTAAACGCATGCTTCTCCATAAGTCTGTGTAAACCCAAACGCTTTGATCATCTCATCAAAGCGAATGTTCCAACTCCGAGATGCTTGCACCAGCCCATAAATCGAGCGTTGGAGCTTGCACACCTTGTCAGCATTCTTAGGATCGAAAAAACCTTCCAGTTGCATCATATACAATTCTTCCTTAAGGAAACCATTAAGGAATGCCGTTTTGACATCCATTTGCCATATCTCATAATCGTAAAATGCGGCAATTACTAACATGATTCGGACGGACTTCAGCTTCGCTACCGGTGAGAAAGTCTCATCGTAGTCAACCCCTTGAAGTTGTCGATAACCCTTAGCGACAAGCCGAGCTTTATAGATGGTCACATTACCATCCGCGTCTGTCTTCTTCTTAAAGATCCATTTATTCTCTATGGCTCGCCGTTAAACGGGCAAGTCAGTCAAAGTCCATACTTTGTTTTCATACATGGATCCTATCTCGGATTTCATGGCTTCTAGCCATTTGTCGGAATCCGGGCCCGCCATCGCTTTTTCATAGTTCGAAGGTTCACCATTGTCTAACAACATGATTTCCAAGACAGGGTTGCCGTACCACTCTGGTGCGGAACGTGTCCTTGTGGACCTACAAATTTCAGTAGGAGCTTGATCAGAAGTATCTTGATCATCATCATTGACTTCCTCTCTAGTAGGTGCAGGCACCTCAGGAACATTTTCTTGAGTTGCGCCCTTTTCCGGTTCAAGAGGTAATACTTCATCAAGTTCTACTTTCCTCCCACTTACTTCTTTCGAGAGAAACTCTTTCTCTAAAAAGGATCCATTCTTGGCAACAAAGATCTTGCCTTCGGATCTGAGGTAGAAGGTATACCCAATAGTTTCTTTAGGGTATCCTATGAAGACGCATTTTTCCGACTTGGGTTCGAGCTTTTCAGGTTGAAGTTTCTTAAAATAAGCATCGCATCCCCAAACTTTTAGAAACGACAGCTTAGGTTTCTTCCCAAACCATAATTCATACGGTGTTGTCTCAACGGATTTCAACGGAGCCCTATTTAAAGTGAATGCGGCAGTCTCTAAAGCATAGCCCCAAAAAGATAGCGGTAAATTGGTAAGAGACATAATAGATCGCACCATATCTAATAGAGTGCGATTACGACGTTCGGACACACCATTACGCTGAGGTGTTCCAGGCGGCGTGAGTTGTGAAACTATTCCACATTTTCTTAAGTGTGTGCCAAATTCGTGACTCAAGTATTCTCCTCCACGATCTGATCGTAGGAACTTAATTTTCCTGTCACGTTGATTCTCAACCTCACTCTAAAATTCTTTGAACTTTTCAAAGGTTTCAGCCTTGTGTTTCATTAAGTAGATATACCCATATCTACTCAAGTCATCAGTGAGGGTGAGAACATAACGATAGCCACCGCGAGCCTCAACACTCATTGGACCGCACACATCAGTGTGTATGATTTCCAATAAGTTGGTTGCTCGCTCCATTGTTCCTGAGAACGGAGTCTTGGTCATTTTACCCATGAGACATGGTTCACACGTGTCAAATGATTCATAATCAAAAGACTCTAAAAGTCCATCTGCATGGAGCTTCTTCATGCGTTTGACACCTATGTGACCAAGGCGGCAGTGCCACAAGTATGTGGGACTATCATTATCAAACTTACATCTTTTGGTACTCACACTATGAACATGTGTAGTATTACGCTCGAGATTCATTAAGAATAAACCATTCACCATAGGAGCATGACCATAAAACATATCTCTCATATAAATAGAACAACCATTATTCTCGGATTTAAATGAGTGGCCATCTCGAATTAAACGAGATCCCGATACAATGTTCATGCTCAAAGCTGGCACTAAATAACAATTATTGAGGTTCAAAACTAATCCCGTAGGTAAATGAAGAGGTAGCGTGCCGACGGCGATCACATCGACCTTGGAACCATTCCCGACGCGCATCGTCACCTCGTCCTTCGCCAGTCTCCGCTTATTCCGCAGCTCCTGCTTTGAGTTACAAATGTGAGCAACTACACCGGTATCAAATACCCAAGAGCTACTACGAGTACTGGTAAGGTACACATCAATTACATGTATATCACATATACCTTTTGTTTTGCCGGCCTTCTTGTCCGCTAAGTATTTGGGGCAATTCCGCTTCCAGTGACCACTTCCCTTGCAATAAAAACACTCAGTCTCGGGCTTGGGTCCATTCTTTGGCTTCTTCCCGGCAACTTGCTTGCCGGGCACGGCAACTTCCTTGCCATCCTTCTTGAAGTTCTTTTTACCCTTACCCTTCTTGAACTTAGTGGTTTTATTCACCATCAACACTTGATGTTCCTTCTTGACTTCTACCTCTGCTGATTTCAGCATAGCAAATACTTCAGGAATGGTCTTTTCCATCCCCTACATATTGAAGTTCATCACAAAGCTCTTGTAGCTCGGTGGAAGCGACTGAAGGATTCTGTCAATGACCGCGTCATCCGGGAGATTAACTCCCAGCTGAGTCAAGCGGTTATGCAACCCAGACATAGTGAGTATGTGCTCACTGACAGAACTGTTTTCCTCCATCTTACAGCTGAAGAATTTGTCGGAGACTTGATATCTCTCGACCCGGGCATGAGCTTGGAAAACCATTTTCAGCTCTTCGAACATCTCATATGCTCCGTGTCTCTCAAAACGTTTTTGGAGCCCCGGCTCTAAGCTGTAAAGCATGCCGCACTGAACGAGGGAGTAGTCATCGGTACGTGCCTGCCAAGCGTTCATAACGTCTTGTTCAGCAGGGAGAACAGGTGCGTCACCCAGTGGTGCTTGTAGGACATAATCTTTCTTGGCAGCTATGAGGATGATCCTCAGGTTCCGGACCCAGTCCGTGTAGTTGCTGCCATCGTCTTTCAGCTTGGTTTTCTCTAGGAACGCGTTGAAGTTGAGGACTACGTTGGCCATTTGATCTACAAGACATATTGTAAATATTTTAGACTAAGTTCATGATAATTAAGTTCATCTAATCAAATTATTTAATGAACTCCCACTTAGATATACATCCCTCTTCTAGTCATCTAAGTATAACATGATCCGAGTTAACTAGGCCGTGTCCGATCATCACGTGAGACGGACTAGTCAACGTCAGTGAACATCTTCATGTTGATCGTATCTTCTATACGACTCATGCTCGACCTTTCAGTCTTCTGTGTTCCGAGGCCATGTCTGTACATGCTAGGCTCGTCAAGTCAACCTAAGTGTTTGCATGTGTAAATCTGTCTTACACCCGTTGTATGTGAATGTTAGAATCTATCACACCCGATCATCACGTGGTGCTTCGAAACAACGAACTGTCGCAATGGTGCACAGTTAGGGGGAACACTTCTTGAAATTATTATGAGGGATCATCTTATTTACTACCATCGTTCTAAGTAAACAAGATGCAAAAACATGATAAACATCACATGCAATCAAATAATAGACGCGACATGATATGGCCAATATCACACAGCTCCTTTGATCTCCATCTTGGGGCTCCAAGATCATCTTGTCACCGGCTTGACACCATGATCTCCATCAACGTGTCTCCATGAAGTTGCTCGCCAACTATTACTTCTACTACTATGGCTAACGCGTTTAGCAATAAAGTAAAGTAATTTACATGGCGTTTCTCAATGACACGCAGGTCATACAAAAAATAAAGACAACTCCTATGGCTCCTGCCGGTTGTCATACTCATCGACATGCAAGTCGTGATTCCTATTACAATAGCATGAACATCTCATACATCACATATAGATCATTCATCATTCATCACAACTTTGGCCATATCATATCACAAAGCACTTGCTGCAAAAACAAGTTAGACGTCCTCTAATTGTTGTTGCAAGTTTTTTACGTGGCTGAATTAGGGTTCTAGCAAGAACGTTTTCTTACCTACGTGAAGGCCACAACGAGATTTGTCAACTTCTATTTACCCTTCATAAGGACCCTTTTCATCGAATCCGCTCCAACTAAAGTGGGAGAGACAGACACCCGCCAGCCACCTTATGCAACTAGTGCATGTTAGTCGGTGGAACCGGTCTCACGTAAGCGTACGTGTAAGGTTGGTCCGGGCCGCTTCATCCCACAATACCGCTGAAGCAAGATAAGACTAGTAGCGGCAAGAAAGTTGACAACATCTACGCTCACAACAAATTGTGTTCTACTCGCGCAAGAAGAACTACGCATAGACCTAGCTCATGATGCCACTGTTGGGGAACGTTGCAGAAAACAAAAATTTTCCTACTCGTGTCACCAAGATCCATCTAGGAGTTCATCTAGCAACGAGTCATCAGATGCATCTACATACCTTTGTAGATCGCGAGCGGAAGCGTTCACTAGAACATGGATGACGGAGTCGTACTCGTCGTGATTCAAATAACCGATGACCAAGCACCGAACGGACGGCACCTCCGCGTTCAACACACGTACGGAGCGGATGACGTCTCCTCCTTCTTGATCCAGCAAGGGGGAAGGAGAAGTTGATGAAGATCCAGCAGCACGACGGCGTGGTGGTGGATGCAGGGCGTCACGGCAGCAGGGCTTCGCCGTGTACTACGAGAGAGAGAGGTGTAGCAGGGGAGAGGGAGGCGCCAAGGATGCAGGGTCCGGCTGCCCCCTTCCCCCTTCCCTTTATATAGGCCTCTTAGGGGGGGGCGCCGGCCCTAGGAGATGGGATCTCCTAGGGGGGGCGGCGGCTAGGGCTGGAGTGGCCCCCAAGCCAAGGTGGGGCGCCCCCACCCCTAGGGTTTCAACCCTAGGCGCATGGGGTGGGCCTAGGGGGGCGCACCAGCCCACTATGGGCTGGTTCCCCTCCCCACTTTGGCCCATGGGGCCCTCCGGGATGGGTGGCCCCACCCGGTGGACCCCCGGGACCCTTCCGGTGGTCCCGGTACAATACCGGTGACCCCGAAACTCGTCCCGATGGCCCAAACAGCACTTCCTATATATAATTCTTTACCTCCGGACTATTCCGAAACTCCTCGTGACGTCCGGGATCTCATCCGGGACTCCGAACAACATTCGGGTTACTGCATATACATATCTTCACAACCCTAGCGTCACCGAACCTTAAGTGTGTAGACCCTACGGGTTCGGGAGACAAGCAGACACGACCGAGACGACTCTCCGATCAATAACCAACAGCGGGATCTGGATACCCATGTTGGCTCCCACATGCTCCACGATGATCTCATCGGATGAACCACGATGTCGAGGATTCAAGCAACCCCGATGCAATTCCCTTTGTCAATCGGTATGTTACTTGCCCGAGATTCGATCGTCGGTATCCCAATACCTCGTTCAATCTCGTTACCGACAAGTCACTTTACTCCTACCGTAATGCATGATCCCGTGAACAGACACTTAGTCACTTTGAGCTCATTATGATGATGCATTACCGAGTGGGCCCAGTGATACCTCTCCGTCATACGGAGTGACAAATCCCAGTCTTGATCCGTGTCAACCCAACAGACACTTTCGGAGATACCCGTAGTCTACCTTTATAGTCACCCAGTTACGTTGTGACGTTTGGTATACCCAAAGCACTCCTACGGTATCCGGGAGTTACACGATCTCATGGTCTAAGGAAAGGATACTTGACATTGGAAAAACTCTAGCAAACGAACTATACGATCTTATGCTATGTTCAGGATTGGGTCTGGTCCATCACATCGTTATCCTAATGATGTGATCTCGTTATCAATGACATCCAATGTCCATAGTCAGGAAATCATGACTATCTGTTGATCAACGAGCTAGTCAACTAGAGGCTCACTAGGGACATGTTGGTGTCTGTTATTCACACATGTATTACGATCTCCGGATAACACTATTATAGCATGAATAAAGACAATTATCATGAACAAGGAAATATAATAATACTTTTATTATTGCCTCTAGGGCATATTTCCAACACCAACATGGGTATCCAGATCCCGCTGTTGGTTATTGACCGGAGAACGTCTCGGTCATGTCTGCATGCTTCCCGAACCCGTAGGGTCTACACACTTAAGGTTCGATGACGCTAGGGTTATAAAGGAAGTTTGTATGTGGTTACCAAATGTTGTTTGGAGTCCCGGATGAGATCCCGGACGTCACGAGGAGTTTCAGAATGGTCCGGAGGTAAAGGTTTATATATAGGAAGTCCTATTTCGGCCATCGGGACAAGTTTCGGGGTCATCGGTATTGTACCGGGACCACCGGAAGGGTCCCGGGGGCCCACCGGGTGGGGCCACCTATCCCGGAGGGTCCCATGGGCTGAAGTGGGATGGGATCCAGCCCAAAGTGGGCTGGGGCGCCACTTTCCCCTAGGGCCCATGCGCCTAGTGTGGGGGAAACCCTAAAGGAAGAGTCCCAGAAGGGGAAGGCACCTCCTAGGTGCCTTGGGGAGGAGGGATTCCTCCCTTGGCCGCCGCCCCCTAGGAGATTGGGTCTGCTAGGGCCGGCGCCCCCCCTTTGGCCCCCCTATATATAGTGGGGGAGATGGAGGACTTCTTACCTTTGCCTTTGGTGCAGCCCCTCCCCTCTCCCAAGTCCTTCTCCTCTCCCGTGGTGCTTGGCGAAGCCCTGCAGGATTGCCACGCTCCTCCACCACCACCACACCGTTGTGCTGCTGCTAGATGGAGTCTTCCTCAACCTCTCCTTCTCCCCTTGCTGGATCAAGGCGTCGGAGACATCGTCGGGCTGTACGTGTGTTGAACGCGGAGGTGCCGTCCGTTCGGCACTTGGTCATCGGTGATTTGGATCACGACGAGTACGACTCCATCAACCCCGTTCACTTGAACGCTTCCGCTTAGCGATCTACAAGGGTATGTAGATGCACTCTCCTTCCCCTCATTGCTAGTCTCTCCATAGATAGATCTTGGTGACACGTAGGAAAATTTTGAATTTCTACTACGTTCCCCAACAGTTGGAAGAAGAAGAACAGGCAATACATTGCTTACCTCGGAGCTCATGCTCAATCAATGTCGACCGATGTGCATGGTGGCAGCGATCTTAGCGAGGTTGTGGAGAGAGGACCCGATGTGGGGGGTGGAAGCTCGACGGCACCGACCCAAGGCTTTGAGAGGTCCATGGCCTCGAGCGCCTATTCAGGTCTCCCATTTGTTCTTTGATTTTGCTCCTTAAATGAAAAAATGTTACAAAGATTGCCCACTAGCATTGATGGATCATGTCCCTTGGATCACTAGAATGGATGGTCCACATTCCTTAAGAAGGCAAAATTACTCGGCTAATTGGATAAAACCAGATGAAAACTCCATTCAAGGGCATGAGGTTGTCCTCTGGTGGAAACTAGCGAAAACTACATTTAGCATATAGCAATTCTTTTCCGTGGCAAAAAACCTAGGTTTTCTTTGTCCTTTGTGGGTGCTCGTATGTCACCAAGAGTTTCCTTAGTCGACTATGAGATTCTCCCCGTTGATTGTCGATCTCTCTTCCTAAGTTCCACGGGTTTGTTTCGTCCATGGAGCTAGGGATACTGAAGGCAGATATGGCAGAAAGTCTAGTGGAATAAGCAAGAACTTTGTTGATGATCTACTGGGCCGATTGCATCTGCATGAGGAGAACAATAATGACCTTGTGTGGGAAGATGAAGTCATGGAACTCCCGCAACAGGCCAAGTGGCTGGCGATCATGAAAGTGCACAAGACACGAGGGGTTTAGCGTAGTGCGTTGTTCTTCAACATAAGATTGGCTTGGAATCATGCATAAGACGTAATTTGGAGAAGGATTGAAGATAACCTCTTTACGATTAAATCCAAGTGTTTAGGGGGCTGGAACAAAGCTATGTTCATGGGGGCTTTTTAAAACCAAGCTCTATTGATTGAAGAGTATGATGGATTTTCGGAATCCTAGATTGATAGTCCTTGAGAAGATATTTTTTTGGGCGCAAGTGCATATGTTGCTGGATAATTTCATCCATGAAAAGAACATATGTGGCATATGTAGGACTATGGATGAGATACTTGAGGTTTAGATCAAGTTGTCAGCTGGTTTAGTAGGAGAGTTTTGCCTTCGTGTAAAGATGAATGTTAACAAAATAATCACTAGGTTTGTGTACATTACAAATGGAGGGGAGGAGTGGTACCAGGTCAAGTATGTGAAATTGCCAATCTTCTATGGTAATTGTGAATTGATGAGAACTTGCACCAGGAATGTCGTGATGGAATTCATGATGAATCAAAACTTGAATAGGGTGACTTTATTTTAGCCGATGGAGGACGAGGTAGAGGTCCCAGCGGGGGCGGTGGTCATGGTTTTGGAGGAGGATCTAGATGCGCTAGTCATGAAGGATATGACCGTGGGCGTGGTCAGATGTGAGATTGCACCTAGGCGTTTTAACATTGTCTTTCAGGGGGTGGCAGTGGTGTACCTGAAAGATCTGAACCCGGAAGCAAGACCGAACCTTTATGTTAGCCATGACGTTAGGGTGCATGAGGAAGAGGCGGTAAATGTTGTTAGATATACGATAGGCAACATAACCATCGAAGATCAAATCAGCACAGAGGACACAAGGATTTTAACATGGACCCCCCCCCCCCCCCCCCCCCGCCCCCAATGAGAAGGGTAAAAACCAAAGCGTAGTCGCGGGGGATTTACAACGATGATCTTATCACATGTGGCGGCTTACAAAGGATACACACACAGTTCCGCTATGGCCCAAGCCTCGGCCTCCGCTCCGCTCCGTCAGAAGTTAGCCTTATCTGAATTTGGATTACAACTTAACAAACACCGTCATTGTCGCCTCCTTGGCTGAGGAAACTGCAAGGGTTGGCGCAAAGGAAAGAAGGATGGGTGTAGAGGAGGCCTTGTCCGAGATAGAGGTCGAGATTGCTGAGGAGCTGGTTGTCGTGGCCAAGGAGAAAGGCAAGGCTGCCATGTTGATTTCCTCTGAGAATTGCGATGATGACAACGGCCCCAATTATACATGGAGGACCCCCAAAGGGTACAGAGGGAGGTAGTCGATAGCAAATGTGATTGACCCATGCACTATCGAGGAGATCAGGAGGTACTACACTCAGTTTGAGTTGAAGAAGCGGGAGAATTAGTTTCTTCCATGTATTTGTGGATTTATGTTTATTACATAGTTTTATGTTATGTTTGTTTCGCTAAAACAAGTTCACCCTGTCGTGCAGTCATGTTTGGTACTATGTTGAACGTGTGTCTGGAGTTTATGCTATGTTGTGTCTGAATATTTCACATTGTTGTCAAAATAAGTTCATATTCACCCACAAAAAGGAATAAATTAAGTTCATACATGTACTATTAAAGGTGAATGTGTACGTAATCATTCATTGACACATCCTCCCCTCCATCGAAGGAACAACCTGCCGATTTTTTCTTATGTAATTCAACTCTTCCGCCAGCTTTTACCAATTCTTTCTATCCCGAGACAGCCATCATATCCCATGCCGCACGAACCGCTCCCCTCCTCTCCTGCATCTCTTGGTGCTCGATTTCCCCTCACGTAGGGTTCCTTGGAATCAGTGCTGACGAAACGGGCCATGCCTAGCATGCCGGCCCGCGAGCACGCTGGAAACGACACATGACGGGCCAGGCCCATCACGGGCTAATCGGGCTGTGCTAGTCACGCGGTGCACCGTGCTTAGGCCACAAGGTTGAGCACGTGGGCCGGCACGACATGACCCGTTTATTTATTTTATCTTTTTATGGAATTAAACAACCCAATAGACCAAAAAAATAGCCTAGCAGGCCAAACAACATGTGGGCCTATCGTGCCTGGTGGGCCGGCGGGCTAGCCAGATTTGCCGAGGGGCCGTGCCTCGGCTGCTAGGCGCATCACGTGGGCCAAAAAAACATGGACCATTTACTAACCGTGACCCAGTGGGCCGTGCCATGCCATGCATGATTAGCACGTGTCGGGTTGTGTTGTGTCGTGCCGGTCCGTTTGGCCAGCTCTCCTCCTGATAGAGGTTGCGTGCTGCCGCTCAATTCCCCATCCCCTTTCCCCTTCCTCTGGGACTACTCTGCAGCAGCGTGGCTGGCCCTTCTTCCACCAAGGATGGCGAGCGACCCCCATGGCGACCCGTGCCTACTCTGCAGCAGCGTGGAGGACCAGGCCCTTTTGATCCAATCCGATGGTGAGGATCAGTGTGCGCGCCACCACCTTCGCTGCTTGCATATCGGAGTCATTCCCCAATGCCAGGTATTCATTCATGTCCATCACTCCACCACCAACAAGGAGGACGCTGCTGCATCACTGCTCCTCTGATCTCAATGCCTTAGCTGCCACCCATCCTACGATCAACCTCCGCTTGATAGAAGAGAAGGTCCACACACAGCACCCCTCTCTCCTCCCTTTGAAAACCTAGAGTTCCGGCGAACCATGGCGACATGTACCTGCGATGATCCAGATGAGGGCCCCAAGGCACTCAACCGCGAGCACTGGAGGAGACGATGCCCTAGGAGGGGAGGAGGCAACCATGGCTACAAGTAGCAGGACCACCAGTTGCCGGCCGCTGTGGTCGAGGCTTCGTTCGAGGTTTGTTCCTCTCCTCTTTCCTTTCTCCAATTTTCACGAGAAATGCACACCCATGAGAAAACTAGGTCAGTGGTTTTAGTCTTTAATATGGATGCCCTTTGTCATGATCTTTTACTATCCCGATTGGCGGTTTGGTTTTGTTTTGAAATTTGACAAGTAAATGGACCTTTCTTTTTTAGGGATAAGGAAATTAACTCCTAGTATACCATTATAATTAGGTAGACTGTCAAATGCTATGTTGCTTCTTCAAGGAAGACATTCATTTCATTGCATTTGTACTTTCAAGCTCCGTCCAAGCACCAGCGCGCCCAGTGGCGAGTCCAGTAGGAGGGCTTCAACAGGCTCTAGCCTACCCTCCAAAAATATAATTTCTTTTACTACTACACTTCATCCAACCCAGCAACCCAATCTCTCGGTCTCAGGCTCTCAGCAAACAACACCAATAGTACACAAGCAAGTAGCGGAAAACACATCGAGTAGGTACACATGAGAGCGAAATGACACACACTCATCTAGCGATGCCCGATGGCTGGCCAGTCAAGCATAGAGCCGGCAATACCAAATTTTGTCTGTTTAAATGGGCAATACCAAATATAAAGTTCAATTTGATTTTCAAAATATTCAGAACAATTACAGTAAATACGAAGTACATGTTTTCAGTAGCAATCTGATTTTTTTTACCTTATTTGAAGAAAGGTATTCAGAGATAGTGCCTCTATTTTGCTAAACAAATTCAAAACTTGGTTTAGAATTTGATATTAAAAAAACATCCAGCAAATACTACATGTTTCCAATAGTAATCTAGGAAAGTTGAGCTTGTTTGAAAAAAGGGGAATGAGAGATAACGACTATTTGGCTAGACAGATTTAAATTTCCGTTCAAAATTTGACACTTTCAAAAAATAAATGCCAATAAACAATCCATATTTTCAGTAGTATTCTGGAAAAATCTTAGCTTATTCAACAAAGGATTAGGAGATGATGTTTTTTCTCTTTAAAATGGCATTTAGATTTCTCGCCGTTAACTTTGAGCCCACCCTTCATTTTCTTCTTGGATTCGCCACTGAGCGCGCCCGAGCTCCCTCCAGAGCGGCTTGCGCCACACCACCCTGAGCGGAAAGGACCCCGCCGCCGCCGAGCCACATGGGTTTTGCCCGGCGAGTCCTACCGGCAGCAGCGAGGGGGTGGGCGATGACCGGGTGTGGCTCTGGCGGCAGCTAGGGTTCGCTCCTGGCCACCCGCGGGAGCGACCGAGGAGTGAGTCATTCTGTGAATTCTGATGTGGTTTTCATCAATACGTAATCATGAAACTCGGAGCCTCGACGCCCACTCAAACCCCCTCATCCCTCTGCTTGGGCTACTTGGGAAACCTAGCGCGTCGCCGGTATGCTCCCCTGCAGCACCTCCTTGCGTGTGCTTTTGCTATAAAAGGAAAATCCCATTGGGGCGTAGCAGCAAGGCAAGACTTCCTTGCACATGTATGCTCCATATAAAAATTTCCTTTTAAGATGATAGATAGGTTGAGAAATATAGCAATTCCTGTTATTTTGGCTACTACTCCGACATTGTTATCGGTTATATTAGGAACAATCACCATGAGGTGTGTCCAAGTATGACTAGTCACTAAAAGTGGTAGTTTACCAGGTGCGCCAGCTCTGTATAAATATACGTGTACCCCCATCCCCATGAGAAACAAA
The DNA here is from genome assembly GCA_034509565.1 of Triticum monococcum. NCBI lineage: Eukaryota > Viridiplantae > Streptophyta > Magnoliopsida > Poales > Poaceae > Triticum > Triticum monococcum. The sequence goes on from CM067847.1 coordinate 22,551,996, forward strand.
GCAAGAAATCGATCAAAGCCAGGCCGCTCTTCTTCGAATACGTAGCTTACTACTGTTGGTTTGTCCTGGACAGCATGGAAGCTGTACGAGAGAGAGATGAAGCCCTCCTCCTCGAGGACGGGCACCCTCAAGACCTTGGCCGCCGGCGCATCTGATCCAGTCATCGGCCGCGACGACGACATCGACCGCGTCATCTGCATCCTGTGCCGCCGCACCAAGAACTGCGCCGCCCTCATCGGCCCTGCCGGCGTCGGCAAGACGGCCATCGTCGAGGGCCTCGCTCAGCGCATCGCTGCTGGGACGGTCCCCGAAGCCCTCGCCGGGGCCCGCGTGGCCGAGCTCGACGTCGGGGCCATGGTTGCGGGGACCCACTGGCGCGGCATGTTCGAGCAGCGCTTGAAGGATGCCATCAAGAAGGCCGAGGATTCCGCCGGCAAGCTCATCCTCTTCATCGACGAGATGCACATGATTGTTGGTGCTTGTGACGAGGGCCGCACTGTGGACGCTGCCAACATCCTCAAGCCCGCGTTGGCCCATGGCCGCATCCGTTGCATAGGCGCCACCATAACCGAAGAGTACCGCAAATACATCCAGAAGGATGCCGCGCTCGAGCGGCGCTTCCAAAGGGTTGACGTCGACGAGCCCGCCCTGCAGGCGACCGTTGCCATCCTGCAGGGGCTGAAGCAGCGGTACCAAGACCACCATGGCCTGATAATCCAGGACGACGCTCTTGTTGCTGCTGCCCAGCTCGCTGGCCGTTATATTAAAGGTATGTTCGTCATGTGATTCGGAACAATTTCGATTTACTTTGCTATAGGTTTGTGCATATTGAAGAGAATGCGGATTTTTATTGTTGTTAGGCCGCCAGTTTCCTGATAAGCAATTGACCTGATGGACGAGGCATGCACTGCTGTGAAGTTGCATCAACCAAAAAAGGTGAAAAATAAGAAAACTAGCACTATAAATGCGGTCGAGGAGATAACCGTCGGTCCATGTCATATTGCACAGGTAAATTAGCATTCTTTGCAAATCGTATCCATGTGAGTGAGTTTCATTTGGTTCTGTGTGATGTTCATGACATGTTCGATTGTTATATGAAGGTTGTGGGCCGATGGACTAAAATTCCGATCACTGCACTTGGCCGAGAGGAGAAGTTCAGCCACCTAGTAGACAGATTGCATGAGAGAGTCATTGGACAATATGAAGCGGTTAATTTGGTTGCGCAAGAAGTTCTACGTTCCAGGGTCGGCTTTGACGAATCTGGCCAACCAATTGGTGCCTTCCTCTTTTTGGGCCCGATTGGTGTTGGAAAGACAGAGCTTGCAAAATCACTAGCCGAGAAGCTTTTTGACAACGAGAAGACGTTAGTTCGCTTTGACATGTCGGAATATGCTGATAGTGGATCCGTGTCGCGTCTCGTTGGAGGACCTGGAAGGTTTAACTTATACACTTTTTGCACTTGTATTTCTTTCCGAAACTTCCTTCTCGTGCCTCACTTTTCCATTTGACTTTCTGAAGCTACGAGAAAGATGGACAACTTATCGAGAAAGTCAGGAGCCAACCATATACTGTCGTTCTTTTTGACGAGGTGGATAAGGCACATCCCTCAATTTTCAAGGTTCTCATTCAACTCCTCGATGATGGCACATTGATTGATGGAAAGGGTCGGAACGTATATTTCAAGGACACTATCATAATCATGAGCTCTAATCTTGGAGCAGAGAATCTGTCAGCTGGAACGGCTGGAGAAAACATGAAAACTGCACGGGGTCTTCTCATGAAGCAGGTATGTGTATCCCAAACTGTCCCTTGTAAAGTACCAGTGGGCACCCTGCAGACCAACATATTTACCAGTGGGATCTTCTCATGAAACAGGTTGAGAAACGCTTTAAGCCTGAATTTATCAACAAACTGAGTGAGACTGTCATATTTGAGCCGCTTTCTCATGACGAACTGAGGGAGATCTTGAAAATCCAGATGAAGAGTGTCGTTGCTATGGCAGCTAAGAAAGGCATCTCTCTGTTTGCAACAGATCCCGCCTTATTTTTCCGCCAATCCGTTCCCGCCTTATTTTCCCGCCAATCCCTTCCCGCCTTATTTGCCCGCCAATCCCTTCCCGCCAACCCTTTCCCGCCATACCGCAGTTATTCTTTCCCGCCATTTTCTCCTCTGTATCTATAAAACCCCCTTCAGGCGGAGGTGGATAAGCATTCCAGTGTAGTGTAGTCGAGATGTCCCATTATCCATTCGATCGTAGTTTTTACCCTGAGATGAGCAGCACTCTGCTGAGTCTAGCTACCGATTTCAGGATGGACAATAGGATAGTTCCATGGGACGAACTCACCGGTAGTGACACCATAATGAATGAGTTGGCTCACCAGCTACGTAGGTCTGGGTGGCCTGAAAGGACCTATGAGGAGGTACGTCAAGAACTTCTTAGGTTGCATGAAAGGTGGAAGAAGGTGGTGGAGCCGAAGAGTGAAACTTTCAGAAGGACTGCAGAAAAGCATCCATTTTTATGGACTGAGGAGAGCGAGGACGACGATGATATCTTCATGCCGCCGCTTCCGGGTTCTGCATCGTCGAAGGGCAAGAGTTCTGCATCGTCTAAAGGAAAGAGTTCTGCATCCGCGAAGGGCAAGAGTTCTGTATCGACCAAGGGCAAGAGTTCTGCATCGACGAAGGGCAAGAGGAGTGCATCGTCGAAGGGCAAGAGGGCTGCATCAACGGAGGATGACGATGATGACTTCATGTAGTATGTAAGATGTATTCCAGTTGTACCGTTTCATTCAGATGTATTTGCATTATTAGTTTGTATTGTATTATTGTAGGGCATTATGTTCTATCTGAATTTCATTTTGTAGTATGTAAGATGTATTGCACAAGTTCAGCCGCACCGTTTAATTCAGATGTACTTGTATCTTAATTATCGGTTGTAGTCTATTTGGAAATGTAACTGAAATAAGAATGCGAATTAATAGTAATATGTCTCTCGCATACATAAAACAATATATGTCTCCTGATCACATAGAAGCAAGTGCGATAGTAACACATACATGAAGCATGTCTCATACATAAATACTGACACACAGCTGCGAATAGTCTGAAACTAACATAGATAATGAGTCATACATAGATAGATAAGCATATCACTGCGGGGGACGACGACGAGTCTGGGTCTATCTCGGGCGAGGACCCGAAGGCGATAAGCGCTGAGGCGGTGGACGAGGCTCGCGATAACCACGACCATAGTTAACCTCGTCTGTCACGGTCTGTGTCTCCTGCGTCGGTGGTGGTGGTGGAGTGTGAAACACTGTCTGCGAGAAGCCATAAATGTTTGTAGCTTGGTCATCATCCTCGCGGTCGCCCTCAAAGTACGAAGCACCACCACTAAGGATCGGTGACTGCTCTGAATGCATGAACGGTTGCGACTGGTTGCCGCCTGCGGTAAAGTAAAATTGATACAAATGCATGAACGAAGCACCACCAGTAAGCATCAGTGACTGCTGAGAATGCAAGAACGATTACTACACTGTTGAAAAGAATGTAGTGAGTAGTGTTACCTAGATTCATCTGCTGATGCCAGTAAGCGCTCCCTAGCTGTGAAGGAGGTGGCTCATGCCAGGAAGAGCTCCCTGGCTGTGAAGGAGGTGGCTCATGCCAGGAATCTGTGAAGGAGGTGGCTCATGCCAGGAAGATCTCCCTGGCTGTGAAGGAGGTGGCTCATGCCAGGAAGATCTCCCTGGCTGTGAAGGATGAGGTTCTGCACGGTGCACAGAGGGTCGTGGTTCTGAACGGTGCACAGAGGGTCGTGGTTCTGAATGTTGTACAGAGGGACGTGGCGGACGATGTGTTGGAGGAGGAAGTGCAACATCCGAAGTCCGTCTACACGTAACAGCTGCGTAAATCCCGCGTAGCTTGTCATCAAGACGCCTTAACCATGAGACGCCCTCTCGCGGTGGAATAGTTTCTCCCCTCTGAAAGCGCCGCATTAAAGCGGAAACCTCCTCTCGCGCCTGTAGTGTCAAGTCACCCTGTACACAAAGAATGAACCAATTATATGCTCGTTGTATGATAGACACCACAAATAGACAACCAAGCGAATATGTCCAGATTAACAAAAGACTTAACATATGAGAACCAAGGCATTTACCGCGTGGTGTCTGGTTCCCACGACAGAGGCAGTTGGGTACATATCGCTGGTGAGAGGGGCTTCGATCTGATCAGGAGCAGCTGATGGAACCAAGTAGATCCTTGTTGTATGCCGGTAACGCTGCAGATACAACCCGAACATTTCCCAGTCAAAGGGCCGAACCTCACCCCAGATATTTGTCGCAGCGGTAGTCCATTCGTCAACGTAAGGGGTAATGCTCTCAAGCCAATAAGCCATGGACTTGTTTCCTCCTAGGCGGCTGTCCCTGAGATTGACATGCGCGATACATGATTAGGTATATTATGAATGCAGAGCTGCCAACTAAAATAGCATTAGTACTTACTTGTGCACATGGTCTGGCAAGTGTGGAATATCTGGAATCTCAGGCTGTTGATATAGACCGAACTGTCTCATCACCCTATGAAGAGACATCTCCTCAACCGTCACGTCGAACACCAACTTGGCCTTGGTCATCCAAAAGTGCCGATCTCTACTGCACAATCCAGAACTACCAACTGGGTACCTCGATGATATAGCCTGAGGCGAGTATGGCTCCCAAATAACTTGATGCTCGTGCAAACTATCAAACTGCGCCATGAAGGACGGATAGCATCCCCTAACCTGAGTATGCGCAAACTGTCTCTGTGCATGACAACAAATAAGCATTAGTAATACTATTGAATGGCAAGAAATAATTAAATTAATTGTTACTTAATATAAAAGTACCTCTCGCCGTGTCCAAACAGATCCCATAGTAGGTAAGTCGCCGATAGCAGGCACATAAGTCCCAGCTAAGTCCTCCAAACCAAAAGGTTTATCAATGTAGATATACGGTCGTCCAATAAGGAACCTCTCGTATGACCAAAGCTGCAACAATAATGGACATCCAACAAGACTAGATTTTCTAGACTTCAACAAGCAAGCTTTGCACAGGCCTCTGTATGTAGCCGCTAACACAGCAGAACCAAAACTCCTCTGTAGAATATCCGCAGGGCAACGTGCGTCAGCTATCTCTCGTGCAATACCGATGAGTCGTGCATCGACAGTGGTCATGTGGTTCTCCGTAAACATTGTCTTGTCAAATAGCCAAAGAATATATGCCTCTAGGGACCGGTCAATCTGAGCCTCCGACAACTCAACATCGGGATGTCCTAACGAGACAATCTACATAGAAACGTAATAATTGTATGAACATCGGACAACTAAAAAACAACATTTGTTTAAGTGGCCGTGATGGTTACCTGAAACTGGCTCAACCATCTAAAAAGAGGTCCATGAGGATCGTTGTCTATAGCCCTAGCAGTCGGGACTGCAGCCAAAAAACGGGTCTGCATCGCTGCTTGCCACCCAGATTCTGCCTCTAAGGGACCTATGGCAGCACCGGCCAGAGATAATCCCAACAAGTAAGACACATCCTGTAAAGTAGGCGCCATCTCTCCCCAAGGAAAGTGAAACGTATGTGTTTCTGGTCTCCATCTATCTACTAAGCAGGTAAGGAGTGACTTGTCGTAAGAGAAACGTCTCACTTGCCTCTTGTGTAACTGCAATGGTTCACCTGCCTCATCTAAGTCCGGACCATCAATCCACTCATCCAATGTACCCTCAACCAGCCGTGCCAAGGGTAGAAGTCCAGCCCAACTTAACCTACAAAATAAAGAGATTGTTAGCGGTTATGAAAAGTATGTCAAACATAGTAAGTCATTATATGGTCTCCATTATATGCACACATACCTATCAACCCATGAATCGTGTATCAGCCAGTTAGTCTTTGGGGTACGAGTGACCAACACGTCTAAGTTGTTGCCCGCTTCCGTAAGGGCGCCCCGGTGCTTTCTATCGATGTTACCATTAAGCAACGGATACGAAGACATATCTGCAATTCAAACAACAAATCTCAGGTGCAAATAAAACATAGTATGACATATTATGAATTAAAACATAGTCCTGACATATTACATATTAAAACATAGTCCTGACATATTACATAATTGAAACATAGTCCTGACATATTACAAATTAAAACATAGTCCTGACACATTACAAATTAAAACATAGTCCTGACATATTACATATTAAAACCCACTACGGCACATTATATAGCTTGTGAGTTATTTCTTCCTCGTCCGCCCCTTCGGCCTCGACTGCCATGACCATGTCCGCCTCTTGCTCCTGTTGTCGCAGCCGTCGATGTGGAAGCACTCGTCGATGCAGAAGCACCATCTTTGTTCAGGTCGGGACAATATTTCATCCTATGCCCATAAGCCGCGCATAACAAACATTGTCTGGTTGCTCCACCAGCTTCAGACTGGTCCATATCGTTCCGGATGCGACGGGCCTTTCGTCTGCCCCTACTTGTTCGCCGAAGGTCTGGATGCGGGATGTATACTCTCTCACCGTCGTTTACCTTGTTGAAATTACCGACGACTCTAAACCCTGTCATCTCGCCTGTCCAGGTGTTGAGCACTGCCTCTTTTAAATAGTATGGGGGCACGAAGGATATAGCATCCAACTGAATATGGCCACAGGCAGCCAACACATGAGAGTAAGGTAGGTGCAGCAACTTCGGTTTGTTGCATGTACACTCACACGTTGGATAAAATTCCGTTCCAATTTTTACCTCGTGTGTCTTCACCTCATTTCTAGAACCGAAATCATCGCTAGGAAGCTGAACCTCATACCTCCTTTCTTGATTCCCTATGAGTCTGACACTGTGCTTCTTTGCTTTCTCTATCTTCTTTGCCATGTATTCCATGACACGGCTACAATAAGGTGTGTTCTGATTATCTTCAATATGATTCTTTGCTAACTCGTGCCTTTCTCTGAAATATCTCAAAGTGCCATGGAATACAGCCTCCACAATAGTTGTGAGTGGCAATGCTCTATTCCCTCTCAGCACAAAGTTATACACCTCTGCAAGATTGGTTGTCATGTGGCCATACCTAGCTCCATGTGTGTCATGCAGCAAAGACCAATTCATTGGAGGCTCTTTCTCTATCCACTCAGAAAAATTCTTTATTGCCCTTCCCTTCTTTCTCTTAGTATTAGGAGGGTCAATTGCTGGCAAGTCACAAAGACCAACTGGCTCCTCTAGCTCCGCGATGAGTGCTGCTAATTTAACCTGATCTTCTTCCATTTTCTTCCTTGCACAGACCTGCTTCTTAGTAAACTCATCTAGTTTTGACCAAATAAATTCGTATTTCCGCTGCTGGCTTTGCTTGCATAATTTTTTGAACAAGTTCATCAACCGCTTGTTCTTGAACTGTGAGAAAAAATTAGCCCCAAGATGGCGCATGCACCACCGGCTCTGCAAGTCCCTCCAAGGTGTTGGTTCGTCATCTGCTGGATTTCGAAGTGTCTTCACGGCCTTCAATATACCAGCATGTCTGTCATGAATGACACACACGTTTGGTCGGTCCTTCACGATGGCAATTTTCACTTGGCGGAAGAACCAAACCCAGCTGAGAAAGTTCTCACCCTCCACAAATGCCATGGCAAGTGGTATGATTTGATTGTTCCCGTCCACACCAATAGCAGTCAGGATTTGCCCTCTATACTGACCGGTCAGGAATGTACCATCCACAAACATAACAGGAGGACAATGCCGGAAAGCTTCGATGCACATAGAAAATGAGAAGAACACTCGTTTCAACACCTTGAAATCTGGTATACTCAGCAACCTCATATGTTGTACGTTCACATAAGTGCCAGGATTCCTCTCCTTTAGTATGCCCAGGAGACGGACAACATTATCATATGAGTCGAAGAACGTCCCAAACCTTTCCTCCATAGCCTTCTGCTTAGCCCTCCAAGCCTTCCCATAAGGAATGACATAATTCCCTCTGACCTTCACTGCTGTCTGGATGTGTTTTGCTTCCATATCTTTCTTCTCTATTATCTCAGTATACATGAGTTGCGCAATGAGACTTGAAGTCAGGTTCGGATGCTTCACCAGCAGGTTTGTCCTCACACAATTATGTGGGACGACAATGGTGACAACCCAGTGGATGTCATACTTCGGCACGTGACCGTGCACCTTCCCAGGACAACCTGTTACAACACATTTCACGGTATAGTTTGTTGGACTTGATATGTGTGTCTTGAAAACCCTGTGCATAGACATAGCCCACTTTATCACCGCATACTTTAATTTTTTCTTTGTATCAAACATAGCCCCTATTTGTACTTGGTTCAGATTATACTGCCATGGAGTCTCATGGCCATCGTTCACCGTAAGGCCGGTGGATATGTCCTGCTCCCATGCAGAAGGAATCGGTACCTCAACTTCATCCTCAGAATTTTCAGAATCCAGTTCCTCCACCAATCCATCCTCGTCCTCTTCCTCCATCACCCTCTGCATTTCATCCCCTTCCTCATCCCCATCAGCAAAACCAGAAACAGCTAATATTATCGACTGGCTACTCTGCCCAGTATCTGGACCACAAACATTGTGTGGCACGTAGTCTGACTCTTTCTCCGGTTGGCTAGCATCCACATCTTGTGGCTGTGACCCGGATAAAACAATCTCGTTAGCCACTTTACTACCTTGGCCGGGTTCATACCCCCTGTGGAGTTGTACGGTATTCTCCTCCTTCGGCACAGGTTGCACAAGTGCATATGGGTGGATTCTTCGGTCTCGGCAGCGTCTTAGCAGGGACAACCAATGCTGGCTCCTATCTACCGGCATCAACTCCCACTTGACATTTTTACAAGATTTGGTCCACAATGCATGAATACTGACAGAACATACTTCAGGATCCAGACCGAAACTAGTTGTCAACTAGTACTTCAACTGTCTAATGTCCAGTCTGTCTGGGTCAGCTAGTGTCATGACGCCATTTTTAAACTCGCGAAGATCAACCCCCAACTCATTATATCGAACATTACCAGCGCCGTAGTAAACATTCAGATTTACTGATTCAGACATTTTCACCTGTCAGACATTGCCATCTTCTCATTAATCACAACAAACTATGCGCTAAAATGCCTCCAAAAATATATTAACACTAAAATTCACAATATGACTTATATACACTAACTAAACTATATTAATCATAATATACACTAATATTATCCGCTACACGAACTATGCGTTAAAATGCCTCCAAAAATATATTAACACTAAAATTCACAATATACACTAATATTATCCGCTACACGAACTATGCGCTAAAATGCCTTCAAAAATATATTAACACTAAAATTCACGATATACACTAATATTATCCGCTACACGAACTATGCGCTAAAATGCCTCCTAAATTAAATTAACACTGAAATTCACAACGAACACTAATATTATCCGCTACACGAACTATGCGCTAATATTTACATAATATTTGTGATGACGTGATTATACCTTCGAAGTGTGTGTCCGCTTCTTGCTTCTCTCTTTGACTCAGCGGCACCGGCCACCTCGCGAAGTACTTGCACCACCGGAGAACGACAACGCCGCCCCCGATGACCGGAGGTTCAACTCCGGTCAGCCCCCAACCTGCTCCTCCTCCTCACCACCTCCTCCTCTGCAGCTGCTGCTACTAGTCACCACCACCTACTACCCATCCTCCTCTCCACCATGGCTCCTCCTCCCCACCATGGCTGCTCCTCTCCAAACACATCAAAAACTATCCCATAGCAAAAAATAACACCGTAGGCCGGTGGAGATTGCTATGATCTACCGATTCTGTGGGTTGGATTTAAAAATGTGTGGCAAATGGAGGAGATCGGCGCGGGGGGGAGTTCTACAGAGAAGAACTGAGAGAGAGAGAGAGAGAGGGAAACGAAGAACAGGCGCAGAGGCGAAGGGGTGCTTATCCACACCTTTTCGGCCTAGACCTGGCCGAAAACGTCTTCGGTCGAAGCCTGGCCGAAAAGGCCAGCTTTGGTCACCGGTGGGCCGAAAACGGCCCAGTTCGGCCGCCTAGCAGCCGAAGCTACTATTTTTGGCCGGGCCCCCGCCAACAGCGAGTTTTCGGCCGCGCTTGGGCCGAAAAGCCTACTTCGGCCACACCCTGGCCGACGGGCTACTAGTTTTGTGTTTTTTTCATTCTGCGCTATAGTTTCCGAAATTGCTACAAAAAACATGATAGTTTTGAAAAAAAAATCGCCTTGGACGTCATTTGGTCAGAATCTCACGATACGGTAAGTACATGTTATTTTTACCAAACCAAATCATACAAATTTGCTTAGTCGTTTGTATGTCCCGCTTACGATGCATGCATGGACTATGTATTGCAGGTGTATGGCGCAAGGCCTATTAAGAGGTGGATGAAGAAGAATGTGCCGAGAGTTCTTGTGGACATGCTGGTCAATGGAGAAGCGTGTCAAGGCTCAGTCATCAGCGTCAATGCCACGGACGACAAGAAGGGGCTGAAGTACCAAGTACTGAAGTAGCAGTAGGTGGCAGACTGAGGACAGCTAGGGCTTGCCATTTGCATAGGCAATAGACCGAATTAATATGTGTGTTTTTAGTGATTTACCAAGCCCTTGTTTTAAGTGCTATTCATTACCTGTAGCAAAATGGTATGTACAATTTACGGGTTTGTCGGTAACTACCGTTTTCTCTAGCTTGATGGGGTTTATTACTTCCGTGATCGAGGAAAACCTCTGAGTGACTGCTAGTGACTTAAAATCTTCTGTGAAAACTAAGCTTCGGCTGAGCTGACTATGATTTTCGTCTACTACGTCAAAGCCTTTTACCCTTGCGAGCAGCCTTACACTCCTCAGCCCTGAGTCCGCGACGCTCCCCGGATCTTAAAACAAAAGCCCAAACATGCTGAGTAATGGTCTTCTATCTAGGTTAGTGTGCACGTGGACATTCGCAGAGACGTTGCATCCCGCTAGCTCCTTCTTCCGTTGCCATGTCTTTTCTTCTTCAATTGATGGAATAATCACGAGTGCTTTTGAGGTCGATTGTGTTTCTGTATCTATCCAGGGGCTGGCATTTTTCGATAAAGGGTGGATTTTATTGACTCGAAATAAAGCATCAAGTTGATACAAACACGATGAAAACACACACGGCCTCTGCATAATTAAGACGCACATAACCAACACCAACACACACACAAAAACCCACTAGCAAATAGCAAGGCCATATAAGACCAAAGCATTGCATAAGCGAGAGAAAAACCCGAAGCGAAGCGAACAAATCTATGATCGACAAACTACAACAATGACCATATCCACACCAACCATCTCATGACATCATAAGGACAACGGGGTTCTTCAACAGCAACGCCTTCATGATGAGAGCAACGCTCGAGAGCCGCCGTCATCGGATCCAACCACCAAAAGTAAGACTCTAGGTTTTCACCCTGAAGACAGTCTAAGCATATACGAGCAATGCCTTCAACAAGGGAATGATGCAAAAAACATCATCATTGCCATGTATGACCACTCGTGTCAGACATAGGTTTTTACCTCGAAGCTCGAGACCTGGTACTCGAGAAGCACCACCATCGAAGTCAATCATATGTTCAAACATGTGTTTACTTAGGCATAAATATGCATACAGAAATGCGGACATGTAATTTCTAGCTTGCATAGTAATGAAATGGTATAGCTGCATCGAGTTTCTCTTCTTCCACTATCGGAACAGGTGTTTTCTCCGTTCAGTCGGCTTGGCTAGCCCGGAAGTAATACAAAATGAACGGGAACCTTGCGCATGCAGCACTGATAGATTTTGACTGTTACTGTTGTATTAGGGAATGGAATACTTGCGGTATCCAACAAAATGCATTTGAACAAATATGCTCTGAAGCCCACCACACAAGAAAAGGATGCAGTTCTTCTGTAAGTTGGTTATAAGCAGTACGTTGGGTACTTCCCACATGTTTTTCTTTTTCTTTTTTGAGAGTATCCAACAAAATGCATTTGAACAAATATGTAATAGGCTAACTTGTTGAAATATGTTGGTCAAACATATAATTGCATAAAATGTAAACAGAAGATGAACATCAGCAACGTGTACAAGCACGTAGGTTCTGCTAAGCCCGTATCCTTAATAATGTCTTGGTTCTTGAGATGCAGGTGTTGTAAAGGGCTCAAGCTTCCATTTCTTAATTCTTGTAGGACATTTCAAGTATTGAGCAATAGGATTTGGTACAACCTCCAGAAGTAGTTGTAGGATGCTTAGGTGCTTTAGGTTTTCTTTTTAACTTTTTCTTTCCTCGTGGTTCATGTACTGAAGGAGTGCTTTTCTTTTGCAGCACGACACAATGTAAAAAATCACGCAGCAGTTTCAAAATTGAGATTCCATTTATTTGGTAGATTATTCTACGTCTTTAGGATGTCACAGTGGCACAATGCAATTTGTCTGTTTTGGGGCTGTCGGGCCGTATCTGAAGAAATCAGCAGTATCAAGTTGTTGATTTCGTTGTTGGTCTGAAGATATGACACTCTTCTTTTCGTTTCAGTTAGCTCGATCCTAACAGGGGATTTGCTGAACCATTACTGTCAAGTTGCTTGATTAACTGGAATATGAATTATGGTGTTTCCATATTAGTTGTACAGTATGATACAGTATTTTGTTTAAGAGTAAACTGCCTGACATAGTGTTTCTTCTGTAAAACATAGGTTTGGGAAACTGCTCGACACCTTAAACGGGGTGTGGCTATTTCATTATATAGAGGTACCAAGAGTTACAATACAATGTTACAATGTGTATATAGAGGCTACGTACATATACAGTCTAACACCCTCTCTCAATCTTAACTATGGCATGAAGTACAAAGCAAGTTAAGATTGCGCCTACAGCCTACAAGTTGTGGTTGTGGAAAAGGCTTCGTGAAGATGTCAGCAAGTTGATCCTTTGACGAGATGAACTTGATACAAAGTAGCTTCTGTGCAACACGTTCCCGAACAAAATGATAATCAACCTCAATATGCTTTGTCCGAGCATGGAATACCGGATTAGATGAAAGATATGCAACACTGATGTTATCACACCACAGAACAGGAGGGCGAGCGGGAGAGACTCTCAATTCCCTCAATAAAGACTGTACCCATATGATCTCAGCAGTCGCATCAGCAACCGCTTTGTACTCAGCCTCAGTACTACTACGAGACACTGTTGCTTGCTTGCGAGCATTCCAGGCGATCAAGTTAAAACCCAGGAATACCGCATAACCGCCCCATGGATCACCTGTCATCAAGATTACCAGCCCAATCTGCATCTGAAAAAGCGGAGAGCTCATCGGACGGTGCAGGCTGAAGGAGCAAACCATAGGAGGCAGCAAGACAGATGTAACACAAAATACGCTTCACGACTGACCAATGAGATGTCCTGGGTGCATGAAGGTACTGACACACGCGGTTAACTGCATAGGAGATATCAAGCCTGGTAATAGTAAGGTATTGCAGACCACCAACGATAATGCGATACTCAGTAGCATCATCAGGTGAAAGATGTTGGAAATACGAGCAATTTATCAAATGATTTTATTAACAGAAATATTAGATAAAATATGACTAATATAACAGTGACAAAACTAGTCATGCGATCTGACAGAAAGAAGGTAGTGGCGAGAGGAAGGAGAAGTTCTGATGCGTCTCTCTGAAAGGAGCGATCTCCCTTTTATAGGCGCAAGAGAAGGAGGCGAGAGGCTGCACCGGGAGCTGAAGGGAACGAGGAAGATGAAACGAACAGACAGCAGTCGAAGGGTGCAGCGTTCGTATTCAATATCCACTTAGACATTGGCTCGGCTCATTCCCGCGGTGCGTCGTGACGAGGCGTGGCGTGGCGAGGCGGGCTGCGGAGAAGGAGCGCGCGTGGATGTCCCTCTTATTCTCATGCTCATACATGTGGGGAAAGAACCTCCCTTACAAAGAGGTCCAACTCCCTCTAAACTAGCAATATGGGACTAAACTTTAGTAGTGTCCCTTGCCTTGTACAAATGGGCTAAGTGGGCCTCTAGGATTTATTAGGAATTTCTGAAATAGTTATTGGGCTACCCAAATAGACTAAATTCCAGCAAAAAAGACTCTCCATGAAGAGCAGACAACCGATCAGTGACAGACATCGGAGTGATAGCATGCTTGCATTTCAGTATTCCAGCATGACGCAACAAGTCCAAAGAGTACTTCTTCTGAGTAAGAGTCAACCCAACAGAAGACCGTGAAACCTTAGACCAAGGAAAAAATGCAGAGCATCTAGGTCATTGACAGCAAAATCACCACTCAATACAGTCTAACATCTTCTCTGATATGATGTTAGGTTGAGGTCTTACATGGAACTGTGCATTTTAGTGCCGGTGATATTCTTGCAACATCAAGGCAGCAGTTACTCAGAACGGGTCAGTATAGCAACTTTATTATCTGTTGGTCAACTTTGTAATGATCCTGTGAAATATATGTCATTCTCTTTTTCCAAAAATGTGAGTTAAACGTCTGTTCTTTCATACACAGTTGTTCAGTATGGCGAAATTCAAATTCCTTGCCAATCGTATCTATATGAGTAGTCTCTATTTCTTTGTGGATGCTCATCATCACCATCATGTCAGCATCTTCATCGTCAATGATGTCTGAATCCAACGAATCAATGAACTCCTTGAACATGTAGTCATCAAGCTCATTGTTATTAAACTCTTTATTTGTCGAATCCTTAACTGAACAAAATGAGAAAAGAAGTTTGATGTTTCATCAAATACATGGCAGGCGAAGTGTATGTTCGACGGAGTAGGACGTGCCTGAGCATAGTCCGGAGGGACGGGGCCAGTGGTGGTTGGTGTTGTGGGTTGGGGACGGTGGCGCAATGGAGACGCCGCGGGAGCTAGGCAAGGGGCGGCGCAGACGAGGACATAAGTGCCAGGGGTAGCTCGGATGAGAGCCAACATGATCCGACGTGGCGGATGGGTCCAAGCCACCCAATATCCGCCCTATATATGGACTATGTTTGAGGGGTGTCTAACAACCTGGATATGATCCGACGTGGCGGATGGGTTTGGAGAGTCTGATTGGGTGGCTGTTTCTAGTCTACCAGTGCCCGGGATGTCCAGGCAGGAGGGGACATGCTGCGATATCGTGCTACAATCGAGGCGCGAGGATACGACGGGACCACGGCGGCTAATGCACCGCAAGCGGGGTTCAGCGAAAAATATATAATAGAGCATCTGCAACGAGGCCCTCTATATCTAGCTATCAATTTCCTGCATCGTGATTCATGCAAGTACATTTCTCTTTTTTGTTTCTTCCATATAGAACATATCTTTAAGTTTAAATCTATGCAGCATGGTAAAACTTTCTAACTAGAATCTAGAATAAATCTTTCAGATTTTTTTGTCAAAAATAAATATACAAAATAAGTTTTATTTGATTAAGAAAATCATATTTCTAGTATTTATGTCGGACAAATTTTTTTGAAAGATTTATCCTAGATTGTAGTTAGAAAGCTTCGCTACGCTGTCAAGGTTTGAACTTCAAGATATATTTTATATGCGAGAAACAAAAAACATAAAATTTCATATAAAAAGTTAGTTCTGTCGCACATATCTTAAAACGATATTGGAGAGATAGGATAACAGAGCCGGGATGCAGGTGCTCTAAAAATCCACCTCCGGGATTGGGCCTGCTGCAACCGGCGCACGGCCATTCTATGACCGGCACGATTTGAACACTACGATGCTCCAGATCCCTCTGGTGGCTCTCGCCGGTGCTGCGTTGCGGGCAGCGCTGCTCCGGTTGCGGCAAAGCGGCGATGCTACGAGCGGGCGTCACCGGCAAGGCGAAGGAGATGCGGGGAGCGGCTACATGGACCGGCACGAGCTTGCCCATGGTGGGTGTTGCGAGCGTGGCGTTGGGGTGCGGTGCCGCGAGCGACGGCGCGTCGCAAACTCGCCGGTGGGGTGCTGCTAGTGCGAGGCCGAGACGGAGGTAATAGTTTGCGGGGAGACAGATGGACAGGGGAACGAGTATGATCGGCCGGCTATGCGTGAGTCCATGAGACGGCTCGGGAGGTGATAGTGAGCCCAGATCGGACGATCGATGCGGAGGTGTCCCTCCGAGTCGGGTTAGTGCTTGATCTGAGTCCATCACCGAGTCGTGGTTTACTACTCTATCAGCTGCGCTCGATGGATACATATATGTGTGTACCCACTTCCCCTTGAAAGCCAGAAATCCATCGATTCCGGCGCGGGGCGTAGCAGAGAAATCAGAAGACCGCTCCTCTCCTCTCCTCTTGTTTGGATCGAAAGAGAAGAGAAGAGAAGAGAGAAGAGATGGAGCAGGATATGCTGGCTAGGGTATTGACCGTTACTACCGTTGGTTTGTCGTGGGCAATAGTGTGGAGCCTCTTGTCGCAACAGCTCAAGCCCTTCTCCACGCCCGCCATCCTCAGGACCTTGGACGCCGCCGCCTCCGATCCTGTCATGGGCCGCGACGACGACATCGACCGCGTCATCTGCATCCTCTGCCGCCGCACCAAGAACTGCGCCGCCCTCGTCGGCCCCGCCGGCGTCGGCAAGACGGCCATCGTCGAGGGCCTCGCTCGGCGCATCGCTGCTGGGACGGTCCCCGAAGCCCTCGCCGGGGCCCGCGTGGCCGAGCTCGACGTCGGGGCCATGGTCGCGGGGACGCACTGGCGCGGCATGTTCGAGCAGCGCTTGAAGAATGCCGTCAAGAAGGCCGAGGATTCCGCCGGCAAGCTCATCCTCTTCATCGACGAGATGCACATGATTGTCGGTGCTGGTGACAGAGGCGGCACTGTGGACGCTGCCAACATCCTCAAGCCCGCGTTGGCCCGTGGCCGCATCCGTTGCATAGGCGCCACCACAACCGAAGAGTACCGCAAATACATCCAGAAGGATGCCGCGCTCGAGCGGCGCTTCCAAAGGGTTGACGTCGACGAGCCCACCCTGCAGGCGACCGTTGCCATCCTGCAGGGGCTGAAGCAGCGGTACCAAGACTACCATGGACTCACAATTCGCGACGACGCTCTGGTTGCTGCTGCGCAGCTCGCCGGCCGTTATATTACAGGTACGTTCATGATAAGATTTATGCATTTTGTAGGTTTACTTTTGTAGGTTTGTGCATCTTGAATAAATTGTCGATTTTCTTGTTTTCAGGTCGCCAGTTTCCTGATAAAGCAATTGATCTGATGGACGAGGCATGCACTTCTGTGAAGTTGCATCAACCAAAACAAATTAGAGATAAGAAAACTAGCACTATAAATGCAGTGGAGGAGCTAACCGTTGGTCCATGTCATATTGCACAGGTAAATTCACATTTCCTTGCTAATAATCGAATCTGTATGAGTAGTAGTCTCCATTTGTTTCAATGTGATGCTCATGCCATCTTCTTTCGTTATATGAAGGTTGTGAGCCGATGGACTAAAATTCCGATCACTACACTTGGCCGAGCGGAAGAAAAGTTCAGCCACCTAGTAGACAAATTGCATGAGAGAGTCGTTGGACAGCATGAAGCTATTAATTTGGTTGCGCAAGAAGTGCTACGTTCGAGGGTCGGCTTTGATCAATCTAGCCAACCAATCGGTTCTTTTCTATTTTTGGGGCCGACTGGTGTTGGTAAGACAGAGCTTGCAAAAGCACTTGCCGAGAAGCTGTTTGACAACGAGAAGATGTTGGTCCGCTTTGACATGTCTGAATATGCTGACAGTGGATCTGTATCGCGTCTCATTGGAGGACCTCGAAGGTTTAACTTGGACACTCTTTGCACATGTATTTCTTTCCGAAACCTCCTTCTCATGTCTCACATTTCCATTTGACTTTCTGAAGCTATGAAGAAGATGGACAGCTTATTGATAAAGTAAGGAGCCAACCATATAGCGTTGTTCTTTTTGACGAGGCGGATAAGGCGCATCCCTCGATATTCAAGGTTCTCATTCAACTCCTCGATGATGGCGTGTTGATTGATGGAAAAGGACGCAGCGTATATTTCAAGAACACTATCATCATCATGAGCTCAAATCTAGGAGCAGAGAATCTGTCAGCTGGAATGGCCGCAGAAAATATGGAAACTGCACGGGATCTTCTTATGGAAAAGGTATGTGTATCCCAGACTGTCCCTTGTAAAGTCCAGTTGGGCACTCTGCTGATCGTCATATTTACCTGATCTTGCAGGTCGAGAAATGGTTCAAGCCTGAATTCATCAACAAACTGAGTGAGATTGTGATATTTGAGCCCCTTTCACATGACGAACTGAGGGAGATTGTGAAAATCCAGATGAAGAGTGTCGTTGCTATGGCAGCTAACAAGGGCATCTCTCTGTTTGCATCCGATGCTGCCTTGGACGTCATTTGGTCAGAGTTGCACGACACGGTAAGTACATGTTATTTTCATCACCAAACCAAATCACACTTATTTGCGTAGTCTTTTCTAGTATGTCCCGCTTACGATGCATATACATGGAATATATATCGCAGGTGTATGGTGCAAGGCCTATTAAAAGGTGGATGAAGAAGAATGTGACGAGAGTTCTCGTGAACATGCTTGTCAATGGAGAAGCATGCCAAGGCTCAACCGTCTTCATAGATGCCGCCGATGATAGGAAGGGGCTGAAATACCACGTACTGAAGTAGCAGGAGGTGGCAGATCTACCAGTCGAGGCCAGCTATGATTTTTTGCCGTGTGCATAGGCATATATAGCGAATGTGTATGTTGTTAGTAATTAGTCACCAAGCACTTGTTGTTCGTACTGTATATTCATTATCTGTAGCAAAATGGTATGTAAAGCTTGCAGGTTTGTGAGAAAATGTTTGTTGCTTAGTGAGATTATACTTCCTTGATCGAACCTCTATGACTGACTGCTACTAATAAACCTTGGGCCGCTGCTCCCAGTTTTCAGTCTTGAGACTTAATCCAAAACCCCGCTGCCAAACAGAGACCACGCATGCAGGCAAGTATCCGATGATTCAGATAGACTCCACGGTGTCCATTTTGACCAGCTCAGTGTGCCGTGTAAAGTGGTCGAATTTCATCTGCACGCCATTGTAAAGTATTCCCACTGCCCCGAAATATAAGAGCCTTTTTGCATCCATGTACAAAACTTGTCACGCTACAAAATATTGTTCGTTTCCAAAAATGCCCTCCCGCACCGCTCGCAAATTGTCTTCTCTCGCATTCCACTCTCGTCATCGCCTTTCCTTCACTCCATCTCTCCATCCCTTTCCTTCCCCCAAATCCATCCCTCCATCGATCGATCTACACCGATGAGAAGGCAAAACGGTGGCTCTGGCCGGAGTAAACATTTCGGAGTAGACTGCAGTTTGGTTTTGGATAAAGGGCACTACTTGGTTGTGATCATAGGCCCACTAGTGCTAAATTTAGTCACGTGGTTTGTGATGGTAGGAGTATTTAGTGTTATTGTGATTTTAGTGTAGAATGAACTTTCTGAACTTATTGTTCACTATGTTTTCTGAACTCTCTGCAACGGCGGCTGTTCTGAATTTTTTCTGAAGGGGCGAGGTGCATGATCTGGTTCCCCAGCAAGAAAGTGATGCTTCATGTTATGTACTCCAGAATGTTCAGTATGAGGATGTTATCCAGGATGTTGTTGATGATGTTATATGTTCAGTTAATTAAAGTGAATTCAGAGGATGTTGTTCATTTAATCATAGAGGATGTTGTACTCTAGTGTAAATGTTCAGAGTAGTAAATTCAGGGTTTCTTTTTTTTTTCTGCTCCAGTGTAGAGATGATTCATGTGATTGGAGTACAATGTAGAGATGCAGCGTTTCTGCTTTTTAGGTCAGCATGTTCAGTTAGAGGATGTTGTTGATGATACATTTGGGATGCTCTAGGGCTGCTCTAGTGATGCTCTTTAGTGTGGTGAATGCCTGCTAATCCAAATGAACATTTAGTGGAGTACTGCTATGTCAACATGCTTGTGAGTATAGGAGTAGAAGCATATTGGTGTGCCTGCTAATCATATTGGTGTGCATATTGGAATATTACTCCTACATATGTGAGTACTTGTCTGTCTAGTGTAGTGTAGGTTGTGACTGTTGAATTATAGATGTGCTTTGGCCCATATAAGACAATAATTCCTGGTTAATCTCTAAGGCCCGTGTAGGTGTAGGGTAAGTGGTGGAAAGTTTAGTACCATCTTGCTAGTTGAGGAGAGTTGAGACCCCTTTATAAGGGCCGCTCTACCACATGTCATTGAGAGCTTGAGAAGAGGAGTGGTACACGCGCTCCTCCTCCTCCGCCGCCAGCCACAACGCGCACGCGCGTCACGGGTTATGGGAATGAGGTGAGCCAAGATCACACATATGTGCTTATTTTTGCCATTCAAAAATGATTAATTAATCTCGGGTTAATTAATGAGTTGCTAACAGAAGTGCCACTATCCAAGACGTTGGACCATGGACTGTTCGCAGAGTCGGTCATGGGCCTAAGCCCAGGTCCATCTACCCGACAGCCTATATAAGGAAGTGTTGGCTGGTGCAGCCAAGACACTCACTCCCTCCTTGCGCAACCCTAGTCGTCATCCATTATTCCTCTCACTTTGCTGCCTTCGTCGATCCCATCCTGACAACCATATGCACGGTTGGTCGGGGGAGCATGTGCCACCGGAACCCCGTCCTTCGAGATCCTTCTCGAGAGAAGGACGATACGGTTTTTGGGGAGCATCTTAGCGCGACTACTCCCGGTCCGTCCTCGTCTCCATCCTCCTTAAGATTATAAAAAAAAGAGGTGGGTGGATTTTTAGATAGTTGGGCCTTGGATATAAGACCAGAGGACGACCTTCCACTAGTAGAAAAAGGGTCAAACGTGAAGCACATTAGTGCCGGTTTGAATTAAAGCCGGCACTAATGTGTACATTAGTGCCGGTTCGTGGCGGCGATCAATAGTACCGGTTCGTGGCGAACCTTTAGTACCGGTTCATGCCACGAACCGGTACTAAAGAGGCTGTGTCAGCCTGCGGTCAGGCTATGGCCCCACCATCACCATTTAGTGCCGGTTCGTACCACGAACCGGTACTAATGAGGTTACGGCAAGCTGTTTTTAGTCCCATCTCGCCAAGAGAGAGGCAGTATGAGCGGTTTATAAGCCGTGAGTGCACAGACAATAACGAAGAGTTGCAATGCTCACCTACATGTGTTGATTAGCTTCAAGCCATTCAGAATAGTGTAGATTGCACTGCAGCATAGATTGCACTGAGCTATGTGCAGTGCAGTCTACACTATTCCGAATGGCTTGAAGCAAATTAACCAGCATTGCACCTCTTTTTTATTTTTAATAACTTATTTAAACTCCGGACTTCTTATGTGTTCAGTATGCAGCATTTAAAACTCCGCACTTCTTTTTGTGTAAGTGACTTGGGAAAAACTCAAGTTTGGCAAACTCTACTAACTAAGAAATTTCTTCAAAAACAATTTCTATCCAATAAAAAAAGACTAGAGGATTACACTTTTCATAGGTTTTGATGAATGTGAACCACAATTTTTAGAGTTACACTGACAGAGTAGTTGCCAATGGAGCTAACCCAATTCTAGGCTAGCCGGGCTGCTATCATTAGTACCGATTCGTTGCCAATCTTTAGAGTTACATTGACAGAGTAGTGCCGGTTTGAATTTGAGCCGGCACGAATGTGACCATTAGTGCCAATTCTAACGGCTAGCCGGGCTGCTACCATTAGTACCGGTTCGTTGCCAATCTTTAGCACCGGTTCGTGCCACGAACCGATACTAATGTGCATCCCACCAATCAGGAAGAATCACACAGATCGTGTGTTTCTTTCTAGCTCTTGCGAGTCGTTGGATCAAGGGTGTGTTTCTTCCTAGCTCATGTGAGTCGTTGGATCGAAACTACCATAATCACTTTGTGAGCCAGACGACCCTATATATAGCCCATCTCTCGCCTTCCCTGCATAAGTCTTTCAGTTCATCGACTACATACATCTACCAGTTCATCGACTGCATACATCTACCAGTTCATCGACTGAATACAAATCATTCGGATTCGCCATCATACGCCCAACCGTGCATTTGATATGCATATATATGCATCACGAGCCACGGTAGGGCTGTATGATGGTGATACCGATTGGTTTGTTCTAGATCTGACATAAAAGATTTGATACAACTTCTTTTTTGTGACATAAGAGTTATCTCTCCTCCTACCTATTTTAGTTACACAACTACCTATTTGTGCCAAATTTTCACTTTTGCTGTTGCTCTTGCATCATAAGCATCCATGTTAACTGGACTTACAAGTAATGCAATTTAACCAAACTATCTTGTGATCTTCGCCAAGAGAGAGGCAGTATGAGCGGTTTATAAGCCGTGAGTGCACAGACAATGACGAAGAGTTGCAATGCTCACCTATATGTTGATTAGCTTCAAGCCATTCGGAATAGTGTAGACTGCACTGCAGCATAGATTGCACTGAGCTATGTGCAGTGCAGTCTACACTATTCCAAATGGCTTGAAGCAAATTAACCAGCATTGCACCTCTTTTTTATTTTTAATAACTTATTTAAACTCCGGACTTCTTTTGTGTTCAGTATGCAGCATTTAAAGCGACGTCATCAATTTCCAACATGTTCTGACATCATTTGTTGTTTTTCGGTCATTTACCTAATTGTTCAGTATGCAGCATTCAATTTCCAGAAGAAAATAAATAGAAGAAAATAAATAATGCAGAAAATAAAAAAACTATAAAAAAAATTACTCAAAAATAAATAGAAGAAAATAAATAATGTAGAAAAGAAAAAACTATATAAAAAACTACTCAAAAATAAATAGAAGAAAATAAGTAATGCAGAAAAAAACTATATAAAAACTAGACGCACTTCGTGTACAAACTGGACAAACTCTTTTCGAGTATCAGGGTTTCGGAGTCCGGAGTGGGTACTAATGTACAACTTTCACTGAAGCCCATAATGGGTACTAATGTGCATCCCACCAATCAGGAAGAATCACACGGATTGTGTTTCTTTCTAGCTCTTGCGAGTCGTTGGATCAAAAGTGTGTTTCTTCCTAACTCATGTGAGTCGTTGGATCGAAACTACCACAATCACTTTGTGAGCCAGACGACCCTATATATAGCCCACCTCTCGCCTTCCCTGCATAAGTCTTTTAGTTCATCGACTACATACATCTACCAGTTCATCGACTGCATACATCTACCAGTTCATCGACTGAATACAAATCATTCGGATTCGCCATCTTACGCCCAACCGTGCATTTGATATGCATATATATGCATCACGAGCCACGGTAGGGCTGTATGATGGCGATACCGATTGGTTTGTTCTAGATCCGACATAAAAGGTTTGATACAACTTCTTTTTTGTGACATAAGAGCCATCTCTCCTCCTACCTATTTTAGTTACACAACTACCTATTTGTGCCAAATTTTCACTTTTGCTGTTGCTCTTGCATCATAAGCATCCATGTTAGCTGGACTTACAAGTAATGCAATTTAACCAAACTATCAGGGTTTCGGACTATACAAAAATAAATAATGCAGAAAATAAAAAAACTATACCAAAAAATTACTCAAAAATAAATAGAAGAAAATAAATAATGCAGAAAAGAAAAAACTATATAAAAAAACTACTCAAAAATAAATAAAAGAAAAAACTATATAAAAAATTTGTTGGCGCACTGCCTTGTGGGTCTACCAGACCTAGGGTGTGCAAATGCAGGCCCAGAAGGGCCAGTAGACTCACAGGGCAGCGCGCCCTAATTAATTAGGCCCAGAAGCCTGCTATATAAAGGAGTTCGAAGAGGTAGCCGCGGCTGGGTTTATAAACCAGTGCGGCTGCCCTTCGCCGGGCGAGGTAGGACTAAACTTTGGGTGGCAGCGCAAGGCCTTTAGTACCGGTTGGTGGCTCCAACCGGTACTAAAGGCCGCCCCCTTTAGTACCGGTTGGTGGCTGCAACCGGTGCTAAAGGCCTTCGTTTCCCGCCGCTTGGCCTGGCGAAAATAGGCCTTTAGTACCGGTTGGAGCCACGAACCGGTACTAAAGGCCCATCCTATATATATAGCACTTACGAAAATGTCAGTTTCATCTCCCACTTCGTCTCCAACCTCCGCCGCGCGCGCCGCTCGATCCCGTCGTCGCCGCCCGTCGCCCGTATCGTCGTCCGTCGTCTCGCGCTGTCCCCGCCGCCGCCCGTCGTCGTCATCGTCTCGCGCTGTCGCCCCGAACGCCGCCGCCGTCCGTCGTCATCGCCGCGGCCGTACGTCTCTCTCTCGCTCCCGCACACACATACACACACATACATATACACACACATACACACACACACACCGGCGCCCCCGCCCCGTACGCCGGCGCCCCCGCTCGTACGTACGGGGCGGCGGCGTACGGGGCCGCACACACACACATATACCACACACACACGCATACACACACACATACACACATACGTACACACATATACGTATATATACACACACATGCATACACACGCGCATACACACACACACACACATTTTTTTACTTATTTTCTGTTTTCTAGAAAAGTTAATTAGATGATCGAATGTTAGATTAATGTCGAATGTTAGATGAATTAGCTAGCTAGATAGAAAAATTGTCGAACTAGAGATTAGAACTAGTTGAATAATTAATATAACTAGTTTATTTTTAGTAAGAAAATTTAGGTATATGAGATTAGAACTAGTTGAATAATTAATATAACTAGTTTATTTTTCGTAAGAAAATTTTCGTATATGAGATTAGAACTAGTTGAATAATTAATATAACTAGTTTATTTTTAGTAAGAAAATTTAGGTATATGAGATTTGATGATCTAATTAAAATATTATTTGTTAATGAGTTTTTCTGTTTATTTAATTTTTTATATATTTTGAGTTTATATAAATGTTAGATTAAGGTCGAATGTTAGATGAATTAGATAGAAAAGTTAAATATATAGTAATGTCAATTGAATATATATTTAGATATATTAATGTCAAATGTTAGATGAATTTATATTTGGCTAGATATAGGTGTTTAATGTTTCACCTATATGAACATAGGAAATGTCATCTGACGACGAAAAAGATTTTATTATGTGCGAACACTGTGAAGACCAGCACGGCCCGTGCGACCAAAATTTCCTTGTTGATGGTAGGCGCTTCAGCATCAAGCTGGATGAGACATTCGAAGTTGATACAGTAAGTCACTTTGTCAATTATTATTTGAATGCAAAACTTATGCTTCATTTGCTTCAACTTATAATTTTAAATTTTCATTATTCTACTAGCGCATCCCCTGCCATGCAAGAATTTTTGTGTTGGATAAGATAGGTTTTAGTGCTATAGATGATATGGAGGTAAAGAGAGTTTACTTGAAGACGGAGCATGGGTATACTTTCAACGTCAAATTATATAATGGAGACACATACACCCATTTTGAATGCAAAACTTGGCAAGCACTATGCAAGGCTTATGCATTTGAGCCTGATATGGTTATCACCTTTGATATTCGTTCGGAACATGATATTGAAGGTAATATAGACATCTGGGTCAATGTGCAAACGCCTCTAGTTCTACCATTTGGTAAGTTTTTCTCAACCATGCATGCATATGTTTATGTCTTTGATACAGTTTATTCAAAAATAGTTGACAACTAATTTGTATTGTCAGCTTATTTCGGTTCAAGCAAACATGTCCGGCGCTTGGTAGACAGGACCTACTACTGCCCCGGGACTCAACTAAACTGCGAGGAGATAAGTCATTATGTTTCATGGCTTGAGGATCTTAATACTGTGAAGACAATTTTTTTCCTAAACTTAGAAATGTTAGTACTCAAAACGTGCGACCAATGGTGATCGTATTGAACTGCGGTCACATCTATAATCAAAGGATGATAAGATTTTAAATATTTGTCCTTAATTAGTGCATCTTTTGCATACATTATTTTTGAAGCTAAACTTTCATTGCTTAGTATATTAATTACTATACGATGTTGTTCAACAGGGACTTCCGATGACAGTTGTGCCTCAGTGGATCGAGACAAAAGGTCGCATGTCAATGGTTAGCTTACGACCAAGATTTCCTACATTGCACATGAGTGCATTCAGGATTTCTGAAAGCGAAGAATGCTTAATAGTGAAAGATTGGAGCAAAATTATTAATGATCGCAGAGAAGTACTAAGGGGCAGTAAGGAGAAGCGCAACCCAAGATTAGGAGACAGATTCATCTGCATGCTCCAATATGATGAATCAGGAGAGCTATACATGTTCTATGCTATTCTACCTGAGAGGGAGCAGCAGGATCAGTAGCTACTAGTTCATGCTCTTAATTAGTACTTGTCTCATATCCGTGTCCTGAACTTCGATGTTGGTGATGATTATGTTGAACTTGATGATATCTTTGCTTCTGTTACAAAGTGAATGTTTCCTCTTTAAGCTAGCCAGCGTTGATGATGATTAGATAGCTAGCGGTAATGACTATGATGATTAAATAGTGGTAATTAGACGACTACGATGATTTTTAGCTAGCTCGAGTTTATTTATTTATTAATATGCGATGATGATGATGATGACGACGACTACAACTCATTATAACGTAAAACAATCCTAAATTAAATTGATAACACAAATTTAATTGAAAAATACAAAATAAAACAAAAACCCACAACCATTTAGTACCGGTTGGTGTTACCAACCGGTACTAAAGGGCTCCCGGCCCCCGGAGCTGGCTCGTGCCACGTGGTTCCCCTTTAGCACCGGTTTGTGTTGAACCGGTACTAAAGGGGGGGGGGGCTTTAGTGCCGAAACTTTAGTGCCGGTTCCTGAACCAGCACTAAAGGGCCTTACAAACCGGTGCTATTGCCCGGTTCTGCACTAGTGTTCGTGGGCCTGGCCTAGATACGTTGATAATGCACATCCAGAATAGGCTTTCTGGCTCGTTTGACTGCATTAACCCACAAGGCGGGGCGGCGGCGGCCGAGGCACATGCAACAATTGGATTTAGTCCGTCGTCCCTCAACTTTTGATGAAGTCTAGATTTAGTACCTCAACTTTAAAATAGGACAACTTGCAATCTCAATTCTTAAAAACGTACAAATTTAGTCCATTGTCTCAGTTGACCCGGTATCGCTGTTGACTAAGCATGGTTTTGACCGGTCTTCGTCCACATGGCAGTATTCCTCTCCCCTACCTTCTTCCTCCTCGCATTGGCTTATTGAGGCATCTCATCGAACACCTTACATGCGCTGCTTGTGTCGTCCACGGCCAAACCCTCGCAAGCCCCTCTAGCCAGTCGCGATGCCTCTGCTCTAACTCGCTGATCACCGCGAGCTTGCTGGAGCTCGTCGGACATCGCAGCCCCGCTCTACCTCGCCGGACACCATGGCCCATGGCCACTCCCGCTTTCATGACGAGGATGAAGGCAAGCAGGCAGCGCCACCATGGTGGCCACGGAGATGAAGGCAAGCCAATGAGGATAAGCTCATAAGCTCATGCTGACTTGCACTGTCCCAAGCCGAGGCTTCCTTTTGTTTTAAACGAAGCAGCACGCCGGCGCACAGGCGGCAGCCAACAGCCGTCCATGCTGTGGCGCAAGCACACAAGCCACAGCCACGGGAGCATCAGCGGTCTTCAGCCACCATGGTCCCGCCGTAGATGGCACATGCAGTGCATGCTAGATGTTTGATGAAATGTCTCAGTAATCAAATGTGAGATAGAGAAAGGTAGGAGAGAGATATACCGCCACGTGGACGAAGACTGGTCAAAACCGCGCTAGGTTAGCAGCGATACCGTGTCAACCGAGACAAGGGACTAAATTTGTCCGGTTTCAAGAGTTGGGGTGCAAGTTGCCGGTTTTAAAGTTGAGGGACTAAATCTAGACTACGCCAAGAGTTGAGGGATGAAAAATATACGTTTCTCTTTAATTAATGACTGAGAATATATATAGCAAAACTCAAGAGAAAAGTTGTGCCGTAATGCACGTGATGAATATATTGCACTTGGAGAACTAAGAATATATAGCACCTGAAGAAATGCAAGTATTATGTTATGTTATGTAATGCACCTGATGAATTTATGTTTTGTTTAACTTCTTGAAGTAGAACATAAGGCATATTGGGCCATTAAAGAGCTCCATTATGAATGGAGAACCCAGTCCTATGAGAATGCCAAACTATTTAAAGAAAAAGGTTAAAAGATGGCATGACAAAAAGATACAAAAGCGTGAGTTTAATATAGGTGCTTATGTATTGCTATACAACTCTCGTTTGAGATTTTTTGCAGGAAAACTCCTATCTAAATGGGAAGGTCCTTACGTCATCGAGGAGGTCTATCGTTCCGGTGCCGTAAAACTCAACAACTTCGAAGGCACAAATCCGAGGGTGGTGAACGGTCACAGAATCAAACATTATATCTCAGGTAATCCCATAAATATTGAAACTAATGTTATTGAAACCGTAACCCCGGAGGAATACATAAGAGACACTTTCCAGAACGTTTCAGACTCCGAAAAGGAATAGGTATGTGGTATGGTAAGTAAACCAACTCCAAAACAGTTCTAATGGCAATTTTTCTCCGTTTTGGAATATTTAAGAAAATAGGAAAATAAAAAGTAGCCCGGAAAGGACACGAGGCTTCCACGAGGGTGGAGGGCGCGCCTCGTGGGCACCTCGTGTGCCCTCCGGACTCCGTTTTCTTGCACGATACTTCTTTTGGTCAGTAAAAATTTACTATATAATTTTCCGAAGGTTTTGACCACCGCATCACGCAAATATCTCATGTTTTTGTTTCGAGCTGTTTTCTGCCAGGGTTGTCAAGGCCAGGCATCATGTCGTCTCCCTCCTCCTCCAACAATGAGGGCAACGATGCTTGTCTAATGAAGATAGAGTTGAAGAGAGAAGAACCCGTAGAGATCAACAAGGATGATGGGATCAAGAAGGCCATGGGGGCTCAAGTCCTGGTAGTAGCAGAAGAATGTTGGGGAACGTAGTAATTTCAAAAAAATTCCTACGCACACGCAAGATCATGGTGATGCATAGCAACGAGAGGGGAGAGTGTTGTCTATGTACCCTCGTAGACCGAAGCGGAAGCGTTGATGCAACGTAGAGGAAGTAGTCGTACGTCTTCCCTCTCCAACCGATTCAAGCACCGTTACTCCGGCACCTCCGAGTTCTTGACACACGTACAGCTCGATGACGCACCCCGGGCTCCGATCCAGCAAAGCTTCGGGGAGGAGTTTCGTCAGCACAACGGCGTGGTGATTATCTTGATGTTTAACCATCGTAGGGCTTCGCCTAAGCACCGCTACAATATGATCGAGGTGTAATATCATGGTGGGGGGCACCACACACGGCTAAGGAACGATCACAAAGATCAACTTGTGTGTCCTAGGGTGCCCCCTTGCCCCCGTATATAAAGGAGCCAAGGGGGGGGGGGGTGCGGCCGGCCCTAGAAGGAGGCGCGCAGGAGGAGTCCTACTCCTACTGGGAGTAGGACTCCCCTCCCTTGTCCAAGTAGGAGAGGGGGAAGGAAGGGAGAGAGGAGAGGAAGGAAAGGGGGGGCGCCGCCCCTCCCTCCTTGTCCAATTCGGACTAGGGGGAGAGGGGGCGCGCGGCCTGCCCTGGCTGCCTTTCCTCTTCTCCACTTTAGGCCCATGAGGCCCATTAACCCCCCGGGGGGTTCCGGTAACCCCCGGTTCTCCGGTTTTATCCGAAACTTCCCCGGAACACTTCCGGTGTCCGAATATAGCTGTCCAATATATCAATCTTTATGTCTCGACCATTTCGAGACTCCTCGTCATGTCCGTGATCCCATCTAGGACTCCGAACAACCTTCGGTACATGAAAATACATAAACTCATAATGAAACTGTCATCGTAACTTTAAGCGTGCGGACCCTACGGTTCGAGAACAATGTAGACATGACTGAGACACGTCTCCAGTCAATAACCAACAGCGGGACCTGGATGCCCATATTGGCTCCTACATATTCTACAAAGATCTTTATCGGTCAGACCGCATAACAACATACGTTGTTCCCTTTGTCATCGGTATGTTACTTGCCCGAGATTCGATCGTCGGTATCCAATACCTAGTTCAATCTCGTTACCGGCAAGTCTCTTTACTCGTTCCGTAATGCATCATCCCGCAACTAACTCATTAGTTGCAATGCTTGCAAGGCTTAAGTGATGTGCATTACCGAGAGGGCCCAGAGATACCTCTCCGACGATCCGAGTGACAAATCCTAATCTCGAAATACGTCAACCCAACATGTACCTTTGGAGACACCTGTAGAGCACCTTTATAATCACCCAGTTACGTTGTGACGTTTGGTAGCACACAAAGTGTTCCTCCGGCACACGGGAGTTACATAATCTCATAGTCATAGGAACATGTATAAGTCATGAAGAAAGCAATAGCAACATACTAAACGATCGGGTGCTAAGCTAGTGGAATGGGTCAGGTCAATCAGATCATTCAACTAATGATGTGATCCCGTTAATCAAATGACAACTCTTTGTCCATGGTTAGGAAACATAACCATCTTTGATTAACGAGCTAGTCAAGTAGAGGCATACTAGTGACACTTTGTTTGTCTATGTATTCACACATGTATTATGTTTCCGGTTAATACAATCACCACAAGAAACTTGGTAATCCATGACAGATTTCGGGTGACGTCTTCGAAAACTGTCATGAATGTGCTAGTACAGCCCCGCAAGCCCGCTGAAGCCCGCCGAAGCCTGCCTAACCATTCGCGTATAAAGTGCTAACCCTAAGTCCCTCCTCTCTCTCCCTTCTTCGCAGCCCCCACTCGATTCCCCCATCTTCTCGCACAACATCACCGCCACCAACCACCAATTCGCCTTGCTCCTCCCGCAGCTCGTCGCCGGCCCTTCCCCTCCTCTCACCTCGCTACTCTGACAACTTATAGATCCACCGCAACCCCCACTAATCCATCTCTATCGCGACCCATCTCTCTCCTGCGAATCGTCGCACCGCCACCAACCTCTGCCGATTCCGGCGACGTCCGCCACCGTGCAGCACGTTCACGAGCTCGTCCCCAACCCCTCCGCCCTCAAGTCCAGCTGGATCCACCGCTCCCAGCCCCCGACGCTCGCCCTCAACCCCTAGCCCATGGCTAGGGTTTCGGCCGTGGCATCGTGTCCGTCGTTGTCGTGTCTCTAGCGGCTCCTCTCCGTCGTGCATCACTCCTCCTCGCGCCCTCTCCCCCTCCTGGTTGGCACCCCCTAGCTCGGTGCGCTCGCGTGCGTTGGGCTGGACGGCGACGACCCGGACTCCCTCTTCCAGCATCGGCCATTGAGCTCTCCCACCTTCCGCTAGTCCTGCTGCTCTGCTTGTTGGCCGGCTCGTCAACGACAGCCCTGCCAGCGCTGCCCTGGATGGATAGGGTGAGGCAGCAGGTCGACAGGGCAAAAAGGCGCGGCCCGTCCATCGGTCTCATTATGTCGTACGTCGCCGAGGTCACCGCGCTCCAGGCCTCCGGCCACTTCTGGCCCTGGTGTGTCTAGTCCCTCGTTGACCTCTATGGTGAGTCTTCGCCTCCGGTTTCTGATGCAAATCGCTTGCCTGTAGATTGTGCAAATGAAGCACTCAGTGAGTCTGGCCGTTCCTGGTTGACCTTTTGGGTTGTTTTCAAACAGCTAGCAGTGAGTGTTGAACTGCTGCTAACTGAACCCAGACACAAACACACAACACATAACAGAAGGGGGAAACAAGCACAGATGATATTGTAGTGTTAACACAAGAATGGTGAACATAAATTTGAAATTTTATAGATACCTGAAGCTGTGGGCACAGGGCAAAGCTTACTAGCTCTGCAAATTGTGCACGATCTGCAGTCACAGAAGGCCTGAATTCGCTTTCTAGACCTGAATGCAGATTGACCCAATCACTCATTTTGGATAACAACTATGGAAAGGGGGACCAGAAACCGACTAGAAGGATATCATATAAACATGTCCATGTTCAAATTTAGTTTGTCAGCTTTTGGGTGTACAGCATCAATTCTTTTTGTAAGATTCTCATGACAGTGATACTGTTTTTCTGTAGATTTATGCAAAATGGTTGAAGCATGTAGAAATGAGGAGGTGCCACGCTACCAGATTGTGTTACTGTTTCAAAGTTTATTTGAGTTAAAAGACACTCCACTATCCTTTACGTACTAACAGTTAACATGCACATATCTTTTTATGTGTGCATTATAGATAGAGTCGCTTGTGAAAAAGAAATATGGGCAAGAGGCTTTTACAATCTTTATGCTATTGGTTGTACAAGGTTGTCCAGTTGAGACAGATCAAGTAACCACTCTTGTACATTGAGGACATTCTAGAACTATACTTTGTTATTATTGTCAATCTCTTTGGGTTAAGAAAGCTTCAGTTATGCAGTAAATTTAGTTGTGTGATCCTGTTTTATGATTGTTCATTTGAGGACATGGCTTCCTGTTACAAATTGCAGTGCACAATACTATACCTTGGTTGCAAATGTGCAGATTACTGAGGCAACAATTCTTGACACGCAGATTGTTCATTCAACTTTGTACAAACTATGGAATGACGGGCACATTGATACAGAGGTCTGTCTCCTAGTTTCCATCAGAAAAGCAGTATTTTTGTTTGGAGGGCAGAGAGAATGGCATGCTTTAAATGTTAGTTGTGTGGTTTATCTAAAAGATAATCTCACTGTTTTCACGATCTACTATTTTACTATACCGGACCGGTGGCCCGTGTTAGCCTTACAAATGCATCGTGGATTTATGATATATTGTGTTACTTTCATCATAAATTTGCATACATGTATTGTTGCCTAAAACTTTGTCATTTCTCAGGTTTCAGTTCTGTAGCCGATGGACAGGCACTTTTTTTGGCGCATGTAACATTTCTAAGTGATAGGTTGCTATATTAACCGCAAATTTTGTTTTCGAAGTCTTTGCATAACAATTGATATGTTGAATAATGAATATAATGGTTCTATTTGCTTATGTGTGTTGATTCAACCATCTCCTGGTGTTCAAGTGTGTTGATTTGGCGTGTACCTTAATAACCATTAAGTAATTACATGAGTCATGTAATAAATTAAATTTTTAGTTCTTCGCATCATGGATATTGTTTGTTATGATACCATTTTGTTGGCGCATATACTCCGGAGTGCAAAATCATATCTGATGTGCATTTATGTATCTTTCCAGAACCAAAAGAGAAAAAGAGAATTGTACCTCTTCTTACTGCCTAATAAAAGGGAATGTAGTACTGTTTTAATCACTTCCAAAAGGTTTCTTGATATATCAGGAAAAGTGAGTTGCACTTTTATGTATTACTGGATGTCGATTTAAGTTCCACGGTAACATTTTGTCTTTCTGTATTGCGGAAACAGTGTTCCTTGTCGGACATATTTCTTTATTGATGCAAAGTGTATATATTAATACAGTATTGTTATGTTTGTTCTGATTTCTTAAGCGGTGTCTCAAAATTCTTGATGTTTGTTGTTTCTAGTACTCATGCTGTGCTTGGAGATTATTTCCTTTCTCAGTTATGTACTTGGAGATTATTTCCTTTCTCAGTTATGTACTTGGAAATTATTTCCTTTCTCAGGTATCCACTGATTAGTGAGGAAGGTTAATGATGACAAATTGAATCAGTCCACTGATAGAATTATAGAGCCAAAGGACTATGCTGGAGATAGAAGAACTTGGAGTGTCAATTCTTCATGACCTTCGGCAACAACGGCAGTCAGTACTGCATGCTCACACTACAGGATCTGTTATCAAAATCGAGTGGTAGTGGTTCTAGTTCATTAAACTATTTTAAGTGCAGTATAACTTTGAAATTTTCTCCAGCTTGAATATTCATTTAATTATTGTTTTCTCTACCATTTATAATTTGCTTCCTCAATTCCAAATTAACTGAATTTGACTAACTTTATAGGAACATCTATACCATATAATTAGTTTCATCCGATTCATTGTAAGATATTTTTTTTTTGTAATATAGTGTCCACCTGGCTGTTCTTGATATTGTAGTATATATGTTTACCTATGCCTCATGAGTGAGGTTCAAATCATGTCAAATAAAAATGATGGTTCAGATGATAATAACTATTATTGCTGTTGTTGTAATAAACTTGCCATTTTGTAAGAGAAGAATATTGTTATGTACAGGTTGCCTTGGTGGTGAGAGCCGCAAAGGAAGTTTGAGCTGTAGAGGTGAAGTTGATGATTAAGAGGGCCTGTGCAATGTTGTATACTTGTTGATGTAATCTGGTGTAGTTGTTATTGCGGTCAGGTGAATTGATGTTGGATGTGTTCTTGGACACATTTTAAAAGGCCTTTACTCAATGAAACAATTGAATAGAAATTTGTGAAATGGAACAGAATATGGTCTATTCAATGGAAATTGTGAAAGCATGTTTGATTATCTGTAATGGGTCGTGCCAAAGCTGTTTGGATGAATATCATGGGCTGGATTAAAATAAATGGGCTAAACTACCACAAATAATTGGGCCGAAGGCTACTTTGGGGATGCCACGTAAGATCCATGCTGGCGCCATGTAGATGCCATGTGATGTCCATATTTGGTACAGTCTTGTCAATTCATGACGGACTAGTCTGTCATAGAGGACCGGGCCTGGGGCGGGCCTGGGGCAGATCGGTGACGGCCAGGATCCGTCATGGTGGTGCAATTGTCAAATTATGACGCGATATACATGATGGATTCTAAATCCGTCATGGCCCCCCCTCCACGACGGTTTTGTACTGGTCCATGACAGACCGAATCCGTCATGGATTAACAAGATTCTTGTAGTGAATTCTAGCATGAATAATAAACATTTATCATGATATAAGGAAATAAACAATATCTTTATTATTGCCTCTAGGGCATATTTCCTTCAAAGAAGACATCCTTCAACCTCACCACAATCTCTTTATCCCAACAGGGATTGAAGCTTTCAAGATGATTGAGTTAGCTCGCATTCAAAACAAGTATCGCACAAGTGAAAATATTTTGTTGAAGGAGCATATCATCCCTCAAGGGCATTATCCGCAAATTGGAGGATCTCCTACGCTCGATGTGCGACTATCCATCATCGCCAACACCTTCTTCACCAACAAATAAGAACTGAGGATCGGGTATGGGCACTCCCCTTGGCAACTGCCAAACTTGGGGGAGTGCCCCGGTATCGTATCACCAGCACACCTTTTATCTTTACGTTTTCCTTAGTTCGATCCTTTTGGTAATATCTTGATCTAGTTGTGAGTTTTTCTTTATGATCCTTCTATGTAATCGAGTCCGTGAGCTATATATAATAAAGATTAGTGTTGAGTCAAGGGCTTGATTATCTTGCTATGATCTTGAGGGAATAAAATAAAAGAGAAAGAATAAAGAGAAATAAAGAGATCATTTGTATCTTATGGAGAGTAACGGCTTCACATATAAAGCGTATGATGAATAAAAATTGTTGTAAGTTGACAAACATAGTTTTGGTCATCGTTGCAATTAATAGAAAGTAATAAAGAAAGAGAGATTTTCACATATAAATATACTATCTTGTACATCTTTTATGATTGTGAGCACTCGTTAAAATATAACATGCTAAAGAGTTGACGTTGGACAAGGAAGACAACGTAATGGGTTATATTTTCTTACATCTGAGATAAATTATATTGTCATGGATCATCCAACATGTTGAGCTTGCCTTTCCCTCTCATGCTAGCCAAGTTCTTTGCACCAAGTAGAAATATTACTTGTGCTTCCAAATATCCTTAAACCCGGTTTCGCCACGAGAGTCCACCATACCTACCTATGGATTGAGAAAGATCCTTTAAGGAAGTTGTCATCGGTGCATGCAATAAAAATTGCCTTCTAAATATGTATGATTTACTAATGTGGAGAAAATAAGCTTTATACGATCTTGTGATGTGGAAGAAATAAAAGCGACGGACTGCATAATACAGGTCCATATCACAAGTGGCAATATAAAGTGATGTTCTTTTGCATTAAGATTTTGTGCATCCAACCATAAAAGCACATGACAACCTCTACTTCCCTCTGCGAAGGGCCTATCTTTTACTTTTATCTTCTACCTTATATAAGAGTCAAGGTGATCTTCACCTTTCCTTTTTACATTTTATCCTTAGGCAAGCACAATGTTTTGGAAAGATCCAGATATATATAGCTAACTGGATGTGAGTCTTCATGAACTATTATTGTTGACATTACCCGTGAGGTAAAAAGTTGGGAGGAAAAACTATAAGCCCCTATCTTTCTCTGTGTCCGGCTAAAGCTTCATAACCATACATATCGCATGAGTGTTAGCAATTGTAGAAGACTAAATGATAGTTGAGTATGTGGACTTGCTGAAAAGCTCTTATTGACTCTTTCCGATGTTATAATAAATTGCAATTGCTTCAATGACTGAGATTGTAGTTGTTAGTTTTCAATAAAGTTTATGAGTCATACATGAAATTGTGATTGAATTGTTACTTTAGCATAAGAGATCATATGACAATATATATATGTATGTTATTGTTCTAAGAATGATCATGATGCCCTCATGTCCGTATCTTATTTTATCGACACCTCTATCTCTAAACATGTGGACATATTTATCGTTATCGGCTTCTGCTTGAGGACAAGCGAGATCTAATCTTGGGGGAGTTGATACGTCCATTTTACATCATGCTTTTATATCGATATTTATCGCATTATGGGCTGTTATTACACATTATGTCACAATACTTATGCCTATTCTCTCTTATTTTACAAGGTTTATATGAAGAGGGAGAATGCCGGCAGCTGGAATTCCGGGCTGGAAAAGGAGCAAATATTAGAGACCTATTCTGCACAGCTCCAAAAGTCCTGAAACTTCACGGAAGTCATTCTTGGAATTAATAAAAAATACTGGCGAAGGAATCCACCAGAGGGAGCCCACACCCTGGCCACGAGGGTGGGGGCGCACCACCCTACCTTGTGGGCCCCATGGCAGGCCTCCGGTGCCCATTTTATGCTATATGAAGTCTTTCGTCCGAGAAAAAATCATAAGCAAGCTTTCGGGAAGAAACTCTATCGCCACGAGGCGGAACCTTGGCGGAACCAATCTAGGGCTCCGGCAGAGCTGTTCTGCCAGGGAAACTTCCCTCCGGGAGGGGGAAATCATCACCATCGTCATCACCAACGATCCTCTCATCGGGAGGGGGTCAATCTCCATCAACATCTTCACCAACACCATCTCATCTCGAACCCTAGTTCATCTCTTGTATCCAATCTTTGTATCCAAACCTTATATTGGTACCTGTGGGTTGCTAGTAGTGTTGATTACTCCTTGTAGTTGATGCTAGTTGGTTTACTTGGTGGAACATCATATGTTCAGATCCATTATGCATATTAATACTCCTCTGATTACGAGCATGAATATGCTTTGTGAGTAGTTATGTTTGTTCCTGAGGACATGGGAGAAGTCTTGCTATAAGTAGTCATGTGAATTTGGTATTCGTTCGATATTTTGATGAGATGTATGTTGTCTTTCCTCTAGTGGTGTCATGTGAACGTCGACTACGGGTCACTTCACCATTGTTTGGGCCTAGAGGAGGGCATTGGGAAGTAATAAGTAGATGATGGGTTGCTAGAGTGACAGAAGCTTAAATCCTAGTTTATGCGTTGCTTCGTAAGGGGCTGATTTGGATCCATATGTTTCATGCTATTGTTAGGTTTACCTTAATACTTCTGTTGTAGTTGCGGATGCTTGCAATAGGGGTTAATCATAAGTGGGATGCTTGTCCAAGTAAGGACAGTACCCAAGCACTGGTCCACCCACATATCAAATTATCAAAGTACCGAACGTGAATCATATGATTGTGATGAAAACTAGCTTGACGATAATTCCCATGTGTCCTCGGGAGCGCTTTCCTTCATATAAGAGTTTGTCCAGGCCTGTCCTTTGCTACAAAAAGGATTGGGCCATCTTGCTGCACCTTATTTACTTTCATTGCTTGTTGCTCGTTACAATTTATCTTATCACAAAACTATATGTTATCGATAATTTCAGTGCTTGCAGAGAATACCTTGCTGAAAACCGCTTATCATTTCCTTCTGCACCTTATTGGGTTCGACCCTCTTACTTATGAAAAGGCTACGATAGATCCCCTACACTTGTGGGTCATCAGTGCAGTTCTAAACAAAGCGTCGTGGCGGGATCTACGTGTGAAGCGGAGTACATAGATGCTTCGTAAGCAGCAAATGAAGGAGTCTGGATGAAGGAGTTCTGTAACGCCCCGGATGTAATTTACCTTATTTGTACTCTAACTCTTGCCATTTCCGGCACTAAGTTATTCTATTTCATCATTGTCGGGTTTTTGTCTCCGTGTGTTTTGTCTTTGTCATGCATCTCATATCATGTCATCATGTGCATTGCATTTGCATACATGTTCGTCTCATGCATCCGAGCATTTTCCCCGTTGTCCGTTTTGCATTCCGGCGCTGCTATGTCCTCCGGTGTCCCTTTCTACCTCTTTTCGTGTGCGGGTGTTCACCATTTTCGGATTGGACCGAGACTTGTCATGCGGCCTTGGATTACTACCGGTAGACCGCCTGTCAAGTTTCGTGTCATTTGGACTTCGTTTGATACTCCTACGGTTAACCGAGGGACCGAAAAGACCTCGTGTGTGTTGCAGCCCAACACCCCTCCAAAGTGGCCCAAAACCCACCTAAACCTCCTACATCACCTAGGCCATTCGATCGCGATCGCGTGGCCACAAACCGTTCTTAATTTGGAGCCTCCTAGCTCCTCCTACCTATAAATATAGCTCCTTCCCGAAATTTTCGGATCTTCCACCCCCTAACCCTAGCAAAATCTCCTCCTCCGCGCACTGGACGTGTCCGGCCCGCGCTGGACAAAGCCCCGCCACCGCCCGCGGCGAATCAGGAGCCACCACGTGGCTCCAGCCGGCCGCCGCCGCTGCAGCCCGCTCAGGCCCGGGGCAGGCCCTCCCCGACCCACGTCTGTCACCGCCCGCGCCCAGCGTGAGGGTCGCCGCGCCGCCCGCGCCAGCCGCCGCTCCGCCGCGACGCGCATCGTCGTCGGCGCCGACCCCGCCGCCTCGCCCGCTCGCCGCCGACCCAAACTCCAGCACCGCCCGGCCGCGCCTCGCCGCCCTGTCCTCGCCGCCTCACCGCCCGGCCACGCCTCATCGCGCCGCCCAAGTCCGGCGACGTCCCGCGACAACTCCGGCCGGCCCAAGCTCGGGCCACGTCGTTTCCATCTCCGGTGGCTACAGTAACTCCGGCGATCCCCTCCGTTCATCCTCGATCTACGAACTGCTACAGTGCCGGCCCGATCTGGATCTCAGATCCGAAATCTCGGGGTTGACTTTTTCGTCCCTAACCCTAATATTTTTGCATACTTTGACATGTCATAACTTCCTCATCGTGGCTCCGATTCGTGCATGTAGCATATCAAAATGTTCGCCTCGACGAGTACATCATTTCATCTCACTGCATCATTTTCATTTAAGCTCATCTTGATGCCTGAAATGCTGTTGGAAGAGGGCTATGTGATGATAGTTTCACATCTGTTTCAGCAAATGCACTTTTTTCATTTTTGCCATGATTAATGTGTGCATCCTATGATCCTGAGCTCTACATGTGTTTTGAAGAATGCCATGCCATCTTTACAGGGGTGTATGCCATGTATTTTTGTGATCTTTGTGGTGACTAGCACAAGCATGCAAAGTAGCTTACTCAATGATGCTGATTTCAGGGACTTAGATTTTCACTAAGTCCTTGCCCTGTCATTATTTTTATGCCATATGTTCATGTTGTTTCCTAGTGATCCATGCCTATTTTGAGGATGATCAGTAAGGATTTTTTGAATATAATGTTGTGCTCTATCCATCCATGTCTTGGTTTCCAATTATGGAGCACCCTAGCTTGAGTCAATCGAGCTCTACTTTTGCTATAAAATTTTCCTGGCAGATTGTTAACATGTTTCGCAATTTTGCCAAGCTTGTTGTTGTTGATCCGTGCATGCTATGTTGTTGTTGTTGCCATGTCTATTTGCTGGGTGTATGCTTAGCTTGTCGTGCAATGCCTCGTAGTGAGCGCATCGAGCTCGTAAACATGACTAATCGCTATCTGTTTTGCCATGCTCCAGTTTTTCACTAAGTCTGAATCTGTTTATGTTTTTGGTATGTTCACATGCTTGCGATTGTATTTTCTGATCCCTTTTGGCTCATGGTCAGTAAGGGACTTTTGTTATATGCTTCGAGTAGCTTCGTACCGTGCCTTGCTTTGCCATGATATGTTCCTGTAGCATATAGTTATCGTGCTCTAAACATTGCTTCCTGATAATAAATTCCTGACATGCTGTTAATTTCACAAACTCTGAAACCTGTTAGCTTTTGCTCTTTTGCCATGCTTGTTCCAACCTGTTATTGAGTGAATTAGCCGTAGCTCAGTGTTCATATTTTGTCAAGCATCATGAGTGGACCCCTGCCATGTATTTTGTTGTCATGTTGGAGTGCTGTAGCATGTTGTTCTTGATGCATTTAGAAGGCTACTTGCTGATTATCGCAGACCGATGCCATATTTGTTTTGCTTGCCATTTCCAAACCGTGCATCCGATTCTGGTGATCTTTATATCGATTTCAAACGAAATCTACTCCCCTTTCCAGTGGCACTCTTGGATTTCCAAGTTGAGGCCAGGTTCAATCATTCCTTTGCAAATCATGCATATGCGTCACATATCGCATCCTGCATATCATACCATGTTTGCATCATGTTTTCTTGAGCATTGCACGTGGTTGATTGTGTTCCCTTTTGCTTGTTATTCTTGTTTGGGTAGAGCTGGGAGACGAGTACGTGAACGAGGAGCCCGTTGAGTACGCCTACGAGGATCAAGGCAGCTCTGAGAACTTTCCAGGCAAGATGACCAAACCCTCGAAATCACTTCTATCTTTGCTTGCTAGATGCTCGCTCTTTTGCTATGCCTATGCTACGATACCTACCACTTGCTTATCATGCCTCCCATATTGCCATGTCAAACCTCTAACGCACCTTGTCCTAGCAAACCATTGTTTGGCTATGTTACCGCTTTGCTCAGCCCCTCTTATAGCGTTGCTAGTTGCAGGTGAAGACTGGAGATCGTTCCTTGTTGGAACTTGTTTATTGTTGGGATATCACCATATTATATTGTTTATCTTAATGCACCTATATACTTGGTAAAGGGTGGAAGGCTGAGAATGCAAGAACGATTACTACACTGTTGAAAAGAATGTAGTGAGTAGTGTTACCTAGATTCATCTGCTGATGCCAGTAAGCGCTCCCTAGCTGTGAAGGAGGTGGCTCATGCCAGGAAGAGCTCCCTGGCTGTGAAGGAGGTGGCTCATGCCAGGAAGATCTCCCTGGCTGTGAAGGAGGTGGCTCATGCCAGGAAGATCTCACTGGCTGTGAAGGATGAGGTTCTGCACGGTGCACAGAGGGTCGTGGTTCTGAACGGTGCACAGAGGGTCGTGGTTCTGAATGTTGTACAGAGGGATGTGGCGGACGATGTGTTGGAGGAGGAAGTGCAACATCCGA
Source organism: Triticum monococcum (assembly GCA_034509565.1). Taxonomy (NCBI): domain Eukaryota; kingdom Viridiplantae; phylum Streptophyta; class Magnoliopsida; order Poales; family Poaceae; genus Triticum; species Triticum monococcum. The sequence continues at coordinate 22,593,615 of CM067847.1, forward strand.
AGTCCGTCTACACGTAACAGCTGCGTAAATCCCGCGTAGCTTGTCATCAAGACGCCTTAACCATGAGACGCCCTCTCGCGGTGGGATAGTTTCTCCCCTCGAAAGCGCCGCATTAAAGCGGAAACCTCCTCTCGCGCCTGTAGTGTCAAGTCACCCTGTACACAAAGAATGAACCAATTATATGCTCGTTGTATGATAGACACCACGAATAGACAACCAAGCGAATATGTCCAGATTAACAAAAGACTTAACATATGAGAACCAAGGCATTTACCGCATGGTGTATGGTTCCCACGACAGAGGCAGTTGGGTACATATCGCTGGTGAGAGGGGCTTCGATCTGATCAGGAGCAGCTGATGGAACCAAGTAGATCCTTGTTGTTTGCTGGTAACGCTGCAGATACAACCCGAACATTTCCCAGTCAAAGGGCCGAACCTCACCCCAGATATTTGTCGCAGCGGTAGTCCATTCGTCAACGTAAGGGGTAATGCTCTCAAGCCAATAAGCCATGGACTTGTTTCCTCCTAGAAGGTTGTCCCTGAGATTGACATGCGCGATACATGATTAGGTATATTATGAATGCAGAGCTGCCAACTAAAATAGCATTAGTACTTACTTGTGCACATGGTCTGGCAAGTGTGGAATATCTGGAATCTCAGGCTGTTGATATAGACCGAACTGTCTCATCACCCTATGAAGAGACATCTCCTCAACCGTCACGTCGAACACCAACTTGGCCTTGGTCATCCAAAGTGCCGATCTCTACTGCGCAATCCAGAACTACCAACTGGGTACCTCGATGATATAGCCTGAGGCGAGTATGGCTCCCAAAAAACTTGATCCTCGTGCAAACTATCAAACTGCGCCATGAAGGACGCGTAGCATCCCCTAACCCGAGTATGCGCAAACTGTCTCTGTGCATGACAAAAAATAAGCATTAGTAATACTATTGAATGGCAAGAAATAATTAAATTAATTGTTACTTAATATAAAAGTACCTCTCGCCGTGTCCAAACAGATCCCATAGTAGGTAAGTCGCCGATAGCAGGCACATAAGTCCCAGCTAAGTCCTCCAAACCAAAAGGTTTATCAATGTAGACATACGGTCGTCCAATAAGGAACCTCTCGTATGACCAAAGCTGCAACAATAATGGACATCCAACAATACTAGATTTTCTAGACTTCAACAAGCAAGCTTTGCACAGGCCTCTGTACGTAGCCGCTAACACAGCAGAACCAAAACTCCTCTGTAGAATATCCGCAGGGCAACGTGCGTCAGCTATCTCTCGTGCAATACCGATGAGTCGTGCATCGACAGTGGTCACGTGGTTCTCCGTAAACATTGTCTTGTCAAATAGCCAAAGAATATATGCCTCTAGGGACCGGTCAATCTGAGCCTCCGACAACTCAACATCGGGATGTCCTAACGAGACAATCTACATAGAAACGTAATAATTGTATGAACATCGGACAACTAAAAAACAACATTTGTTTAAGTGGCCGTGATGGTTACCTGAAACTGGCTCAACCATCTAAAAAGAGGTCCATGAGGATCGTTGTCTATAGCCCTAGCAGTCGGGACTGCAGCCAAAAAACGGGTCTGCATCGCTGCTTGCCACCCAGATTCTGCCTCTAAGGGACCTATGGCAGCACCGGCCAGAGGTAATCCCAACAAGTAAGACACATCCTGTAAAGTAGGCGCCATCTCTCCCCAAGGAAAGTGAAACATATGTGTTTCTGGTCTCCATCTATCTACTAAGCAGGTAAGGAGTGACTTGTCGTAAGAGAAACGTCTCACTTGCCTCTTGTGTAACTGCAATGGTTCACCTGCCTCATCTAAGTCCGGACCATCAATCCACTCATCCAATGTACCCTCAACCAGCCATGCCAAGGGTAGAAGTCCAGCCCAACTTAACCTACAAAATAAAGAGATTGTTAGCGGTTATGAAAAGTATGTCAAACATAGTAAGTCATTATATGGTCTCCATTATATGCACACATACCTATCAACCCATGAATCGTGTATCAGCCAGTTAGTCTTTGGGGTACGAGTGACCAACACGTCTAAGTTGTTGCCCGCTTCTGTAAGGGCGCCCCGGTGCTTTCTATCGATGTTACCATTAAGCAACGGATACGAAGACATATCTGCAATTCAAACAACAAATCTCAGGTGCAAATAAAACATAGTATGACATATTATGAATTAAAACATAGTCCTGACATATTACATATTAAAACATAGTCCTGACATATTACATAATTGAAACATAGTCCTGACATATTACAAATTAAAACATAGTCCTGACACATTACAAATTAAAACATAGTCCTGACATATTACATATTAAAACCCACTACGGCACATTATATAGCTTGTGAGTTATTTCTTCCTCGTCCGCCCCTTCGGCCTCGACTGCCATGACCATGTCCGCCTCTTGCTCCTGTTGTCGCAGCCGTCGATGTGGAAGCACTCGTCGATGCGGAAGCACCATCTTTGTTCAGGTCGGGACAATATTTCATCCTATGCCCATAAGCCGCGCATAACAAACATTGTCTGGTTGCTCCACCAGCTTCAGACTGGTCCATATCGTTCCGGATGCGACGGGCCTTTCGTCTGCCCCTACTTGTTCGCCGAAGGTCTGGATGCGGGATGTATACTCTCTCACCGTCGTTTACCTTGTTGAAATTACCGACAACTCTAAACCCTGTCATCTCGCCTGTCCAGGTGTTGAGCACTGCCTCTTTTAAATAGTATGGGGGCACGAAGGATATAGCATCCAACTGAATATGGCCACAGGCAGCCAACACATGAGAGTAAGGTAGGTGCAGCAACTTCGGTTTGTTGCATGTACACTCACACGTTGGATAAAATTCCGTTCCAATTTTTACCTCGTGTGTCTTCACCTCATTTCCAGAACCGAAACCATCGGTAGGAAGCTGAACCTCATACCTCCTTTCTTGATTCCCTATGAGTCTGACACTGTGCTTCTTTGCTTTCTCTATCTTCTTTGCCATGTATTCCATGACACGGCTACAATAAGGTGTGTTCTGATTATCTTCAATATGCTTCTTTGCTAACTCGTGCCTTTCTCTGAAATATCTCAAAGTGCCATGGAATACAGCCTCCACAATAGTTGTGAGTGGCAATGCTCTATTCCCTCTCAGCACAAAGTTATACACCTCTGCAAGATTGGTTGTCATGTGGCCATACCTAGCTCCATGTGTGTCATGCAGCAAAGACCAATTCATTGGAGGCTCTTTCTCTATCCACTCAGAAAAATTCTTTATTGCCCTTCCCTTCTTTCTCTTAGTATTAGGAGGGTTAATTGCTGGCAAGTCACAAAGACCAACTGGCTCCTCTAGCTCCGCGATGAGTGCTGCTAATTTAACCTGATCTTCTTCCATTTTCTTCCTTGCACAGACCTGCTTCTTAGTAAACTCATCTAGTTTTGACCAAATAAATTCGTATCTCCGCTGCTGGCTTTGCTTGCATAATTTTTTGAACAAGTTCATCAACCGCTTGTTCTTGAACTGTGAGAAAAAATTAGCCCCAAGATGGCGCATGCACCACCGACTCTGCAAGTCCCTCCAAGGTGTTGGTTCGTCATCTGCTGGATTCCGAAGTGTCTTCACGGCCTTCAATATACCAGCATGTCTGTCATGAATGACACACACGTTTGGTCGGTCCTTCACGATGGCAATTTTCACTTGGCGGAAGAACCAAACCCAGCTGAGAAAGTTCTCACCCTCCACAAATGCCATGGCAAGTGGTATGATTTGATTGTTCCCGTCCACACCAATAGCAGTCAGGATTTGCCCTCTATACTGACCGGTCAGGAATGTACCATCCACAAACATAACAGGAGGACAATGCCGGAAAGCTTCGATGCACATAGAAAATGAGAAGAACACTCGTTTCAACACCTTGAAATCTGGTATACTCAGCAACCTCATATGTTGTACGTTCACATAAGTGCCGGGATTCCTCTCCTTTTGTATGCCCAGGAGACGGACAACATTATCATATGAGTCGAAGAACGTCCAAAACCTTTCCTCCATAGCCTTCTGCTTAGCCCTCCAAGACTTCCCATAAGGAATGACATAATTCCCTCTGACCTTCACTGCTGTCTGGATGTGTTTTGCTTCCATATCTTTCTTCTCTACTATCTCAGTATACATGAGTTGCGCAATGAGACTTGAAGTCAGGTTTGGATGCTTCACCAGTAGGTTTGTCCTCACACAATTATGTGGGACGACAATGGTGACAACCCAGTGGATGTCATACTTCGGCACGTGACCGTGCACCTTCCCAGGACAACCTGTTACAACACATTTCACGGTATAGTTTGTTGGACTTGATATGTGTGTCTTGAAAACCCTGTGCATAGACATAGCCCACTTTATCACCGCATACTTTAATTTTTTCTTTGTATCAAACATAGCCCCTATTTGTACTTGGTTCAGATTATACTGCCATGGAGTCTCATGGCCATCGTTCACCGTAAGGCCGGTGGATATGTCCTGCTCCCATGCAGAAGGAATCGGTACCTCAACTTCATCCTCAGAATTTTCAGAATCCAGTTCCTCCACCAATCCATCCTCGTCCTCTTCCTCCATCACCCTCTGCATTGCATCCCCTTCCTCATCCCCATCAGCAAAACCAGAAACAGCTAATATTATCGACTGGCTACTCTGCCCAGTATCTGGACCACAAACATTGTGTGGCACGTAGTCTGACTCTTTCTCCGGTTGGCTAGCATCCACATCTTGTGGCTGTGACCCGGATAAAACAATCTCGTTAGCCACTTCACTACCTTGGCCGGGTTCATACCCCCTGTGGAGTTGTACGGTATTCTCCTCCTTCGGCACAGGTTGCACAAGTGCATATGGGTGGATTCTTTGGTCTCGGCAGCGTCTTAGCAGGGACAACCAATGCTGGCTCCTATCTACCAGCATCAACTCCCACTTGACATTTTTACAAGATTTGGTCCACAATGCATGAATACTGATAGAACATACTTCAGGATCCAGACCGAAACTAGTTGTCAACCAGTACTTCAACTGTCTAATGTCCAGTCTGTCTGGGTCAGCTAGTGTCATGACGCCATTTTTAAACTCGCGAAGATCAACCCCCAACTCATTATATCGAACATTACCAGCGCCGTAGTAAACATTCAGATTTACTGATTCAGACATTTTCACCTGTTAGACATTGCCATCTTCTCATTAATCACAACAAACTATGCGCTAAAATGCCTCCAAAAATATATTAACACTAAAATTCACAATATGACTTATATACACTAACTAAACTATATTAATCATAATATACACTAATATTATCCGCTACACGAACTATGCGTTAAAATGCCTCCAAAAATATATTAACACTAAAATTCACAATATACACTAATATTATCCGCTACACGAACTATGCGCTAAAATGCCTTCAAAAATATATTAACACTAAAATTCACGATATACACTAATATTATCCGCTACACGAACTATGCGCTAAAATGCCTCCTAAATTAAATTAACACTGAAATTCACAACGAACACTAATATTATCCGCTACACGAACTATGCGCTAATATTTACATAATATTTGTGACGACGTGATTATACCTTCGAAGTGTGTGTCCGCTTCTTTCTTCTCTCTTTGACTCAGCGGCACCGGCCACCTCGCGAAGTACTTGCACCACCGGAGAACGACAACGCCGCCCCCGACGACCGGAGGTTCAACTCCGGTCAGCCCCCAACCTGCTCCTCCTCCTCACCACCTCCTCCTCTGCAGCTGCTGCTACTAGTCACCACCACCTACTACCCATCCTCCTCTCCACCATGGCTCCTCCTCCCCACCATGGCTGCTCCTCCCCAAACACATCAAAAACTATCCCATAGCAAAAAATAACACCGTAGGCCGGTGGAGATTGCTATGATCTACCGATTCTGTGGGTTGGATTTGAAAATGTGTGGCAAATGGAGGAGATCGGCGCGGGGGGAGTTCTACAGAGAAGAAATGAGAGAGAGAGAGAGAGAGAGAAAGGGAAACGAAGAACAGGCGCAGAGGCGAACGGGTGCTTATCCACACCTTTTCGGCCTAGACCTGGCCGAAAACGTCTTCGGTCGAAGCCCGGCCGAAAAGGCCAGCTTCGGTCACCGGTGGGCCGAAAACGGCCCAGTTCGGCCGCCTAGCAGCCGAAGCTACTATTTTCGGCCGGGCCCCCGCCAACAGCGAGTTTTCGGCCGCGCTTGGGCCGAAAAGCCTACTTCGGCCACACCCTGGCCGACGGGCTACTAGTTTTGTGTTTTTTTCATTCTGTGCTATAGTTTCCGAAATTGCTACAAAAAACATGATAGTTTTGAAAAAAAATCGCCTTGGACGTCATTTGGTCAGAATCTCACGATACGGTAAGTACATGTTATTTTTACCAAACCAAATCATACAAATTTGCTTAGTCGTTTGTATGTCCCGCTTACGATGCATGCATGGACTATGTATTGCAGGTGTATGGCGCAAGGCCTATTAAGAGGTGGATGAAGAAGAATGTGCCGAGAGTTCTTGTGGACATGCTGGTCAATGGAGAAGCGTGTCAAGGCTCAGTCATCAGCGTCAATGCCACGGACGACAAGAAGGGGCTGAAGTACCAAGTACTGAAGTAGCAGTAGGTGGCAGACTGAGGACAGCTAGGGCTTGCCATTTGCATAGGCAATAGACCGAATTAATATGTGTGTTTTTAGTGATTTACCAAGCCCTTGTTTTAAGTGCTATTCATTACCTGTAGCAAAATGGTATGTACAATTTACGGGTTTGTCGGTAACTACCGTTTTCTCTAGCTTGATGGGGTTTATTACTTCCGTGATCGAGGAAAACCTCTGAGTGACTGCTAGTGACTTAAAATCTTCTGTGAAAACTAAGCTTCGGCTGAGCTGACTATGATTTTCGTCTACTACGTCAAAGCCTTTTACCCTTGCGAGCAGCCTTACACTCCTCAGCCCTGAGTCCGCGACGCTCCCCGGATCTTAAAACAAAAGCCCAAACATGCTGAGTAATGGTCTTCTATCTAGGTTAGTGTGCACGTGGACATTCGCAGAGACGTTGCATCCCGCTAGCTCCTTCTTCCGTTGCCATGTCTTTTCTTCTTCAATTGATGGAATAATCACGAGTGCTTTTGAGGTCGATTGTGTTTCTGTATCTATCCAGGGGCTGGCATTTTTCGATAAAGGGTGGATTTTATTGACTCGAAATAAAGCATCAAGTTGATACAAACACGATGAAAACACACACGGCCTCTGCATAATTAAGACGCACATAACCAACACCAACACACACACAAAAACCCACTAGCAAATAGCAAGGCCATATAAGACCAAAGCATTGCATAAGCGAGAGAAAAACCCGAAGCGAAGCGAACAAATCTGTGATCGACAAACTACAACAATGACCATATCCACACCAACCATCTCATGACATCATAAGGACAACGGGGTTCTTCAACAGCAACGCCTTCATGATGAGAGCAACGCTCGAGAGCCGCCGTCATCGGATCCAACCACCAAAAGTAAGACTCTAGGTTTTCACCCTGAAGACAGTCTAAGCATATACGAGCAATGCCTTCAACAAGGGAATGATGCAAAAAACATCATCATTGCCATGTATGACCACTCGTGTCAGACATAGGTTTTTACCTCGAAGCTCGAGACCTGGTACTCGAGAAGCACCACCATCGAAGTCAATCATATGTTCAAATATGTGTTTACTTAGGCATAAATATGCATACAGAAATGCAGACATGTAATTTCTAGCTTGCATAGTAATGAAATGGTATAGCTGCATCGAGTTTCTCTTCTTCCACTATCGGAACAGGTGTTTTCTCCGTTCAGTCGGCTTGGCTAGCCCGGAAGTAATACAAAATGAACGGGAACCTTGCGCATGCAGCACTGATAGATTTTGAAATATGTAATAGGCTAACTTGTTGAAATATGTTGGTCAAACATATAATTGCATACAATGTAAACAGAAGATGAACATCAGCAACGTGTACAAGCACGTAGGTTCTGCTAAGCCCGTATCCTTAATAATGTCTTGGTTCTTGAGATGCAGATGTTGTAAAGGGCTCAAGCTTCCATTTCTTAATTCTTGTAGGACATTTCAAGTATTGAGCAATAGGATTTGGTACAACCTCCAGAAGTAGTTGTAGGATGCTTAGGTGCTTTAGGTTTTCTTTTTAACTTTTTCTTTCCTCGTGGTTCATGTACTGAAGGAGTGCTTTTCTTTTGCAGCACGACACAATGTAAAAAATCACGCAGCAGTTTCAAAATTGAGATTCCATTTATTTGGTAGATTATTCTACGTCTTTAGGATGTCACAGTGGCACAATGCAATTTGTCTGTTTTGGGGCTGTCGGGCCGTATCTGAAGAAATCAGCAGTATCAAGTTGTTGATTTCGTTGTTGGTCTGAAGATATGACACTCTTCTTTTCGTTTCAGTTAGCTCGATCCTAATAGGGGATTTGCTGAACCATTACTGTCAAGTTGCTTGATTAACTGGAATATGAATTATGGTGTTTCCATATTAGTTGTACAGTATGATACAGTATTTTGTTTAAGAGTAAACTGCCTGACATAGTGTTTCTTCTGTAAAACATAGGTTTGGGAAACTGCTCGACACCTTAAACGGGGTGTGGCTATTTCATTATATAGAGGTACCAAGAGTTACAATACAATGTTACAATGTGTATACAGAGGCTACATACATATACAGTCTAACACCCTCTCTCAATCTTAACTATGGCATGAAGTACAAAGCAAGTTAAGATTGCGCCTACAGCCTACAAGTTGTGGTTGTGGAAAAGGCTTCGTGAAGATGTCAGCAAGTTGATCCTTTGACGAGATGAACTTGATACAAAGTAGCTTCTGTGCAACACGTTCCTGAAAAAAATGATAATCAACCTCAATATGCTTTGTCCGAGCATGGAATACCGGATTAGATGAAAGATATGTAGCACTGATGTTATCACACCACAGAACAGGAGGGCGAGCGGGAGAGACTCTCAATTCCCTCAATAAAGACTGTACCCATATGATCTCAGCAGTCGCATCAGCAACCGCTTTGTACTCAGCCTCAGTACTACTACGAGACACTGTTGCTTGCTTGCGAGCATTCCAGGCGATCAAGTTAAAACCCAGGAATACCGCATAACCGCCCCATGGATCACCTGTCATCAAGATTACCAGCCCAATCAGCATCTGAAAAAGCGGAGAGCTCACCGGACGGTGCAGGCTGAAGGAGCAAACCATAGGAGGCAGTAAGACAGATGTAACGCAAAATACGCTTCACAGCTGACCAATGAGATGTCCTGGGTGCATGAAGGTACTGACACACGCGGTTAACTGCATAGGAGATATCAGGCCTGGTAATAGTAAGGTATTGCAGACCACCAACGATAATGTGATACTCAGTAGCATCATCAGGTGAAAGATGTTGGAAATACGAGCAATTTATCAAATGATTTTATTAACAGAAATATTAGATAAAATATGACTAATATAACAGTGACAAAACTAGTCATGCGATCTGACAGAAAGAAGGTAGTGGCGAGAGGAAGGAGAAGTTCTGATGCGTCTCTCTGAAAGGAGCGATCTCCCTTTTATAGGCGCAAGAGAAGGAGGCGAGAGGCTGCGCCGGGAGCTGAAGGGAACGAGGAAGATGAAACAAACAGACAGCAGGTGAAGGGTGCAGCGTTCGTATTCAATATCCACTTAGACATTGGCTCGGCTCATTCCCGCGGCGCGTCGTGACGAGGCGTGGCGTGGCGAGGCGGGCTGCGGAGGAGGAGCGCGCGTGGATGTCCCTCTTATTCTCATGCTCATACATGTGGGGAAAGAACCTCCCTTACAAAGAGGTCCAACTCCCTCTAAACTAGCAATATGGGACTAAACTTTAGTAGTGTCCCTTGCCTTGTACAAATGGGCTAAGTGGGCCTCTAGGATTTATTAGGAATTTCTGAAATAGTTATTGGGCTACCCAAATAGACTAAATTCCAGCAAAAAAGACTCTCCATGAAGAGCAGACAACCGATCAGTGACAGACATCGGAGTGATAGCATGCTTGCATTTCAGTATTCCAGCATGACGCAACAAGTCCAAAGAGTACTTCTTCTGAGTAAGAGTCAACCCAACAGAAGACCGTGAAACCTCTAGACCAAGGAAAAAATGCAGAGCATCTAGGTCATTGACAATAAAATCACCACTCAATACAGTCTAACATCTTCTCTGATATGATGTTAGGTTGAGGTCTTACATGGAACTGTGCATTTTAGTGCCGGTGATATTCTTGCAACATCAAGGCAGCAGTTACTCAGAACGGGTCAGTATAGCAACTTTATTATCTGTTGGTCAACTTTGTAATGATCCTGTGAAATATATGTCATTCTCTTTTTCCAAAAATGTGAGTTAAACGTCTGTTCTTTCATACACAGTTGTTCAGTATGGCGAAATTCAAATTCCTTGCCAATCGTATCTATATGAGTAGTCTCTATTTCTTTGTGGATGCTCATCATCACCATCATGTCAGCATCTTCATCGTCAATGATGTCTGAATCCAACGAATCAATGAACTCCTTGAACATGTAGTCATCAAGCTCATTGTTATTAAACTCTTTATTTGTCGAATCCTTAACTGAACAAAATGAGAAAAGAAGTTTGATGTTTCATCAAATACATGGCAGGCGAAGTGTATGTTCGACGGAGTAGGACGTGCCTGAGCATAGTCCGGAGGGACGGGGCCAGTGGTGGTTGGTGTTGTGGGTTGGGGACGGTGGCGCAATGGAGACGCCGCGGGAGCTAGGCAAGGGGCGGCGCAGACGAGGACATAAGTGCCAGGGGTAGCTCGGATGAGAGCCAACATGATCCGACGTGGCGGATGGGTCCAAGCCACCCAATATCCGCCCTATATATGGACTGTGTTTGAGGGGTGTCTAACAACCTGGATATGATCCGACGTGGCGGATGGGTTTGGAGAGTCTGATTGGGTGGCTGTTTCTAGTCTACCAGTGCCCGGGATGTCCAGGCAGGAGGGGACATGCTGCGATATCGTGCTACAATCGAGGCGCGAGGATACGACGGGACCACGGCGGCTGATGCACCGCAAGCGGGGTTCAGCGAAAAATATATAATAGAGCATCTGCAACGAGGCCCTCTATATCTAGCTATCAATTTCCTGCATCGTGATTCATGCAAGTACATTTCTCTTTTTTGTTTCTTCCATATAGAACATATCTTTAAGTTTAAATCTATGCAGCATGGTAAAACTTTCTAACTAGAATCTAGAATAAATCTTTCAGATTTTTTTGTCAAAAATAAATATACAAAATAAGTTTTATTTGATTAAGAAAATCATATTTCTAGTATTTATGTCGGACAAATTTTTTTGAAAGATTTATCCTAGATTGTAGTTAGAAAGCTTCGCTACGCTGTCAAGGTTTGAACTTCAAGATATATTTTATATGCGAGAAACAAAAAACATAAAATTTCATATAAAAAGTTAGTTCTGTCGCATAGATCTTAAAACGATATTGGAGAGATAGGATAACAGAGCCGGGATGCAGGTGCTCTAAAAATCCACCTCCGGGATTGGGCCTGCTGCAACCGGCGCACGGCCATTCTATGACCGGCACGATTTGAACACTACGATGCTCCAGATCCCTCTGGTGGCTCTCGCCGGTGCTGCGTTGCGGGCAGCGCTGCTCCGGTTGCGGCAAAGCGGCGATGCTACGAGCGGGCGTCACCGGCAAGGCGAAGGAGATGCGGGGAGCGGCTACATGGACCGGCACGAGCTTGCCCATGGTGGGTGTTGCGAGCGTGGCGTTGGGGTGCGGTGCCGCGAGCGACGGCGCGTCGCAAACTCGCCGGTGGGGTGCTGCTAGTGCGAGGCCGAGACGGAGGTAATAGTTTGCGGGGAGACAGATGGACAGGGGAACGAGTATGATCGGCCGGCTATGCGTGAGTCCATGAGACGGCTCGGGAGGTGATAGTGAGCCCAGATCGGACGATCGATGCGGAGGTGTCCCTCCGAGTCGGGTTAGTGCTTGATCTGAGTCCATCACCGAGTCGTGGTTTACTACTCTATCAGCTGCGCTCGATGGATACATATATGTGTGTACCCACTTCCCCTTGAAAGCCAGAAATCCATCGATTCCGGCGCGGGGCGTAGCAGAGAAATCAGAAGACCGCTCCTCTCCTCTCCTCTTGTTTGGATCGAAAGAGAAGAGAAGAGAAGAGAGAAGAGATGGAGCAGGATATGCTGGCTAGGGTATTGACCGTTACTACCGTTGGTTTGTCGTGGGCAATAGTGTGGAGCCTCTTGTCGCAACAGCTCAAGCCCTTCTCCACGCCCGCCATCCTCAGGACCTTGGACGCCGCCGCCTCCGATCCTGTCATGGGCCGCGACGACGACATCAACCGCGTCATCTGCATCCTCTGCCGCCGCACCAAGAACTGCGCCGCCCTCGTCGGCCCCGCCGGCGTCGGCAAGACGGCCATCGTCGAGGGCCTCGCTCGGCGCATCGCTGCTGGGACGGTCCCCGAAGCCCTCGCCGGGGCCCGCGTGGCCGAGCTCGACGTCGGGGCCATGGTCGCGGGGACGCACTGGCGCGGCATGTTCGAGCAGCGCTTGAAGAATGCCGTCAAGAAGGCCGAGGATTCCGCCGGCAAGCTCATCCTCTTCATCGACGAGATGCACATGATTGTCGGTGCTGGTGACAGAGGCGGCACTGTGGACGCTGCCAACATCCTCAAGCCCGCGTTGGCCCGTGGCCGCATCCGTTGCATAGGCGCCACCACAACCGAAGAGTACCGCAAATACATCCAGAAGGACGCCGCGCTCGAGCGGCGCTTCCAAAGGGTTGACGTCGACGAGCCCACCTTGCAGGCGACCGTTGCCATCCTGCAGGGGCTGAAGCAGCGGTACCAAGACTACCATGGACTCACAATTCGCGACGACGCTCTGGTTGCTGCTGCGCAGCTCGCCGGCCGTTATATTACAGGTACGTTCATGATAAGATTTATGCATTTTGTAGGTTTACTTTTGTAGGTTTGTGCATCTTGAATAAATTGTCGATTTTCTTGTTTTCAGGTCGCCAGTTTCCTGATAAAGCAATTGATCTGATGGACGAGGCATGCACTTCTGTGAAGTTGCATCAACCAAAACAAATTAGAGATAAGAAAACTAGCACTATAAATGCAGTGGAGGAGCTAACCGTTGGTCCATGTCATATTGCACAGGTAAATTCACATTTCCTTGCTAATAATCGAATCTGTATGAGTAGTAGTCTCCATTTGTTTCAATGTGATGCTCATGCCATCTTCTTTCGTTATATGAAGGTTGTGAGCCGATGGACTAAAATTCCGATCACTACACTTGGCCGAGCGGAAGAAAAGTTCAGCCACCTAGTAGACAAATTGCATGAGAGAGTCGTTGGACAGCATGAAGCTATTAATTTGGTTGCGCAAGAAGTGCTACGTTCGAGGGTCGGCTTTGATCAATCTAGCCAACCAATCGGTTCTTTTCTATTTTTGGGGCCGACTGGTGTTGGTAAGACAGAGCTTGCAAAAGCACTTGCCGAGAAGCTGTTTGACAACGAGAAGATGTTGGTCCGCTTTGACATGTCTGAATATGCTGACAGTGGATCTGTATCGCGTCTCATTGGAGGACCTCGAAGGTTTAACTTGGACACTCTTTGCACATGTATTTCTTTCCGAAACCTCCTTCTCATGTCTCACATTTCCATTTGACTTTCTGAAGCTATGAAGAAGATGGACAGCTTATTGATAAAGTAAGGAGCCAACCATATAGCGTTGTTCTTTTTGACGAGGCGGATAAGGCGCATCCCTCGATATTCAAGGTTCTCATTCAACTCCTCGATGATGGCGTGTTGATTGATGGAAAAGGACGCAGCGTATATTTCAAGAACACTATCATCATCATGAGCTCAAATCTAGGAGCAGAGAATCTGTCAGCTGGAATGGCCGCAGAAAATATGGAAACTGCACGGGATCTTCTTATGGAAAAGGTATGTGTATCCCAGACTGTCCCTTGTAAAGTCCAGTTGGGCACTCTGCTGATCGTCATATTTACCTGATCTTGCAGGTCGAGAAATGGTTCAAGCCTGAATTCATCAACAAACTGAGTGAGATTGTGATATTTGAGCCCCTTTCACATGACGAACTGAGGGAGATTGTGAAAATCCAGATGAAGAGTGTCGTTGCTATGGCAGCTAACAAGGGCATCTCTCTGTTTGCATCCGATGCTGCCTTGGACGTCATTTGGTCAGAGTTGCACGACACGGTAAGTACATGTTATTTTCATCACCAAACCAAATCACACTTATTTGCGTAGTCTTTTCTAGTATGTCCCGCTTACGATGCATATACATGGAATATATATCGCAGGTGTATGGTGCAAGGCCTATTAAAAGGTGGATGAAGAAGAATGTGACGAGAGTTCTCGTGAACATGCTTGTCAATGGAGAAGCATGCCAAGGCTCAACCGTCTTCATAGATGCCGCCGATGATAGGAAGGGGCTGAAATACCACGTACTGAAGTAGCAGGAGGTGGTAGATCTACCAGTCGAGGCCAGCTATGATTTTTTGCCGTGTGCATAGGCATATATAGCGAATGTGTATGTTGTTAGTAATTAGTCACCAAGCACTTGTTGTTCGTACTGTATATTCATTATCTGTAGCAAAATGGTATGTAAAGCTTGCAGGTTTGTGAGAAAATGTTTGTTGCTTAGTGAGATTATACTTCCTTGATCGAACCTCTATGACTGACTGCTACTAATAAACCTTGGGCCGCTGCTCCCAGTTTTCAGTCTTGAGACTTAATCCAAAACCCCGCTGCCAAACAGAGACCACGCATGCAGGCAAGTATCCGATGATTCAGATAGACTCCACGGTGTCCATTTTGACCAGCTCAGTGTGCCGTGTAAAGTGGTCGAATTTCATCTGCACGCCATTGTAAAGTATTCCCACTGCCCCGAAATATAAGAGCCTTTTTGCATCCATGTACAAAACTTGTCACGCTACAAAATATTGTTCGTTTCCAAAAATGCCCTCCCGCACCGCTCGCAAATTGTCTTCTCTCGCATTCCACTCTCGTCATCGCCTTTCCTTCACTCCATCTCTCCATCCCTTTCCTTCCCCCAAATCCATCCCTCCATCTATCCATCGATCGATCTACACCGATGAGAAGGCAAAACGGTGGCTCTGGCCGGAGTAAACATTTCGGAGTAGACTGCAGTTTGGTTTTGGATAAAGGGCACTACTTGGTTGTGATCATAGGCCCACTAGTGCTAAATTTAGTCACGTGGTTTGTGATGGTAGGAGTATTTAGTGTTATTGTGATTTTAGTGTAGAATGAACTTTCTGAACTTATTGGTCACTATGTTTTCTCAACTCTCTGCAACGGCGGCTGTTCTGAATTTTTTCTGAAGGGGCGAGGTGCATGATCTGGTTCCCCGGCAAGAAAGTGATGCTTCATGTTATGTACTCCAGAATGTTCAGTATGAGGATGTTATCCAGGATGTTGTTGATGATGTTATATGTTCAGTTAATTAAAGTGAATTCAGAGGATGTTGTTCATTTAATCATAGAGGATGTTGTACTCTAGTGTAAATGTTCAGAGTAGTAAATTCAGGGTTTCTTTTTTTTTCTGCTCCAGTGTAGAGATGATTCATGTGATTGGAGTACAATGTAGAGATGCAGCGTTTCTGCTTTTTAGGTAAGCATGTTCAGTTAGAGGATGTTGTTGATGATACATTTGGGATGCTCTAGGGCTGCTCTAGTGATGCTCTTTAGTGTGGTGAATGCCTGCTAATCCAAATGAACATTTAGTGGAGTATAGGGATGGCAATGAGTAGGGTATGGGCGGGTACAACCACCTTCTGCCCAAACCATACCCATAGAAAATTTCTATACCCACCCACTTCAATACCCGTGGGCATAAATTGGTACCCATGCCCATACCCATCGCGTATGCTATACCCAATGGGTACCCGATGGGTACAATATATAACATTGAATTTTTTTGAAAGTTAGAGAAATGAGTTTAAAATTTAAGTGATGATGGACGAGCAACACTGACGTGGGCTCCTCCGGTGAATGGACTCTTCGAGGCACCCATGGAGTATGATCAACGATTGGTGGAAGCCCAGCGTGGTGGGAGGTAGTGGTGGGAATGGGGGGGTCGCTGGATCGATAGTTGGAGACAGGAGTCCGATAGAGAAGAGTCGAGATTTCATCTTTTCAAGGAGTCACATAGGATGTAGGAGCAGTGGTGGCCTATGAGTTATGGCCAACTTAAGGAATACGAGATTTAGGGTGGGCCATAGGAGTTGGATGTTGACTCGACATGTCATAGGAGTTATTTTCACTAATTATATTTTTGTGGGTATCCATTGGGTTACCCATGGGCAAAATTTCATACCCATGCCCTACTCATATATTTTGCGGGTATGGGTACCCATTACCCGTGGGTATAAAATGTCTCCAAATCTTGCCCATGCCCATTGTTTTCGGGTAGGGTACCCATGGGTACCCATACCCATGGGCAAAACTGCCATCCCTAGTGGAGTACTGCTATGTCAACATGCTTGTGAGTATAGGAGTAGAAGCATATTGGTGTGCGGGAAAGTATCTAGTGCTCCCAGACCTAGGGTGCTCCCGGTGCTCCGATGCGAAAAACATTTTTTAAAATGTTCAAAAAATTCTGAAAAAATGTACCACATCGACGGAACATCAATGTCTCTTGTCACAAAATTTCAAATCAAAATTCAAAACATTGCTCGAGATACAAAAATGATAAATTTTACATCAATGTGATAATGGGCCAAAACTAAAGCCCAACTTATGTTATGTACAAAAATTTGTCATTTTTGTATCTCAAACAATGTTTCGAATTTTGATTTGAAATTTTGTGATAAGAGACATTGATGTTCCGTCGATGTGCTACATTATTTTCAGAATTTTTTGAACATTCTAAAAATGTTTTTCGGACATTTGGAGCACCGGGAGCACCCCAAGCCTGGGAGCACTAGATACTTTCCCATTGGTGTGCCTGCTAATCATATTGGTGTGCATATTGGAATATTACTCCTACATATGTGAGTACTTGTCTGTCTAGTGTAGTGTAGGTTGTGAGTGTTGAATTATAGATGTGCTTTGGCCCATATAAGACAATAATTCCTGGTTAATCTCTAAGGCCCGTGTAGGTGTAGGGTAAGTGGTGGAAAGTTTAGTACCATCTTGCTAGTTGAGGAGAGTTGAGACCCTTTTATAAGGGCTGCTCTACCACATGTCATTGAGAGCTTGAGAAGAGGAGTGGTACATGCGCTCCTCCTCCGCCGCCGGCCACAACGCGCATGCGCGTCACGGGTTATGGGAATGAGCTGAGCCAAGATCACACATATGTGCTTATTTTTGCCATTCAAAAATGATTAATTAATCTCGGGTTAATTAATGAGTTGCTAACGGAAGTGCCACTATCCAAGACGTTGGACCATGGACTGTTTGCAGACTCGGTCATGGGCCTAAGCCCAGGTCCATCTACCCGACAGCCTATATAAGGAAGCATTGGCTGGTGCAGCCAAGACACTCACTCCCTCCTTGCGCAACCCTAGTCGTCATCCATTATTCCTCTCACTTTGCTGTCTCCGGCGATCCCATCCTGACAACCATATGCACGGTTGGTCGGGGGAGCATGTGCCACCGGAACCCCGTTCTTCGAGATCCTTCTCGAGAGAAGGACGATATGGTTTTTGGGGAGCATCTTAGCGCGACTACTCCTGGTCCGTTCTTGTCTCCATCCTCCTTAAGATTGTAAAAAAAAGGTGGGTGGATTTTTAGATAGTTGGGCCTTGGATATAAGACCAGAGGACAACCTTCGTGGGCCTGGCCTAGATACGTTGATAATGCACATCCAGAATAGGCTTTCTGGCTCGTTTGACTGCATTAACCCACTAGGCGGGGTGGCGGCGGCCGAGGCACATGCAACAATTGGATTTAGTCCGTCGTTCCTTAATTTTTGATGAAGTCTAGATTTAATACCTCAACTTTAAAACAGGACAACTTGCAACCTCAATTCTTAAAACCGGACAAATTTAGTCCATCATCTCAGTTGACCTGGTATCGCTGTTGACTAAGCATGGTTTTGACCGGTCTTTGTCCACATGGCAGTATTCCTCTCCCCTACCTTCTTCCTCCTTGCATTGGCTTATTGAGGCATCTCATCGAACACCTTACATGCGCTGCTTGTGTCGTCCGCGGCCAAACCCTCGCAAGCCCCTCTAGCCAGTCGCGATGCCTCTGCTCTAACTCGCAGATCACCGCGAGCTTGCTGCAGCTCGTCGGACATCGCAGCCCCGCTCTACCTCGCCGGACACCATGGCCCATGGCCACTCCCGCTTTCATGACGAGGATGAAGGCAAGCAGGCAGCGCCACCATGGTGGCCACGGAGATGAAGGCAAGCCAACGAGGATAAGCTCATAAGCTCATGCTGACTTGCACTGTCCCAAGCTGAGGCTTCCTTTTGTTTTAAACGAAGCAGCACGCCGGCGCACAGGCGGCAGCCAACAGCCGTCCATGCTGTGGCGCAAGCACACAAGCCACGGCCACGGGAGGATCAGCGGTCTTCAGCCACCATGGTCCCGCCGTAGATGGCACATGCAGTGCATGCTAGATGTTTGATGAAATGTCTCAGTAATCAAATGTGAGATAGAGAAAGGTAGGAGAGAGATATACCGCCACGTGGACGAAGACTGGTCAAAACCGCGCTAGGTTAGCAGCAATACCGTGTCAACTGAGACAAGGGACTAAATTTGTCCGGTTTCAAGAGTTGGGGATGCAAGTTGCCGGTTTTAAAGTTGAGGGACTAAATCTAGACTACGCCAAGAGTTGAGGGATGAAAAATATACGTTTCTCTTTAATTAGTGACTGAGAATATATAGCAAAACTCAAGAGAAAAGTTGTGCCGTAATGCACCTGATGAATATATTGCACTTGGAGAACTAAGAATATATAGCACCTGAAGAAATGCAAGTATTATGTTATGTTATGTAATGCACCTGATGAATTTATGTTGTGTTTAACTTCTTAAACTAGAACATAAGGCATATTGGGTCATTAAAGAGCTCAATTATGAATGGAGAACCCAGTTCTATGAGAATGCCAAACTATTTAAAGAAAAAGGTTAAAAGATGGCATGACAAAAAGATACAAAAGCGTGAGTTTAATATAGGTGCTTATGTATTGCTATACAACTCTCATTTGAGATTTTTTGCAGGAAAACTCATCTCTAAATGGGAAGGTCCTTACGTCATCGAGGAGGTCTATCGTTCCGGTGCCGTAAAAATCAACAACTTCGAAGGCACAAATCCGAGGGTGGTGAACGGTCAACGAATCACACATTATATCTCAGGTAATCCCATAAATGTTGAAACTAATGTTATTGAAACCGTAACCCCGGAGGAATACATAAGAGACACTTTCCAGAACGTTTCAGACTCCGAAAAGGAATAGGTATGTGGTATGGTAAGTAAACCAACTCCAAAACAGTTCTAATGGCAATTTTTCTCCGTTTTGGAATATTTAAGAAAATAGGAAAATAAGAAGTAGCCCGGAAAGGACACGAGGCTTCCACGAGGGTGGAGGGCGCGCCCCCTTGCCTCGTGGGCACCTCGTGTGCCCTCCGGACTCCGTTTTCTTGCACGATACTTCTTTTGGCCAGTAAAAATTTACTATATAATCTTCCGAAGGTTTTGACCACCGTATCACGCAAATATCTCATGTTTTTGTTTCGAGCTGTTTTCTGCCAGGGTTGTCAAGGCCAGGCATCATGTCGTCTCCCTCCTCCTCTAACAATGAGGGCAACGATGCTTGTCTAATGAAGATAGAGTTGAAGAGAGAAGAACCCGTAGAGATCAACAAGGATGATGGGATCAAGAAGGCCATGGGGGCTCAAGACATCCTTTAACCTCACCACAATCTCTTTACCCCAACGGGGATTGAAGCTGTCAAGATGATTGAGTTAGCTCGCATTTAAAACAAGTATCGCACAAGTGAAAATATTTTGTTGAAGGAGCATATCAACGCACTCAAGGGCATTATCCGCAAATTGGAGGATCTCCTACGCTCGATGTGCGACTATCCATCATCGCCAACACCTTCTTCACCAACAAAGAAGAACTGAGCATCGGGTATGGGCACTCCCCTTGGCAACTGCCAAACTTGGGGGAGTGCCCCGGTATTGTATCACCATCACACCTTTTATCTTTACGTTTTCCTTAGTTCGATCCTTTTGGTAATATCTTGATCTAGTTGTGAGTTTTTCTTTATGATCCTTCTATGTAATCGAGTCCGTGAGCTATATATAATAAAGATTAGAGTTGAGTCAAGGGCTTGATTATGTTGCTATGATCTTGAGGGAATAAAATAAAAGAGAAAGAATAAAAAGAAATAAAGAGATCATTTGTATCTTATGGAGAGTAATGGCTTCACATATAAAGCGTATGATGAATAAAAATGGTTGTAAGTTGACAAACATAGTTTTGGTCATCGTTGCAATTAATAGAAAGTAATAAAGAAAGAGAGGTTTTCACATATAAATATACTATCTTGGACATCTTTTATGATTGTGAGCACTCGTTAAAATATGACATGCTAAAGAGTTGACGTTGGACAAGGAAGACAACGAAATGGGTTATGTTTTCTTACATCTGAGATAAATTATATTGTCATGGATCATCCAACATGTTGAGCTTGACTTTCCCTCTCATGCTAGCCAAGTTCTTTGCACCAAGTAGAAATACTACTTGTGCTTCCAAATATCCTTAAACCCGGTTTCGCCACGAGAGTCCACCATACCTACCTATGGATTGAGAAAGATCCTTTAAGTAAGTTGTCATCGGTGCGTGCAATAAAAATTGCCTTCTAAATATGTATGATTTATTAATGTGGAGAACATAAGCTTTATACGATCTTGTGATGTGGAAGAAATAAAAGCGACGAACTGCATAATACAGGTCCATATCACAAGTGGCAATATAAAGTGATGTTCTTTTGCATTAAGATTTTGTGCATCCAACCGTAAAAACGCATGACAACCTCTGCTTCCCTCTGCGAAGGGCCTATCTTTTATTTTTATCTTCTACCTTATATAAGAGTCAAGGTGATCTTCACCTTTCCTTTTTACATTTTATCCTTAGCCAAGCACAATGTTTTGGAAAGATCCAGATATATATAGCTAACTGGATGTGAGTCTTCATGATCTATTATTGTTGACATTACCCTTGAGGTAAAAAGTTGGGAGGAAAAACTATAAGCCCCTATCTTTCTCTGTGTCCGGCTAAAGCTTCATAACCATACATATCGCATGAGTGTTAGCAATTATAGAAGACTAAATGATAGTTGAGTATGCGGACTTGCTGAAAAGCTCTTATTGGATCTTTCCGATGTTATAATAAATTGCAATTGCTTCAATGACTGAGATTGTAGTTGTTAGTTTTCAATAAAGTTTATGAGTCATACTTGAAATTGTGATTGAATTGTTACTTTAGCATAAGAGATCATATGACAATATATATATATGTATGTATGTATGTTGTTGTTCTAAGAATGATCATGATGCCCTCATGTCCGTATCTTATTTTATCGACACCTCTATCTCTAAACATGTGGACATATTTATCGTTATCGGCTTCCACTTGAGGACAAGCGAGGTCTAATCTTGGGGGAGTTGATACGTCCATTTTGCATCATGCTTTTATATCGATATTTATCGCATTATGGGCTGTTATTACACGTTATGTCATAATACTTATGCCTATTCTCTCTTATTTTACAAGGTTTATATGAAGAGAGAGAATGCCGGCAGCTGGAATTTCGGGCTAGAAAAGGAGCAAATATTAGAGACCTATTCTGTACAGCTCCAAAAGTCCTGAAACTTCACGGAAGTCATTCTTGGAATTAATAAAAAATACTGGCGAAGGAATCCACCAGAGGGAGCCCACACCCTGGCCACGAGGGTGGGGGCGCACCACCCTACCTCGTGGGCCCCCTGGCAGGCCTCCGGTGCCCATCTTATGCTATATGAAGTCTTTCGTCCGAGAAAAAAAATCATAAGCAAGCTTTCGAGAAGAAACTCTGTCGCCACGAGGCGGAACCTTGGCGGAACCAATCTAGGGCTCCGGCAGAGCTGTTCTGCCAGGGAAACTTCCCTCCGGTGGGGGAAATCATCACCATCGTCATCACCAACGATCCTCTCATCGGGAGGGGGTCAATCTCCATCAACATCTTCACCAGCACCATCTCATCTCAAACCCTAGTTCATCTCTTGTATCCAATCTTTGTATCCGAACCTTATATTGGTGCCTGTGGGTTGCTAGTAGTGTTGATTACTCCTTGTAGTTGATGCTAGTTGGTTTAGTTGTTGGAACATCATATGTTCAGATCCATTATGCATATTAATACCCCTCTGATTACGAACATGAATATGCTTTGTGAGTAGTTACGTTTGTTCCTGAGGACATGGGAGAAGTCTTGCTATAAGTAGTCATGTGAATTTGGTATTCGTTCGATATTTTGATGAGATGTATGTTGTCTTTCCTCTAGTGGTGTCATGTGAACGTCGACTACGGGACACTTCACCATTGTTTGGGCCTAGAGAAGGGCATTGGGAAGTAATAAGTAGATGATGGGTTGCTAGAGTGACAGAAGCTTAAATCCTAGTTTATGCGTTGCTTCGTAAGGGGCTGATTTGGATCCATATGTTTCATGCTATCGTTAGGTTTACCTTAGTACTTCTGTTGTAGTTGCGGATGCTTGCAATAGGGGTTGATCATAAGTGGGATGCTTGTCCAAGTAAGGACAGTACCCAAGCACTGGTCCACCCACATATCCAATTATCAAAGTACCGAACGTGAATCATATGATCGTGATGAAAACTAGCTTGACGATAATTCCCATGTGTCCTCAGGAGCGCTTTCCTTCATATAAGAGTTTGTCCAGGCCTGTCCTTTGCTACAAAAAGGATTGGGCCATCTTGCTGCACCTTATTTACTTTCATTGCTTGTTGCTCGTTACAATTTATCTTATCACAAAACTATCTGTTACCCATAATTTCAGTGCTTGCAGAGAATACCTTGCTGAAAACCGCTTATCATTTCCTTCTGCACCTTGTTGGGTTCAACCCTCTTACTTATGAAAAGGCTACGATAGATCCCCTACACTTGTGGGTCATCAGTGCAGTTCTAAACAAAGCGTCGTGGCGGGATCTACATGTGAAGCGGAGTACATAGCTGCTTCGTAAGCAGCAAATGATGGAGTCTGGATGAAGGAGTTCTGTAATGCCCCAGATGTAATTTACCTTATTCTTGCCGTTTCCGGCACTAAGTTATTCTATTTCATCATTGTTGGGTTTTTCTCTCCGTGTGTTTTGTCTTTGTCATGCATCTCATATCATGTCATCATGTGCATTGCATTTGCATACATGTTCGTCTCATGCATCCGAGCATTTTCCCCGTTGTCCGTTTTGCATTCGAGCGCTCCTATGTCCTCCGGTGTCCCTTTCTACCTCTTTTCGTGTGTGGGTGTTAAACGTTTTCGGATTGGACCAAGACTTGTCATGAGGCCTTGGATTACTACCGGTACACCGCCTGTCAAGTCTCGTGTCATTTCGACTTCGTTTGATACTCCTACGGTTA
Organism: Triticum monococcum; assembly: GCA_034509565.1. Classification (NCBI taxonomy): domain Eukaryota; kingdom Viridiplantae; phylum Streptophyta; class Magnoliopsida; order Poales; family Poaceae; genus Triticum; species Triticum monococcum. The sequence continues at coordinate 22,617,376 of CM067847.1, forward strand.
ACCGAGGGACCGAAAAGGCCTCGTGTGTGTTGCAGCCCAACACCCCTCCAAAGTGGCCCAAAACCCACCTAAACCTCCTACATCACCTAGGCCTTTCGATCACGATCGCGTGGCCGCAAACCGTGCTTAATTTGGAGCCGCCTAGCTCCTCCTACCTATAAATATAGCTCCTTCCCGAAATTTTCGGATCTTCCACCCCCTAACCCTAGCAAAATCTCCTCCTCCGCGCACTGGACGTGTCCGGCCCCCGCCGGACAAAGCCCCGCCGCCGCCCGCGGTGAATCAGGAGCCACCACGTGGCTCCAGCCGGCCGCCGCCGCCGCCGCCCGCTCGGGCCCGGGGCAGGCCCTCCCCGGCCCGCGTCTGCCGCCGCCCGTGCCCAGCATGAGGGTCGCCGCGCCGCCCGCGCTGGCTGCCGCGATGCGCCTCGTCGGCGGCGCCGACCCCGCCGCCTCGCCCGCTCGCCGCCGACCCAAACTCCGGCGCCGCCCGGCCGTGCCTCGCCGCCTCACCGCGCCGCCCAAGTCCGGCGACGTCCCGCGACAACTCCAGCCGGCCCAAGCTCGGGCCACCTCGTTTCCATCTCCGACGGCTACAGTTACTCCGGCGATCCCGTCCGTTCATCCTCGATCTACGAACTGCTACAGTGCCGGCCCGATCTGGATCTCAGATCCGAAATCTAGGGGTTGACTTTTTCGTCCCTAACCCTAATGTTTTTTGCATACTTTGACATGTCATAACTTCCTCATCGTGGCTCCGATTCGTGCATGTAGCATATCAAAATGTTCGTCTCGACGAGTACATCACTTCATCTCATTGCATCATTGTCATTTAAGCTCATCTTGATGCCTGAAATGCTGTTGAAAGAGGGCTATGTGATGATAGTTTCAGATCTGTTTCAGCAAATGCACTTTTGTCATTTTTGCCATGATTAATGTGTGCACGCTATGATCCTGAGCTCTACACGTGTTTTGAAGAATGCCATGCCAACTTTACAGGGGTGTATGCCATGTATTTTTGTGATCTTTTTGGTGACTAGCACAAGCATGCAAAGTAGCTTACTCAATGATACTGATTTCAGGGACTTAGAATTTCACTAAGTCCTTGCCCTGTCATTATTTTTATGCCATATGTTCATGTTGTTTCCTAGTGATCCATGCCTATTTTGAGGATGATCAGTAAGGATGTTTTGTAGATAATGTTGTGCTCTATCCATCCATGTCTTGGTTTCCAATTATGGAGCACCCTAGCTTGAGTCAATCGAGCTCTACTTTTGCTATAAAATGTTCCTGACAGATTGTTAACATGTTTCGCAATTTTGCCAAGCTTGTTGTTGTTGATCCGTGCATGCTATGTTGTTGTTGTTGCCATGTCTAGCTTCTATGCCATGTCTATTTGCTGGGTGTATGCTTAGCTTGTCGTGCAATGCCTCGTAGTGCATGCATCGAGCTCATAAATATGACTACTCGTTATCTGTTTTGCCATGCTCCAGTTTTTCACTAAGTCTGAATCTGTTTCTGTTTTTGCTACGTTCACATGCTTGTGATTGTATTTTCTGATCCCTTTTGGCTCATGGTCACTAAGGGACTTTTGTTATATGCTTAGAGTAGCTTCATACCGTGCCTTGCTTTGCTATGATATGTTCCTGTAGCATATAGTTATCGTGTTCTAAACATTGCTTCCTGATAATAAATTCCTGACATGCTGTTAATTTCACAAAGTCTGAAACCTGTTAGCTTTTGCTCTTTTCCCATGCTTGTTCCAACCTGTTATTGAGTGAATTAGCCGTAGCTTAGTGTTCATCTTTTGTCAAGCATCATGAGTGGATCCCTGCCATGTATTTTGTTGTCATGTTGGAGTGCTGTAGCATGTTGTTCTTGATGCATTTAGAAGGCTACTTGCTGATTATCGCAGACCGGTGCCATATTTGTTTTGCTTGCCATTTCCAAACCGTGCATCCGATTTCGGTGATATTTATATCGATTTCAAACGAAATCAACTCCCCTTTCCAGTGGCACTCTTGGATTTCCACGTTGAGGCCAGGTTCAATCATTCCTTTGCAAATCATGCATATGCATCACATATCGCATCCTGCATATCATACCATGTTTGCATCATGTTGCTTGAGCATTGCACGTGGTTGATTGTGTTCCCTTTTGCTTGTTGTTCTTGTTTGGGTAGAGCTGGGAGACGAGTACGTGAACGAGGAGCCCGTTGAGTACGCCTACGAGGATCAAGGCAGCTCTGAGAACTTTGCAGGCAAGATGACCATACCCTCGAAATCACTTCTATCTTTGCTTGCTAGATGCTCGCTCTTTTGCTATGCCTATGCTACGATACCTACCACTTGCTTATCATGCCTCCCATATTGCCATGTCAAACCTCTAACCCACCTTGTCCTAGCAAACCATCGTTTGTCTATGTTACCGCTTTGCTCAGCCCCTCTTATAGCGTTGCTAGTTGCAGGTGAAGACTGGAGATCGTTCCTTGTTGGAACTTGTTTATTGTTGGGATATCACCATATTATATTGTTTATCTTAATGCACCTATATACTTGGTAAAGGGTGGAAGGCTCGGCCTTATGCCTGGTGTTTTGTTCCACTCTTGCCGCCGTAGTTTCCGTCATATCGGTGTTATGTTCCCACATTTTGCGTTCCTTACACGGTTGGGTTATAATGGGAACCCCTTGACAGTTTGCTTTGAATAAAACTCCTCCAGCAATGCCCAACATTGGTTTTACCATTCGCCACCTAGCCTCTTTTTCCCTTGGGTTTCCGGAGCCCGAGGGTCATCTTTATTAAACCCCTCGGGCCAGTGCTCCTCTGAGTGTTGGTCCAAACTAGAGCCCTATGCAGCGCCCCCTCGGGGAAACTCGAGGTTTGGTTTTAGTTGTATGGAGCGCTCATCTGAGTGTGCCCTGAGAATGAGATATGTGCAGCTCCTATCGGGATTTGTCGGCACATTCGGGCGGTGTTGCTGGACTTGTTTTACCATTGTCGAGGATGTCTTGTAACTGGGATGCCGAGTCTGATCGGATTGTCTTGGGAGAAGGAATATCCTTCGTTGACGGTGAGAGCTTGTGATGGGCTAAGTTGGGACTCCCCTGCAGGGATTTGAACTTTCAAAAGTCGTGCCCGCGGCTATGGGCAGATGGGAATTTGTTAATGTCCGGTTGTAAAAAACCTAAAGCTTAACTTAATTAAAATGCACCAACCGCGTGTGTAACCGTGATGGTCTCTTCTCGGCGGAGTCCAGGAAGTGAACACGATGTTGGAGTAATGCTTGATGTAGGTTGTTCTAGGATCACTTCTTGATCATAGTTATTCGACCGTGCTTTTGCCTTCTTTTTTCGCTCTCATTTGCGTATGTTAGCCACCATATATGCTAGTCGCTTGCTGCAGCTCCACATCATACCTTTACCCTTCCTATAAGCTTAAATAGTCTTGATCGCGAGGGTGTGAGATTGCTGAGTCCCCGTGACTCGTAGATTACTTCCAAAACCAGATGCAGGGACTGATGATACCGCTCCATATGATATGACCGAGCTCAAGTGGGAGTTCGATGAAGACTCTCGTTGTTACTACGTGTCTTTCCCAGATGATCAGTAGTGGTGCCCAGTTGGGGCGATTGGGGACTATGTTGCATTTGGGGTTTATCTTCATTTTGGTTCCATAGTCGGACCTTGAGTGTATTGGATGAATGTAATGACTTATTTATGTATTTGTGTGACATGGCGAGTGTAAGCCAACTATGTACCTTTCCCCTTTATTTATTTACATGGGTTGTTGTGAAGATTACCTCACTTGCGACATTGCTTTCAATGCGGTTATACCTCTAAGTCGTGCTTCGACACGTGGGAGATATAGTCGCATCGAGGGCGTTACAAGTTGGTAATCAGAGCCTTCCCCGACCTTAGGAGCCCCCTGCTTGATCGAATCGTTGGCGTTGTTGAGTCTAGAAAAATGTTTTGAGTCATTTAGGAATTATATATATCGGAGAGTAGGACTTCTTTTTACTCCTCAGTCCCTTCGTCGCTCTGGTGAGGCATCCTAACGTAGAGTTTTGACTCTTCTCTTCTCAAATTTCACAAAAAAAAATAGGATCACATGGGTATCTTGGAATCGTTCCGATGGTTTTGTGACGAGAACATTGTTCTTGGTGCCTCCTGACATTTAGGGGTTGTGGCAGTGTCTCGGGGAGTTGAGCTCCGAGGTGTTGTCATCACAATTTTATCGTTGAGATTCTGGAATACCTGAGTTTCGCCGACATCGAAAATCTCTTTTATGCAGTTGTTGGTGAGATAACCTCGACGCCACCCAGTACTTGAAGGAAATATGCCCTAGAGGCAATAATAAAGTTCTTATTTATTTCCTTATATCATGATAAATGTTTATTATTCATGCTAGAATTGTATTAACCGGAAACATAATACATGTGTGAATACATAGACAAACAGAGTGTCACTAGTATGCCTCTACTAGACTAGCTCGTTAATGAAAGATGGTTATGTTTCCTAACCATGAGCAAAGAGTTGTTATTTGATTAACGAGGTCACATCATTAGTTGAATGATCTGATTGAGATGACCCATTCCATTAGCTTAGCACCCGATCGTTTAGTATGTTGCTATTGCTTTCTTCATGACTTATACATGTTCCTATAACTATGAGATTATGCAACTCCCATTTGCCGGAGAAACACTTTGGGTGCTACCAAACGTCACAACGTAACTGGGTGATTACAAAGGAGTACTACAGGTGTCTCCAATGGTAGATGTTGGGTTGGCGTATTTCGAGAATAGGATTTGTCACTCCGATTGTCGGAGAGGTATCTCTGGGCCCTCTCGGTAATGCACATCACTTAAGCCTTGCAAGCATTGCAACTAATGAGTTAGTTGCGGGATGATGTATTACGGAACGAGTAAAGAGACTTGTCGGTAACGAGATTGAACTAGGTATTGGATACCGACGATCGAATCTCGGGCAAGTAACATACCGATGACAAAGGGAACAACGTATGTTGTTATGCGGTCTGACCGATAAAGATCTTTGTAGAATATGTAGGAACAAATATGGGCATCCAGGTCCCGCTATTGGTTATTGACCGGAGATGTGTCTCAGTCATGTCTACATTGTTCTCGAACCGTAGGGTCCGCACGCTTAACGTTACAATGACAGTTATTATGAGTTTATGCATTTTGATGTACCGAAGGTTGTTCGGAGTCCCGGATGTGATCATGGACATGACGAGGAGTCTCGAAATGGTCGAGACATAAAGATTGATATGTTGGAAGCCTATGTTTGGACATCGGAAGTGTTCCGGGTGAAATCGGGATTTTACCGGAGTACCGGGAGGTTACCGGAACCCCCCGGGAATCATATGGGCCATAGTGGGCCTTAGTGGAAAGGAGAAGGGGGCAGCCCAAGGTGGCCGCACGCCTCCCACCTCCCCTAGTCTTATTAGGACTAGGAGAGGTGGCCGGCCCCCCTCTCTCTCTTTCCCCCTTGAGGATTCCTATTCCAACTAGGATTTTGGGGGGGGGGGGAGTCCTACTCCCGGTAGGAGTAGGACTCCTCCTGGCGCGCCCCAAGGCCGGCCGCACCTCTCCCCCCTTGCTCCTTTATATACAGGGGCAGGGGGCACCTCTAGACACACAAGTTGATCATTGTGATCGTTCCTTAGCCGTGTGCGGTGCCCCCTGCCACCATATTCCACCTCGATCATATCGTTGTAGTGCTTAGGCGAAGCCCTGCGTCGGTAGAACATCAAGATCGTCACCACGCTGTTGTGCTGACAGAACTCCTCCCCGAAGCTTTGCTGGATCGGAGCCCGGGGATCGTCATCGAGCTGTACGTGTGCTAAGAACTCGGAGGTGCCGGAGTAACGGTGCTTGGATCGGTCGGATCGGGAAGAAGACGTACGACTACTTCCTCTACGTTGTGTCAACGCTTCCGTTGCGATCTACAAGGGTACGTAGATCGGACTCTCCCCCTCGTTTCTATGCATCACCATGATCTTGTGTGTGCATAGGAATTTTTTTGAAATTACTACGTTCCCCAACAGTACTGGGGCGGGAGTTTGGGAGTATTGCCATAACTCGTTTAACGGATGCTTTTCGAAGGTTGAGGTAGATGATTTCCGAAGGTTTCTTGGTTATGTGTTGAAGGATGGATACAGCTGGATATAGGATTTGCTAGCTTTGGTTGAGATATTATGCTTCCCCTGTATCCCCAACACCTGATTGCATAACCGGAAAGGTTCAGGAGTTTCATAGGTGGGAATTCATGTAGCTCTAGTTTCTTCTTCCGCGGATATTTGGTTTGTGATTGGGTAATCCTCACCAAGTATTTGTTCTTGTCCGTACCTTGTTATTTTATTCTTCTACCTCTATTTAAGTGGCTTCTCAATTTATGGAAATGTGGCCATTTCAATTGGAATGCATTCGCTCATTTTGTTCGGATGTGAAGACTATATGTGCAATTTCGATCCATTTGGTTCAGCTTAAATATTTGTCTGTCAAGATGCTAACGGATGTCACCCTCTTCAGGATGGCTCCTGCTAAGGGTCAGAATCAGAATCAGGATCCGCCACCACCACCTCCACCTCCGGAGGCATGGCAAGTTGTGATGGCCGCTACCAATGCCAACACGCAGCTGATCATGCAAATTCTGCAAGAGCGCAACCAAGGGAATCATGGCCATGGCAACAATCAGAATCAGTTTGCTACACTCAACCAGTTCCTTGCTAACCAGCCAAAGACCTTCAGCAACTGTGTCGAGGCCTCAGACGCTAATGGTTGGCTCGTGGATATATGCAAGCATTTCAAGTGCAGCAACGTCAGGCCTGAGGACTTTGTCAAGTTTGCCTCCTTCGAACTTAAAGACCAAGCTGCAGAATGGTTTCAGCAATACAAAGATTCCAGAGGAGGCCGTGTGATTACCTGGGATGAATCCCGTCAAGACTTAAAAGCTCATCACATTCCTCAGAGTGTTGTTGAAAGCAAGCGTGAGGAATTCCGCAACCTAAAGCAAGGCAGCTTGTCTGTTTACCAGTATAACATTTTGTTCCAGAGGCTCGCTCGTTTCACAAAGCAGGATGTCCCTAACGAGAAGAGCATGATTTATCAGTTCAGGGGTGGCCTCAGAGAAGATCTCCAACTAGCTCTCGTCCTTTTTGAGCCGAAGAAGTACGATGAGTTCTACAACATGGCAATGAAGCAAGAGACTGCTCAACTCAAGTGCGATGCTTCCAAGAAGCGAGTCAGAGATGTAACTCCTTCTTCCTCAACTCAAGTGTCTAAGCAGCAAAAGTATTGGCTGCTTCCTCCTCCGTTCCGTCAGCCTTATTAGCGGAAGAGCAAAGGTGGCAATGGATCTTCCCACCCACCCAACCCTGGCTTTCAGAACAAGACTTCGTCTCAAGCTCCAAGATCAAGTTCTCCGTATCACCGTCCTCTTTCAGAGGTCGCGTGCAACAAATGCCAACAGAAGGGTCACTATGCCAAAAAATGCTTCAATTAGAGGGGCCTTCCTCCTCCTCCTCATGTGAGATCAGCTAGTAATGCAGTGGTCAAGCATAATCCCAAGTTTGCCAAGGTCAACATGGTGAATGCAGCTCAAGCAGAGGACTCGTCAGATGTCATAATGGGCAACCTTCCTGTTAACGATGTTCCTGCAAAAGTTCTTTTTGACACGGGTGCATCGCATTGCTTCATTTCTAAACCTTTTGCATCAAAGTATGAGTGTGATTATCAGCATTTGCAAAGATCTTTACAAAGCGTGTCCCCGGGCAAGCAAATGACAGCTAATATCTGCGTCCCGGATGTTACTATCACGTTGGGCGACTACAAATTTCTAGCTTCTCCTATTGTTCTGGGTGACTCGTATATTGATCTTATTCTTGGAATGGATTGGCTTTCTAAGCACAAGGCTCATCTTGATTGTGCTGCCAGGCAGATTCAATTGACTCATTCGTCTGAGGATGTTATTGTCTTTGCCGCAAGGGATCATACCATCCGATTGTTTTCTCTCAATGAGAAGGGCGAGCTGGATGCCATCTCTCAAATTCCAGTCGTTTGCGAATATCAAGACGTCTTTCCAGAAGAGCTTCCAGGAATGCCTCCGCACCGGCCAGTTGAATTCGTCATCGATCTTAAGCCTGGCACGGAACCTGTTTGCAAACGTCCTTACAAGCTTGGACCTGAATAGTTGAAGGAGCTAAAGAAGCACACTACTACAAATACTAGCATTAACGACAGTGCCCAAAAACTGTTGGTCGTTGAACACCCAAGTGGAATCCCCACGTGGTGGAAGCCAGTGTACGTAATACCTTCGACAGCCATGGGTCTGCCCGTCGCTACATAAGCGGTCGTTAGTGTTGTGATATCATTTGCATGTACATACACCTCTAACAAACTTCCTCTCCTTGCGTTCAGAAAAAAAAACTCTCCTCTCCTTTATCTCTCCCCCGCAAATAGCCCAACTAATGTTAGCGAGTTCTTCAAATATTGGCGCTAAATCTCTCCAATCTCAACTAATCTAATCTGCTCCTAATCCTATTAGTTAGCCCTTCCGATCCTCATTTTGCACAGCATCCCTCAAATAAAATATTAGCATGTCCCTAAACAATATGTACTATGTAAATGTTTTCCTTTTATCCGTAAATGGATCTTCATATCCCCTGACATTGTATTATACGGTATGGGTATATGAATGGGCTTAGAAATAGGCACTTTATTTTGTAAATGTCATGGACAGGTGCTTCACCAATTAATTTGTTCAGAACCAGTACTTCAGAGTTCAGATCACCAGGCATTTTGGACCCCAAAGCGTCACCATGTTAGCTTAAACTTGATCGTAGTCAAACAATTGCTATTGGAATGTGAAGTGATTGTGGCAGATCGGCAACAAGTTACTTCAAGTTCAGTGCAGGTGTGTGCCGTGCATGTACATGTTGGCTAAGCTAACTTCAGTCTTTTGCTTGCATTTGTTGCAGCAAAAGCAAGTCGGTTGCTTGCAGTGCTGAGAAACTTGTACAAATAGGAGTTGTACCATTCATTGCTTGGCTAAGTCGATGTTTCTTGTTACTGAAAAAAAGAAAAAGGAACTCGTTGTGTGAAAACTGAGTGCTTCTCTATCTGAAACTGAACTAGGCAGTTTTTCCTCTGTTTGACTGTTTCGTGTGTGTACACTGAACCACCACGCATGTGTTCTTACTTTTGAACCTATGAACAGAATTTGTACTTTGATTCAATTGGTTTCAAAATGTACAGCTACAAGTAGAGGGACGTAGAGGCCACCATGCCCTTCAAAAGTTGAAATCCTAAGGTTTTTCTAGACCTAATCCTCAGGTTCTGTAGCACACACATAAGCAATAAATATGTTTGGTTCTCGTCTAAAAGAGAGCTTACCTCCAAAAAAAGACTAAAAGAGAGCGGGACGGCTGAATATTTTTTGGCGCTAAGTGTTGGCAATTTCCATTAGATAACCCACCATAATAACAGCGACTAACTATTTCTGTTAGGATCTCATCTCCCTGCGCCTCTTCTCTGCTCCCCTGCCCTGTTCAATCGGCGACACCTCCATAGTCCATAGATCGCATCTCCCTTCTGTTCTACGCCTTTCCGCGCTCCAGCCCGCACCTCGCTAGTCGCTTCGACCGGGGCGCGTACGCGATGCTGCCTGCACATCGCCGGTAGCCTCGACCCGGTACGCCCGCGCTGCCACCAGCACATCGCCGGTCGCCTCGACCCCGGCGCGCCCGGGCTGCCGCCTCCACGTCGCCGGTTAGCCTCGACCCCGGTGCGCTCGCTCTGCCGCCTCCACATCACTGGCCGCTAACGCAACTCTGCTGCAGGTTGGTTCCTATTCCTCATTGCTCTGTTTTTTTCTGTTGCGGGTCCTTCAATCACTGTTGCTGATCCTGATTACTAAATACTACTCCCTCCGTTCCTAAATATAAGTCTTTGTAGAGATTTCACTATAAACCACATATGGATGTATATAGATGCATTTTAAGTATAGATTCATTCATTTTGCTCCGTATGTAGTCCACCTAGTAGAATCTCCACACAGACTTATATTTAGGAACGGAGGAAGTACTATGTGCGTAGAATTTCATTCTGGCTAGCCAAGTTTCTCAGGTGTGGACAATCTTATAAAAGGATGCCACACAGTTGTGAAAAATCCATTACGTCAAGCTTATAGTGTACCACATGGACAGTCTGATGATGAAGCCTCTGAAGCTGAACTTGACAATGGCGATGAAGATGATTTGCTTCAAAATTGGACAACAACATCATATAGAAAGAGAACAACATGATGGCACTAGTTTATGCAACTCTTAATCTGTACTAATCGATTTGCTTCATATTTTAGCTTTTACCTTATTAATAAACAGTGACACAAGTAGTTCTGTACTTTATTTGATTTAGCATTCAGTAATTCATTTTCAGTACATCATCATTGACTTATTTAATTCAACTGTACTTTGTATAGCCTTTGTGCACACTTCAAACTAACGCTATATATAGGGTATCACAATGAGTCATCACCGGTATGGACAACATTAGCTCGGGAAAGATGCCACTCATAGCTGAATAAGTCTGGACTGCACCAAGGTATTGCTGGGCAGACCTTGCCAGAGAAATCAAGTCAAATAGCAGATTTCAGCAGAAAAAGGGTTACTCACAGGCCTCATTTGGAAGACGAGGAACTGTGGAAAAAGTACGAGTTAGCTACAAAAGGTACTACACAAGCATAAAAAATATTATTCAAACTATCTTCTATTGGATGGTATAATGTGGTTGCTTGTTTTCATAGATGGAAATGATGCGCCAACAAACACACCAATCTGGTTTAGTACAAATTGGGATGTTGATGATTCTGAAAGTGAGTTTAAGTATCAGGTACTGTACCAAGAATTGTTTGTACGCTTTATTGTCTTCAAGTAACTCATAATATATTGTAGCTATGGATGATGAAGTTGATGGCAGCAATGTTGGTGACATGGGAAATGATATGGATGAATTTTATAGTATGACAATCGTCAATTTTTCATTTTTCCTGCATCCACCGTGTTGTCCGATTGGTTGTATATTTTTAGACGCTGCAAATGGTGTAGATGAAATTAATGGGTAATGAAAATCTGGAAAGTGAAGAATCCTGGGGTAATCATGGCCTTGCAGCTACCTCAAAGAGTAGTAAGCACAACAATGCAACTGGATTACTTGATGAAAATCTGGAAAGTGAAGAATGCAGGATAGCCATCGCCTTGCAGGGACATGGTACACACTTTAACTTCTCTTGTTTTTTATTTCCAATAGTATAAGACCAGTGACTTGTCTTGCCATTATATTTCAACAAATAATAGTCACTATAGCCTATTTTGGAACCGGGGCGAAAAGAAAACAAGCCACCAAGTATGCATAAACTATTTTCAGAGACACACAAGAAGGGTACAGCCTTTGCTGATTCTACAACCTTCGCCAAACATCTAAGACTTAATTTAATCGTAATAACTTCCATAATGAACAACAAGTGTACAATTCGTACATAGAGATAGAAGTTGATGCAAATAATTTACTGTTGACACTCCAGGCACAAATTAACACCATAGTCCCTTTCAAATGATGAAGTCATGCAGAAATGTGACACATCTAAGCGGCGTGGTCGCGTAGTTGGCTTTGGTGGTGGAATTAGAGAAAGAGATTTGTGAGGACCAGCATTAAGTAAGGGTGAATTGGTTTCTAAACTTCAAGCTTCCGAGCAAGCGAAACAAGTACTCAAAGAAAAGGTCAATGGCATGGTGCAAGAACTGTCAAAAATTAATTGTCTTTTGTCTGATATCTAAGTGATAGTTCTCATGAACCCCGACATGATCAAGTAAGTTGTTCTCGTACATTGATTTTATATGTCATTATACTTTGAGACCATTTATTTGCATGGACTGACTTTCATAAACTACTCAACATTTTGTAGGACTGATGGTCCATCGTAATATATACAAGCATAAGGAGGCATTGTAATCGTTGATGAAGAATTATATCCATTCAAATAACGATGGCGTCCCTCGATGGAAGATTAATAAATATTATTGATTATCTTTTCTAGTTGTCTCCTTTGCCAGATAGATATGATCAAGTACATTGGTAATATAAGGAGTGCTTTTGACTCAAATTTCTTACACGATATTTTAATTTCAGAATTGTATGACAGAATATTGGTATTTCTATTAATAAAAGAGGCTATGATCCTTTCAATTCATATTCTTTTGTTTCTATGTTAATGTGGATGTTAATATTGAAATGTTGGATGTTGCATAAAGTGATTGCTACGCAGAATGTTATACTAAATATAAGTGGTTTTGAAGGATATCAAAGTGTGATGAGAGTGGTCGGTGATGATACTTTGGCCAGCATGACAACATTATTAGCGACGACAGAAGTGGTCGTTAATACTACAATTGTGGTTGTTATTGCCTTGGGATCAACGACGACATACCATCCCGTCGTTACAAGAATAACGACCACAAAATGTATGTGGTCGTTATACTTTTAACGACGGAGCCTACTACGACCAGTAGTTTGTGGTCGTCAATGACCTTTAACGTCCACAAATTGACTTTTAGCGACCACATATACTGTCGTTAAAAACTGTTTTTCTAGTAGTGGCAACTCCATATTCAAGAGCGTATGTGTCTCATTCGACCAAGTTCTGCTCCATGGGGTTGTGGATTTCTTTTTGTGAAGAAGAAGGATGGAACGGACTGACTCTGTGTCGACTACCGTCCATTGAACAAGAAGACCATAAAGAACAAGTACCCACTTCCCAACATCAACGAGCTGTTTGAACAACTCAAAGGTGCTCAAGTATTCTCCAAGCTTGATCTCCATATGGGCTATCATCAGATTCGCATTCGTGAGCAAGATATCCCCAAGACATCTTTCAGGACAAGCTATGGTTCATATGAATACACTGTCATGTCTTTCGGCCTCGTCAACGCTCCTCCGACATTCTCTCGCATAATGAATTTCATCTTCAACGCCTACACAAATGACTTCGTCTTGGTCTACCTCGATGACATTCTGGTCTTTTCCAAGAACAAGGAGGATCATGCCAAGCACTTGCATTTGGTGCTGAATAAGCTCAAAGAGCATCAGTTCTATGCCAAGTTTTCAAAGTGCGAGTTTTGGCTCGATGAGGTTCTCTACCTTGGGCATATCATCTCCGCCAAGGGCATAGCGGTGAATCCTGAGAAGGTGTCTGCTATTGTGAATTGGGAACCACCTTAGAATGTGAAGCAACTCCGTAGCTTCCTTGGGCTCGCAAGCTATTGTCAATGGTTCATTGAGAACTTCTCTAAGATCGCGAAGCCTCTTTCCAACCTCTTGCAGAAGCACATGAAGTACGTCTGGTCTCCTGAATGTGACATCGCTTTCAACACCCTGAAAGAGAAGTTAGTCACTGCTCCAGTTCTGACTCCTCCTGATGAATCCAAACCGTTCGAGGTCTTCTGTGGTGCTTCTCTTCAAGGTCTTGGTGGAGTGTTGATGCAAGAGAAGAAAGTTGTGGCCTATACCTCTCGCCAGTTGAAGCCCAATGAAAAGAACTACCCCACTCATGACCTTGAGTTGGCGGCAGTTGTGCATGCTCTTTTAACCTGGAGACATCTCTTATTGGGAAGAAAAGTGGACATCTTCACTAACCACAAGAGTCTCAAGTACATCTCCACTCAGCCTAATCTCAACCTCAGGCAGACTCGTTAGGTCAAAATGATTCAAGAGTATAATTCGAGTATCGAATATACTCCAGGCAAGGCCAATGTAATTGCTGACGCATTGAGCAGGAAGGCTTACTGCAACAGTTTGATTCTCAAGCCTTACCAACCCGAGCTTTGTGAAGCTTTCTGCAAACTCAATCTGCAAGTTGTTCCTCATGGTTTCCTCGCCAACCTCCAAGTCTCTCCTACTTTGGAAGATCAGATTCGCGAGGCTCAACTTCTTGATGCTATGGTGAAGAAGGTGAAGATTGGGATTGCCAAGAGTCAACCCAAGTACAAGTGCTATCGCCTTGATGACAAGGATACTCTATTCTTCGAGGATCACATTGTTGTGCCTAAAGGTGACCTTCGTAAAGTCATTATGAACGAAGCTCACAATTCACTCCTCTTTATTGACCCTAGAAGTACAAAGATGTACCATGACCTCAAGCAGTCGTATTGGTGGACTCGAATGAAGTGTGAGATTGCTCAGTTCGTGAATGAATGTGATGTCTGCAGAAGAGTGAAGGCGGAACACCAATGAGCAGTTGGTCTCCTCCAACCTCTTGCCATTCCAGAATGGAAGTTTGACCATATTGAGATGGACTTCGTGACTGGATTTCCAAAGTCCAAGTGTGGCAATGATGCTATCTTCGTTGTCATCGACAAACTCACTAAAGTGCCTCATTTCCTTCCCATCAAAGAATCTATCACAGCAGCTCAGTTGGCAGAGCTATATACCTCCCGGATTGTCTCTCTGCACGGCATTCCGCAGTTGATTTTTTCAGATCGTGGCAACATCTTCACCTCCAAGTTTTGGGATTCTTTTCAGAAGGCCATGGGCACCAACATCCGTTTCAGCACAGCTTTTCATCCTCAAACTAGTGGCCAAGTCGAGCGAGTAAATCAGATTCTTGTAGATATGCCCAGGGCTTGTGTCATCTCTTTCGGTATGAAGTGGGAAGATTGTCTTCCATATGCCGAGTTCTCCTATAAAAACAGCTTCCAAGCGAGTTCGGGCAAGGCCCCATTTGAAATTCTCCATGGCAGGAAGTGTCGTACTCCTCTTAACTGGTCAGAGACTGGTGAACGTCAACTTCTTGGCAATGACTTGATCACAGAGGCAGAAGAGATGTGCAAAGTCATTTGTGATAATCTCAAAGCCGCCCAATCGCACCAGAAGAGCTACTATGATAGCAAACATCGTGACTTGGCTTTCGAGATCGGAGACCATGTCTACCTCCGCGTCTCTCCAATGAAAGGTGCTCGTCGCTTCAGTATCAAAGGGAAGTTTGCCCCTAGATACGTGGGTCCTTTCAAGATTGTCACCAAAAGAGACAATTTCGCTTATCAACTTGAGCTTCCCTCCAACTTTGAAAACGTGCACGACGTGTTTCATGTCTCTCAACTCCGCAAGTGTTTCAAGACTCCTGACCGCACCGTCAACTTCGAAGACATTGATCTCCAAGAAGACCTGTCTTATCATGAGCACCCAGTCGCTATTCTTGAAGAAACTGAGCGCAAGACTCGCAACAAGTCTATCAAATTCCTGAAAGTCAAGTGGTCACATCATTCCGACCATGAAGCCACCTGGGAACGCGAGGATCACCTCCGTTCTGAGTACCCGGAGTTTTTCCAGTCCTAGATCTCGGGACGAGATCCTTTCGTAGTGGTGGAGTGTTGTAACGCCCCGGATGTAATTTACCTTATTTGTACTCCAACTCTTGTCATTTCCGGCACTAAGTTATTCTATTTCATCATTGTCGGGTTTTTTCTCCGTGTGTTTTGTCTTTGTCATGCATCTCATATCATGTCATCATGTGCATTGCATTTGCATACGTGTTCGTCTCATGCATCCGAGCATTTCCCCGTTTTCCGTTTTGCATTCCGGCGCTCCTATGTCCTCCGGTGTCCCTTTCTACCTCTTTTCAGGTGCGGGTGTTAAACATTTTCAGATTGGACCGATACTTGTCATGCGGCCTTGGATTACTACCGGTAGACCGCCTATTAAGTTTCATGTCATTTGGACTTCGTTTGATACTCCTATGGTTAACCGAGGGACCGAAAAGGCCTCGTGTGTGTTGCAGCCCAACACCCCTCCAAAGTGGCCCAAAACCCACCTAAACCTCCTACATCACCTAGGCCATTCGATCATGATCGCGTGGCCGCAAACCGTGCTCAATTTGGAGCCTCGTAGCTCCTCCTACCTATAAATATAGCTCCTTCCCAAAATTTTCGGATCTTCCACCCCCTAACCATAGCAAAATCCGCTCCTCCGCGCACTGGACGTGTCCGGCCCATGCCGGACAAAGCCCCGCCGCCGCCCGCGGCGAATCAGAAGCCACCACGTGGCTCCAGCCGGCCGCCATCGCCGCAGCCCACTCGGGCCCGGGGCAGGCCCTCCCTGGCCCGCGTCTGCCGCCGCCCGCGCCCCGCGTGAGTGTCGCCGCGCCACCTGTGCCGGCTGCCACGACGCGCCTCGTCGTCGGCGCTGACCCCGTCGCCTCACCCGCTCGCCGCTGACCCAAACTCCGGCGTCGCCCGGCCGTGCCTCACCGCCCCGTCCTCGCCGCCTCATTGCCCGGCCATGCCTCGCCGCGCCGCCCAAGTCCGGCGACATCCCGCGACAACTCCGACCGGCCCAAGCTCCAGGCACCTCGTTTCCATCTCCGGCGGCTACAGTAACTCCGGCGATCCCCTCCGTTCATCCTCGATCTACGAAGTGCTACATTGCCGGGCCAATCTAGATCTCAGATACGAAATCTCGGGGTTGACTTTTTGTTCCATAACCCTAATATTTTTGCATACTTTGACATGCCATAACTTCCTCATCGTGGCTCCGATTCGTGCATGTAGCATATCAAAATGTTCGTCTCAACGAGTACATCATTTCATCTCATTGCATCATTTTCATTTGAGCTCATCTTGATGCCTGAAATGCTGTTGGAAGAGGGCTATGTGATGAAAGTTTCAGATCTGTTTCAGCAAATGCACTTTTGTCATTTTTGCCATGATTAATGTGTGCATGCTATGATCCTGAGCTCTACATGTGTTTTGAAGAATGCCATGCCATCTTTACAGGGGTGTATGCCATGTATTTTTGTGATCTTTGTGGTGACTAGCACAAGCATGCAAAGTATATTACTCAATGATGCTGATTTCAGGGACTTAGACTTTCACTAAGCCCTTGCCCTGTCATTATTTTTATGCCATATGTTCATGTTGTTTCCTAGTGATCCATGCCTATTTTGAGGATGATCAGTAAAGATGTTTTGTAGATAATGTTGTGCTCTATCCATCCATGTCTTGGTTTCCAATTATGGAGTTCCTTAGCTTGAGTCAGTCGAGCTCTACTTTTGCTATAAAATGTTCCTGGCAGATTGTTAACATGTTTCGTAATTTTGCCAAGCTTGTTGTTGTTGATCCATGCATGTTATGTTGTTGTTCTTGCCATGTCTAGCTTATATGCCATGTCTATTTGCTGGGTGTATGCTTAGCTTGTCATGCAATGCCTCGTAGTGAGTGCATCGAGCTCGTAAACATGACTACTCATTATCTGTTTTGCCATGCTCCAGTTTTTCACTAAGTCTGAATCTATTTATGTTTTTGCTATGTTCACATGCTTGCAATTGCATTTTCTGATCCCTTTTGGCTCATGGTCACTAAGGGACTTTTGTTATATGCTTAGAGTAGCTTCATAGCATGCCTTTCTTTGCCATGATATGTTCCTGTAGCATATAGTTATCGTGCTCTAAACATTGCTTCCTGATGATAAATTTCTGACATGCTGTTAATTTCACAAAGTCTGAAACATGTTAGCTTTTGCCCTTTTGTCATGCTTGTTCGAACATGTTATTGAGTGAATTAGCCGTAGCTCAGTGTTCATCTTTTGTCAAGCATCATGAGTGGATCCCTGCCATGTATTTTGCTATCATGTTGGAGTGTGTAGCATGTTGTTCTTGATGCATTTAGAAGGCTACTTGCTGATTATCGCAAACCGGTGCCATGTTTGTTTTGCTTGCCATTTCGAAACCGTGCATCCGATTCCGGTGATCTTTATACCGATTTCAACCGAAATCAACTCCCCTTTCCAATGGCACTATTGGATTTCCAAGTTGAGGCCAGGTTCAATCATTCCCTTTGAAAATCATGCATATGCACCACATATCGCATCCCGCATATCATACCATGTTTGCATCATGTTGCTTGAGCATTGCACGTGGTTGATTGTGTTCCCTTTTGCTTGTTGTTCTTGTTTGGGTAGAGCCGGGAGACGAGTACGTGAACGAGGAGCCCGTTGAGTACGCCTACGAGGATCAAGGCAGCTCTGAGAACTTTGCAGGCAAGATGACCTTACCCTCGAAATTACTTCTATCTTTGCTTGCTAGATGCTTGCTCTTTTGCTATACCTATGCTACGATACCTACCACTTGCTTATCATGCCTCCCATATTGCAATGTCAAACCTCTAACCCACCTTGTCCTAGCAAACCGTTGTTTGGCTATGTTACCGCTTTGCTCAACCCCTCTTATAGCGTTGCTAGTTGCAGGTGAAGATTGGAGATCGTTCCTTGTTGGAACTTGTTTCTTGTTGGGATATCACCATATTATATTATTTATCTTAATGCACCTATATACTTGGTAAAGGGTGGAAGGCTCGGCCTTATGCCTGGTGTTTTGTTCCACTCTTGCCGCCATAGTTTCCGTCATATCGGTGTTATGTTCCCGGATTTTGCGTTCCTTACACGGTTGGGTTATAATGGGAACCCCTGGACAGTTCGCTTTGAATAAAACTCCTCCATCAATGCCCAACATTGGTTTTACCATTCGCCACCTAGCCTCTTTTTCCCTTGGGTTTCCGGAGCCCGAGGGTCATCTTTATTAAACCCCCCAGGCGAGTGCTCCTCTGAGTGTTGGTCCAAACTAGAGCCATGTGCAGCGCCCCCTCGGGGAAACTCGAGGTTTGGTTTTAGTTGTATGGAGTGCTCATCTGAGTGTGCCCTGAGAACGAGATATGTGCAGCTCCTATCGGGATTTGTCGGCACATTCGGGCGGTGTTGTTGGACTTGTTTTACCATTGTCAAGGATGTCTTGTAACCGGGATGCCAAGTCTGATCAGATTGTCTTGGGAGAAGGAATATCCATCGTTGACCGTGAGAGCTTGTGATGGGCTAAGTTGGGACTCCCCTGCAGGGATTTGAATTTCGAAAGCCATGCCCGCGGTTATGGGGAGATGGGAATTTGTTAATGTCCGGTTGTAGAAAACCTAAAGCTTAGCTTAATTAAAATGCACCAACCGCGTGTGTAACCGTGATGGTCTCTTCTCGGCAGAGTCTGGGAAGTGAACACGGTGTTGGGGTAATGCTTGACGTAGGTTGTTCTAGGATCACTTCTTGATCATAGTTGTTGGACCGTGCTTTTGCCTTCTCTTCTCGCTCTCATTTGCGTATGTTAGCCACCATATATGCTAGTCGCTTGCTGCAGCTCCACATCATACCTTTACCCTTCCTATAAGCTTAAATATTCTTGATCGTGAGGGTGTGAGATTGCTGAGTTCCCGTGACTCACAGATTACTTCCAAAACCATATGCAGGGACCGATGATACCGCTCCAGATGATATGACCGAGCTCAAGTGGGAGTTTGATGAAGACTCTCGTCGTTACTACGTGTCTTTCCTAGATGATCAGTAGTGGCGCCCATTTGGGATGATCGGGGACTATGTTGCATTTGGGGTTTATCTTCATTTTGGTTCCATAGTCGGACCTTGAGTGTATTGGATGAATGTAGTGACTTATTTATGTATTTGTGTGACGTGGCGAGTGTAAGCCAACTATGTACCTTTCCCCTTTATTTATTTATATGGGTTGTTGTGAAGATTACCTCACTTGCGACATTGCTTTCAATGCGGTTATGCCTCTAAGTCGTGCTTCGACACGTGGGAGATATAGCCACATCGAGGGCGTTACAAGTTCATATCCGATCTAGGTGTCATACCTAGTGCATCGGGTCCAATGAAAATCTTTTGTGATAATACTGGTGCAATTGCCTTGGCAAAGGAATCCAGATTTCACAAGAGAACCAAGCACATCAAGAAACGCTTCAATTCCATCCAGGATCAAGTCCAGGTGGGAGACATAGAGATATGCAAGATACATATGGATCTGAATGTTGCAGACCTGCTGACTAAGCCACTTCCATGAGCAAAACATGATCGGCACCAAGAGTCCATGGGTGTTAGAATCATTACTGTGTAATCTAGATTATTGACTCTAGTACAAGTGGGAGACTGAAGGAAATATGCCCTAGAGGCAATAATAAAGTTATTATTTATTTCCTCATATCATGATAAATGTTTATTATTCATGCTAGAATTGTATTAACCGGAAACATAGTACATGTGTGAATACATAGACAACCAGAGTGTCACTAGTATGCCTCTACTTGACTAGCTCGTTGATCAAAGATGGTTATGTTTCCTAACCATAGACATGAGTTGTCATTTGATAAACGGTATCACATCATTAGGAGAATTATGTGATTGACTTGACCCATTCCGTTAGCTTAGCACTTGATCGTTTAAGTTTACTGCTATTGCTTTCTTCATGACTTATACATGTTCCTATGACTATGAGATTATGCAACTCCTGTATACCGGAGGAACACTTTGTGTGCTACCAAACATCACAACATAACTGGGTGATTATAAAGGTGCTCTATATGTGTTTCCAATGGTGTTCATGGAATTGGCATAGATCAAGAATAGGATTTGTCACTCTGATTGTCGGAGGGGTCTCTCTGGGCCCTCTTAGTAATGCACATCACTATAAGCCTTGCAAGCAATGTAACTAATGAGTTAGCTGCCAAAGAGACTTGCCGGTAACGAGATTGAGCTAGGTATTGAGATACCGACGATCGAATCTCGAGCAAGTAACATACCGATGACAAAGGGAACAATGTATGTTGTTATGCGGTTTGACCGATAAAGATCTTCGTACAATATGTAGGAACCAATATGAGCATCCAGGTTCCATTATTGGTTATTGACCGGAGACATGTCTCGATCATGTCTACATAGTTCTCGAACCCGTAGGGTCCACACGCTTAAAGTTCTGTGATGATCTGTATTATGAGTTTATATGTTTTGATGTACCGAAGGTAGTTCGGAGTCCCGAATATGATCACAGATATGACAAGGAGTCTCGAAATGGTCGAGACATAAAGATTGATATATTGGAAGCCTACATTTGGGCATCGAAAGAGTTCCAGGTGAAATCGGGATTTTACCGGAGTGTCGGAGGGGTTACCGGAACCCCCCGAGGATTAATGGGCCTTGTTGGGCCCTAGTGGAGAGATAGGGGGGCCGGCCAGGGCAGGCCGCGCGCCCCCTCCCCCTTTGGTCCGAATTGGACTAGGAAGGGGGGCAGGTCCCCCCTTTCCTTCTCCTTCCCCCTTCCTTTCCCCCTCCTAGTAGGAGTAGGAAAGAGGGGACCGGCCGGCCTCCCCCCTTTGCTCCTTTATATATGGGGGCAGGGGGCACCTTAGAACACACAATTTGATCATTGATCTCTCCCAACCGTGTGCGGTACCCCCCTCCACCATAATCCACCTCAATCATACTGTTGCGATGCTTAGGCGAAGCCCTGTGACGGTAGCTTCATCAACATTGTCACCACGCCATCGTGCTGAAGAAACTCTCCCTCGAGATCTACTGGATCATGAGTTCGCGGGACATCACCGAGCTGAACGTGTGCTGAACGCGGAGGTACCGTACGTTCGGTACTGAGGATCGGTCGATCGTGAAGACGTACGACTACATCAACCGCATTCTCATAACGCTTCCGCTTAACGGTCTACGAGGGTACGTGGACGACACTCTCCCCTCTCGTTGCTATGCATCACCATGATCTTGCGTGTGCGTACGAATTTTTTTGGAATTACTACGTTCCCCAACACGCCCAAGGGGGGAGTCCTACTCCCGGTGGGAGTAGCATTCCCCCTTCCCTAGTTGGAGTAGGAGAGGGAAGGAAGGGGGAGAAGAAGAGAAGGAAAGGGGGGCCGGCCCCCTTCCCAATTTGGATTGGGCTTGGGGGGGGGCACCCCCACCTTGGCCGCCTCCTCCTCCGTTCCACTATGGCCCATTAAGGCCCATTGACTCCCCGGGGGGTTCCGATAATTCCCCGATACTCCGGTATATGCCTGAACTCTCTCAAAACCTTTCTGATGTCCAAACATAGTCATCCAATATATCAATCTTTATGTTTGGACCATTTTGATACTCCTCATCATGTCCATGAGAATATTCGGGACTCCAAACTACCTTCGGTACATCAAAACACATAAACTCATAATACCGATCGTCACCGAACGTTAAGCGTGCAGACCCTACGAGTTCGAGAACTATGTGGACATGACCGACACACGTCTCCGGTCAATAACCAATAGCAGAACCTAGATGCTCATATTGGCTCCCACATATTCTACGAAGATCTTTATCGATCAAACCGCATAACAACATACGTTGTTCCCTTTGTCATCTGTATATTACTTGCCCGAGATTCGATCGCCGATATCTCAATACCTAGTTCAATCTCGTTACCGGCAAGTCTCTTTACTTGTTCCGTAATGCATCATCCCATAACTAACTCATTAGTCACATTGCTTGCAAGGCTTATAGTGACGTGCATTACCGAGAGGGCCCAGAGATTGAAGGAAATATGCCCTAGAGGCAATAATAAAGTTATTATTTATTTCCTTATATCATGATAAATGTTTATTATTCATGCTAGAATTGTATTAACCGGAAACATAATACAGGTGTGAATACATAGACAAACAGAGTGTCACTAGTATGCCTCTACTTGATTTGCTCGTTAATCAAAGATGGTTATGTTTCCTAACCATGAACAAAAGAGTTGTTATTTGATTAACAAGGTCACATCATTAGTTGAATGATCTGATTGACATGACCCATTCCATTAGCTTAGCACCCGATCGTTTAGTATGTTGCTATTGCTTTCTTCATGACTTATACATGTTCCTATGACTATGAGATTATGCAACTCCCGTTTGCCGGAGGAACACTTTGGGTGCTACCAAACGTCACAACGTAACTGGGTGATTATAAAGGAGTACTACAGGTGTTTCCAATGGTAGATGTTGGGTTGGCGTATTTCGAGAATAGGATTTGTCACTCCGATTGTCGGAGAGGTACCTCTGGGCCCTCTAGGTAATGCACATTATACAAGCCTTGCAAGCATTGCAACTAATGAGTTAGTTGCGGGATGATGTATTACAGAACGAGTAAAGAGACTTGCCGGTAACAAGATTGAACTAGGTATTGGATACCGACGATCGAATCTCGGGCAAGTAACATACCGATGACAAAGGGAACAACGTATGTTGTTATGCGGTCTGACCGATAAAGATCTTCATAGAATATGTAGGAGCCAATATGGGCATCCAGGTCCCGCTATTGGTTATTGACCGGAGACGTGTCTCGGTCATGTCTACATTGTTCTCGAACCGTAGGGTCCGCACGCTTAATGTTACGATGACAGTTATTATGAGTTTATGCATTTTGATGTACCGAAGGTTGTTCGGAGTCCCGGATGTGATCACGGACATGACGAGGCGTCTCGAAATGGTCGAGACATAAAGATTGATATATTGGAAGCCTATGTTTGGACATCGGAAGTGTTCCGGGTGAAATCGGGATTTTACCGGAGTACCGGGAGGTTACCGGAACCCCCCGGGAACCAAATGGGCCTTATTGGGCCTTAGTGGAAAGGTGAAAGGGGCAGCCCAAGGTGGGCTGCACGCCTCCCCCCTCCCCTAGTCCTATTAGGACTAGGAGACGTGGCCGGCCACCTCTCTCCCTCTCTTTCCACTTGGGAGTCCTATTAGGAATAGGATTGGGGGGGACTCCTACTCCCGGTAGGAGTAGGACTCCTCCCGCGCCTCCATAGCTTGGCCGGCCAGCCCTCCCCCTGGCAACCTTTATATACGAGGGCATGGGGCACCTCTAGACACACAAGTTGATCATTGAGATCGTTCCTTAGCCGTGTGCGGTGTTGGGGAACGCAGTAATTTCAAAAAATTTCCTACGCACACGCAAGATCATGGTGATGCACAGCAACGAGAGGGGAGAGTGTTGTCTACGTACCAACGCAGACCGACTGCGGAAGCGATCACACAACGTAGAGGAAGTAGTCGTACGTCTTCTTCCCGATCCGACCGATCCAAGCGCCGTTACTCCGGCACCTCCGAGTTCTTAGCACACGTTCAGCTCGATGACGTTCCTCGGGCTCCGATCCAGCAAAGCGTCGAGGAAGAGTTCCGTCAGCACGACGGCGTGATGACGATCTTGATGTACTACCGACGCAGGGCTTCGCCTAAGCACTACAACGGTATGATCGAGGTGGAATTTGGTGGCAGGGGGCACCGCACACGGCTAAGGAACGATCTCAAGGATCAACTTGTGTGTCTATGGGGTGCCCCCTGCCCTCGTATATAAAGGACCAAGGGCAAGGGGGTCGGCCGGCTAGGAGGGAGGCGCAGGGAGGAGTCCCACTCCTACCGGGAGTAGGACTCCTTCCCCCAAATCCTATTCCTAATAGGACTCTTCGGGAGAAAGAGAAGAGAGGGGGGCCGGCCCCTTCTCCTAGTCCTAATAGGACTAGGGAAGGGGGGTTCGGCCGGCTAGCCTGTGGGCTGCCCCTTCTCTCTTTTCCACTAAGGCCCAATAGGCCCATTTGCCTCCCGGGGGGTTCCGGTAACCCTCCCGGTAATCCGGTAAAATCCCGATTTCACCCGGAACACTTCCGGTGCCCAAACATAGGCTTCCAATATATCAATCTTTACGTCTCGACCATTTCGAGACTCCTCGTCATGTCCGTGATCTAATCCGGGACTCCGAACAACCTTCGGTACATCAAAATGCATAAACTCATAATAACTGTCATCGTAACGTTAAGCGTGCGGACCCTACGGTTCGAGAACAATGTAGACATGACCGAGACACGTCTCTGGTCAATAACCAATAGCGGGACCTGGATGCCCATATTGGCTCCTACATATTCTACGAAGATCTTTATCGGTCAGACCGCATAACAACATACGTTGTTCCCTTTGTCATCGGTATGTTACTTGCCCGAGATTCGATCGTCGGTATCCAATACCTAGTTCAATCTCGTTACCGGCAAGTCTCTTTACTCGTTCCGTAATACATCATCTCACAACTAACTTATTAGTTGCAGTGCTTGCAAGGCTTATGTGATGTGCATTACCGAGAGGGCCCAGAGATACCTCTCCGCCAATCGGAGTGACAAACCCTAATCTCGAAATACGCGAACCCAACATCTACCATTGGAGACACCTGTAGTACTCCTTTATAATCACCCAGTTACGTTGTGACGTTTGGTAGTACCCAAAGTGTTCCTCCGGTAAACGGGAGTTGCATAATCTCATAGTTATAGGAACATGTATAAGTCATGAAGAAAGCAATAGCAACATACTAAACGATCGGGTGCTAAGCTAATGGAATGGGTCATGTCAATCAGATCATTCTACTAATGATGTGACCTCGTTAATCAAATAACAACTCCTTGTTCATGGTCAGGAAACATAACCATCTTTGATTAACGAGCTAGTCAAGTAGAGGCATACTAGTGACACTCTGTTGGTCTATGTATTCACACATGTATTATGTTTCCAGTTAATACAATTCTAGCATGAATAATAAACATTTATCATGATGTAAGGAAATAAATAATAACTTTATTATTGCCTCTAGGGCATATTTCCTTCAGTCTCCCACTTGCACTAGAGTCAATAATCTAGATTACACAGTAATGATTCTAACACCCATGGAGCCTTGGTGCTGATCATGTTTTGCTCGTGGAAGAGGCTTAGTCAACGGGTCTGCAACATTCAAATCCGTATGTATCTTGCAAATCTCTATGTCTCCCACCTGGACTAAATCCCGGATGGAGTTGAAGCGTCTCTTGATGTGTTTGGTCCTCTTGTGAAATCTGGATTCCTTTGCCAAGGCAATTGCACCAGTATTGTCACAGAAGATTTTCATTGGACCCGATGCACTAGGTATGACACCTAGATCGGATATGAACTCCTTCATCCAGACTCCTTCGTTCGCTGCTTCAGAAGCAGCTATGTACTCTGCTTCACATGTAGATCCCGCTACGACGCTTTGTTTAGAACTGCACCAACTGACAGCTCCACCGTTTAAAGTAAACACGTATCCGGTTTGCGATTTAGAATCGTCCGGATCAGTGTCAAAGCTTGCATCAACGTAACCTCTTACGGTGAGCTCTTTGTCACCTCCATATACGAGAAACATATCCTTAGTCCTTTTCAGGTATTTCAGGATGTTCTTGACCGCTGTCCAGTGATCCATTCCAGGATTACTTTGGTACCTCCCTGCTAAACTTATAGCAAGGCACACATCAGGTCTGGTACACAGCATTGCATACATGATAGAGCCTATGGCTGAAGCATAGGGAACATCTTTCATTTTCTCTCTATCTTCTGTAGTGGTCGGGCATTGAGTCTTACTCAACTTCACACCTTGTAGCACAGGCAAGAACCCTTTCTTTGCTTGATCCATCTTGAACTTCTTCAAAATTTTGTCAAGATATGTGCATTGTGAAAGTCCAATTAAGCGTTTTGATCTATCTCTATAGATCTTTATGCCTAATATGTATGCAGCTTCCCCGAGGTCTTTCATCGAAAAACTTTTATTCAAGTATCCCTTTATGCTATCCAGAAATTCTATATCATTTCCAATTAGCAATATGTCATCCACATATAATATCAGAAATGCTACAGAGCTCCCACTCACTTTCTTGTAAATACAGGCTTCTCCAAAAGTCTGTATAAAGCCAAATGCTTTGATCACACTATCAAAGCATTTATTCCAACTCCGAGATGCTTGCACCAGTCCATAAATGGATCGCTGGAGTTTGCATACTTTGTTAGCTCCTTTTGGATCGACAAAACCTTCTGGTTTTACCATATACAACTCTTTTTCCAGAAATCCATTCAGGAATGCAGTTTTGACATCCATTTGCCATATTTCATAATCATAAAATGCGGCAATTGCTAACATAATTCTAACGGACTTAAGCATCGCTACGGGTGAGAAAGTCTCATCGTAGTCAATCCCTTGAACTTGTCGAAAACCTTTTGCGACAAGTCGAGCTTTATAGACAGTAACATTACCGTCAGCGTCAGTCTTTTTCTTGAAAATCCATTTATTCTCAATTGCTTGCCGATCATCGGGCAAGTCAACCAAAGTCCATACTTTGTTCTCATACATGGATCCCATCTCAGATTTCATGGCCTCAAGCCACTTTGCGGAATCTGGGCTCACCATCGCTTCTTCATAGTTCGTAGGTTCATCATGATCTAGCATCATGACTTCCAGAACTGGATTACCGTACCACTCTGGTGCGGATCTCACTCTGGTTGATCTACGTGGTTCAGTAGTATCTTGTTCTGAAGCTTCATGATCATCATCATTAGCTTCCTCACTGATTGGCATAGGTGTCGCAGAAACAGTTTTCTGTGATGTACTATTTTCCAATAAGGGAGCAGGTACAGTTACCTCGTCAAGTTCTACTTTCCTCCCACTCACTTCTTTCGAGAGAAACTCCTTCTCTAGAAATGATCCATTCTTAGCAACGAATGTCTTGCCTTCGGATCTGTGATAGAAGGTATACCCAACAGTTTCCTTTGGGTATCCTATGAAGACACATTTCTCCGCTTTGGGTTCGAGCTTATCAGGTTGAAGCTTTTTCACATAAGCATCGCAGCCCCAAACTTTAAGAAACGACAACTTTGGTTTCTTGCCAAACCATAGTTCATAAGGCGTCGTCTCAACGGATTTTGATGGTGCCCTATTTAACGTGAATGCGGCCGTCTCTAAAGCATAACCCCAAAACGATAGCGGTAAATCAGTAAGAGACATCATAGATCGCACCATATCTAGTAAAGTGCGATTACGACGTTCGGACACACCATTACGCTGTGGTGTTCCGGGTGGCGTGAGTTGCGAAACTATTCCACAATTTTTCAAATGTACACCAAACTCGTAACTCAAATATTCTCCTCCACGATCAGATCGTAGAAATTTTATTTTCTTGTTACGATGATTTTCAACTTCACTCTGAAATTCTTTGAACTTTTCAAATGTTTCAAACTTGTGTTTCATTAAGTAGATATACCCATATCTGCTTAAATCATCTGTGAAGGTGAGAAAATAACGATATCCGCCGCGAGCCTCAATATTCATCGGACCACATACATCGGTATGTATGATTTCCAACAAATCTGTTGCTCTCTCCATAGTACCGGAGAACGGTGTTTTAGTCATCTTGCCTATGAGGCACGGTTCGCAAGTACCAAGTGATTCATAATCAAGTGATTCCAAAAGCCTATCAGTATGGAGTTTCTTCATGCGCTTTACACCGATATGACCTAAACGGCAGTGCCACAAATAAGTTGCACTATCATTATTAACTTTGCATCTTTTGGCTTACACATTATGAATATGTGTATCACTATCTTCGAGATTCAACAAGAATAGACCACTCTTCAAAGGTGCATGACCATAAAAGATATTATTCATATAAATAGAACAAGCATTATTCTCTGATTTAAATGAATAACCGTCTCGCATTAAACAAGATCCAGATATAATGTTCATGCTCAACGCTGGCACCAAATAACAATTATTTAGGTCTTATTTTAATCCCGAAGGTAGATGTAGAGGTAGCGTGCCGACCGCGATCACATCGACTTTGGAACCGTTTCCCACGCGCATCGTCACCTCGTCCTTTGCTAGTGTCCGCTTATTCCGTAGTCCCTGTTTCGAGTTGCAAATATTAGCAACAGAACCAGTATCAAATACCCAGGTGCTACTGCGGGCTCTAGTAAGGTACACATCAATAACATGTATATCACATATACCTTTGCTCACTTTGCCATCCTTCTTATCCGCCAAATACTTGGGGCAGTTCCGCTTCCAGTGTCCAGTCTGCTTGCAGTAGAAGCACTCAGTTTCAGGCTTAGGTCCAGACTTGGGTTTCTTCTCTTGAGCAGCAACTTGCTTGCTATTCTTCTTGAAGTTTCCCTTCTTCTTCCCTTTGCCCTTTTTCTTGAAACTAGTGGTTTTGCTAACCATCAACACTTGATGCTCCTTCTTGATTTCTACCTCCGCAGCTTTCAGCATTGCGAAGAGCTCGGGAATAGTCTTGTTCATCCCTTGCATATTATAGTTCATCACGAAGCTCTTGTAGCTTGGTGGTAGTGATTGGAGAATTCTGTCAATGACGCAATCATCTGGAAGATTAACTCCCATCTGAATCAAGTGATTATTATACCCAGACATCTTGAGTATATGCTCACTGACAGAACTGTTCTCCTCCATCTTACAGCTATAGAACTTATTGGAGACTTCATATCTCTCAATTCGGGCATTTGCTTGAAATATTAACTTCAACTCCTGGAACATCTCATATGCTCCATGACGTTCAAAACGTCGTTGAAGTCCCGATTCTAAGCCGTAAAGCATGGCACACAGAACTATCGAGTAGTCATCAGCTTTGCTCTGCCAGACGTTCATAACATCCGGCATTGCTCCAGCAGCAAGCCTGTCACCCAGCGGTGCTTCCAGGACGTAATTCTTCTGTGCAGCAATGAGGATAATCCTCAGGTTACGGACCCAGTCCGTGTAATTGCTACCATCATCTTTCAACTTTGCTTTCTCAAGGAACGCATTAAAATTCAACGGAATAATAGCACGAGCCATCTATCTACAAGCAACATAAACAAGCAAGATACTATCAGGTACTAAGTTCATGATAAGTTTAAGTTCAGTTAATCAAATTACTTAGGAACTCCCACTTAGATAGACATCCCTCTAATCCTCTAAGTGATTACGTGATCCAAATCAACTAAACCATAACCGATCATCACGTGAGATGGAGTAGTTTTCAATGGTGAACATCGTCATGTTGATCATATCTACTATATGATTCACGCTCGACCTTTCGGTCTCTGTGTTCCGAGGCCATATCTGCATATGCTAGGCTCGTCAAGTATAACCTGAGTATTCTGCGTGTGCAAAACTGGCTTGCACCCGTTGTAGATGGACGTAGAGCTTATCACACCCGATCATCACGTGGTGTCTGGGCACGACGAACTTTGGCAACGGTGCATACTCAGGGAGAACACTTCTTGATAATTTAGTGAGAGATCATCTTATAATGCTACCGTCAATCAAAGCAAGATAAGATGCATAAAAGGATAAACATCACATGCAATCAATATAAGTGATATGATATGGCCATCATCATCTTGTGCTTGTGATCTCCATCTCCGAAGCACCGTCATGATCACCATCGTCACCGGCGCGACACCTTGATCTCCATCGTAGCATCGTTGTCGTCTCGCCAATCTTATGCTTCCACGACTATTGCTACCGTTTAGTAATCTAGTAAAGCATTACATCGCGATTGCATTGCATACAATAAAGCGACAACCATATGGCTCCTGCAAGTTGCCGATAACTTAGTTACAAAACATGATCATCTCATACAATAAAATCAGCATCATGCCTTGACCATATCACATCACAACATACCCTGCAAAACAAGTTAGACGTCCTCTACTTTGTTGTTGCAAGTTTTACGTGGCTGCTACGGGCTTAAGTAAGAACTCATCTCACCTACGCAACAAAACCACAACGATAGTTCGTCAAATAGACTCCGTTTTAACCTTCTCAAGGACCGGGCGTAGTCACACTTGGTTCAACTAAAGTTGGAGAGACAGTCTTCCGCAAGCCATCTATGTGCAAAGCACGTCGAGGGAACCGGTCTCGCGTAAGAGTACGCGTAAGGTTGGTCCGGATCGTCTCAACCAACAATACCGCCGAACCAAAGTATGACATGCTGGTAGGCAGTATGACTTGTATCGCCCACAACTCACTTGTGTTCTACTCATGCATATAACATCAAACCATAAAACCTAGGCTCGGATGCCACTGTTGGGGAACGCAGTAATTTCAAAAAATTTCCTACGCACACGCAAGATCATGGTGATGCACAGCAACGAGAGGGGAGAGTGTTGTCTATGCACCAACGCAGACCGACTGCGGAAGCGATCACACAACATAGAGGAAGTACTCGTACGTCTTCTTCCCGATCCGACCGATCCAAGCACCGTTACTCCGGCACCTCCGAGTTCTTAGCACACGTTCAGCTCGATGACGTTCCTCGGGCTCCGATCCAGCAAAGCGTCGAGGAAGAGTTCCGTCAGCACGACGGTGTGATGACGATCTTGATGTACTACCGACGCAGGGCTTCGCCTAAGCACTACAACGGTATGATCGAGGTAGAATTTGGTGGCAGGGGTCACCGCACACGGCTAAGGAACGATCTCAAGGATCAAGTTGTGTGTCTATGGGGTGCCCCCTGCCCCCGTATATAAAGGACCAGGGGCAAGGGGGTCGGCCGGCTAGGAGGGAGGCGCAGGGAGGAGTCCCACTCCTACCGGGAGTAGGACTCCTTCCCCCAAATCCTATTCCTAATAGGACTCTTCGGGAGAAAGAGAAGAGAGGGGGGCCGGCCCCTTCTCCTAGTCCTAATAGGACTAGGGAAGGGGGGTTCGGCCAGCTAGCCTGTGGGCTGCCCCTTCACTCTTTTCCACTAAGGCCCAATAGGCCCATTTGCCTCCCGGGGGGTTCCGGTAACCCTCCCGGTAATCCGGTAAAATCCCGATTTCACCCGGAACACTTCCGGTGGCCAAACATAGGCTTCCAATATATCAATCTTTACGTCTCAACCATTTCGAGACTCCTCGTCATGTCCGTGATCTCATCCGGGACTCCGAACAACCTTCGGTACATCAAAATGCATAAACTCATAATAACTGTCATCGTAACGTTAAGCGTGCGGACCCTACGGTTCGAGAACAATGTAGACATGACCGAGACACGTCTCTGGTCAATAACCAATAGCGGGACCTGGATGCCCATATTGGCTCCTACATATTCTACGAAGATCTTTATCGGTCAGACCGCATAACAACATACGTTGTTCCCTTTGTCATCGGTATGTTACTTGCCCGAGATTCGATCGTCGGTATCCAATACCTAGTTCAATCTCGTTACCGGCAAGTCTCTTTACTCGTTCCGTAATACATCATCTCACAACTAACTTATTAGTTGCAGTGCTTGCAAGGCTTATGTGATGTGCATTACCGAGAGGGCCCAGAGATACCTCTCCGCCAATCGGAGTGACAAACCCTAATCTCGAAATACGCCAACCCAACATCTACCATTGGAGACACCTGTAGTACTCCTTTATAATCACCCAGTTACGTTGTGACGTTTGGTAGTACCCAAAGTGTTCCTCCGGTAAACGGGAGTTGCATAATCTCATAGTTATAGGAACATGTATAAGTCATGAAAAAAGCAATAGCAACATACTAAACGATCGGGTGCTAAGCTAATGGAATGGGTCATGTCAATCAGATCATTCTACTAATGATGTGACCTCGTTAATCAAATAACAACTCCTTGTTCATGGTCAGGAAACATAACCATCTTTGATTAACGAGCTAGTCAAGTAGAGGCATACTAGTGACACTCTGTTGGTCTATGTATTCACACATGTATTATGTTTCCGGTTAATACAATTCTAGCATGAATAATAAACATTTATCATGATGTAAGGAAATAAATAATAACTTTATTATTGCCTCTAGGGCATATTTCCTTCATGCGGTGCCCCCTGCAACCAAATTCCACCTCGATCATACCGTTGTAGTGCTTAGGCGAAGCCCTGCGTCGGTAGTACATCAAGATCGTCACCACGCCGTCGTGCTGACGGAACTCTTCCTCGACGCTTTGCTGGATCGGAGCCCGAGGATCGTCATCGAGCTGAACGTGTGCTAAGAACTCGGAGGTGCCAGAGTAACGGTACTTGGATCGGTCGGATCGGGAAGAAGACGTACGACTACTTCCTCTACGTTGTGTCAACGCTTCCGTTGCGATCTACAAGGGTACGTAGATCAGACTCTCCCCCTCGTTGCTATGCATCACCATGATCTTGCGTGTGCGTAGGAATTTTTTTGAAATTACTATGTTCCCCAACAGTGGCATCCGAGCCTAGGTTTTATGGTTTGATGTTATTTGCACGAGTAGAACACAAGTGAGTTGTGGGCGATACAAGTCATACTGCCTACCAGCATGTCATACTTTGGTTCAGCGGTATTGTTGGACGAGACGACCCGGACCAACCTTATGCGTACGCTTACGCGAGACCGGTTCCCTCGATGTGCTTTGCACATAGATGGCTTGCGGGCGACTGTCTCTCCAACTTTAGTTGAACCAAGTGTGGCTACCCCCGGTCCTTGAGAAGGTTAAAACGGAGTCTATTTGACAAACTATCGTTGTGGTTTTGATGCGTAGGTGAGATGAGTTCTTGCTTAAGCCCGTAGCAGCCACGTAAAACTTGCAACAACAAAGTAGAGGACGTCTAACTTGTTTTTGCAGGGCATGATGTGATGTGATATGGTCAAGGCATGATGCTAAATTTTTGTATGAGATGATCATGTTTTGTAACCAAGTTATCGGCAACTGGCAGGAGCCATATGGTTGTCGCTTTATTGTATGCAATGCAA
The DNA here is from genome assembly GCA_034509565.1 of Triticum monococcum. Lineage (NCBI taxonomy): Eukaryota > Viridiplantae > Streptophyta > Magnoliopsida > Poales > Poaceae > Triticum > Triticum monococcum. Next base: position 22,650,834 of record CM067847.1, read on the forward strand.
TCGCGATGTAATGCTTTACTTTATTACTAAGCGGTAGTGATAGTCGTGGAAGCATAAGATTGGCGAGACGACAACGATGCTACGATGGAGATCAAGGTGTCGTGCCGGTGACGATGGTGATCATGACGGTGCTTCGGAGATGGAGATCACAAGCACAAGATGATGATGGCCATACCATATCACTTATATTGATTGCATGTGATGTTTATCCTTTTATGCATCTTATCTTGCTTTGATTGACGGTAGCATTATAAGATGATCTCTCACTAAATTATCAAGAAGTGTTCTCCCTGAGTATGCACCGTTGCCAAAGTTCGTCGTGCCCAGACACCACGTGATGATCGGGTGTGATAAGCTCTACGTCCATCTACAACGGGTGCAAGCCAGTTTTGCACATGCAGAATACTTAGGTTAAACTTGACGAGCCTAGCATATGCAGATATGGCCTCGGAACACAGAGACTGAAAGGTCGAGCATGAATCATATAGTAGATATGATCAACATAACGATGTTCACCATTGAAAACTACTCCATCTCACGTGATGATCGGTTATGGTTTAGTTGATTTGGATCACGTGATCACTTAGAGGATTAGAGGGATGTCTATCTAAGTGGGAGTTCTTAAGTAATTTGATTAACTGAACTTAAACTTATCATGAACTTAGTACCTGATAGTATCTTGCTTGTTTATGTTGATTGTAGATAGATGGCTCGTGCTGTTGTTCCGTTGAATTTTAATGCGTTCCTTGAGAAAGCAAAGTTGAAAGATGATGGTAGCAATTACACGGACTGGGTCCGTAACCTGAGGATTATCCTCATTGCTGCACAGAAGAATTACGTCCTGGAAGCACCGCTGGGTGCCAGGCCTGCTGCTGGAGCAACACCAGATGTTATGAACGTCTGGCAGGGCAAAGTTGATGACTACTCGATAGTTCAGTGTGCCATGTTTTACGGCTTAGAATCGGGACATCAACGACGTTTTGAACGTCATGGAGCATATGAGATGTTCCAGGAGTTGAAGTTAATATTTCAAGCAAATGCCCGAATTGAGAGATATGAAGTCTCCAATAAGTTCTATAGCTGCAAGATGGAGGAGAATAGTTCTGTCAGTGAGCATATACTCAAAATGTCTGGGTATAATAATCACTTGATTCAGATGGGAGTTAATCTACCAGATGATTGCGTCATTGACAGAATTCTCCAATCACTGCCACCAAGCTACAAGAGCTTCATGATGAACTATAATATGCAAGGGATGAACAAGACTATTCCCGAGCTCTTCGCAATGCTGAAAGCTGCGGAGGTAGAAATCAAGAAGGAGCATCAAGTGTTGATGGTCAACAAGACCACTAGTTTCAAGAAAAAGGGCAAAGGGAAGAAGAAGGGGAACTTCAAGAAGAACAGCAAGCAAGTTGCTGCTCAGGAGAACAAACCCAAGTCTGGACCTAAGCCTGAAACTGAGTGCTTCTACTGCAAGCAGACTGGTCACTGGAAGCGGAACTGCCCCAAGTATTTGGCGGATAAGAAGGATGGCAAGGTGAACAAAGGTATATGTGATATACATGTTATTGATGTGTACCTTACTAGAGCTCGCAGTAGCACCTGAGTATTTGATACTGGTTCTGTTGCTAATATTTGCAACTCGAAACAGGGACTACGGAATAAGCGGACACTAGCAAAGGGCGAGGTGACGATGCGCGTGGGAAACGGTTCCAAAGTCGATGTGATCGCGGTTGGCACGCTACCTCTACATCTACCTTCGGGATTAATATTAGACCTAAATAATTGTTATTTGGTGCCAGCGTTGAGCATGAACATTATATCTGGGTCTTGTTTAATGCGAGACGGTTATTCATTTAAATCAGAGAATAATGGTTGTTCTATTTATATGAGTAATATCTTTTATGGTCATGCACCTTTGAAGAGTGGTCTATTTTTGATGAATCTCGATAGTAGTGATACACATATTCATAATGTTGAAACCAAAAGATGCAGAGTTGATAATGATAGTGCAACTTATTTGTGGCGCTGCCGTTTAGGTCATATCGGTGTAAAGCGCATGAAGAAACTCCATACTGATGGGCTTTTGGAACCACTTGATTATGAATCACTTGGTACTTGCGAACCGTGCCTCATAGGCAAGATGACTAAAACACCGTTCTCCGGTACTATGGAGAGAGCAACAGATTTGTTGGAAATTATACATACCGATGTATGTGGTCCGATGAATATTGAGGCTCGTGGCGGATATCGTTATTTTCTCACCTTCACAGATGATTTAAGCAGATATGGGTATATCTACTTAATGAAACACAAGTCTGAAACATTTGAAAAGTTCAAAGAATTTCAGAGTGAAGTTGAAAATCATCGTAACAAGAAAATAAAGTTTCTACGATCTGATCATGGAGGAGAATATTTGAGTTACGAGTTTGGTGTACATTTGAAAAATTGTGGAATAGTTTCGCAACTCACGCCACCCGGAACACCACAGCGTAATGGTGTGTCCGAACGTCGTAATCGTACTTTACTAGATATGGTGCGATCTATGATGTCTCTTACTGATTTACCGCTGTCATTTTGGGGTTATGCTTTAGAGACGGCCACATTCACGTTAAATAGGGCACCATCAAAATCCGTTGAGACGACGCCTTATGAACTATGGTTTGGCAAGAAACCAAAGTTGTCGTTTCTTAAAGTTTGGGGCTGCGATGCTTATGTGAAAAAGCTTCAACCTGATAAGCTCGAACCCAAAGCGGAGAAATGTGTCTTCATAGGATACCCAAAGGAGACTGTTGGGTACACCTTCTATCACAGATCCGAAGGCAAGACATTTGTTGCTAAGAATGGATCATTTCTAGAGAAGGAGTTTCTCTCAAAAGAAGTGAGTGGGAGGAAAGTAGAACTTGACGAGGTAACTGTACCTGCTCCCTTATTGGAAAATAGTACATCACAGAAAACTGTTTCTGCGACACCTATACCAATTAGTGAGGAAGCTAATGTTGATGATCATGAAACTTCAGGACAAGATACTACTGAACCACGTAGATCAACCAGAGTGAGATCTGCACCAGAGTGGTACGGTAATCCAATTCTGGAAGTCATGCTACTAGATCATGATGAACCTACGAACTATGAAGAAGCGATGGTGAGCCCAGATTCCGCAAAGTGGCTTGAAGCCATGAAATCTGAGATGGGATCCATGTATGAGAACAAAGTATGGACTTTAGTTGACTTGCCCGATGATCGGCAAGCAATTGAGAATAAATGGATCTTCAAGAAAAAGACTGACGCTGATGGTAATATTACTGTCTATAAAGCACGACTTGTCGCAAAAGGTTTTCGACAAGTTCAAGGGGTTGACTACGATGAGACCTTCTCACCCGTAGCGATGCTTAAGTCTGTCAGAATCATGTTAGCAATTGCCGCATTTTATGATTATGAAATTTGGCAGATGGATGTCAAAACTGCATTCCTGAATGGATTTCTGGAAGAAGAGTTGTATATGATGCAACCAGAAGGTTTTGTCGATCCAAAGGGAGCTAACAAAGTGTGCAAGCTCCAGCGATCCATTTATGGACTGGTGCAAGCCTCTCGGAGTTGGAATAAACGCTTTGATAGTGTGATCAAAGCATTTGGTTTTATACAGACGTTTGGAGAAGCCTGTATTTACAAGAAAGTGAGTGGGAGCTCTGTAGCATTTCTGATATTATATGTGGATGACATATTGCTGATTGGAAATGATATAGAATTTCTGGATAGCATAAAGGGATACTTGAATAAAAGTTTTTCGATGAAAGACCTTGGGGAAGCTGCTTACACATTAGGAATAAAGATCTATAGAGATAGATCAAGACGCTTAATTGGACTTTCACAAAGCACATACCTTGACAAGATTTTGAAGAAGTTCAAAATGGATCAAGCAAAGAAAGGGTTCTTGCCTGTGTTACAAGGAGTGAAGTTGAGTCAGACTCAATGCCCGACCACTGCAGAAGATAGAGAGAAAATGAAAGATGTTCCCTATGCTTCAGCCATAGGCTCTATCATGTATGCAATGCTGTGTACCAGACCTGATGTGTGCCTTGCTATAAGTTTAGCAGGGAGGTACCAAAGTAATCCAGGAGTGGATCACTGGACAGCGGTCAAGAACATCCTGAAATACCTGAAAAGGAGTAAGGATATGTTTCTCGTATATGGAGGTGACAAAGAGCTCACCGTAAGAGGTTACGTTGATGCAAGCTTTGACACTGATCCGGACGATTCTAAATCGCAAACCGGATACGTGTTTACTTTAAACGGTGGAGCTGTTAGTTGGTGCAGTTCTAAACAAAGCGTCGTAGCAGGATCTACATGTGAAGCGGAGTACATAGCTGCTTCGGAAGCAGCGAACGAAGGAGTCTGGATGAAGGAGTTCATATCCGATCTAGGTGTCATACCTAGTGCATCGGGTCCAATGAAAATCTTTTGTGACAATACTGGTGAAATTGCCTTAGCAAAGGAATCCAGATTTCACAAAAGGACCAAACACATCAAGAGACGCTTCAACTCCATCCGGGATCTAGTCCAGCTGGGAGACATAGAGATTTGCAAGATACATACGGATCTGAATGTTGCAGACCCGTTGACTAAGCCTCTTCCACGAGCAAAACATGATCAGCACCAAGGCTCCATGGGTGTTAGAATCATTACTGTGTAATCTAAATTATTGACTCTAGTGCAAGTGGGAGACTGAAGGAAATATGCCCTAGAGGCAATAATAAAGTTATTATTTATTTCCTTATATCATGATAAATGTTTATTATTCATGCTAGAATTGTATTAACCGGAAACATAATACATGTGTGAATACATAGACAAACAGAGTGTCACTAGTATGCCTCTACTTGACTAGCTCGTTAATCAAAGATGGTTATGTTTCCTAACCATGAACAAAAGAGTTGTTATTTGATTAACGAGTTCACATCATTAGTTGAATGATCTGATTGACATGACCCATTCCATTAGCTTAGCACCCGATCGTTTAGTATGTTGCTATTGCTTTCTTCATGACTTATACATGTTCCTTTGACTATGAGATTATGCAACTCCCGTTTGCCGGAGGAACACTTTGGGTGCTACCAAATGTCACAACGTAAGTGGGTGATTATAAAGGAGTACTACAGGTGTTTCCAATGGTAGATGTTGGGTTGGCGTATTTCGAGAATAGGATTTGTCACTCCGATTGTCGGAGAGGTACCTCTGGGCCCTCTCGGTAATGCACATTATACAAGCCTTGCAAGCATTGCAACTAATGAGTTAGTTGCGGGATGATGTATTACAGAACGAGTAAAGAGACTTGCCGGTAACGAGATTGAACTAGGTATTGGATACCGACGATCGAATCTCGGGCAAGTAACATTCCGATGACAAAGGGAACAACGTATGTTGTTATGCGGTCTGACCGATAAAGATCTTCGTAGAATATGTAGGAGCCAATATGGGCATCCAGGTCCCGCTATTGGTTATTGACCGGAGACGTGTCTCGGTCATGTCTACATTGTTCTCGAACCGTAGGGTCCGCACGCTTAACGTTACGATGACAGTTATTATGAGTTTATGCATTTTGATGTACCGAAGGTTGTTCGGAGTCCCGGATGTGATCACGGACATGACGAGGAGTCTCGAAATGGTCGAGACATAAAGATTGATATATTGGAAGCCTATGTTTGGACATCGGAAGTGTTCCGGGTGAAATCGGGATTTTACCGGAGTACTGGGAGGTTACCGGAACCCCCCGGGAACCAAATGGGCCTTATTGGGCCTTAGTGGAAAGGTGAAAGGGGCAGCCCAAGGTGGGTTGTGCGCCTCCCCCCTCCCCTAGTCCTATTAGGACTAGGAGAGGTGGCCGGCCACCTCTCTCCCTCTCTTTCCACTTGGGAGTCCTATTAGGAATAGGATTGGGAGGGGGGGAGTCCTACTCCCGGTAGGAGTAGGACTCCTCCTGCGCCTCCATAGCTTGGCCGGCCAGCCCTCCCCCTGGCAACCTTTATATACGGGGGCAGGGGGCACCTCTAGACACACAAGTTGATCATTGAGATCGTTCCTTAGCCATGTGCGGTGCCCCTGCCACCAAATTCCACCTCGATCATAGCGTTGTAGTGCTTAGGCAAAGCCCTGCGTCGGTAGTACATCAAGATCGTCACCACGCCGTCGTGCTGACGGAACTCTTCCTCGATGCTTTGCTGGATCGGAGCCCAAGGATCGTCATCGAGCTGAACGTGTGCTAAGAACTCGGAGGTGCCGGAGTAACGGTACTTGGATCGGTCGGATCGGGAAGAAGACGTACGACTACTTCCTCTACGTTGTGTCAACGCTTCCGTTGCGATCTACAAGGGTACGTAGATCAGACTCTCCCCCTCGTTGCTATGCATCACCATGATCTTGCGTGTGCATAGGAATTTTTTTGAAATTACTACGTTCCCCAACACAGATACCTCTCCGACAATCGGAGTGACAAATCCTAATCTCGATCTATGCCAACTCAACAAGTACCATCGGAGACACCTGTAGAGCACCTTTATTATCACCCAGTTACGTTGTGACATTTCGTAGCACACAAAGTGTTCCTCCAGTATTCGGGAGTTCCATAATCTCATAGTCATAGGAACATGTATAAGTCATGAACAAAGCAATAGCAACATAGTAAACGATCATAATGCTAAGCTAACGGATGGGTCTTGTCCATCACATCATTCTCTAATGATGTGACCCCGTTCATCAAATGACAACACATGTCTATGGTCAGGAAACTTAAACATCTTTGATTAATGAGCTAGTCAAGTAGAGGCATACTAGGGACACTCTGTTTTGTCTATGTATTCACACATGCACTAAGTTTCCGGTTAATACAATTCTAGCATGAATAATAAACATTTAGCATGATATAAGGAAATATAAATAACAACTTTCTTATTGCCTCTAGGGCATGTTTCCTTCATCATCATCATCATCATCTTCTTCTTCTTCTTCTTCTTCTTCTTCTTCTTCTTCTTCTTCTTCTTCTTCTTCTTCTTCTTCTTCTTCGTCTTCTTCTTCCTCTTCGTCCTTCGCCTCCTCCTTCTTCTCCTTCTCCTTCTTCTTCTTCTTCTTCTTCTTCTTCTTCTTCTTCTTCTTCTTCTTCTTCTTCTTCTTCTTCTTCTTCTTCTCCTCCCGTGGCTCCTTCTCAGTGTTCACGGGAAGAATGGTGCTTTCCAGCTCCTCCACATCGATGGGCGCCTCCTTGTGGCCTGCGATGACAGCCCGCGCCACGACCTCCACATCAGGCAAAGCATCTTGGGGCCTTTTCCGGAGCTCCGCCGGAGGGGGCATTGATCACAGAGGGCCTCTACATCAACTCCATGGCCCCTCCGATGATGTGTGAGTAGTTTACCACAGACCTTCGGGTCCATACTTATTAGCTAGATGGCTTCTTCTCTCTCTTTGGATCTCAATACAAAGTTCTCCTTGATTCTCTTGGAGATCTATTCGATGTAATTCTTTTTACGGTGCGTTTGTCGAGATCCGATGAATTGTGGGTTTATGATCAAGATTATCTATGAACAATATTTGATTCTTCTCTGAAATCTCTTATGCATGATTTAATATCTTTGCAAGTCTCTTCAAATTATCAGTTTGGTTTGGCCTACTAGATTGGTCTTTCTTGCGATGGGAGAAGTGCTTAGCTTTGGGTGCAATCTTGCGGTGTCCTTTTCCAGTGACAGTAGGGGTAGCAAGGCACGTATTGTATTGTTGACATCGAGGATAAAAAGATGGGGTTTATATCATATTGCTTGAGTTTATCCCTCTACATCATGTCCTCTTGCCTAATGCGTTACTCTGTTCTTATAAACTTAATACTCTAGATGCATGCTGGATAGCGGTCGATGTGTGGAGTAATAGTAGTAGATGCAGAATCGTTTCGGTCTACTTGTCGCGGACGTGATGCCTATATACATGATCATGCCTAGATATTCTCATAACTATGCGCTTTTCTATCAATTGCTCGACAGTAATTTGCTCACCCACCGTAGAATTTGCTATCTTGAGAGAAGCCACTAGTGAAACCTATGCCCCCGGGTCTATCTTGCATCATATTATTTTCCTATCAACTTGCTTGTTTATTTTGCAATCTTTATTTTCCAATCTATACCATAAAAATACCAAAAATATTTATCTTATTATCTCTATCAGATCTCACTTTCGTAATTGACTGTGAAGGGATTGACAACCCCTTTATCGTGTTGATTGCGAAGTTCTTGTTTGTTTGTGCAGGTACTAAGGGACTTGTGTGTTACCTCCTACTGGATTGATACCTTGGTTCTCAAAACTGAAGGAAATACATACGCTACTGTGCTGCATTGCCCTTTCCTTTTTAAGGAAAACCAACGCAAACTCAAGAGGTAGTAAGAAGAATTTCTTACAACTACTTGAACATTCTATACATGCTCTGCCTCTGGATTCGGCAGGAGCATACGCTTGTTGCACCGGCTGCGCGGGCGGTACATGCACAAGTGAGCACGCGGGTAGCATCATCGAACTGCTACTCGAGCATGCACCACACGACAACGGCAACCACGGGCACGCCCTTGCAGTACCAGAACACATGAGCCTTATCATCTGCACTGAACTACTTTAGCAAGCCCCGTGCGTGATTCACAAGCAATGGCAGACACTTCAACCGGGCGGCGATCTCGCGGGCGATGGAGACCTTGGCCGGATCGGTGTCGTCCCAGTCATCGACCATCATCTCCCATCCGTTGGTCTTCGCCATCGACGGCGACGATAGGCGGAAGTGGGCGGTTGGTTGGTTAGGAATTAGAGAGAGAGAGAGAGGCGAGATGGAGAAAGAGGAGTGGTGGAGTAGACGGGGGTATGGAATAAGGTTGTGCGATTTGACTACTCGGCGTGTTTTACCGACAAGCGAGCATGATATGTGGTGCCAAACTAGAGGGCGGGTTCTTTATCAAAAACGCGAGGGGGGGGGGGGGGTCTCCGCAAAAACGTGGGACACCAAGGCGATCTACACCGTAGATTGCACCACAATTATGTATTCTCGTGTACAAGAATCGTATTGGGGTGTTTCTCAAGCGGCGGTACCAAATCGTTATGCGTCAAAGCTTAGGGCATCTCCACCCGACCCCAACGCCGACACTCAGCCTGAGCGATAAAGCCGCGCCTACGCCGGGAACAGAAGCCACGCCGAGGCCAACCAGCCCGAGCACCGAAGGCACGCCGACGGAGGCCGGTTCTACGCCGGAGGAGCCTGCCGCTTGATGCATTCCTTTGTCTGCGCCGTGTTATTCTTTTTTGAACGCCGAACTTTCGTGCATGTTTGATCGCCGAAGTGTGACATGATAATTGCCGAATATTTGGCTTTTTTGGCAGCGAAAAATACAAGATTGAATTTATGTGCGTTTTGAGGCCGAAACCGGGAAAGGAGGTGGGAACTGAACCAGACGAAAAAACCGCCGACACATAGGCCAAATCGCAATCGCCGGATAGGTGGACAAAATGCGTAGTTCAAACACGGTAGCCGTGGGTTCCTCTGTTCCGGGCGGCTGCCTACATAAGCGCAGGCGCAGCTCCCCTCCCCAACCCTCCTCTCCCTCCCAATAACCCCGCCCTCCTCCGCGCTCCGTGCCCAATCCCCGCTTCCCACCGGCGACGAAACCCTCGCCTCCCATCCCCTCCCTCCCCTCCCCTCCCGCGCTCCCCGCCCTCCTGTGCTTCCGAAGGCGCACAACTCGCAGCGCGGCCGAGACCGCGCGAGCCCGGCGCCGACCACAACCGCGGCGAGGAGCCGGGCGTCGCGCCGAGGAACGAGCGGCGGGCGGGCGAGCGTCGCGCCGACGAGCAAAGAAGAAGAGGTACGCCTCTTCCTCTCGGCCCTCCCCTCTCTGCCATGATCGTTTCTGCGCTCCCCTCTCTCGGCGTTTCGACAGGCGTTTCTTGCAATTCGAGCAGGAGCGTCAGTTAGTTTTTGCGAATCGTTTCGTTTGTCGATGGGGGGCCTTGTTGCGGTAGATTCGTTCGACGGTGGTAAGTTGGTTGATTATTGGTAGGTGCCAATCTTGCAGTTGGTTGATTCGTTCGATCGGCGGGTTGAGTTCCGATGGGTTTCACCGGCGAAGATCCGATTTCAATCGTAGTGGCTCGCTGGGAGATATGACATTGAGGACAGGATTGATTGATTAGCCTCGCTGGGTAGGGTAGAATCTTTGTTTGGTACTACTAAGTTCTTGCAGGGAGCGTTCCTAGTTCACACCGGCAGGGCGATTGAAATTCTTGGGTTTGTTCATCGGGGTCGGGGAAAATCTTTCTGACAATGTTTTTGGTGTTTCAGGCCGGGCGCACGGCAGATGGCCAAAGACTTGCTCTGGGAGTTAGCGCTGATGGCGTGGCCTCTCCTCAAGGTGGAGGCCGCCGAGCTCGCCAAAAGTGTGCTCCGTGAGCTGGCGCGCGAGGAGGCCAAGATGCGGCTCAAGGCCGCCCTCAAGGTTGGGGCGGAGGGCCTCAAGGGGCTTCTGGAGGCGCCTCCATCCACTCCGACTCCGGCGCCAGCGGCAGAGGTGGCAGACCCGCGTCAGGGGGAGCTGCTGGTCGATGGAGCGGCTGTCTGCATCGACCACGCCCCGCTGCTGCTGCGTCGTCCACAGCTTCGCCATTTCCCCCTCTTCGTCAACGACGTCCTCCTCGCCAGGGTGGCGCCAAGCCTCCTCGGTCGGCTCGGCCCCGACATGGAGCCGGCCGTTCAGGCGCTGCTGCGCGGCAAGGTGATCGCCCCGGGGGTGCAGTCGGCTCTGCGCTCCGGCCTGGAGCTGCCACCCGCAGTCAGGCAGATGCTCGCGGGCAAGTTTGAGACGAGCGCCGTGCAGAGCCTCGACTGCTCGGCGCTCCTCGCCTTCGCCGCCAGGGCCCGGGCCGCCGGCCCTGCTTCTTCCATGACAGCCGCGACAGCGGGTGCGACTGCCCAGGCGCTCCCCAGGCTACTAAACGTCGTCGTATGCGCGTCGGCGCTGGGGATCATCGCCCTCGCCGTCTACCTGATCTGGAGGGGGGGCGGCGGCGGCGACGACTGAGTGAACAACACATCGCCCCCCGACCGAATTAGTCTGGCACTTTGTGTCTGTCGTCCGTACCAACTTTAGTAACCACCATTGATAGTGTAAATTGATACTCTGAACTGAAGAAGCACTGTTTCGGTGAATTGGTGAATTTACTGCTGATTGTGATTGGTGAACAGTTATCCTCTGATGAAATCAATCTCGATTTTTAAAATCTTTTTCCACAATCGCACTGTTTGATAATTAGCTCTTTTTACTTGTCAACGCAGGTAGTAAGCTGTTAATGTTAGTCTGAAGATTTATACTCCTAAGTTGTGAATTGTCTCTGAATTCGGTACTTTACTACTCAGCTCGTATCGATGTTATGTGTTTACAGTTACACTAATGCAATCTGAGTGTTGTTCCTCCCTTCCCCACCCAGACCAGTTAGCCCAATTTGAGTTAGCTGGGATCAGATGCTTGCCCACATGATTCGGGCGGGCATAATTTTGATATGCCTGGCATTAAAGCTCTATTTTCATCCAAAATACTGATTTAAATTGACAAAGCTAATTCTCTGTTCAGTTTTCAGCTTCTGACTGTTGCAGCAAATGATACGGGCAATAGAGTTTTTTTTTCTACCCGTGCGCTCATACTCTGTCACTTCCAACAATTCCAAATTCTCTGCTCAATTTTTTCCTAATTTTCTCCCATCAGATCGAGGCTTAAGAGGTGTAGAATATCAAAAACAACTGACAAGATCAAGGATGTGCATCCACATATCATGGAACCAGGATCATCCTGCCTGTGGACCAATAATATATTGTGGAACTGGAATCATGATCACCACGAAAATACGGTTCCTGCACATTCACAAATTACTGAATCCGAATCATCGATAGATGCCCACAAAGGGTCTGAGTCTGAGGTGGTTTTAAGTCCCAAAGCAAAACAGTATCATGTTTGATGTGTGTTCCTTAGAGAAAAACAAAATCATTCTGGCATTCCTAGTTCTGCTAGCATACAGTAGATTTTCTACTCCAAGTTAAAGCCCAAGCATCTAAATTTACACTAATGAAAAGTGCACATTTAGAAAGACACATCCAAGAGAGCAAAAAAATCTGAACATTTACTAATTCTACACGGGAGCAAACGAAATAAAGACACCGTTTAGAGAGCAAAAAACTTAACATTTCTGAATGAACATTTGTTATGACAAGATTTACTAATTCAATCTTTAGCAAAGAATGAACATACAAATTCAGTTTTTAGCACAGACAAGATCTACTAATTCAGTCTTTAGCAAAGACTGAACATTTCTAAATGTAGTGAACATTTCTAAACCTGTGCCAATTGCTCTTAATTGGCCAAATTTCTTAACATTTCAAAAACTAACAACATCGAACATTAACATCAAATGAAAGATTGGAAACAAATGCCCTTGCCGTGCTAGGGCTCAACCGGGCTCAGTTCACTAAAAATGGTTGATTGCAGTTTATGTTGCTATTTATTCAGTGTGGGAGGAATATCACGTTTTGTATGTTTCTTTTTACAGGAGTGTAAGTGATCAAGATTATACAGGAATGTATTGTGCCGCGCTAACTGTCAGGTTAACTTTTTTATTTTCAGATGTTTATCTGCAAAAGAAAATGGAATTCTGAACCTAATGCAGCAAAAGACCATGGTTTCTGCGGGGCTTTTTCGTATCATGGACAGCGAAGCCGCCGAGATCCTCATCCACCAGCTCCTCCTCCAGGCCCCAAGCGGCTCCTCCTCAACATCCCAAGGTCCTCCTCCAGGTCGTCCTCGTGCTCATCAGCCTCGTGCCCAAGTGCTCTGCCATGGTCTGAAATTGACTGAAATTTTTATCTTCTCTGGCTGAAATTACCCAAGGTTTACAGTAGTGGTTAACTGGACATTTGTTACAGTAAGGATTTGCTCTTAGCATTGGTTACAGCAAGCTAAAATTTGATCTTAGCGTTGGTTACAGTAAGGATGTTAGTAGTGATTACAGTACTGTGAGTTTGTGCTTTGTGGTACATTTCTGCATTTCTGCAGGCTCCTCGCCGGCTCCTCCATTTCTGCAGGCTCATCTTTAGGAACAGACATCTCCTGAGCCGACTGTTCTTATTGCTCCTCTATCTTCAGGTCCATCTTTAACTTCAGACATATCTGGAGCTTCTTGTCATCAATATGTTCAAGCAAGACATCGGATTGTTATGTCAAAATGATCTGGTCTCTATCTGTTTGTTTACCATCTTGCAGTCAGCTCTCACTGAATATTGTCACTGTTGTTAAAACTGCAAACTGAGCATGCACCCATCTCTGTAATGGATGCAGATACTACTAAATCTGGCCTGAATTTGCTGCTAGTGCTAGGACATGCTCAACACTGCCCTGTTTCAGTCTTGTTTTTGCAGAACTGAAACAATTTACTAGCACCATTTTGCATCTTGCCATTACAGTACAAATTCCCACCTGCTCCCCTGTTTCTTGGTCAAAACTGAATGTTGAATGCACTGCGAATGTTGACAGAGTTTTGGTCAAAACATTAGATGATGTGAGTCTTTTCAGCTATCCAAAGTTTTAGGCGTATTGCTTGTCCAATCAGTGTGTAAATTTTTTAGGGCTACGTGAATTAATGCTTTCAACTAATGAGATGATTATTGGAATAATTATTCTAGATCATCATCTTGCGCTCATTTTTACAATTTCAGTAGTAATTTTCATTTTGAAACTGAGAAGTGTACTGCTGATGAAACTTCAAAGGATGACTATTTTCAGCACTGAATTCAAACAACCAATAAGATGAGTATTTTCAAATAATTTAAATAAGTTCAAATTAATTCATATAGGCACACACACACAATTATTCAAATAAGTTGAAAATAAGTTCAATATTTTTGTTTCCAAAAATATTGATTGTGTTAACATGAAGATAATACTTTATGTATATTTATTCTTTCAAATATTGATTGTTTCAAAATCGCTGAATTTTGCTCTAACTGAACTTTCAGATACACACAGCTAACTGAATTTAGCTATCAATATCAGTCAAATCATCACACACACACACACACACACACACACACACACACACACACACACACACACACACACACGCACACACACACACACACACACACACACTGAATTTACTGAATCATGCATGATTCAGTTAACTGAATTTACTATCAATAGCTGTTAATTGCATGATACAGTTAACTGAATTTACTGAATCAGTTTACTGAAGTTTGCACAGTTATTAAAACTGAAATGTTCAGTTAGCTGAAATTACCAAAAAAATCTGTAACCGAACAGTTTGCTCTAACTGAATTCAAATGACATCATATTTGTATTCTAGTTTGCCTTGAATTCTGTTACTGAACAATTTACTGTATTTGTTTTCTAGTTTACCTTCTCCATCTAAAATGAGATCATATTTCAAATTCAAGTAATAACAGCAGACAACAAAAAAAAAGGCAGCATCACACATGTACTCCATACATGCACTCCATGTTTCCAATAACCAGCAGCAGCAGGTCTTGGTAAAGTATATGCAAGCGAAGATAACCAACTTACAGTGAGAAACCAAGAAGAAATGAACAGATTGAAGTATACCCACATTGCATCTGGATTTAATAATCCTACCCAATGTAAGCATTTACAGGTTGATGTATCTTGAGCATTAATCCCCTGGTTTTGGATTCTGCAGACAAGCTTGGTGAAGTGCTGGTTTTTTTACTTTTACTGCTGTGTGAGTGCACATTCCTGTCGGAGATGGCAAATGAACAACAGAATAATCATAGACTTGCTCTAAAATTGGAGGTTGCCATTGGAATGGATGTTGATGCCTCAGAGTTCTACTTAACTTCAAGGTAAAAATTGAATATGCAGTGTAAAATTCAGAATATGGAGTGGGCATTTCTAGTTTCAGAGATGATTACATGAGTTTCAGTGTAAAATTCAGAATATGACATGAGTACTGTCAAAACAAAGTTTTGACTCTGTTTCAGAGATGATTACTGAATAAATTTGTTTGCTATGCACAATTAGTTTGCAATTAGTTTCAGAGATGGTTACTGTCAAATTAATGACTCTGTTTGCACTTAGCACTTAGTTTCAGATATTATTACTGTCAAAATAAATTTGTTTGTTATGGGAGGACCCTGTGTTAGGCAGGATTTGATTGATTGTTCTTGGAATTGATTGTTTCCTCCCTTGATTAACTGGGCAGTGCGAATATCCTAATGTAAAAAAAGGCAGGATTTGATTGACTGGGCAGGAAAATTACCCCAACTCCCACGGCGGCGACGAGGAAGGAGCAATGGCGGCGGCCCTTGATCGGACGTGTAGTCGTCTCCGGGCGGGGAAGGAGCAACGGCAGCCAGGAACTTGCCCAACTCCCCCGCCGGAGTGGGTGCCTGCGGCGGCCGTGAGGAAGTGGCCAGGGACGCGAGCAGGGCTACGCGGAGGAGGCGCCCGTCAGCCATGGGGGCACCACCCATGGAGGTGTCGCCGGGTAGGCACAGGTGGGCGGACAGGTGGGCAGGGGCGGTGCAGCTGGGCAGCGGTGGCGAAGGTGGGCGGCGGCACCGGCTGGGCCCTACTACCGGCTTGGGGAGGAAGAAGCAGAGAGGGGTCGATTAGCAAGAGATTTAAAAAGCTACGGAAATGTTAACGCCCACACGTGTGGGCGTTCACCATCCCGACCACATGCAAGCATTTCCGTTGGCAACTTTGTGCACGAATCTTGGAACAAATCGGCTGGTTTTCTGCGCCACGTAGGACGAGGCGCTTGTGCGGTGTGCGAGTCAGTTTGCCCGCACGTTGGTTGCCATCCCGCGGTCAGCGGTTGCCACTCGGAGGCGTGCGGTTGAACTGCTATGCGACCACACGCCACGCTCCGATCGCGGTTGACGTCAAACACGTCGCACACCTCTGCCCCCTCTCCCTCACGGTTCCATTTACTCACCCGCACCGCAGTTACTGGCACAACCCACTCGCATTTCAAACCATTGGAGGAGAAGGCGAGGGGAGAAGGCGACGGCGGAGGCGGAAGAATCGACGGTGTTCGCGGCCGTCGGTGGTGCTCGTCGGAACGGAGCGGCTTCGCCGGAGCGCCTGTGGGTTGAAGGTAATGCTCGCTACAACTCTCGCAATCCCTTCCTGCATTTTCCCCCTTCCCTCCCTGTTCGATTCCTCGATCGAGATTCGTAGAGATTCAGGCGATTCGGCGATGCGTCGGCGTTCCCGCCGGCGCCGAAGTCGTCTGCTAGCCGTTTTTGGTGGCACTAGGCAGTTTCGTCGCGGCCGCGGCCGCGGCATCGTCGGTGTGGTTATGCCTGTTCGGAGGCACGCACTAGTCTTGCCTATGGATTGGGCAGATGTCTCCCGGTTTGTTTGATGCGCATTGGTTCGAATTTGTGTTTGCAGTCAGTTCGTGGGAGAATTTTGAGGGTGAATTTGAAGTTGCGGTAGTTGCCATTGAACCCTAGATCTAGTTAGTTGGGTTTTGAAACTGTAGTATGAGGCGAACTTGATAGTTTCATTAACTATCATGATTGTGTGGCAACTAACTCCCTGAACAAATGTGATAGTTGCCACAAACGTGTTTCCCCTTGCGGAAACAAATTACTGAAATGACTGTGTTAGTTCCCACATATAAGCTTTCGCATGGGGCAACTATTTTTATTGAATGACTGTGATAGTTGCCACACACACGCTCTTCCATGTGGCAACTAAATCTGCTGAATTACTGTGATAGTAGCCACAAACATGTTTTTTCATTGTGGCATCTAATTTTTCTGAATGATTTGTGATAGTTACCAAACTGTGATAGTTGCCACAATCGGTAGTCAATGCAGTTTCAGGAGCCAACTGCACTGGACGGCAACTAATGTGCACATCAAGTGTGCCTGTTGCCACTTGGATAGTATATTCATGTGGCAAATAGAATGTAAACACACTGTCTGTTGCCATTCTGCAGATAAGACAGTGTGGCAAATTGGCTGCATAATGTGGCAACCAAATTTGCATATCAATTGTGTCAGATGCCATACATATGCTTTGCATGTGGCAAGTTTTTGGCTGACCACATCATGTCTGTTGCCATGCCGCAGTCAGTACAATATGGCAAATTCATTGTACTGTAGGCGCAATTTTTTTTTGTTTTGCCACAACGACTTTGTGATATCTGATCACACTGTGGCAATTTTCAGGTTCTTGATTAGATGTGGTTTCATCGATTTGTTGTAGTATGTGTTGCATTTCAGCACGGCAATTTCTGTTGGGGAACGTAGTAATTTCAAAAAAATTCCTAGGCACACGCAAGATCATGGTGATGCATAGCAACGAGAGGGGAGAGTGTTGTCTACGTACCCTCGTAGACCGATAGCGGAAGCGTTATGACAACGCGGTTGATGTAGTCGTACGTCTTCACGACCCGACCGATCAAGCACCGAAACTACGGCAGCTCCGAGTTCTAGCACACATTCAGCTCGATGACGATCCCCGGACTCCGATCCAGCAAAGTGTCGGGAAAGAGTTCCGTCAGCACGACGGCGTGGTGACGATCTTAATGTACTACCGTCGCAGGGCTTCGCCTAAGCACCGCTACAATATTATCGAGGACTATGGTGGAAGGGGGCGACGCACACGGCTAAGAATATGATCACGTGGATCAACTTGTGTGTCTATGGGGTGCCCCCTGCCCCCGTATATAAAGGAGTGGAGGAGGGGAGGGCCAGCCCTCTCTATGGCGCGCCCTAGGGAGTCCTACTCCCACCGGGAGTAGGATTCCCCCTTTCGTAGTCCAACTAGGAGTCCTTCCAAGTATTAGGAGTAGGAGACAAGGAAGGGGAAGAGGGAAGAGAAGGAAGGAGGGGGCACAGCCCCTCCCCCTAGTCCAATTCGGACTAGGCCTTGGGGGGCGCGCAGCCTGCCTCTCCCTCTCCCCTAAAGCCCAATAAGGCCCATATACTTCTTCTCCCGTATTCCCGTAACTCTCCGGTACTCCGAAAAATACCCGAACCACTCGGAACCTTTCCAATGTCCGAATATAGTTGTCCAATATATCGATTTTTACGTCTCGACCATTTCGAGACTCCTCGTCATGTCCCCGATCTCATCCGGGACTCCGAACTCCTTCGGTACATCAAAACTCATAAACTCATAATATAACTGTCATCGAAACCTTAAGCGTGCGGACCCTACGGGTTCAAGAACAATGTAGACATGACCGAGACACGTCTCCGGTCAATAGCCAACAGCGGGACCTGGATGCCCATATTGGCTCCTACATATTCTACGAAGATCTTTATCGGTCAGACCGCATAACAACATAAGTTGTTCCCTTTGTCATCGGTATGTTACTTGCCCGAGATTCAATCGTCGGTATCCAATACCTAGTTCAATCTCATTACCGGCAAGTTGAAGGAAATATGCCCTAGAGGCAATAATAAAGTTATTATTTATTTCCTTATATCATGATAAATGTTTATTATTCATGCTAGAATTGTATTAACCGGAAACATAATACATGTGTGAATACATAGACAAACAGAGTGTCACTAGTATGCCTCTACTTGACTAGCTCGTTAATCAAAGATGGTTATGTTTCCTAACCATGAACAAAGAGTTGTTATTTGATTAACGAGGTCACATCATTAGTTGAATGATCTGATTGACATGACCCATTCCATTAGCTTAGCACCCGATCGTTTAGTATGTTGCTATTGCTTTCTTCATGACTTATACATGTTCCTATAACTATGAGATTATGCAACTCCCGTTTACCGGAGGAACACTTTGGGTACTACCAAACGTCACAACGTAACTGGGTGATTATAAAGGAGTACTACAGGTGTCTCCAATGGTAGATGTTGGGTTGGCATATTTCGAGATTAGGGTTTGTCACTCTGATTGTCGGAGAGGTATCTCTGGGCCCTCTCGGTAATGCACATCACTTAAAGCCTTGCAAGCATTGCAACTAATGAGTTAGTTGCGGGATGTTGTATTACGGAACGAGTAATGAGACTTGCCGGTAACGAGATTGAACTAGGTATTGGATACCGACGATCGAATCTCAGACAATAACATACCGATGACAAAGGGAACAACGTATGTTGTTATGCGGTCTGACCGATAAAGATCTTCGTAGAATATGTAGGAGCCAATATGGGCATCCAGGTCCCGCTATTGGTTATTGACTGGAGACGTGTCTCGGTCATGTCTACATTGTTCTCGAACCGTAGGGTCCGCACGCTTAAGGTTTCGATGACAGTTATATTATGAGTTTATGAGTTTTGATGTACCAATGGAGTTCGGAGTCCCGGATGAGATCGGGGACATGACGAGGAGTCTCGAAATGGTCGAGACGTAAAAATCGATATATTGGACGACTATATTCGGACATCGGAAAGGTTCCGAGTGATTCGGGTATTTTCGGAGGTACCGGGGAGTTACGGGAATACGGGGAAGAGTATTGGGCCTTGATGGGCTTTAGTGGGAAGAGGAAAAGGCTGCTGCGCCCCCCCTCCCCTTTGGTTCGAATTGGATTAGGGAAAAGGGGGCCGGCCACCTCTCCTTCTCCTCCTATTCCTTCTCCCTTCCTCCCCTTTTGGTGGACTCCTACTAGGACTTGGAGTCCTAGTAGGACTCCCTATCCTGGCCGCACCTTTGCCTTGGCCGGCCTCCTCCTCCTCCATCCTTTATATACAGGGGCAGAGGGCACCCCATAGACACACAAGTTGATCCTTGAGATCGTTCCTTAGCCGTGTGCGGTGCCCCCTGCCACCAAATTCCACCTCGATCATACCCTTGTAGTGCTTAGGCGAAGCCCTGCGTCGGTAGTACATCAAGATCGTCACCACGCCGTCGTGCTGACGGAACTCTTCCTCGACGCTTTGCTGGATCGGAGCCCGAGGATCGTCATCGAGCTGAACGTGTGCTAAGAACTCGGAGGTGCCGGAGTAACGGTGCTTGGATCGGTCGGATCGGAAAGACGTACGACTACTTCCTCTACGTTGTGTGATCGCTTCCGCAGTCGGTCTGCGTTGGTACGTAGACAACACTCTCCCCTCTCGTTGCTATGCATCACCATGATCTTGCGTGTGCGTAGGAATTTTTTTGAAATTACTACGTTCCCCAACAGTGGCATCCGAGCCTAGGTTTTTATGGTTTGATGTTATTTGCACGAGTAGAACACAAGTGAGTTGTGGGCGATACAAGTCATACTGCCTACCAGCATGTCATACTTTGGTTCGGCGGTATTGTTGGACGAGACGATCCGGACCAACCTTACGCGTACTCTTACGCGAGACCGGTTCCCTCGACGTGCTTTGCACATAGATGGCTTACGGAAGACTGTCTCTCCAACTTTAGTTGAACCAAGTGTGGCTACGCCCGGTCCTTGAGAAGGTTAAAACGGAGTCTATTTAACGAACTATCGTTGTGGTTTTGATGCGTAGGTGAGATGAGTTCTTACTTAAGCCCGTAGCAGCCACGTAAAACTTGCAACAACAAAGTAGAGGACGTCTAACTTGTTTTTGCAGGGCATGTTGTGATGTGATATGGTCAAGGCATGATGCTGATTTTATTGTATGAGATGATCATGTTTTGTAACCAAGTTATCGGCAACTGGCAGGAGCCATATGGTTGTCGTTTTATTGTATGCAATGCAATCGCGATGTAATGCTTTACTTTATTACTAAGCGGTAGTGATAGTCGTAGAAGCATAAGATTGGCGAGACGACAACGATGCTACGATGGAGATCAAGGTGTCACGCCGGTAACGATGGTGATCATGACGGTGCTTCGGAGATGGAGATCACAAGCACAAGATGATGATGGCCATATCATATCACTTATATTGATTGCATGTGATGTTTATCCTTTTATGCATCTTATCTTGCTTTGATTGACGGTAGCATTATAAGATGATCTCTCACTAAATTATCAAGAAGTGTTCTCCCTGAGTATGCACCGTTGCCAAAGTTCGTCGTGCCCAGACACCACGTGATGATCGGGTGTGATAAGCTCTACGTCCATCTACAACAGGTGCAAGCCAGTTTTGCACACGCAGAATACTCAGGTTAAACTTGACGAGCCTAGCATATGCAGATATGGCCTCGGAACACAGAGACCGAAAGGTCGAGCGTGAATCATATAGTAGATATGATCAATATGACGATGTTCACCATTGAAAACTACTCCATCTCACGTGATGATCGGTTATGGTTTAGTTGATTTGGATCACGTGATCACTTAGAGGATTAGAGGGATGTGTATCTAAGTGGAAGTTCTTAAGTATATTGATTAACTGAACTTAAACTTATCATGAACTTGGTCCTGGTAGTATTAGCACATCTATGTTGTAGATCAATAGCTCGCGTTGTTGCTTTCATATGTTTATTTTGATATGTTCCTAGAGAAAATTGTGTTGAAAGATGTTAGTAGCAATGATGCGGATTGGATCCGTGATCTGAGGTTTATCCTCATTGCTGCACAGAAGAATTATGTCCTTGATACACCGCTAGGTGATAGACCTATTGCAGGAGCAGATGCAGACGTTATGAACGTTTGGCTAGCTCAATATGATGACTACTTGATAGTTAAGTGCACCATGCTTAATGGCTTAGAATCGGGACTTCAAAGACGTTTTGAACGTCATGGACCATATGAGATGTTCCAGGAGTTGAAGTTAATATTTCAAGTAAATACCCGAGTTGAGAGATATGAAGTCTCCAACAAGTTCTATAGCTGAAAGATGGAGGAGAATCGCTCAACTAGTGAGCATGTGCCCAGATTGTCTGAGTACTACAATCGCTTGAATCAAGTGGGAGTTAATCTTCCAGATAAAATAGTGATTGACAGAATTCTCTAGTCACCATCACCAAGTTAGTAGAACTTCGTGATGAACTATAATATGCAAGGGATAACGGATACAACTCCCAAGCTCTTCGTGGTGCTGAAATCAACGAAGGTAGAAATCAAGAAAAACATCAAGTGTTGATGGTTGACAAGATCACTAGTTTCAAGAAAAGGGCAAAGGGAAGAAGGGGAACTTTAAAAGAACGGCAAGCAAGTTGCTACTCATGTGAAGAAGCCCAAGTCTGGTCCTAAGCCTGAGACAAAGTGCTTCTACTGCAAAGGGACTGTTTACTGGAAGCGGAACTACCCCAAGTGATTGGCGGATAAGAAGGATGGCAAAGTGAACATAAATATATTTGATATACATGTTATTGATGTGTACTTTACTAGTGTTTATAGCAAACCCTCAGTATTTGATACTAGTTCAGTTGCTAAGAGTAGTAACTCGAAACGGGAGTTGCAGAATAAACAGAGACTAGTTAAGGGTAAAGTGACGATGTGTGTTGGAAGTAGTTCCAAGATTGATATGATCATCATCGCATACTCCCCTATACTTTCAGGATTAGTGTTGAACTTAAATAAGTGTTATTTGGTTTTTGCGTTGAGCATGAATATGATTTGATCATGTTTATTGCAATACGGTTATTCATTAAAGTAAGAGAATAAATTGTTGTTCTATTTACATGAATAAAACCTTATATGGTTACACACCCAATAAAAATAGTTCGTTGGATCTCGATCATGGTGATACACATAATCATAATATTGAAACCAAAAGATGCAAAGTTAATAATGATAGTGCAACTTATTTGTAACACTGCCGTTTAGGTCATATTGGTGTAAAGCGCATGAAGAAACTCCATGCTGATGGGATTTTGGAATCACTTGATGCTTGCGAACCGTGCCTTTTGGGCAAGATGACTAAAACGCCGTTCTCCGGAACAATGAAGCAAGCAACAGATTTGTTGAAGATCATACATACTGATGTATGTGGTCCAATGAATATTAAGGCTTGCCGCAGGTATCATTATTTTCTGACCTTCACAGATGATTTGAGCAGATATGGGGATATCTACTTGATGAAACATAAGTCTGAAACATTTGAATAGTTCAAAGAATTTCAGAGTGAAGTGGAAAATCATCGTAACAAGAAAATAAAGTTTCTACGATCTGATCGTAGAAAAGAGTATTTGAGTTACGAATTTGGTCTTCAGTTAAAACAATGTGAAATAGTTTTTCACTGCTCACGCCACCTGAAACACCACAGCATAATGGTGTGTCCGAACGTCATAACCGTACTTTATTGGATATAGTGCAATCTATGATGTATCTTACCGATCTACCACTATTGTTTTGGGATTATGCACTAGAGACAGCTGCATTCACGTTAAATAGGGGCACCATCTAAGTCCGTTGAGACGACACAATCTGAACTGTGGTTTAGCAAGAAACCAAAGTAGTCGTTTCTTAAAGTTTGGAGTTGTGATGCTTATGTGAAAAAAGTTTCATCCTGATAAGCTCAAACCCAAATCGGAGAAATATGTCTTCATAGGATACCCAAAGGAGACTGTTGGGTACACCTTCTATCACAGATCCTAAGGCAAGACATTCGTTGCTTGTAATGGATCATTTCTAGAGAAGGAGTTTCTCTCGAAAGAAGTGAGTGAGAGGAAAGTAGAACTTGACGAGGTAACTTTACCTGCTCCCTTATTGGAAAATAGTACATCACAGAAAACTATTTCTGCGACACCTATACCAATTAGTGAGGAAGCTAATGATGATGATCATGAAACTTCAGGACAAGATACTACTGAACCACGTAGATCAACCAGAGTGAGATCCGCACCAGAATGGTACGGTAATCCAATTCTGGAAGTCATGCTACTAGATCATGATGAACCTACGAACTATGAAGAAGCGATGGTGAGCCCAGATTCCGCAAAGTGGCTTGAGGCCATGAAATCTGAGATGGGATCCATGTATGAGAACAAAGTATGGACTTTGGTTGACTTGCCCGATGATCGGCAAGCAATTGAGAATAAATGGATATTCAAGAGGAAGACGGACGATGGTAGTAGTGTTATTATCTACAAAGCTAGAATTGTCGTAAAAGGTTTTCGACAAGTTCAAAGTGTTGACTACGATGAGAGCTTCTCACTCGTATCTACGCTTGAGTCTGTCCGAATCATGTTAGTAATTGCCGCATTTTATGAAATCTGGCAAACGGATAAACAAAACTGCATTCCTTAATGGATTTATTAAAGAAGAGTTGTATATGATGCAACGAGAAGGTTTTGTCAATCCGAATGGTGCTAACAAAATGTGCAAGCTCCAGCGATCCATCTGTGGACTGGTGCAAGCATCTCGGAGTTGGAATATACGCTTTGATAAGTTGATCAAAGCATATAGTTTTATACAGACTTGCGATGAAGCCTGTATTTACAAGAAAGTGAGTGGGAGCACTACAGCATTTCTGATAAGTATATGTGAATGACATATTGTTGATCAGAAATAATGTAGAATTATTCTGTAAAGCATAAAGGAGTGTTTGAAAGGAGTTTTTCAAAGAAAGACCTCGGTGAAGCTGCTTACATATTGAGCTTCAAGATCTATAGAGATAGATCAAGACGCTTGATAAGTTTTTTCAATGAGTACATACCTTGACAAGATTTTGAAGTAGTTCAAAATGGGGCAGTCAAAGAAAGAGTTCTTGCCTGTATTATAAGGTGTGAAGTTGAGTAAGACTCAAAGCCCGACCACGGCAGAAGATAGAAAGAGAATGAAAGTCATTCCCTATGCCTTGGCCATAGGTTCTATAAAGTATGTCATGCTGTATTCCAGATCTATTATATACCCTGCATTGATTTGGCAAGGGAGTACAATAGTGATCTAGGAGTAGATCACTGGACAGCGGTCAGAATTATCCTTAGTGAAATAAGGATATGTTTCTCGATTATGGACGTGACAAAAAGGTTCGTCGTAAAGGGTTACGTCGATGCAAGTTTTTTTGACACTGATCCAGATGAATCTAAAGTCTCAATCTGGATACATATTGAAAATGGGAGCAATTAGCTAGAGTAGCTCCGTGCAGAGCATTATAGACATAGAATTTTGCAAAATACTTACGGATCTGAATATGACAGACCCGTTGACTAAAATTATCTCACAAGCAAAACATGATCACACCTTAGTACTCTTTGGGTGTTAATCACATAGATATGTGAACTAGATTACTGACTCTAGTAAACCCTTTGAGTGTTGGTGACATGACGATGTGAACTATGGGTGTTAATCACATGGTGATGTGAAATAATGCTGCTAAATCACATGGCGATGTGAACTAGATTATTGACTCTAGTGCAAGTGGGAGACTGAAGGAAATGTGCCCTAGAGGCAATAATAAAGTTATTATTTTTTTCCTTATATCATGATAAATGTTTATTATTCATGCTAGAATTGTATTAACCAGAAACATAATACATGTGTGAATACATAGACAAACAGAGTGTCACTAGTATGCCTCTACTTGACTAGCTCGTTAATCAAAGATGGTTATGTTTCCTAACCATGAACAAAGAGTTGTTATTTGATTAACGAGGTCACATCATTAGTTGAATGATCTGATTGACATGACCCATTCCATTAGCTTAGCACCCGATCGTTTAGTATGTTGCTATTGCTTTCTTCATGACTTATACATGTTCCTATAACTATGAGATTATGCAACTCCCGTTTACCGGAGGAACACTTTGGGTACTACCAAACGTCACAACATAACTGGGTGATTATAAAGGAGTACTACAGGTGTTTCCAATGGTAGATGTTGGGTTGGCGTATTTCGAGATTAGGGTTTGTCACTCTGATTGTCGGAGAGGTATCTTTGGGCCCTCTCGGTAATGCACATCACTTAAAGCCTTGCAAGCATTGCAACTAATGAGTTAGTTGCGGGATGTTGTATTACGGAACGAGTAATGAGACTTGCCGGTAACGAGATTGAACTAGGTATTGGATACCGACGATCGAATCTCAGACAATAACATACCGATGACAAAGGGAACAATGTATGTTGTTATGCGGT
This sequence comes from Triticum monococcum, assembly GCA_034509565.1. Taxonomy (NCBI): domain Eukaryota; kingdom Viridiplantae; phylum Streptophyta; class Magnoliopsida; order Poales; family Poaceae; genus Triticum; species Triticum monococcum. The sequence continues at coordinate 22,676,841 of CM067847.1, forward strand.
CTGACCGATAAAGATCTTCGTAGAATATGTAGGAGCCAATATGGGCATCCAGGTCCCGCTATTGGTTATTGACTGGAGACATGTCTCGGTCATGTCTACATTGTTCTCGAACCGTAGGGTCCGCACGCTTAAGGTTTCGATGACAGTTATATTATGAGTTTATGAGTTTTGATGCACCAATGGAGTTCGGAGTCCCGGATGAGATCGGGGACATGACGAGGAGTCTCGAAATGGTCGAGACGTAAAGATCGATATATTGGACGACTATATTCGGACATCGGAAAGGTTCCGAATGATTCGGGTATTTTCGGAGGTACCGGGGAGTTACGGGAATACGGAGAAGAGTATTGGGCCTAGATGGGCTTTAGTGGGAAGAGGAAAAGGCTGCTGCGCCCCCCTCCCCTTTGGTCCGAATTGGACTAGGGAAAAGGGGGCCGACCACCTCTCCTTCTCCTCCTATTCCTTCTCCCTTCCTCCCCTTTTGGTGGACTCCTACTAGGACTTGGAGTCCTAGTAGGACTCCCTATCATGGCAGCACCTTTGCCTTGGCCGGCCTCCTCCTCCTCCATCCTTTATATAGAGGGGCAGGGGGCACCCCATAGACACACAAGTTGATCCTTGAGATCGTTCCTTAGCCGTGTGCGGTGCCCCCTGCCACCAAATTCCACCTCGATCATACCGTTGTAGTGCTTAGGCGAAGCCCTGCGTCGGTAGTACATCAAGATCGTCACCACGCCGTCATGCTGACGGAACTCTTCCTCGACGCTTTGCTGGATCGGAGCCCGAGGATCGTCATCGAGCTGAACGTGTGCTAAGAACTCGGAGGTGCCGGAGTAACGGTGCTTGGATCGGTCGGATCGGAAAGACGTACGACTACTTCCTCTACGTTGTGTGATCGCTTCCGCAGTCAGTCTGCGTTGGTACGTAGACAACACTCTCCCCTCTCGTTGCTATGCATCACCATGATCTTGCGTGTGCGTAGGAAATTTTTTGAAATTACTACGTTCCCCAACACAAGTCTCTTTACTCGTTCCGTAATACATCATCCCGCAACTAACTCATTAGCTGCAATGCTTGCAAGGCTTAAGTGATGTGCATTACCGAGAGGGCCCAGAGATACCTCTCCGACAATCGGAGTGACAAATCCTAATCTCGAAATACGCCAACCCAACATGTACCTTTGGAGACACCTGTAGAGCTCCTTTATAATCACCCAGTTACGTTGTGACGTTTGGTAGCACACAAAGTGTTCCTCCGGCAAACGGGAGTTGCATAATCTCATGGTCATAGGAACATGTATAGGTCATGAAGAAAGCAATAGCAACATACTAAACGATTGGGTGCTAAGCTAATGGAATGGGTCATGTCAATCAGATCATTCACCTAATGATGTGATCCCGTTAATCAAATAACAACTCTTTGTCCATGGTTAGGAAACATAACCATCTTTGATTAACGAGCTAGTCAAGTAGAGGCATACTAGTGACACTCTGTTTGTCTATGTATTCACACATGTATTATGTTTCCGGTTAATACAATTCTAGCATGAATAATAAACATTTATCATGAAATAAGGAAATAAATAATAACTTTATTATTGCCTCTAGGGCATATTTCCTTCATTCTCACTAGTTGAGCGATTCTCCTCCATCTTTTAGCTATAGAACTTGTTGAAGACTTCATATCTGTCAACTCGGGTATTTGCTTGAAATATTAACTTCAACTCCTGGAACATCTCATATGGTCCATGACGTTCAAAACGTCTTTGAAGTCCCAATTCTAAGCCATTAAGCATGGTGCACTAAACTATCAAGTAGTCATCATATTTAGCTAGCCAAACATTCATAACGTCTGCATCTGCTCCTGCAATAGGTCTGTCACCTAGCGGTGCATCAAGGACATAATTTTCTGTGCAGCAATGAGGATAAATCTCATATCACAAATCCAATCCGCATCATTGCTACTAACATCTTTCAACATAGTTTTTCTCTAGGAACATATCAAAACAAACATAGGGAAGCAACAACGTGAGCTATTGATATACAACATAGATATGCTAATACTACCAGGACTAAGTTCATGATAAATTAAAGTTCAATTAACCATATTACTTAAGAACTCCCACTTAGATAGACATCCCTCTAATCCTCTAAGCGATCACGTGATCCAAATCAACTAAACAATAACCGATCATCACGTGAAATGGAGTAGCTTTCAATGGTGAACATCACTATGTTGATCATATCTACTATATGATTCACGCTCGACCTTTCGGTCTCCGTGTTCCGAGGCCATATCTGCATATGCTAGGCTCGTCAAGTTTAACCTGAGTATTCTGCGTGTGCAAAACTGGTTTGCACCCATTGTAGATGGACGTAGAGCTTATCACACCCGATCATCACGTGGTGTCTGGGCACGACGAACTTTGGCAACGGTGCATACTCAGGGAGAACACCTCTTGATAATTAGTGAGAGATCATCTTAAAATGCTCCCGTCAATCAAAGCAAGATAAGATGCATAAAAGATAAACATCACATGCAATCAATATAAGTGATATGATATGGCCATCATCATCTTGTGCTTGTGATCTCCATCTCTGAAGCACCGTCATGATCACCATCGTCACCGGCGCGACACCTTGATCTCCATCGTAGCATCGTTGTCGTCTCGCCAATCTTATGCTTCCACGACTATCGCTACCGGTTAGTGATAAAGTAAAGCATTACAGCGTGATTGCATTGCATACAATAAAACGACAACCATATGGCTCCTGCAAGTTGCCGATAACTCGGTTACAAAACATGATCATCTCATACAACAAAATATAGCATCATGTCTTGACCATATCACATCACAACATGCCCTGCAAAAACAAGTTAGACGTCCTCTACTTTGTTTGTTACAAGTTTTCCGTGACTGCTACGGGCTTAAGCAAGAAACAATCTTACCTATGCATCAAAAACAACAACGGTAGTTTGTCAAGTTGGTGCTGTTTTAACCTGCGCAAGGACCGGGCGTAGCCACACTCTGTTCAACTAAAGTTGGAGAAACTGACACCCGCCAGCCACCTGTGTGCAAAGCACGGCGGTAGAACCAGTCTCGCTTAAGCGTACGCTTAATGTCGGTCCGGGCCGCTTCATCCAATAATACCGCCGAACCGAAGTATGACATGCTGGTAAGCAGTATGACTTATAGCGCCCACAACTCACTTGTGTTCTACTCGTGCATATAACATCAAAACATAAAACCTAGCTCTGATACCACTATTGGGGAACGTAGTAATTTCAAAATAATTCCTACACACACGCAAGATCATGGTGATGCATAGCAACAAGAGGGGAGAGTGTTGTCTACGTACCCTTGTAGACCGATAGCGGAAGCGTTATGACAACGCGGTTGATGTAGTCGTACGTCTTCACGGCCCGACCGATCAAGCATTGAAACTACGGCACCTCCGAGTTCTAGCACACGTTCAGCTCGATGACGATCCCCGGACTCCGATCCAGCAAAGTGTCGGGGAAGAGTTCCGTCAGCACGATGGCGTGGTGACAATCTTGATGTACTACCGTCGCAGGGCTTCGCCTAAGCACCGCTACAATATTATCAAGGACTATGGTGGAAGGGGGCGACGCACACGGCTAAGAATATGATCACGTGGATCAACTTGTGTGTTTATGGGGTGCCCCCTGCCCCCGTATATAAAGGAGTGGAGGAGGGGAGGGCCAGCCCTCTCTATGGCGCGCCCTAGGGGAGTCCTACTCCCATCGGGAGTAGGATTCCCCCTTTCTGAGTCCAACTAGGAGTCCTTCCAAGTATTAGGAATAGGAGACAAGGAAGGGGAAGAGGGAAGAGAAGGAAGGAGGGGGCGCAGCCCCTCCCCCTAGTCCAATTCAGACTAGGCCTTGGGGGGGGGGGCGCAGCCTGCCTCTCCCTCTCCCATAAAGCCCAATAAGGCCCATATACTTCTTCTCCCGTATTCCCGTAACTCCCCGGTACTCCGAAAAATACCCGAACCACTCGGAACCTTTCCGATGTCCGAATATAGTCGTCCAATATATCGATTTTTACGTCTCGACCATTTTGAGACTCCTCGTCATGTCCCCGATCTCATCCGGGACTCCGAACTACTTCGGTACATCAAAAATAATAAACTCATAATATAACTGTCATCGAAACCTTAAGCGTGCGGACCCTACGGGTTTGAGAACAATGTAGACATGACCGAGACACGTCTCCGGTCAATAACCAACAGCAGGACCTGGATGCCCATATTGGCTCCTACATATTCTACGAAGATCTTTATCGGTCAGACCGCATAACAACATACGTTGTTCCCTACGTCATCGGTATGTTACTTACCCGAGATTCGATCGTCGGTATCCAATACCTAGTTCAATCTCATTACGGGCAAGTCTCTTTACTCGTTCCGTAATACATCATCCCGCAACTAACTCATTAGCTGCAATGCTTGCAAGGCTTAAGTGATGTGCATTACCGAGAGGGCCCAGAGATACCTCTCCGACAATCGGAGTGACAAATCCTAATCTCGAAATACGCCAACCCAACATGTACCTTTGGAGACACCTGTAGAGCTCCTTTATAATCACCCAGTTACGTTGTGACATTTGGTAGCACACAAAGTGTTCCTCCGGCAAACGGGAGTTGCATAATCTCATAGTCATAGGAACATGTATAAGTCATGAAGAAAGCAATAGCAACATACTAAACGATCGGGTGCTAAGCTAATGGAATGGGTCATGTCAATCAGATCATTCACCTAATGATGCGATCCCGTTAATCAAATAACAACTCTTTGTCCATGGTTAGGAAACATAACCATCTTTGATTAACGAGCTAGTCAAGTAGAGGCATACTAGTGACACTCTGTTTGTCTATGTATTCACACATGTATTATGTTTCCGGTGAATACAATTCTAGCATGAATAATAAACATTTATCATGAAATGAGGAAATAAATAATAACTTTATTATTGCCTCTAGGGCATATTTCCCTCAATTTCACCCTAGCACATTTCTGCCGCTGAACAAGTGCCATTTGATTGGTGTATTTTTAGGACAATGTGTGAGCTGCCACATCTTAGTTTTTCTGATGTGGAGGATTCTGTGACTTTCTATCGTACTATCTTGGGCTAACATGGCAACTTCAACATTTTTTGTTTTCAAGTGCATTTACCATATGTACACTTTTTTTACTTGATAATGCAACCAACGTGCTTACTTGCCACGTTTATGTTTCCGACAATCATAGGAGGGGTGCGTGTGTGTTCTTGTTATTTTTTCTGCATTCACTAGTTGACATTTTCTGTTAGGTGGCAACTGCTTACCTCTTGCATTTACATTTCCACCATGACAATTTGGTCTATTCCTATCTCAGCAGAATGGCTCGTGGCGATCATCAAAACGATGATGATGATTTCATGGATCCACCACAGCGTAATCGGGCAACTGGACGGAGAAAAGAGGGTGATGAGTTAAATTTTCACACATCCCCCCTTCCTCCTGCTTTATGTTACTGGTTGACACCTCGAGCTTGCAGTCGTTTGACACGACCTAAAATTTCATGACATTGCAAAACATGGCAACAACTGATCACTTGCAAAAACATGGCAACAACTGATCACTTGTTGTCTGTTTTTTGCAGAAGAAGAAACGTATTCGCAACAGAGCCTCCCAAGAACAACTGACTTTGTTGACTGACAAATTCACTGACGATCAGAAGGGGGCTGCTGCTGAGATGGGTATGCAGTCTATGATGGATGTCCGGTGCACGAACCTTGTCAACCCTGTATGCGACTGGCTTGCTGAGATCTACGACCCCGCCTCCAGGGAATTCGTGATTCTGGGATGTGGAAGACTACCGTTGAACAAGGAATCCGTGTTCTGCACTTTGGGTGTGCCTCGTGGACATATCAAAGTCCCGTACGAGGTCAACAATGAGATCGAGGAAGCGCTGATCCCCTGTTTGTTTCCTGGGTCAGAATCCATGCCGAACACGTCTGTAATGGCAGATTCGCTGTAGGCCATAACGACGCATGGAGATGTTTTCAAGATGAAGCTACTCATGTACCTCATCTCAGCTGTTTTCACGGCGACCACCTCTCTTCGCCCAAGCAACAAATGCTTCCCCATCCTGGTGAATGATCCATCTTTACTACTTTATTTTCCTTTGATCTTTTTGGCTCCGATGTCATGTGTAAAGCTAGTGACTGCCAGCGTTTTCTGATGTTTTTTTCCATTTGATTTCTGATGCGACAACCTTTTTTTCCTGAAATTTTGTGTGGTGCAGGCGGATCTGGAAAATGTGAAGAACATGAATTGGTGTAAGTTTATTGCCGACATCCTGCACAATGCATTCTCAAGCAAGATGTACCAAAAGGGTTGTCGACTGCATTTAATGGTATTTTTTACCAGTTCTTTCTGTGAACACTGTTTTTTAACACACTTTTATTCATGCATGGCAACCTGATCATAACAAGATGGCAACCTGATCATATCAAGATGGCAACTAGCATAATGACAATATGGCAACTGGCATAATGACAATATGGCAACTCCCATCATATTAGTATGGCAACTGTCATCATACTATGATGGCAACTGCCATCATAACTGTATGGGAACGTAGTAATTTCAAAAAATTTCCTACGCACACGCAAGATCATGGTGATGCATAGCAACGAGGGGGAGAGTCTGATCTACGTACCCTTGTAGATCGCAACGGAAGCGTTGACACAATGTAGAGGAAGTAGTCGTACGTCTTCTTCCCGATCCGACCGATCCAAGCACCGTTACTCCGGCACCTCCGAGTTCTTAGCACACGTTCAGCTCGATGACGATCCTCGGGCTCCGATCCAGCAAAGCGTCGAGGAAGAGTTCTGTCATCACGACGGCGTGGTGATGATCTTGATGTTCTACCGACGCAGGGCTTCGCCTAAGCACTACAACGGTATGATCGAGGTGGAATTTGGTGGCAAGGGGCACCGCACACGGCTAAGGAACGATCTCAAGGATCAACTTGTGTGTCTAGAGGTGCCCCCTGCCCCCGTATATAAAGGATCCAAGGGGAAGGGGCTGGCCGGCCAAGGGGGGAGGCGCAGGAGAGTCCTACTCCCACTGGGAGTAGGATTCCCCCTCCAATCCTAGTCCAACTAGGATTCCTCGGAGGGGAAAAGAGGAGGAGGTGGCCGGCCACCCTTTCCTAGTCCTAATAGGACTAGGGGAAGGGGGAGGCGCGCAGCCCATCTAGGGCAGCCCCTTCTCTTTTCCACTAAGGCCCATTATGGCCCATTTAGCTCCCGGGGGGTTCCGGTAACCCTCCCGGTATTCCGGTAAAATCCCGATTTCACCCGGAACACTTCCGATGTCCAAACATAGGCTTCCAATATATCAATCTTTATGTCTCGACCATTTCGAGACTCCTCGTCATGTCCGTGATCATATCCGGGACTCCGAACAACCTTCGGTACATCAAAATGCATAAACTCATAACAACTGTCATCGTAACGTTAAGCGTGCGGACCCTACGGTTCGAGAACAATGTAGACATGACCGAGACACGTCTCCGGTCAATAACCAATAGCGGGACCTGGATGCCCATATTGGCTCCTACATATTCTACGAAGATCTTTATCGGTCAGACCGCATAACAACATATGTTGTTCCCTTTGTCATCGGTATGTTACTTGCCCGAGATTCGATCATCGGTATCCAATACCTAGTTCAATCTCGTTACTGGCAAGTCTCTTTACAAGTTCCGTAATACATCATCTCACAACTAACATCTTAGTTATAATGCTTGCAAGGCTTATGTGATGTGTATTACCGAGAGGGCCCAGAGATACCTCTCCGACAATCGGAGTGACAAACCCTAATCTCGAAATACGCCAACCCAACATCTACCATTGGAGACACCTGTAGTACTCCTTTATAATCACCCAGTTACGTTGTGACGTTTGGTAGTACCCAAAGTGTTCCTCCGGCAAACGGGAGTTGCATAATCTCATAGTCATAGGAACATGTATAAGTCATGAAGAAAGCAATAGCAACATACTAAACGATCGGGTGCTAAGCTAATGAAATGGGTCATGTCAATCAGATCATTCAAGTAATGATGTGACCTCGTTAATCAAATAACAACACATTGTTTATGATTAGGAAACTTAACCATCTTTGATTAACGAGCTAGTCAAGTAGAGGCATACTAGTGACACTCTGTTTGTCTATGTATTCACACATGTATTATGTTTCCGGTTAATACAATTCTAGCATGAATAATAAACATTTATCATGAAATAAGGAAATAAATAATAACTTTATTATTGCCTCTAGGGCATATTTCCTTCAGTCTCCCACTTGCACTAGAGTCAATAATCTAGATTACACAATAATGATTCTAACACCCATGGAGCCTTGGTGCTGATCATGTTTTGCTCGTGGAAGAGGCTTAGTCAACGGGTCTGCAACATTCAGATCCGTATGTATCTTGCAAATCTCTATGTCTCCCACCTGGACTAGATCCCGGATGGAGTTGAAGCGTCTCTTGATGTGTTTGGTCCTTTTGTGAAATCTGGATTCCTTTGCCAAAGCAATTGCACCAGTATTGTCACAAAAGATTTTCATTGGACCCGATGCACTAGGTATGACACCTAGATCGGATATGAACTCCTTCATCCAGACTCATTCGTTCGCTGCTTCCGAAGCAGCTATGTACTCCGCTTCACATGTAGATCCCGCTACGACGCTTTGTTTAGAACTGCACCATCTGACAGCTCCACCGTTTGAAGTAAACACGTATACGGTTTGCGATTTAGAATCGTCCGGATCAGTGTCAAAGCTTGCATCAACGTAACCTCTTACGGTGAGCTCTTTGTCACCTCCATATACGAGAAACATATCCTTAGTCCTTTTCAGGTATTTCAGGATGTTCTTGACCGCTGTCCAGTGATCCACTCCTGGATTACTTTGGTACCTCCCTGCTAAACTTATAGCAAGGCACACATCAGGTCTGGTACACAGCATTGCATACATGATAGAGCCTATGGCTGAAGCATAGGGAACATCTTTCATTTTCTCTCTATCTTCTGCAGTGGTCGGGCATTGAGTCTGACTCAACTTCACACCTTGTAACACAGGCAAGAACCCTTTCTTTGCTTGATCCATTTTGAACTTCTTCAAAATCTTGTCAAGGTATGTGCTTTGTGAAAGTCCAATTAAGCGTCTTAATCTATCTCTATAGATCTTAATGCCCAATATGTAAGCAGCTTCACCGAGGTCTTTCATTGAAAAACTCTTATTCAAGTATCCCTTTATGCAATCCAGAAATTCTATATCATTTCCACTCAGCAATATGACATCCACATATAATATCAGAAATGCTACAGAGCTCCCACTCACCTTTTTGTAAATACAGGCTTCTCCAAAAGTCTGTATAAAGCCAAATGCTTTGATCACACTATCAAAGCGTTTATTCCAACTCCGAGATGCTTGCACCAGTCCATAAATGGATCGCTGGAGTTTGCACACTTTGTTAGCTCCCTTTGGATCGACAAAACCTTCCGGTTGCATCATATACAACTCTTCTTCCAGAAATCCCTTCAGGAATGCAGTTTTGACATCCATCTGCCAAATTTCATAATCATAAAATGCGGCAATTGCTAACATGATTCTGACAGACTTAAGCATCGCTACGGGTGAGAATGTCTCATCGTAGTCAACCCCTTGAACTTATCGAAAACCTTTTGCAACAAGTCGAGCTTTATATACAGTAACATTACCGTCAGCGTCAGTCTTTTTCTTGAAGATCCATTTATTCTCAATTGCTTGCCGATCATCGGGCAAGTCAACCAAAGTCCATACTTTGTTCTCATACATGGATCCCATCTCAGATTTCATGGCCTCAAGCCACTTTGCGGAATCTGGGCTCACCATCGCTTCTTCATAGTTCGTAGGTTCATCATGATCTTGTAGCATGATTTCCAGAACTGGATTACCGTACCACTCTGGCGCGGATCTTGCTCTGGTTGATCTACGAGGTTTAGTAGTATCTTGTTCTGAAGTTTCATGATCATTATCATCAACTTCCTCACTTATTGGTGTAGGTGTCGCAGAAACAGTTTTCTGTGATGTACTACTTTCTAATAAGGGAGCGGGTACAGTTACCTCATCAAGTTCTACTTTCCTCCCACTCACTTCTTTCGAGAGAAACTCCTTCTCAAGAAAGTTTCCGAATTTAGCAACAAAAGTCTTGCCTTCGGATCTGTGATAGAAGGTGTATCCAATAGTTTCCTTTGGATATCCTATGAAGACAAATTTCTCCGATTTGGGTTCGAGCTTATCAGGTTGAAGCTTTTTCACATAAGCATCGCAACCCCAAACTTTAAGAAACGACAACTTTGGTTTCTTGCCAAACCACAGTTCATAAGGCGTCGTCTCAACGGATTTTGATGGTGCCCTATTTAACGTGAATGCGGCCGTCTCTAAAGCGTATCCCCAAAACGATAGCGGTAAATCAGTAAGAGACATCATAGATCGCACCATATCTAGTAAAGTACGATTACGACGTTCGGACACACCATTACGCTGTGGTGTTCCGGGTGGCGTGAGTTGCGAAACTATTCCACAATTTTTCAAATGTATACCAAACTCGTAACTCAAATATTCTCCTCCACGATCAGATCGTAGAAACTTTATTTTCTTGTTACGATGATTTTCCACTTCACTCTGAAATTCCTTGAACTTTTCAAATGTTTCAGACTTGTGTTTCATCAAGTAGATATACCCATATCTGCTTAAATCATCTGTGAAGGTGAGAAAATAATGATATCCGCCACGAGCCTCAATACTCATCGGACCACATACATCGGTATGTATGATTTCCAATAAATCTGTTGCTCTCTCCATAGTACCGGAGAACGGTGTTTTAGTCATCTTGCCCATGAGGCACGGTTCGCAAGTACCAAGTGATTCATAATCAAGTGGTTCCAAAAGTCCATCAGTATGGAGTTTCTTCATGCGCTTTATACCGATATGACCTAAACGGCAGTGCCACAAATAAGTTGCACTATCATTATCAACTCTGCATCTTTTGGCTTCTACATTATGAATATGTGTATCACTATTATCGAGATTTAACAAGAATAGACCACTCTTCAAGGGTGCATGACCATAAAAGATATTACTCATATAAATAGAACAACCATTATTCTCCGATTTAAATGAATGACCGTCTCGCATTAAACAAGATCCAGATATAATGTTCATGCTCAACGTTGGCACCAAGTAACAATTATTTAGGTCTAATATTAATCCCGAAGGTAGATGTAGAGGTAGCGTGCCGACCGCGATCACATCGACTTTGGAACCGTTTCCCACGTGCATCGTCACCTCATCCTTAGCTAATCTTCGCTTAATCCGTAGTCCCTGTTTCGAGTTGCAAATATTAGCAACAGAACCAGTATCAAATACCCAGGTGCTACTGCGTGCATTAGTAAGGTACACATCAATAACATGTATATCACATATACCTTTGTTCACCTTGCCATCCTTCTTATCCGCCAAATACTTGGGGCAGTTCCGCTTCCAGTGACCAGTCTGCTTGCAGTAGAAGCACGCAGTTTCAGGCTTAGGTCCAGACTTGGGTTTCTTCTCCTGAGCAGCAACTTGCTTGCCGTTCTTCTTGAAGTTCCCCTTCTTCTTCCCTTTGCCCTTTTTCTTGAAACTAGTGGTTTTGTTAACCATCAACACTTGATGCTCCTTCTTGATTTCTACCTCCGTAGCTTTCAGCATTGCGAAGAGCTCGGGAATAGTCTTGTTCATCCCTTGCATATTATAGTTCATCACGAAGCTCTTGTAGCTTGGTGGCAGTGATTGGAGAATTCTGTCAATGACGCAATCATCTGGAAGATTAACTCCCATCTGAATCAAGTGATTGTTATACCCAGACATTTTGAGTATATGCTCACTGACAGAACTATTCTCCTCCATCTTGCAGCTATAGAACTTATTGGAGACTTCATATCTCTCAATCCGGGCATTTGCTTGAAATATTAACTTCAACTCCTGGAACATCTCATATGCTCCATGACGTTCAAAACGTCGTTGAAGTCCCGATTCTAAGCCGTAAAGCATGGCACACTGAACTATCGAGTAGTCATCAGCTTTGCTCTGCCAGACGTTCATAACATCTGGTGTTGCTCCAGCAGCAGGCCTGGCACCCAGCGGTGCTTCCAGGACGTAATTCTTCTGTGCAGCAATGAGGATAATACTCAAGTTACGGACCCAGTCCGTGTAATTGCTACCATCATCTTTCAACTTTGCTTTCTCAAGGAATGCATTAAAATTCAACGGAACAACAGCACGAGCCATCTATCTACAATCAACATAAACAAGCAAGATACTATCAGGTACTAAGTTCATGATAAATTTAATTTCAATTAATCATATTACTTAAGAACTCCCACTTAGATAGACATCCCTCTAATCCTGTTAAGTGATCACGTGATCCAAATCAACTAAACCATGTCCGATCATCACGTGAGATGGAGTAGTTTCAACGGTGAACATCATTATGTTGATCATATCTAGTATATGATTCACGCTCGAACTTTCGGTCTCCGTGTTCCGAGGCCATATCTGTATATGCTTGGCTCGTCAAGTATAACCTGAGTATTCCGCGTGTGCAACTGTTTTGCACCCGTTGTATTTGAACGTAGAGCCTATCACACCCGATCATCACGTGGTGTCTCAGCACGAAGAACTTTCGCAACGGTGCATACTCAGGGAGAACACTTCTTGATAATTTAGTGAGAGATCATCTTATAATGCTACCGTCAATCAAAGCAAGATAAGATGCATAAAAGATAAACATCACATGCAATCAATATAAGTGATATGATATGGCCATCATCATCTTTCGCTTGTGATCTCCATCTCCGAAGCACCGTCATGATCACCATCGTCACCGGCGCGACACCTTGATCTCCATCGTAGCATCGTTGTCATCTCGCCAATCTTATGCTTCCACGACTATCACTACCGCTTAGCAATAAAGTAAAGCATTACATCGCGATTGCATTGCATACAATAAAGCGACAACCATATGTCTCCTGCCAGTTGCCGATAACTTGGTTACAAAACATGACCATCTCATACAATAAAAGCAGCATCATGCCTTGACCATATCACATCACAACATGCCCTGCAAAAACAAGTTAGACGTCCTCTACTTTGCTGTTGCAAGTTTTACGTGGCTGCTACGGGCTTAAGCAAGAACTCATCTCACCTACGCATCAAAACCACAACGATAGTTTGTCAAATAGACTCCGTTTTAACCTTCTCAAGGACCGGGCGTAGCCACACTCGGTTCAACTAAAGTTGGAGAGACAGTCGCCCGCAAGCCATCTATGTGCACGTCGAGGGAACCGGTCTCGCGTAAGCGTACGTGTAAGGTTGGTCCGGGTCGTCTTGTCCAACAATACCGCGGAACCAAAGTATGACATGCTGGTAGGCAGTATGACTTGTATCGCCCACAACTCACTTGTGTTCTACTCGTGCAAATAACATCAAACCATAAAACCTAGGCTCTGATGCCACTGTAGGGGAACGTAGTAATTTCAAAAAATTTCCTACGCACACGCAAGATCATGGTGATGCATAGCAACGAGGGGGAGAGTCTGATCTACGTACCATTGTAGATCGCAACGGAAGCGTTGACACAACGTAGAGGAAGTAGTCGTACGTCTTCTTCCCGATCCGACCGATCCAAGCACCGTTACTCCGGCACCTCCGAGTTCTTAGCACACGTTCAGCTCGATGACGATCCTCGGGCTCCGATCCAGCAAAGCGTCGAGGAAGAGTTCCGTCAGCACGACGGCGTGGTGACGATCTTGATGTTCTACCGACGCAGGGCTTCGCCTAAGCACTACAACGGTATGATCGAGGTGGAATTTGGTGGCAGGGGGCACCGCACACGGCTAAGGAACGATCTCAAGGATCAACTTGTGTGTCTAGAGGTGCCCCCTGCCCCCGTATACAAAGGATCCAAGGGGGAGGGGCTGGCCGGCCAAGGGGGGAGGCGCAGGAGAGTCCTACTCCCACTGGGAGTAGGATTCCCCCTCCAATCCTAGTCCAACTAGGATTCCTCGGAGGGGAAAAGAGGAGGAGGTGGCCGGCCACCCTTTCCTAGTCCTAATAGGACTAGGGGAAGGGGGAGGCGCGCAGCCCATCTAGGGCAGCCCCTTCTCTTTTCCACTAAGGCCCATTATGGCCCATTTAGCTCCCAGGGGGTTCCGGTAACCCTCCGGGTATTCCGGTAAAATCCCGATTTCACCCGGAACACTTCCGATGTCCAAACATAGGCTTCCAATATATCAATCTTTATGTCTCGACCATTTCGAGACTCCTCGTCATGTCCGTGATCATATCCGGGACTCCGAACAACCTTCGGTACATCAAAATGCATAAACTCATAACAACTGTCATCGTAACGTTAAGCGTGCGGACCCTACGGTTCGAGAAGAATGTAGACATGACCGAGACACGTCTCCGGTCAATAACCAATAGCGGGACCTGGATGCCCATATTGGCTCCTGCATATTCTACGAAGATCTTTATCGGTCAGACCGCATAACAACATACGTTGTTCCCTTTGTCATCGGTATGTTACTTGCCCGAGATTCGATCGTCGGTATCCAATACCTAGTTCAATCTCGTTACTGGCAAGTCTCTTTACTCGTTCCGTAATACATCATCTCACAACTAACATCTTATTTATAATGCTTGCCCAACAATCGGAGTGACAAACCCTAATCTCGAAATACGCCCAGAGATACCTCTCCGACAATCGGAGTGACAAACCCTAATCTCGAAATACGCCAACCCAACATCTACCATTGGAGACACCTGTAGTACTCCTTTATAATCACCCAGTTATGTTGTGACGTTTGGTAGTACCCAAAGTGTTCCTCCGGCAAACGGGAGTTGCATAATCTCATAGTCATAGGAACATGTATAAGTCATGAAGAAAGCAATAGCAACATACTAAACGATTGGGTGCTAAGCTAATGGAATGGGTCATGTCAATCAGATCATTCACCTAATGATGCGATCCCGTTAATCAAATAACAACTCTTTGTCCATGGTTAGGAAACATAACCATCTTTGATTAACGAGCTAGTCAAGTAGAGGCATACTAGTGACACTCTGTTTGTCTATGTATTCACACATGTATTATGTTTTCGGTTAATACAATTCTAGCATGAATAATAAACATTTATCATGATATAAGGAAATAAATAATAACTTTATTATTGCCTCTAGGGCATATTTCCTTCAATAACAACATGGCAACTGCTATCACACTATGATGGCAATTAGCACATGTAGATGGAATCTTCTTCTTTTTCTTCTCTTCTTTCATGCACCTCAACTTGATTATCATGGGAACATATATTATCCTGTTTTCCTCCACACAGTACCCATGATGGCAACTGATATTTCTTTCTTTTTAAAATTGTTTTGCATCAGCTCATGTACGTCGACTGTCTTGATCTTTCCACCGTGGATTTCACTGGGACAGGAGGCCCGCCGCCTGCGCACAAGTTTGTTGTTTCTGCATGGACTATCAACACTGTCAAGGCTGTGCTTGCGGCAGACAAGGCTACCGACACCACATATGGAAAACTGCAGGTTAGTTCTGGTTTCTTTGCCCACGCGACATGCCTACAAATTGGCATGAGGCAACCGTCTGTGGGTCATAAGAGATGACTACCTTTGTTATCCATGCTTGTCTGAGTATTGTATCCATGTCTCATTCCACGTGGCAACTCTTTTCATTCGTGCTTAAACTTACATTCTCTCTCTTACGTCCTAGCTTTTTTTTCTTTTTTTGTTCTTTCCAGCAGATGGCCAAGCATGCTATAGACTACAGCGTGTTTGGGGGGCCTCAAAACTTTGGAAAGTGGATGGACGTGCACTCAGCTCCGTCTTGCCCTGCCGTGGTAATCAAAAGATCTACATCTATGGTTTGCCGTGGAGTATTTTTTGATGTCGTGCAAGTGATTGCAATAGGGTGGTCATTGATGCTTCTTTGTTTCGTGCACAGGCGAGGGCACCTGTTGAGCATCTAATAGGGCAGTTTGCATGTGGAATGACCGGCTTGCTCGGGAAGTTGGTTGAGGGGTGGACGTCCCTTAGTGGCTCTGACAGCGACGCGGTTGCGAGGCAGTTCACTTCATTTGTCCCAGAACGTACACACCAGCCAACCGGTTGCCGTGGCCGGTATGACTACAATAGTTATCAAGAGCCTGCTGACACACAAGATGAACTAGGTGGAGATGCTGGTCTCAGCAAGGATGACGATGATGTCATGGAGATTGTGCAAGAGGACACCGATGATGATGATCATGATGAAGTTCGCGCAGGTGGTGACAAGGGCAAGGATGCAACAGATGTCCCCCAACCGGAGAAAGTCAAACAACATACGGCTGCGAGAGGTGAGGGGGTTTTGCCATCAAAGAGGGGGAGGGCTCCAGAGGGTGTTGGGCAGGGTTCTGCTGGCAAGAGGTCTAGGACCGACCCCGTAGCTGCCAGGAGGAGGTTCGACTTTTATTTTAGTTTTTTGCTTTGTCTATTTTCTTCGAACAGACTCATCCTTTTTTTGCGCTTGTTTTTGTCAAGCGCGGCAATGAGTTTGCTATCTGACAATTGCCACCTTTTTTTCCCTCCATCTCATACGTGCAGCGAGCCGACAGCTGGTGGACGAGAAGTTACGAAGAAACATGCGCCAACACCAACCCGTGTTTCTGCTTGGTTGAACAAAGGCGCCCCCATTGCCGGTGACACCCCTTCCACCAGGTCATCTCCTCGCATGACGACGACCAACACCGGGGATCCTGTCATGTTGCCAGACCTGAGGAAGGCAGTCAAGACGTAGGTTTTTTCATCCGCTTTCATTGACATAGCGCTATATTTTCTTGATTTTCCAATGCATCCGTTTAGCTTGTCACATTGTCTTCTGTCATCGCCCCCCACGTGGCAACTGCTGTTCTCCAAATGATTTTTTCCTTCCTTTTTAAGTGTATGGCAACTCCTATTGTTTTTTACATGGCAACTGGAATCTAGGCCAAATGGTAACTTTAATGTACCTAATGGCAACTGCCATCTTTACCGTTGGCTATTGAGCTCATCCCACACCTAGGTTTGAAATTGCATTCATGGAAGATCAGACATTTTTATCATTCTTCAAGTTGGCTAACATGGCAACTGCTGCTGGATGGCAACTGCTAATTATGACACATGGCAACTCACGTTCCCCTTACATGGCAACTACCAGCTTTTCCACTTGTTTTTCATTTTTTTAAGATTGCTACCAAGGCAAACATATTTTTGTTCATTTTTTAATACCTCTTTCATGTGCTTTTTTTTGCAGGGTGAAGAAGACTACTACGCTCGGGGCCAAGCATATCAGTAAGGACCCGCTTGAATGCCTGCATTCAAAGTTGTCATCAGGGGGCAACTCAGATGTACATGAGGCACCAGGCGACAATACTGCTGCTGCACCATTGACCGCTCCCACCAACTCTGATGCAAGTTGCCCACCATCTCCGCCGACTGCAGATGTGCAGGCTAGAACAACAGGCATCCGTACATCGGGGAGTGACGAGTCGGTATCTGCCAGGACAACTGAAATATTGCCAACTCTTCTGGCAATGAAGGATGCTGCTGTGAGCCATGCCACCCCATCAGCAAGTGTTGAAGTGGACGCTCCCGAGACGAACCTAAGCAAGGAAGATTCCCGCTCATCTGACACTGATTCCAAGTGCGTGCGTGGTGGCACTCCTGTGTCCACGACAGAAGCGGCTGAGGCGGCAGTTCACAAGGAGATGCCATCTACAGGTCAGAGTCCTGGCACAACAGCTCCAGCTCATGTCGGTGCAAATACTGCTAAGGCGACTGTTTCGCGTGCTGGTCTTCCACCTAGGCGTCGTAGCCCCCAGAAGCAACCAACAGACATATCCAACGCACCGGCTGTAGCTAGGAGCAGGAGAGATGAGTCTGGTTATGTTCCTGCGTCCACACTGTTCCCGCCACCTGCCAAAAGCAATTTGATGGAGAAACCGGAAGACCGGAGCACAACTGATGTAGGTGTCAAGCCGGGCACGAGTGACGCAGGTTAAAACCGGAGCAGACTGCGCGTTTACCCGCAGTGGAAATCCCCAGCATAAATCTGCGCACTTCTAGGCTCCCAGTCAATGTCGGTGTCCCCTACAGCCCAAACAAGAAGATTGTCATGAAAGCTGCGGCTGATACCGCGGACAACACGCCTCGCCCTACAAATAAGGCCGATCATTCTGTAGCGGCCGATTTAGATATGTTTGTCGATCTTTCACCCTTGGATTCTGCGTTGCAAGTCGTTCGTGGTCCGGCCAGTAGGAATGAGAGGCACCCAATGGCCTTTACCCCACCGAGCTTCAGCCTTGGCATCAGTCAAGATCAACCGGTGGTGCAAGATCCTATGCCAGTTGCCTTTGCTTTCCCAGGAGGCATGCCCGCAATGATGGCGCAGCCAATGGTCGAGGGCAGGAAGGCTGTCAAGTTCGCAGAGCCGATTGTGGAAGGTACACTTGTCATGTCCTTATGATTTTTCTTGTATACATCTTTGTAGTTTGACTTTTGTCCCAATCATATTTTTTGGGGGTTCTCACATGTGATGGAAACTGACATGTGATGACATGGCAACTGGATTTGATGCACCATGTCACCTACATTTTTTTGCTACCATGCTGCATTTGACATTTGGGCAACAACGTGGAAACTGAAGTTGATTCAACATGGCAACTGTAGTTGCTGTCACATGGCAAATACAGTGCGTTACACATGGCAACTGGATTTGCCACACCATGTCACCTGCATTTTTTGTTTCCATGCTGCATTTTTTCATACGGCAATCACATGGCAAGTGGAGTTGACACAACATGGCAACTGTAGGTGCTGTGACATGGCAACTACAGTCCAACTAGATGGCAACTACTGTGCAACTACATGGCAATTGTAGTTGCTATGACATGGCCACTGTAGTTGGACCACACATGGCAACTGCCCCACTTTTTCTACCTACATCTCACATCATGCACCCTATCTTCTCACAATCCATCTGTTTTTGATTTTCTAGGTATCCTAACCCACTTTTTTTATCATTGCAGCCACCCCTGAGGAGATTTCACCGTCACTTGATGAAGCTTACCGTACGATTGAGGAGGCAACATTGCAGAGGAGGTCCTCACGAGGGCAAGGGCAATCAAGTTCCAACGTGCCTGCAGATAGGGTATCTGAGGATACCATTAGGAGTGCCACTCCTGGTTCTGTGAGGCAGCAGAGGGTAGTTCACCCACCTCCCGCGGAAGACTACGAGCCCGAATTCAGGGCCACTAAGGAAAAGACCCAGGTGTACGATATCGTCAAGCGGTTTGGAAATGCGAGGGGCAGCAGCAAGCACATGAAGGAGCTGAAAGCGTAAATGACCACACCCCATAATCTCTCATTTTGCTTTGCTCCTTTTTTACCATTCATCTTCTTCGTACTTTCTATACACGATCCGCTTACGTTTTAGTTCTTTCATATATTTTTTTACTTAGTAGGCATGATTCTTCCATGTCATATCGTTTTCGTACAGCTTATGTTTGGACAGAACCAAAGTCATTCAATGCGGAGCGACGTACGTCGAGCTGGGTGATCTTGCCGAGTCCGTGAGGCCAAACGGTAAAATGTCGACGAATGTAGTTGCATGCGGGATCGACTACATCAACAATCACACCGATGTGTGTGCCAACAAGATAATCATGCATTACAGTGTGACCTGCAAAATATGGGATGGTGACTTCCACCACAAAATCCTGAGGAAGAATTTTGCTCAACACGGTGAATTCAAGCTCACACTGAAGAAATATGTGAGTACTCCTTCCCTTTCTGCAATGTTTTTTCACATGGTGTGGTTTTTTGCCATCATCTGCACTTGTTTTTATGTGGCAGATGTTTTCATGTGGCAACAGCTACCGTGCACACTAACTTCTTGATTTTTGCATCCCGTGCAAACTATGTGGCAACTAGATAGTAAAATACACGGCACATTTTGTTCATACATGGACAACAACTTTCTTTCAACTACCCCCACCCATAACCAAACATTCTACGTGATTCTAATTTTTGTTGTCCCTCTGTTGTTCTTTATGTGAACTCTGCTTCTCATTTCTTCACTTTTAAATGCAGGTCATGTTCCCCATGTTCCAGGAGCTTGCACCACATGACCCACACGACAAGTGTGGTCACCACTATGCGATCTGTCTTAACCTGAAGAACCAATGTTTTGAGGTGCTTGATTCAATCCATTCGGAAGCTGATGCAGACCTTACTACGCATGCCGAATTTTTCATTAACAACCTCAAAGAGACATGGAACCATCACTACGAACATTCAAAGGTCCAGATCAGGCATTTCCCAACTAAGTATGTGGCGACTGCGAAGCAAGGGAACATGTAATTTCTTCCTTCCTTCATGTGCCATTTACATCAATCCAACCCCTCTTTTGTTGTCACATCTGAATTGAAGTCTATCTTTGTTACGTCTGTCCTTTTTGCGTGTTCACTTAACTCTTTTCCTCGTGCAGGACGGACTGTGGCTTTCACGTGCTGGAATACGTTGCAAAGTGGGAAGGCAGAATGGTCCCCCCTATCACAGCTGCAACGGTCGTTGAGCTCCGGAAAATCTACACATGGAACTGGTTGACGAATGAAGATTTCAACAAGCGGTCCGGAGCACGCGAGTTCGTGGAGGAAGCTGTCAAGAAAGTCATCAAGAAGTACAAGTGATCACGTGGCATTACACACTGGACGCATACCTTACATTCTGTTGCCAAGGAATGTAAGGTACTATCTCTTTGTTCTCATCGAAAACTATGTTTGTGTGCTATGTTATGACTGCAACCCCGCGTAGCCTACTATGTAGTGGTGGTGTGTGAGCGACATTTGAATAGTTTCTGTAATATATGTGTGGACGTGAACCTATTTTAGGCGTTACAGCAGATATGTTTTTATGTTTATCATTATTACACTGGTTTCGTCGTTTCTAGCTGTAACATCCCAAAATTCTAAATTTTGGAATGTTATAATAAATAGATAGATTTGATTGATTGTTTGATTGATTGACGTGAAATTGAGTGAAATTCGAAACTTTTTTGAAAGTTAAATGAGAGGGAATAAAAGGACTTTCCCAAACTTTCATTTTGCATTTATGATCTTCATGAATTCAAATTATTTTCAAGTACAAAACCCTTGTGCGAAGATGATATGACTTCTTCCATTTAAATTAAATGACAAGGGGGTGTTGAAAATATTTGAATTTCATTTGGAAAATATTTCCACTTCTGAAACTTTATGCAACTCAATGATTTTCATGAGAGAAGATAAAATGACTTCTTCAAAACATATGAAATATGAGTTGGGAGTTTCGAAGAATCAAATTCAAAGCCCTTTTGAATTTATTTTCAATTTGGAGTTATTTGGGTTTTAATCAAATTATTTTTCTCCAAAAATAAAATATATGGAAATTAGGGTAACATGATTCCCTACAATAGAAAATTGGAGAAAAATTAATTTGAAATCATTTTGGTATTTTTTTAAATGATTTTAGTTGGATTTCATTAGACCAAGAGCACTCTTTGATTTATTAGAATTTGTGTGTATTTTATTTAATGCTAGAAAAATGTTCATGTCGTAGAAAATCTTTTTCTGAAAATGTTGATATATAATATGCCTATATAAAGTTTTATTCTATTTTCGTTTTTCAGTTTATCGCATTCTGTAAAAAAAAACTGCACCCCGCGGCTGGCAAAAAAAAAACCTGCACCGCGCGGCTGGCCCAAGGCCTTTAGGCCCATCGCCTTTTTTCTTCTCTGTTTCGTATATTTTCGTCTACGTTTAGTCCCACATTGCCTAACCTTTGACCCTTAAGCCTCTTTTCCACCAATAAATATAGACCCATAGAGCCTCCAAAAATCATCCGATTCGGGTTAAATCAATATTTTGGTTTGACTAGATTCATTTAAGAAAAATACATTTCTCCTCTCCGGCGCGACTTCTGGAAGTTGTCTCTTCTCTCCAAAGTCGTCTTTTCTCTGCCTTATAAAGGTATCTTTCTTTGTTTTTTTCTTCTTATACATCCGTAGTTTATTATTTTTAGACTAATATGATAAAATAATTAGATTATCAATTAGTCTACGTATTTATACATTAGACCCTAGCCCGTAGCTATTTTTTCTTCCGTAAAACAGCTTGGCCCTGATTTTTCAAATAGCCATAACTTTTTACTCGTTTGTCCAAATCCAACGAAACCAACGCCCACTTCTTCGTTATGATCTCCTCTATCCAGTAGTCCAACTCAAACATGTTTTTGAAAAGTTTAAAATTTGAATTAGATCAGATTTGAATTCAAACTTCGTTTGATCATAACTTGAGTTTCGTAACTCCGTTTCAGTTGATTCTTTTTTGCAAATCGAAGCTCTTGACCTAAACATTCTAATAAGGCCAAATTCACATAATTTTGGTACGGTTAGAAATTGTTTTATGTTGCAAGAGCTATTTTCTTGGTTTTGATGTTTTCCGAATCGACTTCTTCGATCTTTCCGATCTTTTGAGTGATTGCTTATGTGTGGTTACTATTGCTTGATTTCGATAGATTGACTGGAGTGTGACGAGTAGATCTATCAAGAGTTTTGAGTGCAAATCATCTTCATCAACATTGCAGGCAAGTTCACACTTTCATCATATCCCCTTCATACCCAGTTTTCATTGCATTAGATCAAACCTCAAACATTGCATGATTAGGATCTAATTAAATTGTGGGATTGGGAAGTAGTTGATGAGGTAGGAACCTATTGCCCTGTTACTATCAAACCCTTGGGTGTTACTTTTACGTGTTGCTTATATTGCTATGCTATGCTCGTAGACGTGGTTTGGGTATGAGTGAAATCCCTGACAGATGTGAGATTTTAATTAATGGTTTACTTAAGGTGGCAACTTAAACACACATCTGGGTGGACTGAGGCACCGGGTTATTCCAGGATTGCCTGTCTAGGCACCTGGGTAGACCAGGATTGCCTGTTTTTTTTATGGACCGCCACCCAGGCTCAAAGGTATCATAAGATTATTCATGCGAGAAACTTCCGTGTGCAGCCACAAGCTATTATGGGCTCTAGCATAGTTGATTAAGTCGTGTTAACTCTTACAGTGGTAGACTAGCAAATGTAGGGGTTGTAGGTGGTACGGTCTACCCATCGTAAGGTGCAAACGCTTCTGAAAGACTATGTCTCGGTCATCCGTTTCTCAAACACCATGTAGTGCGAGAAATCCAACAGAGGCGATCGAGTCTTGTGGGGAAAAGTGCGCAAACCTCTGCAGAGTGTAATAAACTAATCATGGTTAGCCGTGTCCCCGGTTATGGACATCCTGAGTATCTAGTTCTTGGATTATCCTGTTGATCTCATCACGTTACTTTAAATGAATATTGTTGGGTTTAAAGATGTTACTTAATTGGGATTGAGAATGCTGTCAACCATTCTCAATGTTCAACAACCACCATGATAGTTAAATAAATTTATTCCTTTGTAGTAGGGAAAAACTGGCTTTACGCAAAACTGTAACCATAGAGCTTTTCCACCAGCCATATATGCATGTAGTGATAGTCATTGTTTATCCTTATTCTATATGGTGTGAATTTGCCAGTACATTCAATGTACTGACCCGTTTCGGGCTGCAACGTCTCATGTAGCAGGTTTCTTACGACTAGTAAGTGATACGTTAGGGTTACGATTTCTACACTCAACTTTGCCATTGGTGTTGATGGGAATCCACAACCTTGTTGCTTCCGCTATATGGACTGAGGTAATAGTATTTACGTTACTCTATACATGTGATTTACCTCTGTTATAAATCCTTCGAGTACTGTGTGTGTCAGCATACCGATCCAGGGATGGCACTTAAGCATAGAGACTTGATCCATTCGGATCGGGTCACTACAAGATGGTATCAGAGCACATATTGACTATAGGACGTGACCCTAGAAACTGGCAAGCCCATAGCAAAGATTTTTCTCTACAACTTTCCCTTTCAAAAAGACCTTTTACCTCTCTTCTCTTCTGAGCTTATTCAAAAATTCCCTTTAGTGAGACCATACCCCTTTCCCCTTTTGACCACACGAAAGATTCGACTGATGAGACCACTCCAAGAAGTACAAGATATTGGACAACTAAGACCGCTTCGGAATGAAGAGGATTTTACTGTGCATCTGAATAATGGAAACTACAACGGTTGAAGACCGAAGACAAGGAGAATTTGAAAGCTCTGAAGAATTCCCAGATTTGTATGACCTAGGAAGGCTACCCCTTATGGAACTTGGCAGACTATGGCAGTTGTTAATTACCCGAGATCAAGGTGTATTGGAGAAAGACCGGAGCATGGAGAGTTAAAAACTCAAAGTTCTGTTAAGGAAAACCCTAAGGTAGGAGATATCAACTATGGAATGATAGCTCATGGAAATGACAAGGGAAGAAACATGGCTATCCATGATGTTATTGCCCGCTTATGCTATTGTCACCGTGCTGAATTAAGCATGCATATGCATGGAATGATTGGTTGGTAGAAGGCTGATGGAGCTCCTATCAGCAAGATGAAGTTTTAACCTTAGCTGGTGTATCTCCAGGATCTGGAGTGTTACATCAAGAAGTTAAGATGGACCTGCAGGAAGCACTATTTATTAAGTAAGCGTTTCGTGAAGAACTCAGGACCCAAGAGCTGAGAGTAGCCAAGCTGGAGGAGCAAAACCTCGAGATACAGGAGATTCGTCGGGAACAGAAAGACAGTAGGACCGTGGTTCATACCAAGATTTTTAAACCCGGAAGTTTGGAACGCAACTCGAAAAATATTAAAGGATGTCACGAGGCAGAGATGATCTCGCAAAAGAATCTGAGAAGGACAAGTATGATGAGAAGAAGCCGTTGGAGGCATGAACAAAACTGGAAGAGTTGATGAATTTGAAGATTTATTGACCTTTAGAAGACCAAACCCCTGTTATACACCTACGTTAGATGCGATGATTGTGAGCTGTCATTTGTTTGATGTTTTTCGACAGCCACAATAAAATCTGTCTTTTCAAAACTTTTGTTTGCATTGTGTGTATCCCTCTCCCTCTCTCTTATCTCACCCCATAACCCATGGACCCAATAGATGATGAATGGAGATGAGCTCGTATTTGCTAAACTGATGAGTCAATTGGAGACGGACCGATGGATTCAGGACATGGAGGATCACATGAAGAATAACCCTATAGTTGGAAATGATATGACCCAGCATGCTCTTCAGTGCTTTGAAAGAGGTGCTGCTACTTGGTGGAGGATATACCAAACCATGAATGGATGGAAAGGAGTAACCACTTGGGAAGAATTAAAGTTGACTTTGCCAAAGTCTCGGCTTGTGTCCCAGAAGTTGAAGCCTCATGGAAAGGATATGAAGAAAACTTGTGCATGCAAGCTTTGTGGAGAAATAGGACACAACCATAAAGAACACAAGGATGAATGCCCTAACTGTGAAGGAAGTCACCCAACTGAAGAATGCCCAACTAGGCAGATCACTTGTTTCTTGTGTGAAGGGACTACCCACTACCCTGCTCAGTGTCACATTTACCCCTTGGTACAAAGAACCATCCAGCAGAAGGAAGAAGCAATGAAAGGAGCCCTTATGGAAAGTTTAGAAGAACATGTGATGAAGGAAGAGGTGGAGGACACACCCAAAGAAGAGCCAATTAAACCCTGCACCAAGTCATGCTATTCATGTGGAGAAGAAGGACACCTCTCCCAGAATTGTATGAATGGGGATCTAGTAGAATTCCCGATGGAGGAAGTAGAATATGACCCACAGGAAATAGAAGCTCTGACTGGAATGGAAAGGTCCAGGAAGAGAAGTAGATTGGATACCAGAAAGGACCTGAGTCATGTCATCTGTTACAGGTGCAAGGAGTCAGGGCACTACCTCAACAGTTGCCCAAAAAGGAAACCTCGATACTTGCCAGAAGTAATATGTTTTAGTTGTAATGGAGCAGGGCACTTTGCCAGAGAATGCCCCAAGGAGAAGGAAACTTGTGCTAGATAGTTGAGTTTGCAACAAAAGAAATGGAGTAGTAGAAGGGAGAACCTTTTCTTTTATGTTGAGGTGTTGAGTTGAGACATGTAATGGAAAAGCGAGAGATTGTAATCACTCGAGAATGAATGAAGTAGCATCGTTGGTACTGATATGGATTCTATGAGTTGTTACTCTATGAAGAAGGATTTTGGCCATTTTGAGGATATGAGAAATATGGTCTATGGAAGATTTGTGCATTTTAAGGGTGGTAGTACCTTGTAAGAACCATTGACCCCTAGAAAAGATAAGGATACTCCACTAAGTGGATTTCGGACAAAATGAACACGAGTTTTGTCTCGATATGTGTGATGCCCCAAGAGTATGTGGGATGATGTTGGAGACCGTCGGTTGTTTGGACCAAATGTGATCAAGGAGTCAGAAGAGAATGTTAAGTTTATTTGAGATAGACTGAAGGTAGCTCAGTCCAGGCAGAAGAGTTATGCAGACTCAAAAACTCAAGGGGGTAGTATATGAAATTGGAGACAAGCATGTCTTCGTGTGTCCCCTCTGCGAGGAGTTAAACGGATTGGAGTTAAGGGACAGTTAGCCCCGAGATTTGTAGGACCATACCGAGTTTTGGAGCGTATGAGAGAAGTGGCCAACAAGTTGGAGTCACCCGAAGGACTGTCAGGAGTTCAAGATGTGTTTCACGTTTCCCAGTTGAAGAAGTGCCATGCAGAGATGGCCAATATTCCCCTGTAAGGACGCTTGACCCTGGAAAGGATAATGATGTTCCATGAAGTGGAATATGGACTTCACAAGTATAAGTTTTTTTTCTCGGTATGAGGGATATCCCACGAGGATGAAGAGATGAATTACTATTGGATATAAAGGAGGTATGATGTCGGAAATATGGATCAATGGAACCTCCATGATGAGTCTGAGTAATCATGTCCTAGTTTGGTGCCAATAGAAGGAAGGAAGATAGTACAATTGGATGGATTTAAGAATACTAGGAAGTTGGAAGTTGGAATAATGATCAGTTGCCTGATGATAAGTTCAAGGACTACAAGTGATGAGGTGTGCCATAACCCACAGGCCCCAGGACCTGCTAAGAAGCAAGCACATTCTTGCTGAAGGAAGAACCCTGGAAGAGGATATACCTTTGTCGACAGACGATTTTATAGGAGTAACGCAAAACCTGAGAGTTGTGAAGAAACGTTAGATGTTTGTCTGGCTTGCAGAATCTATGGATATATCCGAACTTGGTTCATCGACAAGAGAAATTCTGCAATGCTTGTGAGGATGACCGAGTGTTAGAATGCGAGATTCGCTAAACCATATACATGGTAATGATCTGGGTGCGGGATGGATTGATCACCATACCGACTTACTCTTATTATTCGCCTTGCTATATGGGATGGTAAATCTGAGTGACTTACCTATAGAAGAGAGACGACGGTATTAAGCCTTGTTTGAACCTTAGAATGGTATAACAATTTTCCCCTTGTATAAGGCACCTGTTGCCAACCGTAGGTTATACGGTGAGATTCAACCCAGACCCATTTCCTGCAGGAGAAACCATAAATTGTTGACCACTATGAGATATCGATAGTCGTTTAGTTTTGGCGCCAGACCCATCAGCTAAAGAAGACCCAATCTCGGAATAACCTTACTAAGAGGAAAGGATAGAAGAATTGAGGAAAAGGTTATGCCACTACCGAAAGAGCCAGAGAAGGAATTATACGGAAGATCTGAGAAGACGGCACTGTCAAGAATAAGGATGGCGTATGAGTTTTGATGGAACTGTAATGATGCTTCTAAGGGTGGTAGCACCCCAGACTCCCGGTGACGATCGATGGATTCGAAGAAGACCCCAAGCCCAACCTATTTCTTGCTAGCCTCTCCGAATCTCGAGGACGAGATTCATTTTAAGGGTGGTAGATTTGTAACATCCCAAAATTCTAAATTTTGGAATGTTATAATAAATAGATAGATTTGATTGATTGTTTGATTGATTGACGTGAAATTGAGTGAAATTCGAAACTTTTTTAAAAGTTAAATGAGAGGGAATAAAAGGACTTTCCCAAACTTTCATTTTGCATTTATGATCTTCGTGAATTCAAATTATTTTCAAATACAAAACCCTTGAGCGAAGATGATATGACTTCTTCCATTTAAATTAAATGACAAGGGGGTATTGAAAATATTTGAATTTCATTTGGAAAATATTTCCACTTCTGAAACTTTATGCAACTCAATGATTTTCATGAGAGAAGATAAAATTACTTCTTCAAAACATATGAAATATGAGTTGGGAGTTTCGAAGAATCAAATTCAAAGCCCTTTTGAATTTATTTTCAATTTGGAGTTATTTGGGTTTTAATCAAATTATCTTTCTCCAAAAATAAAATATATGGAAATTAGGGTAACATGATTCCCTACAATAGAAAATTGGAGAAAAATTAATTTGAAATCATTTTGGTATTTTTTAAAATGATTTTAGTTGGATTTTATTAGACCAGGAGCACTCTTTGATTTATTAGAATTTGTGTGTATTTTATTTAATGCTAGAAAAATGTTCATGTCGTAGAAATTTTTTTTCTGAAATTTTTTATATATAATATGCCTATATAAAGGTTTATTTTATTTTCGTTTTTTAGTTTATCGCATTCTGTAAAAAAAATGCACTGCGCGGCTGGCCGAAGGCCTTTAGGCCCATCGCCTCTTTTCTTCTGTGTTTCGTATATTTTCGTCTACGTTTAGTCCCACATTGCCTAGCCTTTGACCCTTAAGCCTCTTTTCCACCAATAAATATAGACCCATAGAGCCTCCAAAAATCATCCGATTCAGATTAAATCAATATTTTGGTTTGACTAGATTCATTTAAGAAAAATACATTTCTCCTCTCCGGCGCGACTACTGGAAATTGTCTCTTCTCTCCAAAGTCGTCTTTTCTCTGCCTTATAAAGGTATCTTTCTTTGTTTTTCTTCTTCTTATACCTCTGTAGTTTATTGTTTTTAGACTAATATAATAAAATAATTAGATTATCAATTAGTCTACGTATTTATAAATTAGACCCTAGCTCGTAGCTATTTTTTCTTTCGTAAAACAGCTTGGCCCTCATTTTTCAAATAGCCATAACTTTTTACTCGTTTGTCCAAATCCAACGAAACCAACGCCCACTTCTTCGTTATGATCTCCTCTATCCAGTATTCCAACTCAAACATGCTTTTGAAAGTTTAAAATTTTGAATTAGATCAGATTTGAATTCAAACTTTGTTTGATCATAACTTGAGTTTCGTAACTCTGTTTCAGTTGATTCTTTTTGCAAATCGAAGCTCTTGACCTAAACATTCTGATAAGGCCAAATTCACGTAATTTTGGTACTGTTAGAAATTGTTTTATGTTGCAAGAGCTATTTTCTTGGTTTTGATATTTTCCGATTCGACTTCTTCGATCTTTTCGATCTTTTGAGTGATTGCTTATGTGTGGTTACTATTGCTTGATTTCGATAGATTGACCGGAGTGTGACGAGTAGATCTATCAAGAGTTTTGAGTGCAAATCATCTTCATCAACATTGCAGGCAAGTTCACACTTTGATCATATCCCCTTCATACCCAGTTTTCATTGCATTAGATCAAACCTCAAACATTGCATGATTAGGATCTAATTAAATTGTGGGATTGGGAAGTAGTTGATGAGGTAGGAACCTATTGCCTTGTTACTATCAAACCCTTGGGAGTTACTTCTACGTGTTGCTTATATTGCTATGCTATGCTCGTAGACGTGGTTTGGGAATGAGTGAAATCCCTGACAGATGTGAGATTGTAATTAATGGTTTACTTAAGGTGGCAACTTAAACACACATCTGGGTGGATTGAGGCACCGGGTTATTCCAGGATTGCCTGTCTAGGCACCTTGGTAGACCAGGATTGCCTGTTTTTTTTATGGACCGCCACCCAGGCTCAAAGGGATCATAAGATTATTCATGCTAGAAACTTCCGTGTGCAGCCACAAGCTATTATGGGCTCTAGCATAGTTGATTAAGTCGTGTGAACTCTTACAGTGGTAGACTAGGAGATGTAGGGGTTGTAGGTGGTACGGTCTACCCATCGTAAGGTGCAAACGCTTCTGAAAGACTATGTCTCGGTCATCCGTTTCTCAAACACCATGTAGTGCGAGGAATCCAACGGAGACGATCGAGTCTTGTGGGGAAAAGTGCGCAAACCTCTGCAGAGTGTAATAAACTAATCATGGTTAGCCGTGTCCCCGGTTATGGACATCCTGAGTATCTAGTTCTTGGATTATCCTGTTGATCTCATCACGTTACTTTAAATGAATATTGTTGGGTTTAAAGATGTTACTTAATTGGGATTGAGAATGCTGTCAACCATTCTCAATGTTCAACAACCACCATGATAGTTAAATAAATTTATTCTTTGAAGTAGGGAAAAACTGGCTTTACGCAAAACTGTAACCATAGAGCTTTTCCACCAGCCATATATGCATGTAGTGATAGTCATTGTTCATCATTATTCTCTATGGTGTGAATTTGCCAGTACATTCAATGTACTGACCCGTTTCGGGCTGCAACGTCTCATGTTGCAGGTTTCTTACGACGAGTAAGTGATACGTTAGGGTTACGATTTCTACACTCAACTTTGCCATTGGTGTTGATGGGAATCCACAACCTTGTTGCTTCCGCTATATGTATTGAGGTAATAGTATTTACGTTACTCTATACATGTGATTTACCTCTGTTATAAATCCTTCGAGTACTATGTGTGTCAGCATACCAATCCAGGGATGGCACTTAAGCACAGAGACTTGATCCATTCGGATCGGGTCGCTACAAGATGGTATCAGAGCACATATTGACTGTAGGACGTGACCCTAGAAACTGGCAAGCCCATAGCAAAGATTTTTCTCTACAACTTTCCCTTTCAAAAAGACCTTTTACCTCTCTTCTCTTCTGAGCTTATTCAAAAATTCCCTTTAGTGAGACCATACCCCTTTCCCCTTTTGACCACACGAAAGATTCGACTGATGAGACCACTCCAAGAAGTACAAGATATTGGACAACTAAGACCGCTTCGGAATGAAGAGGATTTTACTGTGCATCTGAATAATGGAAACTACAACGGTTGAAGATCGAAGACAAGGAGAATTTGAAAGCTCTGAAGAATTCCCAGATTTGTATGACCTAGAAAGGCTACCCCTTATGGAACTTGGCAGACTATGGCAGTTGTCAATTACCCGAGATCAAGGTGTATTGGAGAAAGACCGGAGCATGGAGAGTTAAAAACACAAAGTTCTGTTAAGGAAAACCCTAAGGTAGGAGATATCAACTATGGAATGATAGCTCATGGAAATGACAAGGGAAGAAACATGGCTATCCATGATGTTATTGTCCGCTTATGCTATTGTCATCGTGCTGAATTAAGCATGCATATGCATGGAATGATTGGATGGTAGACGGCTGATGGAGCACCTATCAGCAAGATGAAGTTTTAACCTTAGCTGGTGTATCTCCAGGATCTGGAGTGTTACATCAAGAAGTTAAGATGGACCTGCAGGAAGCAGTATTTGTTAAGTAAGCGTTTCATGAAGAACTCAGGACCCAGAAGCTGAGAGTAGCCAAGCTGGAGGAGCAAAACCTCGAGATACAGGAGATTCGTCGGGAACTGAAAGACAGTAGGACCGTGGTTCATACCAAGATTTTTAAACACGGAAGTTTGGAACGCAACTCCAAAAATATTAAAGGATGTCACGAGGTAGAGATGATCTGGCAAAAAGAATCTGAGAAGGACAAGTATGATGAGAAGAAGTCGTTGGAGGCATGAACAAAACTGGAAGAGTTGATGACTTTGAAGATTTATTGACCTTTAGAAGACCAAACCCCTGTTATACACCTACGTTAGATGCGATGATTGTGAGCTGTCATTTGTTTGATGTTTTTCAACATCCACAATAAAATCTGTCTTTTCAAAACTTTTGTTTGCATTGTGTGTATCCCTCTCCCTCTCTCTTATCTCACACCATAACCCATGGACCCAATAGATGATGAATGGAGATGAGCTCGTATTTGCTAAATCGATGAGTCAATTGGAGACGGACCGATGGATTCAGGACATGGAGGATCACATGGAGAACAACCCTATAGTTGGAAATGATATGACCCAACATGCTCTTCAGTGCTTTGAAAGAGGTGCTGCTACTTGGTGGAGGATATACCAAACCATGAATGGATGGAAAGGAGTAACCACTTGGGAAGAATTAAAGTTGACTTTTCCAAAGTCTCGGCTTGTGTCCCAGAAGTTGAAGCCTCATGGAAAGGATATGAAGAAAACTTGTGCATGCAAGCTTTGTGGAGAAATAGGACACAACCATAAAGAACACAAGGATGAATGCCCTAACTGTGAAGGAAGTCACCAGCTGAAGAATGCCCAACTAGGCAGATCACTTGTTTCTTGTGTGAAGGGACTACCCACTACCCTGCTCAATGTCACATTTACCCCTTGGTACAAAGAACCATCCAGCAGAAGGAAGAAGAAATGAAAGGAGCCCTTATGGAAAGTTTAGAAGAACATGTGATGAAGGAAGAGGTGGAGGACACACCCAAAGAAGAGCCAATTAAACCCTGCACCAAGTCATGCTATTCATGTGGAGAAGAAGGACACCTCTCCCAGAATTGTATGAATGGGATCTAGTAGAATTCCCGATGGAGGAAGTAGAATATGACCCACAGGAAATAGAAGCTCTGATTGGAATGGAAAGGTCCAGGAAGAGAAGTAGATTGGATACCAGAAAGGACCTGAGTCATGTCATCTGTTACAGGTGCAAGGAGTCAGGGCACTACCTCAACAGTTGCCCAAAAAGGAAACCTCGATACTTGCCAGAATTAATATGTTTTAGTTGTAATGGAGCAGGGCACTTTGCCAGAGAATGCCCCAAGGAGAAGGAAACTTGTGCTAGATAGTTGAGTTTGCAACAAAAGAAATGGAGTAGTAGAAGGGAGAACCTTCTTTTCTTTTATATTGAGGCGTTGAGTTGAGACATGTAATTGAAAAGTGAGAGATTGTAATCACTTGAGAATGAATAAAGTAGCATCGTTGGTACTGATATGGATTCTATGAGTTGTTACTCTATGAAGAAGGATTTTGGCCATTCTGAGCATATGAGAAATATGGTCTATGGAAGATTTGTGCATTTTAAGGGTGGTAGTACCTTGTAAGAACCGTTGACCCCTAGAAAAGATAAGGATACTCCACTGAGTGGATTTCGGACAAAATGAACACGAGTTTTGTCTCGATATGTGTGATGCCCCAAGAGTATGTGGGATGATGTTGGAGACCGTCGGTTGTTTGGACCAAATGTGATCAAGGAGTCAGAAGAGAATGTTAAGTTTATTTGAGATAGACTGAAGGTAGCTCAGTCCAGGCAGAAGAGTTATGCAGACTCAAAAACTCAAGGGGGTAGTATATGAAATTGGAGACAAGCATGTCTTCATGTGTCCCCTCTGCGAGGAGTTAAACGGATTGGAGTTAAGGGACAGTTAGCCCCGAGATTTGTAGGACCATACCGAGTTTTGGAGCGTATGAGAGAAGTGGCCAACAAGTTGGAGTCACCCGAAGGACTGTCAGGAGTTCAAGATGTGTTTCACGTTTCCCAGTTGAAGAAGTGCCATGCAGAGATGGCCAATATTCCCCTGTAAGGACGCTTGACCCTGGAAAGGATAATGATGTTCCATGAAGTGGAATATGGACTTCACAAGTATAAGTTTTTTTTCTCGGTATGAGGGATATCCCACGAGGATGAAGAGATGAATTACTATTGGATATAAAGGAGGTATGATGTCGGAAATATGGATCAATGGAAACTCCATGATGAGTCTGAGTAATCATGTCCTAGTTTGGTGCCAATAGAAGGAAGGAAGATAGTACAATTGGATGGATTTAAGAATACTAGGAAGTTGGAATAATGATCGGTTGCCTGATGATAAGTTCAAGGACTACAAGTGATGAGGTGTGCCATAACCCACAGGCCCCAGGACCTGCCAAGAAGCAAGCACATTCTTGCTGAAGGAAGAACCCTGGAAGAGGATATACCTTTGTCGACAGA
The DNA here is from genome assembly GCA_034509565.1 of Triticum monococcum. Classification (NCBI taxonomy): domain Eukaryota; kingdom Viridiplantae; phylum Streptophyta; class Magnoliopsida; order Poales; family Poaceae; genus Triticum; species Triticum monococcum. The sequence goes on from CM067847.1 coordinate 22,711,151, forward strand.
CGATTTTATAGGAGTAACGCAAAACCTGAGAGTTGTGAAGAAACGCTAGATGTTTGTCTGGCTTGCAGAATCTATGGATATATCCGAACTTGGTTCACCGACAAGAGAAATTCTACAATGCTTGTGAGGATGACCGAGTGTTAGAATGCGAGATTCGCTAAACCATATACATGGTAATGATCTGGGTGCGGGATGGATTGATCACCATACCGACTTACTCTTATTATTCGCCTTGCTATATGGGATGGTAAATCTGAGTGACTTACCTATAGCAGAGAGACGACGGTATTAAGCCTTGTTTGAACCTTAGAATGGTATAACAATTTTCCCCTTGTACAAGGCACCTGTTGCCAACCGTAGGTTATACGGTGAGATTCAACCCAGACCCATTTCCTGCAGGAGAAACCATAAATTGTTGACCACCATGAGATATCGATAGTCGTTTAGTTTTGGCGCCAGACCCGTCAGCTAAAGAAGACCCATTCTCGGAATAACCTTACTAAGAGGAAAGGATAGAAGAATTGAGGAAAAGGTTATGCCACTACCGAAAGAGCCAGAGAAGGAGTTATACGGAAGATCTGAGAAGACGGCACTGTCAAGAATAAGGATGGCGTATGAGTTTTGATGGAACTGTAATGATGCTTCTAAGGGTGGTAGCACCCCAGACTCCCGGTGACGATCGATGGATTCGGAGAAGACCCCAAGCCCAACCTATTTCTTGCTAGCCTCTCCGAATCTCGAGGACGAGATTCATTTTAAGGGTGGTAGGTTTGTAACATCCCAAAATTGATGATATGACTTCTTCCATTTAAATTAAATGACAAGGGGGTGTTGAAAATATTTGAATTTCATTTGGAAAATATTTCCACTTCTGAAACTTTATGCAACTCAATGATTTTCATGAGAGAAGATAAAATGACTTCTTCAAAACATATGAAATATGAGTTGGGAGTTTCGAAGAATCAAATTCAAAGCCCTTTTGAATTTATTTTCAATTTGGAGTTATTTGGGTTTTAATCCAATTATTTTTCTCCAAAAATAAAATATATAGAAAATTGGAGAAAAATTAATTTGAAATCATTTTGGTATTTTTTAAAATGATTTTAGTTGGATTTTATTAGACCAGGAGCACTGTTTGGTTTATTAGAATTTGTGTGTATTTTATTTAATGCTAGAAAAATGTTCACGTCATAGAAAATCTTTTTCTGAAAATTTTGATACATAATATGCCTATATAAAGTTTTATTTTATTTTCGTTTTTCAGTTTATCGCATTCTGTAAAAAAAACAAAAAAAAACTGCACTGCGCGGCCGGCCAAAAAAAAACCTGCACCGCGCGGCTGGCCGAAGGCCTTTAGGCCCATCGCCTCTTTTCTTCTCTGTTTCGTATATTTTCGTCTACGTTTAGTCCCACATTGCCTAGCCTTTGACCCTTAAGCCTCTTTTCCACCAATAAATATAGACCCATAGAGCCTCCAAAAATCATCCGATTCGGGTTAAATCAATATTTTGGTTTGACTAGATTCATTTAAGAAAAATACATTTCTCCTCTCCGGCGCGACTACTGGAAATTGTCTCTTCTCTCCAAAGTCGTCTTTTCTCTGCCTTATAAAGGTATCTTTCTTTGTTTTTCTTCTTCTTATACCTCTGTAGTTTATTGTTTTTAGACTAATATAATAAAATAATTAGATTATCAATTAGTCTACGTATTTATAAATTAGACCCTAGCTCGTAGCTATTTTTTCTTTCGTAAAACAGCTTGGCCCTCATTTTTCAAATAGCCATAACTTTTTACTCGTTTGTCCAAATCCAACGAAACCAACGCCCACTTCTTCGTTATGATCTCCTCTATCCAGTAATCCAACTCAAACATGTTTTTGAAAAGTTTAAAATTTGAATTAGATCAGATTTGAATTCAAACTTTGTTTGATCATAACTTGAGTTTCGTAACTCCGTTTCAGTTGATTCTTTTTGCAAATCGAAGCTCTTGACCTAAAAATTCTAATAAGGCCAAATTCACATAATTTTGGTACTGTTAGAAATTGTTTTATGTTGCAAGAGCTATTTTCTTGATTTTGATGTTTTCCGAATCGACTTCTTCGATCTTTCCGATCTTTTGAGTGATTGCTTATGTGTGGTTACTATTGCTTGATTTTGATAGATTGACCGGAGTGTGACGAGTAGATCTATCAAGAGTTTTGAGTGCAAATCATCTTCATCAACATTGCAGGCAAGTTCACACTTTGATCATATCCCCTTCATACCCAGTTTTCATTGCATTAGATCAAACCTCAAACATTACATGATTAGGATCTAATTAAATTGTGGGATTGGGAAGTAGTTGATGAGGTAGGAACCTATTGCCCTGTTACTATCAAACCCTTGGGAGTTACTTCTACGTGTTGCTTATATTGCTATGCTATGCTCGTAGACGTGGTTTGGGTATGAGTGAAATCCATGACAGATGTGAGATTGTAATTAATGGTTTACTTAAGGTGGCAACTTAAACACACATCTGGGTGGATTGAGGCACTGGGTTATTCCAGGATTGCCTGTCTAGGCACCTGGGTAGACCAGGATTGCCTGTTTTTTTATGGACCGCCACCCAGGCTCAAAGGGATCATAAGATTATTCATGCTAGAAACTTCCGTGTGCAGCCACAAGCTATTATGGGCTCTAGCATAGTTGATTAAGTCGTGTGAACTCTTACAGTGGTAGACTAGCAAATGTAGGGGTTGTAGGTGGTACGGTCTACCCATCGTAAGGTGCAAACGCTTCTGAAAGACTGTGTCTCGGTCATCCGTTTCTCAAACACCATGTAGTGCGAGAAATCCAACGGAGGCGATCGAGTCTTGTGGGGAAAAGTGCGCAAACCTCTGCAGAGTGTAATAAACTAATCATGGTTAGCCGTGTCCCCGGTTATGGACATCCTGAGTATCTAGTTCTTGGATTATCCTGTTGATCTCATCACGTTACTTTAAATGAATATTGTTGGGTTTAAAGATGTTACTTAATTGGGATTGAGAATGCTGTCAACCATTCTCAATGTTCAACAACCACCATGATAGTTAAATAAATTTATTCCTTTGCAGTAGGGAAAAACTGGCTTTACGCAAAACTGTAACCATAGAGCTTTTCCACCAGCCATATATGCATGTAGTGATAGTCATTATTCATCATTATTCTCTATGGTGTGAATTTGCCAGTACATTCAATGTACTGACCCGTTTCGGGCTGCAACGTCTCATGTTGCAGGTTTCTTACGACGAGTAAGTGATACGTTAGGGTTACGATTTCTACACTCAACTTTGCCATTGGTGTTGATGGGAATCCACAACCTTGTTGCTTCCGCTATATGGATTGAGGTAATAGTATTTATGTTACTCTATACATGTGATTTACCTCTGTTATAAATCCTTCAAGTACTGTGTGTCAGCATACCGATCCAGGGATGGCACTTAAGCACAGAGACTTGATCCATTCGGATCGGGTCGCTACACTAGCACCGGTTTGCTATTTTGAATGCGTCTACGATGTTTTAAAAAAGATGGCAAATGTAGTTCATCAGACATGGGTAGTGAAAGTCATCATCGTTTTTCATTTTGGCTGTTTTGCTTCTTCTTTTTCATCGCTAACTGCACCGGCTAGCATGGGTAGGTTGATCATGTAGCCACAACCTTTGCTGCGGTTTATGCACGTTACGCTTTTTCCAACTTGTTTCCCACACATTGCACACAACACACCTTGTGTCTCTAAACCGCGTCGTATTGTCATGGAAATATATGCCATGCAGAGTCATTACAAATACCATGGCATATTTTCAGTATAGCTAACATGGCAGATACAGTACAAACAACATGGCAGATCCAGCATAATTAACATGGCAGATACAGTACAACTAACTTGGCAGATCCAGTACAACTAAAATGGCAGATCCAGTATAACTAGCATGGCATATTTAGTATAAAATAGCATGGCATATTTAGTATAAAATAGCATGGCAGACTAACTACACATAACATGGCAGATTAACTACACATAACATGGCAGATTAAGTACCCATAACATGGCAACTGCATTTATCCATTCAATGAATTTTCCTTCCACTTCTGATGCCCCTCAAGAGTCATTCTCCCAATTTTTAAAAAATAATTCTCATCATCTAGGGTACAAAACAAAATGTCCACAAGGACCATGTCACATCGCCCCAATTTTTGCTCATGGATTGCTCGCCCCTTTCTTCGTTTTCTTGTGTTTTGCTTGGATCTCCAATCCTGACTTGTACCTTATCTCTCTTGGACGACCCTTTGTGATAGAATGGGGTGGGTTCCTGACCTGGGTCTGTGTGCTTGCTGTTCCAGATCCTATCTCCGAGTTTTCAGATGATGGCCCCGTGGATGAAGGCACACTTGATGTGCGGGGGAACTGGTGTAGGGCTTCCTCAGCTTTCCTCTTCTTGATCTCATCAAGCTCTCTTTTCAGTGCCTTCCTGTGTTTTTCTGCGACTCTTGCTGTCTCATCACTCTGCACACTTCATCAATTAGCTCATCATAGTTCTTTGTCAGCACAACGTGCCTCACGGCTTCCATTGTTGACTCAGGTCTCTCGTCATGCACAGCCAGAACTGCGTGTGTTGTCTGCAGCGCCAACGCGTCGTCAGCGTCCCAAGTCCATCGCCACCTTATGAAATGGCGGGGCATCCATGTCACAGCGTTCATGTCCATTACTTTTAGTATGTGACAGCACACAATGACGTCCCGTTCGAACTTGCAGCATTGGCAGTAGTACTCGCCTTCGCCTATCGAGACTTTGACGAAGTAGTTCCTTCCTTTGTCCGGGTCTTCAGGTTCTGAATCTGACATGCCCAAAATAGAACACACCTTGAACGTATGTTCGTCCACCTGGAAAGCCGTGAATATGCTGGCACGCTTTATTTCTTCCTGGAATCTGCAAGTTTTGTGTGTTTTCTGTTAAACTATCGTGCGCTCTTTTCTTGTACCACCTTATGTTGTCATGGAAATAGAAATACATTTTGTTTGAACATGGCAAACATAGTTCATTGAACATGGCAAATATAGTGCGTTGAACATGGCAAATGCAGTACACTAGACATGGCAAATGCAGTACACTAGACATGGCAACTGTAGTACATTTTCAACTGGACATTGTCATTTTTCCACACCAGCATTCCCCAATGGAAGCACATTGCATAAAACATGGCAACTGCCCTTTTATTTAAACATGGCATCTATAGTTGAGTAAACATGGCAATTGCATTTCAACAAACATGGAAGATGCATTTTATTAAACATGGCAACTGCATTTCAGCATATGTGTCGCCAATATAACATTTTTTCCAGTTGACATTGGCATTTGCATGCCAACATGCCCCAATGGAAGCACAGTGCATTAAACATGGCAACTGCACTTCATTCAACAAGGAAAATGCACCCGAGCAAGCATGGCAAAACAGAATTTTCATTGAACATGGCAACATGCAGCTGAGTAAGCATGACAAACAGTATTTCATTAAACATGGCAACTGCATTGCACTCTATAAGGCACCTACTGACTTGGTGCTTTTTTTGCAAATAAGACTGTAATGCAACTGACTTACTTGTTAAAGATCTTGTTGGTGTATATCTTGTTCATTTGCCTCTCTATCGGTAAATACGTTAGCAATTTTGGCTGCTTTAGTGTCGTGGTCGCTTCTTGCTGTAGCTCAGATCCCAGAATTTTTTGTTGCAAAGCTGTGTACTGCTTGGCAAACTGTAGCAATGAGTTGCCAGGGCTGACGTACCGCTTCAAAACGGCATTGAACCCCTCGCTGCGCTGTGTAGTCTATAGAAAGGGGAAGAAGCACTGCATGAAGTAGGCCGGCACCCAGTACATTCGCTTCTCCCACAGGCTAACAAGATTCTCATTGTCTTGGACTTGATGTGTTTCGGTCATGGCCATCCAGCTCCTTTCAAACTCCTCCACCGTCAAAGTGTGGTCCACGCACAGCTCGAATGCCTTGTGCAGCTCTGGACGGTCAACAAAGAACGGTCCTAGCGTCTCCTCAGCCTTCTTTATAATGTGCCACCTGCAGTGCCTGTGCACTGCCAACGGAAAGACCTCCTCTATGCCTGCATGCATGCTGAAATCTTGGTCTGTTATTATGTTCATCGGAGCAAGTCCATCCATGCACTCAAAGAAGGTCTTGAACAGCCAAACGTACCCATCCGTGTCTTCGTTCTGGACGAGCCCACAGCCGAACTGCAACGACTGATTTGTGGTTATTTATTCCTATGAACGGAGCGCATGGCATCTTGTACATATTGGTGAGGTACGTCGCGTCGAATGAAATGCAATCTCGGAAATGTTTGTAGGCTCTCCTAGCAGCACCATCCACCCAATACATGTTCCTGACACGGTCCTCATCGTCCAACCTTATCCTGTAGAAGAAATCTGGATCTTCCTTCGTTTTCTCATCGAAGTAGGCCATTGTGGCCTCTATGTCTGCCAACTTGCTCTCTCTACGGTACTTGGCCTGTAGGTTTGTGACGTCAGCTGGTATGTATGGCATGCTACTCAGAGTCCCCTTTTTGCTGTGGATGAGAGATAGTATCTGTACCATTCTTGATGGACCGACGTTACAATCATGTAGCAGCTTTACGAATTTCCTTTCGATGGGGGTGAACCCTCTGTGGGCGGTCAGAAATTTTACCAGGTCGAACTTCTTTATGAGTTGGTGGTTGTGCTCATCAAAATATTCATTGACCACCCACTGTGCTCCATCTACGTTTAGCTTACACCGGACAGGGCACTCAGTCTTGAGAATGATACCTCTCTTTCGTTCCGGAACGACAGGCGCAACACCTTTCCCCTTCTTGTTCCTCCGTGCCTTGTGGCACCTCATCTCACATCTGCTGTACTCGTTAGTTTTCTTAATTTTCCTATGGTACTCGGTGTTGACCGCAAATCCATGGAACTTTGCATATGTCTGGTAGTATTCCTTTGCTTCTTCGAACAATTCAAATCTCTACCCAATCTACGGTGGCTGAGGTACCACGATCTCTGATTGCCCACCATCTTCATCCCCTTGTGCGTCGTTGTCAGTTTCATCATCCACTTTAGTATCGGCGGCAGTTCCATCTACTTGAGTGTTGCCAGTGCTTGTGTTCAAATGGGTGCTTGTCAGCATTGCTGGAATGATTGCCATTCCCGACTCTGACTCGAAATTGTTTGCGGCATGATTGTCTGCTAGCTGGTGGAATGCGTCTTCCGTGCGCTCAGAACTCCCTGCAGTAGATGTCCCCGCGCCGCTATTCAGTGTAGTTGTAGGCCCTGTAATAGAAAAAACACGTACGAGAGTAAGATTTTTGTTTGGATAACATGTGTATCGCAACGGATCACACCATCTTCGAGTGATTTGGCATGACATCATTTCAAACAGCAAGCCGTGAGTCTGCGCGTGGACATGTATGGCAGCTGTAGCTGTCCAGTCATGGCAGCTACTGTTCAACAAACATGGCAACTATTGTTTTGCCTACAAATAACTACAAATAACAAATGTAGCACTGTTTTTTGTGGTTCAGTTTTTTTCCTTACCTTGTTGTGCTGCATTTGACCATCTTGTGTGGTGTGTGACACCATAATGACGTGCTCCACCTGCAATTTGTGAAGCTTGCCACAACACATTTGCCGGGTTACCACCAGCGTAATAACGTGTAAGCATAGTAGTGGTTGGTCAATTCATGGCAAATGCAGTTTGTGCTAGCACGGCAACTGCACTTGCCCCTGATGTGGCAACGGCAGTTTCACTGGCATGGAAACTGTAGTTGCATCGTTATGGCAACCGCAGTTGTTCCTTCATGGCAACTGCAGTTGCCATGGCATGGAAAATGTAGTTGCACTGGCATGGCAACTGCAGTTGTTCCTCCATGGCAATTGCAGGTGTCCAGGGATGGCAACAATAGTTGTCCAGGGATGACAAGTGTAGTTTTTAATTCATGGCAATTGTAGATGTCCAGTCATGTGAAAGTGCAACTATCCCTAGGTGGTTTTGGTAATTCATAACAACATATAGCTCATTGAGCTAATGCTATTCCAAGATGATTATTTCAGGAAAGCTCAATGATTGGCATGGCATGGATGGTCAAAGTGGAACCCTCAAAATGCTAAGGACAAAGGATTGGCTCAAGCTCAAAAGTTCAAGACTCTTCATTTTATATTTTAGTGATCCAACATCACATTGAGTCTTTAGGAAAAGCCAATACTATCAAGGAGGGATAAGGTGTTGCTTAATGAGCCTCTTGCTTTATGTGCTTAGTGATATGCTCCAAAATCCTCAACCACCTTTCCATATCCACAAATGACCTAAACCCTAAGCCAAACTCGGTCATACCGATTCTGTCAATCCGGCGCCACTGAGTTTCACTTGTCAATTGCCACTGCCAAACCCTAGCAATTCGGTCCTACCAATAAGGTTCTCGGTCTCACCGAGATGGGCTTGCAAACTCTCTGTTTCCCTTTCGTAACTTTTCGGTCTCACCGAAAGAGCGAATCGGTCCCACCGAGAATGCAAGGTAAACTCTATGTTTCCTTCTTGTAACTTTTTGGTCTCACCGAAAGAGCAAGTCGGTCCCACCGAGTTTGCCTGACCAACTCTCTGGTTAGCTAATTGCCGAACTCGGTCTCACCTAGTTTGTGTGATCGGTCTCACCGAGATTACGTTATGCCCAAACCCTAACCAAATCGGTCCTACCGAGTTGCATCTCAGTCCCACCGAGATTCCTAACGGTCACTAGGTTTACCATTTCGGTCAGACCGAGTTTTCTGATTCGGTCCCACCGAGATTGGTAGATTGTGTGTAACGGTTGGATTTTGTGTGGAGGCTATATATACCCCTCCACCACCTCTTCATTCGGAGAGAGAGCCATCAGAACACATACACCATTCCTACTCATATGTTCTGAGAAAGAACCACCTACTCATGTGTTGAGACCAAGATATTCCATTCCTACCATATGAATCTTGATCTCTAGCCTTCCCCAAGTTGCTTTCCACTCAAATCTTCTTTCCACCAGATCCAAATCCTATGAGAGAGAGTTGAGTGTTGGGGAGACTATCATTTGAAGCACAAGAGCAAGGAGTTCATCATCAACACACCATTTGTTACTTCTTGGAGAGTGGTGTCTCCTAGATTGGCTAGGTGTCACTTGGGAGCCTCCTACAAGATTGTGGAGTTGAACTAAGGAGTTTGTAAGGGCAAGGAGATCGCCTACTTTGTGAAGATCTACCGCTAGTGAGGCAAGTCCTTCGTGGGCGATGGCCATGGTGGAATAGACAAGGTTGCTTCTTCGTGGACCCTTCGTGGGTGGAGCCCTCCGTGGACTCGCGCAACCGTTACCCTCCGTGGGTTGAAGTCTCCATCAACGTGGATGTAGGATAGCAGCACCTATCCGAACCATGGGAAAACATCTGTGTCTCCAATTGCGTTTGAATCCTCCAAACCCTTACCTTTACATTCTTGCAAGTTGCATGCTTTACTTTCCGCTACCAATAAGCTCTTTGCATGCTTGCTTGAATTGTGTGATGATTGCTTGACTTGCTCTAAGATAGCTAAAATCTGCCAACAACTAAAATTGGGAAAAGGCTAAGTTTTTAATTGGTCAAGTAGTCTAATCACCCCCCCCCCTCTAGACATACTTCCGATCCTACAAGTGGTATCAGAGCTTTGGTCTCCATTTGGCTTGATCTCCATAGCTTTTGGTGGTCATAGCCTTGGTTTCACAACCTAGGAGAGTATGGCATCTAGCGAGGGAAATTATCACCGTAGAGGTCCTTACTTTGATGGCACTAATTTTGCTAGTTGGAAGCATAAAATGAAAATGCATATTCTTGGACATAACCCCGCTGTATGGGCTATTGTTTGTGTTGGTTTGCAAGGTGAATTCTTTGATGGGAGAGAACCAAACCGTGAAGCTACTGCGGATGAGTTGAAGATGTTGCAATACAATGCTCAAGCTTGTGATATTCTCTTCAATGGATTGTGCCCCGAAGAATTCAACAAAATCAGCCGCCTTGAGAATGCAATGGAAATTTGGGATACTTTGATTGATATGCACGAAGGTACCGACTCCGTCAAGGAATCCAAGTTGGATGTGCTCCAAAGTCAACTTGACAAGTTCAAGATGAAGGATGGTGAAGGTGTTGCTGAAATGTACTCTAGGCTTGCTCTCATCACAAATGAGATTGCCGGCTTAGGAAGTGAATAGATGACCGATAGATTCATCATCAAGAAGATCCTAAGAGCCTTGGATGGGAAATATGATACCGTGTGCACATTAATCCAAATGATGCCCAACTACAAAGATCTCAAGCCAACAGAAGTAATTGGAAGGATTGTAGCTCATGAGATGTCACTTAATGATAAAGAGGAACTTCACAATAAATCAAGTGGTGCCTACAAAGCGTCATGTGAAGTCCCCACATCATCAAGTGAGAAACAAAACTTCAATGAAGAATTGAGCTTAATGGTGAAGAACTTCAACAAGTTCTACAAGAGTAGAAGCAAAGATAGAAGCTTCAAGTCAAGGTCCTACAATGACAAAAGATCTTCTAGTCAAGAGCGAAACTGCTATAATTGTGGAAGACCCGGACACTATTCCAATGAGTGTACGGCTCCCTACAAGCGAAGAGAAGATTCTCCAAAAAGAAGAAGCAAAGTATCTCCACCAAGAGAGAGAAGGAGTAGAGATGATTGTTATGAATGAAGATACTCACGGAGAAGCAAGGACTCGGAAAGGAAGGAAAAATCATCAAGGAGCTACACAAAACGAAGACATCAAGCTCATGTTGGTGAATGGGTATCCGGCTCCGACTCCGACAGCCACTCCGAGAGAAGTTATCACTCCGACTCCGAAGATACTCAAGATGAAGGTGTTGCCGGCCTAACACTTGTGTCAACCAACTCCTACGACAGATTTGACTCCCCAAATGAAGGAATTGGAAGATGCTTCATGGCCAAAGGTCCTAAGGTAACACACCCCGAGTACGTTGATTTTAATAGTGATGAAGATGACTTGTTAGGTGATGATGATTTGCTTGTTGACAACTCTAGTGATGAGTACTATGATGAAACATCAATTAATCATGCTAAAACGAATGACAATGATAAGGAGAAGATTGAGGCTCTAACTAAAGAACTAAACACTCTTAAGTTAGCTCATGAAACTATCTTCGAAGATCATCGAGAACTTTTAAGAGCTCATGAGAAATTACGCTTTGAAAAGCTCAATCTTGAGCAAGAGCATGAGTTCTTAAAAGCAATCAATGATGATCTTCACAAGAATAGTTCTTCTTACATTGCCAAGCGTTCACTATTATCCACTTACATGCCTCAAGTCAAGACTAGTAACAAGAATAAGAAAGATTCTTCCTCTAGTAGTAACAATGATCATGCTAAATCCAATATTGTTGCTTCTAGTAGTTCTCTTGATTCCACTAATGATTCTCTTAGCCAAGTTACACTTGAGCAAGAAAATAGCTTATTGAAGGGAATTATAGAGAAAGGTGTTTACAAGAGCCTTGCCGGAAGTAAGCAATTCGAGGAAATTGTGCGCAAGCAAGGAATGCACCGGAAGAATCAAGGTGTTGGTTTTGAACGAAAGTTCAATGCCAATGGAGTTGAATGGGAAGAAGATCAATACCCCAAGACAAAGTTTGTTCCTCAACAAGAGAAGTATGACACTTCTTTCAAGGGGACACAAGCTCAAGATGATCTTCCACCGCAAGACTACAAGCAAAAAGGCAAGGACAAGCTTCAAGAGGAGATTGATGCATTTGAAGAAGCTCCCAAGACCTTAGCCAAGTGGATTCCCAATACTATTTCAAGTTCCACTACATCAAGTACGACTACAACTCCAAGGATTCCCATCAAGATGGTGTGGATCCAAAAGAAGAAGAACTAGAGAGTTCTTGAGGGTGACTCCGCCAACATACTTCACTCTTATCATTTTGGCAAGAACAAGTGCAATCAACTTCCACATCTTGCACTAGTTCAAGGAGTCACAAACCCTCGTGTTGGTAAGACAAGGGACAAGGTAACCTAAAGTTTTCATGGACATCATCTTGTGTGTGCATCACTCCATGTCTATGGATATCCTTGTTTGTTCCTTGTGGGACTATCCCATGTAGGTATTGAAAGTGCAATTCACTCAAATGGATAGCTCCAAGTGATCTACATCAACATTGAGCATCCACATCTTCAACATCTACATGAAGTCATCATCGACAAAACCCAAGGTTAGTTCATCCCTCTTAGGGGGGATATCACATCTAGGGGGAGCTTTACTCTAAGACATGAGCTAAAGCAACTCTAAAGATGTGAATACAACAATGCTTTATGTAAAAGTGGTAACCCCACTTGAGCTCAAACGATGAGTATGACCTATGATCAAGTGTTCTCATTTGACTCCTAGGTCAATATACTCATATATAGATGACCTAGTCATCGCAAATTGCTTGATAGATGCTAGAATTGGTTGTGCATGCTTTGCCACATATTTCATTTGCCATCTTATTGTGTGAGCATGTTGGTTGCATATTTTACTCATTCGAGGACATCTTGTTGTTTTCATTGTTTGGCTTTCTTCTTTTGCCAAGTGGATGGACAAGAATGCCTAAGAACCTCCTCTAGCTATCTATGCTTTTCTCGTCTCAAACTCTATTCATGCTGCATCACAAAACTTGATCAAGTCAGATTCGAACCACTCTGTGTGAGGAGCGCTCGGAGTCCCCGATTCGTCGTAGACTTAAACCTCCAAAACCTCTTTATGAATCTCGGTCTGACCGATACTCCATTTCGGTCCTACCGAGTTCATTAAGTTGATCTAGGTTTTCGATCTCGGTGCAACCGATTTGAACTTTTCGGTCACACCGAGTTGCAATAACTGCACACAGTTTTGCATCTCGGTGCCACCGAGTTGTTCCACTCGGTCACACCGACAGGGTCGGGCTATATATAGTGACGGGCAAAATTTTGGAAATTTCTCCGAAACCTCTTCGCCCGCGCGATAGCCTGCTCTGCCTTCGTGGTCTCCGGACCGTCTTCTTGTCGCCAGCAGCCTCCAGTCGCTGGTCTCCGCCGCCGTCAACGGATTTCTGCCCCGCCGTTGCCGCCGTAGCGAGTCTCCGCCGAACTAGGGTATGGACTCGATCTTTGTGCTATTCTCCACTCCGATTCCTAGCACATTGTGATCATTATGATTCTTGCCATGATTGAAACACTCCTATCCAGTTAATGATCTTGTAGAATAGGTTTAATTCGAAAATTTTAGGGTTAGGTTTCCGCCGAAACCATCTCGGACCCACCGAGTTGAAAAACTCGGTCCCACCGATCTGGCTTTTGCCATTGCACAAGTGAAACTCGGTCTGACCGAGAATAACTTATCGGTGCGACCGATTTTGGAATTCTGTGAATCCCTAGCAGTCTCGGTGCCACCGAACTGTGACTCGGTCTGACCGAGTTCACTAGTTCTGGTGCCAAAACTGCTTCAGTGTCACCGAGTTTGAAAATCGGTAGATCCGACATGCTTTCTGTGGAAATCTAAAACTAAGTTTTTGAATTAACCTTTTGCAAAAATCTCTGCTTTTTGTGATGCTCATCCACTCTATCTTATCCATAGTCTATTCACAGGGTCAGCAGTCTGTGTGCAACATGTCTGATCAAAGTGACAGCCAGAATGTGTCTGAGCAGCAAATTGTGATGAGTGAGGGCACTAGCCCCTCAAGCTCTTCTGATGATGGCAGCAGGAGCACCCCCAGCAACCTGCCTAAGGCTGCCACACGTCAAAGGAAGAAGAGAACGTCTGATTCTGACGATGAAGACTATGTGGCAGAGGAAGAGGCCACATCAAAGAGAGCTGAACCAGCTCAAGGAACCAAGCCAGGGCTGAAGATCAAAAGGCCAGCAGGCAGGCAGCCCATGTCAAAGGCTAGGGCTTCAACTATGAAGCCTGCTCCCACTAAGCCCATTGCTGCTGATGGCAAGAAAATGAAAGAGAGGGTGAAAAAGACTGTAGCAAGAGTGCTTGGGAAGGCCTCCATCATGGTCGATGAGGAGGAAGAAGAAGAAGAGGTTGCTGCACCAGCACCCAAGGCAGCCAAACTCATGGGAGATGCCATAAGGTCAGGAACAGCTGCATCCAAGCCTAAGGATGCACCTAAGGCTGCATCTAAGCCTAAGAGTGCACCCAAGAGAAACACACGAAGCATCCCAGCTGCAGAAAAGAACAAGGCCCCAATGCCTGAAGCTATCGAAGAAGAGGAAGAGAGTGTCCTTAGGAAGCTCAAGCCCAAGATCCCAGACCACAACGATGCTCATCCTTGTTGGGGAACGCAGTAATTTCGAAAATTTTCCTACGCACACGCAAGATCATGGTGATGCACAGCAACGAGAGGGGAGAGTGTTGTCTACGTACCAACGCAGACCGACTGCGGAAGCGATCACACAACGTAGTGGAAGTAGTCGTACGTCTTCTTCCCGATCCGACCGATCCAAGCACCGTTACTCCGGCACCTCCGAGTTCTTAGCACACGTTCAGCTCGATGACGTTCCTCGGGCTCCGATCCAGCAAAGCGTCGAGGAAGAGTTCCGTCAGCACGACTGCGTGGTGACGATCTTGATGTACTACCGACGCAGGGCTTCGCCTAAGCACTACAATGGTATGATCGAGGTGGAATTTGGTGGCAGGGGGCACCGCACACGGCTAAGGAACGATCTCAAGGATCAACTTGTGTGTCTATGGGTGTCCCCTGCCCCCGTATATAAAGGATGGAGGGAGGGGGGCTGGCCGGCCAGAGATAGGGAGGCGCAGGAGGAGTCCTACTCCTACCGGGAGTAGGACTCCCCCCTCCAATCCTAGTCCAACTAGGAATCCTTGAAGGAGAGAGGGAGAGAGGTGGCCGGCCCCTCTCCTAGTCCTAATAGGACTAGGGAGAGGGGGGAGGCGCAGCCCTATGTGGGCTGCCCTCTCACCTTTCCACTAAGGCCCATGTTGGCCCATTTGGCTCCCGGGGGGTTCCGGTAACCCTCCCGGTAATCCGGTAAAATCCCGATTTCACCCGGAACACTTCCGATGTCCAAACATAGGCTTCCAATATATCAATCTTTACGTCTCGACCATTTCGAGACTCCTCGTCATGTCCGTGATCTCATCCGGGACTCCGAACAACCTTCGGTACATCAAAATGTATAAACTCATAATAACTGTCATCGTAACGTTAAGCGTGCGGACCCTACGGTTCGAGAACAATGTAGACATGACCGAGACACGTCTCCGGTCAATAACCAATAGCGGGACCTGGATGCCCATATTGGCTCCTACATATTCTACGAAGATCTTTATCGGTCAGACCGCATAACAACATACGTTGTTCCTTTTGTCATCGGTATGTTACTTGCCCGAGATTCGATCGTCGGTATCCAATACCTAGTTCAATCTCGTTACCGGCAAGTCTCTTTACTCGTTCCGTAATACATCATCTCACAACTAACATATTAGTTGCAGTGCTTGCAAGGCTTATGTGATGTGCATTACCGAGAGGGCCCAGAGATACCTCTCCGACAATCGGAGTGACAAACCCTAATCTCGAAATACGCCAACCCAACATCTACCATTGGAGACACCTGTAGTACTCCTTTATAATCACTCAGTTACGTTGTGACGTTTGGTAGTACCCAAAGTGTTCCTCCGGTAAACGGGAGTTGCATAATCTCATAGTTATAGGAACATGTATAAGTCATGAAGAAAGCAATAGCAACATACTAAACGATCGGATGCTAAGCTAATGGAATGGGTCATGTCAATCAGATCATTCAACTAATGATGTGACCTCGTTAATCAAATAACAACTCTTTGTTCATGGTTAGGAAACATAACCATCTTTGATTAACGAGCTAGTCAAGTAGAGGCATACTAGTGACACTCTGTTGGTCTATGTATTCACACATGTATTATGTTTCCGGTTAATACAATTCTAGCATGAATAATAAACATTTATCATGATATAAGGAAATAAATAATAACTTTATTATTGCCTCTAGGGCATATTTCCTTCAGTCTCCCACTTGCACTAGAGTCAATAATCTAGTTCACATCGCCATGTGATTTAACAGCAATAGTTCACATCACCATGTGATTAACACCCATAGTTCATATCGTCATGTGACCAACACTCAAAAGGTTTACTAGATTCAGTAATCTAGTTCACATATCTATGTGATTAACACCCAAAGAGTACTAAGGTGTGATCATGTTTTGCTTGTGAGATAATTTTAGTCAACGGGTGTGTCACATTCAGATCCGTAAGTATTTTGCAAATTTCTATGTCAACAATGCTCTGCATGGAGCTACTCTAGCTAATTGCTCCCACTTTCAATATGTATCCAGATTGAGACTTAGAGTCATCTAGATTTGTGTCAAAACTTGTATCGGCGTAACCCTTTACGACGAACCTTTTGTCACGTCCATAATCGAGAAACATATCCTTATTTCACTAAGGATAATTCTGACCGCTGTCCAGTGATCTACTCCTAGATCACTATTGTACTCCCTTGCCAAATCAGTGCAGGGTATACAATAGATCTGGTAAACAGCATGGCATACTTTATAGAACCTATGAATGATGCATAGGGAATGACTTTCATTCTCTTTCTATCTTCTGCCGTGGTCGGGCTTTGAGTCTTTACTCAACTTCACACCTTGTAACACAGGCAAGAAACCTTTTCTTTGGCTGTTCCATTTTGAACTACTTCAAAATCTTGTCAAGGTATGTACTTATTGAAAAACTTATCAAGCGTCTTGATCTATCTCTATAGATCTTGAAGCTCAATATGTAAGTAGCTTTACCGAAGTCTTTCTTTGAAAAAACTCCTTTCAAACACTCCTTTATGCTTTACAGAATGATTCTACATTATTTCCGATCAACTTTATCAGAAATGCTGTAGTGCTCCCACTCACTTTATTGTAAATACAGGCTTCACCGCAAGTCTGTATAAAACTATATGCTTTGATCAACTCATCAAAGCGTATATTCCAACTCCGAGATGTTTGCACCAGTCCACAGATAGATCGCTGGAGCTTGCATATTTAGTTAACACCTTTAGGATCGACAAAACCTTCTAGTTGCATCGTATACAACTCTTCTTTAGCAAATCCATTAAGGAATGCAGTTTTGTTTATCCATTTGCCAGATTTCATAAAATGCGGCAATTGCTAACATGATTCGGACAGATTTAAGCATAGATACGAGTGAGAAAATCTCATCGTAGTCAACACCTTGAACTTGTCGAAAACCTTTTGCGACAATTCTAGCTTTGTAGATAGTAACACTACTATCAGCGTCCGTCTTCCTCTTGAAGATCCATTTATTCTCAATTGCTTGCCGATCATCAGGCAAGTCAACCAAAGTCCATACTTTGTTCTTATACATGGATCATATCTCAGATTTCATGGCTTCAAGCCACTTTGCGGAATCTGGGCTCACCATCGCTTCTTCATAGTTCGTAGGTTCATCATGATCTAGTAGCATGACTTCCAGAAAAGGATTACCGTACCACTCTGGCGCAGATCTTACTCTGGTTGATCTACGAGGTTCAGTAGTATCTTGTTCTGACGTTTCATGATCATCATCATTAGCTTCCTCACTAACTGGTGTAGGTGTCACAGAAACAGTTTTCTGTGATGTGCTACTTTCCAACAAGGGAGCAGGTACAGTTACCTCGTCAAGTTCTACTTTCCTCCTACTCACTTCTTTCGAGAGAAACTCCTTCTCCAGAAAGTTTCCGAATTTTTAGCAACAAAAGTCTTGCCTTCGGATCTGTGATAGAAGGTGTATCCAATAGTTTCCTTTGGATATCCTATGAAGACGCACTTCTCCGATTTGAGTTTGAGATTATCAGGATGAAACCTTTTCATATAAGCATCGCAACCCCAAACTTTAAGAAACGACAGCTTAGGTTTCTTGCCAAACCATAGTTCACACGGTGTCGTCTCAACGGATTTATATGGTGCCCTATTTAACGTGAATGCAGCTGTCTCTAATGCATGACCCCAAAAACGATAGTGGTAAATCGGTAAGAAACATCATATATTGCACTATATCCAATAAAGTACGGTTATGACGTTCGGACACACCATTATGTTGTGGTGTTCCAGGTGGCTTGAGTAGTGAAACTATTTCACATTGTTTTTAACTGAAGACCAAACTCGTAACTCAAATACTCTTCTCTATGATCAGATCATAGAAACTTTATTTTCTTGTTACGATGATTTTTCACTTCACTCTGAAATTCTTTGAACTTTTCAAATGTTTCAGACTTATGTTTCATCAAGTAGATATACTCATATCTGCTCAAATCATCTGTGAAGATCAGAAAATAATGATACCTGTCGCGAGCCTCAATATTCATCGGACCACATACATCAGTATGTATGATTTCCAACAAATCTTTTGCTTGCTCCATTTTTCCGGAGAACGGCGTTTTAGTCATCTTGCCCAAAAGGCATGGTTTACAAGCATCAAGTGATTCATAATCAAGTGATTCCGAAAGCCCATCAGTATGGAGTTTCTTCATGCGCTTTACACCAATATGACTTAAACGGTAGTGCCACAAATAAGTTGCACTATCATTATTAACTTTGCATCTTTTGGTTTCAATATTATGAATATGTGTATTATTAAGATCGAGATCCAATGAACTGTTTTCATTGGGTGTTTAACCATATTAGGTTTTATTCATGTAAACAGAACAACAATTTATTCTCTTACTTAAATGAATAACCGTATTACAATAAACATGATCAAATCATATTCACGTTCAACGCAAACACCAAATAACACTTATTTAGGTTCAACACTAATCCCGAAATTATAGGGAGTGTGCGATGATGATCATATCAATCTTGGAACCACTTCCAGCACACATCGTCACTTCACCCTTAACTAGTCTCTGTTTATTCTGCAACTCCCGTTTCGAGTTACTAAACTTAGCAACTGAACTAGTATCAAATACTAAGGGTTTGCTATAAACACTAGTAAAGTACACATCAATAACATGTATATCAAATATACTTATGTTCACTTTGCCATCCTTCTTATCCGCCAATCACTTGGGGTAGTTCCGCTTCCAGTGACCAGTCCCTTTGCAGTAGAAGCACTTAGTCTCAGGCTTAGGATCAGACTTGGGCTTCTTCACTTGAGCAGCAACTTGCTTGCCGTTCTTCTTGAAGTTCCCCTTCTTCCCTTTGCCCTTTTCTTGAAACTAGTGGTCTTGTCAACCATCAACACTTGATGTTTTTCTTGATTTCTACCTTCGTTGATTTCAGCATCATGAAGAGCTTGGGAGTTGTTTCTGTTATCCCTTGCATATTATAGTTCATCGCGAAGTTCTACTAACTTGGTGATGGTGACTAGAGAATTCTGTCAATCACTATCTTATCTGGAAGATTAACTCCCACTTGATTCAAGCGATTGTAGTACCCAGACGATCTGAGCACATGCTCACTAGTTGAGCGATTCTCCTCCATCTTTTAGCTATAGAACTTGCTGGAGACTTCATGTCTCTCAACTCGGGTATTTGCTTGAAATATTAACTTCAACTCCTGGAACATCTCATATGGTCCATGACGTTCAAAACGTCTTTGAAGTCCCGATTCTAAGCCGTTAAGCATGGTGCACTAAACTATCAAGTAGTCATCATATTGAGCTAGCCAAACGTTCATAACGTCTGCATCTGCTCCTGCAATAGGTCTGTCACCTAGCGGTGCATCAAGGACATAATTCTTCTGTCCAGCAATGAGGATAAACCTCAGATCACGGATCCAATCCGCATCATTGCTACTAACATCTTTCAACATAATTTTCTCTAGGAACATATCAAAATAAAACGCAGGGAAGCAACAATGCGAGCTATTGATCTACAACATGATTTGCAAAATACTACCAGGACTAAGTTCATGATAAATTTAAGTTCAATTTAATCATATTACTTAAGAACTCCCACTTAGATAGACATCCCTCTAATCCTCTAAGTGATCACGTGATCCAAATCAACTAAACCATAACCGATCATCACGTGAGATGGAGTAGTTTTCAATGGTGAACATCGTTATGTTGATCATATCTACTATATGATTCACGCTCGACCTTTCGGTCTCCGTGTTCCGAGGCCATATCTGTATATGCTTGGCTCGTCAAGTATAACCTGAGTATTCTGCGTGTGCAACTGTTTTGCACCCGTTGTATTTGGACGTAGAGCTTATCACACCCGATCATCACGTGGTGTCTGGGCACGAAGAACTTTGGCAACGGTGCATACTCAGGGAGAACACTTCTTGATAATTTAGTGAGAGATCATCTTATAATGCTACCGTCAATCAAAGCAAGATAAGATGCATAAAAGGATAAACATCACATGCAATCAATATAAGTGATATGATATGGCCATCATCATCTTGTGCTTGTGATCTCCATCTCCGAAGCACCGTCATGATCACCATCGTCACCGGCGCGACACCTTGATCTTCATCGTAGCATCGTTGTCGTCTCGCCAATCTTATGCTTCCACGACTATTACTACCGTTTAGTAATCTAGTAAAGCATTACATCGCGATTGCATTGCATACAATAAAGCGACAACCATATGGCTCCTGCCAGTTGTCGATAACTTAGTTACAAAACATGATCATCTCATACAATAAAATCAGTATCATGCCTTGACCATATCACATCACAACATACCCTGCAAAAACAAGTTAGACGTCCTCTACTTTGTTGTTGCAAGTTTTACGTGGCTGCTACGGGCTTAAGCAAGAACCAATCTCACCTACGCATCAAAACCACAACGATAGTTCGTCAAATAGACTCCGTTTTAACCTTCTCAAGGACCGGGCGTAGCCACACTTGGTTCAACTAAAGTTGGAGAGACAGTCTTCCGCAAGCCATCTATGTGCAAAGCACGTCGAGGGAACCGGTCTCGCGTAAGAGTACGCGTAAGGTTGGTCCAGATCGTCTCACCCAACAATACCGCCGAACCAAAGTATGACATGCTGGTAGGCAGTATGACTTGTATCGCCCACAACTCACTTGTGTTCTACTCGTGCATATAACATCAAACCATAAAACCTCGGCTCTGATACCACTGTTGGGGAACGCAGTAATTTCAAAAATTTTCCTACGCACACGCAAGATCATGGTGATGCACAGCAACGAGAGGGGAGAGTGTTGTCTACGTACCAACGCAGACCGACTGCGGAAGCGATCACACAACGTAGTGGAAGTAGTCGTACGTCTTCTTCCCGATCCGACCGATCCAAGCACCGTTACTCCGGCACCTCCGAGTTCTTAGCACACGTTCAGCTCGATGACGTTCCTCGGGCACCGATCCAGCAAAGCGTCGAGGAAGAGTTCCGTCAGCACGACGGCGTGGTGACAATCTTGATGTACTACCGACGCAGGGCTTCGCCTAAGCACTACAATGGTATGATCGAGGTGGAATTTGGTGGCAGGGGGCACCGCACACGGCTAAGGAACGATCTCAAGGATCAACTTGTGTGTCTATGGGTGTCCCCTGCCCCCGTATATAAAGGATGGAGGGAGGGGGGCTGGCCGGCCAGAGATAGGGAGGCGCAGGAGGAGTCCTACTCCTACCGGGAGTAGGACTCCCCCCTCCAATCCTAGTCCAACTAGGAATCCTTGAAGGAGAGAGGGAGAGAGGTGGCCGGCCCCTCTCCTAGTCCTAATAGGACTAGGGAGAGGGGGGGAGGCGCAGCCCTATGTGGGCTGCCCTCTCACCTTTCCACTAAGGCCCATGTTGGCCCATTTGGCTCCCGGGGGGTTCCGGTAACCCTCCCGGTAATCCGGTAAAATCCCGATTTCACCCGGAACACTTCCGATGTCCAAACATAGGCTTCCAATATATCAATCTTTACGTCTCGACCATTTCGAGACTCCTCGTCATGTCCGTGATCTCATCCGGGACTCCGAACAACCTTCGGTACATCAAAATGTATAAACTCATAATAACTGTCATCGTAACGTTAAGCGTGCGGACCCTACGGTTCGAGAACAATGTAGACATGACCAAGACACGTCTCCGGTCAATAACCAATAGCGGGACCTGGATGCCCATATTGGCTCCTACATATTCTACGAAGATCTTTATCGGTCAGACCGCATAACAACATACGTTGTTCCTTTTGTCATCGGTATGTTACTTGCCCGAGATTCGATCGTCGGTATCCAATACCTAGTTCAATCTCGTTACCGGCAAGTCTCTTTACTCGTTCTGTAATACATCATCTCACAACTAACATATTAGTTGCAGTGCTTGCAAGGCTTATGTGATGTGCATTACCGAGAGGGCCCAGAGATACCTCTCCGACAATCGGAGTGACAAACCCTAATCTCGAAATACGCCAACCCAACATCTACCATTGGAGACACCTGTAGTACTCCTTTATAATCACTCAGTTACGTTGTGACGTTTGGTAGTACCCAAAGTGTTCCTCCGGTAAACGGGAGTTGCATAATCTCATAGTTATAGGAACATGTATAAGTCATGAAGAAAGCAATAGCAACATACTAAACGATCGGATGCTAAGCTAATGGAATGGGTCATGTCAATCAGATCATTCAACTAATGATGTGACCTCGTTAATCAAATAACAACTCTTTGTTCATGGTTAGGAAACATAACCATCTTTGATTAACGAGCTAGTCAAGTAGAGGCATACTAGTGACACTCTGTTGGTCTATGTATTCACACATGTATTATGTTTCCGGTTAATACAATTCTAGCATGAATAATAAACATTTATCATGATATAAGGAAATAAATAATAACTTTATTATTGCCTCTAGGGCATATTTCCTTCAATCCTATGGCTGAGGATATGAAGCTCAGGAGAGATTCAGGGCTGAGGAACTGGAGAGAAGCAGATCTGTATGCTTCTAGGAGAAGGACTGCCGTGGATTACAGATTTCATACCAAGGAGCAGCAGGATTTCTATGAGACTGTTTTTCTTGACAAGAAGCCAATTGTTTGTGACATGAGATGGGTCGACTGGACCTACATCAAGGACAATGAAGAGCACTACCTCGGTGTCTTTGACAGCTTTAGTGCATGTGGAGTTGCAAACTTTGTTGGGCAGAAGCTCACAAAGTGGAACGAGGAGCTGATCATGCAATTCTACTCCACAGCACACTTTTATCCGGATAGCAGGATCACATGGATGTCTGAAGGTACAAGGTACCAATCCATTGTGGAAGAATGGGCGAAGTTGATCAATGCCCCAGAGGAGCAAGCTGATGACTTGGACATCTATGCCAAGA
This sequence comes from Triticum monococcum, assembly GCA_034509565.1. Classification (NCBI taxonomy): domain Eukaryota; kingdom Viridiplantae; phylum Streptophyta; class Magnoliopsida; order Poales; family Poaceae; genus Triticum; species Triticum monococcum. Next base: position 22,734,532 of record CM067847.1, read on the forward strand.
AAAAGATGGATCACAACTCCATGTCCAACATGTACAAGGAGATCCCGAATGAAGCGCTTGACACGTTCAAGTTTGGCTCTGTGCACTATCTGCTCTCAGGATTGCCTACGATCAACTGGATCCTTAGGCACACCCTTCTGCCCAAATCTGGAGATCACAAGATGATCAGAGGTCACGCGATCAACTTGCTTCATGTATTTGACGTGCCTCAGAAATTCAAGGTCATGAGTCTCATTGTGGAAACAATCAAGAGGACAGCTGCAGACCAGAAGAGGAGTTGTGGGTATGCCCCACAGATTCACGAGCTCATCAACTCCAAGATGGGCACGGGCGTGTATTTATTGGATAAGGAACACCTGCCCATCCGTCCAGATTTTGAGGATAACCAAGTGGTTATGACTGAAAATAAACCCTCATCTGCACATGCACAAGCTCAGAAGGAGAAGGCGAAGAAGGAGAAAGCTGCCAGGATGCCTACTCAAGCGGAGGCATCTGAATACTTCTTGAAGACCAAACAAGAGCAGCTCGGTTACCTGATAGCGTCCACCCTGCGTATTGAGCAAGGACTTGCCACCCTGACTCAGAACCAGGCGAGCCTCGAGAGGATCATGGAACAGAGATTCTATGACATGGACATCAAGGTGACAGAAATACAGACCGCCGTGGAGCAGCTTCAGGAGGACATGAATGAGAGGAGAGGCAGGACCACAACTGATGCTTTTGCCAGGGTGCCACGAGGTCCGAGGTCATCTGCACTGCCAGTTGCTGACACCAGAGCCACAACGTCTGCACCAGCTACAGCCTCCGTTCCACCAACTCCCGCATCCACTTCAACCTCGACTCCGACCACTTCTACTGAAGGCTTCGTCCTTGGCTTGCTCCGGACTCCACCACCACCTGAAGATCAATCCTGAGCGTCAACTTAGCACTATGCATTTTCTAGGAACTTTTTGGTAACTTGTTGCCAAAGGGGGAGAAGATGTATAGATCATAGGCTTCGAGAGAGAGAGTGTTGCTTTTCTCTCTTGTTTTATTTGGTGGTTTTTCGAACTTTGTTTGCTTGTGTGTGAGATACTACGTCCTTATGCTTGTGAGACATCGATGATCATGTGTTTGATCATAAGCTACACTTAATGTTTGCTTAATGCTTGCTAAATATTATCATTCTATCTATCGTTTGTGATCATTCACTATTCTTGGTGATGAGTGCATGTATTTCAATCTTATCATTTTTTAGCGCTCCACCAAGATGTATGTGACATGGAAGAGTAACCCATGATTCTAACTCCATGTGCATTTGCAGTCCAAAGCAAATATTAAATATGCACAAATTTAGGGGGAGCTCTTATTTTTCACATACTTCTCAAAGCGACGATATATTTCATGCTTATTATCATTTGTCGAAGCTTTGATCTATATGTTGTCATCAATTACCAAAAAGGGGGAGATTGAAAGTGCAACTATCCCTAGGTGGTTTTGGTAATTCATAACAACATATAGCTCATTGAGCTAATGCTATTCCAAGATGATTATTTCAGGAAAGCTCAATGATTGGCATGGCATGGATGGTGAAAGTGGAACCCTCAAAATGCTAAGGACAAAGGATTGGCTCAAGCTCAAAAGTTCAAGACTCTTCATTTTATATTTTAGTGATCCAAGATCACATTGAGTCTTTAGGAAAAGCCAATACTATCAAGGAGGGATGAGGTGTTGCTTAATGAGCCTCTTGCTTTATGTGCTTAGTGATATGCTCCAAAATCCTCAACCACCTTTCCATATCCACAAATGACCTAAACCCTAAGACAAACTCGGTCATACCGATTCTGTCAATCCGGCGCCACCGAGTTTCACTTGTCATTTGCCACTGCCAAACCCTAGCAATTCGGTCCTACCGATAAGGTTCTCGGTCTCACCGAGATGGGCTTGCAAACTCTCTGTTTCCCTTTCGTAACTTTTCGGTCTCACCGAAAGAGCGAATCGGTCCCACCGAGAATGCAAGGTAAACTATATGTTTCCTTCTTGTAACTTTTCGGTCTCACCGAAAGAGCAAGTCGGTCCCACCGAGTTTGCCTGACCAACTCTCTGGTTAGCTAATTGCCGAACTCGGTCTCACCGAGTTTGTGCAATCGGTCTCACCGAGATTACGTTATGCCCAAACCCTAACCGAATCGGTCCTACCGAGTTGCATCTCAGTCCCACCGAGATTCCTAACGGTCACTAGGTTTACCATTTCGGTCAGACCGAGTTTTCTGATTCGGTCCCATCGAGATTGGTAGATTGTGTGTAACGGTTGGATTTTGTGTGGAGGCTATATATACCCCTCCACCACCTCTTCATTCAGAGAGAGAGCCATCAGAACACATACACCATTCCTACTCATATGTTCTGAGAAAGAACCACCTACTCATGTGTTGAGACCAAGATATTCCATTCCTACCATATGAATCTTGATCTCTAGCCTTCCCCAAGTTGCTTTCCACTCAAATCTTCTTTCCACCAGATCCAAATCCTATGAGAGAGAGTTGAGTGTTGGGGAGACTATCATTTGAAGCACAAGAGCAAGGAGTTCATCATCAACACACCATTTGTTACTTCTTGGAGAGTGGTGTCTCCTAGATTGGCTAGGTGTCACTTGGGAGCCTCCGACAAGATTGTGGAGTTGAACCAAGGAGTTTGTAAGGGCAAGGAGATCGCCTACTTCGTGAAGATCTACCGCTAGTGAGGCAAGTCCTTCGTGGGCGATGGCCATGGTGGAATAGACAAGGTTGCTTCTTCGTGGACCCTTCGTGGGTGGAGCCCTCCGTGGACTCGCGCAACCGTTACCCTCCATGGGTTGAAGTCTCCATCAACGTGGATGTAGGATAGCACCACCTATCCGAACCACGGGAAAACATCTGTGTCTCCAATTGCGTTTGAATCCTCGAAACCCTTACCTTTACATTCTTGCAAGTTGCATGCTTTACTTTCCGCTGCCAATAAACTCTTTGCATGCTTGCTTGAATTGTGTGATGATTGCTTGACTTGCTCTAAGATAGCTAAAATCCGCTAAGAACTAAATTGGGAAAAGGCTAAGTTTTTAATTGGTCAAGTAGTCTAATCACCCCCCTCTAGACATACTTTCGATCCTACATCATGGCAATTGTAGTTGTCAACAATGCTCGTTCTGCTAATTGAGCATCCGCAACTTCACTTTTTTATGGACTCACCTGTGTATGACGTCGATGGCAGGTACATGGGTGCTGCCTGATGCCACGTGCTGCATGAAGGCTCTGCATTTTCACCCGTCATAACTCGTGAGTCCTTTTGCTAGTTTTTTTGCATGTTCATTTTTCATGTCCACAGCAGTATGTGCTCTTTTTTTGTTTTGCATTTCCTTGATTAGCCATACTAGCTAGTTGAAGTTGGCTACCCGTACATTTGTCAGTGTTAGCGCCTTGTGACTGAACTTGCCACGGGGCCCCCCTAAGAGTGTTTTGGTCATAAGAACCTGCGAAAAAATGATAGTGTATGACATAAGTAGAACGTCATCTTCATCGTTGCGAAGATGGCAACTGTTCTCCTCTTTTGTTATCACGCATCATACCTACGCCTGCATACTGTTCTAGTAGTGGCAGCAACAGCCCTACAGAGATGAGTTGACTGTACTCTGATGCATGCCAAGGGGGCGTTTCTGGCCTTTGAGAATCCCAAGCATCAGCGCCATCTTTGTGATTCATTCTTTCCGTGTCTCGCTTCTTTCCGATGTGTTCTCAATCACTGGATGAACAAGAAGGCATCAACAATCCACAAGAATTGTATTCTTCTGCTGCTTGCACATAGAAGATAGGGATGGCAAGCAACAGGTCAAAATAGGTGGCAGCTACTGACAACGAAAGGTGGCAATTGTCGTTATACACAAGTGGCAATTAATTTTTCCCACCCCCTTCATTCCAAAAATTGTCCTTCCTGCCCTTTTTTAGGGATTTCTACTCATCCATTTCATACCCAACTACTTGCGTCAATTAAACTATGAACTTAAGTTAATCTCAAACGTAGTACATGGCAGATCTGGTGTATTCTGCCTGGCAATTGCGAATATACATTGAACCATGCAGTGTTCTACCCCTATAGCATGGACCCAGTACAAGATCGGGAGATTTTCAGCCTTAAGGATGAGAAGGATGAGATCGGGAGATTTCACCTGGTTTTAGATGATCGTCTCTGGAGGGCTGGGTTGGAGTGGGGGGCTGGGGGTGGGGAGGGTTGGGGTGTGGTTTGCGGTGGGAGCAACCTACGGATCTGCCCTGGTTGCCATGTGTTGGGGAACATAGTAATTTCAAAAAATTTCCTACGCACACGCAAGATCAAGGTGATGTATAGCAACGAGGGGAGAGTGTGATCTACGTACCCTAGTAGATCGACAACGGAAGCGTTTGGTTGATGTAGTCGTACGTCTTCACGGCCCGACTGATCAAGCACCGAAACTACGGCACCTCCGAGTTTTAGCACACGTTCAGCTCGATGACTATCCCCGGACTCCGATCCAGCAAAGTCTCGGGGAAGAGTTCCGTTAACACGACGGCGTGGTGACAATCTTGATGTACTACTATCGCATGGCTTCGCCTAAGCACCGCTACAATATTATCGAGGACTATGGTGGCAGGGGGCGCCGCACACGGCTAAGAATAAGATCACGTGGATCAACTTGTGTGTCTCTGGGGTTCCCCTGCCTCCGTATATAAAGGATCAAGGGGGGGGGGTGCGGCCGGCCTAGGAGAGGTGCACTAGGAGGAGTCCTACTCCCTCTGGGAGTAGGATTCCCCCCCCCCCAATCCTAGTTGGAATAGGATTCGCAGAGGGGGGAAAAGAGAGAGGGGGGCCGGCCCCCTCTCCTTATCCTATTCGGACCAGGGGAGGGGAGGGGCGCGCGGCCCATCTTGGGCAGCCCCTTCTCTTTTCCACTAAAGCCCACTAAGGCCCATATAGCTCCTGGGGGGTTCCGGTAACCTCCCGGTACTCCGGTAAAATCCCGATTTCACCCGGAACACTTCCGATATCCAAACATAGGCTTCCAATATATCAATCTTTATGTATCAACCATTTCGAGACTCCTCGTCATGTCTGTGATCACATCCGGGACTCCGAACAACCTTCGGTACATCAAAACGTATAAACTCATAATATAACTGTCATCGAAACCTTAAGCGTGCGGACCCTACGGGTTCGAGAACAATGTAGACATGACCGAGACACGTCTCCGGTCAATAACCAATAGCGGGACCTGGATGCTCATATTGGCTCCTACATATTCTACGAAGATCTTTATCGGTCAGACCGCATAACAACATACGTTGTTCCCTTTGTCATCGGTATGTTACTTGCCCGAGATTCGATCATCGGTATCCAATACCTAGTTCAATCTCGTTACCGGCAAGTCTCTTTACTCGTTCCGTAATACATCATCTCGTAACTAACTCATTAGTTGCATTGCTTGCAAGGCTTAAGTGATGTGCATTACCGAGAGGGCCTAGAGATACCTCTCCGACGATCGGAGTGACAAATCCTAATCTCGAAATACGTCAACCCAACATGTACCTTTGGAGACACCTATAGAGCACCTTTATAATCACCCAGTTACGTTGTGACGTTTGGTAGCACACAAAGTGTTCCTCCGGCACACGGGAGTTACATAATCTCATAGTCATAGGAACATGTATAAGTCATGAAGAAAGCAATAGCAACATACTAAAGGATCGGGTGCTAAGCTAATGGAATGGGTCATGTCAATCAGATCATTCAACTAATGATGTGATCCCGTTAATCAAATGACAACTCTTTGTCCATGGTTAGGAAATATAACCATCTTTGATTAACGAGCTAGTCAAGTAGAGGCATACTAGTGACACTCTGTTTGTCTATGTATTCACACATGTATTATGTTTCTGGTTAATCCAATTCTAGCATGAATAAAAAACCTTTATCATGATATAAGGAAATAAATAATAACTTTATTATTGCCTCTAGGGCATATTTCCTTCACCATGGCAACAGAGATGGCCGGCGACGGAGGTCGGGGTTCGAGAGGTGGGGGATGATGGCGGCAGACGAGAGAGGGGATGGATCGGAGGCCGGGAACGGCTAGGTCGTGCGGGCAGCGGGTCGTCTGGCCCGGACGGGGCAGTGCGGGCGGGGTTGCCACACACCAGACGTGCGGCCCGTGCTTTTGTGCGCGCGGACGTGGTCGTGCGGGCCGGTTTCCGTCCATGCCACACGAGGCGTGCGGGCGGGTTCCCGTCCATGCCACACGTGTGGCAGTTATTTGGGCCCCAAAGCTAAGGTTCTTTTTGCAAAACTGCAATTGCACTGTGCCCGAGCCAACAATTTTGGGACGGAGGGACTCGTATATGGAGCTTACAACTAGGGGTGGAAACGGATCGGATGCGGATCCAATAGTGCTCTTACCATTTCCATTTTCATATTTTTAAAACGAGAATCCGAATACGAATGTTATCGGATACGGATGCGGCTCGGATATTATTCGAATACGGATATGTATCGGATATTTTCTTGATTCGGAACGGATACGAATAATATCAATATATTGCTTAAGTAAATTAGTCGATAGCTATGTGACCTAAAATAATCAACTTGTGACATACAATAAGTCAATGATAAATAGGTTTATGAACAAATACTATTGTAATGCATAATAATTTATAAGTTTAATCATATAAAGAGTAAAATTTGACCATTTATTTGGCTTTTATGTTGGATAATTGGAATATTGGGCCTAGAATTTTCAAAATTACCTCCCATAATCTTATTCGGATACGGATATATCCACTTCCATATCCATATTTGTGTTAAAATCTCCTACCATATTTTAATTTTTATTTGTGTAATAAATTCGGATACGGATAATTTCCATTTTCATTTTGGTTCGGATGCGGATGTTCGAATAAGAATAGGCATTTTCTCGAATACGAATATCGGATATTTCAGATTATCTGCTACCACTTTCCACCCCTACTTACAAGCCTCTTCACATGGCGCATTCTGGATCTTCTGCAACTACTAGTTGCGTCTGGAGGCCACTACGAAGTCCAATCCTTGCCACTTAAGAGCATCCCAGCCGTTTGGCTTCCCAGCGCATCCGGCGAATGCCTCTTTGACGTTTGCACCGACGGTTTTTTCGCCCTGGGGGCGATCGAGTTTCCAGCCGTGCCCCCAGGTTTCGGCCCCTAGACGCACAAAAATTCAAACTTGTCTTTCCCGCTGCTAAAAAAAGCCACAGGTTCAGCGATTATCATCCCACAAGTCGGCGACCATCATCCCACAAGCCGGCGACCATCATGCCACAGGTCGGCCATCAAAACATAACCAAAAGTTCGGTGATCAAAAGGAAGGAATCGTAGACATGGAACACATCAAACGGCAGGCTCCTCTGCCGTGGGACTGGTCGGGGTGACCGTCGGCGTGGCTTCAATGCTCGGGCTCGGCATCTGGGTGGGTGTGGCTTCAGTGCTCGGGCTCGGCGTCGGCATCGGCATCATCGAGGGCGTAGGGGTGGTGGTCGCGTACGTCGGTCCGGGCATCTGGTTCAAGATGAGGTCGCGCTTCGCCAGGTACCACGCCTTCACCTGCTCGTCCATCGTCGACGTGTCTGCCGCCATCAAGAACGCCAAGTCGGTGTTCCTCTTCTTCGCGGCCACGTTCGTCCTGAGAAGGTCGAGCTTGACGTCCTGCTTCGTCATCAACACTGACCACTTCGCGTCGGACTTCTCCTCCCTCTTGGCAGTGATATTCTTGGCGTCGGCGATGCACTGCCGGATCGATGATTGCAGCCGTTCGGTAGATGGTGCCGCATTGAAGCCGGAGGGGGCGGCACGCGACGGCGCGCCATGCGTGAAGGTGATCTTGGGGTTGAAGCCACCATGCGCGTCACAGTTGGAGTAGCTAGGCGAGGGCGCATACCCCCAGAGTGGCGGAGAGAAGTTGTCCGGCGAAGCGATGCTCTGCTGGCTCCCCCACGCGGCTTGTGGGCAGTGGCCGGGCGGAAGGTTCATCATCCCTGCGCGAGACACCTCTCCCTGCTCTGCCGCCGCCGCGTCCCTGGCCTTCTTCATGATGAGCAGGTTCCGTTGGTCGGCGGTGACCGCCTCCGTCCCGGCGATCTACGTCGGCCTTCCACTCGGCGTTCGACATGCTGGGGGGCCTTGCCATGGGCTTCCTCTGCCTTGGCTGGACGGCGCCATCAGTGGCTAGGCGAGGGGCCGCATATTTCTTCGGCGGCATTGCGGGCGGATCTGGGGAAGAATGGAGGGAACGGCGGGGGGAGAAGGGAGGGACAAGGGGGAAATGGAGGGAAAGGGGAAGAAAATGGCAGGAAATTGGCCGGTGTCGCCGACGGCGCGGCCCGCATGCCTTCTAGCTTCAGCCGGCGCCCCTCGATGCGCTGGGTTCGGCTTGGGTTCATCGGCTGTTATTTCGGTCCAAACCGGTGATAAACAATGATCTGGGAGCGTGACTGGGCTGATTTTTCGCCACCGGCGCTAAAAAAGACGCCCAGGGGAGCCTGTTGGAGGTACGAGTGGAGATCCTCTAACTCTTGATTCGATTCGTAGCAGTTCAGATGCCAGAGTGCCCATACTCCAAATACAGATACAGTGTCATTTTCTGGTCACTTCCCTTCTTCCTCCAAGCCTGGCTCGTACTTGGTCGGCAGCACGCCCTTCAGAAGCAGGTGACCGATCGAAGCACAATCTCGAGCAACCAGTGTCTTTGATCCTGTGGGGAGATTCGTGCAGGCATTGTGGTTTTGGAACATTGCAACCATGATTGGGATTCCAGCAGATGACCTGTAGATTTACACGATAGTACACGAAGAGGCAGACTAGATTGCATCTATCTATATACTCCTTGATTCATATTACTTGTCTATGTATATAGACACGTTTTAGTAACTAAATACATACATATCTAGAGAAATTTAAGACAAGTAGTAATATGGATCGGAGGGAGTAGTAAAAAAAGAAGTGGGGAAGTGTTATACATATCTAAATACATACATATGTTTATTTTCGTTTTTCCATTGTTGAAACCAAAAATTCCCAAATTTTTAATTTGATTTTTTTACCCTCACATGTGTGGTTTTTTTATTATGATCATGGCATTTTAATAACTAAAACATGGAATTTTTTCTTACTTAGAGGATGACAATTTTATTATCAAGAGCATTGTAATTTTAATAATTAATAACATGGCATATTTTATAAAGAGGATGGCATTTTTAATTATAAGAGGATGGAATTTATTATAAAGAGTATGATGTTTTTTTATTGTAAGAGGAGTGCATTTTTAGTATTGGAAGATGCCATTTCTTTATGAAGACATTTTTTATAAATCGGCCATGCATGATTTTTATATGATGTCATTTTTCCTTTTTTTGTGTACTAGTTGTTATACATAAAATACTTTTGAGATGTGGTAGTTTTTTGTTTGTCATTTCTTCCCTTTTCTATGTAAATGGGCTGCAAGGCTTGGCAAAAGACCTGACTTGGGCTGGTCTGGTTCGTCTGGCTAATCGATCGCTAGCGTGAGTCCATGAGACGGCTCGGGAGGTGATAGTGAGCCCAGATCGGACGATCGATGCGGAGGTGTCCCTCCGAGTCGGGTTAGTGCTTGATCTGAGTCCATCACCGAGTCGTGGTTTACTACTCTATCAGCTGCGCTCGATGGATACATATATGTGTGTACCCACTTCCCCTTGAAAGCCAGAAATCCATCGATTCCGGCGCGGGGCGTAGCAGAGAAATCAGAAGACCGCTCCTCTCCTCTCCTCTTGTTTGGATCGAAAGAGAAGAGAAGAGAAGAGAGAAGAGATGGAGCAGGATATGCTGGCTAGGGTATTGACCGTTACTACCGTTGGTTTGTCGTGGGCAATAGTGTGGAGCCTCTTGTCGCAACAGCTCAAGCCCTTCTCCACGCCCGCCATCCTCAGGACCTTGGACGCCGCCGCCTCCGATCCTGTCATGGGCCGCGACGACGACATCGACCGCGTCATCTGCATCCTCTGCCGCCGCACCAAGAACTGCGCCGCCCTCGTCGGCCCCGCCGGCGTCGGCAAGACGGCCATCGTCGAGGGCCTCGCTCGGCGCATCGCTGCTGGGACGGTCCCCGAAGCCCTCGCCGGGGCCCGCGTGGCCGAGCTCGACGTCGGGGCCATGGTCGCGGGGACGCACTGGCGCGGCATGTTCGAGCAGCGCTTGAAGAATGCCGTCAAGAAGGCCGAGGATTCCGCCGGCAAGCTCATCCTCTTCATCGACGAGATGCACATGATTGTCGGTGCTGGTGACAGAGGCGGCACTGTGGACGCTGCCAACATCCTCAAGCCCGCGTTGGCCCGTGGCCGCATCCGTTGCATAGGCGCCACCACAACCGAAGAGTACCGCAAATACATCCAGAAGGATGCCGCGCTCGAGCGGCGCTTCCAAAGGGTTGACGTCGACGAGCCCACCCTGCAGGCGACCGTTGCCATCCTGCAGGGGCTGAAGCAGCGGTACCAAGACTACCATGGACTCACAATTCGCGACGACGCTCTGGTTGCTGCTGCGCAGCTCGCCGGCCGTTATATTACAGGTACGTTCATGATAAGATTTATGCATTTTGTAGGTTTACTTTTGTAGGTTTGTGCATCTTGAATAAATTGTCGATTTTCTTGTTTTCAGGTCGCCAGTTTCCTGATAAAGCAATTGATCTGATGGACGAGGCATGCACTTCTGTGAAGTTGCATCAACCAAAACAAATTAGAGATAAGAAAACTAGCACTATAAATGCAGTGGAGGAGCTAACCGTTGGTCCATGTCATATTGCACAGGTAAATTCACATTTCCTTGCTAATAATCGAATCTGTATGAGTAGTAGTCTCCATTTGTTTCAATGTGATGCTCATGCCATCTTCTTTCGTTATATGAAGGTTGTGAGCCGATGGACTAAAATTCCGATCACTACACTTGGCCGAGCGGAAGAAAAGTTCAGCCACCTAGTAGACAGATTGCATGAGAGAGTCGTTGGACAGCATGAAGCTATTAATTTGGTTGCGCAAGAAGTGCTACGTTCGAGGGTCGGCTTTGATCAATCTAGCCAACCAATCGGTTCTTTTCTATTTTTGGGGCCGACTGGTGTTGGGAAGACAGAGCTTGCAAAAGCACTTGCCGAGAAGCTGTTTGACAATGAGAAGATGTTGGTCCGCTTTGACATGTCTGAATATGCTGACAATGGATCTGTATCGCGTCTCATTGGAGGACCTCGAAGGTTTAACTTGGACACTCTTTGCACATGTATTTCTTTCCGAAACTTCCTTCTCATGTCTCACATTTCCATTTGACTTTCTGAAGCTATGAAGAAGATGGACAGCTTACTGATAAAGTAAGGAGCCAACCATATAGCGTTGTTCTTTTTGACGAGGCGGATAAGGCGCATCCCTCGATATTCAAGGTTCTCATTCAACTCCTCGATGATGGCATGTTGATTGATGGAAAAGGACGGAGCGTATATTTCAAGAATACTATCATCATCATGAGCTCAAATCTAGGAGCAGAGAACCTGTCAGCTGGAATGGCCGAAGAAAACATGGAAACTGCACGGGATCTTCTTATGGAAAAGGTATGTGTATCCCAGACTGTCACTTGTAAAGTCAAGTTGGGCACTCTGCTGATCGTCATATTTACCTGATCTTGCAGGTTGAGAAACGGTTCAAGCCTGAATTCATCAACAAACTGAGTGAGACTGTGATATTTGAGCCGCTTTCACATGAGGAACTGAGGGAGATTGTGAAAATCCAGATGAAGAGTGTTGTTGCCATGGCAGCTAACAAGGGCATCTCTCTGTTTGCATCAGATGCTGCCTTGGACGTCATTTGGTCAGAGTCGCACGACACGGTAAGTACATGTTGTTTTCATCACCAAACCAAATCACACTACTTATCTGCGTAGTCTTTTGTATGTATGTCCCGCTTACGATGCATATACATGGACTGTATATTGCAGGTGTATGGCGCAAGGCCTATTAAGAGGTGGATGAAGAAGAATGTGACGAGAGTTCTCGTGGACATGCTTGTCAATGGAGAAGCATGCTCAGGATCGACCGTCTCCATCGATGCCGCCAATGATAAGAAGGGGCTGAAGTACCACGTACTGAAGTAGCGGGAGGTGGCTGATCTGCCAGTCGAGGCCAGCTATGATTTTTTGCCGTGTGCATAGGCATATATAGCGAATATGTATGTTGTTAGTGATTAGTCACCAAGTACTTGTTGTTCGTACTGTATATTCATTATCTGTAGCAAAATGGCCTGTAAAACTTCAGGTTTGTGAGAAAATGTTTGTTGCTTGGTGAGATTTATACTTCCTTGATCGAACGATGTGCCCACCGATGAAAACCTCTAATGACTGACTGCTACTGAGTTGAAACCTTGTAATGAAACTCTGTCATTTTCCCCCAAGCATGCATCCCACACGTATTCCCGTTGACTCCGCTGCTCCCGGTCTTGAGTCTTGACACTTGAATCCAAAACCCCGCCCTTCTCTCTGGCGGGGGAGGTTCAGAACTGACCAGCGCGTGCACATTCATGTCTGGCTGCAGGCACCAGTACCCGCCTTGATCCCCCACTATCTCGTTTGCCCTTGTGTGCTGTTCTCTCCTCTCCCTCTCCCTGTGTCAAACAATTCTTGCTGTATATCTGGGGTCTGGCTAAATGCCAGGTGACTGAAAATATGCATTCCTACCGCCTCCGATTCCCAAATGGGACTGGCTAAATGTGAGGTGACTAAAAATGCAATTTGGGTTGGTCGAACTCTTATGAGCCGTCAAATGCAAGATGAATGGCCATGGGCATCTTGAACCTCCGAAAACCGTTCACTATTCATCTTCTATTGGGGTCGATCGTATTTCTCTATATATCTAGGGTCCGACATACTTTCTGGACACGTCTGTTCTCGTGTTCTATGTTTAACATGTACGAATGGCCCACCGACTCACCGGGCAGCGCCCGGAGCTGAGTGAAGTGATCGACTCTTGGGTGACTCGGGGGCAGGTAGGGTCCCGTCGCCGCCGCCACCCCTCCGTGAAGCTGGCGTCAGCCAGCAGGGATCTCGGTGCTCCATCCATACCCGGAGGTCTATGGTTCCTACGCCGGGCGGCAGGCAAAGTTCGTAGCGGGTTTGCTAATCAGCGTGCTCGGTCGTGCGGGCGGCGGGTCGGTGGTGGAGTCCGGTTGTGGCGCGGTGCTCTTACTGCTTCAGATATGGAGGTTCGAGTCCCATCTTCCATGTTGCCTCTCTCTAGCCGTGTCTTTGGCTTGTGACTCGTTTCCCGGCTCTGACGACGGTGATGGTGGTCAACTTGGGGCCTGTGGGAAACCTTGCCGGTCCGGCTGGCCCGATGGCGGTGACGCCCAAGGGCCTAGCTTTCCTCCATGGGGGCGTAGCCGAGGTCATCAGTTCTCCACACCTGCCCGGTGAAATCCCTCAATCCTCTTCGGATTTGGTGGTGGTGGTGCCTTGCGCGTCATGACCTTCCTGGAGGCGTCGTCAAGGGTGAAGGGGTTCGTATGGGAGTTTTGCAGGTGAGGGCAAAGCTTTGCTGGCGTTTCGAGCTTGGGCGGTGTGCTGTGGATTGTATGCTCCGGCGTATCTTCATGTTGGTGCCCTCCGGTGCCGGTGGGCGTCACTCGGTCTCGGCAGTGTGGCGTGTCGATCCTGACGGAAGGTGATAGGGTTCCCCTTCCCGACGGCAGTGACGTGACGAAACCTAGAGACACCTGGGTCTTCACAACGGTGATGCTCTGTTTCCCTTGCCTCTTCATCTCTGCCCGGTTCCCGGATGCCTCATCTTCGGCGTCTGATTCCATGAAGCTTTCCTTCTTCAACTAGTTGGGCGTGGACCATGGCGGTGCTGCGGGCATGGAGTATCCCAAATCGAGGTGGTCGTCCTAGGTTCACCTTATGGTGCGAGCGCACCATCCTTCTAGCTCTTGGATGAGCTTCTTGGAATCCTGACAGTGCGGCGCCAACGAGCCATGGCTAGGAGATAGGGTCCCTATCTGATGATAGAGAAGGAACATGTTGTATTCCCTCCCTCCCGGTGTCCCTGTTGCTAGGTCCATCTTAGATAGTCGGCCATGTGCCGCTTTGCCGCTCCATTCTTGATTTCTATGATCCTACTGTGGAGTACTCGGCCTCTAGCAAGTTGTAATCTTGTTTTCATTTCACTAGCTGCTTATGGAGGCTGTAGTTTGTGTTTGCTTTTCAGTGTTCCTCATTGTACCACTCTGGCCGTTGTAATTTGGGTTGCTTGTTGTAATTCTTGGGCCGTTGACGACTTTGTAAATTTGAAGTGGGGCTCTTCGCGAGCCTTTGTTTTGGAAAAAAAAAGTGAGTGAAGTGACCGAAAGCTCGACCGAGAAGCGCACAACGGCCTTGTCTCTAAGAGATGAAACCGTCAAAAGAAAAGTATAATTTTATAGCCAATAGAAGCAAATTCCCCTCAACTCTCAATCGGTTATTTAAGCCCCTCAAATCTTAAAAAACCGGATAAATTTGCTGCTAGAGTGGTTTTAGACATAATTTGAGGTGGTTTTATCTTTAAGGCGTCCTTTGGTTTGGAGAGGAATTTCATAAGAATTCTAGAGGATAGGTTTTTTATAGGATTTTTTTCCTTTAGAGCCCTTTGGTTCATAGAAATGGATTTCTATTCCTACATACGATTGGTTCCTATCCTCCACATTTCATAGGAAAATAAAAATAAGCCTAGACTTAATGAAAAAATTCCTTTGGTGTTAACCAAATGACATCTTGTTTTCTATTCCTACTCATAGGATTTGAAATACATGTCATCTCATTTTCTACAAGATTCTTATTCTTACAATAATCCTATCCTATGAACCAAAAAAGTCTAAGTGTGCTGACTGGTCATGATTACGTGGCAGTGCACACCGATTGCGTAAAAAGAAATAAATCCCCAATTCACCGGCGCCCTCAGTTCATGATGCGCCGTCACAGACCCGAGTCCATGCGCCGCTCTGCCATGCCAGGCCTATGGCATCCGCCTCCGAGATGGACATAGGCATCGCTTAGCCGGCGGCTTGGCAGTGCACGGCTCTGTCGGGCGTGGCGGCAGGCACTGTGCGGCGGGCGGTGCAGCGGCATGCATATGGTGCAGAGCTGTCACTGGGCACGGCGTGGATACAGCGGTGGGGCGGCCGGCTTGCCGCGTACAGTAGCCGTGGCTGGAGCTCCGGTCGACAAAACAATCTCCGTCCACGTTGACCAGTACTCCTACACAAGCTAGCCTCCTCAATGGTCACGGGCAGCAGCGCACACGCTCACAGACAGGATGAAGGGTACTTTTGGGAAGTTAGATAAAAGTGACAGCTCCACTGTTGACTAACAGAATATTTTTGACAATAGACGCTAGTACTGAACTTGAGTGCTATTTTGGCCCTTTGGTTTTTCATGGTGGTATTTTGGCACTTGTGGTTTCCACTAGTGGCATTGTGGCTATTTGCTTTTTTTAAGGTAATAACACCAGTGGTGCTTAAACTTGTCATGGATGTTCACTTTGGTGCCTGAATTTAAAAAATACACTGAATTGGTTCTAAAACTTGGCAGCCTGGTGCAAATACGGTTCAAATCATGTACATATACATATACATTTGTTGACTAGATATACCACCGTGGAGGGGGGCCCCATCTGTAGTGCTGGGACAGACTAACTTGGAAGTGCACGTCTGAATGACCATAGCGTCCTACCTATCAGTGCACACAATAATAAATAAACAAAATTAACTAGCGGCTAGGATTTGAACTTGAAACATCACAATAATAAATAAACAAAAATAACTAGCAGCTAGGATTTGAACTTGAAACATCACGCAGTCAGAAGGCCAAGCCAACCACTTCACTCAACATAAGGCTTCTTCACAGTATGCATCCCTATGCTTTATCAACCAGCATGAGTCGTGGACTTAAATGGGCTGCTCTCACGCCCATTTTCCACGTGTTATTTTTCTTTTTATTAGAAATTACACAAATATTCAAGTAGTATATAAAGTGTACATGCTTTGAGGACATGTATTTCTAGTTTTAAAACATGTTCTCATATTTTAATAAAGTTTATGTGTTTGTCAAAAGATATATTTTCAAATAAAAATAAATTTAAAGATATTGATGAAAAAAATAATGTCCTAGTGTGCCCCCAGGGTCATAGATCCTCGAGTGAATAGTTTCAAAGTATACATACATTTTTATAATTAAAATGCATGTAAATATTTGTGAATATTACATTAACATTTTTTAGAAGTAACCTATTTTTGTCTGCATATTATTTATAGGACAAGAACATTCAAATTTATTTTTAGTACTCTTAAAGTAATTTAAATATATTTTACAAATTCCAAAAAAATAAGAAAACTCATATGTGGAAGCGCCACATAAAAAATCCTAACATTCTAAAGAAGGACCACGTGAATATTATTGGAAAATATGAAGATTGTTAAAATTAATTTAACATTTTTAAAATATTGAAATTATTTTATTAAATATGTGAATGCTTTAAAAATATGCAAAGATTATAACAATTCTTAAGTAATATTTATTTTGGTGAATATTTAAAACTAACATTTATTTATTATTTTTATTGTAGTTTCCATGTTTTTATAATTTCTAAAAAAAAGGAAAACTAACGAACATGAGAAAAATGGGCCGCACTGTGTCCAGCCCATTTAACTGCACAGGTGTATTAGTGCTGATAAAGTGTATTGATGCAAAGAGGACAATAATATTTCTGGACAACGTGGTTAGTGTTGGGGAACGTAGTAATTTCAAAAAAATTCCTACGCACACGCAAGATCATGGTGATGCATAGCAACGAGAGGGAAGAGTGTGATCTACGTACCCTTGTAGATCGACAACGGAAGCGTTTGGTTGATGTAGTCGTACGTCTCCACGGCCCGACCGATCAAGCACCGAAACTACGGCACCTCCGAGTTCTAGCACACGTTCAGCTCGATGACGATCCCCGAACAGCGATCCAGCAAACTGTCGGGGAAGAGTTCCGTCAGCACGACGGTGTGGTGACGATCTTGATGTACTACTGTCGCAGGGCTTCGCCTAAGCACCGCTACAATATTATCGAGGACTATGGTGGCAGGGGGCGCCGCACACGGCTAAGAATATGATCACGTGCATCAACTTGTGTTCCTCTGGGGTGCCTCTGCCTCCGTATATAAAGGCTCAAGGGGGGGAGGGTGCGGCCGGCCTAGGAGAGGCGCGCCAGGAGGAGTCCTACTCCCTCCGGGAGTAGGATTCCCCCTCCCCCCAATCCTAGTTGGAATAGGATTCGCGGAGGGGAAGAGAGAGAGAGAGAGAGAGAGAGAGAGAGAGAGAGAGAGAGAGAGAGAGAGAGAGAGAAGGAGGGGGCGCCGGCCCCCTCTCTCCTTGTCCTATTCGGACTAGGGGGGAGGGACACGTGGCCCAGCCCTGGCCGCCTCTCCTCTTCTTCCACTAAGGCCCACTAAGGCCCATATAGCTCCCGGGGGGTTTCGGTAACCCCTCCGACACTCCGGTAAAATCCCGATTTCACACGGAACTCTTTCGATGCCCAAATGTAGGCTTCCAATATATCAATCTTTATGTCTCGACCATTTCGAGACTCCTTGTCATATCTGTGATCATATCCGAGACTCCGAACTACCTTCGGTACATCAAAACATATAAACTCATAATACAGATCATCACAGAACTTTAAGCATGCGGACCCTATGGGTTCGAGAACTATGTAGACATGACCGAGACATGTCTCCGGTCAATAACCAATAGCGGAACCTGGATGCTCATATTGGTTCCTACATATTGTACGAAGATCTTTATCGGCCAAACCGCATAACAACATACATTGTTCCCTTTGTCATCGGTATGTTACTTGCTCGAGATTCGATCGTCGGTATCTCAATACCTAGCTCAATCTCGTTACCGGCAAGTCTCTTTGGCAACTAACTCATTAGTTACATTGCTTGCAAGGCTTATAGTGATGTGCATTACTAAGAGGGCCCAGAGAGACCCCTCCGACAATCGGAGTGACAAATCCTATTCTTGATCTATGCCA
The DNA here is from genome assembly GCA_034509565.1 of Triticum monococcum. Classification (NCBI taxonomy): domain Eukaryota; kingdom Viridiplantae; phylum Streptophyta; class Magnoliopsida; order Poales; family Poaceae; genus Triticum; species Triticum monococcum. The sequence goes on from CM067847.1 coordinate 22,752,670, forward strand.
ATTGCACGAACACCATTGGAAACACCTATAGAGCACATTTATAATCACCCAGTTATGTTGTGATGTTTGGTAGCACACAAAGTGTTCCTCCGGTATACGGGAGTTGCATAATCTCATAGTCATAGGAACATGTATAAGTCATGAAGAAAGCAATAGCAGTAAACTTAAACGATCAAGTGCTAAGCTAACGGAATGGGTCAAGTCAATCACATAGTTCTCCTAATGATGTGATCCCGTTTATCAAATGAAAACTCATGTCTATGGTTAGGAAATATAACCATCTTTGATCAACGAGCTAGTCAAGTAGAGGCATACTAGTGACACTCTGGTTGTCTATGTATTCACACATGTACTATGTCTTCGGTTAATACAATTCTAGCATGAATAATAAACATTTATCATGATATGAGGAAATAAATAATAACTTTATTATTGCCTCTAGGGCATATTTCCTTCAGTCTCCCACTTGTACTAGAGTCAATAATCTAGATTACACAGTAATGATTCTAACACCCATGGACTCTTGGTGCCGATCATGTTTTGCTCGTGGAAGAGGCTTAGTCAGCGGGTCTGCAACATTCAGATCTGTATGTATCTTGCATATCTCTATGTATCCCACCTGGACTTGATCCTGGATGGAATTGAAGCATTTCTTGATGTGCTAGGTTCTCTTGTTAAATCTGGATTCCTTTGCCAAGGCAATTGCACCAGTATTATCACAAAAGATTTTGATTGGACCCGATGCACTAGGTATGACACCTAGATCAGGTATGAACTTGTAACACCCTTGATGCGGCTATATCTCCCACGTGTCGAAGCACGACTTAGAGGCATAACCGCATTGAAAGCAATGTCGCAAGTGAGGTAATCTTCACAACAACCCATGTAAATAAATAAAGGGGAAAGGTACATAGTTGGCTTACACTCGCCACATCACACAAATACATAAATAAGTCATTACATTCATCCAATACACTCAAGGTCCGACTACGGAACCAAAATGAAGAGATGGAGCAGGCTATGCTGGCTAGGGTATTGACCGTTACTACCGTTGGTTTGTCGTGGGCAATAGTGTGGAGCCTCTTGTCGCAACAGCTCAAGCCCTTCTCCACGCCCGCCATCCTCAGGACCTTGGACGCCGCCGCCTCCGATCCTGTCATGGGCCGCGACGACGACATCGACCGCGTCATCTGCATCCTCTGCCGCCGCATCAAGAACTGCGCCGCCCTCGTCGGCCCCGCCGGCGTCGGCAAGACGGCCATCGTCGAGGGCCTTGCTCGGCGCATCGCTGCTGGGACGGTCCCCGAAGCCCTCGCCGGGGCCCGCGTGGCCGAGCTCGACGCCGGGGCCATGGTCGCGGGGACCCACTGGCGTGGCATGTTCGAGCAGCGCTTGAAGAATGCCATCAAGAAGGCCGAGGATTCCGCCGGCAAGCTCATCCTCTTCATCGACGAGATGCACATGATTGTCGGTGCTGGTGACAGAGGCGGCACTGTGGACGCTGCCAACATCCTCAAGCCCGCGTTGGCCCGTGGCCGCATCCGTTGCATAGGCGCCACCACAACCGAAGAGTACCGCAAATACATCCAGAAGGATGCCGCGCTCGAGCGGCGCTTCCAAAGGGTTGACGTCGACGAGCCCACCCTGCAGGCGACCGTTGCCATCCTGCAGGGGCTGAAGCAGCGGTACCAAGACTACCATGGACTCACAATTCGCGACGACGCTCTGGTTGCTGCTGCGCAGCTCGCCGGCCGTTATATTACAGGTACGTTCATGATAAGATTTGTGCATTTTATAAGTTTACTTTTGTAGGTTTGTGCATCTTGAATAAATTGTCGATTTTCTTGTTTTCAGGTCGCCAGTTTCCTGATAAAGCAATTGATCTGATGGACGAGGCATGCACTTCTGTGAAGTTGCATCAACCAAAACAAATTAGAGATAAGAAAACTAGCACTGTAAATGCAGTGGAGGAGCTAACCGTTGGTCCATGTCATATTGCACAGGTAAATTCACATTTCCTTGCTAATAATCGAATCTGTATGAGTAGTAGTCTCCATTTGTTTCAATGTGATGCTCATGCCATCTTCTTTTGTTATATGAAGGTTGTGAGCCGATGGACTAAAATTCCGATCACTACACTTGGCCGAGAGGAAGAAAAGTTCAGCCACCTAGTAGACAGATTGCATGAGAGAGTCGTTGGACAGCATGAAGCTATTAATTTGGTTGCGCAAGAAGTGCTACGTTCGACGGTCGGCTTTGATCAATCTAGCCAACCAATCGGTTCTTTTCTATTTTTGGGGCCGACTGGTGTTGGGAAGACAGAGCTTGCAAAAGCACTTGCCGAGAAGCTGTTTGACAATGAGAAGATGTTGGTCCGCTTTGACATGTCTGAATATGCTGACAGTGGATCTGTATCGCGTCTCATTGGAGGACCTCGAAGGTTTAACTTGGACACTCTTTGCACATGTATTTCTTTCCGAAACTTCCTTCTCATGTCTCACATTTCCATTTGACTTTCTGAAGCTATGAAGAAGATGGACAGCTTACTGATAAAGTAAGGAGCCAACCATATAGCGTTGTTCTTTTTGACGAGGCGGATAAGGCGCATCCCTCGATATTCAAGGTTCTCATTCAACTCCTCGATGATGGCGTGTTGATTGATGGAAAAGGACGCAGCGTATATTTCAAGAACACTATCATCATCATGAGCTCAAATCTAGGAGCAGAGAATCTGTCAGCTGGAATGGCCGCAGAAAATATGGAAACTGCACGGGATCTTCTTATGGAAAGGTATGTGTATCCCAGACTGTCCCTTGTAAAGTCCAGTTGGGCACTCTGCTGATCGTCATATTTACCTGATCTTGCAGGTCGAGAAACGGTTCAAGCCTGAATTCATCAACAAACTGAGTGAGACTGTGATATTTGAGCCCCTTTCACATGACGAACTGAGGGAGATTGTGAAAATCCAGATGAAGAGTGTCGTTGCTATGGCAGCTAACAAGGGCATCTCTCTGTTTGCATCCGATGCTGCCTTGGACGTCATTTGGTCAGAGTCGCACGACACGGTAAGTACATGTTATTTTCATCACCAAACCAAATCACACTTATTTGCGTAGTCTTTTCTAGTATGTCCCGCTTACGATGCATATACATGGAATATATATTGCAGGTGTATGGTGCAAGGCCTATTAAAAGGTGGATGAAGAAGAATGTGACGAGAGTTCTCGTGAACATGCTTGTCAATGGAGAAGCATGCCAAGGCTCAACCGTCTTCATAGATGCCGCCGATGATAGGAGGGGGCTGAAATACCATGTACTGAAGTAGCAGGAGGTGGCAGATCTACCAGTCGAGGACAGCTATGATTTTTTGCCGTGTGCATAGGCATATATAGCGAATATGTATGTTGTTAGTGATTAGTCACCAAGCACTTGTTGTTCGTACTGTATATTCATTATCTGTAGCAAAATTGTATGTAAAGCTTGCAGGTTTGTGAGAAAATGTTTGTTGCTTAGTGAGATTATACTTCCTTGATCCAACCTCTATGACTGACTGTTACTGAGTTTACTAATAAACCTTGGGCCGCTGCTCCCAGTTTTCAGTCTTGAGACTTAATCCAAAACCCCGCTGCCAAACAGAGACCACGCATGCAGGTAAGTATCCGATGATTCAGATAGACTCCACGGTGTCCAATTTGACGAGCTCAGTGTGCCGTCTAAAGTGGTCGAATTTCATCTGCACGCCATTGTAAAGTATTCCCACTGCCCCGAAATATAAGAGCGTTTTTGCATCCATGTACACAACTTGTCACGCTACAAAATATTGTTCGTTTCCAAAAATGCCCTCCCGCATCGCTCGCAAATTGTCTTCTCTCGCATTCCACTCTCGTCATCGCCTTTCCTTCACTCCATCTCTCTATCCCTTTCCTTCCCCCAAATCCATCCCTCCATCTATCCATCGATCGATCTACACCGATGAGAAGGCAAAACGGTGGCTCTGGCCGGAGTAAACATTTCGGAGTAGACTGCGGTTTGGTTTTGGATAAAGGGCACTACTTGGTTGTGATCATAGGCCCACTAGTGCTAAATTTAGTCACGTGGTTTGTGATGGTAGGAGTATTTAGTGTTATTGTGATTTTAGTGTAGAATGAACTTTCTGAACTTATTGTTCACTATGTTTTCTGAACTTTCTGCAACGGCGGCTGTTCTGAATGTTTTCTGAAGGGGCGATGTGCATGATCTGGTTCCCCGGCAAGAAAGTGATGCTTCATGTTATGTACTCCAGAATGTTCAGTATGAGGATGTTATCCAGGATGTTGTTGATGATGTTATATGTTCAGTTAATTAAAGTGAATTCAGAGGATGTTGTTCATTTAATCATAGAGGATGTTGTACTCTAGTGTAAATGTTCAGAGTAGTAAATTCAGGGTTTCTTTTTTTTTCTGCTCCAGTGTAGAGATGATTCATGTGATTGGAGTACAATGTAGAGATGCAGCGTTTCTGCTTTTTAGGTCAGCATGTTCAGTTAGAGGATGTTGTTGATGATACACTTGGGATGCTCTAGGGCTGCTCTAGTGATGCTCTTTAGTGTGGTGAATGCCTGCTAATCCAAATGAACATTTAGTGGAGTACTGCTATGTCAACATGCTTGTGAGTATAGGAGTAGAAGCATATTGGTGTGCCTGCTAATCATATTGGTGTGCATATTAGAATATTACTCCTACATATGTGAGTACTTGTCTGTCTAGTGTAGGTTGTGAGTGTTGAATTATAGATGTGCTTTGGCCCATATAAGACAATAATTCCTGGTTAATCTCTAAGGCCCGTGTAGGTGTAGGGTAAGTGGTGGAAAGTTTAGTACCATCTTGCTAGTTGAGAAGAGTTGAGACCCCTTTATAAGGACTGCTCTACCACATGTCATTGAGAGCTTGAGAAGAGGAGTGGTACACGCGCTCCTCCTCCTCCGCCACCAGCCACAACGCGCACGCGCGTCACGGGTTATGGGAATGAGCTGAGCCAAGATCACACATATGTGCTTATTTTTGCCATTCAAAAATGATTAATTAATCTCGGGTTAATTAATGAGTTGCTAACAAAAGTGCCACTATCCAAGACGTTGGACCATGGACTGTTCGCAGACTCGGTCATGGGCCTAAGCCCAAGTCCATCTACCCGACAGCCTATATAAGGAAGCGTTGGCTGGTGCAGCCAAGACACTCACTCCCTCCTTGCGCAACCCTAGTCGTCATCCATTATTCCTCTCACTTTGCTGCCTTCGGCGATCCCATCCTGACAACCATATGCACGGTTGGTCGGGGGAGCATGTGCCACCGGAACCCCGTCCTTCGAGATCCTTCTCGAGAGAAGGACGATACGGTTTTTGGGGAGCATCTTAGCGCGACTACTCCTGGTCCGTCCTCGTCTCCATCCTCCTTAAGATTATATAAAAAAAGAGGTGGGTGGATTTTTAGATAGTTGGGCCTTGGATATAAGACAAGAGGACGACCTTCGTGGGCCTGACCTAGATACGTTGATAATGCACATCCAGAATAGGCTTTCTGGCTCGTTTGACTGCATTAACTCACTAGGCGGGGCGGCGGCGGCCGAGGCACATGCAACAATTGGATTTAGTCCATTGTCCCTCAACTTTTGATGAAGTTTAGATTTAGTACCTCAACTTTAAAACAGGACAACCTGCAACCTCAATTCTTAAAAACGGACAAATTTAGTCCATTGTCTCAGTTTACCCGGTATCGCTGTTGACTAAGCATGGTTTTGACCGGTCTTCGTTCACATGGCAGTATTCCTCTTCCCTACCTTCTTCCTCCTTGCATTGGCTTATTGAGGCATCTCATTGAACACCTTACATGCGCTGCTTGTGTCGTCCACGGCCAAACCCTCGCAAGCCCCTCTAGCCAGTCGCGATGCCTCTGCTCTAACTTGCTGATCACCGCGAGCTTGCTGCAGCTCGTCGGACATCGCAGCCCCGCTCTACCTCGCCGGACACCATGGCCCATGGCCACTCCCGCTTTCATGACGAGGATGAAGGCAAGCAGGCAGCGCCACCATGGTGGCCACGGAGATGAAGGCAAGCCAACGAGGATAAGCTCATAAGCTCATGCTGACTTGCACTGTCCCAAGCTGAGGCTTCCTTTTGTTTTAAACGAAGCAGCACGCCGGCGCACAGGCGGCAGCCAGCAGCCGTCCATGCTGTGGCGCAAGCACACAAGCCACGGCCACGGGAGCATCAGCGGTCTTCAGCCACCATGGTCCCGCCGTAGATGGCACATGCAGTGCATGCTAGATGTTTGATGAAATGTCTCAGTAATCAAATGTGAGATAGAGAAAGGTAGGAGAGAGATATACCGCCACGTGGACGAAGACTGGTCAAAACCGCGCTAGGTTAGCAGCGATACCGTGTCAACCGAGACAAGGGACTAAATTTGTCCGGTTTCAAGAGTTGGGGGTGCAAGTTGCCGGTTTTAAAGTTGAGGGACTAAATTTAGACTACGCCAAGAGTTGAGGAATGAAAAATATACGTTTCTCTTTAATTAATGACTGAGAATATATATAGCAAAACTCAAGAGAAAAGTTGTGCCGTAATGCACGTGATGAATATATTGCACTTGTAGAACAACGAATATATAGCACCTGAAGAAATGCAAGTATTATGTTATGTTATGTAATGCACCTGATGAATTTATGTTGTGTTTAACTTCTTGAACTAGAACATAAGGCATATTGGACCATTAAAGAGCTCAGTTATGAATGGAGAACCCAGTCCTATGAGAATGTCAAACTATTTAAAGAAAAAGGTTAAAGATACAAAAGCGTGAGTTTAATATAGGTGCTTATGTATTGCTATACAACTCTCGTTTGAGATTTTTTGCAGGAAAACTCCTCTCTAAATGGGAAGGTCCTTACGTCATCGAGGAGGTCTATCGTTCCGGTGCCGTAAAAATCAACAACTTTGAAGGCACAAATCCGAGGGTGGTGAATGGTCACAGAATCAAACATTATATCTCAGGTAATCCCATAAATATTGAAACTAATGTTATTGAAACCGTAACTCCGGAGGAATACATAAGAGACACTTTTCAGAACGTTTCAGACTCCGAAAAAGAATAGGTATGTGGTATGGTAAGTAAACCAACTCCAAAACAGTTCTAATGGCAATTTTTCTCCGTTTTGGAATATTTAAGAAAATAGGAAAATAAAAAGTAGCCCGGAAAGGACACGAGGCTTCCACGAGGATGGAGGGCGCGCCTCGTGGGCACCTCGTGTGCCTTCCGGACTCTGTTTTCTTGCACGATACTTCTTTTGATCAGTAAAAATTTACTATATAATTTTCCGAAGGTTTTGACCACCGTATCACGCAAATATCTCATGTTTTTGTTTCGAGCTGTTTTCTGCCAGGGTTGTCAAGGCCAGGCATCATGTCGTCTCCCTCCTCCTCCAACAATGAGGGCAACGATGCTTGTCTAATGAAGATAGAGTTGAAGAGAGAAGAACCCGTAGAGATCAACAAGGATGATGGGATCAAGAAGGCCATGGGGGCTCAAGTCCCGGCAGTAGCAGAAGAATGTTGGGGAACGTAATAATTTCAAAAAAATTCCTACGCACACGCAAGATCATGGTGATGCATAGCAACGAGAGGGGAGAGTGTTGTCTACGTACCCTCGTAGACCAAAGCGGAAGCGTTGAAGCAACGTAGAGGAAGTAGTCATACGTCTTTCCGGTCCAACCGATTCAAGCACCATTACTCCGGCACCTCCGAGTTCTTGACACACGTACATCTCGATGACGCACCTCGGGCTCCGATCCAGCAAAGCTTCAGGGAGGAGTTTCGTCAGCACGACGGCGTGGTGACTATCTTGATGTTTAACCGTCGTAGGGCTTCGCCTAAGCACCGCTACAATATGATCGAGGTGTAATATCATGGAGGGGGGCACCTCACACGGCTAAGGAACGATCACGAAGATCAACTTGTGTGTCCTAGGGTGCCCCCTTGCCCCTGTATATAAAGGAGCCAAGGGGGGGGGGGTGCGGCCGGCCCTAGAAGGAGGCGCGCAGGAGGATTCCTACTCCTACTCGGAGTAGGACTCCCCTCCCTTTCCTTGTCCAAGTAGGAGAGGGGGAAGGAAGGGAGAGAGGATAGGAAGGAAAGGGGGGGCGCCGCCCCTCCCTCCTTGTCCAATTCGGACTAGGGGGAGAGGGGGCGCGCGGCCTGCCCTGGCTGCCTTTCCTCTTCTCCACTCTAGGCCCATGAGGCCCATTAACCCCCCGAGGGGTTCCGGTAACCCCCCGGTTCTCCGGTTTTATCCGAAACTTCCCCGGAACACTTCCGGTGTCTGAATATAGCCGTCCAATATATCAATCTTTATGTCTCGACCATTTCGAGACTCCTCGTCATGTCCGTGGTCACATCCTGGACTCCGAACAACGTTCGGTACATCAAAATACATAAACTCATAATGAAACTGTCATCGTAACTTTAAGCGTGCGGACCCTACGGTTCGAGAACAATGTAGACATGACCGAGACACGTCTCCGGTCAATAACCAACAGCGGGACCTGGATGCCCATATTGGCTCCTACATATTCTACGAAGATCTTTATCGGTCAGACCGCATAACAACATACGTTGTTCCCTTTGTCAACGGTATGTTACTTGCCCGAGATTCGATCGTCGGTATCCAATACCTAGTTCAATCTCGCTACCGGCAACTCTCTTTACTCGTTCCGTAATGCATCATCCCGCAACTAACTCATTAGTTGCAGTGCTTGCAAGGCTTATGTGATGTGCATTACCGAGAGGGCCCAGAGATACCTCTCCGACAATCGGAGTGACAAACCCTAATCTCGAAATACGCCAACCCAACATCTACCATTGGAGACACCTGTAGTACTCCTTTATAATCACCCAGTTACGTTGTGACGTTTGGTAGTACCCAAAGCGTTCCTCCGGTAAACGGGAGTTGCATCATCTCATAGTTATAGGAACATGTATAAGTCATGAAGAAAGCAATAGCAACATACTAAACGATCGGGTGCTAAGCTAATGGAATGGGTCATGTCAATCAGATCATTCAACTAATGATGTGACCTCGTTAATCAAATAACAACTCTTTGTTCATGGTTAGGAAACATAACCATCTTTGATTAACGAGCTAGTCAAGTAGAGGCATACTAGTGACACTCTGTTGGTCTATGTATTCACACATGTATTATGTTTCCGGTTAATACAATTCTAGCATGAATAATAAACATTTATCATGATATAAGGAAATAAATAATAACTTTATTATTGCCTCTAGGGCATATTTCCTTCAGTCTCCCACTTGCACTAGAGTCAATAATCTAGATTACACAGTAATGATTCTAACACCCATGGAGCCTTGGTGCTGATCATGTTTTGCTCGTGGAAGAGGCTTAGTCAACGGGTCTGCAACATTCAGATCCGTATGTATCTTGCAAATCTCTATGTCTCCCACCTGGACTAAATCCCGGATGGAGTTGAAGCGTCTCTTGATGTGTTTGGTCCTTTTGTGAAATCTGGATTCCTTTGCCAAGGCAATTGCACCAGTATTGTCACAGAAGATTTTCATTGGACCCGATGCACTAGGTATGACACCTAGATCGGATATGAACTCCTTCATCCAGACTCCTTCGTTCGCTGCTTCCGAAGTAGCTATGTACTCCGCTTCACATGTAGATCCCGCTACGACGCTTTGTTTAGAACTGCACCAACTGACAGCTCCACCGTTTAAAGTAAACACGTATCCGGTTTGCGATTTAGAATCGTCCGGATCAGTGTCAAAGCTTGCATCAACGTAACCTCTTACGGTGAGCTCTTTGTCACCTCCATATACGAGAAACATATCCTTAGTCCTTTTCAGGTATTTTAGGATGTTCTTGACCGCTGTCCAGTGATCCATTCCTGGATTACTTTGGTACCTCCCTGCTAAACTTATAGCAAGGCACACATCAGGTCTGGTACACAGCATTGCATACATGATAGAGCCTATGGCTGAAGCATAGGGAACATCTTTCATTTTCTCTCTATCTTCTGCAGTGGTCGGGCATTGAGTCTGACTCAACTTCACACCTTGTAACACAGGCAAGAACCCTTTCTTTGCTTGATCCATTTTGAACTTCTTCAAAATTTTGTCAAGGTATGTGCATTGTGAAAGTCCAATTAAGCGTTTTGATCTATCTCTATAGATCTTTATGCCTAATATGTAAGCAGCTTCCCCGAGGTCTTTCATCGAAAAACTTTTATTCAAGTATCCCTTTATGCTATCCAGAAATTCTATATCATTTCCAATCAGCAATATGTCATCCACATATAATATTAGAAATGCTACAGAGCTCCCACTCACTTTCTTGTAAATACAGGCTTCTCCAAAAGTCTGTATAAAGCCAAATGCTTTGATCACACTATCAAAGCGTTTATTCCAACTCCGAGATGCTTGCACCAGTCCATAAATGGATCGCTGGAGTTTGCATACTTTGTTAGCTCCCTTTGGATCGACAAAACCTTCTGGTTGCATCATATACAACTCTTCTTCCAGAAATCCATTCAGGAATGCAGTTTTGACATCCATCTGCCATATTTCATAATCATAAAATGCGGCAATTGCTAACATAATTCTGACGGACTTAAGCATCGCTACGGGTGAGAAGGTCTCATCGTAGTCAATCCCTTGAACTTGTCGAAAACCTTTCGCGACAAGTCGAGCTTTATAGACAGTAATATTACCGTCAGCGTCAGTCTTTTTCTTGAAGATCCATTTATTCTCAATTGCTTGCCGATCATCGGGCAAGTCAACCAAAGTCCATACTTTGTTTTCATACATGGATCCCATCTCAGATTTCATGGCCTCAAGCCACTTTGCGGAATCTGGGCTCACCATCGCTTCTTCATAGTTTGTAGGTTCATCATGATCTAGTAGCATGACTTCCAGAACTGGATTACCGTACCACTCTGGTGCGGATCTCACTCTGGTTGATCTACGTGGTTCAGTAGTATCTTGTCCTGAAGCTTCATGATCATCATCATTAGCTTCCTCATTGATTGGTATAGGTGTCACAGAAACAGTTTTCTGTGATGTACTATTTTCCAATAAGGGAGCAGGTACAGTTACCTCGTCAAGTTCTACTTTCCTCCCACTCACTTCTTTCGAGAGAAACTCCTTCTCTAGAAAGTTTCCGAATTTAGCAACAAAAGTCTTGCCTTCGGATCTGTGATAGAAGGTGTATCCAATAGTTTCCTTTGGATATCCTATGAAGACACATTTCTCCGATTTGGGTTCGAGCTTATCAGGTTGAAGCTTTTTCACATAAGCATCGCAGCCCCAAACTTTAAGAAACGACAACTTTGGTTTCTTGCCAAACCATAGTTCATAAGGTGTCGTCTCAACGGATTTTGATGGTGCCCTATTTAACGTGAATGCGGCCGTCTCTAAAGCATAACCCCAAAACGATAGCGGTAAATCAGTAAGAGACATCATAGATCGCACCATATCTAGTAAAGTACGATTACGACGTTCGGACACACCATTACGCTGTGGTGTTCCGGGTGGCGTGAGTTGTGAAACTATTCCACAATTTTTCAAATGTACACCAAACTCGTAACTCAAATATTCTCCTCCACGATCAGATCGTAGAAACTTTATTTTCTTGTTACGATGATTTTCAACCTCACTCTGAAATTCTTTGTACTTTTCAAATGTTTCAGACTTATGTTTCATTAAGTAGATATACCCATATCTCCTTAAATCATCTGTGAAGGTGAGAAAATAACGATATCCGCCACGAGCCTCAATATTCATCAGACCACATACATCGGTATGTATGATTTCCAATAAATCCGTTGCTCTCTCCATAGTACCGGAGAACGGTGTTTTAGTCATCTTGCCTATGAGGCACGGTTCGCAAGTACCAAGTGATTCATAATCAAGTGGTTCCAAAAGCCCATCAGTATGGAGTTTCTTCATGCGCTTTACACCGATATGACCTAAACGGCAGTGCCACAAATAAGTTGCACTATCATTATTAACTTTGCATCTTTTGGCTTCTACATTATGAATATGTGTATCACTATCATCGAGATTCAACAAGAATAGACCACTCTTCAAAGGTGCATGACCATAAAAGATATTACTCATATAAATAGAACAACCATTATTCTCTGATTTAAATGAATAACCGTCTCGCATCAAACAAGATCCAGATATAATGTTCATGCTCAACGCTGGCACCAAATAACAATTATTTAGGTCTAATATTAATCCCGAAGGTAGATGTAGAGGTAGCGTGCCGACCGCGATCACATCGACTTTGGAACCGTTTCCCACGCGCATCGTCACCTCGTCCTTTGCTAGCGTCCGCTTATTCCGTAGTCCCTGTTTCGAGTTGCAAATATTAGCAACAGAACCAGTATCAAATACCCAGGTACTACTGCGAGCTCTAGTAAGGTACACATCAATAACATGTATATCACATATACCTTTGTTCACTTTGCCATCCTTCTTATCCGCCAAATACTTGGGGCAGTTCCGCTTCCAGTGACCAGTCTGCTTGCAGTAGAAGCACTCAGTTTCAGGCTTAGGTCCAGACTTGGATTTCTTCTCCTGAGCAGCAACTTGCTTGCTGTTCTTCTTGAAGTTTACCTTCTTCTTCCCTTTGCCCTTTTTCTTGAAACTAGTGGTTTTGCTAACCATCAACACTTGATGCTCCTTCTTGATTTCTACCTCCGCAGCTTTCAGCATTGCGAAGAGCTCGGGAATAGTCTTGTTCATCCCTTGCATATTATAGTTCATCACGAAGCTCTTGTAGCTTGGTGGCAGTGATTGGAGAATTCTGTCAATGACGCAGTCATCTGGAAGATTAACTCCCATCTGAATCAAGTGATTATTATACCCAGACATTTTGAGTATATGCTCACTGACAGAACTGTTCTCCTCCATCTTGCAGCTATAGAACTTATTGGAGACTTCATATCTCTCAATTCGGGCATTTGCTTGAAATATCAACTTCAACTCCTGGAACATCTCATATGCACCATGACGTTCAAAACGTCGTTGAAGTCCCGATTCTAAGCCGTAAAGCATGGCACACTGAACTATCGAGTAGTCATCAGCTTTGCTCTGCCAGACGTTCATAACATCTGGCGTTGCTCCAGCAGCAGGCCTGTCACCCAGCGGTGCTTGCAGGACGTAATTCTTCTGTGCAGCAATGAGGATAATCCTCAGGTTACGGACCCAGTCCGTGTAATTGCTACCATCATCTTTCAACTTTGCTTTCTCAAGGAACGCATTAAAATTTAACGGAACAACAGCACGAGCCATCTATCTACAATCAACATAAACAAGCAAGATACTATCAGGTACTAAGTTCATGATAAGTTTAAGTTCAGTTAATCAAATTACTTAAGAACTCCCACTTAGATAGAAATCCCTCTAATCCTCTAAGTGATCACGTGATCCAAATCATCTAAACCATAACCAATCATCACGTGAGATGGAGTAGTTTTCAATGGTGAACATCATTATGTTGATCATATCTACTATATGATTCACGCTCGACCTTTCGGTCTCCGTGTTCCGAGGCCATATCTGTATATGCTTGGCTCGTCAAGTATAACCTGAGTATTCTGCGTGTGCAACTGTTTTGCACCCGTTGTATTTGGACGTAGAGCTTATCACACCCGATCATCACGTGGTGTCTGGGCACGACGAACTTTGGCAACGGTGCATACTCAGGGAGAACACTTCTTGATAATTTAGTGAGAGATCATCTTATAATGCTACCGTCAATCAAAGCAAGATAAGATGCATAAAAAGATAAACATCACATGCAATCAATATAAGTGATATGATATGGCCATCATCATCTTGTGCTTGTGATCTCCATCTCCGAAGCACCGTCATGATCACCATCGTCACCGGCGCGACACCTTGATCTCCATCATAGCATCGTTGTCGTCTCGCCAATCTTATGCTTCCACGACTATCACTACCGCTTAGTAATAAAGTAAAGCATTACATCGCGATTGCATTGCATACAATAAAGCGACAACCATATGGCTCCTGCCAGTTGCCGATAACTCGGTTACAAAACATGATCATCTCATACAATAAAATCAGCATCATGCCTTGACCATATCACATCACAACATACCCTGCAAAAACAAGTTAGACGTCCTCTACTTTGTTGTTGCAAGTTTTACGTGGCTGCTACGGGCTTAAGTAAGAACTCATCTTCACCTACGCATCAAAACCACAACGATAGTTCGTCAAATAGACTCCGTTTTAACCTTCTCAAGGACCGGGCGTAGTCACACTTGGTTCAACTAAAGTTGGAGAGACAGTCTTCCGCAAGCCATCTATGTGCAAAGCACGTCGAGGGAACCGGTCTCGCGTAAGAGTACGCGTAAGGTTGGTCCGGATCGTCTCACCCAACAATACCGCCGAACCAAAGTATGACATGCTGGTAGGCAGTATGACTTGTATCGCCCACAACTCACTTGTGTTCTACTCGTGCAAATAACATCAAACCATAAAACCTAGGCTCGGATGCCACTGTTGGGGAACGCAGTAATTTCGAAAATTTTCCTACGCACACGCAAGATCATGGTGATGCACAGCAACGAGAGGGGAGAGTGTTGTCTACGTACCAACGCAGACCGACTGCGGAAGCGATCACACAACGTAGAGGAAGTAGTCGTACGTCTTCTTCCCGATCCGACCGATCCAAGCACCGTTACTCCCGCACCTCCGAGTTCTTGGCACACGTTCAGCTCGATGACGATCCTCGGGCTCCGATCCAGCAAAGCGTCGAGGAAGAGTTCCGTCAGCACGACGGCGTGGTGACGATCTTGATGTACTACCGACGCAGGGCTTCGCCTAAGCATTACAACAGTATGACCGAGGTGGAATTTGGTGGCAGGGGGCACCGCACACGGCTAAGGAACGATCTCAAGGATCAACTTGTGTGTCTTGGGGTGTCCCCTGCCCCCGTATATAAAGGTTGGAGGGAGGGGGGCTGGCCGGCCAGAGAGAGGGAGGCGCAGAGGGAGTCCTACTCCTACCGGGAGTAGGACTCCCCCCTCCAATCCTATTCCAACTAGGACTCTCAAGGGGGAAAGGAGAGAGAGGGGGGCCAGCCCCTTCTCCTAGTCCTACTAGGACTTGGGGAAGGGGGGGGGCGCGGCTAGGCTGTGGGCTGCCCCTTTTCTCTTTTCCACTAAGGCCCAATAGGCCCATTAGTCTCCCGGGGGGTTCCGATAACCCTCCCGGTATTCCGGTAAAATCCCGATTTCACCCGGAACACTTCCTATGTCCAAACATAGGCTTCCAATATATCAATCTTTACGTCTCGACCATTTCGAGACTCCTCGTCATGTCCGTGATCTCATCCGGGACTCCGAACAACCTTCGGTACATCAAAATGCATAAACTCATAATAACTGTCATCGTAACGTTAAGCGTGCGGACCCTACGGTTCGAGAACAATGTAGACATGACCGAGACACGTCTCCGATCAATAACCAATAGCAGGACCTGGATGCCCATATTGGCTCCTACATATTCTACGAAGATCTTTATCGGTTAGACCGCATAACAACATACGTTGTTCCCTTTGTCATCGGTATGTTACTTGCCCGAGATTCGATCGTCGGTATCCAATACCTAGTTCAATCTCGTTACCGGCAAGTCTCTTTACTCGTTCCATAATATATCATCTCACAACTAACATATTAGTTGCAGTGCTTGCAAGGCTTATGTGATGTGCATTACCGAGAGGGCCCAGAGATACCTCTCCGACAATCGGAGTGACAAACCCTAATCTCGAAATACGCCAACCCAACATCTACCATTGGAGACACCTGTAGTACTCCTTTATAATCACCCAGTTACGTTGTGACGTTTGGTAGTACCCAAAGCGTTCCTCCGGTAAACGGGAGTTGCATAATCTCATAGTTATAGGAACATGTATAAGTCATGAAGAAAGCAATAGCAACATACTAAACGATCGGGTGCTAAGCTAATGGAATGGGTCATGTCAATCAGATCATTCAACTAATGATGTGACCTCGTTAATCAAATAACAACTCTTTGTTCATGGTTAGGAAACATAACCATCTTTGATTAATGAGCTAGTAAAGTAGAGGCATACTAGTGACACTCTGTTGGTCTATGTATTCACACATGTATTATGTTTCCGGTTAATACAATTCTAGCATGAATAATAAACATTTATCATGATATAAGGAAATAAATAATAACTTTATTATTGCCTCTAGGGCATATTTCCTTCACATACATGGATCCCATCTCAGATTTCATGGCTTCAAGCCATTTTGCGGAATCTGGGCTCACCATCGCTTCTTCATAGTTCGTAGGTTCATCATGATCTAGCAACATGATTTCCAGAACAGGATTACGGTACCACTCTGGCGCGGATCTCACTTTGGTTGATCTACGAGGTTCAGTAGTATCTTGTCCTGAAGTTTCATGATCATTATCATTAGCTTCCTCACTAATTGGTGTAGGTGTCGCAGAAACAGTTTTCTGTGATGTACTACTTTCCAATAAGGGAGCAGGTACAGTTACCTCATTAAGTTCTACTTTCCTCCCACTCACATCTTTCGAGAGAAACTCCTTCTCTAGAAAGTTTCCGAATTTAGCAACAAAAGTCTTGCCTTCGGATCTGTGATAGAAGGTGTATCCAATAGTTTCCTTTGGATATCCTATGAAGACACATTTCTCTGATTTGGGTTCGAGATTATCAGGCTGAAGCTTTTTCACATAAGCATCGCAGCCCCAAACTTTCAGAAATGACAACTTTGGTTTCTTGCCAAACCATAGTTCATAAGGCGTCGTCTCAACGGATTTTGATGGTGCCCTATTTAACGTGAATGCGGCCGTCTCTAAAGCATAACCCCAAAACGATAGCGGTAAATCAGTAAGAGACATCATAGATCGCACCATATCTAGTAAAGTACGATTACGATGTTCGGACACACCATTACCCTGTGGTGTTCTGGGTGGCGTGAGTTGCGAAACTATTCCGCATTGTTTCAAATGTATACCAAACTCATAACTCAAATATTCTCCTCCACGATCAGATCATAGAAACTTTATTTTCTTGTTACGATGATTTTCAACTTCACTCTGAAATTCTTTGAACTTTTCAAATGTTTCAGACTTATGTCTCATTAAGTAGATATACCCATATCTGCTTAAGTCATCTGTGAAGGTGAGAAAATAACGATATCCGCCACGAGCCTCAATATTCATCGGACCACATACATCTGTATCTATGATTTCCAACAAATCTGTTGCTCTCTCCATAGTGCCGGAGAACGGTGTTTTAGTCATCTTGTCCATGAGGCATGGTTCGCAAGTACCAAGTGATTCATAATCAAGAGGTTCCAAAAGCCCATCAGTATGGAGTTTCTTCATGCGCTTTACACCGATATGACCTAAACGGCAGTGCCATAAATAAGTTGCACCATCATTATCAACTCTGCATTTTTGGCTTCAACTTTATGAATATGTGTGTCACTACTATCGAGATTCAATAAGAATAGACCACTCTTCAAGGGTGCATGACCATAAAAGATATTACTCATATAAATAGAACAACCATTATTCTCTGATTTAAATGAATAACCGTCTCGCATTAAACAAGATCTAGATATAATGTTCATGCTCAATGCTGGCACCAAATAACAATTATTTAGGTCTAATATTAATCCCGAAGGTAGATTTAGAGATAGTGTGCCGATCGCGATCACATTGACTTTGGAACCGTTTCCCACGCGCATCGTCACCTCGTCCTTAGCCAATCTTCGCTTAATCCGTAGTCCCTGTTTCGAGTTGCAAATATTAGCAACAGAACCAGTATCAAATACCCAGGTGCTACTGCGAGCATTAGTAAGGTACACATCAATAACATGTATATCACATATACCTTTGTTCACCTTGCCATCCTTCTTATCCGCCAAATACTTGGGGCAGTTCCGCTTCCAGTGACCAGTCTGCTTGCAGTAGAAGCACTCAGTTTCAGGCTTAGGTCCAGACTTGGGTTTCTTCTCTTGAGCAGCAACTTGCTTGCTGTTCTTTTGAAGTTCCCCTTCTTCTTCCCTTTGCCCTTTTTCTTCAAACTAGTGGTCTTGTTGACCATCAAAACTTGATGCTCCTTTTTGATTTCTACCTCCGCAGCTTTCAGCATTGCGAAGAGCTCGGGAATAGTCTTATTCATCCCTTGCATATTATAGTTCATCACGAAGCTCTTGTAGCTTGGTGGCAGTGATTGGAGAATTCTGTCAATGACGCAATCATCTAGAAGATTAACTCCCATCTGAATCAAGTGCTTATTATACCCAGACATTTTGAGTATATGCTCACTGACAGAACTGTTCTCCTCCATCTTGCAGCTATAGAACTTATTGGAGACTTCATATCTCTCAATTCAGGCATTTTCTTGAAATATTAACTTCAACTCCTGGAACATCTCATATGCTCCATGACGTTCAAAACGCCGTTGAAGTCCCGATTCTAAGCCGTAAAGCATGGCACACTGAACTATCGAGTAGTCATCAGCTTTGCTCTGCCAGACGTTCATAACATCTGGTGTTGCTCCAGCAGCAGGCCTGGCACCCAGCGGTGCTTCCAGGACGTAATTCTTTTGTGCAGCAATGAGGATAATCCTCAAGTTACGGACCCAGTCCGTGTAATTGCTACCATCATCTTTCAACTTTGCTTTCTCAAGGAACGCATTAAAATTCAACGGAACAACAGCACGGGCCATCTATCTACAATCAAACATACATAAGCAAGATACTATCAGGTACTAAGTTCATGATAAATTTAAGTTCAATTAATCAAATTATTTAAAGAACTCCCACTTAGATAGACATCCCTCTAATCCTCTAAGTGATCACGTGATCCAAATCAACTAAACCATGTCCGATCATCACGTGAGATGGAGTAGTTTCATTGGTGAACATCACTATGTTGATCACATCTACTATATGATTCACGCTCGACCTTTCGGTCTCCGTGTTCCGAGGCCATATCTGTATATGCTTGGCTCGTCAAGTATAACCTGAGTATTCCGT
The DNA here is from genome assembly GCA_034509565.1 of Triticum monococcum. Taxonomy (NCBI): domain Eukaryota; kingdom Viridiplantae; phylum Streptophyta; class Magnoliopsida; order Poales; family Poaceae; genus Triticum; species Triticum monococcum. The sequence continues at coordinate 22,771,799 of CM067847.1, forward strand.
GTGTGCAACTGTTTTGCACCCGTTGTATTTGAACGTAGAGCCTATCACACCCGATCATCACGTGGTGTCTCAACACGAAGAACTTTCGCAACGGTGCATACTCAGGGAGAACACTTCTTGATAATTTAGTGAGAGATCATCTTATAATGCTACCGTCAATCAAAGCAAGATAAGATGCATAAAAGATAAACATCACATGCAATCAATATAAGTGATATGATATGGCCATCATCATCTTGTGCCTGTGATCTCCATCTCCGAAGCACCGTCATGATCACCATCGTCACCGGCGCGACACCTTGATGTCCATCGTAGCATCGTTGTCATCTCGCCAATCTTATGCTTCCACGACTATCGCTACCGCTTAGTGATAAAGTAAAGCATTACAGCGCGATTGCACTGCATACAATAAAGCGACAACCATATGGCTCCTGCCAGTTGCCGATAACTCAGTTACAAAACATGATCATCTCATACAATAAAATTCAGCATCATGTCTTGACCATATCACATCACAACATGCCCTGCAAAAACAATTTAGACACCCTCTACTTTGTTTGTTGCAAGTTTTACGTGGCTGCTACGGGCTTAAGCAAGAACCAATCTTACCTACGCATCAAAACCACAACAATAGTTTGTCAAGTTGATGCCGTTTTAACCTTCGCAAGGACCGGGCGTAGCCACACTTGGTTCAACTAAAGTTGGAGAAACTGACACCCGCCAACCACCTGTGTGCTAAGCACGGCGGTAGAACCAGTCTCGCGTAAGCGTACGCGTAATGTCGGTCCGGGCCGCTTCATCAAACAGTACCGCCGAACCAAAGTATGACATGCTGGTAGGCAGTATGACTTATATCGCCCACAACTCACTTGTGTTCTACTCGTGTAAATAACATCAAACCATAAAACCTAGGCTCGGATGCCACTGTTGGGGAATGTAGTAATTTCAAAAAATTTCGTACGCACACGCAAGATCATGGTGATGCATAGCAACGAGAGGGGAGAGTGTTGTCTACGTACCCTCGTAGACCGAAGCGGAAGCGTTGACGCAATGTAGAGGAAGTAGTCGTACGTCTTCCCGGTCCAACCGATCCAAGCACCGTTACTCCGGCACCTCCGAGTTCTTGACACACGTACAGCTCGATGACGCACCCTGGGCTCCGATCCAACAAAGCTTCGGGGAGGAGTTTCGTCAGCACGACGGCGTGGTGACTATCTTGATGTTTAACCGTCGTAGGGCTTCGCCTAAGCACCGCTACAATATGATCGAGGTGTAATATCGTGGAGGTGGGCACCGCACACGGCTAAGGAACGATCACGAAGATCAACTTGTGTGTCCTAGGGTGCCCCCTTGCCCCCGTATATAAAGGAGCCAAGGGGGGGGTGCGGCCGGCCCTAGAAGGAGGCGCGCAAGAGGAGTCCTACTCCTACTGGGAGTAGGACTCCCCTCCCTTTCCTTGTCCAAGTAGGAGAGGGGGAAGGAAAGGAGAGAGGAGAGGAAGGAAAGGGGGGGCGCCGCCCCTCCCTCCTTGTCCAATTCGGACTAGGGGGAGAGGGGGCGCGTGGCCTGCCCTGGATGCCTTTCCTCTTCTCCACTTTAGGCCCATGAGGCCCATTAACCCCCCGGGGGGTTCCGGTAATCCCCCGGTTCTCCAGTTTTATCCGAAACTTCCCCGGAACACTTCCGGTGTCCGAATATAGCCGTCCAATATATCAATCTTTATGTCTCGACCATTTCGAGACTCATCGTCATGTCCGTGATCACATCCGGGACTCCGAACAACCTTCGGTACATCGAAATACATAAACTCATAATGAAACTGTCATCGTAACTTTAAGCGTGCGGACCCTACGGTTCAAGAACAATGTAGACATGACCGAGACACGTTGGCTCCTACATATTCTACGAAGATCTTTATTGGCTCCTACATATTCTACGAAGATCTTTATCGGTCAGACCGCATAACATCATACGTTGTTCCCTTTGTCATCGGTATGTTACTTGCCCGAGATTCGATCGTCGGTATCCAATACCTAGTTCAATCTCGTTATCGGCAACTCTCTTTACTCGTTCCGTAATGCATCATCCCGCAACTAACTCATTAGTTGCAATGCTTGCAAGGCTTAAGTGATGTGCATTACCGAGAGGGCCCAGAGATACCTCTCCAACGATCAGAGTGACAAATCCTAATCTCGAAATACGTCAACCCAACATGTACCTTTGGAGACACCTGTAGAGCACCTTTATAATCACCCAGTTACGCTGTGACGTTTGGTAGCACACAAAGTGTTCCCCCGACACACGGGAGTTACATAATCTCATAGTCATAGGAACATGTATAAGTCATGAAGAAAGCAATAACAACATACTAACGATCGGGTGCTAAGCTAGTGAAATGGGTCATGTTAGTCAGATCATTCAAATAATGATGTGATCCCGTTAATCAAATGACAACTCTTTGTCCATGGTTCGGAAACATAACCATCTTTGATTAACGAGCTAGTCAAGTAGAGGCATACTAGTGACACTTTGTTTGTCTATGTATTCACACATGTATTATGTTTCCGGTTAATACAATCACTACAAGAAACTTGGTAATCCATGACAGATTTCGGATGACGTCTTTGAAAACTATCATGAATGTGCTAGTACAGCCCCGCAAGCCCGCCGAAGCCCGCCTAACCATTCGTGTATAAAGTGCTAACCCTAAGTCCCTCCTCTCTCTCCCTTCTTCGCAGCCCCACTCGATTCCCCCATCTTCTCACACAACATCACCGCCACCAACCACCAATTCACCTTGCTCCTCCCGCAGCTCGTCGCCGGCCCTTCCCCTCCTCTCACCTCGCTACTCTGACAACTTATAGATCCGCCGCAAACCCCACTAATCCATCTCTATCGCGACCCATCTCTCTCCTGCGAATCGTCGCACCGCCACCAACCTCTGCCGATTCCGGCGACGTCCGCCACTGTGCAGCACGTTCACGAGCTCATCCCCAACCCCTCCACCCTCAAGTCCGGCTGGATCCGCCGCTCCCAGCCCCCGACGCTCGCCCTCAACCCCTAGCCCATGGCTAGGGTTTCGGCCGTGGCATCGTGTCCGTCGTTGTCGCGTCTCCAGCGGCTCCTCTCCGTCGTGCATCACTCCTCCTCGCGCCCTCTCCCCCTCCTGGTTGGCACCCCCTAGCTCGGTGCGCTCACGTGTGTTGGGCTGGACGGCGACGACCCGGACTCCCTCTTCCAGCATCGGCCATTGAGCTCTCCCGCCTTCCGCTAGTCCTGCTGCTCTGCTTGTTGGCCGGCTCGTCAATGACAGCCCTGCCAGCGCTGCCCTGGATGGATAGGGTGAGGCAGCAGGTCGACAGGGCAAACAGGCGCGGCCCGTCCATCGGTCTCATTATGTCGTACGTCGCCGAGGTCACCGCGCTCCAGGCCTCCGGCCACTTCCGGCCCTGGTGTATCTAGTACTTCGTTGACCTCTATGGTGAGTCTTCGCCTCCGGTTTCTGATGCAAATCGCTTGCCTGTAGATTGTGCAAATGAAGCACTCAATGAGTCTGGCCGTTCCTGGTTGACCTTTTGGGTTGTTCTCAAACAGCTAGCAGTGAGTGCTGAACTGCTGCTAACTGAACCCAGACACAAACACACAACACATAACAGAAGGGGGAAACAAGCAGAGATGATATTGTAGTGTTAACACAAGAATGGTGAACATAAATTTGAAATTTTATAGATACCTAAAGCTGTGGGCACAGGGCAAAGCTTACTAGCTCTGCAAATTGTGCACGATCTACAGTCACAGAAGGCCTGAATTCGCTTTCTAGACCTGAATGCAGATTGACCCAATCACTCATTTTGGATAACAACTATGGAAAGGGGGACCAGAAACCAACTAGAAAGATATCATATAAACATGTCCATGTTCAAATTTAGTTTGTCAGCCTTTGGGTGTACATCATCAGTTCTTTTTGTAAGATTCTCATGACAGTGATACTGTTTTTCTGTAGATTTATGCAAAATGGTTGAAGCATGTAGAAATGAGGAGGTGCCACGCTACCAGATTGTGTTACTGTTTCAAAGTTTATTTGAGTTAAAAGACACTCCACTATCCTTTACGTACTAACAGTTAACATGCACATATATTTTTATGTGTGCATTATAGATAGAGTCGCTTGTGAAAAAGAAATATGGGCAAGAGGCTTTTACAATCTTTATGCTATTGGTTGTACAAGGTTGTCTAGTTGAGACAGATCAAGTAACCACTCTTGTACACTGAGGACATTCTAGAACTATACTTTGTTATTATTGTCAATCTCTTTGGGTTAAGAAAGCTTCAGTTATGCAGTAAATTTAGTTGTGTGATCCTGTTTTATGATTGTTCATTTGAGGACATGGCTTCCTGTTACAAATTGCAGTGCACAATACTAAACCTTGGTTGCAAATGTGCAGATTACTGAGGCAACAATTCTTGACAAGAAGATTGTTCATTCAACTTTGTACAAACTATGGTATGACGGGCACATTGATACAGAGGTCTGTCTCCTAGTTTCCATCAGAAAAGCAGTATTTTTGTTTGGAGGGCAGAGAGAATGGCATGCTTTAAATGTTAGTTGTGTGGTTTATCTAAAAGATAATCTCACTGTTTTCACGATCTACTATTTTACTATACCGGACCGGTGGCCCGTGTTAGCCTTACAAATGCATTATGGATTTATGATATATTGTGTTACTTTCAATATAAATCTACATACATGTATTGTTGCCTAAAACTTTATCATTTCTCAGGTTTCAGTTCTGTAGCCGATGGACAGGCACTTTTTTTGGCGCATGTAACATTTCTAAGTGATAGGTTGCTATATTAACCTAAAATTTTGTTTTCGAAGTCTTTGCATAACAATTGATATGTTGAATAATGAATATAATGGTTCTATTTGCTTATGTGTGTTGATTCAACCATCTCCTGGTGTTCAAATGTGTTGATTTGGCGTGTACCTTAATAACCATTAAGTAATTACATGAGCCATGTAATAAATTAAATTTTTAGTTCTTCGCATCATGGATATTGTTTGTTATGATACCATTTTGTTGGTGCATATACTCCGGAGTGCAAAATCATATCTGATGTGCATTTCTGTATCTTTCCAGAACCAAAAGAGAAAAAGAGAATTGTACCTCTTCTTACTGCCTAATAAAAGGGAATGTAGTACTATTTTAATCACTTCCAAAAGGTTTCTTGATATATCAGGAAAAGTGAGTTGCACTTTTATGTATTACTGGATGTCGATTTAAGTTCCACGGTAACATTTTGTCTTTCTGTATTGCGGAAACAGTGTTCCTTGTCGGACATATTTCTTTATTGATGCAAAGTGTATATATTAAAACAATATTGTTATGTTTGTTCTGATTTCCTAAGCGGTGTCTCAAAATTCTTGTTGTTTGTTGTTTCTAGTACTCATGCTGTGCTTGGAGATTATTTCCTTTCTCATTTATGTACTTGGAGATTATTTCCTTTCTCAGTTATGTACTTGGAAATTATTTCCTTTCTCAGGTATCCACTGATTAGTGAGGAAGGTTAATGATGACAAATTGAATCAGTCCACTGATAGAATTATAGAGCCAAAGGACTATGCTGGTGATAGAAGAACTTGGAGTGTCAATTCTTCAGGACCTTCAGCAACAACGACAGTCAGTACTGCATGCTCACACTACAGGATCTGTTATCAAAATCGAGTGGTAGTGGTTCTAGTTCATTAAACTATTTTAAGTGCAGTATAACTTTGAAATTTTCTCCAACTTGAATATTCATTTAATTATTGTTTTCTCTACCATTTATAATTTGCTTCCTCAATTCCAAACTGAATTTGACTAAGTTTATAGGAACATCTATACCATATAATTAGTTTCATCCGATTCATTGTAATATATATTTTTTTGTAATATAGTGTCCACCTAGCTGTTCTTGATATTGTAGTATATATGTTTACCTATGCCTCATGAGTGATGTTAAAATCATGTCAAATTAAAATGATGGTTCAGATGATAATAACTATTATTGATGTTGTTGTAATAAACTTGCCATTTTGTAAGAGAAGCATATTGTTATGTACAGGTTGCCTTGGTGGTGAGAGCCGCAAAGGAAGTTTGAGCTGTAGAGGTGAAGTTGATGATTAAGAGGGCCTGTGCAATGTTGTATACTTGTTGATGTAATCTAGTGTAGTTGTTATTGAGGTCAGGTGAATTGATGTTGGATGTGTTCTTGGACACATTTTAAAAGGCCTTTACTCAATGAAACAATTGAATAGAAATTTGTGAAATGGAACAGAATATGGTCTATTCAATGGAAATTGTGAAAGCATGTTTGATTATCTGTAATGGGTCGTGCCAAAGCTGTTTGGATGAATATCATGGGCTGGATTAAAATAAATGGGCTAAACTACCACAAATAATTGGGCCGAAGGCTACTTTGGGGATGCCACGTAAGATCCATGCTGGCGCCATGTAGATGCCATGTGAGGTCCATATTTGGTACAGTCTTGTCAATTCATGACGGACTAGTCTGTCACAGAGGACCGGGCCTGGGGCGGGCCTGGGGTAGATTGGTGACGGCCAGGATCCGTCATGGTGGTGCAATTGTCAAATTATGACGCGATATACATGACGGATTCTAAATCCGTCACGCCCCCCCCCCTCCACGACGGTTTTGTACTGGTCCATGACAGACCGAATCCGTCATGGATTAACAAGATTCTTATAGGGAATTCTAGCATGAATAATAAACATTTATCATGATATAAGGAAATAAATAATATCTTTATTATTGCCTCTAGGGCATATTTCCTTCAAAGAAGACATCCTTCAACCTCACCACAATCTCTTTACCCCAACAGGGATTGAAGCTCTCAAGATGATTGAGTTAGCTCGCATTCAAAACAAGTATCGCACAAGTGAAAATATTTTGTTGAAGGAGCATATCATCCCTCAAGGGCATTATCCGCAAATTGGAGGATCTCCTACGCTCGATGTGCGACTATCTATCATCGCCAACACCTTCTTCACCAACAAAGAAGAACTGAGCATCGGGTATGGGCACTCCCCTTAGCAACTGCCAAACTTGGGGGAGTGCCCCGGTATCGTATCACCATCACACCTTTTATCTTTTCGTTTTCCTTAGTTCGATCCTTTTGGTAATATCTTGATCTAGTTGTGAGTTTTTCTTTATGATCCTTCTATGTAATCGAGTCCGTAAGCTATATATAATAAAGATTAGTGTTGAGTCAAGGGCTTGATTATCTTGCTATGACCTTGAGGGAATAAAATAAAAGAGAAAGAATAAAGAGAAATAAAGAGATCATTTGTATCTTATGGAGAGTAATGGCTTCATATATAAAGCGTATGATGAATAAAAATTGTTGTAAGTTGACAAACATAGTTTTGGTCATCGTTGCAATTAATAGAAAGTAATAAAGAAAGAGAGATTTTCACATATAAATATACTATCTTGGACATCTTTTATGATTGTGAGCACTCGTTAAAATATAACATGCTAAAGAGTTGACGTTGGACAAGGAAGACAACGTAATGGGTTATATTTTCTTACATCTGAGATAAATTATATTGTCATGGATCATCCAACATGTTGAGCTTGTCTTTCCCTCTCATGCTAGCCAAGTTCTTTGCACCAAGTAGAAATACTACTTGTGCTTCCAAATATCCTTAAACCCGGTTTCGCCACGAGAGTCCACCATACCTACCTATGGATTGAGAAAGATCCTTTAAGTAAGTTGTCATCGGTGCATGCAATAAAAATTGCCTTCTAAATATGTATGATTTACTAATGTGGAGAAAATAAGCTTTATACGATCTTGTGATGTGGAAGAAATAAAAGCAACGGACTGCATAATACAGGTCCATATCACAAGTGGTAATATAAAGTGATGTTCTTTTGCATTAAGATTTTGTGCATCCAACCATAAAAGCGCATGACAACCTCTGCTTCCCTCTACGAAGGGCCTATCTTTTACTTTTATCTTCTACCTTATATAAGAGTCAAGGTGATCTTCACCTTTCCTTTTTACATTTTATCCTTAGGCAAGCACAATGTTTTGGAAAGATCCAGATATATATAGCTAACTGGATGTGAGTCTTCATGAACTATTATTGTTGACATTACCCTTGAGGTAAAAAGTTGGGAGGAAAAACTATAAGCCCCTATCTTTCTCTGTGTCCGGCTAAAGCTTCATAACCATACATATCGCATGAGTGTTAGCAATTGTAGAAGACTAAATGATAGTTGAGTATGTGGACTTGCTGAAAAGCTCTTATTGACTCTTTCCGATGTTATAATAAATTGCAATTGCTTCAATGACTGAGATTGTAGTTGTTAGTTTTCAATAAAGTTTATGAGTCATACTTGAAATTGTGATTGAATTGTTACTTTAGCATAAGAGATCATATGACAATATATATATGTATGTTGTTGTTCTAAGAATGATCATGATGCCCTCATGTCCGTATCTTATTTTATCGACACCTCTATCTCTAAACATGTGGACATATTTATCGTTATCGGCTTCCGCTTGAGGACAAGCGAGATCTAATCTTGGGGGAGTTGATATGTCCATTTTGCATCATGCTTTTATATCGATATTTATCGCATTATGGGCTGTTATTACACGTTATGTCACAATACTTATGCCTACTCTCTCTTATTTTACAAGGTTTATATGAAGAGGGAGAATGCCGGCAGCTGGAATTCCGGGCTGGAAAAGGAGCAAATATTGGAGACCTATTCTGCACAGCTCCAAAAGTCCTGAAACTTCACGGAAGTCATTCTTGGAATTAATAAAAAATACTGGCGAAGGAATCCACCAGAGGGAGCCCACACCCTGGCCACGAGGGTGGGGGCGCACCACCCTGCCTTGTGGGCCCCCTGGCAGGCCTCCGGTGCCCATCTTATGCTATATGAAGTCTTTCGTCCGAGGAAAAATCATAAGCAAGCTTTCGGGAAGAAACTCTATCGCCACGAGGTGGAACCTTGGCGGAACCAATCTAGGGCTCCGGCAGAGCTATTCTGCTAGGGAAACTTCCCTCCGGGAGGGGGAAATCATCACCATCGTCATCACCAACGATCCTCTCATCGGGAGGGGGTCAATCTCCATCAACATCTTCACCAGCACCATCTCATCTCATCTCAAACCCTAGTTCATCTCTTGTATCCAATCTTTGTATCCAAACCTTATATTGGTACCTGTGGGTTGCTAGTAGTGTTGATTACTCCTTGTAGTTGATGCTAGTTGGTTTACTTGGTGGAACATCATATGTTCAGATCCATTATGCATATTAATACTCCTCTGATTACAACATGAATATGCTTTTTGAGTAGTTACGTTTGTTCCTGAGGACATGGGAGAAGTCTTGCTATAAGTAGTCATGTGAATTTGGTATTCGTTCGATATTTTGATGAGATGTATGTTGTCTTACCTCTAGTGGTGTCATGTGAACGTCGACTACGGGACACTTCACCATTGTTTGGGCCTAGAGGAGGGCATTGGGAAGTAATAAGTAGATGATGGGTTGCTAGAGTGACAGAAGCTTAAATCCTAGTTTATGCGTTGCTTTGTAAGGGGCTGATTTGGATCCATATGTTTCATGCTATCGTTAGGTTTACCTTAATACTTCTGTTGTAGTTGCGGATGCTTGCAATAGGGGTTAATCATAAGTGGGATGCTTGTCCAAGTAAGGATAGTACCCAAGCACTGGTCCACCCACATATCAAATTATCAAAGTACCGAACGTGAATCATATGATTGTGATGAAAACTAGCTTGACGATAATTCCCATGTGTCCTCGGGAGCACTTTCCTTCATATAAGAGTTTGTCCAGGCCTGTCCTTTGCTACAAAAAGGATTGGGCAATCTTGCTGCACCTTATTTACTTTCATTGCTTGTTGCTCGTTACAATTTATCTTATCACAAAACTGTCTGTTACCGATAATTTCAGTGCTTGTAGAGAATACCTTGCTGAAAACCGCCTATCATTTCCTTTTGCACCTTGTTGGGTTCGACCCTCTTACTTATGAAAAGGCTACGATAGATCCCCTACACTTGTGGGTCATCAGTGCAGTTCTAAACAAAGCGTCGTGGCGGGATCTACGTGTGAAGCGGAGTACATAGCTGCTTCGTAAGCAGCAAATGAAGGAGTCTGGATGAAGGAGTTCTGTAACGCCCCGGATGTAGTTTACCTTATTTGTACTCCAACTCTTGCCGTTTCCGGCACTAAGTTATTCTATTTCATCATTGTCGGGTTTTTGTCTCCGTTTGTTTTGTCTTTGTCATGCATCTCATATCATGTCATCATTTGCATTGCATTTGCATACGTGTTCGTCTCATGCATCCGAGCATTTTCCCCGTTGTCCGTTTTGCATTCCGGCGCTCCTATGTCCTCCGGTGTCCCTTTCTACCTCTTTTCGTGTGCGAGTGTTCACCATTTTCGGATTGGACCGAGACTTGTCATGCAGCCTTGGATTACTACCGGTAGACCTCTTGTCAAGTTTCGTGTCATTTGGACTTCGTTTGATACTCCTACGGTTAACCGAGGGACCGAAAAGACCTCGTGTGTGTTGCAGCCCAACACCCCTCCAAAGTGGCCCAAAACCCAACTAAACCTCCTACATCACCTAGGCCATTCGATCGCGATCGCGTGGCCACAAACCGTGCTTAATTTGGAGCCTCCTAGCTCCTCCTACCTATAAATATAGCTCCCTCCCGAAATTTTGATCTTCCACCCCCCAACCCTAGCAAAATCTCCTCCTCCGCGCACTGGACGTGTCCGGCCCGCGCCAGACAAAGCCCCGCCACCGCCTGCGGCGAATCAGGAGCCACCACGTGGCTCCAGCCGGCCGCCGCCACCGCAGCCCGCTCAGGCCCGGGGCAGGCCCTCCCCGACCCACGTCTGTCGCCGCCCGCGCCCAGCGTGAGGGTCGCCGCGCCGCCCGCGCCAGCTGCCGCGACGCGCATCGTCGTCAGCGCCGACCCCGCCGCCTCGCCCGCTCGCCGCCGACCCAAACTCCGGCGCCGCCCGGCCGCGCCTCGCCGCCCCGGCCTCGCCGCGCCGCCCAAGTCCGGCGACGTCCCGCGACAACTCCGGCCGGCCCAAGCTCAGGCCACCTCGTTTCCATCTCCGGCAGATACAATAACTCCGGCGATCCCCTCCGTTCATCCTCGATCTATGAACTGCTACAGTACCGGCCCGATCTGGATCTCAGATCCGAAATCTCGGGGTTGACTTTTTCGTCCCTAACCCTAATATTTTTGCATACTTTGACATGTCATAACTGCCTCATCGTGGCTCCGATTCGTGCATGTAGCATATCAAAATGTTCGCCTCGACGAGTACATCATTTCATCTCATTGCATCATTTTCATTTAAGCTCATCTTGATGCCTGAAATGCTGTTGGAAGAGGGCTATGTGATGATAGTTTCACATCTGTTTCAGCAAATGCACTTTTTTCATTTTTGCCATGATTAATGTGTGCATGCTATGATCCTGAGCTCTACATGTGTTTTGAAGAATGCCATGCCATCTTTACAGGGGTGTATGCCATGTATTTTTGTGATCTTTGTGGTGACTAGCACAAGCATGCAAAGTAGCTTACTCAATGATGCTGATTTTAGGGACTTAGAATTTCACTAAGTCCTTGCCCTGTCATTATTTTTATGCCATATGTTCATGTTGTTTCCTAGTGATCCATGCCTATTTTGAGGATGATCAGTAAGGATGTTTTGAATATAATGTTGTGCTCTATCCATCCATGTCTTGGTTTCCAATTATGGAGCACCCTAGCTTGAGTCAATCGAGCTCTAGTTTTGCTATAAAAGTTTCCTGGCAGATTGTTAACATGTTTCGTAATTTTGCCAAGCTTGTTGTTGTTGATCCGTGCATGCTATGTTGTTGTTGTTGCCATGTCTATTTGCTGGGTGTATGCTTAGCTTGTCGTGCAATGCCTCGTAGTGAGTGCATCGAGCTCGTAAACATGAGTAATCGTTATCTGTTTTGCCATGCTCCAGTTTTTCACTAAGTCTGAATCTGTTTATGTTTTTGCTATGTTCACATGCTTGCGATTGTATTTTCTGATCCCTTTTGGCTCATGGTCACTAAGGGACTTTTGTTATATGCTTAGAGTACCTTCATACCGTGCCTTGCTTTGCCATGATATGTTCCTGTAGCATATAGTTATCGTGCTCTAAACATTGCTTCCTGATAATAAATTCCTGACATGCTGTTAATTTCACAAACTCTGAAACCTGTTAGCTTTTGCTCTTTTGCCATGCTTGTTCCAACCTGTTATTGAGTGAATTAGCCGTAGCTCAGTGTTCATCTTTTGTCAAGCATCATGAGTGGACCCCTGCCATGTATTTTGTTGTCATGTTGAAGTGCTGTAGCATGTTGTTCTTGATGCATTTAGAAGGCTACTTGCTGATTATCGCAAACCGATGCCTTATTTGTTTTGCTTGCCATTTCCAAACCGTGCATCCGATTCTGGTGATCTTTATATCGATTTCAACCGAAATCAACTCCCCTTTCCAGTGGCACTCTTGGATTTCCAAGTTGAGGCCAGGTTCAATCATTCCTTTGCAAATCATGCATATGCATCACATATCGCATCCTGCATATCATACCATGTTTGCATCATGTTTTCTTGAGCATTGCACGTGGTTGATTGTGTTCCCTTTTGCTTGTTGTTCTTGTTTGGGTAGAGCTGGGAGACGAGTACGTGAACGAGGAGCCCGTTGAGTACGCCTACGAGGATCAAGGCAGCTCTGAGAACTTTGCAGGCAAGATGACCATATCCTCGAAATCACTTCTATCTTTGCTTGCTAGATGCTCGCTCTTTTGCTATGCCTATGCTACGATACCTACCACTTGCTTATCATGCCTCCCATATTGCCATGTCAAACCTCTGACCCACCTTGTCCTAGAAAACCGTTGTTTGGCTATGTTACTGCTTTGCTCAGCCCCTCTTATAGCGTTGCTAGTTGTAACGCCCCGAGACCGATGTGCCAGGTGTCGTTCATTTATTCGTTGTGGTTGCGTTGTCATTGCTTGCGTGTCATGAATTGCATATCATATCATCATGCGCATTTCTTTTGCATACGTGTTCGTCTCTTGCATCCGAGCTTTTTGCCCGCTGTCCGTTTTGCAATCCGGCGTTCCGTTCTCCTCCGGTGGTCATTTCTACCTTCCTCTTGTGTGTGGGGATTAAACTTTTCCGGATTGGACCGATACTTGTCATGCGGCCTTGGATTACTATCGGTAGACCGCCTCTCAAGTTTCGTATCATTTGGACTTCATTTGATACTCCAACGGTTAACCGAGGGACCGAGAAGGCCTTGTGTTTGTTGCATCCCAACACCATTCCATTTTAGCCCAAAACCCACCTTACTCTGCTCTATCATCTCGGTCGTTCGATCACGATCGCGTGGCCGCAAACCGCACCTCATTTGGACTCTCCTAGCTCCCTCTACCTATAAAAGAGCACCCCTCCCCGAAATTTCGGATCATTTCGCGGATGAACCTAGATCCACTCCTCTTTCGCGCGTCCGGACCCATCTGCGCCGCGCCGGACATGTCCGCCGCTCCCCTCCATGTCGCCCCGGCCAATCGGGAGCCGCCACGTCACCTGCGCCGCCTCCCTCCCCCAATAGGGCACCGCCACCTCAGCCTCCAGCCTCCCCACTTCGCAGCGCCACCCGCCGGCCCAGATCCGGCCCGCTCCCGCGCCTCTGCGGGCCAGTCCCAGCCGCCGCCTCGCGCCCGTCTTCCCCGACACCGTGGAGCCGCGCTGCCGCATGCCACCTCGCCGGAGTTCCCCGCCGCCACCTCGTTCGTCGCGGGATCTTCACCACCGCGGCCAGATCCGGGGTCCCCGTGCTCGGAGCCGTCCATTCCCGCAGGTCCCCGTCGTGCCCACCTGCCGGATCCGCGCGTCCCCTGCCCTCGCCAGCCTTCTCCGCCCCTCATCGCCGTTGCCCGCCGGTGAACGGCGCCGCCACCGCCCCCTGCCTCCCTCGATCCAGGCGGGATCGAGGAGGAGGACGCCCTGCGCCTCGTGGGCCCTGTCAGCCTCTGCACCCGGCCCAGCCTCTGCACCAGGCCAGCTCCAGCGCGTGGGCCGCATCCAGCGAACCGAGTCCGGTCCAGCGCAGCGCCCAGCCCAGTCTAGTCAGATCCGCGATGCACCAGGCTCAGCGCCCCCCTGCTACGATTGGCCTGCCAGCGCGAGGCCCAGCTACGCCCCTCGGTTGGCCTTCTCCAGCGAACCGAGCCGAGCCCATGGGTGAGCCGCCCCCTTCTCCTTTTGCCCTATGGATCCATGTGCAGTTTCGGCCCATAGCCATTTTTTCCCCAGATCTGCGATTTGTCCAATTATCCAGGAGTCAGCAGTTTTGCAGTTTAGTCCCTGTTCTTCATGCATATAATAACTTCACAACCGTGCATCGGATTAAAATGAATTATATATGAAACTTGCTCAGAGTTTTGTGTAGTTTAATAATATCCAACTTTCATCTATGTTTAAAATGCTTAAAATGCTGTTTGGTTAAATTTGCTCCTATGCCATGTTAAAAGGATTTAATTCATAACTATTCAACCGTGTCTCCGAATTTAATAAACTTTATATGTAATTGGGGTAGAAAAATGCCTAGTTTATCATGGTGCCCTCATCTTGCATGTTTAACAACTCTAAAATAATGTTTAGGGCAGAACAGTACCAAACCTTAAATTATGCACATGAGGATTTTCCGGACTTGTTGTTCGTTGCTTCCGGCCTCATTTAAACTTGCCTAGATAGGTAGTTTTGTTTTGCTTCACCCTCTTGCCATGCTAACAACATTTAATATTGTTGGGTACATAAACGGGATCAAACTAAATAACTTGTCGTGGTGTTTCGTCAATATGCACCGTTGCATATTGAGCGCCACTTAATGTGTAGGATTGCTTGTGCATTTTGCCATGCCATGCCTCTTTAAACCGGACATGCATCATACTTGAATGTGCATCATGCCATGTTGATGTGTTGGTTGTTGACTATGTTGTGTGCTTCTTTTCTGGTGTTGCTTCTTCTGGTTGGTTCTGGTAACGTCAAGTTTGTGAGGGCCCATTCGTCTACCTCCGTTTGTCTTCTTCATGGACTCGTTCTTCTTCCTTGCGGGATTTCAGGCAAGATGATCATACCCTCGAAATCACTACTATCTTTGCTATGCTAGTTTGCTCGCTCTTTTGCTATGCCATTGCTACGATGCCTACCACTTGCTTGTCAGCCTCCCAAATTGCCATGTTCAGCCTCTAACCCACCTTGTCCTAGCAAACCGTTGTTTGGCTATGTTACCGCTTTGCTCAGCCCCTCTTATAGCGTTGTTAGTTGCAGGTGAAGATTGAAGTTTTGTTCCTTGTTGGAACATGGAGATGTTGTTCCTTGTTATATCACAATATATCTTATTTAATTAATGCATCTATATACTTGGTAAAGGGTGGAAGGCTCGGCCTTATGCCTGGTGTTTTGTTCCACTCTTGCCGCCCTAGTTTCCGTCATATCGGTGTTATGTTCCCGGATTTTTGCGTTCCTCACGCGGTTGGGCTATAATGGGAACCCCTTGACAGTTCGCCTTAAGTAAAGCTCTTCCAGCAATGCCCAACATTGGTTTTACCATTTGCCACCTAGCCTTTTCTTTTCCCTTGGGAGTCGCACTCCTGAGGGTCATCATTATTTTACCCCCCGGGCCAGTGCTCCTCTGAGTGTTGGTCCAACTTGTCAGCCGCCGGTGGCCACCAGGGGCAACTCTGGGCTGGCCTACCGGAAGTTTGGACGATCCGGTGTGCCCTGAGAAAGAGATATGTGCAGCTCCTATCGGGATTTGTCGGCACATTCGGGCGGTGTTGCTGGTTTAGTTTTACCCTGTCGAAATGTCTTGTTGTACCGGGATACCGAGTCTGATCGGAATGTCTCAGGTGGAGGTCTATTCCTTCGTTGACCGCGAGAGCTTGTGATGGGCCAAGTTGGGACACCCCTGTAGGGATTCGAACTTTCGAAAGCCGTGCCCGCGGTTATGGGCAGATGGGAATTTGTTAACGTCCGGTTGTAGAAAACCTAAAGTCGACCTTAATTAAAATACATCAACTGCGTGTGTAACCGTGATGGTCTCTTTCCGGCGGAGTCCGGGAAGTGAACACGGTTGTTGGAGTTATGCTTGACGTAGGTAGTCCAGGGTCACTTCTTGATCATACTTTTATCGACCATGCTTTGCCTTCTCTTCTCGCTCTCATTTGCGTATGTTAGCCACCATATATGCTAGTCGCTTGCTGCAGCTCCACCTCATACCTTTACCTTACCCATAAGCTTAAATAGTCTTGATCGCGAGGGTGCGAGATTGCTGAGTCCCCGTGGCTCACAGATACTTCCAAAACCAGCTTGCAGGTGCCGATGAGACCGTGCAGATGATGCAACCAAGCTCAGCAGGAGCTCGATGAAGATCTTGTCCTTTGTGTTGTTTCGTTCTAGTTGATCAGTAGTGGAGCCCAGTTGGGGTTGACCGGGGACCTTTGTCGCATTTGGGGTTCTTCTTTTATTTTGGTTCCATAGTCGGACCTTGAGTGTATTTGTATGATGTAATGCTTTATTCATGTAATTGTGTGAAGTGGCGATTGTAAGCTAACTATGTATCTCTTTCCCTTATGTATTACATGGGTTGTGTGAAGATTACCTCACTTGCGACATATGCCTTCAATGCGATTATGTCTCTAAGTCGTGCCTCGACACGTGGGAGCTATAGTCGCATCGAGGGTGTTACAAGTTGGTATCAGAGCCTTCCCCGACCTTAGGAGCCCCCACTGTTTGATCGTTTTTAGCAGCCGAGTTGTGTCTAGAAAAATGTTTTGAGTCATTTAGGAATTATATATCGGAGAGCTTAGGAATTCTTTTTACTTCCCAGTCTCCTCATCGCTCTGGTAAGGCAACCCGACGTAGAGTTTTGTCTCTTCTCTTCTCAAATTTCACTAAATTTTTTTTAGGATCACGCGAGTATCTTGGATTTGTTCCGATGGCTTATGATGAGAACACTGTCTTGGTGCCTCCTGTCAGGGGTTTAGTGGAAGTGTCCCGGGGAGTTGAGCTTTGAGGTGTTGTCATCATAATTTTATCGTTGCAATTCTGGAATACTTGAGATATGTTCGTCGACATCGAAAATATCCTTTATGCAGTTCGTTGGTGAGATAACCTCGATGCCACCCAGTACTGGGGCGGGAGTTCGGGAGTATCGCCCTAACTTGTATAACGGATGCTTTTCGAAGGTTGAGGTAGATGGTTTCCGAAGGTTTCTTGGTTATGTGTTGAAGGATGGATACAGCTGGATGTAGGTATTGCTAGTTTGGGTGAGATATTATGCTTCCCCTGTATCCCCAACACCTGATTGCATAACCGGAAAGTTTCGGGAGTTTCATAGGTGGGAATTCAAGTAGCTCTTAGGATGTATGATATGAAATTGGGGTTCGACGTCTAGTGGTTCGCCTATTCACGGTCGACTTTTACAGTGGTCTCGTTGTGTCTTAAAGAGTCCTTGGCTATGCTGACTCGGGGACGCTTCGTATGTCATGTGCACTGCCTTGTACATGATGGTGCTGTACGATCGAGCCCGTGTAGGTCCCACCACGAAAACTTCGGACAAAATCTCTATCATATGTTTGTTCTGGCTTATTTTGCAAGCCAATCCTTTGTTTTTATTTTGAGTTGTGGTATTCGAGTTGCTTCAATGTCAAGTGTTGATTCCATACCTTCCTCAAGTGGTGTTCTCATATTCCTATGCGAATACTAATCCTTCATGATAATCGAGATTGTCATGTTAATTCTTTTCAACCGGTGTGTCTCTCCTCAAGTGGATCCGTTCACTTCAACATTTGCAAGATCAATTATCAGTTCTTCTCTACGGTGTTCGTTCCATCCATTCCAAATTGTCTTTGTTTTTCCACCCTCCCTCCCTTTGTTTTTCTCCAAGGACTCAGATGTTTTAATCAAGTATCCTTTTATTCTTGTGAAGTCTCTCCATTCTTTTCCCTCAATGTTCTTATCCGGTGATTCTCATGAAGATTCTAACGGAACCTCAAGTTCATCGTTCTTCGTTCTTTTTCTTCCCCGGTGTTGCCAATTCAAGCTTTTGGTGTTGATCATATCCCTTTCCTCGTTTCAAATACCTTCTCATGCCGGTGCACCTCATATTCATTCACTTCTTGCTATTTAATTGTTTCGGAGTGCTGAAGATATCTCGAAGATTCGTGTATCCACTCTTCTTTCATTCAAGCTATTTCGAGGATGTTATCTCTTTCAAGCCATTTAATTTCAACCAGTGCAATCTCTCTTTGTAATCATTCTACGGTGTATCTTTTCAGTGGGCCCTAACCCACAGGTCTTTTTCCAGGATCTTACCTGACTCTTCTTATTTTCCCGGAGGTATTCTCAAATTCCTTTCGAAGTTTGACATAAGAATGATTTATCATCAGTCAAATGTTTTCTCCAAGATCTTTCAAATTCTTTTCGCCGTTGACTCAATCTCTTCGCTTTTGATTCTTACGGAGTGCCTAAACGACTCTTGATGGTGTTTCTCATCGTCATTCTCATATTTTGAAGACCGAAGAAGAGTTTCTTTCAAATCTTACCCCATTCTCTGCCATCCTCTCATAATTGTTTGATTGTGAGAATCCTTTTTATCCATCCGGAGCAATTCAAGAGCCTTTTCAGTTTGATTCTCCGAAGGCCATCATTTCGGGATTATTCATTCTAGCTTTCAGCTCTCATCCTCCTAATCTTACCGGTGCATTGTTCAAGTGTTCTCTAATCAGCTCGTCATCTCTTCGTTCTCATATATCTAAATTCTCCCAAGCATCTTCGTTCATTTGCTAATTCCTCCCGGTGTTTTCTTTATCTTTACTTCAATCATTTTTAATTCTTACGGTGGTTCTTTCAAGATCTCTCTTCCTTGTTCATCATATCAATTCATTTGTTGTTCCAATCCTACCGGTGGTTCGTCGAAGACGTTCTCAAGTTTATGTTATATCTCTCTTAATGCTTGATACGAGAATAAGTAGTGTGCCAAATCAGTTGATTGTCATCAATTTAAATTGGTGAAGGATAAGCATAATGCAATTCTTACTCTTGTTTCATCCAAGTGATTTAATTCCTTATACCGGAGGTTCATCAAAATTCTTGATTTCTTTGTTTCATCTTCTCTTCCCACAATTCCAAGCTCTCTCAATTATATCATCACGAGGATTCATCTAAATCATTACAAGGATTCACCTTATGTTCTCAACTGCTCTTTCTTTTGTTCATTCTTTTATTACCGGAGTTCTTAATGGAGGTTCTACATGTTGGTTCATAAAAGATTTAATTCTTTCTCGAGGTTTTCATCAAGATTCTTTTCTAAGGAGCTCAAGTTTCTTCATATTGCAATCCGGAGTGCAATTCTTTCTTCCGTATCATTGAAGATGGTATTATGTCATTCTTGTTAATTTGAATTCATGTTTCTTGATTCACATGTTGTCATGAATGAGATATTTCAAATCCATCAATCTCGTCATTGGAGTTATCTTGGGTTATATTTCACCTTAAGCCTTCCCTAAGGATTGTTGCTATCTATGGTGCTCATAAATGACCCAAGTTCTTCATTTATCCTTCCGGTGAAATAATTTCTCGTCTCCTTGTTCATATAAATCCAATCAATTCTTCTTCCCGTGAGTGGCAGGTTGTCACCTCATAATTTGAGATGTACTCCACAAGACCATATCAAGCTTATTCTTTTCGTTGTTGGTTTCCAACAACTCCGTGCGAACCTTCTCTTTAAGATGCTTTTCAAATTCTATTGTGGTAGAAGATGTCTTTTTCCTGTCAATTCTTTCCTTTTCCAAGATCCAACTTCTATTCTTTCTCCCGGATGTCTAGTGATGTTGCTCTTTTCACTCCTCATCTCGGTTTGTCAAGATCATGTTCAATTTCTTCCATTTACAGTCAAAAGTGCTGTCCAAATTATATCAGTCTTTTTCCTTCTCAATTTTGTTTAACCGGAGTGTGGTGCCATTCTGCTCAAGTTCTTTTCGCCTTATCAAGTCTTGCATCCCTTCACAACCAGAGTGTCATGTTTTCATTCGAGCTCTCTCATCTTATCAAATTTTGACTCCCTTCTCAACCGGAGTGCTGTCTGAGATCTTTCTTACCCCTTATTCCATTCTTTCAATAGTTCTAGAGGCGGTGTGTGGTGATTTCACCAAGTATCTTCTCATCTTATCAAGTTCTTATTTAGTCCTCCTTCTTTTCATTCGGAGTGCTGCCCGAATTTGTTCTTCCTTGTTCCTCTTCCCTACCGGAGTGCATTCAACTTTGTCCTTCTTCGTTGCATTCTTCTTTCACTGGCTTAACCTCTCAAGGTTCTTTGGTTTCACTCGTTTGTCAAAGAAGCAACTTAGTTTTACCTCTCCTCTTTTCTCTTCCGTTTTCCCCCGGTGCCATTCTAGATCTCGGGACGAGATCCTCTCGTAGTGGTGGAGTGTTGTAACGCCCCGAGACCGATGTGCCAGGTGTCGTTCAGTTATTCGTTGTGGTTGCATTGTCATTGCTTGCGTGTCATGCATTGCATATCATGTCATCATGCGCATTTCTTTTGCATACGTGTTCGTCTCTTGCATCCGAGCTTTTTCCCCGCTGTCCGTTTTGCAATCCGGTGTTCCGTTCTCCTCCCGTGGTCATTTCTACCTTCCTCTTGTGTGTGGGGATTAAATGTTACCGGATTGGACCGATACTTGTCATGCGGCCTTGGATTACTATCGGTAGACCGCCTGTCAAGTTTCGTATCATTTGGACTTCGTTTGATACTCCAACGGTTAACCGAGGGACCGAGAAGGCCTCGTGTGTGTTGCAGCCCAACACCCTTCCATTTTAGCCCAAAACCCACCTAACTCTTCTCTATCATCTCGGTCGTTCGATCGCGATCGCGTGGCCGCAAACCGCACCTCATTTGGACTCTCCTAGCTCCCTCTACCTATAAAAGAGCACCCCTCCCCGAAATTTCGGATCATTTCGCGGATGAACCTAGATCCACTCCTCTTCCGCGCGTCCGGACGCATCTGCGCCGTGCCGGACATGTCCGCCGCTCCCCTCCACGTCGCCCCCGCCAATCGGGAGCCGCCATGTCACCTGCGCCGCCTCCCTCCCCCAATAGGGCGCCGCCACCTCAGCCTCCAGCCTCCCCACTTCGCAGCGCCACCCGCCGGCCCAGATCCAGCCCGCTCCCGCGCCTCTACGGGCCAGTCCCAGCCGCCGCCTCGCGCCCGTCTTCCCCGACACCATGGAGCCGCGCCGCCGCACGCCACCTCACCGGAGTTCCCCGCCGCCACCTCGTTCGTCGCGGGATCTTCACCACCGCGGCCAGATCCAGGGTCCCCGTGCTCGGATCCGCCCATTCCCGCAGGTCCCCGCCGTGCCCGCCTGCCGGATCCGCGCGTCCCCTGCCCTCGCCGGCCTCCTCCGCCCCTCATCGCCATTGCCCGCCGGCGAACGGCGCCGCCGCCGCCCCCCGCCTCCCTCGATCCAGGCGGGATCGAGGAGGACGCCCTGCGCCTCGTGGGCCCTGTCAGCCTCTGCACCCGGCCCAGCATCCGCACCAGGCCAGCTCCAGCGCGTGGGCCACATCCAGCAAACCGAGTCCGGCCCAGCGCAGCGCCCAGCCCAGTCGGGTCAGATCCGCGACGCACCAGGCTCAGCGCCCCCCCCCCCCTGCTACGATCGGCCTGCCAGCGCGAGGCCCAGCTGCGCCCCTTGGTTGGCCTTCTCCAGCGAACCGGGCCGAGCCCATGGGTGAGCCGCCCCCTTCTCCTTTTGCCCTATGAATCCATGTGCAGTTTCGGCCCATAGCCATTTTTTCCCAGATCTGCAATTTGTCCAATTATCCAGGAGTCAGTAGTTTTGCAGTTTAGTCCCTGTTCTTCATGCATATAATAACTTCACAACCGTGCATCGGATTAAAATGAATTATATATGAAACTTGCTCAGAATTTTGTGTAGTTTAATAATATCCAACTTTCATCTATGTTTAAAATGCTTAAAATGCTGTTTGTTTAACTTGCTCCTATGCCATGTTAAAAGGATTTAATTCATAACTATTCAACCGTGGCTCCGAATTTAATAAACTTTATATGTAATTGGGGTAGAAGAATGCCTAGTTTATCATGGTGCCCTTATCTTGCATGTTTAACAACTCTAAAATAATGTTTAGGGCAGAACAGTACCAAACCTTAAATTATGCACATGAGGATTTTCCGGACTTGTTGTTCGTTGCTTCCAGCCTCAATTAAACTTGCCTAGATAGGTAGTTTTGTTTTGCTTCACCCTCTTGCCATGCTAACAACATTTAATATTGTTGGGTACATAAACGGGATCAAACTAAATAACTTGTCGTGGTGTTTCATCAATATGCATCGTTGCATATTGAGCGCCACTTAATGTGTATGATTGCTTGTGCATTTTGCCATGCCATGCCTCTTTAAACCGGACATGCATCATACTTGAATGTGCATCATGCCATGTTGATGTGTTGGTTGTTGACTATGTTGTGTGCTTCTTTTCCGGTGTTGCTTCTTCGGGTTGGTTCCGGTAACGTCGAGTTTGTGAGGACCCGTTCGTCTACGCCCGTTTGTCTTCTTCATGGACTCGTTCTTCTTCCTTGTGGGATTTCAGGCAAGATGATCATACCCTCGAAATCACTACTATCTTTGTTATGCTAGTTTGCTCGCTCTTTTGCTATGCCATTGCTACGATGCCTACCACTTGCTTGTCAGCCTCCCAAATTGCCATGTTCAGCCTCTAACCCACCTTGTCCTAGCAAACCGTTGTTTGGCTATGTTACCGCTTTGCTCAGCCCCTCTTATAGCGTTGTTAGTTGCAGGTGAAGATTGAAGTTTTGTTCCTTGTTGGAACATGGAGATGTTGTTCCTTGTTGGAACATGTTTACTTGTTGGGATATCACAATATATCTTATTTAATTAATGCATCTATATACTTGGTAAAGGGTGGAAGGCTCGGCCTTATGCCTGGTGTTTTGTTCCACTCTTGCCGCCCTAGTTTCCGTCATATCGGTGTTATGTTCCCGGATTTTTGCGTTCCTCAGCGATTGGGCTATAATGGGAACCCCTTGACAGTTCGCCTTAAGTAAAGCTCTTCCAGCAATGCCCAACATTGGTTTTACCATTTGCCACCTAGCCTTTTCTTTTCCCTTGGGAGTCGCGCTCCTGAGGGTCATCATTATTTTACCCCCCCCCCCCCCGGCCAGTGCTCCTCTGAGTGTTGGTCCAACTTGTCAGCCGCCGGTGGCCACCAGGGGCAACTCTGGGCTGGCCTACCGGAAGTTTGGACGATCCGGTGTGCCCTGAGAAAGAGATATGTGCAGCTCCTATTGGGATTTGTCGGCACATTCGGGCAGTGTTGCTGGTTTAGTTTTACCCTATCAAAATGTCTTGTTGTACCAGGATACCGAGTCTGATCGGAATGTCTCGGGTGGAGGTCTATTCCTTCGTTGACCGTGAGAGCTTGTGATGGGCTAAGTTGGGACACCCCTGCAGGGATTTGAACTTTCGAAAGCCGTGCCCGCGGTTATGGGCAGATGGGAATTTGTTAACGTCCGGTTGTAGAAAACCTAAAGTCGACCTTAATTAAAATACATCAACTGCGTGTGTAACCGTGATGGTCTCTTTCCGGTGGAGTCCGGGAAGTGAACACGGTTGTTGGAGTTATGCATGACGTAGGTAGTCCAGGATCACTTCTTGATCATACTTTTATCGACCGTGCTTTGCCTTCTCTTCTCGCTCTCATTTGCGTATGTTAGCCACCATATATGCTAGTCGCTTGCTGCAGCTCCACCTCATACCTTTACCTTACCCATAAGCTTAAATAGTCTTGATCGCGAGGGTGCGAGATTGCTGAGTCCCCGTGGCTCACAGATACTTCCAAAACCAGCTTGCAGGTGCCGATGAGACCGTGCAGATGACGCAACCAAGCTCAGGAGGAGCTCGATGAAGATCTTGTCCTTTGTGTTGTTTCGTTCTAGTTGATCAGTAGTGGAGCCCAGTTGGGGTCGACCGGGGACCTTTGTCGCATTTGGGGTTCTTCTTTTATTTTGGTTCCGTAGTCAGACCTTGAGTGTATTTGTATGATGTAATGCTTTATTCATGTAATTATGTGAAGTGGCGATTGTAAGCCAACTATGTATCTCTTTCCCTTATGTATTACATGGGTTGTGTGAAGATTACCTCACTTGTGACATATGCCTTCAATGCGATTATGTCTCTAAGTCGTGCCTCGACACGTGGGAGCTATAGTCGCATCGAGGGTGTTACAAGTTGGTATCAGAGCCTTCCCTGACCTTAGGAGCCCCCACTGTTTGATCGTTTTTAGCAGCCGAGTTGTGTCTAGAAAAATGTTTTGAGTCATTTAGGAATTATATATCGGAGAGCTTAGGAATTCTTTTTACTTCCCAGTCTCCTCATCGCTCTTGGTTATGTGTTGAAGGATGGATACAGCTGGATGTAGGATTTGCTAGCTTTGGGTGAGATATTATGCTTCCCCTGTATCCCCGAAACCTGATTGGATAACCGGAAAGGTTCAGGAGTTTCATAGGTGGGAATTCATGTAGCTCCAGTTTCTTCTTCTGTGGATATTTGGTTTGTGATTGGGTAATCCTCACCAAGTATTTGTTCTTGTCCGTACCTTGTTATTTTATTCTTCTACCTCTATTTAAGTGGCTTCTCAATTTATGGAAATGTGGCCATTTCAATTGGAATGCATTCGTTCATTTTGTTCGGATGTGAAGACTATATGTGCAATTTCGATCCATTTGATTCAGCTTAAATATTTGTCTGTCAAGATGCTAACGGATGTCACCCTCTTCGGGATGACTCCTGCTAAGGGTCAGAATCAGAATCAGGATCCGCCACCACCACCTCCACCTCCGGAGGCATGGCAAGTTGTGATGGCCACTACCAATGCCAACACACAGCTGATCATGCAAATTCTACAAGAGCGCAACCAAGGGAATCATGGCCATGGCAACAATCAGAATCAGTTTGCTACACTCAACCAGTTCCTTGCTAACCAGCCAAAGACCTTCAGCAACTGTGTTGAGGCCTCA
Source organism: Triticum monococcum (assembly GCA_034509565.1). NCBI lineage: Eukaryota > Viridiplantae > Streptophyta > Magnoliopsida > Poales > Poaceae > Triticum > Triticum monococcum. Next base: position 22,797,013 of record CM067847.1, read on the forward strand.
GACGCTAATGATTGGCTCGTGGATATATGCAAGCATTTCGAGTGTAGCAACGTCAGGCCTGAGGACTTTGTCAAGTTTGCCTCCTTCGAACTTAAAGACCAAGCTGCAGAATGGTTTCAGCAATACAAAGTTTCCAGAGGAGACCGTGTGATTACCTGGGATGAATTCCGTCAAGACTTAAAAGCTCATCACATTCCTGAGAGTGTTGTTGAAAGCAAGCATGAGGTATTCCGCAACCTGAAGCAAGGCAGCTTGTCTGTTTACCAGTATAACATTTTGTTCCAGAGGCTCGCTCGTTTCGCCAAGCAGGACATCCCTGACGAGAAGAGCATGATTTATCAGTTCAGGGGTGGCCTCAAAGAAGATCTCCAACTAGCTTTTTGAGCCGAAGAAGTACGATGAGTTCTACAACATGGCAATGAAGCAAGAGACTGCTCAACTCAAGTGCGATGCTTCCAAGAAGCAAGTCAGAGATGTAACTCCTTCTTCGTCAACTCAAGTGTCTAAGCAGCAAAAGTATTGGCTGCCTCCTCCTCCGTTCCGTCAGCCTTATCAACAGAAGAGCAAAGGTGGCAATGGATCTTCCCACCCACCCAACCCTGGCTTTCAGAACAAGACTTCGTCTCAAGCTCCAAGATCAAGTGCTCCGTACACCGTCCGCTTTCAGAGGTCACGTGCAACAAGTGCCAACAGAAGGGTCACTATGCCGACAAATGCTTCAATCAGAGGGGCCTTCCTCCTCCTCCTCATGTGAGATCTGCTAGTAATGCAGTGGTCAACCATAATCCCAAGTTTGCCAAGGTCAACATGGTGAATGCAGCTCAGGCAGAGGACTCGTCAGATGTCATAATGGGCAACCTTCCTGTTAACGATGTTCCTGCAAAAGTTCTTTTTGACACGGGTGCATCGCATTGCTTCATTTCTAAACATTTTGCATCAAAGTATGAGTGTGATTATGAGTATTTGCAAAGATCTTTACAAACCATGTCCCTGGGCAAGCAAATGACAGCTAATATCTGCGTCCCGGATGTTACTATCACGTTGGGCGACTACAAATTTCTAGCTTCTCCTATTGTTCTGGCTGACTCGGATATTGATCTTATTCTGTCGGGGGTGACTGATCCCACGGACACCTATGGGACCACGGCGGACCGAGGCCCCTTTCGGTTCGGCAGGGGGCGGAGAGCGCACGAAGAGCAGATTAAGGCGAACGCACGAACGACGCGATGTCACATCCTAGCTAGGTTATGCATTAGAGTGTGCATCATGTCTACTTTCATCAGAAATGGAAATGGGGAAAGCAGAACCCCCAGCACCCCCCCCCCTGAAATCAACTAGGGTTTACTAAAAATAAATTCAATGAACCTGAAATGCCCTTCAGAAATGTTCACCCTCTTTGCCTTGGGCTAGAAACCTTGGGAAAGATGGTGAATATAATTTTAGGTCATCAAAAGGGGCATTGATTTAATTTATAAATATTTGAATTTGGGCATTTAAATACTATTAAATAATTTAAATGCTCAAATAATGTTGGAATTATTTTTGGGCCACTGAAATATTTCAGAAAGTGTCCATAAATATTTTCAGGATTTTATAAAATGATTTAGTATTTAAACTAAATCAAAACAGAATAACAGAAATAGAAAATAGAAAATAAAATAAAAAAAGAGGAGAGAGAGTAGGCCAGTGGGCCACTTACCTGGCGCCACCAGCCGGCCCAGCACTGTAGCTGGACGGCCCAGCCCACCAGGCCGACGCCAGTCGTCCCCTAGCTCCTGCCAGGAGGACGCCGGGCGTGTGCCCGCGGCGCGCCGGCACGCGCGCGGCCACCGACGGCCACCTCCTGCTTCGGCCGCCTCCCCGACGTCGCTATGGACGCCACGCACCCCCCCCCCCCCGGCCCTCTCATTCACTCTCCCTCGCTCTCCCTCCTCCCCTGTTTCTCTCCCGCACGATCACCCGAACGGGCTCGTCGCCGCCGTTCGCTACCACCGCGGCCACCGGCCACCCCTCGCCGTGCCGCTGCGCCCAAAAGCTCCGCCTCGACCCACCCTTCCCCCTCACCGCTCCAAGCGACGCCGGAAGCCCTGCAGTGACGCAATTGCCGTCGTCTTCACCGACGGGCACCGAAGATCGCCGGCCCCGATTCTCCGTCTCCAGGTCGTCCCCGAGCCCACCGATCTGCTCTGCGTGCCCCCAGTGAGCTCCTGCTCCGAATCCCCCTCTTCCCCGCTTCATTTGATCGCCCTAGCCGTCACCCCCATGATGACCGAAGTGCGCCGCCGCCCGAGCTCGCCGTCGACGATGCTCCGGTGACCAAATGGTCACCCTGGAGTGTCGAACTTACTCCTCGCGATGCGTAGCACCCTCCTAGTCCCTTTGCCCCGTTTTTCTACGCACCAAAACGTGACCCCGCGCGCAACCGAACTCCGGCGGCCGCCAAAGAGCTCGCCGCCGTCAACTCCGGCCATCCTAGCTGCTGCTGCTGCCCCCACTAGATCCGCGAGAGCGCCAGCAAGCCATAGCAACAAACCACGCTCGAAATGGAGCCCTATAGCGCATTCCCGAGCCGCTCCGCCGTCTCTGTCGTCGCCGGCGACGAGCCGTGGACCAAGTCCGGCGAGTTTGACCACTGACGTGGACTGGGTGGGCCCAGTTGACTCCCCTGAGTCAATGACAAGTGGGCCCCCCCCTCTGCTAATTATCCAGATTAGTTCCTAACTAAAATTAGTTAGTTTAATTAACTAATGACCCTGACAGGCGGGACCCACTAGTCAGCCTCTCTCCCTGCCCTGTTACACTGACCAGTGGCCCCCACACGTCAGGTTTGACTGGGACAGCCGCCTTTGACCTGCTGACGCAATGCTGTTGTCATGCTGACGCAATATATCTTTTCTGGAATTAAAATAACTCAGGAAATTCCAGAAAATACCCAAAACTTCAAAAATTCATAGAAATTCAACCATAACTCCAAATGAGACAAATTATATATGTAAAATTATCAGAAAAATTCAAGGAATCCATCTGTACCATTTTCATGCATGTTTGAACAATGTTTGTCCCCTGTTTTGGACAAAACAAATAAAGGGCATTTAAATAATCATATATGGGGTTGGAATTTGAACCTTGCACTCAAGCCAACTCCATTTAAATTATAGCTAGTTGCATTAGCTCAAGACACATCCATATTGCCATGTCATAGCATGCATCATATTGTTGCATATCGTCATGTGTTGATTGTGCTCGGTTGTGTTCTTCGTGGTAGGTTCTGCCTCCGAGGATATTCACGAGTATCCAACTGAAGGGCAGTATCCCGTCACCACTCCATCAGGCAAGCAACCATTGATCATTCCGATACAACCCATGTTCCCGCTCCTGCTCTTGTTTACTGCATTAAGACAACACGATTCAAACTGCTGTGTGCTACGGTAGTTGAACCCTTATCCTCTGCATGACCTGTCATTGCCACGGTAACTAGATGAAACCCACTAGCATGTGTAGGAGTTGATTGAGCCATGTTTTGTGATTACTACCTTGCTATGCCTGCTATGCTTAGAGTTGTGTCAGGTCTGGTTCATCTGGGTGATGGGCTAGAGTGAAATGCTTGTGCCAGTATTATGTGGGATGTGTTGAACATGTTTTGGTAAAGGTATCGATGAGAGGCCATGTAGGAGTACATGGTGGGTTGTTTCATTGAAGCCGTCCCTAAGAACTGAGTTCTGTATGCGTGAATTAAGATTCAGCTACTACCACACATTGGGCCCTGAAATATGACCCCGCTCGACTTACCGACCCCTCTCGCCTTAGTCCAGGAGTTGCAACTAATTTCTGGTGTTTGTAGGATATGTGTTGGCGGCCGTGCGTAGCGCTGACCCTAGGGGTGGGCTATGTTGCGGTAGATACACCGTGGCACGGTGTACCGAGTCACCCGTTTGGTGTCTCGGGAACCCTGTTCACATCGTTCGGGGCCGTTGAGGACACCCCGGCCGGATTTCCTTGCGGATGGAACCTGAATAGGCGATGACCCTGGACTAGAGACTTGTGAGGTTAGTCAGGTCGTGGTCTACACCCACGTCGGTTTTCGCTTGAAGTCTGCCGAGCACATTTCGTGTGCAGACGCTAAGTGGTGGAAACATGTGTGACGAAGTACACCCCTGCAGGGTATAAAACTATTCGAATAGCCGCGTCCGCGGTAAAGGACTACTTGATTGCATATACAGTTCATAGACAAGTTAATGGATACTACTAAAAGACTCAAGATAAGTGTGAGTACCGAGGATGGCCCCCTCACAGGATTCGAGGGAGGATCCTCGGTGGGGTATTGTGATGGTGAGTAGTGGACTCGTGTGCGAAAACTATTTTGCTAAAAGATTCCGTAGGATAGCTTAGCCAAGAGTCAAAGCTGGCTTGCTGCATAAACCCCACCACCTTCTTGAGAATGAGCATGTACAGTAGGTTCTGATGTAAGACTTGCTGAGTACCTTTGTACTCATGTTTGCTTATTTATTGTTTCAGACGACAACACTGCCCCCTCCGATGGGTTTTACGTAGATCTTGACGTCGACGAGTGACTAGACACCCAGGTGGTGATCCAGGCCATGGAGGGCCTATGTAGATAGACAGGCTTCGAGAAGCCTTCTTTCTTTCTAGAGTCTGTACTCAGACTAGTTGCTTCCGCATGTGCTTGTATGACTGTATGACTTGAGTGTCGGGTCATGTGACCCCTACCTGTATGGATATGTTATGTATTGGCTCCCTGGAGCCTTTAAATAAAGTACTTGAGTTGTAGAGTTTTGTTGTGATGCCATGTTGTATGTACCCATATCGAGCATATTGTATGTATGTTTGAAATGCTTGGTATGAGTGGGATCCGACAATCTAGTTGTTTGTCCTTCGCAGCCTTTCTTATGGGGAAATGTAGTCTAGTGCTCCTCGAGCCATAGTAGTCCGCTACAGCCCGGTTCCCGGAGTCCTGCTAGCCCAGCACTACTGTTCAGGACGCTTGACTGGCCGGCATGTGTTTCACTTCGTCCCTATGTCTGTCCCTTCGGGGAAATGTCACGCGGTGATCTCCGGAGTCCTGTCTAGCCTGCTACAGCCCGGGATTCCCCGGAGTCCTGCTAGCCCAGTGCTACAGCCCGGAATCACTCGTTGATGACCGACATGTTCGTTGTGATTCATGTATGCCTGTCTCCATAGGTCTGTGCCGATTTGGGTTCACGACTAGCCATGTCGGCCCGGGTTCTCGGTCATATGGATGCTAGCGACATTGTCATATACGTGAGCCAAAAGGCGCAAACGGTCCCGGGCCATGGTAAGGCGACACCCGTGGGATACCGTGCGTGAGGCCGCAAAGTGATATGAGGTGTTACCGGCTAGATCGATGTGGCTTAGAATCGGGGTCTTGACAGCGTTGGCATCAGAGCCGGACTGCCTGTAGGTTCGTTCAGCCAAACTGGTCGATGTCGAGTCTAGAAATGCTTTAGTTATATGTAAGGGAATTGATTGTGGGAGGGAACGTAAGGTTCTTTTATTCCTTTACCCTATGCTTCTGATCTGAGTCATTCTCTTCTCATTCAACGTGGGTTAAGGACTAGGCTCTCTTCTTCTATCAGGTTCACGTGTTACTAATCCGTAGTAGCTCATAGGATTATTGTCACGAGTTCCGTCCAGTTCTACTATTTTAGTACGTGGCTATTTGAATCAGAACCTTGATATGATGCTGTTGAGCGGTATTGTGAACTGTTGTGGATGTCTCAAATCTTTTTCTGAGCATTTACAGCTGTTATGCTGCCCAATTTTCCCTAGGAATTCTGATGTCTTTGTCTTGTGGCTGTGCTTTCAGATGGCCAACCAGTCTCAAAATCAAGTGGTTCGCCTGACCAGGTGCCTCGACGTGCCCGGTCATACTGCTATGTTGGTCCGGGTAATGATCGAGACAGGATACCGTTGGTATCCCGAATACACCGTTGAAGAGCAGTTCCGCGACTTTAATCAAAGCCAGTATTTATGCACCGTCAGGATATTTCCTTCCTATCCTGGATCTACCGAGCCCCTTCACTGTTCCTATGGACTCGGAGTTACCATTGAGATGGCTGTGCAGGATGCTGCCTATTCCATGATGACTATCTTGCGAGTCCGGACTGGCCTGCTTCGGAACACTGATTTCCGTTACATGCCAGCTTCACTTCCTGGAGCGCAGGGATATCTTCAGGCTATCTATGCTGACTCCACTCAGGAGGACTCATTAACTCGTACCACCGCTGAGATGCTCGAAGATAAGGACCGAGAGAATCGGGCCTTGAGGCTGGAGCTCTTCAATACCCGTGCTGATCATTGGGCCACATTGACTCGGTTTGCACCCGCGGTGCAAGCTGGATGCATGGATACCAGGGATTTGTATCCTGTGAGAGTAGCTCTGCCAGACATGGTGGATTGGCGTGATGTGGGAGGCATCACCCCACCCCTTGGTCCCCGCAGGCCACCGTTTGTTGGTCCAAGACCTTATCCTAGCCCCTATGGTCCACAGGCTCCTCAGGACCGTCTGTTTCCGGATGATCACGTTGAACTTCCAGGCTATGGAGGTGATTTCTATGAGGACTACTACGGAGCTATCTGAGTTAGTAGTAGTACCACTAGTATTGTAGTAGTTGTATCCCCACTGTCCTGTGTGACTTGTGGAATACGACTTGGTGTGTAATCGATTTCGGAGGTGTAGACAAATAATGTATAGGGACCCGGAATGCCTCCGATGAGATGTAACGTCTACCTTCATAGTTGTACTGTAGCATGGGCTTGTACTAAACTATGTATGACGAGTATGACCGTTGGTGTATATATGGCAGTTTTATATTACCATGGCATACGAATGAGCATCTCTGCATTCCGCGTTATCCTTTACATTCTGCACTTCCCTGTTAAGTTTGAGCCATCCTTGTCTAAATCGTTGTCTTGTTTCCCTTCTAGGATGGTCAACACCCGCGGAAACCCTGCTGCCCCAGAGCAGGGGGAAGCCAATGCAGCTAGAGGTGAAAATTTGCCTCACCCGCCTTCCCTGGCCGAAGTGATGCTGGAGGCGGAAAGGAACAAGCGTGAGACCAAAAGCCTGCTGGAGCGGATTGAGCAGAACACTGCATGCCACCCACGAAATGCCTTGGTGTCAATCAACGACTTCGTCAAGCTGTACCCACCAAAGTTTAACCATTCCGTCGAGCCCCTCGACGCGGATGATTGGCTTCGCAGCATCACCCACAAGCTACGTTCCGCCAACGTAGCTGAAGCCGACAAGGTTACCTATGCTGCTTATCATCTTGAGGGCCCCGCTAGCCATTGGTGGGAAAACTACGAAGCTATGCACCCGGTCGGCCAAATCACTACCTGGGCTGAGTTCAGCGAGGCTTTCCGTGAGCATCACATTCCGGAAGGTCTCATGGATCGCAAGAGGGAGGAGTTCTGCAACTTCACCCAAGGAAGGCTGACTGTGGATGCATATAGCCGAGAATTTGGGAACCTGGCACGCTATGCTCCTGAAGAGGTTTCTACTGACGCCAAGAAGCAGGAAAGGTTCCGTAAGGGACTTAGCCCTGAGCTTCGCTGCGATCTCCGTCTGCACGAGTGCACATCCTTCCAGAAGTTGGTCAATAAAGCTATCAGTGCTGAGACAGGCCAGACTGATTATGACGCTTCACGCAAGCATTCTCGTGATTTTGGGTCTTCATCCGGCTCTGGAGCTCAGAAGCGCCGGGTGTGGATTCCAAGCACCGCACTGCCACCCAGATTCCCCCCGAGGCCATCCTTTGAGGCGCCTCGTCCCAACCAGCAATTTGTACCGTCCAAGCCCTATGGTGGCCCCGCTGCTAATGTTGCTCCACGCCCCACTGTGGTAACATGCTTCAAGTGTGGAGAACCGGGTCACTATAGTCGAGAGTGTCCCCAGAACAACCCCAATCAAGCTGGAAAGTCCGTTGGCCGTGGTAAGCCCGCGGGAAAGACTTTCTACGCCAAGCCGGCCACTACTGCACGTGGCCATGTCAACTACGTCTCAGCCGAAGAGGCTCATGAGGATCCCAACGTCGTCCTTGGTACGCTCCTTGTTAACTGCCATCCGGCATCTGTTCTTTTTGATACTGGAGCATCTCATTCATTCATATCCGAGAATTATGCTCGGTTGCATAACACGACATTCTGTGACATGCCCACTTCCATGGTAATTCAAACTCCGGGTTCCAAATGGCAAACTTCTAGGGTAAGCCATGGGAACGAAATTCTTGTCGATAGGCTTGTCTTCCTTGCATCTTTAATAGCTCTCAAGTCCTCCGACATAAACATCATCTTGGGTATGGACTGGATGTCGGCTCATTACGCCAAGATCGATTGTGCCACTAGAACCGTTCAACTTACTCATCCCTCGGGCAAGACAGTTAATGTCTTAACTCGAGTGGCCAAGCGCCAACTTTACTCTCTCAATGCCAACCCTCTTCCAGACCTTGAGGACGTTCCGGTAGTCCGAGACTTCCCGGATGTGTTTCCGGAAGAACTGCCAGGTGTTCCACCTGACCGGGATGTCGAGTTCGTGATAGACCTTGTTCCAGGAACCGTTCCAATTGCTAGAAGACCCTACAAGATGGCACCCTTAGAACTAGCCGAGCTTAAGAACCAACTCGATGAGTCCTTGAACAAAGGGTTCATCCGTCCTAGCTCCTCTCCTTGGGCTTGCCCCATCCTCTTCGTCAAGAAGAAGGATGGAACGGATCGAATGGTTGTGGATTACCGACCTGTCAATCTGGTCACCATAAAGAACAAATACCCGCTTCCCAGGATCAACGACCTATACGATCAGCTCGCTGGATCCTCAGTCTTCTCCAAGATGGATTTGAGGTTGGGCTACCATCAAATCAAAATCAGAAACGGGGACATTCCCAAAACGGCTTTTGTCACTCGTTATGGCCAATACGAGTACACCGTCATGTCCTTCGGGTTAACCAATGCCCCGGCCACTTTCTCCCGGTTAATGAACTCGGTTTTCATGGAGTACTTGGACAAATTCGTCGTAGTATACCTCGATGACATACTCATCTACTCGAAAAATGAAGAGGAACATGCCGAACATCTAAGACTGGTATTGATGAAACTTCGAGAGCATCGCCTTTATGCCAAATTCTCCAAGTGTGAATTTTGGTTGTCAGAAGTGACCTATCTAGGCCATGTAATCTCTGGTAAGGGTATTGCTGTCAATCCCGAGCGAGTTCAAGCCGTCCTTGATTGGACTCCACCTGTTTCGGTCAAGCAAGTTCGGAGTTTCCTTGGCCTAGCGAGCTATTGCCGCCGCTTCGTTGAGAATTTCTCCAAGGTTGCTAAACCTCTAACTGAACTCCTCAAGAAAGATAAAAAGTTCGAGTGGACTCCACAGTGCGAGTTCAGTTTTCAGGAACTGAAAAGACGCCTGACATCTGCTCCCGTACTAGTACCACCAGATTTCTCCAAGGACTTTATTATCTATTGCGACGCCTCGCGACAAGGACTAGGTTGCATACTCATGCAGGATCGTCAGGTAATTGCCTATGCCTCACGGCAATTACACCCACATGAGGAAAATTATCCCACACATGATCTAGAGCTTGCAGCTGTAGTCCATGCACTCAAAACCTGGCGACATTACCTTCTCGGTAATCGTTGCGAGATCTTCACCGATCACCAAAGCTTGAAATATATCTTCACCCAACCAGATTTGAATCTCAGGCAAAGACGTTGGGTCGAGTTGATCTCGGATTACGACTTAGGAATAACTTACACCCATGGCAAAGCCAATGTCATGGCTGATGCACTAAGTCGTAAGTCCTACTGTAACAACCTGATGTTACAACAAAGTCAACCACTTCTCCATGAGGAATTTCGTAAGCTTAATCTTCACATTGTTCCTCGTGGATTCCTGTCTACCCTGGTGGCGAAACCTACCCTTATGGATCAAATCATAGCTGCCCAAAAGCGTGATAAGGGCATATCCCGGATTAAGGAAAACATTGCTAGCGGAGTAGCTAAATGTTTTTCCATGGATGAGCAAGGTGCTGTCTTCTTTGAGAACCGCCTGGTGGTTCCCAAGAACCAACATCTACGCCAGATGATCCTTAAGGAAGCTCATGAATCCCCTCTCACCATTCATCCCGGTAGTACTAAAATGTATCAAGACCTACGCCAGAGGTTTTGGTGGACTAGGATGAAGAGGGAAATTGCTCAATACATTGCTAATTGCGACGTTTGTCGTCGTGTTAAAGCAGAGCATCAACGGCCTGCTGGCACCCTTCAACCTTTGGCTATTCCTGAATGGAAATGGGACAAAATCAGTATGGATTTCATCACTGGGTTTCCCAGGACCAAGAGGGGGAATAATGCCATCTTCGTCGTGATCGACCGTCTTTCCAAAGTAGCCCATTTTCTACCTGTCCGAGAGAGTATCACCGCTAGCCAGCTAGCTGACTTATACATCTCCCGAATAGTGTCTCTTCATGGTGTCCCGTTGGAAATTAACTCAGACCGTGGGAGTCTCTTCACCTCTCGATTTTGGGAAAGTTTCCAAAATGCTATGGGAACTCATCTCTCCTTTAGCACCGCCTTCCATCCTCAATCAAGTGGTCAAGTAGAGCGAGTAAATCAAATCCCGGAGGATATGCTCCGAGCTTCTGTTATCTCGTTCAGAATGAGTTGGGAGAAATGCCTTCCATTCGCGGAGTTTGCCTATAACAATAGCTATCACGCTAGTTTGGGCAAGGCTCCCTTCGAAGTTCTCTATGGACGAAAATGTCGAACGCCTCTTAACTGGTCAGAAACCGGGGAAAGACAACTCTTTGGCCCGGATATGATTCAGGAAGCAGAAGAGCAGGTTCGCGTTATTCGTGAGAAATTGAAAACGGCCCAATCTCGCCAAAAGAGTCAATATGATCGTAAGCATAAGCCTATGTCATTTGAAATTAACGAGAAAGCTTACCTTCGGGTTACCCCGTTAAAGGGAACCCATCGCTTCGGTATCAAAGGCAAATTGGCTCCTCGTTACATTAGACCCTTTCGCATTATTGCCAAACGAGGAGAAGTTGCCTACCAATTGGAACTACCTCCGCATCTTTCCAGAGTTCACGACGTCTTCCACGTTTCGCAACTCAGGCGTTGCTTCGCGGATCCTATCCGTGGAGTGGACCACGAAACGCTTGATTTACAAGATAACCTTTCTTATTGGGAATACCCCGTTCGTATCCTTGATCAAGCCGAGCGTACCACTCGACGTCATAATATCAAGTTTCTCAAGGTTCAATGGTCACACCATTCCGAGGAAGAAGCCACTTGGGAAAGGGAGGATCGTCTTCGACTCGAGTACCCCGCCTTCTTCCCAGATGATCCTAAATCTCGGGACGAGATTCTATTGAGTGGGGGTGAGTTGTCACATCCTAGCTAGGTTATGCATTAGAGTGTGCATCATGTCTACTTTCATCAGAAATGGAAATGGGGAAAGCAGAACCCCCAGCACCCCCCCCCCCTGAAATCAACTAGGGTTTACTAAAAATAAATTCAATGAACCTGAAATGCCCTTCAGAAATGTTCACCCTCTTTGCCTTGGGCTAGAAACCTTGGGAAAGATGGTGAATATAATTTTAGGTCATCAAAAGGGGCATTGATTTAATTTATAAATATTTGAATTTGGGCATTTAAATACTATTAAATAATTTAAATGCTCAAATAATGTTGGAATTATTTTTGGGCCACTGAAATATTTCAGAAAGTGTCCATAAATATTTTCAGGATTTTATAAAATGATTTAGTATTTAAACTAAATCAAAACAGAATAACAGAAATAGAAAATAGAAAATAAAATAAAAAAAGAGGAGAGAGAGTAGGCCAGTGGGCCACTTACCTGGCGCCACCAGCCGGCCCAGCACTGTAGCTGGACGGCCCAGCCCACCAGGCCGACGCCAGTCGTCCCCTAGCTCCTGCCAGGAGGACGCCGGGCGTGTGCCCGCGGCGCGCCGGCACGCGCGCGGCCACCGACGGCCACCTCCTGCTTCGGCCGCCTCCCCGACGTCGCTATGGACGCCACGCACCCCCCCGGCCCTCTCATTCACTCTCCCTCGCTCTCCCTCCTCCCCTGTTTCTCTCCCGCACGATCACCCGAACGGGCTCGTCGCCGCCGTTCGCTACCACCGCGGCCACCGGCCACCCCTCGCCGTGCCGCTGCGCCCAAAAGCTCCGCCTCGACCCACCCTTCCCCCTCACCGCTCCAAGCGACGCCGGAAGCCCTGCAGTGACGCAATTGCCGTTGTCTTCACCGACGGGCACCGAAGATCGCCGGCCCCGATTCTCCGTCTCCAGGTCGTCCCCGAGCCCACCGATCTGCTCTGCGTGCCCCCAGTGAGCTCCTGCTCCGAATCCCCCTCTTCCCCGCTTCATTTGATCGCCCTAGCCGTCACCCCCATGATGACCGAAGTGCGCCGCCGCCCGAGCTCGCCGTCGACGATGCTCCGGTGACCAAATGGTCACCCTGGAGTGTCGAACTTACTCCTCGCGATGCGTAGCACCCTCCTAGTCCCTTTGCCCCGTTTTTCTACGCACCAAAACGTGACCCCGCGCGCAACCGAACTCCGGCGGCCGCCAAAGAGCTCGCCGCCGTCAACTCCGGCCATCCTAGCTGCTGCTGCTGCCCCCACTAGATCCGCGAGAGCGCCAGCAAGCCATAGCAACAAACCACGCTCGAAATGGAGCCCTATAGCGCATTCCCGAGCCGCTCCGCCGTCTCTGTCGTCGCCGGCGACGAGCCGTGGACCAAGTCCGGCGAGTTTGACCACTGACGTGGACTGGGTGGGCCCAGTTGACTCCCCTGAGTCAATGACAAGTGGGCCCCCCCTCTGCTAATTATCCAGATTAGTTCCTAACTAAAATTAGTTAGTTTAATTAACTAATGACCCTGACAGGCGGGACCCACTAGTCAGCCTCTCTCCCTGCCCTGTTACACTGACCAGTGGCCCCCACACGTCAGGTTTGACTGGGACAGCCGCCTTTGACCTGCTGATGCAATGCTGTTGTCATGCTGACGCAATATATCTTTTCTGGAATTAAAATAACTCAGGAAATTCCAGAAAATACCCAAAACTTCAAAAATTCATAGAAATTCAACCATAACTCCAAATGAGACAAATTATATATGTAAAATTATCAGAAAAATTCAAGGAATCCATCTGTACCATTTTCATGCATGTTTGAACAATGTTTGTCCCCTGTTTTGGACAAAACAAATAAAGGGCATTGAAATAATCATATATGGGGTTGGAATTTGAACCTTGAACTCAAGCCAACTCCATTTAAATTATAGCTAGTTGCATTAGCTCAAGACACATCCATATTGCCATGTCATAGCATGCATCATATTGTTGCATATCGTCATGTGTTGATTGTGCTCGGTTGTGTTCTTCGTGGTAGGTTCTGCCTTCGAGGATATTCACGAGTATCCAACTGAAGGGCAGTATCCCGTCACCACAACATCAGGCAAGCAACCATTTATCATTCCGATACAACCCATGTTCCCGCTCCTGCTCTTGTTTACTGCATTAAGACAACACGATTCAAACTGCTGTGTGCTACGGTAGTTGAACCCTTATCCTCTGCATGACCTGTCATTGCCACAGTAACTAGATGAAACCCACTAGCATGTGTAGGAGTTGATTGAGCCATGTTTTGTGATTCCTACCTTGCTATGCCTGCTATGCTTAGAGTTGTGTCAGGTCTGGTTCATCTGGGTGATGGGCTAGAGTGAAATGCTTGTGCCAGTATTATGTGGGATGTGTTGAACATGTTTTGGTAAAGGTATCGATGAGAGGCCATGTAGGAGTACATGGTGGGTTGTTTCATTGAAGCCGTCCCTAAGAACTGAGTTCTGTATGCGTGAATTAAGATTCAGCTACTACCACACATTGGGCCCTGAAATATGACCCCGCTCGACTTACCGACCCCTCTCGCCTCAGTCCAGGAGTTGCAACTAGTTTTTGGTGTTTGTAGGATATGTGTTGGCGGCCGTGCGTAGCGCTGACCCTAGGGGTGGGCTATGTTGCGGTAGATACACCATGGCACGGTGTACCGAGTCACCCGTTTGGTGTCTCGGGAACCCTGTTCACATCGTTCGGGGCCGTTGAGGACACCCCGGCCGGATTTCCTTGCGGATGGAACCTGAATAGGCGATGACCCTAGACTAGAGACTTGTGAGGTTAGTCAGGTCGTGGTCTACACCCACGTCGGTTTTCGCTTGAAGTCTGCCGAGCACATTTCGTGTGCAGACGCTAAGTGGTGGAAACATGTGTGACGAAGTACACCCCTGCAGGGTATAAAACTATTCGAATAGCCGCGTCCGCGGTAAAGGACTACTTGATTGCATATACAGTTCATAGACAAGTTAATGGATACTACTAAAAGACTCAAGATAAGTGTGAGTACCGAGGATGGCCCCCTCACAGGATTCGAGGGAGGATCCTCGGTGGGGTATTGTGATGGTGAGTAGTGGACTCGTGTGCGAAAACTATTTTGCTAAAAGATTCCGTAGGATAGCTTAGCCAAGAGTCAAAGCTGGCTTGCTGCATAAACCCCACCACCTTCTTGAGAATGAGCATGTACAGTAGGTTCTGATGTAAGACTTGCTGAGTACCTTTGTACTCATGTTTGCTTATTTATTGTTTCAGACGACAACACTGCCCCCTCCGATGGGTTTTACGTAGATCTTGACGTCGACGAGTGACTAGACACCCAGGTGGTGATCCAGGCCATGGAGGGCCTATGTAGATAGACAGGCTTCGAGAAGCCTTCTTTCTTTCTAGAGTCTGTACTCAGACTAGTTGCTTCCGCATGTGCTTGTATGACTGTATGACTTGAGTGTCGGGTCATGTGACCCCTACCTGTATGGATATGTTATGTATTGGCTCCCTGGAGCCTTTAAATAAAGTACTTGAGTTGTAGAGTTTTGTTGTGATGCCATGTTGTATGTACCCATATCGAGCATATTGTATGTATGTTTGAAATGCTTGGTATGAGTAGGATCCGACAATCTAGTTGTTTGTCCTTCGCAGCCTTTCTTATGGGGAAATGTAGTCTAGTGCTCCTCGAGCCATAGTAGTCCGCTACAGCCCGGTTCCCGGAGTCCTGCTAGCCCAGCACTACTGTTCAGGACGCTTGACTGGCCGGCATGTGTTTCACTTCGTCCCTATGTCTGTCCCTTCGGGGAAATGTCACGCGGTGATCTCCGGAGTCCTGTCTAGCCTGCTACAGCCCGGGATTCCCCAGAGTCCTGCTAGCCCAGTGCTACAGCCCGGAATCACTCGTTGATGACCGACATGTTCGTTGTGATTCATGTATGCCTGTCTCCATAGGTCTGTGCCACTTTGGGTTCACGACTAGCCATGTCGGCCCGGGTTCTCGGTCATATGGATGCTAGCGACATTGTCATATACGTGAGCCAAAAGGCGCAAACGGTCCCGGGCCATGGTAAGGCGACACCCGTGGGATACCGTGCGTGAGGCCGCCAAGTGATATGAGGTGTTACCGGCTAGATCGATGTGGCTTAGAATCGGGGTCCTGACACGCGATTAGTTTACCCAGGTTCGGGCCGCACGGATGCGTAAAACCCTACTCCTGCTTTGATTTCTATTGTGTTCTTGCTCGGGAGCGTTGAATGCTACAGTACACTTGGATGGCTAGCGAGACCGAGCGTGAGAATGATCGTCCCCCCCCCCCTCTCTGTTGCGCATGGGCCTCCTTTTATATGTCAAAGGGGTCACCGACAGGTGGCAACAGAGATGAGGGTAAAAATATAAAAGAGGTGGTAGTTGGCACCACCGCTTTCTACAGTTGTATCATACCTAACCCTGACGGCAGGGGACAAAGGCATTAAATGCCTGTCTGTGTCGCCTAGACGGTGCAGAAAGGGACCGTCAGGGGCGCCACTGTTTACCACGATGGCTACCTTGTCAGCGCCTGCTTGCCACCGCATGCCCCTGGCTGCACAGCCTCCCGCCACATACGCCAGGAACGGTCCCAGAGCGACAAGTTGGTGGGTGAGCTGGAGCGCGGGCTGCGAAGTAGTAGCTTGCCGCGGCAAGCGCCTTGCCGCGGATGTTGTCTTGTCGCGTCCGGGAGCTTGTCGCTCACCGGGCCTTGTCGCGTCCGGGAGCTTGTCACTCACCGGGTCTTGCCGGGACGCGCAATGCGTCGCAGCGAGCTTCTCGAGATGCCTTGGTTGGTCTTCCTGGCAAGCTCCACTTGCCGGGGTCTTGTCTCCTTCCCGGCAAGCTCCTCTTGCCGGGGCCTTGGATACTTTGTTCTTGAATGGCTCCAAAGGAACCACGGAGGGTCTTGGCGGTCGCCCGGCAAGCCTTGCCGCGGGATGCTGCGACTGCCCGTGCACAAGTTCGGGATACTAAGGTACCCCTACTTTGTACACCGACAGGAGCCCCCGGGCCTGGGCCATACACGGTGCCGAGCGCTGTTGGCCAGGCCCAAAACAGTGCACAGGCACGAGCGGCCTGGGTTACGCCATAACTCACTCCGCATCCACCGCGCGCTCCCTGCACGGCACGCGTCAAACGCGGCATCGTGGGAGAGATCGTGGGCGGTTTTCGAGGTGTCCACTCCCCACGATCACGGGGTGGGGAGAGGTCGCCCCATCCGTCGCCTCGGTTCTGCACGCCTGCCACGCGGCTCCCATGCGCTTGGGGTCGCGGACGGTGGAGGCGGGAAACTGGGCCGTCGCGGGTCGAGGCAGCAGGTCGGCCCCAGCTCCCTGCCCTTCCCGTGTCTTGATTCGCTGAGCGGGGCGGCCGAGCCCCGACCTCGCTCCTTTATAAAGAGCGAGAGGGGAGGACGGAAGCCCGCATTCTCTCATCTCCTCCTTCCTTCAGCTTCTGCTCCCCTTTCTCTCATTCGCCATGTAGAAAGGGAACCCTGGTCCTTCATCGGTGGCGGCGAGGGTTGCCGCCAGACAGCGCATCCCTCCCTCTCCCGCACCCGTGGTGGCAGAGCCAGCTGTAAGGGGAAGGGGGAGGGGGCGAGGTCGTGGACAAAGTCGAGGATGAGGTCGAGGCGCTCGGGGAAGAGGTGGACAGGGCGGCGCCCCGGCTTCGCCTCCGCCGGCGGTTTCTCTTCCCGCGGCGGTCCATACTGGGGACGACCCTTGCGAGTTCTTCGTCAGGCTGCGTCGGGCGCCTCGACGTCGCCTCCGACTCCCAGCTCCGTTTGCGAGCGTGATGGAGTTGGACTCGCCCGAGACACTGAGACTACACATGAGGGGCTGTGGGATTAGCGGCACGCGAGTCCGCGTTGAATTCCCAGCCCCTAATGTGATGTATCTTGGTCGAGGGTGGAAGACGTTCGCCCGTATCCACAGCTTGACGGCGGGGCTCACCCTCCATTTTAAGTTGATGGAGGGCGATCTGCTCTCCATCAAGGTCTTCGGGTGCTTCGGCATTCGGGCAAGGTGCTGCGTGGACAGCTCCTCCGATAGCGAAGACTCCTGCTCGAGCGAGAGTGACGAGGAGGGGAGCGACAGCGACGACGAGGGTAGCGGGCGGCAGGATGACGGGTCCGACTAGGTGTCGGGCGCCGCTCCGTGCGGCACCGGCGACCCCATCATCCGTGTTGCCGGCTCCTTGAACTCCCCGGGGTCGTCTCCTTGGGCGGCTGGTGTAGGGAGGCTGCGGAAGAGGAAGAGGGCTAGAGGCAAGGCCGTCAAGTTGGGGTACGAGGGCGTGGTGCCCTCGACAGCGTGCTAACGTCCTGCCGCCTCATCTTCGAGCCCTGCTTCCGGCGCCGCCATCACCGTCCAGCCTTCGGACAGCCCCCGGGATGTTCTCTTGGTGTCTTCTGGCACCCGTAGTTCGCCTAGGCGCCCCTTTTTCCCTTTTCGCCTCCTTGACCTACCTCCTGAAGAGAGGGACAAGAAAGGGATTACGGGCATCTTATCTTTTTAATCTGTAAGCCTTCGGGCCTTAGTTGCATTTAAAACTTGTAATCCTCTCTTTCATGTTTTTCATCCTCTATGGACTGTACCTGAGCGGAATGTTTTTTAATGAAAAGGGGGTGCTTACCGGGTCATTTGTCTCACGGGTATAACCCACGTCAAGGAGCAAATCCTTGGTATCTTTCAGATAGACACTTTTTCTCCCGGCAACAGGCCCTGCCGCTTTCCCACGTCGTTCGACCTTTCTCATGCTTTTGACGGAGGCAGGGACGAGGCGGGTGCGCGCCCCTCGTTTCATCCCTTTGCTGCCACGATTACGACCAAACTTGGCCCCAGGAACGAGCCCCAAGGCCCAGAGTTAAGGGAGCATGATAGTTTTCAGGAAGAAACGGGGTTTCGTATTCCCCAGTCCATAAGAGAATGCATGATGAGGGATGAAAGACTTATCTGAGATTGCAGCCCCCGGCAACTCTGGCTTGTCGTGGGTGAATCTTGATACTTGCAGCCCCCGGCAACACTGGCTTGCCGGGGTCCAAACGCCGGTACGTCCTCCTCCTTTTTGTCCTCAAGCGGTCCGGCAAGGATATGCGAGCCCTGCGAACCAAGGGAAACGAAAGAAAGGCAAAGGGACGCACACTCGACCTCTAAGCTAGGGGTTAGCCGTTGTTAAGCACTATCAACCCTAACCAAGGACGAGACTCGATCTAGCATGCATGCTATAACTCTGGGCGCCAGTGCTTCATTTACTTGTGCTCAGGGTCTGCGCCTGGCTTTGTACAAAGGATTACATGCAACAGCGGCAAGACTTGTACAAAAGGGTGGTTGCCGGACAGGGTCCGACAACCGCGCCTTACGGGTAAAACTTACGAAGATGCTCGATATTCCAGGAGTTGCTCACTGGGATGCCATCTTTGGTCTCCAGGCGGACAGCGCCAGGCCTGGTGCCTCGTTTCACCCGGTAAGGGCCTTCCCACTTTGGCGTCAACTTGTTGGAATTCTTGGCGGACTGAACGCGCCGAAGAACAAGGTCGCCTTCCTCGAGACTTCTGGCGTTAACTTTGCGGCTATGATAGAGGCGCAAAGCTTGTTGGTAGCGAGCGGCTCGCACAGCAGCCTGAAGACGATCTTCCTTAAGGAGCAGCGCGTCATCTTCACGCAGCTGCTCTTGCTCAAGCTCATCATAAGAGAGCACTCGAGGTGACCCGTATACGAGTTCCGTGCGGATAACTGCCTCCGCTCCATAGACTAGAGCGAAGGGTGTCTGGCCAGTGGCTCGATTTGGCGCCGTCCTGATCGACCAAAGAACCACCGGTAGCTCCTCGATCCAGTTTCTTCCGCACTTGTGCAACCTGTCGAAAGTTCTGGTCTTGAGCCCGCGCAGCACTTCAGCATTTGCCCTCTCCGCTTGACCGTTGCTTCTCGGGTGAGCAACAGAAGCGAAGCAGACTTTGGCGCCAAGATCTTGGACGTACTGCATGAAGGTGCGGCTCGTAAATTGTGTACCGTTGTCGGTGATTATCCTGTTAGGGATTCCGAAACGGCAAACAATCGACCTGAAGAACTTGACTGCTGACTGTGCTGTCACCTTCCTCACTGGTTCCACTTCGGGCCACTTTGTGAACTTGTCGATTGCGACGTACAAGTACTCAAAGCCCCCGACAGCTCGGGGAAAGGGGCCGAGGATGTCAAGCCCCCAGACCAAAAATGGCCAGGATAAAGGGATCGTCTAGAGAGCTTGAGCTGGCTGGTGTATCTGCTTGGAATGGAACTGGCACGCTTCACACTTGGTTACTTGTGCAGTTGCATCCTGGAGGGCCGTCGGCCAGAAGAAACTTGCCGGAATGCTTTTCCGACAAGGGCTCTTGCGCCAATGTGGTGACCACATATGCCTCCATGTATCTCTGCCAACAGCTTCTGTCCATCTTCCCGGGGAATACACTTCAATTTCACACCATTGAGTCTTCTTCTGCACAATGTGTTGTCGACAAACTCGTACATACTAGACTGCCGGGCTACTCTTTCCGCTTCTTCTAGTTCCTCGGGAAGTTCTCCTGTCTGAAGGAAACGGACAATCTACTGCGCCCATGTTGGAGCCTGTGGCTCGACAACAAGGACTAAAGGCAATTCTGCTGCTGCGGGAACATCTGCTTCCATGGCAAGAGCCTGCGGCTCTGCCGGAGCTTAACGTTCCCCGGCAAGCTTGCCGGAGCAAAACTTGTCGGGAGTGTCTGCTTCAACGGAACAAACCCTGGGGCTTGCCGGAGCAGACCGCTCCTCAGCATTCTTGGTGTTGATCTTGGGGACCTTTTTGGCGGCGACATCGGGAAGCTCTGTCGGGAAATAGTCGCCAGAAATCAACTTCCTCTTCTTGCTCTGTCCAGTTGATGGTGTCACGGACGGCTGAGTCAGCTTGAGCACAAAAATCCCTGGTTCCACAGGTAACTTGAGTGCAGCGCACTTTGACAGGCCATCGGCAATGTCATTCTGAGCTCTTGGAACGTGCTCCATCTGCAGGCCGTCAAAGTGCTCTTCTAGCTTTCTCACTTCGTCGACGTAAGCTTCCATTAACGGACTCTGATAGTTCTTGTTTACTTGGCGGACGACAAGCTGCGAGTCACCCCTGACAATAAGCTTCTTAATCCCGAGTTCTGTCGCGATCCTGAGACCGGCAAGCAAGCCTTCGTACTCTGCGGTATTATTTGCCGCTTGCTCCTTGGGGAAGTGCATCTGGACTATGTACTTGAGGTGCTATCCGGTGGGTGCGACAAGGAGCACTCCGGCACCGGCGCCTTGCAGCGAGAAGGCACCATCAAAGTACATAAGCCACTCTCTGTTTGTTTCCTTGGCGGGGATGCTCGTCTCCGGAATTTCTTCATCTGGAGTTGGCGTCCACTCTGCTATGAACTCTGCCAATGCTCTGCTTTGGATCGTTGATGTACTCTCAAATTTGAGGCCAAAGCTTGACAGTTCCAGTGCCCACTCGACAATCCTGCCTGTTGCCTCTGGATTTTGCAATATCCTTTTCGGCGGAAAGCGAGTGACAACTGTGATCTCATGTGCTTGGAAGTAATGGCGCAGCTTTCTCGAGGCCATGAGAAGGCCGAAAAGCAACTTCTGCACACCAGAGTACCTTGACCTAGCCCCCTGCAAAAGGGAACTGACAAAGTAAACTGGGCGCTGCACCATCTTCTTCTGTATCTCCTCTTACATCTGCGCAGATCCTTGCTTGTCGGGACCAGAGCTTGACGCTGGATGTGCTTGCCGCGGTCGCTGGCTCGTCATCTGCCTCCCTCTCCGCTACTAAGGCAGCACTAACCACTTGATTGGTTTCCGCTATGTACAGCAGCAACTTCTCTTGTGGTTTAGGTGCGACAAGTTTTGGAGTGGAGGACAGGTATCTCTTCAAGTCTTACAGCGCAGCCTCCGCTTCCGGAGTCCATTTCATTGGACCTGGCCTTTTCAAAATTTTGAAAAACGGCAGGGCGCGCTCAGCAGACCAAGAGATAAACCTGCTGAGTGCAGCCATGCAGCCGGCAAGCTTCCGTACATCCTTGATGCGCTTTGGTGCTTCGATCTGCTCAATGGCCTTGATCTTGTCGGGATTAGCTTCGATTCCCCGCTGAGACACAAAGAACCCGAGAAGCTTGCCGGAAGGTACTCCAAACACACACTTCTCGGGGTTGAGCTTGAGGTTGACCTTGCGCAGATTTGCAAAAGTCTCTTCTAAGTCTTGGATCAGAGTTGCCCTGTCTTTGCTTTTGACCACTATATCATCCATGTAAGCTTCTACATTTCTGTGTATCTGTGGCTTCAAAGCGATATGGACTACTCTGGCAAATGTTGAACCAGCATTCTTTAATCTGAAAGGCATCCATACGAAACAGTACATGCCACATGGAGTAATGAATGCGGTTTTCTCCTCATCCTCTTCTGCCATGAAGATCTGATGGTATCCTGAATATGCATCAAGAAATGAAAGCAACTCACATCCGGCTGTGGAGTCAACAATCTGGTCAATGCGCGACAAGGGAAATGGATCTTTGGGACAAGCTTTATTAACATCAGTAAAGTCAATACAAAGCCTCCATTTCCCATTCGCCTTGCGCACTACAACCAGGTTGGCCAACCACGTGGGATGGAGCACCCCTCTGACAAGGCCTGCTGCTTCCAATTTCTTGATTTCTTCTGCTACGAATTCTTGGCGCTCCACTGCCTGTTTCCTGACCTTCTCCTTGACGGGCCGCGCATGAGGACAAACGGCAAGATGGTGCTCAATTACTTTCCTGGGAACACCGGGGATATCAGACGGTTGCCATGCAAACATGTCGACATTCGCCCGCAGGAAAGTAATGAGCGCGCTTTCCTATTTAGGGTCAAGCGTGGCAATGATGGTGAAGGTACCACCAGTGTCATCCTCCTTGGCGGACACCTTCTTGGTATGTGGTGGAGCTGCCATTGCCTTCTTACACTTGCCGGTGGAGCTCGATGGTGCGTCCTCGACGGCAGCGCAGCACTCCGGGGAGGTGCGCTTGCCGGAGTGGGCATCAGAGCTCTTGCCGGACTTGGTCTTCTTCTTCTTCCCCCGGGGAGCTTCAGCGGCAAGTGCCTTGTGGTCTGTCGCAGCAGCTGCTTCCCGGTAGATCTTGTCGGCGCAGATAAGGGCATCCTTCTTGTCGCCAGGGATAGAGATGACGCTTATCGGGCCTGGCATCTTGAGCATGTTGTATGCATAGTGAGAGGCTGCCATGAACTTGGCGAGCGCTGGACGGCCAAGTATCCCATTGTAAGGCAATGGGAAATCGGCAACGTCAAAAGTGACCCTCTCCGTTCTAAAATTCAGCTCGCTGCCAAATGTCACCGGCAACGTGACCTTCCCTTTCGGCTTGCTCCTTCCCGGGTTAATTCCTTGGAATGTACCGGTCTCTTCGAGCTCGCTGTCCGGGATCTGGAGTTTCTGGAGCACAGCGGAGGAGATCAGATTTAAGTCGGCCCCGCCGTCAACTAGCATCTTAATGACTTTGAGGTTGCGGATCGTTGGCGAAACCAACAACGGCAAGCACCCGACAGCAGTTGTGCGATCAGGGTGGTCCTCAATGTCAAAGATGATAATCGTGCTGGACCATTTCAGAAGCTTGCGCGATTCGACAGGTGGCTCTGCCGCATTAACTTCCCGCAGCCACTGTTTGAGTTGGCGGTGGGAAGTATGCAGAGAAGCACCGCCGTCTACACACAAGACTTCTGTAGCTTTCTGAAACTCCTGCTCTCTGTTCTCGACATCATCCATGTCCTCGTCGTCATCTTCGTCTTCATCCTTGTCGCGGCCGCGGGGAGGTCTATCTCCTTGCCGCTGCTTGCCCTTGCCGGGGCGTCCTCCCCGGCCAGCGCGTTTCTTGCTGGCTTCTCCACCGCCTCCTTGGGCTCTCTCCTTGTCGCGCCGCTCGTACTCAGCTTTTTGTTGCTGGACAAGCTGCTCGACCTTCTTGCAGATCTGGAGGTCATGGCCTTTGGTGCGGTGGATCTTGCAATACTGCTTGTCGGAGCCGTCCTGCTTGTCGG
Organism: Triticum monococcum; assembly: GCA_034509565.1. Classification (NCBI taxonomy): domain Eukaryota; kingdom Viridiplantae; phylum Streptophyta; class Magnoliopsida; order Poales; family Poaceae; genus Triticum; species Triticum monococcum. The sequence goes on from CM067847.1 coordinate 22,820,546, forward strand.
CGGCCGCCACAGCTTGCCAGTTGGTGCATGCGGCAACCTCCTTGCCGGAGCTACCAACTTTGGCTTGCTTGGCGGTGCCGTCATTGCCGAACTGCTCGACGACTAGCCCCTCTTTGCCCTTACTCCTGTTGCGCCTCCGGTTCTTCTTTGCCGGGGCGGCATCCTCACTGTCAGAGCCCCCTGCTCCAGTATCCTCTCCGGGGAGTTTCCTCCCTTCTTCAGCGCGTGCACACTTGTCGGCCAGGGAGTACAGCTCGCTGACATCTCTGATCCTGCTCATCGCCATCTCCTCCCGCATCCTGCGATTACGCACGTTCTGATGGAACACGCTGATAACCGCGGCAGGGTGGATGTCTGGGAAGTTGCGCTGCACACGGCTGAATCTCTGGATATACTTGCGCAGGGGCTCTCCTTCCTTCTGGGCAAGCAGGTGGAAATCACTTTCCTGGCCATGTGGTTTGTGGCCGCCTGTAAAGGCGTCGACAAACTGATGGCAAAGGTCTGCCCAAGAGGATATGGAGTTGTCCGGCAAGTGCATGAGCCAGGATCTGACTTCGGGCTTGACCACGAGCGGGAAGTAGTTGGCAAGGACCTTGTCGTCTCGCCCCCCGGCAGCTTGCACCGCAATGGTGTAGATGCTGAGGAACTCAGACGGGTGCGACTTGCCGTCGTACATCTCCGGTACGTCTGGCTTGAAATGCTTTTGGCTAGGCCACTGGACTTGCCCCAGCTCACGGGTAAATGTAGGACAACCTACCACGTACGGCAAGTCGCCTGGCTCTCCGGGCGCATGCATGTCAACAGATGGCCCAGCGCGCAGGTCTGATTGACGCCGCGCTTCTCTTCGGCGCTCGATGCGTGTTCGAGCGTCTTCCTGATGTCTCTCATGAAGAACTTGGCGCTGATCACGACGAGCTCGCAGATCTGACGACGCGGTGGAGTAGCTGTCAAGGTGGATCCGGCGAGTCGGCGATCTTGGCCTTCGGGGCGGAGAGTGCACAGTGGTTGCACCCTCGCCGGTCTTGTCACCACCGGCTCGCGCCTGGCTGACTTGCCGCGGCAGCGATGCGCTCGGCTGCCGTGGGTTGTCACCGTTGGCGAAGCCGATGAGGCTCTGGATAGTGGCCCTCCAGTCGTCGATCTTCTCTGGCGCTGGAGGGTAATCTAGGAGCAGTTGGGCCCGTGCCAACGCTTCCACTGGAGTGGCGGGCGGCGGCGGCGAACGGTGCGAGGAGCGAGACATGCTCGGACTTCTAACTACGTTAGAAGGAGCAATATCTCGCCCAAGCGACCGTGCCATGCTTGTGCCAGCATGTTGGCGTGCGTGCGGGTCTTGAGCACTCCGGGATCCGCCAGCTTGATCTTGGCCCAGCAAACGTATGGTACCGTGAGTACCATGACGCTGCTGGTCCCACGCCTCCTGGGACGGGCGCGGAGCGTGTACGGACGCCGAGGTCTTGGAGTGCGCTTGGTCGTTGTGGGAGCCGACCGCGCCGCCGACGTGCAGCGCAGTCTTGTCCTTGGACCTGGCAGCACCATGAGTCCCCTCGTCGGCGCCCGCTCTTCCGCCGGCGCCTACTCCACCAGCCGTTCACTCCGGCGATGGTGGGCTCGGCGCAGGCAGAGCAGCTACCTCCGAAGCCTTCTTCTTCGGCGGCATGTCGATGAAGAGGATGAAGAGTTACGCCCCCCTACCTGGCGCGCCAAAGATGTCGGGGGTGACTGATCCCACGGACACCTATGGGACCACGGCGGACCGAGGCCCCTTTCGGTTCGGCAGGGGGCAGAGAGCGCACGAAGAGCAGATCGAGGCGAATGCACGAACGACGCGATCAGTTTACCCAGGTTCGGGCCGCACGGATGCGTAAAACCCTACTCCTGCTTTGATTTGTATTATGTTCTTGCTCGGGAGCGATGAATGCTACAGTACACTTGGATGGCTAGCGAGACCGAGCGTGAGAATGGTCGTCCCCCCCCTCTCTGTTGCGCATGGGCCTCCTTTTATATGTCAAAGGGGTCGCTGACAGGTGGCAACAGAGATGAGGGTAAAAAGGTAAAAGAGGTGGTAGTTGGCGCCACCGCTTTCTACAGTTGTATCATACCTAACCCTGACGGCAGGGGACAAAGGCATTAAATGCCTGTCTGTGTCGCCTAGACGGTGCAGAAAGGGACCGTCAGGGGCGCCACCATTTGCCACGATGGCTACCTTGTCAGCGCCTGCTTGCCACCGCATGCCCCTGGCTGCACAGCCTCCCGCCACTTACGCCAGGAACGATCCCAGAGCGACACGTTGGTGGGTGAGCTGGAGCGCGGGCTGCGAAGTAGTAGCTTGCCGCGGCAAGCGCCTTGCTGCGGATGTTGTCTTGTCGCGTCCGGGAGCTTGTCGCTCACCGGGCCTTGTCGCGTCCGGGAGCTTGTCGCTCACCAGGTCTTGCCGGGACGCGCAACGCGTCGCAGCGAGCTTCTCGAGATGCCTTGGTTGGTCTTCCTAGCAAGCTCCTCTTGCCGGGGTCTTGTCTCCTTCCCGGCAAGCTCCTCTTGCCGGGGCCTTGGATACTTTGTTCTTGAATGGCTCCAAAGGAACCACGGAGGGTCTTGGCGGTCGCCCGGCAAGCCTTACCGCGGGATGCTGCGACTGCCCGTGCACAAGTTCGGGATACTAAGGTACCCCTACTTTAGTACACCGACATATTCTTGGAATGGATTGGCTTTCTAAGCACAAGGCTCATCTTGATTGTGCTGCCAGGCAAATTCAATTGACTCATTCGTCTGAGGATGTTATTGTCTTTGCCGCAGGGGATCATACCATCCGACTATTTTCTCTCAATGAGAAGGGCGAGCTGGATGCCATCTCTCAAATTCCAGTCATTTGCGAATATCAATATGTCTTTCCAGAAGAGCATCCAGGAATGCCTCCGCACCGGCCAGTTGAATTCGTCATCGATCTTGAGCCTAGCACGGAACCTGTTTGCAAACGTCCTTACAAGCTTGGACCTGAATAGTTGAAGGAGTTAAAAAAGCAACTCAATATTCAAGAGCGTATGGGTCTCATCCGACCAAGTTCTTCTCCATGGGGTTGTGGAGTTCTTTTTGTGAAGAAGAAGGATGGAATGGACCGACTCTGTGTCGACTACCGTCCATTGAACAAGAAGACCAGAAAGAACAAGTACCCACTTCCCAACATCAACGAGCTGTTTGAACAACTCAAAGGTGCTCAAGTATTCTCCAATTTTGATCTCCATATGGGCTATCATCAGATTCGCATTCGTGAGCAAGATATCCCCAAGACATCTTTCAGAACAAGCTATGGTTCATATGAATACACTGTCATGTCTTTCGGCCTCGTCAACGCTCCTCCGACATTCTCTCACATGAGGAATTTCATCTTCAACGCCTACACAAATGACTTCGTCTTGGTCTACCTCGATGACATTTTGGTCTTTTCCAAGAACAAGGAGGATCATGCCAAGCACTTGCGTTTGGTGCTAGATAAGCTCAAAGAACATCAGTTCTATGCCAAGTTTTCAAAGTGCGAGTTTTGGCTCGATGAGGTTCTCTACCTTGGGCATATCATCTCCGCCAAGGGCATAGCGGTGAATCCTGAGAAGGTGTCTGCTATTGTGAATTGGGAACCACCTCAGAATGTGAAGCAACTTCGTAGCTTCCTTGGGCTCGCAAGCTATTGTCGAAGGTTCGTTGAGAACTTCTCTAAGATCGCGAACCGTTCGAGGTCTTCTGTGATGCTTCTCTTCAAGGTCTTGGTGTAGTGTTGATGCAAGAGAAGAAAGTTGTGGCCTATACCTCTCGCCAGTTGAAGCCCAATGAAAAGAACTACCCCACTCATGACCTTGAGTTGGCGGCAGTTGTGCATGCTCTTTTAACTTGGAGACATCTCTTATTGGGAAGAAAAGTGGACATCTTCACTGACCACAAGAGTCTCAAGTACATCTTCACTCAGCCTAATCTCAACCTCAGGCAGACTCATTGGGTCGAAATGATTCAAGAGTATAATCCGAGTATCGAATATACTCCAGGCAAGGCCAATGTAATTGCTGACGCATTGAGCAGGAAGGCTTACTGCAACAGTCTGATTCTCAAGCCTTACCAACCCGAGCTTTGTGAAGCTTTCCGCAAACTCAATCTGCAAGTTGTTCCTCAAGGTTTCCTCACCAACCTCCAAGTCTCTCCTACTTTGGAAGATCAGATTCGCGAGGCTCAACTTCTTGATGCTATGGTGAAGAAGGTGAAGATTGGGATTGCCAAGAGTCAACCCAAGTACAAGTGCTATCGCCTTGATGACAAGGATACTCTATTCTTCGAGGATCGCATTGTTGTGCCTAAAGGTGACCTTCGTAGAGTCATTATGAATGAAGCTCACAATTCACTCCTCTCTATTGACCCTGGAAGTACAAAGATGTACCATGACCTCAAGCAGTCGTATTGGTGGGCTCGAATGAAGCGTGAGATTGCTCAGTTCGTGAATGAGTGTGATGTCTGCAAAAGAATGAAGGCGGAACACCAACGACCAGTTGGTCTCCTCCATCCTCTTGCCATTCCAGAATGGAAGTTTGACCATATTGAGATGGACTTCGTGACTGGATTTGCAAAGTCCAAGTGTGGCAATGATGCTATCTTCGTTGTCATCGACAAACTCACTAAAGTGGCTCATTTCCTTCCCATCAAAGAATCTATCACAGCAGCTCAGTTGGCAGAGCTATATACCTCCCGGATTGTCTCTCTGCACGGCATTCCGCAGTTGATTTCTTTAGATCGTGGCAGCATCTTCACCTCCAAGTTTTGTGATTCTTTTCAGAAGGCCATGGGCACCAACATCCGTTTCAGCACAACATTTCATCCTCAAACTAGTGGCCAAGTCGAGTGAGTAAATCAGATTCTTGTAGATATGCTCAGGGCTTGTGTCATCTCTTTCGGTATGAAGTGGGAAGATTGTCTTCCATATGCCGAGTTCTCCTATAACAATAGCTTCCAAGAGAGTTTGGGCAAGGCCCCATTTGAAATTCTCTATGGAAGGAAGTGCCGTACTCCTCTTAACTGGTCAGAGATTGGTGAACGTCAACTTCTTGGCAATGACTTGATCACAGAGGCAGAAGAGATGTGCAAAGTCATTCGTGATAATCTCAAAGCCACGCAATCGCGCCAGAAGAGCTACTATGATAGCAAACATCGTGACTTGGCTTTCGATATCGGAGACCATGTCTACCTCCGCGTCTCTCCAATGAAAGGTACTCGTCGCTTCAGTATCAAAGGGAAGCTTGCCCCTAGATATGTGGGTCCTTTCAAGATCGTCAGCAAAAGAGGCGATCTCGCCTATCAACTTGAGCTTCCCTCCAACTTTGAAAACATGCACGACGTGTTTCATGTCTCTCAACTCCGCAAGTGTTTCAAGACTCCTGACCGCATCGTCAACTTCGAAGACATTCATCTCCAAGAAGACCTGTCTTATCATGAGCACCCAGTCGCTATTCTTGAAGAAACTGAGTGCAAGACTCGCAACAAGTCTATCAAATTCCTGAAAGTCAAGTGGTCACATCATCCCAACCGTGAAGCCACCTGGGAACGCGAGGATCACCTCCGTTCTGAGTACCCGGAGTTTTTCCAGTCCTAGATCTCGGGGCAAGATCCTTTCGTAGTGGTGGAGTGTTGTAACGCCCCAGATGTAATTTACCTTATTTGTACTCCAACTCTTGTCGTTTCCGGCACTAAGTTATTATATTTCATCGTTGTCTGGTTTTTTTCTCCGTGTGTTTTGTCTTTGTCATGCATCTCATATCATGTCATCATGTGCATTGCATTTGCATACGTGTTCGTCTCATGCTTCCGAGCATTTTCCCCGTTGTCCGTTTTGCATTCCGGCACTCCTATGTCCTCCGGTGTCCCTTTCTACCTCTTTTCGTGTGCGGGTGTTAAACGTTTTCATATTGGACCAAGACTTGTCATGCGGCCTTGGATTACTACCGGTAGACCGCCTGTCAAGTTTCATGTCATTTGGACTTCGTTTGATACTCCTACGGTTAACCGGGGGACCGAAAAGGCCTCGTGTGTGTTGCAGCTCAACACCCCTCCAAAGTGGCCCAAACCCCACCTAAACCTCCTACATCACCTAGGCCATTCGATCACGATCGCGTGGCCGCAAACCGTGCTCAATTTGGAGCCTCCTAGCTCCTCCTACCTATAAATATAGTTCCTTCCCGAAATTTTCGGATCTTCCACCCCCTAACCCTAGCAAAATCCGCTCCTCCGCGCACTGGACGTGTCCGGCCCGCGCCAGACAAAGCCCCGCCGCCGCCCATGGAGAATCAGGAGCCACCACGTGGCTCTAGCCGGCCGCCGCCGCCGCAGCCCGCTCGGGCCCGGGGCAGGCCCTCCCCGGCCCGCGTCTGCCGCCGCCCGCGCCCCGCGTGAGGGTCGCCGCACCACCCGCGCCAGCTGCCGCGACGAGCCTCATCGCCGGCACTGACCCCGCCGCCTCGCCCGCTCGCCGCCGACCCAAACTCCGGCGCCGCCCGGCCGCGCCTCGCCGCCCCGTCCTCGCCGCCTCACCGCCCGGCCATGCTTCGCCGCGCCGCCCATGTCCGGCGACGTCCCACGACAACTCCGGCCGGCCCAAGCTCCGGCCACCTCGTTTCCATCTCCGGCGGCTACAGTAACTCCGGCGATCCCCTCTGTTCATCCTCGATCTACGAAGTGCTACAGTGCCGGGCCGATCTAGATCTCAGATCCGAAATCTTGGGGTTGACTTTTTGGTCCCTAACCCTAATATTTTTGCATAATTTGACATGCCATAACTTCCTCATCGTGGCTCCGATTCGTGCGTGTAGCATATCAAAATGTTCGTCTCAACGAGTACATCATTTCATATCATTGCATCATTTTCATTTGAGCTCATCTTGATGCCTGAAATGCTGTTGGAAGAGGGCTATGTGATGATAGTTTCAGATCTGTTTCAGCAAATGCACTTTTGTCATTTTTGCCATGATTAATGTGTGCATGCTATGATCCTGAGCTCTACATGTGTTTCGAAGAATGGCATGCCATCTTCACAGGGGTGTATGCCATGTATTTTTGTGATCTTTGTGGTGACTAGCACAAGCGTGCAAAGTAGCTTACTCAATGATGCTGATTTCAGGGACTTAGAATTTCACTAAGTCCTTGCCCTGTCATTATTTTTATGCCATATGTTCATGTTGTTTCCTAGTGATCCATGCCTATTTTGAGGATGATCAGTAAGGATGTTTTGTAGATAATGTTGTGCTCTATCCATCCATGTCTTGGTTTCCAATTATGGAGCACCTTAGCTTGAGTCAATCGAGCTCTACTTTTGCTATAAAATGTTCCTGGAAGATTGTTAACATGTTTCGCAATTTTTCCAAGCTTGTTGTTGTTGATCCATGCATGCTATGTTGTTGTTCTTGCCATGTCTAGCTTATATGCCATGTCTATTTGCTGGGTGTATGCTTAGCTTGTCATGCAATGCCTCGTAGTGAGTGCATCGAGCTCGTAAACATGACTACTCGTTTATCTGTTTTGCCATGCTCCAGTTTTTCACTAAGTCTGAATCTGTTTATGTTTTTGCTATGTTCACATGAAGGAAATATGCCCTAGAGGCAATAATAAAGTTATTATTTATTTCCTTATATCATGATAAATGTTTATTATTCATGCTAGAATTGTATTAACCGGAAACATAATACATGTGTGAATACATAGACCATCAGAGTGTCACTAGTATGCCTCTACTAGACTAGCTCGTTAATCAAAGATGGTTATGTTTCCTAACCATGAACAAAGAGTTGTTATTTGATTAACGAGGTCACATCATTAGTTGAATGATCTGATTGACATGACCCATTCCATTAGCTTAGCACCCGATCGTTTAGTATGTTGCTATTGCTTTCTTCATGACTTATACATGTTCCTATAACTATGAGATTATGCAACTCCCGTTTACCGGAGGAACACTTTGGGTACTACCAAACGTCACAACGTAACTGGGTGATTATAAAGGAGTACTACAGGTGTCTCCAATGGTAGATGTTGGGTTGGCGTATTTCGAGATTAGGGTTTGTCACTCCGATTGTCGGAGAGGTATCTCTGGGCCCTCTCGGTAATACACATCACATAAGCCTTGCAAGCACTGCAACTAATATGTTAGTTGTGAGATGATGTATTACAGAACGAGTAAAGAGACTTGCCGGTAACGAGATTGAACTAGGTATTGGATATCGACGATCGAATCTCGGGCAAGTAACATACCGATGACAAAGGGAACAACGTATGTTGTTATGCGGTCTGACCGATAAAGATCTTCGTAGAATATGTAGGAGCCAATATGGGCATCCAGGTCCCGCTATTGGTTATTGACCGGAGACGTGTCTCGGTCATGTCTACATTGTTCTCGAACCGTAGGGTCCGCACGCTTAACGTTACGATGACAGTTATTATGAGTTTATGCATTTTGATGTACCGAAGGTTGTTTGGAGTCCCGGATGAGATCACGGACATGACGAGGAGTCTCGAAATGGTCGAGACGTAAAGATTGATATATTGGAAGCCTATGTTTGGGCACCGGAAGCGTTCCGGGTGAAATCGGGATTTTTCCGGATTACCGGGAGGGTTACCGGAACCCCCCGGGAGGCAAATGGGCCTATTGGGCCTTAGTGGAAAAGAGAGAAGAGGCAGCCCACAAGCCTAGCCGGCGCCCCCCCTTTCCCAAGTCCTAATAGGACTAGGAGAGGTGGGCCGGCCCCATCTTTCTCCTTCCCCCCAAGAGTCCTAGTTGGAATAGGATTGGAGGGGAGGAGTCCTACTCCCGGTGGGAGTAGGACTCCTCCCTGCGCCTCCCTCCTAGCCGGCCGAACCCCCTGCCCCTGGCCTTTATATACGGGGGCAGGGGGCACCCCAAGACACACAACTTGATCCTTGAGATCGTTCCTTAGCCGTGTGCGGTGCCCCCTGCCACCAAATTCCACCTCGATCATACCGTTACAGTGCTTAGGCGAAGCCCTGCGTCGGTAGTACATCAAGATTGTCACCACGCCGTCGTGCTGACGGAACTCTTCCTCGACGCTTTGCTGGATCGGAGCCCGAGGAACGTCATCGAGCTGAACGTGTGCTAAGAACTCGGAGGTGCCGGAGTAACGGTGCTTGGATCGGTCGGATCGGGAAGAAGACGTACGACTACTTCCTCTACGTTTTGTGATCGCTTCCGCAGTCGGTCTGCGTTGGTACGTAGACAACACTCTCCCCTCTCGTTGCTGTGCATCACCATGATCTTGCGTGTGCGTAGGAAAATTTTCGAAATTACTGCGTTCCCCAACAGTGGTATCAGAGCCTAGGTTTTATGGTTTGATGTTATATGCACGAGTAGAACACAAGTGAGTTGTGGGCGATACAAGTCATACTGCCTACCAGCATGTCATATTTTGGTTCGGCGGTATTATTGGTTGAGACGATCCGGACCAACCTTACGCGTACTCTTACGCGAGACCGGTTCCCTCGACGTGCTTTGCACATAGATGGCTTGCGGAAGACTGTCTCTCCAACTTTAGTTGAACCAAGTGTGACTACGCCCGGTCCTTGAGAAGGTTAAAACGGAGTCTATTTGACGAACTATCGTTGTGGTTTTGATGCGTAGGTGAGATGAGTTCTTACTTAAGCCCGTAGCAGCCACGTAAAACTTGCAACAATAAAGTAGAGGACGTCTAACTTGTTTTTGCAGGGCTTGTTGTGATGTGATATGGTCAAGGCATGATGTTGATTTTATTGTATGAGATGATCATGTTTTGTAACCGAGTTATCGGCAACTGGCAGGAGCCATATGGTTGTCGCTTTATTGTATGCAATGCAATCGCGATGTAATGCTTTACTTTATTGCTAAGAGGTAGTGATAGTCGTGGAAGCATAAGATTGGCGAGACGACAACGACGCTACGATGGAGATCAAGGTGTCGCGCCGGTGACGATGGTGATCATGACGGTGCTTCGGAGATGGAGATCACAAAAGCACAAGATGATGAGGGCCATATCATATCACTTATATTGATTGCATGTGATGTTTATCCTTTTATGCATCTTATCTTGCTTTGATTGACGATAGCATTATAAGATGATCTCTCACTAAATTATCAAGAAGTGTTCTCCCTGAGTATGCACCGTTGCAAAAGTTCTTCGTGCTGAGACACCATGTGATGATCGGGTGTGATAGGCTCTACGTTCAAATACAACGGGTGCAAAACAGTTGCACACGCGGAATACTCAGGTTATACTTGACGAGCCAAGCATATACAGATATGGCCTCGGAACACGGAGACCGAAAGGTCGAGCGTGAATCATATAGTAGATATGATCAACATATTGATGTTCACCATTGAAAACTACTCCATCTCACGTGATGATCGGTTATGGTTTAGTTGATTTGGATCACGTGATCACTTAGAAGATTAGAGGGATGTCTATCTAAGTGGGAGTTCTTAAGTAAATTAACTGAACTTAAAATTATCATGAACTTAGTACCTGATAGTATCTTGCTTGTTTATGTTGATTGTAGATAGATGGCTCGTGCTGTTGTTCCGTTGAATTTTAATGCGTTCCTTGAGAAAGCAAAATTGAAAGATGATGGTAGCAATTACACGGACTGGGTCCGTAACCTGAGGATTATCCTCATTGCTGCATAGAAGAATTACGTCCTGGAAGCACCGCTGAGTGCCAGGCCTGCTGCAAGAGCAACACCAGAAGTTATGAACGTCTGGCAGAGCAAAGTTGATGACTACTCAATAGTTCAGTGTGCCATGCTTTACGGCTTAGAACCGGGACTTCAACGACGTTTTGAACGTCATGGAGCATATGAGATGTTCCAGGAGTTGAAGTTAATATTTCAAGCAAATGCCCGGATTGAGAGATATGAAGTCTCCAATAAGTTCTATAGCTGCAAGATGGAGGAGAACAGTTCTGTCAGTGAGCATATACTCAAAATGTCTGGGTATAATAATCACTTGATTCAATTGGGAGTTACACTTCCGGATGATTGCGTCATTGACAGAATTCTCCAATCACTGCCACCAAGCTACAAGAGCTTTGTGATGAACTATAATATGCAAGGGATGAACAAGACTATTCCCGAGCTCTTCGCAATGCTGAAAGCTGCGGAGGTAGAAATCAAGAAGGAGCATCAAGTGTTGATGGTTAACAAAACCACGAGTTTCAAGAAAAAGGGCAAAGGGAAGAAGAAAGGGAACTTCAAGAAGAACAGCAAGCAAGTTGCTACTCAAGAGAAGAAACCCAAGTCTGGACCTAAGCCTGAAACTGAGTGCTTCTACTGCAAGCAGACTGGTCACTGGAAGCGGAACTGCCCCAAGTATTTGGCGGATAAGAAGGATGGCAAAGTGAACAAAGGTATATGTGATATACATGTTATTGATGTGTACCTTACTAATGCTCGCAGTAGCACCTGGGTATTTGATACTGGTTCTGTTGCTAATATTTGCAACTCAAAACAGGGACTACAGAATAAGCGGACACTAGCAAAGGACGAGGTGATGATGCGCGTGGGAAACGGTTCCAAAGTCGATGTGATCGCAGTCGGCACGCTACCTCTACATCTACCTTCGGGATTAATATTAGACCTAAATAATTGTTATTTGGTGCCAGCGTTGAGCATGAACATTATATCTGGATCTTGTTTGATGCGAGACGGTTATTCATTTAAATCAGAGAATAATGGTTGTTCTATTTATATGAGTAATATCTTTTATGGTCATGCACCCTTGAAAAGTGGTCTATTCTTATTGAATCTCGATAGTAGTAATACACATATTCATAATGTTGAAGCCAAAAGATGCAGAGTTGATAATGATAGTGCAACTTATTTGTGGCACTGCCGTTTAGGTCATATCGGTGTAAAGCGCATGAAGAAACTCCATACTGATGGGCTTTTGGAACCACTTGATTATGAATCACTTGGTACTTGCGAACCGTGCCTCATGGGCAAGATGACTAAAACACCGTTCTCCGGTACTATGGAGAGAGCAACAGATTTATTGGAAATCATACATACCGATGTATGTGGTCCGATGAATATTGAGGCTCGTGGCGGATATCGTTATTTTCTCACCTTCACAGATGATTTAAGCAGATATGGGTATATCTACTTAATGAAACATAAGTCTGAAACATTTGAAAAGTTCAAGGAATTTCAGAGTGAAGTTGAAAATCATCGTAACAAGAAAATAAAGTTTCTACGATCTGATCGTGGAGGAGAATATTTGAGTTACGAGTTTGGTGTACATTTGAAAAATTGTGGAATAGTTTCGCAACTCACGCCACCCGGAACACCACAACGTAATGGTGTGTCCGAACGTCGTAATCGTACTTTACTAGATATGGTGCGATCTATGATGTCTCTTACTGATTTACCGCTATCATTTTGGGGTTATGCTTTAGAGACGGCCGCATTCACGTTAAATAGGGCACCATCTAAATCCGTTGAGACGACGCCTTATGAACTGTGGTTTGGCAAGAAACCAAAGTTGTCGTTTCTTAAAGTTTGGGGCTGCGATGCTTATGTGAAAAAGCTTCAACCTGATAAGCTCGAACCCAAATCGGAGAAGTGTGTCTTCATAGGATATCCAAAGGAAACTATTGGATACACCTTCTATCACAGATCCGAAGGCAAGACTTTTGTTGCTAAATTCGGAAACTTTCTTGAGAAGGAGTTTCTCTCGAAAGAAGTGAGTGGGAGGAAAGTAGAACTTGACGAGGTAACTGTACCTACTCCATTATTGGGAAATAGTACATCACAGAAAACTGTTTCTGTGAGACCTACAACAATAAGAGAGGAAGTTAATGATAATGATCATGAAACTTTAGATCAAGATACTACTGTACCTCGTAGATCAACCAGAGTAAGATCCGCACCAGAGTGGTACGGTAATCCTGTTCTGGAAGTCATGCTACTAGATCATGATGAACCTACGAACTATGAAGAAGCGATGGTGAGCCCAGATTCCGCAAAGTGGCTTGAAGCCATGAAATCTGAGATGGGATCCATGTATGAGAACAAAGTATGGACTTTGGTTGACTTGCCCGATGATCGGCAAGCAATTGAGAATAAATGGATCTTTAAGAAAAAGACTGACGCTGATGGTAATGTTACTGTCTACAAAGCTCGACTTGTCGCAAAAGGTTTTCGACAAGTTCAAGGAGTTGACTACGATGAGACTTTCTCACCCGTAGCGATGCTTAAGTCTGTCAGAATCATGTTAGCAATTGCCGCATTTTATGATTATGAAATTTGGCAAATGGATGTAAAAACCGCATTCCTGAATGGATTTCTGGAAGAAGAGTTGTATATGATGCAACCTGAAGGTTTTGTCGATCCAAAGGAAGCTAACAAAGTGTGCAAACTCCAGCGATCCATTTATGGACTGGTGCAAGCATCTCGGAGTTGGAATAAACGCTTTGATAGTGTGATCAAGGCATTTGGATTTATACAGACTTTTGGAGAAGCCTGTATTTACAAGAAAGTGAGTGGGAGCTCTGTGGCATTTCTGATATTATATGTGGATGACATATTACTGATTGGAAATGATATAGAATTTCTGGATAGCATAAAGGGATACTTGAATAAAAGTTTTTCGATGAAAGACCTCGGGGAAGCTGCTTACATATTAGGCATAAAGATCTATAGAGATAGATCAAAACGCTTAATTGGACTTTCACAAAGCACATACCTTGACAAGATTTTGAAGAAGTTCAAAATGGATCAAGCAAAGAAAGGGTTCTTGCCTGTGTTACAAGGTGTGAAGTTGAGCCAGACTCAATGCCCGACCAATGCAGAAGATAGAGAGAAAATGAAAGATGTTCCCTATGCTTCAACCATAGGCTCTATCATGTATGCAATGCTGTGTACCAGACCTGATGTGTGCCTTGCTATAAGTTTAGCAGGGAGGTACCAAAGTAATCCAGGAGTGGATCACTGGACAGCGGTCAAGAACATCCTGAAATACCTGAAAAGGACTAAGGATATGTTTCTCGTATATGGAGGTGACAAAGAACTCACCGTAAGAGGTTACGTTGATGCAAGCTTTGACACTGATCCGGACGATTCTAAATCGCAAAACGGATACGTGTTTACTTTAAACGGTGGAGCTGTCAGTTGGTGCAGTTCTAAACAAAGCGTCGTAGCAGGATCTACATGTGAAGCGGAGTACATAGCTGCTTCGGAAGCAGCGAACGAAGGAGTCTGGATGAAGGAGTTCATATCCGATCTAGGTGTCATACCTAGTGCATCGGGTCCAATGAAAATCTTCTGTGACAATACTGGAGCAATTGCCTTGGCAAAGGAATCCAGATTTCACAAAAGAACCAAACACATCAAGAGACGCTTCAACTCCATCCGGGATTTAGTCCAGGTGGGAGACATAGAGATTTGCAAGATACATACGGATCTAAATGTTGCAGACCCGTTGACTAAGCCTCTTCCACGAGCAAAACATGATCAGCACCAAGGCTCCATGGGTGTTAGAATCATTACTATGTAAACTAGATTATTGACTCTAGTGCAAGTGGGAGACTGAAGGAAATATGCCCTAGAGGCAATAATAAAGTTATTATTTATTTCCTTATATCATGATAAATGTTTATTATTCATGCTAGAATTGTATTAACCGGAAACATAATACATGTGTGAATACATAGACCAACAGAGTGTCACTAGTATGCCTCTACTAGACTAGCTCGTTAATCAAAGATGGTTATGTTTCCTAACCATGAACAAAGAGTTGTTATTTGATTAACGAGGTCACATCATTAGTTGAATGATCTGATTGACATGACCCATTCCATTAGCTAAGCACCCGATCGTTTAGTATGTTGCTATTGCTTTCTTCATGACTTATACATGTTCCTATAACTATGAGATTATGCAACTCCCGTTTACCGGAGGAACACTTTGGGTACTACCAAACGTCACAACGTAACTGGGTGATTATAAAGGAGTACTACAGGTGTCTCCAATGGTAGATGTTGGGTTGGCGTATTTCGAGATTAGGGTTTGTCACTCCGATTGTCGGAGAGGTATCTCTGGGCCCTCTCGGTAATACACATCACATAAGCCTTGCAAGCACTGCAACTAATATGTTAGTTGTGAGATGATGTATTACAGAACAAGTAAAGAGACTTGCCGGTAACGAGATTGAACTAGGTATTGGATATCGACGATCGAATCTCGGGCAAGTAACATACCGATGACAAAGGGAACAACGTATGTTGTTATGCGGTCTGACCGATAAAGATCTTCGTAGAATATGTAGGAGCCAATATGGGCATCCAGGTCCCGCTATTGGTTATTGACCGGAGACGTGTCTCGGTCATGTCTACATTGTTCTCGAACCGTAGGGTCCGCACGCTTAACGTTACGATGACAGTTATTATGAGTTTATGCATTTTGATGTACCGAAGGTTGTTTGGAGTCCCGGATGAGATCACGGACATGACGAGGAGTCTCGAAATGGTCGAGACGTAAAGATTGATATATTGGAAGCCTATGTTTGGGCACCGGAAGCGTTCCGGGTGAAATCGGGATTTTTCCGGATTACCGGGAGGGTTACCGGAACCCCCCGGGAGGCAAATGGGCCTATTGGGCCTTAGTGGAAAAGAGAGAAGAGGCAGCCCACAAGCCTAGCCGGCGCCCCCCCCCCTTTCCCAAGTCCTAATAGGACTAGGAGAGGTGGGCCGGCCCCATCTTTCTCCTTCCCCCCAAGAGTCCTAGTTGGAATAGGATTGGAGGGGAGGAGTCCTACTCCCGGTGGGAGTAGGACTCCTCCCTACGCCTCCCTCCTAGCCGGCCGAACCCCCTGCCCCTGGCCTTTATATACGGGGGCAGGGGGCACCCCAAGACACACAACTTGATCCTTGAGATTGTTCTTTAGCCGTGTGCGGTGCCCCCTGCCACCAAATTCCACCTCGATCATACCGTTACAGTGCTTAGGCGAAGCCCTGCGTCGGTAGTACATCAAGATCGTCACCACGCCATCGTGCTGACGGAACTCTTCCTCGACGCTTTGCTGGATCGGAGCCCGAGGAACGTCATCGAGCTGAACGTGTGCTAAGAACTCGGAGGTGCCGGAGTAACGGTGCTTGGATCGGTCGGATCGGGAAGAAGACGTACGACTACTTCCTCTATGTTTTGTGATCGCTTCCGCAGTCGGTCTGCGTTGGTACGTAGACAACACTCTCCCCTCTCGTTGCTGTGCATCACCATGATCTTGCGTGTGCGTAGGAAAATTTTCGAAATTACTGCGTTCCCCAACAGTGGTATCAGAGCCTAGGTTTTATGGTTTGATGTTATATGCACGAGTAGAACACAAGTGAGTTGTGGGCGATACAAGTCATACTGCCTACCAGCATGTCATATTTTGGTTCGGCGGTATTATTGGTTGAGACGATCCGGACCAACCTTACGCGTACTCTTACGCGAGACCGGTTCCCTCGACGTGCTTTGCACATAGATGGCTTGCGGAAGACTGTCTCTCCAACTTTAGTTGAACCAAGTGTGACTACGCCCGGTCCTTGAGAAGGTTAAAACGGAGTCTATTTGACGAACTATCGTTGTGGTTTTGATGCGTAGGTGAGATGAGTTCTTACTTAAGCCCGTAGCAGCCACGTAAAACTTGCAACAATAAAGTAGAGGACGTCTAACTTGTTTTTGCAGGGCTTGTTGTGATGTGATATGGTCAAGGCATGATGTTGATTTTATTGTATGAGATGATCATGTTTTGTAACCGAGTTATCGGCAACTGGCAGGAGCCATATGGTTGTCGCTTTATTGTATGCAATGCAATCGCGATGTAATGCTTTACTTTATTGCTAAGCGGTAGTGATAGTCGTGGAAGCATAAGATTGGCGAGACGACAACGACGCTACGATGGAGATCAAGGTGTCGCGCCGGTGACGATGGTGATCATGACGGTGCTTCGGAGATGGAGATCACAAAAGCACAAGATGATGAGGGCCATATCATATCACTTATATTGATTGCATGTGATGTTTATCCTTTTATGCATCTTATCTTGCTTTGATTGACGGTAGCATTATAAGATGATCTCTCACTAAATTATCAAGAAGTGTTCTCCCTGAGTATGCACCGTTGCAAAAGTTCTTCGTGCTGAGACACCATGTGATGATCGGGTGTGATAGGCTCTACGTTCAAATACAACGGGTGCAAAACAGTTGCACACGCGGAATACTCAGGTTATACTTGACGAGCCAAGCATATACAGATATGGCCTCGGAACACGGAGACCGAAAGGTCGAGCGTGAATCATATAGTAGATATGATCAACATATTGATGTTCACCATTGAAAACTACTCCATCTCACGTGATGATCGGTTATGGTTTAGTTGATTTGGATCACGTGATCACTTAGAAGATTAGAGGGATGTCTATCTAAGTGGGAGTTCTTAAGTAAATTAACTGAACTTAAAATTATCATGAACTTAGTACCTGATAGTATCTTGCTTGTTTATGTTGATTGTAGATAGATGGCTCGTGCTGTTGTTCCGTTGAATTTTAATGCGTTCCTTGAGAAAGCAAAATTGAAAGATGATGGTAGCAATTACACGGACTGGGTCCGTAACCTGAGGATTATCCTCATTGCTGCATAGAAGAATTACGTCCTGGAAGCACCGCTGAGTGCCAGGCCTGCTGCAAGAGCAACACCAGAAGTTATGAACGTCTGGCAGAGCAAAGCTGATGACTACTCAATAGTTCAGTGTGCCATGCTTTACGGCTTAGAACCGGGACTTCAACGACGTTTTGAACGTCATGGAGCATATGAGATGTTCCAGGAGTTGAAGTTAATATTTCAAGCAAATGCCCGGATTGAGAGATATGAAGTCTCCAATAAGTTCTATAGCTGCAAGATGGAGGAGAACAGTTCTGTCAGTGAGCATATACTCAAAATGTCTGGGTATAATAATCACTTGATTCAATTGGGAGTTACACTTCCGGATGATTGCGTCATTGACAGAATTCTCCAATCACTGCCACCAAGCTACAAGAGCTTTGTGATGAACTATAATATGCAAGGGATGAACAAGACTATTCTCGAGCTCTTCGCAATGCTGAAAGCTGCGGAGGTAGAAATCAAGAAGGAGCATCAAGTGTTGATGGTTAACAAAACCACGAGTTTCAAGAAAAAGGGCAAAGGGAAGAAGAAAGGGAACTTCAAGAAGAACGGCAAGCAAGTTGCTACTCAAGAGAAGAAACCCAAGTCTGGACCTAAGCCTGAAACTGAGTGCTTCTACTGCAAGCAGACTGGTCACTGGAAGCGGAACTGCCCCAAGTATTTGGCGGATAAGAAGGATGGCAAAGTGAACAAAGGTATATGTGATATACATGTTATTGATGTGTACCTTACTAATGCTCGCAGTAGCACCTGGGTATTTGATACTGGTTCTGTTGCTAATATTTGCAACTCAAAACAGGGACTACAGAATAAGCGGACACTAGCAAAGGACGAGGTGACGATGCGCGTGGGAAACGGTTCCAAAGTCGATGTGATCGCAGTCGGCACGCTACCTCTACATCTACCTTCGGGATTAATATTAGACCTAAATAATTGTTATTTGGTGCCAGCGTTGAGCATGAACATTATATCTGGATCTTGTTTGATGCGAGACGGTTATTCATTTAAATCAGAGAATAATGGTTGTTCTATTTATATGAGTAATATCTTTTATGGTCATGCACCCTTGAAAAGTGGTCTATTCTTATTGAATCTCGATAGTAGTAATACACATATTCATAATGTTGAAGCCAAAAGATGCAGAGTTGATAATGATAGTGCAACTTATTTGTGGCACTGCCGTTTAGGTCATATCGGTGTAAAGCGCATGAAGAAACTCCATACTGATGGGCTTTTGGAACCACTTGATTATGAATCACTTGGTACTTGCGAACCGTGCCTCATGGGCAAGATGACTAAAACACCATTCTCCGGTACTATGGAGAGAGCAACAGATTTATTGGAAATCATACATACCGATGTATGTGGTCCGATGAATATTGAGGCTCGTGGCGGATATCGTTATTTTCTCACCTTCACAGATGATTTAAGCAGATATGGGTATATCTACTTAATGAAACATAAGTCTGAAACATTTGAAAAGTTCAAGGAATTTCAGAGTGAAGTTGAAAATCATTGTAACAAGAAAATAAAGTTTCTACGATCTGATCGTGGAGGAGAATATTTGAGTTACGAGTTTGGTGTACATTTGAAAAATTGTGGAATAGTTTCGCAACTCACGCCACCCGGAACACCACAACGTAATGGTGTGTCCGAACGTCGTAATCGTACTTTACTAGATATGGTGCGATCTATGATGTCTCTTACTGATTTACCGCTATCATTTTGGGGTTATGCTTTAGAGACGGCCGCATTCATGTTAAATAGGGCACCATCTAAATCCGTTGAGACGACGCCTTATGAACTGTGGTTTGGCAAGAAACCAAAGTTGTCGTTTCTTAAAGTTTGGGGCTGCGATGCTTATGTGAAAAAGCTTCAACCTGATAAGCTCGAACCCAAATCGGAGAAGTGTGTCTTCATAGGATATCCAAAGGAAACTATTGGATACACCTTCTATCACAGATCCGAAGGCAAGACTTTTGTTGCTAAATTCGGAAACTTTCTTGAGAAGGAGTTTCTCTCGAAAGAAGTGAGTGGGAGGAAAGTAGAACTTGACGAGGTAACTGTACCTACTCCATTATTGGGAAATAGTACATCACAGAAAACTGTTTCTGTGAGACCTACAACAATAAGAGAGGAAGTTAATGATAATGATCATGAAACTTTAGATCAAGATACTACTGTACCTCGTAGATCAACCAGAGTAAGATCCGCACCAGAGTGGTACGGTAATCCTGTTCTGGAAGTCATGCTACTAGATCATGATGAACCTACGAACTATGAAGAAGCGATGGTGAGCCCAGATTCCGCAAAGTGGCTTGAAGCAATGAAATCTGAGATGGGATCCATGTATGAGAACAAAGTATGGACTTTGGTTGACTTGCCCGATGATCGGCAAGCAATTGAGAATAAATGGATCTTTAAGAAAAAGACTGACGCTGATGGTAATGTTACTGTCTACAAAGCTCGACTTGTCGCAAAAGGTTTTCGACAAGTTCAAGGAGTTGACTACGATGAGACTTTCTCACGCGTAGCGATGCTTAAGTCTGTCAGAATCATGTTAGCAATTGCCGCATTTTATGATTATGAAATTTGGCAAATGGATGTAAAAACCGCATTCTTGAATGGATTTCTGGAAGAAGAGTTGTATATGATGCAACCTGAAGGTTTTGTCGATCCAAAGGAAGCTAACAAAGTGTGCAAACTCCAGCGATCCATTTATGGACTGGTGCAAGCATCTCGGAGTTGGAATAAACGCTTTGATAGTGTGATCAAGGCATTTGGATTTATACAGACTTTTGGAGAAGCCTGTATTTACAAGAAAGTGAGTGGGAGCTCTGTGGCATTTCTGATATTATATGTGGATGACATATTACTGATTGGAAATGATATAGAATTTCTGGATAGCATAAAGGGATACTTGAATAAAAGTTTTTCGATGAAAGACCTCGGGGAAGCTGCTTACATATTAGGCATAAAGATCTATAGAGATAGATCAAAACGCTTAATTGGACTTTCACAAAGCACATACCTTGACAAGATTTTGAAGAAGTTCAAAATGGATCAAGCAAAGAAAGGGTTCTTGCCTGTGTTACAAGGTGTGAAGTTGAGCCAGACTCAATGCCCGACCAATGCAGAAGATAGAGAGAAAATGAAAGATGTTCCCTATGCTTCAGCCATAGGCTCTATCATGTATGCAATGCTGTGTACCAGACCTGATGTGTGCCTTGCTATAAGTTTAGCAGGGAGGTACCAAAGTAATCCAGGAGTGGATCACTGGACAGCGGTCAAGAACATCCTGAAATACCTGAAAAGGACTAAGGATATGTTTCTCGTATATGGAGGTGACAAAGAACTCACCGTAAGAGGTTACGTTGATGCAAGCTTTGACACTGATCCGGACGATTCTAAATCGCAAACCGGATACGTGTTTACTTTAAACGGTGGAGCTGTCAGTTGGTGCAGTTCTAAACAAAGCGTCGTAGCAGGATCTACATGTGAAGCGGAGTACATAGCTGCTTCGGAAGCAGCGAACGAAGGAGTCTGGACGAAGGAGTTCATATCCGATCTAGGTGTCATACCTAGTGCATCGGGTCCAATGAAAATCTTCTGTGACAATACTGGAGCAATTGCCTTGGCAAAGGAATCCAGATTTCACAAAAGAACCAAACACATCAAGAGACGCTTCAACTCCATCTGGGATTTAGTCCAGGTGGGAGACATAGAGATTTGCAAGATACATACGGATCTGAATGTTGCAGACCCGTTGACTAAGCCTCTTCCACGAGCAAAACATGATCAGCACCAAGGCTCCATGGGTGTTAGAATCATTACTATGTAAACTAGATTATTGACTCTAGTGCAAGTGGGAGACTGAAGGAAATATGCCCTAGAGGCAATAATAAAGTTATTATTTATTTCCTTATATCATGATAAATGTTTATTATTCATGCTAGAATTGTATTAACCGGAAACATAATACATGTGTGAATACATAGACCAACAGAGTGTCACTAGTATGCCTCTACTAGACTAGCTCGTTAATCAAAGATGGTTATGTTTCCTAACCATGAACAAAGAGTTGTTATTTGATTAACGAGGTCACATCATTAGTTGAATGATCTGATTGACATGACCCATTCCATTAGCTTAGCACCCGATCGTTTAGTATGTTGCTATTGCTTTCTTCATGACTTATACATGTTCCTATAACTATGAGATTATGCAACTCCCATTTACCGGAGGAACACTTTGGGTACTACCAAACGTCACAACGTAACTGGGTGATTATAAAGGAGTACTACAGGTGTCTCCAATGGTAGATGTTGGGTTGGCGTATTTCGAGATTAGGGTTTGTCACTCCGATTGTCGGAGAGGTATCTCTGGGCCCTCTCGGTAATACACATCACATAAGCCTTGCAAGCACTGCAACTAATATGTTAGTTGTGAGATGATGTATTACAGAACGAGTAAAGAGACTTGCCGGTAACGAGATTGAACTAGGTATTGGATATCGACGATCGAATCTCGGGCAAGTAACATACCGATGACAAAGGGAACAACGTATGTTGTTATGCGGTCTGACCGATAAAGATCTTCGTAGAATATGTAGGAGCCAATATGGGCATCCAGGTCCCGCTATTGGTTATTGACCGGAGACGTGTCTCGGTCATGTCTACATTGTTCTCGAACCGTAGGGTCCGCACGCTTAACGTTACGATGACAGTTATTATGAGTTTATGCATTTTGATGTACCGAAGGTTGTTCGGAGTCCCGGATGAGATCACGGACATGACGAGGAGTCTCGAAATGGTCGAGACGTAAAGATTTATATATTGGAAGCCTATGTTTGGGCACCGGAAGCGTTCCGGGTGAAATCGGGATTTTTCCGGATTACCGGGAGGGTTACCGGAACCCCCCGGGAGGCAAATGGGCCTATTGGGCCTTAGTGGAAAAGAGAGAAGAGGCAGCCCACAAGCCTAGCCGGCGCCCCCCCTTTCCCAAGTCCTAATAGGACTAGGAGAGGTGGGCCGGCCCCCTCTTTCTCCTTCCCCCCAAGAGTCCTAGTTGGAATAGGATTGGAGGGGAGGAGTCCTACTCCTGGTGGGAGTAGGACTCCTCCCTGCGCCTCCCTCCTAGCCAGCCGAACCCCCTGCCCCTGGCCTTTATATACGGGGGCAGGGGGCACCCCAAGACACACAACTTGATCCTTGAGATCGTTCCTTAGCCGTGTGCGGTGCCCCCTGCCACCAAATTCCACCTCGATCATACCGTTACAGTGCTTAGGCGAAGCCCTGCGTCGGTAGTACATCAAGATCGTCACCACGCCGTCGTGCTGACGGAACTCTTCCTCGACGCTTTGCTGGATCGGAGCCCGAGGAACGTCATCGAGCTGAACGTGTGCTAAGAACTCGGAGGTGCCGGAGTAACGGTGCTTGGATCGGTCGGATCGGGAAGAAGACGTACGACTACTTCCTCTACGTTTTGTGATCGCTTCCGCAGTCGGTCTGCGTTGGTACGTAGACAACACTCTCCCCTCTCGTTGCTGTGCATCACCATGATCTTGCGTGTGCGTAGGAAATTTTTTTGAAATTACTGCGTTCCCCAACATCACATGCTTGCAATTGCATTTTCTGATCCCTTTTGGCTCATGGTCGCTAAGGGACTTTTGTTATATGCTTAGAGTAGCTTCATACCATGCCTTGCTTTGCCATGATATGTTCCTGTAGCATATAGTTATCGTGCTCTAAACATTGCTTCCTGATGATAAATTTCTGATATGCTGTTAATTTCACAAAGTCTGAAACATGTTAGCTTCTGCCCTTTTGCCATGCTTGTTCGAACATGTTATTGAGTGAATTAGCCGTAGCTCAGTGTTCATCTTTTGTCAAGCATCATGAGT
Organism: Triticum monococcum; assembly: GCA_034509565.1. NCBI lineage: Eukaryota > Viridiplantae > Streptophyta > Magnoliopsida > Poales > Poaceae > Triticum > Triticum monococcum. The sequence goes on from CM067847.1 coordinate 22,844,153, forward strand.
GGATCCTTACCATGTATTTTGTTGTCAGGTTGGAGTGCTGTAGCATGTTGTTCTTGATGCATTTAGAAGGCTACTTGCTGATTATCGCAGACCGGTGCCATATTTGTTTTGCTTGCCATTTCCAAACCATGCATCCGATTCCGGTGATCTTTATATCGATTTCAACCGAAATCAACTCCCCTTTCCAGTGGCACTCTGGGATTTCCAAGTTGAGACCAGGTTCAATCATTCCTTTGCAAATCATGCATATGCATCACATATCGCATCCCGCATATCATACCATGTTTGCATCATGTTGCTTGAGCATTTTTTTTGACCATGCATGTTGCTTGAGCATTGCATGTGGTTGATTGTGTTCCCTTTTGCTTGTTGTTCTTGTTTGGGTAGAGCCGGGAGACGAGTACGTGAACGAGGAGCCCGTTCAGTACGCCTACGAGGATCAAGGCAGCTCTGAGAACTTTGCAGGCAAGATGACCATACCCTCGAAATCACTTCTATCTTTGCTTGCTAGATGCTCGCTCTTTTGCTATGCCTATGCTACGATACCTACCACTTGCTTATCATGCCTCCCATATTGCCATGTCAAACCTCTAACCCACCTTGTCCTAGCAAACCGTTGTTTGGCTATGTTACCGCTTTGCTCAGCCCCTCTTATAGCGTTGCTAGTTGTAGCTGAAGACTGGAGATCGTTCCTTGTTGGAACTTGTTTATTGTTGGGATATCACCATATTATATTGTTTATCTTAATGCACCTATATACTTGGTAAAGGGTGGAAGGCTCGGCCTTATGCCTGGTGTTTTGTTCCACTCTTGCCGCCCTAGTTTCTGTCATATCGGTGTTATGTTCCCGGATTTTGCGTTCCTTACACGATTGGGTTATAATGGGAACCCTTGACAGTTCGCTTTGAATAAAACTCCTCCAACAATGCCCAATATTGGTTTTACCATTCGCCACCTAGCCTCTTTTTCCCTTGGGTTTTCGGAGCCCGAGGGTCATCTTTATTAAACCCCCCGGGCCAGTGCTCCTCTGAGTGTTGGTCCAAACTAGAGCCCTGTGCAGCGCCCCCTTGGGGAAACTCGAGGTTTGGTTTTAGTTGTATGGAGCGCTCATCTGAGTGTGCCCTGAGAACGAGATATGTGCAGCTCCTATCGGGATTTGTCGGCACATTTGGGCGGTGTTGCTGGACTTGTTTTACCATTGTCGAGGATGTCTTGTAACCGGGATGCCGAGTCTGATCGGATTGTCTTGGGAGAAGGAATATCCTGTGTTGACCGTGAGAGCTTGTGATGGGCTAAGTTGGGACTCCCCTGCAGGGATTTGAACTTTTGAAAGCCGTGCCCGCGGTTATGGGCAGATGGGAATTTGTTAATGTACGGTTGTAGAAAACCTAAAGCTTAACTTAATTAAAATGCACCAACCGCGTGTGTAACCGTGATGGTCTCTTCTCGGCGGAGTCCAAGAAGTGAACACGGTGTTGGAGTAATGCTTGATGTAGGTTGTTCTAGGATCACTTCTTGATCATAGTTGTTCGACCGTGCTTTTGCCTTCTCTTCTCGCTCTCATTTGCGTATGTTAGCCACCATATATGCTAGTCGCTTGCTGCAGCTCCACATCATACCTTTACCCTTCCTATAAGCTTAAATAGTCTTGATCGCGAGGGTGTGAGATTGTTGAGTCCCCGTGACTCACAGATTACGTCCAAAACCAGATGCAGGGACCGATGATACCGCTCCAGATGATATGACCAAGCTCAAGTGGGAGTTCGATGAAGACTCCCGTCGTTACTACGTGTCTTTCCCAGATGATCAGTAGTGGTGCCCAGTTGGGGCGATCGGGCACTATGTTGCATTTGGGGTTTATCTTCATTTTGGTTCCGTAGTCGGACCTTGAGTGTATTGGATGAATGTAATGACTTATTTATGTATTTGTGTGATGTGGCGAGTGTAAGCCAACTATGTACCTTTCCCCTTTATTTATTTACATGGGTTGTTGTGAAGATTACCTCACTTGCGACATTGCTTTCAATGCGGTTATGCCTCTAAGTCGTGCTTCGACACGTGGGAGATATAGCCGCATCAAGGGTGTTACAAGTTCATACCTGATCTAGGTGTCATACCTAGTGCATCGGGTCCAATCAAAATCTTTTGTGATAATACTGGTGCAATTGCCTTGGCAAAGGAATCCAGATTTAACAAGAGAACCAAGCACATCAAGAAATGCTTCAATTCCATCCATGATCAAGTCCAGGTGGGATACATAGAGATATGCAAGATACATACAGATCTGAATGTTGCAGACCCGCTGACTAAGCCTCTTCCACGAGCAAAACATGATCGGCACCAAGAGTCCATGGGTGTTAGAATCATTACTGTGTAATCTAGATTATTGACTCTAGTACAAGTGGGAGACTGAAGGAAATATGCCCTAGAGGCAATAATAAAGTTATTATTTATTTCCTCATATCATGATAAATGTTTATTATTCATGCTAGAATTGTATTAACCGAAGACATAGTACATGTGTGAATACATAGACAACCAGAGTGTCACTAGTATGCCTCTACTTGACTAGCTCGTTGATCAAAGATGGTTATATTTCCTAACCATAGACATGAGTTTTCATTTGATAAACGGGATCACATCATTAGGAGAACTATGTGATTGACTTGACCCATTCCGTTAGCTTAGCACTTGATCGTTTAAGTTTACTGCTATTGCTTTCTTCATGACTTATACATGTTCCTATGACTATGAGATTATGCAACTCCCGTATACCGGAGGAACACTTTGTGTGCTACCAAACATCACAACATAACTGGGTGATTATAAAGGTGCTCTATAGGTGTTTCCAATGGTGTTCGTGCAATTGGCATAGATCAAGAATAGGATTTGTCACTCCGATTGTCGGAGGGGTCTCTCTGGGCCCTCTTAGTAATGCACATCACTATAAGCCTTGCAAGCAATGTAACTAATGAGTTAGTTGCCAAAGAGACTTGCCGGTAACGAGATTGAGCTAGGTATTGAGATACCGACGATCGAATCTCGAGCAAGTAACATACCGATGACAAAGGGAACAATGTATGTTGTTATGCGGTTTGGCCGATAAAGATCTTCGTACAATATGTAGGAACCAATATGAGCATCCAGGTTCCGCTATTGGTTATTGACCGGAGACATGTCTCGGTCATGTCTACATAGTTCTCGAACCCATAGGGTCCGCATGCTTAAAGTTCTGTGATGATCTGTATTATGAGTTTATATGTTTTGATGTACCGAAGGTAGTTCGGAGTCTCGGATATGATCACAGATATGACAAGGAGTCTCGAAATGGTCGAGACATAAAGATTGATATATTGGAAGCCTACATTTGGGCATCGAAAGAGTTCCGTGTGAAATCGGGATTTTACCGGAGTGTCGGAGGGGTTACCGAAACCCCCCGGGAGCTATATGGGCCTTAGTGGGCCTTAGTGGAAGAAGAGGAGAGGCGGCCAGGGCTGGGCCACGTGTCCCTCCCCCCTAGTCCGAATAGGACAAGGAGAGAGGGGGCCGGCGCCCCCTCCTTCTCTCTCTCTCTCTCTCTCTCTCTCTCTCTCTCTCTCTCTCTTCCCCTCCGCGAATCCTATTCCAACTAGGATTGGGGGGAGGGGGAATCCTACTCCCGGAGGGAGTAGGACTCCTCCTGGCGCGCCTCTCCTAGGCCGGCCGCACCCTCCCCCCCTTGAGCCTTTATATACGGAGGCAGAGGCACCCCAGAGGAACACAAGTTGATGCACGTGATCATATTCTTAGCCGTGTGCGGCGCCCCCTGCCACCATAGTCCTCGATAATATTGTAGCGGTGCTTAGGCGAAGCCCTGCGACAGTAGTACATCAAGATCGTCACCACACCGTCGTGCTGACGGAACTCTTCCCCGACAGTTTGCTGGATCGCTGTTCGGGGATCGTCATCGAGCTGAACGTGTGCTAGAACTCGGAGGTGCCGTAGTTTCGGTGCTTGATCGGTCGGGCCGTGGAGACGTACGACTACATCAACCAAACGCTTCCGTTGTCGATCTACAAGGGTACGTAGATCACACTCTTCCCTCTCGTTGCTATGCATCACCATGATCTTGCGTGTGCGTAGGAATTTTTTTGAAATTACTACGTTCCCCAACACTAACCACGTTGTCCAGAAATATTATTGTCCTCTTTGCATCAATACACTTTATCAGCACTAATACACCTGTGCAGTTAAATGGGCTGGACACAGTGCGGCCCATTTTTCTCATGTTCGTTAGTTTTCCTTTTTTTTAGAAATTATAAAAACATGGAAACTACAATAAAAATAATAAATAAATGTTAGTTTTAAATATTCACCAAAATAAATATTACTTAAGAATTGTTATAATCTTTGCATATTTTTAAAGCATTCACATATTTAATAAAATAATTTCAATATTTTAAAAATGTTAAATTAATTTTAACAATCTTCATATTTTCCAATAATATTCACGTGGTCCTTCTTTAGAATGTTAGGATTTTTTATGTGGCGCTTCCACATATGAGTTTTCTTATTTTTTTGGAATTTGTAAAATATATTTAAATTACTTTAAGAGTACTAAAAATAAATTTGAATGTTCTTGTCCTATAAATAATATGCAGACAAAAATAGGTTACTTCTAAAAAATGTTAATGTAATATTCACAAATATTTACATGCATTTTAATTATAAAAATGTATGTATACTTTGAAACTATTCACTCGAGGATCTATGACCCTGGGGGCACACTAGGACATTATTTTTTTCATCAATATCTTTAAATTTATTTTTATTTGAAAATATATCTTTTGACAAACACATAAACTTTATTAAAATATGAGAACATGTTTTAAAACTAGAAATACATGTCCTCAAAGCATGGACACTTTATATACTACTTGAATATTTGTGTAATTTCTAATAAAAAGAAAAATAACACGTGGAAAATGGGCGTGAGAGCAGCCCATTTAAGTCCACGACTCATGCTGGTTGATAAAGCATAGGGATGCATACTGTGAAGAAGCCTTATGTTGAGTGAAGTGGTTGGCTTGGCCTTCTGACTGCGTGATGTTTCAAGTTCAAATCCTAGCTGCTAGTTATTTTTGTTTATTTATTATTGTGATGTTTCAAGTTCAAATCCTAGCCGCTAGTTAATTTTGTTTATTTATTATTGTGTGCACTGATAGGTAGGACGCTATGGTCATTCAGACGTGCACTTCCAAGTTAGTCTGTCCCAGCACTACAGATGGGGCCCCCTCCACGGTGGTATATCTAGTCAACAAATGTATATGTATATGTACATGATTTGAACCGTATTTGCACCAGGCTGCCAAGTTTTAGAACCAATTCAGTGTATTTTTTAAATTCAGGCACCAAAGTGAACATCCATGACAAGTTTAAGCACCACTGGTGTTATTACCTTAAAAAAAGCAAATAGCCACAATGCCACTAGTGGAAACCACAAGTGCCAAAATACCACCATGAAAAACCAAAGGGCCAAAATAGCACTCAAGTTCAGTACTAGCGTCTATTGTCAAAAATATTCTGTTAGTCAACAGTGGAGCTGTCACTTTTATCTAACTTCCCAAAAGTACCCTTCATCCTGTCTGTGAGCGTGTGCGCTGCTGCCCGTGACCATTGAGGAGGCTAGCTTGTGTAGGAGTACTGGTCAACGTGGACGGAGATTGTTTTGTCGACCGGAGCTCCAGCCACGGCTACTGTACGCGGCAAGCCGGCCGCCCCACCGCTGTATCCACGCCGTGCCCAGTGACAGCTCTGCACCATATGCATGCCGCTGCACCGCCCGCCGCACAGTGCCTGCCGCCACGCCCGACAGAGCCGTGCACTGCCAAGCCGCCGGCTAAGCGATGCCTATGTCCATCTCGGAGGCGGATGCCATAGGCCTGGCATGGCAGAGCGGCGCATGGACTCGGGTCTGTGACGGCGCATCATGAACTGAGGGCGCCGGTGAATTGGGGATTTATTTCTTTTTACGCAATCGGTGTGCACTGCCACGTAATCATGACCAGTCAGCACACTTAGACTTTTTTGGTTCATAGGATAGGATTATTGTAAGAATAAGAATCTTGTAGAAAATGAGATGACATGTATTTCAAATCCTATGAGTAGGAATAGAAAACAAGATGTCATTTGGTTAACACCAAAGGAATTTTTTCATTAAGTCTAGGCTTATTTTTATTTTCCTATGAAATGTGGAGGATAGGAACCAATCGTATGTAGGAATAGAAATCCATTTCTATGAACCAAAGGGCTCTAAAGGAAAAAAATCCTATAAAAAACCTATCCTCTAGAATTCTTATGAAATTCCTCTCCAAACCAAAGGACGCCTTAAAGATAAAACCACCTCAAATTATGTCTAAAACCACTCTAGCAGCAAATTTATCCGGTTTTTTAAGATTTGAGGGGCTTAAATAACCGATTGAGAGTTGAGGGGAATTTGCTTCTATTGGCTATAAAATTATACTTTTCTTTTGACGGTTTCATCTCTTAGAGACAAGGCCGTTGTGCGCTTCTCGGTCGAGCTTTCGGTCACTTCACTCACTTTTTTTTTCCAAAACGAAGGCTCGCGAAGAGCCCCACTTCAAATTTACAAAGTCATCAACGGCCCAAGAATTACAACAAGCAACCCAAATTACAACGGCCAGAGTGGTACAATGAGGAACACTGAAAAGCAAACACAAACTACAGCCTCCATAAGCAGCTAGTGAAATGAAAACAAGATTACAACTTGCTAGAGGCCGAGTACTCCACAGTAGGATCATAGAAATCAAGAATGGAGCGGCAAAGCGGCACATGGCCGACTATCTAAGATGGACCTAGCAACAGGGACACCGGGAGGGAGGGAATACAACATGTTCCTTCTCTATCATCAGATAGGGACCCTATCTCCTAGCCATGGCTCGTTGGCGCCGCACTGTCAGGATTCCAAGAAGCTCATCCAAGAGCTAGAAGGATGGTGCGCTCGCACCATAAGGTGAACCTAGGACGACCACCTCGATTTGGGATACTCCATGCCCGCAGCACCGCCATGGTCCACGCCCAACTAGTTGAAGAAGGAAAGCTTCATGGAATCAGACGCCGAAGATGAGGCATCCGGGAACCGGGCAGAGATGAAGAGGCAAGGGAAACAGAGCATCACCGTTGTGAAGACCCAGGTGTCTCTAGGTTTCGTCACGTCACTGCCGTCGGGAAGGGGAACCCTATCACCTTCCGTCAGGATCGACACGCCACACTGCCGAGACCGAGTGACGCCCACCGGCACCGGAGGGCACCAACATGAAGATACGCCGGAGCATACAATCCACAGCACACCGCCCAAGCTCGAAACGCCAGCAAAGCTTTGCCCTCACCTGCAAAACTCCCATACGAACCCCTTCACCCTTGACGACGCCTCCAGGAAGGTCATGACGCGCAAGGCGCCACCACCACCAAATCCGAAGAGGATTGAGGGCTTTCACCGGGCAGGTGTGGAGAGCTGATGACCTCGGCTACGCCCCCATGGAGGAAAGCTAGGCCCTTGGGCGTCACCGCCATCGGGCCAGCCGGACCGGCAAGGTTTCCCACAGGCCCCAAGTTGACCACCATCACCGTCGTCAGAGCCGGGAAACGAGTCACAAGCCAAAGACACGGCTAGAGAGAGGCAACATGGAAGATGGGACTCGAACCTCCATATCTGAAGCAGTAAGAGCACCGCGCCACAACCGGACTCCACCACCGACCCGCCGCCCGCACGACCGAGCACGCTAATTAGCAAACCCGCTACGAACTTTGCCTGCCGCCCGGCGTAGGAACCATAGACCTCCGGGTATGGATGGAGCACCGAGATCCCTGCTGGCTGACGCCAGCTTCACGGAGGGGTGGCGGCGGCGACGGGACCCTACCTGCCCCCGAGTCACCCAAGAGTCGATCACTTCACTCAGCTCCGGGCGCTGCCCGGTGAGTCGGTGGGCCATTCGTACATGTTAAACATAGAACACGAGAACAGACGTGTCCAGAAAGTATGTCGGACCCTAGATATATATAGAAATACGATCGACCCCAATAGAAGATGAATAGTGAACGGTTTTCGGATGTTCAAGATGCCCATGGCCATTCATCTTGCATTTGACGGCTCATAAGAGTTCGACCAACCCAAATTGCATTTTTAGTCACCTCACATTTAGCCAGTCCCATTTGGGAATCGGAGGCGGTAGGAATGCATATTTTCAGTCACCTGGCATTTAGCCAGACCCCAGATATACAGCAAGAATTGTTTGACACAGGGAGAGGGAGAGGAGAGAACAGCACACAAGGGCAAACGAGATAGTGGGGGATCAAGGCGGGTACTGGTGCCTGCAGCCAGACATGAATGTGCACGCGCTGGTCAGTTCTGAACCTCCCCCGCCAGAGAGAAGGGCGGGGTTTTGGATTCAAGTGTCAAGACTCAAGACCGGGAGCAGCGGAGTCAACGGGAATACGTGTGGGATGCATGCTTGGGGGAAAATGACAGAGTTTCATTACAAGGTTTCAACTCAGTAGCAGTCAGTCATTAGAGGTTTTCATCGGTGGGCACATCGTTCGATCAAGGAAGTATAAATCTCACCAAGCAACAAACATTTTCTCACAAACCTGAAGTTTTACAGGCCATTTTGCTACAGATAATGAATATACAGTACGAACAACAAGTACTTGGTGACTAATCACTAACAACATACATATTCGCTATATATGCCTATGCACACGGCAAAAAATCATAGCTGGCCTCGACTGGCAGATCAGCCACCTCCCGCTACTTCAGTACGTGGTACTTCAGCCCCTTCTTATCATTGGCGGCATCGATGGAGACGGTCGATCCTGAGCATGCTTCTCCATTGACAAGCATGTCCACGAGAACTCTCGTCACATTCTTCTTCATCCACCTCTTAATAGGCCTTGCGCCATACACCTGCAATATACAGTCCATGTATATGCATCGTAAGCGGGACATACATACAAAAGACTACGCAGATAAGTAGTGTGATTTGGTTTGGTGATGAAAACAACATGTACTTACCGTGTCGTGCGACTCTGACCAAATGACGTCCAAGGCAGCATCTGATGCAAACAGAGAGATGCCCTTGTTAGCTGCCATGGCAACAACACTCTTCATCTGGATTTTCACAATCTCCCTCAGTTCCTCATGTGAAAGCGGCTCAAATATCACAGTCTCACTCAGTTTGTTGATGAATTCAGGCTTGAACCGTTTCTCAACCTGCAAGATCAGGTAAATATGACGATCAGCAGAGTGCCCAACTTGACTTTACAAGTGACAGTCTGGGATACACATACCTTTTCCATAAGAAGATCCCGTGCAGTTTCCATGTTTTCTTCGGCCATTCCAGCTGACAGGTTCTCTGCTCCTAGATTTGAGCTCATGATGATGATAGTATTCTTGAAATATACGCTCCGTCCTTTTCCATCAATCAACATGCCATCATCGAGGAGTTGAATGAGAACCTTGAATATCGAGGGATGCGCCTTATCCGCCTCGTCAAAAAGAACAACGCTATATGGTTGGCTCCTTACTTTATCAGTAAGCTGTCCATCTTCTTCATAGCTTCAGAAAGTCAAATGGAAATGTGAGACATGAGAAGGAAGTTTCGGAAAGAAATACATGTGCAAAGAGTGTCCAAGTTAAACCTTCGAGGTCCTCCAATGAGACGCGATACAGATCCATTGTCAGCATATTCAGACATGTCAAAGCGGACCAACATCTTCTCATTGTCAAACAGCTTCTCGGCAAGTGCTTTTGCAAGCTCTGTCTTCCCAACACCAGTCGGCCCCAAAAATAGAAAAGAACCGATTGGTTGGCTAGATTGATCAAAGCCGACCCTCGAACGTAGCACTTCTTGCGCAACCAAATTAATAGCTTCATGCTGTCCAACGACTCTCTCATGCAATCTGTCTACTAGGTGGCTGAACTTTTCTTCCGCTCGGCCAAGTGTAGTGATCGGAATTTTAGTCCATCGGCTCACAACCTTCATATAACGAAAGAAGATGGCATGAGCATCACATTGAAACAAATGGAGACTACTACTCATACAGATTCGATTATTAGCAAGGAAATGTGAATTTACCTGTGCAATATGACATGGACCAACGGTTAGCTCCTCCACTGCATTTATAGTGCTAGTTTTCTTATCTCTAATTTGTTTTGGTTGATGCAACTTCACAGAAGTGCATGCCTCGTCCATCAGATCAATTGCTTTATCAGGAAACTGGCGACCTGAAAACAAGAAAATCGACAATTTATTCAAGATGCACAAACCTACAAAAGTAAACCTACAAAATGCATAAATCTTATCATGAACGTACCTGTAATATAACGGCCGGCGAGCTGCGCAGCAGCAACCAGAGCGTCGTCGCGAATTGTGAGTCCATGGTAGTCTTGGTACCGCTGCTTCAGCCCCTGCAGGATGGCAACGGTCGCCTGCAAGGTGGGCTCGTCGACGTCAACCCTTTGGAAGCGCCGCTCGAGCGCGGCATCCTTCTGGATGTATTTGCGGTACTCTTCGGTTGTGGTGGCGCCTATGCAACGGATGCGGCCACGGGCCAACGCGGGCTTGAGGATGTTGGCAGCGTCCACAGTGCCGCCTCTGTCACCAGCACCGACAATCATGTGCATCTCATCGATGAAGAGGATGAGCTTGCCGGCGGAATCCTCGGCCTTCTTGACGGCATTCTTCAAGCGCTGCTCGAACATGCCGCGCCAGTGCGTCCCCGCGACCATGGCCCCGACGTCGAGCTCGGCCACGCGGGCCCCGGCGAGGGCTTCGGGGACCGTCCCAGCAGCGATGCGCCGAGCGAGGCCCTCGACGATGGCCGTCTTGCCGACGCCGGCGGGGCCGACGAGGGCGGCGCAGTTCTTGGTGCGGCGGCAGAGGATGCAGATGACGCGGTTGATGTCGTCGTCGCGGCCCATGACAGGATCGGAGGCGGCGGCGTCCAAGGTCCTGAGGATGGCGGGCGTGGAGAAGGGCTTGAGCTGTTGCGACAAGAGGCTCCACACTATTGCCCACGACAAACCAACGGTAGTAACGGTCAATACCCTAGCCAGCATATCCTGCTCCATCTCTTCTCTCTTCTCTTCTCTTCTCTTTCGATCCAAACAAGAGGAGAGGAGAGGAGCGGTCTTCTGATTTCTCTGCTACGCCCCGCGCCGGAATCGATGGATTTCTGGCTTTCAAGGGGAAGTGGGTACACACATATATGTATCCATCGAGCGCAGCTGATAGAGTAGTAAACCACGACTCGGTGATGGACTCAGATCAAGCACTAACCCGACTCGGAGGGACACCTCCGCATCGATCGTCCGATCTGGGCTCACTATCACCTCCCGAGCCGTCTCATGGACTCACGCTAGCGATCGATTAGCCAGACGAACCAGACCAGCCCAAGTCAGGTCTTTTGCCACTCCGATTGTCGAAGAGGTATCTCTGGGCCCTCTCGGTAATACACATCACATAAGCCTTGCAAGCATTATAACTAAGATGTTAGTTGTGAGATGATGTATTACGGAACGAGTATAGAGACTTGCCAGTAACGAGATTGAACTAGGTATTGGATACCGACGATCAAATCCCGGGCAAGTAACATACCGATGACAAAGGGAACAACGTATGTTGTTATGCGGTCTGACCGATAAAGATCTTCGTAGAATATGTAGGAGCCAATATGGGCATCCAGGTCCCGCTATTGGTTATTGAACGGAGACGTGTCTCGGTCATGTCTACATTGTTCTCGAACCGTAGGGTCCGCACGCTTAACGTTACGATGACAGTTATTATGAGTTTATGCATTTTGATGTACCGAAGTTAGTTCGGAGTCCCGGATGTTATCGCGGACATGACGAGGAGTCTCGAAATGGTCGAGACATAAAGATTGATATATTGGAAGCCTATATTTGGACATCGGAATTGTTCCGGGTGAAATCGGGATTTTACCGGAGTACCGGGGGGGGGGGGGGGGGGGTTACCGGAACCCCCCGGGGGTTATTGGGCCAACATGGGCCTTAAGGGAGAAGAGGAGAGGAGGCAAGAGGTGGCCGCGCCCCCCTCCCCTTCCTAGTCCGAATAGGACAAGGGAAGGGGCCGACGCCCCCCCCCCCCTTTCCTTCCTCTCTTCCTCCTATTTTCCCCCTTCTCTCCTAGTCCAACTAGGAGTCCTACTCCCGGTGGGAGTAGGACTCCCCTTGGCGCGCCACACCTTGGCTGGCCGCCTCCTCCCCTTGCTCCTTTATATACGGGGGCAGGGGGCACCCCAAGACACACAAGTTGATCCTTGAGATCGTTCCTTAGCCGTGTGCGGTGCCCCCTGCCACCATATTCCACCTCGATCATATCGTTGCAGTGCTTAGGCGAAGCCCTGCGTCGGTAGAACATCAAGATCGTCACCACGCCGTCGTGCTGACGGAACTCCTCCCCGAAGCTTTGCTGGATCGGAGCCCGGGGATCGTCATCGAGCTGTACGTGTGCTAAGAACTCGGAGGTGCCGGAGTAACGGTGCTTGGATCGGTCGGACCGGGAATAAAACGTACGACTACTTCCTCTACATTGTGTCAACACTTCCGTTGCGATCTACAAGGGTACGTAGATCAGACTCTCCCCCTCGTTGCTATGCATCACCATGATCTTGCGTTTGCGTAGGGAAATTTTTGAAATTACTACGTTCCCCAACAGTGGCATCCGAGCCTAGGTTTTATGGTTTGATGTTATTTGCACGAGTAGAACACAAGTGAGTTGTGGGCGATACAAGTCATACTGCCTACCAGCATGTCATACTTTGGTTCGGCGGTATTGTTGGACGAGACGACTCGGACCAACCTTATGCGTACGCTTACGCGAGACCGCTTCCCTCGACGTGCTTTGCACATAGATGGCTTGCGGGCGACTGTCTCTCCAACTTTAGTTGAACCGAGTGTGGCTACGCCCAGTCCTTGAGAAGGTTAAAACGGAGTCTATTTGACAAACTATCGTTGTGGTTTTGATGCGTAGGTGAGATGAGTTCTTGCTTAAGCCCGTAGCAGCCACGTAAAACTTGCAACAACAAAGTAGAGGACGTCTAACTTGTTTTTGCAGGGCATGTTGTGATGTGATATGGTCAAGGCATGATGCTGATTTTATCGTATGAGATGATCATGTTTTGTAACCAAGTTATCGGCAACTGGCAGGAGCCATATGGTTGTCGCTTTATTGTATGCAATGCAATCGCGATGTAATGCTTTATTTTATTACTAAGCGGTAGTGATAGTCGTGGAAGCATAAGATTGGCGAGATGACAACGATGCTACGATGGAGATCAAGGTGTCGCGCCGGTGACGATGGTGATCATGACGGTGCTTCGAAAATGGAGATCACAAGCACAAGATGATGATGGCCATATCATATCACTTATATTGATTGCATCTGATGTTTATCTTTTATGCATCTTATCTTGCTTTGATTGACAGTAGCATTATAAGATGATCTCTCACTAAAATTATCAAGAAGTGTTCTCCCTGAGTATGCACCGTTGCGAAAGTTCTTCGTGCTGAGACACCACGTGATGATCGGGTGTGATAGGCTCTACGTTCAAATACAACGGGTGCAAAACAGTTGCACACGCGGAATACTCAGGTTATACTTGACGAGCCAAGCATATACAGATATGGCCTCGGAACACGGAGACCGAAAGGTCGAGCGTGAATCATATAGTAGATATGATCAACATAATGATGTTCATCGATGAAACTACTCCATCTCACGTGATGATCGGACATGGTTTAGTTGATTTGGATCACGTGATCACTTAGAGGATTAGAGGGATGTCTATCTAAGTGGGAGTTCTTAAGTAATATGATTAATTGAACTTAAATTTATCATGAACTTAGTACCTGATAGTATCTTGCTTGTTTATGTTGATTGTAGATAGATGGCTCGTGTTGTTGTTCCATTGAATTTTAATGCGTTCCTTGAGAAAGCAAAGTTGAAAGATGATGGTAGCAATTACACGGACTGGGTCCGTAACTTGAGGATTATCCTCATTGCTGCACAGAAAAATTACGTCCTGGAAGCACCGCTGGGTGCCAGGCCTGCTGCTGGAGCAACACCAGATGTTATGAACGTCTGGCAGAGCAAAGCTGATGACTACTCGATAGTTCAGTGTGCCATGCTTTACGGCTTAGAATCGGGACTTCAACGACGTTTTGAACGTCATGGAGCATATGAGATGTTCCAGGAGTTGAAGTTAATATTTCAAGCAAATGCCCGGATTGAGAGATATGAAGTCTCCAATAAGTTCTATAGCTGCAAGATGGAGGAGAACAGTTCTGTCAGTGAGCATATACTCAAAATGTCTGGGTATAACAATCACTTGATTCAGATGGGAGTTAATCTTCCAGATGATTGCGTCATTGACAGAATTCTCCAATCACTGCCACCAAGCTACAAGAGCTTCATGATGAACTATAATATGCAAGGGATGAACAAGACTATTCCCGAGCTCTTCGCAATGCTGAAAGCTGCGGAGGTAGAAATCAAGAAGGAGCATCAAGTGTTGATGGTTAACAAAACCACTAGTTTCAAGAAAAAGGGCAAAGGGAAGAAGAAGGGGAACTTCAAGAAGAACGGCAAGCAAGTTGCTACTCAGGAGAAGAAACCCAAATCTGGACCTAAGCCTGAAACTGAGTGCTTCTACTGCAAGCAGACTGGTCACTGGAAGCGGAACTGCCCCAAGTATTTGGCGGATAAGAAGGATGGCAAGGTGAACAAAGGTATATGTGATATACATGTTATTGATGTGTACCTTACTAATGCACGCAGTAGCACCTGGGTATTTGATACTGGTTCTGTTGCTAATATTTGCAACTCGAAACAGGGACTACGGATCAAGCGAAGATTAGCTAAGGACGAGGTGACGATGCGCGTGGGAAACGGTTCCAAAGTCGATGTGATCGCGGTCGGCACGCTACCTCTACATCTACCTTCGGGATTAATATTAGACCTAAATAATTGTTATTTGGTGCCAGCGTTGAGCATGAACATTATATCTGGATCTTGTTTAATGTGAGACGGTTATTCATTTAAATCGGATAATAATGGTTGTTCTATTTATATGAGTAATATCTTTTATGGTCATGCACCCTTGAAGAGTGGTCTATTCTTGTTAAATCTCGATAATAGTGATACACATATTCATAATGTAGAAGCCAAAAGATGCAGAGATGATAATGATAGTGCAACTTATTTGTGGCACTGCCGTTTAGGTCATATCGGTATAAAGCGCATGAAGAAACTCCATACTGATGGACTTTTGGAACCACTTGATTATGAATCACTTGGTACTTGCGAACCGTGCCTCATGGGCAAGTTGACTAAAACACCGTTCTCCGGTACTATGGAGAGAGCAACAGATTTATTGGAAATCATACATACCGATGTATGTGGTCCGATGAATATTGAGGCTCGTGGCGGATATCGTTATTTTCTCACCTTCACAGATGATTTAAGCAAATATGGGTATATCTACTTGATGAAACACAAGTCTGAAACATTTGAAAAGTTCAAGGAATTTCAGAGTGAAGTTGAAAATCATCGTAACAAGAAAATAAAGTTTCTACGATCTGATCGTGGAGGAGAATATTTGAGTTACGAGTTTGGTATACATTTGAAAAACTGTGGAATAGTTTCGCAACTCACGCCACCCGGAACACCACAGCGTAATGGTGTGTCCGAACGTCGTAATTGTACTTTACTAGATATGGTGCGATCTATGATGTCTCTTACTGATTTACCGCTATTGTTTTGGGGATACGCTTTAGAGATGTCCGCATTCACGTTAAATAGGGCACCATCAAAATCCGTTGAGACGACGCCTTATGAACTGTGGTTTGGCAAGAAACCAAAGTTGTCGTTTCTTAAAGTTTGGGGTTGCGATGCTTATGTGAAAAAGCTTCAACCTGATAAGCTCGAACCCAAATCAGAAAAAATGTGTCTTCATAGGATATCCAAAGGAAACTATTGGATACACCTTCTATCACAGATCCGAAGGCAAGACTTTTGTTGCTAAATTCGGAAACTTTCTCGAGAAGGAGTTTCTCTCGAAAGAAGTGAGTGGAAGGAAAGTAGAACTTGACGAGGTAACTGTACCTGCTCCCTTATTGGAAAATAGTACATCACAGAAAACTGTTTCTGCGACACCTATACCAATTAGTGAGGAAGCTAATGATGATGATCATGAAACTTCAGGACAAGATACTACTGAACCACGTAGATCAACCAGAGTGAGATCCGCACCAGAGTGGTACGGTAATCCAATTCTGGAAGTCATGCTACTAGATCATGATGAACCTACGAACTATGAAGAAGCGATGGTGAGCCCAGATTCCGCAAAGTGGCTTGAGGCCATGAAATCTGAGATGGGATCCATGTATGAGAACAAAGTATGGACTTTGGTTGACTTGCCCGATGATCGGCAAGCAATAGAGAATAAATGGATCTTCAAGAAAAAGACTGACGCTGATGGTAATATTACTGTCTATAAAGCTCGACTTGTCGCAAAAGGTTTTCGACAAGTTCAAGGGGTTGACTACGATGAGACCTTCTCACCCGTAGCGATGCTTAAGTTTGTCAGAATCATGTTAGCAATTGCCGCATTTTATGATTATGAAATTTGGCAGATGGATGTCAAAACTGCATTCCTGAATGGATTTCTGGAAGAAGAGTTGTATATGATGCAACCGGAAGGTTTTGTCGATCCAAAGGGAGCTAACAAAGTGTGCAAACTCCAGCGATCCATTTATGGACTGGTGCAGGCATCTCGGAGTTGGAATAAACGCTTTGATAGTGTGATCAAAGCATTTGGCTTTATACAGACTTTTGGAGAAGCCTGTATTTACAAGAAAGTGAGTGGGAGCTCTGTAGCATTTCTAATATTATATGTGGATGACATATTGCTGATCGGAAATGATGTAGAATTTCTGGATAGCATAAAGGGATACTTGAATAAGAGTTTTTCAATGAAAGACCTCGGTGAAGCTGCTTACATATTGGGCATTAAGATCTATAGAGATAGATCAAGACGCTTAATTGGACTTTCACAAAGCACATACCTTGACAAGATTTTGAAGAAGTTCAAAATGGATCAAGCAAAGAAAGGGTTCTTGCCTGTACTACAAGGTGTGAAGTTGAGTCAGACTCAATGCCCGACCACTGCAGAAGATAGAGAGAAAATGAAAGATGTTCCCTATGCTTCAGCCATAGGCTCTATCATGTAGGCAATGCTGTGTACCAGACCTGATGTGTGCCTTGCTATAAGTTTAGCAGGGAGGTACCAAAGTAATCCAGGAGTGGATCACTGGACAGCGGTCAAGAACATCCTGAAATACCTGAAAAGGACTAAGGATATGTTTCTCGTATATGGAGGTGACAAAGAGCTCACCATAAGAGGTTACGTTGATGCAAGCTTTGACACTGATCCGGACGATTCTAAATCGCAAACCAGATACGTGTTTACTTTAAACGGTGGAGCTGTCAGTTGGTGCAGTTCTAAACAAAGCGTCTTAGCGGGATCTACATATGAAGCGGAATACATAGCTGCTTCAGAAGCAGCGAACGAAGGAGTCTGGATGAAGGAGTTCATATCCGATCTAGGTGTCATACCTAGTGCATCGGGTCCAATGAAAATCTTTTGTGACAATACTGGTGCAATTGCTTTGGCAAAGGAATCCAGATTTCACAAAAGGACCAAACACATCAAGAGACGCTTCAATTCCATCCGGGATCTAGTCCAGGTGGGAGACATAGAGATTTGCAAGATACATATGGATCTGAATGTTGCAGACCCATTGACTAAGCCTCTTCCACGAGCAAAACATGATCAGCACCAAGGCTCCATGGGTGTTAGAATCATTACTGTGTAATCTAGATTATTGACTCTAGTGCAAGTGGGAGACTGAAGGAAATATGCCCTAGAGGCAATAATAAAGCTATTATTTATTTCCTTATATCATGATAAATGTTTATTATTCATGGTAGAATTGTATTAACCGGAAACATAATACATGTGTGAATACATAGACAAACAGAGTGTCACTAGTATGCCTCTACTTGACTAGCTCGTTAATCAAAGATGGTTATGTTTCCTAACCATGAACAAAGAGTTGTTATTTGATTAACGAGGTCACATCATTAGTTGAATGATCTGATTGACATGACCCATTCGATTAGCTTAGCACCCGATCGTTTAGTATGTTGCTACTGCTTTCTTCATGACTTATACATGTTCCTATAACTATGAGATTATGCAACTCCCGTTTACCGGAGGAACACTTTGGGTACTACCAAACGTCACAACGTAACTGGGTGATTATAAAGGAGTACTACAGGTGTCTCCAATGATAGATGTTGGGTTGGCGTATTTCGAGATTAGGGTTTGTCACTCCGATTGTCGGAGAGGTATCTCTGGGCCCTCTCGGTAATACACATCACATAAGCCTTGCAAGCATTATAACTAAGATGTTACTTGTGAGATGATGTATTACGGAACGAGTAAAGAGACTTGCTAGTAACGAGATTGAACTAGGTATTGGATACCGACGATCGAATCCCGGGCAAGTAACATACCGATGACAAAGGGAACAACGTATGTTGTTATGCGGTCTGACCGATAAAGATCTTCGTAGAATATGTAGGAGCCAATATGGGCATCCAGGTCCCGCTATTGGTTATTGACCGGAGACGTGTCTCGGTCATGTCTACATTGTTCTCAAACCGTAGGGTCCGCATGCTTAACGTTACGATGACAGTTATTATGAGTTTATGCATTTTGATGTACCGAAGTTAGTTCGGAGTCCCGGATGTGATCACGGACATGACGAGGAGTCTCGAAATGGTTGAGACATAAAGATTGATATATTGGAAGCCTATATTTGGACATCGGAATTGTTCCGGGTGAAATCGGCATTTTACCGGAGTACCGGGGGGGGGGGGGGGTTACCGGAACCCCCCGGGGGTTATTGGGCCAACATGGGCCTTAAGGGAGAAGAGGAGAGGAGGCAAGAGGTGGCCGCGCGCCCCTCCCCTTCCTAGTCCGAATAGGACAAGGGAAGGGGGCCGGCGCCCCCCCCCCCCCCCCCTTTCCTTCCTCTCTTCCTCCTATTTTCCCCCTTCTCTCCTAGTCCAACTAGGAGTCCTACTCCCGGTGGGAGTAGGACTCCCCTTGGCGCGCCACACCTTGGCCGGCCGCCTCTTCCCCTTGCTCCTTTATATACGGGGGCAGGGGGCACCCCAAGACACACAAGTTGATCCTTGAGATCGTTCCTTAGCCGTGTGCGGTGCCCCCTGCCACCATATTCCACCTCGATCATATCGTTGCAGTGCTTTGGCGAAGCCCTGTGTCGGTAGAACATCAAGATCGTCACCACGCCGTCGTGCTGACGGAACTCCTCCCCGAAGCTTTGCTGGATCGGAGCCCGGGGATCGTCATCGAGCTGTACATGTGCTAAGAACTCGGAGGTGCCGGAGTAACGGTGCTTGGATCGGTCGGACCGGGAAGAAGACGTACGACTACTTCCTCTACGTTGTGTCAACACTTCCGTTGCGATCTACAAGGGTACGTAGATCAGACTCTCCCCCTCGTTGCTATGCATCACCATGATCTTGCGTGTGCGTAGGGAAATTTTTGAAATTACTACGTTCCCCAACATCCCCATGGTTGCAATATTTCAAAACCACAATGCCTGCACGAATCTCCGCGCAAAGATCAAGACTGTAACCAAAGGGTGCGGCGTGTCAGCGTGTGGCACAAGGATCAAAGACAATGGGTGCTCGAGATTTTGCTTCGATCGGTCACCTGCCTCTGAAGGGTGAGCCAGGCCTGGAGGAAGAAGGGCGGAGCTCGTTCAGGGTGGCACGGATGGAGCGACCAGAAAACGACACTGTGTCTGTATTTGGAGTATGGGCACGCTGACATTTGAAGTGCTACGAATTGAATCACGAGTCAAGGATTGGAATTCGAGGTGGCCTCCAGATGCAACTACTAGCTGCAGAAGATCCAGAATGCGCTATGTGAAGAGGCTTGTACCTCATTCAATCTCGTTACCGGCAAGTCACTTTACTCGTACCGTAATGCATGATCCCGTGATCAACCACTTGGTCACATTGAGTTCATTATGATGATGCATTACCGAGTTGGCCCAGAGATACCTCTCCGTCATACGGAGTGACAAATCCCAGTCTCGATTCGTGCCAACCCAACAGACACTTTCGGAGATACCCATAGTGCACCTTTATAGTCACCCAGTTACGTTGTGACGTTTGGCACACCCAAAGCACTCCTACGGTATACGGGAGTTACACAATCTCATGGTCTAAGGAAATGATACTTGACATTAGAAAAGCTCTAGCAGACGACCTACACGATCTTGTGCTATGCTTAGAATTGGGTCTTGTCCATCACATCATTCTCCTAATGATGTGATCCCGTTATCAACGACATCCAATGTCCATAGTCAGGAAACCATGACCATCTGTTGATCAACGAGCTAGTCAACTAGAGGCTCACTAGGGACATGTTGTGGTCTATGTATTCACACATGTATTACGATTTCCGGATAACACAATTATAGCATGAACAATAGACAATTACCATGAAGAAGGAAATATAATAATAACCATTTTATTATTGCCTCTAGGGCATATTTCCAACAGTGAGTTGCTAGTAGTATTGATTACATCTTGTAGTTCATGCTAGTTGGTTTATTTGGTGGAAGATTAAAGGTTCATATCCTTAAGAATATTCAATACCCCTGTGATCTTGAACATGAATATGATTTGTGAGTAGTTAGTTTTGTTCTTGAGGACATGGCAGAAGTCTTGTTATAAGTAATCATGTGAAGTTGGTATTCGTTTGATATTTGATGATATGTATGTTGTGCTTCCTTTAGTGGTGTCATGCGAACGTCGACTACATGACACTTCACCATACTTGGGCCTAAGGGAAGGCATGGTGGAGTAATAAGTAGATGATGGGATGCGAGAGTGACAGAAAGTTAAACACTAGTTTATGCGTTATTCCGTCAAAGGCTGATTTGGATCCCTATGTTTCATGCTATGGTTAGATTTATCGTAATTCTTCTTTCGTAGTTGCAGATGCTTGCAAGAGGGGGTAATCATAAGAGGGTTTCTTGTTCATGTAAGAACAGAACCTTAGCACTGGTCCACCCACTTATCAAATTATCAAAGTAACAAACGCGAATAAACTAAACATGATGAACGTGACTAGATGACAATTCCCATGTGTCCTTGAGAACGCTTTGCTTACTAGAAGAGAAGTTTCCAGCTTGTCCTTGCTATAAAAAGGTTTGGGCCACCTTGCTGCACTTTGCTACTTGAACCACACCGAAGATGAAACTAGTCCTCGTCATCGGAGTTCTCGCACTGCTTCTAGAACTCATCCTTGTCCGGGTCGTCATAGCCCTTGTCCTCCTCCTTCGAGTTGCCCCAGTCCTCCACCAAGGACTAGACGGGGATCACCTTCGAGCGGCCGACCTCGTCCTCCTTGTTCTTCTTCTTATGCTCGGCCTCGCACTCTAGAAGAACTCCTGCTTGGCATGCACATACTCCAGATGCTCACGCGCGAACCTCGCCATCGCTGCCTCGTCGCTATCACCGGGACTGACGACAACCGAGGCCTCTTCTTATTCTTGTTCGCCGTGATCTCCTCCATGTGAATGCCCCCCAGCAGGAGCAACTCCGCATCCTCCTGGGCCTTGCTCTCTGGGAAGTTGAGGTCCTTCTTTGGCCTCCCAGCACGCCACACCGCCATGTCGTAGGCACGCATGGCCTCGTGGACGGTGGGGTACGTGCCAAGCCAAAAGCGGCGCCCGGCGTCGGAAAACTCGACCCCGAAGTTGCCGGAGCGCTTCGCCCTCACGCCGAAGAACCCCGTCTTGCCCCTCGGCATCACGGCGTCGACAGGGCAGGGTGGTGCGGTGCGGCGCAGCGACAACGGGATCGAGGCGGTGTCGGGCGCAGGAGGCGGGGCCGTTGCAGAGCGCGACGGAGCCGGGGCGGCGACCACAGGGTCGGGGCGAAGGGGGAGGGGTCGTGGTGTTGGAAATATGCCCTAGAGGCAATAATAAAAGCATTATTATTATATTTCCTTGTTCATGATAATTGTCTTTATTCATGCTATAATTGTGTTATCTGGAAATCATAATACATGTGTGAATAACAGACACCAACATGTCCCTAGTAAGCCTCTAGTTGACTAGCTCGTTGATAAACAGATAGCCATGGTTTCCTGGCTATGGACATTGGATTTCATTGATAACGAGATCACATCATTAGGAGAATGATGTGATGGACAAGACCCAATCCTAAACATAGCATAAAGATCGTATAGTTCGTTTGCTAGAGTTTTTCCAATGTCAAGTATCTTTTCCTTAGACCATGAGATCGTGTAACTCCCGGATACCATAGGAGTGCTTTGGGTATACCAAACGTCACAACGTAACTGGGTGACTATAAAGGTAGACTACGGGTATCTCCGAAAGTGTCTGTTGGGTTGACACGGATCAAGACTGGGATTTGTCACTCTGTATGACGGAGAGGTATCACTGGGCCCACTCGGCAATGCATCATCATAATGAGCTCAAAGTGACTAAGTGTCTGGTCACGGGATCATGCATTACGGTACGATTAAAGTGACTTGTCGGTAACGAGATTGAACGAGGTATTGGGATACCGACGATCGAATCTCAGGCAAGTAACATATCAATTGACAAAGGGAATTGCATACGGGGTTGATTGAATCCTCGACATCGTGGTTCATCCGATGAGATCATCGTGGAGCATGTGGGAGCCAACATGGGTATCCAGATCCCACTATTGGTTATTGACCGGAGAGTCGTCTCGGTCATGTCTACATGTCTCCCGAACCCGTAGGGTCTACACACTTAAGGTTCGGTGACGCTAGGGTTGTGAAGCTATGTATATGCAGTAACCCGAATGTTATTCGGAGTCCCGGATGAGATCCCGGACGTCACGAGGAGTTTCGGAATAGTCCGGAGGTAAAGAATTATATATAGGAAGTGTTGTTTCGGCCATCGGGACGAGTTTCGGGGTCACCGGTATTGTACCGGGACCACCGGAAGGGTCCCGGGGGTCCACCGGGTGGGGCCACCCATCCCGGAGGGCCCCATGGGCCAAAGTGGGGAGGGGAACCAGCCCATAGTGGTCTGGTGCGCCCCCCTAGGCCCACCCCATGCGCCTAGGGTTGAAACCCTAGGGGTGGGGGGGCGCCCCACCTTGGCTTGGGGCCACTCCAGCCCTAGCCGCCGCCCCCCTAGGAGATCCCATCTCCTAGGGCCGGCGCCCCCCTAGGGGGCCTATATAAAGGGAGGGGGGAAGGGGGCAGCCGCACCCTGCATCCTTGGCGCCTCCCTCTCCCCTGCTACACCTCTCTCTCGTAGTACACGGCGAAGCCCTGCTGTCGTGACGCCCTGCATCCACCACCACGCCGTCGTGCTGCTGGATCTTCATCAACTTCTCCTTCCCCCTTGCTGGATCAAGAAGGAGGAGACGTCATCCGCTCCGTACGTGTGTTGAACGCGGAGGTGCAACTCAAGAAAATGTTCCTAAGGTGCCTGCACCGACTAGAGAGGAAGTTAATGATAATGATCAAGATACTTCTGATCAAGTTCCTACTGAAATTCGAAGGTCCACAAGGACATGTTCCGCACCAGAGTGGTACGACAACCCTGTCTTGGAAATCATGTTGTTAGACAACGGTGAACCTTCGAACTATGAAGAAGCGATGGCGGGCCCGGATTCCGACAAATGGCTAGAAGCCATGAAATTCGAGATAGGATCCATGTATGAAAACAAAGTATGGACTTTGACTGACTTGCCCGTTGAACGGTGAGCCATAGAGAATAAATGGATCTTTAAGAAGAAGACAGACGCGGATGGTAATGTGACCATCTATGAAGCTCGGCTTGTTGCTAAGGGTTATCGACAAGTTCAAGGGGTTGACTACGATGAGACTTTCTCACCGGTAGCGAAGCTGAAGTCCGTCCGAATCATGTTAGCAATTGCCGCATTTTACGATTATGAGATATGGCAAATGGACGTCAAAACGGCATTCCTTAATGGTTTCCTTAAGGAAGAATTGTATATGATGCAACCGGAAGGTTTTGTCGATCCTAAGAATGCTGACAAGGTGTGCAAGCTCCAATGCTCGATTTATGGGCTGGTGCAAGCATCTCGGAGTTGGAACATTTGCTTTGATGAGATGATCAAAGCGTTTGGGTTTTCACAGACTTATGGAGAAGCCTGCGTTTACAAGAAAGTGAGTGGAAGCTCTGTAGAATTTCTCATATTATATGTAGATGACATACTTTTGATGGGAAATGATATAGAACTCTTGGACAGCATTAAGGCCTACTTGAATAAGAGTTTTTCAATGAAGGATCTTGGAGAAGCTGCTTATATATTAGGCATCAAAATCTATAGAGATAGATCGAGACGCCTCATAGGTCTTTCACAAAGCACATACCTTGATAAGATATTGAAGAAGTTCAATATGGATCAGTCTAAGAAGGGGTTCTTGCCTGTGCTGCAAGGTGTGAAATTGAGCTTAGCTCAATGTCCGACCACGGCAGAAGAGATAGAAGAGATGAGTGTCATCCCCTATGCCTCAGCCATAGGTTCTATTATGTATGCCATGCTGTGTACCAGACCTGATGTAAACCTTGCCATAAGTTTGGTAGGAAGGTACCAAAGTAATCCCGGCAAGGAACACTGGACATCGGTCAAGAATATACTGAAGTACCTGAAAAGGACTAAGGAAATGTTTCTCGTTTATGGAGGTGACGAAGAGCTCGTCGTAAAGGGTTACGTCGACGCTAGCTTCGACACAGATCTGGATGACTCTAAGTCACAAACCGGATACGTGTATATTTTGAATGGTGGGGCAGTAAGCTGGTGCAGTTGCAAGCAGAGCGTCGTGGCGGGATCTACATGTGAAGCGGAGTACATGGCAGCCTCGGAGGAAGCACATGAAGCAATTTGGGTGAAGGAGTTCATCACCGACCTCGGAGTCATACCCAATGCGTCGGGGCCGATCAAGCTCTTCTGTGACAACACTGGAGCTATTGCACTTGCCAAGGAGCCCAGGTTTCACAAGAAGACAAGGCAGATCAAGCGTCGCTTCAACTCCATTCGTGAAAATGTTCAAGATGGAGACATAGATATTTGTAAAGTACATACGGACCTAAATGTAGCAGATCCGTTGACTAAACCTCTCCCTAGAGCAAAACATGATCAACACTAGAATTCCATGGGTGTTCGATTCATCACAATGTAACTAGATTATTGACTCTAGTGCAAGTGGGAGACTGTTGGAAATATGCCCTAGAGGCAATAATAAAAGCATTATTATTATATTTCCTTGTTCATGATAATTGTCTTTATTCATGCTATAATTGTGTTATCTGGAAATCGTAATACATGTGTGAATAACAGACACCAACATGTCCCTAGTAAGCCTCTAGTTGACTAGCTCGTTGATCAACAGATAGTCATGGTTTCCTGGCTATGGACATTGGATGTCATTGATAACGAGATCACATCATTAGGAGAATGATGTGATGGACAAGACCCAATCCTAAACATAGCATAAAGATCGTATTGTTCGTTTGCTAGAGTTTTTCCAATGTCAAGTATCTTTTCCTTAGACCATGAGATCGTGTAACTCCCGGATACCATAGGAGTGATTTGGGTATACCAAACGTCACAACGTAACTGGGTGACTATAAAGGTAGACTACGGGTATCTCCGAAAGTGTCTGTTGGGTTGACACGGATCAAGACTGGGATTTGTCACTCCGTATGACGGAGAGGTATCACTGGGCCCACTCGGTAATGCATCATCATAATGAGCTCAAAGTGACTAAGTGTCTGGTCACGGGATCATGCATTATGGTACGAGTAAAGTGACTTGCCGGTAACGAGATTGAACGAGGTATTGGGATACCGACGATCGAATCTCGGGCAAGTAACATATCAATTGACAAAGGGAATTGCATACGGGGTTGATTGAATCCTCGACATCGTGGTTCATCCGATGAGATCATCGTGGAGCATGTGGGAGCCAACATGGGTATCCAGATCCCGCTGTTGGTTATTGACCGAAGAGTCGTCTCGGTCATGTCTACATGTCTCCCAAACCCGTAGGGTCTACACACTTAAGGTTCGGTGACGCTAGGGTTATGAAGATATGTATATGCAGTAACCCGAATGTTGTTCCGAGTCCCGGATGAGATCCCGGACGTCACGAGCAGTTTTGGAATAGTCCGGAGGTAAAGAATTATTTATAGGAAGTGCTGTTTCGGCCATCGGGACGAGTTTCGGGGTCACCGGTATTGTACCGGGACCACCGGAAGGGTCCCGAGGGTCCACCGGGTGGGGCCACCCATCCCGGAGGGCGCCATGGGCCAAAGTGGGGAGGGGAACCAGCCCATAGTGGGCTGGTGCGCCCCCCTAGGCCCACCCCATGCGCCTAGGGTTGAAACCCTAGGGGTGGGGGGGGCGCCCACCTTGGCTTGGGGGCCACTCCAGCCCTAGCCGCCGCCCCCTAGGAGATCCCATCTCCTAGGGCCGCCCCCCCCTAGGGGGCCTATATAAAGGGAGGGGGGAAGGGGGCAGCCGCACCCTGCATCCTTGGCGCCTCCCTCTCCCCTGCTACACCTCTCTCTCGTAGTACACGGCGAAGCCCTGCTGTCGTGACGCCCTGCATCCACCACCACGCCGTCGTGCTGCTGGATCTTCATCAACTTCTCCTTCCCCCTTGCTGGATCAAGAAGGAGGAGACGTCATCCGCTCCGTACGTGTGTTGAACGCGGAGGTGCCGTCCGTTCGGCGCTTGGTCATCGGTGATTTGAATCACGACGAGTACGAGTCCGTCATCCACGTTCTAGTGAACGCTTCCGCTCACGATCTACAAAGGTATGTAGATGCAATCCAATCACTCGTTGCTGGATGAACTCATAGATGGATCTTGGTGAAACCGTAGGAAATTTTTTGTTTTCTGCAACGTTCCCCAACACGTGGCAGAGTTGTGGCGGCCTGGCTGGGTCTGGGCGGAGCAAGGTCGGCGATGGAGGGGGTGGTCTGGGCGGAGCCGTGCGATGCGGCCCAATTAGGGCCGTACGACGCTAGGCGAGGGCCGAAAGTGGACGGAATCGGGAGCGGACGGCGATGCGGAGGTGGATCCGCGGCGAGGCGGCGGCGGCGCACTGATTTGGGTGGCGGCCAAGCGGCTGTGCGGCAGCAAGTGGCGGGAGGATGAAGATTGGGGGAGGAAAAGAGAAAGGAAGTTGCAGTTCGGCAGTTAGCGGGCGGCCGCGTTTTTACATCTCCTGAAGGTGGATATGCAAATTTGCACCACGAAGTGTTATAAAAGATGTAATTTTTTTGCATCTGCATCATGTGTTGGAACACTATTTTTGGCCTCTGAAGATGCAAAAGTTAGGTATTTTCTACATCTACATCTTCTATTGAAGAGGCTCTTAGCAACTTCACATGCAACTCCGACATTTTTGTTAGGATTTAATTAATCCTATTAATCCATGTTCAAAGAATAGATGGTGGTTGCCATATGGAAACCGACGTCGCCTTCTAGCGCCTTCTCGGACAGACACCTTTTCACTTGGTGTCTTTTGTAACTCTATATATAGATGTATTCATCATCAATAAAGATGACCCCGATTCATTGTTGTCTCTCTCGATTTGCATCTAGATTAGCCGCAACACGTTATCAGCACGCTCCCGGTCCCGGCGGAGCGATTCCATCGGCCTCGACGCGAAAGACCAAGGCCGGCGACGTCCCGAAGGGCTGCCCCTGGCCAGCGCCGTCGCTCTCCAGCGGGCAGCGGAGCGATTTCCACGACGGGCTCGCCCGCGAGAAACACCGAACCGGCGGTCGTCCACGCCTCTGCAAAGTGGCACGGCGGCACAGGTCTCCTGCCGGTACGTGGTCGCGCGGCCTCAACCTCACGCACCAGCCCGAGGCGTTCACCAGGCAGGCGCGGAGAGACTCTCGATCTGGGATGAAACGAGGAACCAGGCCTCCAAGAACAACAAAAAGAAGAACGAACAGGGAAGTTGGCATTCATTGATCGAAGATTGAATGACTCAATCAAGATCGGATTCCAGTGCCTGACGCCCACGGCCAACTCCAGTGCCCGGCTCGCTTCCAAGGCTACAGGAACGGCGCGCGTGGCGGCCAACTCCAGTGCCCGACGCCCGCGGTGGCTCCCGACTCCGGCAACTCCGCGCCCCGCCCCGTGCCCGGCAGCCCGGCCTCCGCGCCGTGCTCCTGCGCTCCTCCTGTGGCTGCGCGTCCACGCGCGCCTCCCGTGGCTGCGCAGCGCCCGGCTGCCGGGACGCCCCAGGCCGCCGCCTCCGCGCCCCGCGCTCGTCCGCCAGGCCGCCGCGCCGAGCCACGCGCCCGGCCGTGCGCCGCGCTACGCCAGCCGCTCTGCCGCCCGGTCACGCGCCCTTTTGCACGCGCCAAGACCGCGCGGCTGTGCCGTGGCCGCCGCCCGGCCGTGCCCGTGGCCGGCCCCGCCCACCTACGCCCGGCAGCGCTCCCGCGCTCTGCCCAGCGGCTATGGCCGGCGAGCCCGCGGGGCGAGGATAGTTGCAGTAACCGCACGGGAGAAGACAGGCAAACCTTATCCTTTCGCCATTTTGTACTATGATCCCTGTATTGCAGGAATTAGCAAAAGAGGCTAAAACAGTGGTCATGTCCGATTTTTGCAACAATACAATTCCATTTCTGGAATTTTTGAGATCGGATAACAGTATACTAGTATTTACCTGTTTTTGACCATGTTGTTTATAAATTATATTTTTTTTTCTGTTGAGTATTGTTCTCCAGAATAAAATTATGATATAAATAATTTCCATGCCCACATATGTTGAGATTATTTATATCTATTATTTGCAATTGAGATTTTCTTTTATCTCTTGCAAAGATAAATTCAGTACCTCTACAGTACTGATTTGTGATTGAGAATTTTCTTCTCTTGCAAAACAATCTCATTGAGATTGAGATTAATTTTCTCTCGCAAATTATTAATTCACACCGCTGAATTATCTTGCAACTTGATACATGATCATCTCATTTAATTTGAGGTCTATACAATTTAAGTTTTTTTCACTTGAACATCAAGTTTGCAACATCATTACTATTCATTATAATAGTGGTGTATTTCTGTTGAGTACGATGTATTTCGGAATGTATGTATCTCCATGTTCACTACATGTTGAGATTAATACGTCTATTTGCAATTGAGATTTTCAATTTCTTGCAAATACATATGCAAAATTTATGGTGATTTCTTCAAATTGATGCTTGGGATCACAAGGTAGTCATATGGATCTACTGCCTACGCGGATTATCGATGACTACCGATAAAGCCTATATTTTGTGGTTTCAACATTATGATTGCTTCACAAAGTGCTCTCCCACACATTTTACTAAGTTATGACATAAGGCATCATGAGTGAGTATCTACTGATTTCATCAGATTATACTCCCTATGCTGTAGATCTGCTTCATTTTGGAGATTATCTTCAAGATGTCATACTTAGCAATTTGAGATTCAGACTAATGGCTTGAAGATAACTTCTTGAAATACCCACTAATTTTGCTAAGTTCATTACAACATCAACCATGATGGTCTATAATTTACTGGTTGTAAATTAATTATCTCTGGTTTACCCATAGAGATAACATATGGCTATAGAGTTTGAGGCATTCGTCCTCAATGGCCACCACTGCCCTATCTAGGCCATGGACATCATGCTCGCTCTTGTGTCTCGTGGAATAATGTGTGCAATCTAAGACCGTAGGATTCACCTCTGGTCGAAATCACACCGCTAACAGAAAAATATGTTGCCTTATAAATCTTAAGGCATTATATCGATGCAGGTCTCAGCATTTGGTTATTCTGTATCAGCTATTCCTGGGACGTAAAGAATCTCAAGGGCAAAGGTTTGAATCTCACTTCATCCCTCCAACATGACTATCAGCAGTCACGGGACCCTATGAGCATGGAGAGCATGATGGTTGAATATGCATCAACGACATGTTTGGAGACTATACATTTAGTCCCTTAGTCTCCTTAGTGATCTATTTATTTATATCCATTTATGATGTTCTAATAAGAACATGATTATTGTTGTCATCATATATTGTATATCACAATATGCTGTATCAGCACTTTGGTACAAATACATTTGTATGTATTCTATATATCCGACAATGGTTTTCATATTGAGAATCTTTATGTCTATGGGAGTCAATCCGATGAAAAATGATATGTGCCTTATGGACATATGCACCACAAACTTTATACTCAGGGAAGTCCAACGTTTCCACTCTCATTGAGAGAAAGGAGATATTTAAATCGCTAGACACGATGAGGTATTTGTTGGCTCAACTCGAGTCATATTTACTATCCCTGTGGGTACTCGAGTAATGTCAGGATGCTTTATTGCTTCCCAGGTTTAACTCGTACCCTACTAAACTATGAAGGTATCCGTCAAAATAGTTTCCATAGCGAAACTTATGATGACAACAAAGAGAAATAACTTCTCTTTACCATATGCAACGGATATGGCAAATACATTCTCTGTGTATCATCTGGATTGTACTACACATACGACACAACCCGTACCACATGTTGTGTACGTGATAGTTTTCCAGAGTGTCTTGTACATGACATACTTGGCATACTGGCCTTGGTCATCGAGACATTGGGTTGAAACCGAAACTATCAGCAATTCCAATAGTTTATGATTATTATGATGCTAAATTCTAACAACATTTGGATTTTATGTGCACTACGGGTGACACATGGAAGCTAATTTTAAGGCTCGCACACCTTAAAGTCTACGCTGAACCACTCAGACTCCTTGAATGCATCAAGTTGAGGTAAGTGGCTCTTCCCTCCATTGACTAGACTATTCAGGTATTCCATGGTTCTAAAAGACATATCTACATGATGGTCTTAAGTGTGTGATTTATTCACACAAAACCATTGGCTCATTATCCTGACATCGATTTCAAGAAAATCATATGGATAGCATTGCAGAATTCTCCTTGAGTGCCTTTCTCTATGGCCCTCAGATTGAAGTTTAGCAATTTGTCCTAATGTCTAGACTCAAAATGGTTGGTAGAATCCTTTATCCAAAGAAGTTAGGCTCATTGCATTATCTTAACTCTAGAATTGCAACTTACCAACTTTACGTTGGAGTCATGCAGTTTTACACGCTCATGACAGAACTGAATAATATTATTCCCCTCTATCTTTGATATGTGGATGTCTACCAAGTATTTCCTATCTGCGGTAATTCGGTTGCATACCGATATCACCACCCGGCATACATCATTGGCCCCTCAACATATAGTTGGGATCTATGTGAGGAATAGCTGTATTTCCGTCAATACCTCAAGCCCCTCGCATGGGGAGTTATTCAAGGCCTGTATGCTGATTCAATGAGGAACATTTCCAGGCATTAGGGGGAGATTTCAAGTACCATAAAGAATGCCAGGAAATTAGTGGAATGTTCAACACATTTCTGCCTTAAATCCACGTACTCAAAGATCTGAACCATGCATTCAGAATATTTGCAACACATTGCAAATAATCTGCCAGATTCATTTACTGACTGTAAAGGTGTCAGACAATCCTACAATCCTGAATATGTCGGAAAGAGTGGAGGTACCAACTAAAACCACTCAACTCCCCGTTCAAAGCAACAGGGGGAGAAGTATGGCAATAGTACATCAGGATTTAGCTTCTCGCAAGTAAGGATATCAAGGCCTGTGAATCAGTAAATGCAAGTCAACTTCACGTTGACAGACACCTGATGGGTAGTATACACCCAGTGGACGGGAAACCTCCACCGACCCAGGTCATAGTGCACACAATGACCGGGACATCGGAATACCCGACTCAATCGCATTGGGAAATCGCGAGCAGTCACCATGGGTAACGATATTTCCATCAACTATATATTGATATATAGATTCTGGAGAAACATATAACCGGAAGTCTACAATTGTCGATGTACATTTCTCAACTAGATTGCAAAAACCTTTCAAATGATTCAGATTCAAAGACCATGGCCATGGCGAAGTGTGAACAACACTTGGACTAAACTCAAGCAAAGGGTATAATCTAGGTAGAAATGATCATGCTCAGTAATGTGAAGGTATTCATAAGCAATACCTACACCAATTTTCTTGTGGAAATGGAAGTGAGAACAACAAGGTGGTGAATAGGGAGCAAGTATTGTAGCACAAGGGTTGACGCAGATACCCAACTATTCTCCAGAGGTGGAATCTCTTTCCGATAACTTGTATTATTGGCAGTACAAAATCATCTATCTCTGCAGTTGATAGATGTAGTGATTACATATCCATGTGGATCACTAGATTCAGACATATATGGTTGATTCCCGATGGAATCTCAATTCTAAATCGAAATACAAATGCAAACATACATTGTGTAAATTCAGTAAGTCACCATACGACTTATTATTGTTAGTACATATGGTACAACTGACGTAGTGAGATCCTTATACACAAGGGTTACTCATACAATGATGATTATCCATGTTTGTGTGTCTGCAATGACGGCACTTGTAATCATCTAAATGACGGAGTTTAAAATGAAGGATTTGGTTAAACCAAAATACCGCTCGTTACTACAACTTGAGCACCTTCATTCATACATTATGGTATACTATGTTGTCTATATCCAAAATATATTGGAGAAATTCATTGTGGACAAATCTTATCCATCCATAACTCTCATGGTAGTTCATTCTCTAGACGTAGATAAATATCTATTTAGACCAAGAGATGATGGAAATGAGATATTGGGACTCAACGTTCCATAATGCCATTGGATCCACCAAATACAATTGGTTGGTACTCAAGAATATCTTTCGATATCTCCAAGGCATCAAACATCTTGTCCTGGTTTTCAGTTTCACAGGAATGTGAACACCGATATCATTGGATACATCGATCAGATCCCCACTATGTCAGATCGTAGACAAGCTTAGTGTTCCTACTAGGTGTGGTAGCCCTCTCATGAAGAGTCTTCAAAACGGACCTCATGGCTACATCCACCAACCATTATCTCAACGATAATGTTCCTTGTGTTGCCCGGATGCAAACAAGTTGCATAATAATCAATATCACTATATTGCCTATCTTGCAAGTCAAATCATGCGACTGATTTGTTCACCAGGTCTCTACTAACTTCTATGTTCCAGAAATGTGTTCATGGAATTGGTATATGACGACTTCGGAATATGCAAGAATCAGGGGGAATATCTTCCTGAATTGTTCCTGTTCAAAGCATCATATTATACTCCTTTTCCCTTCATGAGTTTACTATACAGGTTCTCATAAAGGTTTTTAATGAGGTAATATCAACATGAGATCATATGTCATACTTAATGTTTTCCCCATTGGGGTTTTTAGGAAAGTATATACGACATATTTATTGTCCTCTAAATTCTATGAGTTTCTCATATTGAGTTAAAAGAGGCAATAATCATTATATGTTGCATCATTTTCTCCTTATTTTTCCACTGGGTTTGAAGGAGTTTTAGCAACATATCAAACAATATACTCCTCATTTTTCCCACAGGGTTTTGGAGGAGCCTCTAATGAAGATGATGATATTACACTAACAAGCATAGATTAGGGAGAGTGTTAGGATTTAATTAATCCTATTAATCCATGCTCAAGGAATAGATGGTGGTTGCCATATGGAAACCGACGTCGCCTCCTAGCGCCTTCTCGGACAGACACCTTTTCACTTGGTGTCTTTTGTAACTCTATATATATGTATTCATCATCAATAAAGATGACCCCAATTCATTGTTGTCTCTCTCGATTTGCATCTAGATTAGCCACAACAATTATGTGCACATACATGCAGAAAGTTCTCTTGCCACACGTGGATATGCGTCGATCTCTTAATGGCTTACGGGCACAAGTTTATCGGTTATTGGAGGCGATCAGTCAGAGCCTAGTTGGATGATGCGTTGACAGACGCATGAGAGAAACACATCAAGATGGATGAACAAAAAAAAATACAAATTAGTGTTATACACACCGAAAACAACGAGATGCGAGCTCAGATAGAAAACTTCAAGAAATTTCGATATGCTCTCCATACTGCTGTGATGATTTGATAAGTAATCCCAGCTGGATCAGTAGCAGGAATTCTTCTGGTTGAATCCATTGCACGGATGATGTTTTGAACAATACCGATGAACAATAGGCAGTTAACTACTCCATTAGTTAAGTTCTTCTTAGTATTATGCATATAGTCAAGATCAGCCCAATGCAAGCAGATACCACTAATTTCAATATGTTAGGAAAATAATACTGTAAGACATAAAGATACAAACTTATACACGGAAGTTGTTGTTGGAACTCGCCCACATGATCGATCACATCAAATCAGGACGAACACACGCGCACAAAAAACTGATAGCCGATCAAAGGCACGTGTCGTGCCTCTCTTTTCTCTTTTTATTCCTCAATTTTCTGGTCTTATCTTCACGTTACATCAAAACTACAGCCATGGTCATATATATATATATATAGGGATTGACTATTCGTCACCCTGGGTGAGGAATAGTTATTCTTCACCCCCCTCTATTTTACCATCAATGCATCGTAATTTTACGTTCCATAAGTTTTATCTTATTTCCGACGCAAAATGGAACCGTAAAAAAAAATATAATTGCCGTAAAAAATATTTTATGTTATGTAAAATTACAAACGTAAAAACATAGTCTAAAATACACATAAACTGCAAATTTTCTTGCCTTATGACATTTATTTTTATGTTTTTATGTCAAATTTTACGTAGTGAATCAATAGGAATGTAACTATTTGAATTTAAAACGTAATTCAATTATGAAATGATCGTAAGATTACCTCGGGTGAAGAATAACTTATTCTGCACCCTAGGTGATGAATAGTAACACTATATATACATGCCCTGGCGTCTAAACTAGCTAACCTAGTCGGACACAAAGCTAACTCCTAATACTGCTCAAATCGGAACACCTAGCCGACCCTAACTACTACTCGTGTATAGACGCAACCTAATCAGCTAGCTAAACTAGCATGGACTCCGATACCACCAACTCGTACTTGACTCAACTAGGAAACTATCCTATCCTACACGTGCCAGGACTTAACCAGACCTAATAATCAAGATTATTTCTAACAGTTGTGAACCCCCCCCCCCCCCCCTAACCCCCCCCCCCCCCCCCCCCCCCCTACTTACTAGTAGTAAGTAGCAGTCTGTGTAGTCAGAGTGAGCGCCACTAATTACTGTACTATTGGGGCACTGCACCTGTGCCGCGGTGTCGCCAACGAGCCCACACCTCCCACCACCAGGCTCGCCATCCCGGCATCCAAGATCCCAACACCACCCCAGTTGAGACGCGCAGCTACACTGGCGTAAGTGATGAGCGGAAGATCCCTCCTTTCCCACCATTGGGCAGCCACCATGATGGACGGTGATGGGGAGTGGACTAGCCCTTCGGTGATCGCAGCACACGCAATAGGAGGGGCAGGACTGGGGGCCGAACTAGGCCGCTTGCAGATGAGCCGACGCTTGGCTAGGTGCCAGTCGTTGCCGTAGCCAAACATGTTGATCTACCTTGGAGTCAGCACGCAGTAGGAAGGCCACCGCACCCAGGGGACAGAGCCACACCGCGCCGCCACCATCCACGACAGGAACAGCAGCCACATCGGGCCACTACCCAACCCACGCCGCCCTCCGAGATCCATGCGTCGGGTCTGTCGAGCACGCACCACACGTCGCCCATATCTGGAGAGCCGGGCACCTGCCACCGCAGGTCACAGCACCATGCACTCGCCCGCGAGCAGCCTACCACGCCACAGTCGTGACAACCAGCACCGGCGCCTGTCGGCGCCTAGCGCCGCGCCCCGAGCAGGTCAAATCGACCCGCGAGGGGGAGAAGGCTCCCTGCCGCCGAGAGGAGGAAGAGGGGGGTCCGGGCCCGGTAGCGGCGCCTTGCCTCCCCTGCTGCCTACAGGATCGTCAAAGGAGTGGATAGGGGGAATACTTGCTTCTTCATCCTACCGTTTTCCGTGATAAATACCATTTACAACGTATAATGAATGCAATCCAGCCAAAAAATGAAAACATGGACCAAAGCAGCCTCACCGTCTTTTTAAACGAGAAGAGTTGGTCGTTTCATACTCATGTATTTGTATTTATGTATACAATCCACATTGAATCATTGGAATGTTGAAGTCAATTAATTATCTACAACTACTAATAGTACCACAATGAACCATTCCCATGCAATAAAGTCAATCCTCACGATTGGCCGCGCCACCGCGCATCATCTGGCTGAACTCCTTGAAGTCGACGCGGCCGTCGCCATTGGCGTCGACCTTATTGATCATCTGGCGGCATTCCTCAACGGTGCGACCCTGCTTGAGGCCGAGGCTTGCCAGCACGGACCGCA
The DNA here is from genome assembly GCA_034509565.1 of Triticum monococcum. NCBI lineage: Eukaryota > Viridiplantae > Streptophyta > Magnoliopsida > Poales > Poaceae > Triticum > Triticum monococcum. Next base: position 22,880,799 of record CM067847.1, read on the forward strand.
GCTCTTCAATGGTGATGTAGCCGTCACCGTTCTGGTCAAAGACACTGAACGCCTCCCTCATCTCCTCCTCCTCGTCGCCCATGTTGCCACCGTTAGGCCCATCGCCTTCATCGAGGATGGAGCGATATAGTAGGCCGAACTCCTCGACGTCGATGCAGCCATCACCGTTGGTATCAATCTTGGCCATGGTTGCGTCCATCTCGTCGTCCGCGATGTAGATCCCTAGATTCTTGAGCAACTCACCTAGCTCCTTCTTGGTGATCTGGCCGTCACCATTCTTGTCGAACATCTGAAAGACCTTCCTTAGCTCCGACTCATCCACCCTGCTGCTCATGATTTTCGCTCTTGGCCGTTCTATTTGCATTATATGTCGTGCAACCGAATGCTCATGGGGTTAATGCTGGAAACGACGTTGGTGTAGTAGTCGGTGATTGGTTTTGTTTTCGAGGAGAATAGGCTGTGTGGTGTGGAGGGAATATCGGTGCCTCTTTGCCAAGAGAAGAGAGATGAAATTAAGGTGTGGCTTAGTTCTTTTTTTGGCCATACTAGCTATTCTGGACATTCAATGCACACCTTTTTGTCTATTTCTTATCTCTTTTGTCTAAAAAAGACAAGGTTTGGTCTCTTACCTCAAAACTAGCTGAATGCCCATGCCTTGCCACAAAACAATAAATATAGAAATAGAGATATTAATCAAAGCATAGTTAAAAAACTCAAAGTATCATTATAATTTACAATGTGTATGATGATTGTGTTGCGACAAATATTGCATTAAACTAACCAAATAAGCAAAACCCAAGTGACTTGTATAGTTGTACTTAAATTTCAAGTGCACATATATACATATATCATACTCAATATATAAAGTGTTTATCTTGGTGGGGAGAAGGTGCCCACGTTGGCACTTTGTATCAACCCACATGCAAGGACAAATCCACATGGTGTCGTACTACACCGTGGAACCTCCCCCCCTACCCCCCCTTCTCCCCGCTCTCACATTGAATATTGCATCGTCTATACCTAGCTTGGCTCTATGGGCGTAAAGGATGGGCAACCTTTCCACATGGTGTCGTACTACACCGTGGAACCTCCCTCCCTACCCCCCCCCCCCTTCTTCCCTCTCTCACATTGAATATTGCATCGTCTATACCTAGCTTGGCTCTGTGGGTGTAAAGGATGGGCAACCCTGCAGAGATGCTCTTAGAGCATTTAGAGCCGGGCGCTTCAAACCGGCCTCAAAAGCCCGGGCGGACGGACCGGTCGCTGACTGGTAAAAAAAACCAACCCAGACAGGATCATCTTACCGTTCCTAAACGCCTGGGCTGACCCGGACCTCTCACATCGAGCCAAAATCTAGGACGAGTATGAGGAGGCTCGGGCGCGTCCGCCACGTCGGACCAGACAGCCTGACTCCATCACAAATTACATCAAATCTTTGAATTCCACCAAACACACTGCTCATGACTCACGTGTACAGTAAATTAATTGTAATTTTTGATAAGTAAGAGTATCGAACCCAACGAGGAGTATAAGGAATTGATAAGTAGTTTTTAGCAAGGTATTCTCTACAAGTGTTATGAGTAATAGTAACAGATAGTTTGGTAGCAAGATAATCGCAGCAAGTAGCAAGTAACAAGAGTAACAAAGGTGCAGCAAGTTGGCTCAATCCTTTTTATATCAAATGACAATCCAAAAATACTTCTTATAATGAACGAACGTTCTCGAGGGGCCTTCCCATTTGGAGGGAACTTTAACTGGAAAAAAAAATTAAGACGACAATTGTACAAAATAACTTCATCATGGATATTCAATTATCATTTTTGAATTCTTTTATATGCCATCTTTTAATCTTTTTAAATATCTTGAAATTTTCATATGCCTGCATTCTCTACTCATCCAGAGAACTAATATCTAATAATATCTTTTCATGGGCAATATTCAAATCATAATTACCCTATTTAATTGGCTAATAAATTTTGTGTTCTAACTCAAGAGGTAATTCATATGCTTTTCCATAAACCATCTTATATGGGGACATACTCATAGGATTCATATAGGCAGTCCCGTATGCCCAAAGTGCATCATCAAGTTTTTTAGACAAATTTTTTCCTGTATCTATTAACACTCTTTTGCAAGATTAAGTTCATTTCTCTATTACTCAATTCTTGCCCCTAGACTAAGGATGATAAGTGGATGCAATTTTATGGTTGACAACAGACTTGGCTAAGATTTTATGGAATGCATCATGAATCAAATGTAAACCACCGCCTGTCATTAAATATCTAGGGACTCCGAACCTCGGAAAGATAACTTCTTCAAGCATTTTAATACATGTGTTGTGACTAACACTACAAGCTAGTTGGAATAGTTTCTACCCACTTAGTAACATAATAAACAACTAAAGTATGAGTATATCCATTAGAGGAAGGAAATGTCTCATATAATCAAACCCCCGGACATTAAATGGTTCAATCAAAAGTGAATAATTTATAGGCATTATTTGATGTCTACCAATATTACCAATTTTCGGTGTTCATCACAAGAGAGGACAAACTTACGTGCATCCTTTAAGAGAGTAGCCCGGTAAAAATCAAATTGCAATACCTTATGTGCACTTCTGTCTCCCGCATGGTGTCCCCCATATGCCTTAGAGTGACATTCCTTAGGGCATCTCCAGCCGTTGGCCCCCTAGGAGGGGCAAAAAATCGCCCCCTGGGGGCGCGCCGGTGCTTAACCGCGCACTGGGGGCGTGATGCCCCCCCAGTCGCGGCGCCCACGTTTTTAAAAAAATTTCAAATACGGTGCAAACACGACTGAAATTTGACGCAAACATCGGCGAGTTCGTTCAAACTTAAACGTATTTTACAAAAGAAGAAAAAAACTTCCGCGGGCTACCCCCGCCGTCCCCCTCGCCGCCCGCCTCGCCGCCTACATGCCGAGGAGGCGGTAGAACCGCGTGTAGTCGCCGCCGTCGTCGTCGTCGTCGTCGCCGGCCCCGCCTGCGCCTCCGCCGTCCCTACTGCATCCCTCCCCCGGTTGGCGCGGCGGGTTGGACGGTCCGGGGGCGTCGTCGTCGTCGTCGCTGTCGAGGACCACGACGCCGTGCTCGTCCTCGCGCCCACGCTTGCGGGCGGCGATCTCCTCCAGGGCCCGACGCTGCCGGACCATCTCGTCGCGGAGGTAGTCGTCCCGCGCCGACCGCAGGGCGTCCTCGTCGGAGATGCCGCGCCGGGCTATCTCCTCGTACTCCGCGGGGAGGCCGCGCTCCGGCTTGGGCTTGACGAGGACGAAGCGGTGGTTGGCGGGGAGGTTTTGGCGCCGATGCGGACGCCGGAGCTGCGCGTGCGGGCACTGACCGGCGTGCCCTGGGCTCCGGCTTGGCGGGGCGGAGGCAGGGCGAGCCGCCGGACAACGAGGAGGACCCCCCGGTCTCCATGCGCCTCGGGGTCCAGGAGCTTCCCCGGCGGCGTGAGAAGGATGGGGGATCGGGGTACTCGAGGCGCGGCGTGTTGCCGCCCTCGATGTACTCGAGGATGGCCTCCAACGTGCGCCCGGGCATGCCCCACCACCGGCGCCAGCCATTGGAGTTGAGCCAGTCGGAGGGCATGACGCCGTTGGTGGCCTCGAGCTGCTCGGCATGACGGCGGCGGAAGTACGGCTCCCAGAGAGGGCTGTCGGGGACGTACCATGGCCCCTCCCTCGCCGCCCGCGGCAGGGACGCGCGGATGCGTGTGATCTCTGCACGCCGCGCCGCCCCGGTGGGTGGTGGTGGCACCGGCACGCCGCCAGCGCTGATCCTCCACGCGTCGGGCACCCGCATGTTCGGCGGGACCGGGTACCCGGCCTCATAAAGGAGGCGAGCCTCGTCTTCGTGGAGATGGCGGCGGCCGAAGCCGTTCGCCGCTGCGCCGTCACCAGGGAAGCGCTCGGCCATGGGTGGAGACGGCGAGAGAGAGGAGAGGGAGGAACGACGACGGCGAGAGAGAGGAGAGGGAGGGACGGCGGCGAGAGAGTGTGATCGCCGAGCACGCTGGTGCGCGTCTTATATAGGCCGAGACGCCGCCCGTACGCGTGGCCGCCGTGTGTACGCGTGGCGGGCGAGGGAGGGCGAGGGACGCGCATCGTCCGGCCTTCACTGCGCCGCCCATGAGGCATCAATGGCGCAGGCTGACCAGCACGGCAGCGCGGTAGCTTTGGCATTGATTCGCCGCGGGAAACGAGGCGATGAGGACGACGAAGGGGCGAGAAGAGAGCCGTGTCGCTGACGCGGCGGGCCCGCGGCTTTTTCGCGCCAAAAAAGTTCGCCCGGCGCCCCCGTGCGCCCCCCAGCGCGCCGGGTTCGGCCTGGGTCCGCCGGCGCTATTTTCGGCCCAGGCCGGCGAAAATCGGGCTCCTGGGGGCGCGACTGGGCCGATTTTTCGGCGCCGGCGCAAGAAAAACGGCTCGGGAGGCCTTCCTGGGGGCGCGACTGGAGATGCCCTTAGGATCTGTGCTCATGTACACAACATCTAATAGCACAATCTACTCCTTTATAAAAATGTGGGTCATCCCAAAAGTAATGTCTCAAATCAAAGAAGTTCTTCTTTTGTTGATATGTGTAATTATGTGGTATATATTAATCTGCATACCAAGAATTTTCTCGAGAAGTAGAAGCATTAATAAAAGCTAATAGCTCATCAGGAAAACTATCATTGAAAGTTATTGGTGTTGGGGAACGTAGTAATTTCAAAAATTTCCTACGCGCACGCAAGATCATGGTGATGCATAGCAACGAGAGGGGAGAGTGTTGTCCACGTACCCTCGTAGACCGAAAGCAGAAGCATTAGCACAACGCGGTTGATGTAGTCGTACGTCTTCATGATCCGACTGATCAAGTACCGAACGCACGGCACCTCCGAGTTCTGCACACGTTCAACTCAATGACGTCCCTCGAACTCCTATCCAGCCGAGTGTTGAGGTAGAGTTTCGTCAGCACGACGGCGTGGTGACGATGATGATGTTCTACCGACGCAGGGCTTCGCCTAAGCACCGCTACGATATGATCGAGGTGGATTATGGTGGAAGGGGGCACCGCACACGGCTAAGAGATCAAGAGATCAATTGCTGTGTCTTTGGGGTGCCCCTGCCCCCGTATATAAAGGAGGGAGGGAGGAGGTGCGACCGGCCCCTAGGGGTGCGCCTGGAGGAGTCCTACTCCCACTGGGAGTAGGACTCCCCAATCTTGCCTTGTTGGAGAAGGAAAGGGGAAGGGGGAAAGAGGAAAGGGGGGCGCTGCCCCCCCTTCCTTGTCCTATTCGGACTAGGGGGGAGGGGGCGCGCGGCCTGCCCTGGCCGGCCCTCCTCTTCTCCCTTAGGGCCCATGTAGGCTCATTAACCCCCGTGGGGGGGGGGTTCCGGTAACCCCCTGGTACTCTAGTAAAATCCCGATTTCACCCGGAACGATTCCGATATCCAAATATAGGCTTCCAATATATCAATCTTTATGTCTCGACCATTTCGAGACTCCTCGTCATGTCCGTGATCACATCCGGGACTCCGAACAACCTTCGGTACATCAAAACACAAAAACCCTAATTATGATCGTCAACGAACTTTAAGCTTGCGGACCCTACGGGTTCGAGAACTATGTAGACATGACCGAGACACGTCTCCGGTCAATAACCAATAGCGCAACCCGGATGCTCATATTGGTTCCTACATATTCTACGAAGATCTTTATCGGTCAAACCGCATAACAACATACGTTGTTCCATTTTTCATCGGTATGTTACTTCCCCGAGATTCGATCGTCGGTATTCCAATACCAGTTCAATCTCTTTACTCATTCCGTAATACATCATTCCGCAACTAAATCATTAGTTGCAATGCTCGCAAGACTTAAGTGATGTGCATTACGAGTGGGCCCAGAGATACCTCTCCGACAATCGGAGTGACAAATCCTAATCTCGAAATACGCCAACCCAACAAGTTCCTTCGGAGACACCTGTAGAGCACCTTTATAATCACCCAGTTACGTTGTGATGTTTGGTAGCACACAAAGTGTTCCTCCGGTAAACGGGAGTTGCATAATCTCATAGTCATAGGAACATGCATAAGTCATGAAGAAAGCAATAGCAACAAACTAAATGATCAAGTGCTAAGCTAACGGAATGGGTCAAGTCAATATCACATCATTCTCTAATGATGTGATCCCGTTAATCAAATGACAACCATGTCTATGGCTAGGAAACTTAACCATCTTTGATCAACGAGCTAGTCAAGTAGAGGCATACTTGTGACACTCTGTTTGTCTATGTATTCACACATGTATTATGATTCCGGTTAATACAATTCTAGCATGAATAATAAACATTTATCATGATATAAGGAAATAAATAATAACTTTATTATTGCCTCTAGGGCATATTTCCTTCAGTCTCCCACTTGCACTAGAGTCAATAATCTAGTTCACATCGCCATGTGATTTAATACCAATAGTTCACATCACCTTGTGATTAACACCCATAGTTCACATCGACATGTGACCAACACCCAAAAGGTTTACTAGAGTCAATAATCTAGTTCACATCGCTATGTGATTAACACCCAAAGAGTACTAAGGTGTGATCATGTTTTGCTTGTGAGAGAAGTTTAGTCAATGGGTCTGCCACATTCAGATCCGTAAGTATTTTGCAAATTTCTATGTCAACAATGCTCTGCACGGAGCTACTCTAGCTAATTGCTCCCACTTTCAATACGTATCCAGATTGAGATTTAGAGTCATCTGGACCAGTGTCAAAATTTGCATCGACGTAACCCTTTACGACGAAACTTTTTTGTCACCTCCATAATCGAGAAGCATATCCTTATTCCACCAAGGATAATTTTGACCGCTATGTAGTGATCTACTCCTAGATCACTATTGTACTCCCTGGCCAAAAACAGTGTATGGTATACAATAGATTTGGTACACAACATGTCATACCTTATATAACCTATGGCCAAGGCATAGGGAATGACTTTCATTCTCTTTCTATCTTCTGCCGTGGTCGGGCTTTGAGTCTTACTCAACTTCACACCTTGTAACACAGGCAAGAACTCCTTCTTTGACTGTTCCATTTTGAACTACTTCAAAATCTTGTCAAGATATGTACTCATTGAAAAACTTATCAAGCATCTTGATCTATCTCTATAGATCATGATGCTCAATATGTAAGCAGCTTCACCGAGGTCTTGCTTTGAAAAACTCCTTTCAAACATTCCTTTATGCTTTGCAGAATAATTATACATTATCTCCGATCAACAATATGTCATTCACATATACTTATCAGAAATGCTGTAGTGCTCCCACTCACTTTCTGGTAAATACAGGCTTCACCGCAAGTTTGTATAAAACTATATGATTTGATCAACTTATCAAAGCGTATATTTCAACTCCGAGATGCTTGCACCAGTCCATAGATGGATCGCTGGAGCTTGCATATTTTGTTAGTACCTTTAGGATTGAAAAAACCTTCTGGTTGCATCATATACAACTCTTCTTTAATAAATCCATTAAGGAATGCAGTTTTGTTTATCCATTTGCCATATTTCATAAAATGCGGCAATTGCTAACATGATTCGGACAGATTTAAGCATAGATACGAGTGAGAAACTCTCATCATAGTCAACACCTTGAACTTGTCGAAAACCTTTTTGCGACAATTATAGCTTTGTAGATAGTAACACTACTATCAGCGTCCGTCTTCCTCTTGAAGATCCATTTAATCTCAATGGCTTGCCGATCAATGGGCAAGTCAATCAAAGTCCATACTTTGCTCTCATACATGGATCTCATCTCAGATTTCATGGTCTCAAGCCATTTCGCGGAATATGGGCTCATCATCGCTTCCTCATAGTTTGTAGGTTCGTCATGGCCAAGTAACATGACCTCCAGAACAGGATTACTGTACCACTCTGGTGCGGATCTCACTCTGGTTTACCTACGAGGTTCGGTAGTAACTTGATCTGAAGTTACAAGATCATCATCATTAGCTTCCTCACTAATTGGTGTAGTAGTCACAGGAACAGATTTCTGTGATGAACTACTTTCCAATAAGGGAGTAGGTACAGTTACCTCATCAAGTTCTACTTTCCTCCCACTCACTTCTTTCGAGAGAAACTCCTTCTCTAGAAAGGATCCATTCTCAGCAATGAATATCTTGCCTTCAGATCTGTGATAGAAGGTGTACCCAACATTTTCTTTTGGGTATCCTATGAAGATTTACTTCTCCGATTTGAGTTCGAGCTTATCATGTTGAAACTTTTTCACATAAGCATCGCAGTCCCAAACTTTAAGAAATGATAGCTTAGGTTTCTCGCCAAACCACAGTTCATACGGTGTCATCTCAACGGATTTAGATGGTGCCCTATTTAACGTGAATGTAGCTGTCTCTAATGCATAACCCCAAAACGATAGTGGTAATCGGTAAGAGACATCATAGATCGCACCATATCTAATAAAGCAAGGTTACGACGTTCGGACACACCATTACATTGTGGTGTTCCAGGTGGCGTGAGTAGTGAAACTATTTCACATTGTTTTAACTGAAGGCCAAACTCTTAACTCAAATATTTTACCTCTGCGATCATATCGTAGAAACTTTTATTTTCTTATCACGATGATTCTCCACTTCACTCTGAAATTCTTTGAACTTTTCAAATGTTTCAGACTTGTGTTTCATTAAGTAGATATAACCATATCTGCTCAAATCATCTGTGAAGGTCAGAAAATAACGATACTTGCCGTGAGCCTTAACACTCATCAGACCGCATACATCAGTATGTATTATTTCTAGTAAGTCAGTTGCTCGCTCCATTGTTCCGGAGAACGGAGTCTTAGTCATCTTGCCCATGAGGCATGGTTCGCAAGCATCAAGTGATTCATAATCAAGTGATTCCAAAAGTCCATCAGCATGGAGTTTCTTCATGCGCTTTACACCAATATGACCTAAACGGCAGTGCCACAAATAAGTTGCACTATCATTATTAACTTTGCATCTTTTGGTTTCAATATTATGAATATGTGTATCACTACGATCGATATCCAACGAACCATTTTCATTGGGTCTATGACCATAGAAGGTTTTATTCATGTAAACAGAACAACAGTTATTCTCTAACTTACATGAATAACCGTATTGCAATATACATGATCCAATCATATTTATGCTCAATGCAAACACCAAATAACGTTTATTTAGGTTCAACACTAATCCCGAAAGTATAGGGAGTGTGCGATGATGATCATATCAATCTTGGAACCACTTCCAACACACATCATCACTTCACCCTTAACTAGTCTCTGTTCATTCTGCAACTCCCGTTTCGAGTTACTACTCTGAGCAACTGAACCAGTATCAAATACCGAGGGGTTGCTACGAACACTAGTAAAATACACATCAATAATCTGTATATCAAATATACCTTTGTTCACTTTTCCATCCTTCTTATCCGCCAAATAATTGGGGCAGTTCCGCTTCCAGTGACCAGTCCCTTTGCAGTAGAAGCACTTAGTCTCAGGCTTAGGACCAGACTTGGGCATCTTCACGTGAGCAGCAACTTGCTTGCCGTTCTTCTTGAAGTTCCCCTTCTTCCCTTTGCCCTTTTCATGAAACTAGTGGTCTTGTCTACCATCAACACTTGATATTTTTCTTGATTTCTACCTTCGTTGATTTCAGCATTACGAAGAGCTTGGGAATCGTTTCCGTTATCCCTTGCATATCATAGTTCATCACGAAGTTCTACTAACTTGGTGATGGTGACTAGAGAATTCTATCAATCACTATCTTATCTGGAAGATTAATTCCCACTTGATTTAAGCGATTGTAGTACCCAGACAATCTGAGCACATGCTCACTGCTTGAGCTATTCTCCTCCATCTTTTTAGCTATAGAACTTGTTGGAGACTTCATATCTCTCAACTCGGGTATTTGCTTGAAATATTAACTTCAACACCTAGAACATCTCATATGGTCCATGACATTCAAAACGTCTTTAAAGTCCTGATTCTAAGCCGTTAAGCATGGTGCACTAAACTATCAAGTAGTCATCATATTGAGCTAGCCAAACATTCATAATGTCTGCATCTACTCCTGCAATAGGTATGTCACCTAGCGGTGCATCAAAGACATAATTCTTCTGTGCAGCAATGAGGATAATCCTCAGATCATGAATCCAATCCGCATCATTGCTACTAACATTTTTCAACATATTTTTTCTCTAGGAACACAATAAACTGGGAGCAAGATCGTGAGCTATTGATCTACAACATAGATATGCTAATACTATCAGGACTAAGTTCATGATAAATTAAAGTTCAATTAATCATATTACTTAAGAACTCCCACTTAGACAGACATCCCTTTAATCTTCTAAGTGATCACATGATCCATATCAACTAAACCATGTCCGATCATCACTTGAGATGGAGTAGTTTCAATGGTGAACATCACTATGTTGATCATATCTACTATATGATTCACGCTCGACCTTTCGGTCTCAGTGTTCCGAGGCCATATCTGCATATGCTAGGCTCGTCAAGTTTAACCTGAGTATTCTGCGTGTGCAAAGCTGGCTTGTACCCGTTGTAGATGGACGTAGAGCTTATCACACCCGATCATCACGTGGTGTCTGGGCACGACGAACTTTGGCAATGGTGCATACTCAGGGAGAACACTTTTATCTTGAAATTTAGTGAGAGATCATCTTATAAAGCTACCGCCGAACTAAGCAAAATAAGATGTGTAAAAGAAAAACATCACATGCAATCAAAATATGTGACATGATATGGCCATCATCATCTTGTGCCTTTGATCTCCATCTCCAAAGCATCGTCATGATCTCTATCATCACCGGCATGACACCATGATCTCCATCATCTTGATCTATATCAATGTGTCATCATAAGGTCGTCTCGCCAACTATTGCTCTTGCAACTATTGCTATCACATAGCGATAAAGTCAAGCAATTATTTGGCGCTTGCATCTTATGCAATAAAGAGCCAACCATAAGGCTTCTGCCAGTTGCCGATAACTTCAACAAAACATGATCATCTTATACAACAACTTATATCTCATCATGTCTTGACCATATCACATCACAATATGCCCTGCAAAAATAAGTTAGACGTCCTCTACTTTGTTGTTGCAAGTTTTACGTGGCTGCTACGAGCTTAGCAAGAACCGTTCTTACCTACGCATCAGAACCACAATGATAGTTTGTCAAGTTAGTGATGTTTTAACCTTCTCGAGGACCGGACGTAGCCACACTCGGTTCAACTAAAGTTGGAGAAACTGACACCCGCTAGTCACCTATATGCATAGCACGGCGGTAAAACCACTCTCGCGTAAGCGTACGCGTAATGTCGGTCCGGACCGCTTCATCCAACAATACCACCGAACCAAAGTATGAAATGATGGTAAGCAGTATGACTTGTATCACCCACAACTCCCTTGTGTTTTACTCGTGCATATAACATCTACGCATAAAACCTGGCTCTGATACCACTGTTTGGGAACTTAGTAATTTCAAAAATTTCCTACGCACACGCAAGATCATGGTGATGCATAGCAACAAGAGGGGAGAGTGTTTGAAGGAAATATGCCCTAGAGGCAATAATAAAGTTATTATTTATTTCCTTATATCATGATAAATGTTTATTATTCATGCTAGAATTGTATTATCCGGAAACATAATACTTGTGTGAGTACATAGAAAAACTAAACGTCACTACTGTGCCTCTACTAGACTAGCTCGTTAATCGAAGATGGTTATGTTTCCTAACCATAGACATATGTTGTCATTTGATTAACGGGATCACATCATTAGGAGAATGATGTGATTGACATGACCCATTCCATTATCTTAGCATCCGATCGTTTAGTATGTTGCTATTGCTTTCTTCTTGACTTATATATGTTCCTATGACTATGAGATTATGCAACTCCCGTTTGCCGAAGAAACACTTTGTGTGCTACCAAACGTCACAACGTAACTGGGTGATTATAAAGGAGCTGTACAGGTGTCTCCAAAGGTACATGTTGGGTTGGCGTATTTCGAAATTAGGATTTGTCACTCCGATTGTCGGAGAGGTATCTCTTGGCCCTCTCGGTAATGCACATCACATAAGCCTTGCAATCATTTCAACTAAATGAGTTAGTTGCGAGATGATGTACTACGAAACGAGTAAAGAGACTTGCCGGTAACAAGATTGAACTAGGTATTGAGATACCGACGATCGAATCTCGGGCAAGTAACATACCGATGACAAAGGGAACAAAGTATGTTGTTATGCGGTCTGACCGACAAAGATCTTCGTAGAATATGTGGGAGCCAATATGAGCATCCAGGTTCCGCTATTGGTTATTGACCGGAGACATGTCTACATTGTTCTCGAACCCGTAGGGTCCACACGCTTAACGTTATGATGACAGTTTCATTATGAGTTTATATATTTTGATGTACCGAAATTTGTTTGGAGTCCTGGATGTGATCATAGACATGTCGAGGAGTCTCAAAATGTTCGAGACATAAATATTGATATATTGGACAGCTATATTCGGACGCCGAAAGTGTTCCGGGTGATTTCGGAGAAAACCGGAGTGCCGGAGGGTTACCGGAAACCCCTCGGGATAAGTAATGGGATTTATGGTCCCTAGTGGAGAGAGAGAGGGGTGGCCAGAGTGGGCCGCGCGCCCCCTCCCCCTCTGGTCCGAATTGGACTAGGAGAGGGGGGGGGCGCCCCCTTTCCTTCTCCCTCTCCCCTTCCTTTCCCCCTCCTAGCAGGAGTAGGAAAGAGGGGAGTCCTACTCCTACTAGGAGGAGGACTCCTCATCCTTGGCGCGCCCAAGGGCCGGCCGGCCTCCCCCCTTGCTCCTTTATATACGGGGGCAGGGGGCACCTCTAGACACACAAGTTGATCTTCGTGATCGTTCTCTTAGCCGTGTGCGGTGCCCCCTCCACCATAATCCTCGATAATATTGTAGCGGTGCTTAGGCGAAGCCCTACGATGGTAGAACATCTAGATCGTCACCACGCCGTCGTGCTGACGGAACTCTTCCCCGACACTTTGCTGGATCAGAGTCCGGGGATCGTCATCGAGCTGAATGTGTGCGAGAACTCGGAGGTGCCATAGTTTCGGTGCTTGATCGGTCGGGCCGTGTAGACGTATGACTACATCAACTGCGTTGTCATAACACTTCCGCTGTCGGTCTACGAGGGTATGTAGACAACACTCTCCCCTCTCGTTGCTATGCATCACCATGATCTTGCGTGTGCGTAGGAAAATTTTGAAATTACTATGTTCCCCAACAGTGGCATCCGAGCCAGGTTTTATGCGTTTTGTGCACGAGTAGAACACAAGTGAGTTGTGGGCGATATAAGTCATACTGCTTACCAGCATGTCATACTTTGGTTCGGCGGTATTGTTGGATGAAGCGGCCAGGACTGACATTACGTGTACGCTTACGCGAGACTGGTTCTACCAACGTGCTTTGCACATAGGTGGCTGACGGGTGTCAGTTTCTCCAACTTTAGTTGAACCGAGTGTGGCTACGCCCGGTCCTTGCGAAGGTTAAAACAGCACCAACTTGACAAACTATCGTTGTGGTTTTTGTTGCGTAGGTAAGATTGGTTCTTGCTTAAGCCCGTAGCAGCCACGTAAAACTTGCAACAAACAAAGTAGAGGACATCTAACTTGTTTTTGCAGGGCATGTTGTGATGTGATATGGTCAAGACATGATGCTAAATTTTATTGTATGAGATGATCATGTTTTGTAACCGAGTTATCGGCAACTGGCAGGAGCCATATGGTTGTCGCTTTATTGTATGCAATGCAATCACCCTTAATGCTTTACTTTATCACTAAGCGGTAGCGATAGTCATAGAAGCATAAGATTGGCGAGACAACAACGATGCTACGATGGAGATCAAGGTGTCGCGCCGGTGATGATGGTGATCATGACAGTGCTTCGAAGATGGAGATCGCAAGCACAAGATGATGATGGCCATATCATATCACTTATATTGATTGCATGTGATGTTTATCTTTTATGCATCTTATCTTGCTTTGATTGACGGTAGCATTTTAAGATGATCTCTCACTAATTATCAAGAAGTGTTCTCCCTGAGTATGCACCGTTGCGAAAGTTCTTCGTGCTGAGACACCACGTGATGATCGGCTGTGATAGGCTCTACGTTCAAATACAACAGGTGCAAAACAGTTGCACACGCGGAATACTCAGGTTATACTTGACGAGCCAAGCATATACAGATATGGCCACGGAACACGGAGACCGAAAGGTCGAGCGTGAATCATATAGTAGATATGATCAACATAGTGATGTTCACCAATGAAACTACTCCATCTCACGTGATGATCGGACATGGTTTAGTTAATTTGGATCACGTGATCACTTATAGGATTAGAGGGATGTCTATGTAAGTGGGAGTTCTTTAGTCATATGATTAATCGAACTTAAATTTATCATGAACTTAGTACCTGATAGTACCTTGCTTGTTTATGTCTGATTGTAGATAGATGGCCCGTGATGTTGTTCCGTTGAATTTTAATGCGTTCCTTGAGAAAGCAAAGTTGAAAGATGATCGTAGCAATTACACGAACTGGGTCCGTAACTTGAGGATTATCCTCATTGCTGCACAAAAGAATTACGTCCTGGAAGCACCGCTGGGTGCCAGGCCTGCTGCTGGAGCAACACCAGATGTTATGAACGTCTGGCAGAGCAAAGCTGATGACTACTCGATAGTTCAGTGTGCCATGCTTTACCACTTAGAATCGGGACTTGAACGACGTTTTGAACGTCATGGACCATATGAGATGTTCCAGGAGTTGAAGTTAATATTTCAAGCAAATGCCCGGATTGAGAGATATGAAGTCTCCAATAAGTTCTATAGCTGCAAGATGGAGGAGAACAGTTCTGTCAGTGAGCATATACTCAAAATGTCTGGGTATAATAATCACTTGATTCAATTGGGAGTTAATCTTCCAGATGATTGCGTCATTGACAGAATTCTCCAATCACTTCCACCTAGCTACAAAAGCTTCGTGATGAACTATAAAATGCAGGGGATGGTTAAGACAATTCCCGAGCTCTTCGCAATGCTGAAAGCTGTGGAGTTGGAAATCAAGAAGCACTGGTAGAAAAAGGGCCTTTAGTCCCGGTTCATAAGGGCCTTTAGTCCCGGTTCTGGAACCGGGACTAAAGTGTCGGTACTAATGCCCTGACCCTTTAGTCCCGGTTCAACTAAAGGCCCTCCACGTGGCCGGTCCACCTTTCCAACCGGTACTAAAGGAAATTTCCTGATTTTTTTTTAAATTTTTTTTGAATTTTTTTTAATTTTTTTTGAATTTTTTATTTTCAAATTTCTGAATTATTTTAACCTCTAATCTCTAATCACCCCTCATCACTGCTCAATTTAATCTCTAATCACCCCTCATCATTCCAAATCATCTCACTTCCCGAACGGTCACCCATCCTCTCACTACTCCAGCCTGAGCACGCTTAACTTCCGGGTTCTATTCACCCTCGTTTCCAAGTCTGCACTTGTTGTTTTCCTGACAATATTAAGATGCCAATCCTATTAACCCTCAGGAATTTAGCTTGAGCATGAAGTCACATATTTCACTGTTTGAGTTTAAAACTATTGTTCTAAAAACAATAATTTTTTAGTAACACTAATATTTTTGAATAAGTAGTTTGACCAAGTTTGACCATAGTTTGACCAGATTTGACCAAAATTCACAAAAGGTGAAATAATTATTTAATAACACTAATATTCTTGAATAATTATTTAGTAACACTAATACTTCTTGAATAAGTATTTAAAAAAAGTGAAATTTAAAAAACCCGAAATTTGAGCATAACTTTTTTTCCTTTTGGAATTTGAGGATTCTAGAAATTTGCAAATAGGCCATAGGCCGTCTCCATCGGATGTAACTTTTCGAGTAGATGATTTTTCATATAAAAAACTTTTTCATCCGAGTTCGTATGCAAAAGTTATGCGCATTTTACAAATTCCAGAGAGATTTTGTAAATAAAGTCGAAATTCATATTTGTAAATTATCCCAACAACTAGACCACATATCACATGTGAAACTTATTTTCTTTTATTTTTTTGACATTTCCATCATTTTCTTTTATTTTTTTAAAAACTGAAAAGGCGATCCACACGGGGGGGGGGGGGGGGTATAGTTTGAAAATGGGACCTTTAGTACCGGTTCGTGGCATGAACCGGGACTAAAGGTCTCATCCCCATTAGTCCCGGTTCGTGCCTCAAACCGGGACTAAAGGTCTAATCTTTAGTCCCGGTTTGTGGCACGAACCGGGACCAATAGTTGTGGGCCAGGAGCGAGGCCCATTGGTCCCGGTTCATCCCACCAACCAGGACCAAAACGTCTAGATGAACCGGGACTAATGCCTTAGCCACACGAACCGGGACCACTGCTCACATTAGTCCCGGTTCTAGACTGAACCGGGACTAATGGGCTGAGGCGACCTGGACCATAGCCCCTTTTTCTACTAGTGAAGGAGCATCAAGTGTTGATGGTCAACAAGAAAAC
The DNA here is from genome assembly GCA_034509565.1 of Triticum monococcum. Classification (NCBI taxonomy): domain Eukaryota; kingdom Viridiplantae; phylum Streptophyta; class Magnoliopsida; order Poales; family Poaceae; genus Triticum; species Triticum monococcum. The sequence goes on from CM067847.1 coordinate 22,897,397, forward strand.
TAGTTTCAAGAAAATGGGCAAAGGGAAGAAGAAGGGGAACTTCAAAAAGAACAGCAAGCAAGTTGCTGCTCAGGAGAAGAAACCCAAATCTGGACCTAAGCCCAAAACTGAGTGCTTCTACTGCAAGCAGACAGGTCACTGGAAGAAGAACTAAACTAAACGTCACTAGTGTCACATAGACAAACTAAATGTCACTAGTGTGCCTCTACTAGACTAGCTCATTAATCGAAGATGGTTATGTTTCCTAACCATATATATATGTTGTCATTTGATTAACGGGATCACATCATTAGGAGAATGATGTGATTGACATGACCCATTCCATTAGCTTAGCATCCGATCGTTTAGTATGTTGCTATTGCTTTCTTCATGACTTATACATGTTCCTATGACTATGAGATTATGCAACTCCCGTTTGCCAGAGGAACACTTTGTGTGCTACCAAACATCACAACGTAACTGGGTGATTATAAAGGAGCTCTACAGGTGTCTCCAAAGGTACATGTTGGGTTGGCGTATTTCGAGATTAGGATTTGTCACTCCGATTGTCGGAGAGGTATCTCTGGGCCCTCTCGGTAATGAACATCACATAAGCCTTGCAAGCATTGCAACTAAATGAGTTCGTTGCGAGATGATGTATTACGAAACGAGTAAAGAGACTTGCCAGTAACGAGATTGAACTAGGTATTGAGATACCGACGATCGAATCTCGCACAAGTAACATACCGATGACAAAGGGGACAAAGTATGTTGTTATGCGGTCTGACCGATAAAGATCTTCGTAGATTATGTTGGAGCCAATATGAGCATCCAGGTTCCGCTATTGGTTATTGACTGGAGACTTGTCTCAGTCATGTCTACATTGTTCTCGAACCGGTAGGATCCGCACGCTTAACGTTACGATGACAATTTCATTATGAGTTTATATATTTTGATGTACCGAAGTTTGTTTGGTGTCCCGGATGTGATCACGGACATGACGAGGAGTCTCGGAATGGTCGAGACATAAAGATTGATATATTGGACAGCTATATTCGGACACGGGAAGTGTTCCGGATGATTTCGGAGAAAACCGGAGTGCCGGAGGGTTACCGGAAACCCCCCCGGGATAAGTAATGGGCTTTATGGGCCCTAGTGGAGAGAAAGAGGGGCGGCCAGAGTGGGCCGCGCGCCCCCTCCCCCTCTGGTCCGAATTGGACTAGGAGATGGGGGGGGCCCCCTTTCCTTCTCCCTCTCCCCCTTCCTTTCCTCCTCCTAGTAGGAATAGGAAAGAGGGGAGTCCTACTCCTACTAGGAGGAGGACTCCTCCTCCTTGGCGCGTCCAAGGGCCGGCCGGCCTCCCCCTTCCTCCTTTATATAAGGGGGCAGGGGGCATCTCTAGACACACAAGTTGATCTTCGTGATCGTTCTCTTAGCCGTGTGCGGTGCCCCCCTCCACCATAATCCTTGATAATATTGTAGCGGTGCTTAGGCCAAGCCCTGCGACGGTAGAACATCAAGATCGTCACCACGCCGTCGTGCTGACGGAACTCTTCCCCGACACTTTGCTGGATCGGAGTCCAGGGATCATCATCGAGCTGAATGTGTGCTAGAACTCGGAGGTGCCGTAATTTCGGTGCTTGATCGGTCGGGCCGTGAAGACGTACGACTACATCAACCGCGTTGTCATAACCATGATTTTGCGTGTGCGTAGGAAAATTTTGAAATTACTATGTTCCCCAACAGTGTTGTCCACGTACCCTCGTAGACCAAAAGCAGAAGTGTTAGCACAATGCGGTTGATGTAGTCGTACGTCTTCACGATCCGACCGATCAAGTACCGAACGCACGGCACCTCCGAGTTCTGCACACGTTCAACTCGATGACGTCTCTCGAACTCCGATCCAGCCGAGTGTTGAGGGAGAGTTTCGTCAGCACGATGGCTTGGTGACGATGATGATATTCTACTGACACAGGGCTTCGCCTAAGCACCGCTACGATATGATCGAGGTGGATTATGGTGGAAGGGGGCACCGCACGCAGCTACTAGATAAGAGATAAATTGTTGTGTCTTTGGGGTGCCCCCTGACCCCGTATATAAAGAAGGGAGGGGGAGGTGCGGCCGCCCCCTAGGGGTGCGCCTGGAGGAGTCCTACTCCCACCGGGAGTAGGACTCTCCCCTCTTGCCTTGTTGGAGAAGGAAAGGGGAAGGGGGAAAGAGGAAAGGGGGGCGCCGCCCCCGCTTCCTTGTCCTATTCGGACTAGGGGGGAGGGGCCGCGCGGCCTGCCCTGGCCGGCCCTCCTCTTCTCCGTTAGGGTCCATGTAGGCCCATTAACCCCCGGGGGGTTCCGGTAACCCCCCGATACTCCGGTAAAATCCCGATTTCACCCGAAACGATTCCGATATCCAAATATAGGCTTCCAATATATCAATCTTTATGTCTCGACCATTTCGAGACTCCTTGTCATGTCCGTGATCACATCCGGGACTCCGAACAACCTTCGGTACATCAAAACACAAAAACCCTAATTACGATCGTCACCGAACTTTAAGCGTGCGGAGATCTTTATAGGTCAAACCGCATAACAACATACGTTGTTCCCTTTGTCATCAGTATGTTACTTTCCCGAGATTCGATCGTCGGTATTCCAATACCTAGTTCAATCTCGTTACCGGCAAGTCTCTTTACTCGTTCCGTAATACATCATTCCGCAACTGACTCATTAGTTGCAATGCTTGCAAGAGTTAAGTGATGTGCATTACTGATTGGGCCCAGAGATACCTCTCCGACAATCGGAGTGACAAATCCTAATCTCGAAATACGCCAACCCAACAAGTACCTTCGGAGACACCTGTAGAGCACCTTTACAATCACCCAGTTACGTTATGACGTTTGGTAGCACACAAAGTGTTCCTTCGGTAAACGAGAGTTGCATAATCTCATAGTCATAGGAACATGTATAAGTCATGAAGAAAGCAATAGCAACAAAAACTAAGCGATCAAGTGCTAAGCTAACGGAATGGGTCAAGTCAATCACATCATTCTCTAATGGTGTGATCCCGTTAATCAAATGATAACTCATGTCTATGGCTAGGAAACTTAACCATCTTTGATCAACGAGCTAGTCAAATAGAGGCATACTAGTGACACTCTGTTTTTCTATGTATTCACACATGTATTATGTTTTCGGTCAATACAATTTTAGCATGAATAATAAACATTTATCATGATATAAGGAAATAAATAATAACTTTATTATTGCCTCTAGTGCATATTTCCTTCAATTGGGTCATCAAGAATATTTTTCATCCTAGACAAATTATCTACGACAAGATTTTCAGCCCCTTTTCTATCAACAATATGAAAATCAAACTCTTGCAATAAAAGAACTCACCTTATCTATATCTATATCTATACCTATACTGTACGGTTGCGAAGTTATAATGCACGGGCACCATGGTGTCCATTTTTGGAATTAAAAATAAAAACCATATTTAGGAGTTTCAAAAAAAATATTGACAAAAATCTGTGAAAACTTGTATGTGTTCACTACAGACCCATGAAATTTTGTTTTGGAAAAAATGTAACTTATAGGCCGTACAAAAAACAATTTCCAGCTCAAAAAGAAAAAAACGGCCCATTTGAAAATACATAATTGTCTTTTCTTTGTACGCCACATGTGATAGTAAAATGTTGCAAAATTTTACACACATGTAGTATACAAGTGTATGTGTGTGTGCATACAAAAAAATACAATTTTTTTTGCGTTGTACAAAATATTTTCTTTTTGCAAAAGGGCACCATGATGCCCGTGCACCATTTGCAATTTTTGACTATAGCTACTATTAAAGGGTGGTTTGGTCCATTTTTTGTCATATTTTTCTTGGTTTTTAAATGCTATAGCACCCTAAATTGTTTACATAGACGTCTTGTGCTGAGAGACTTTGATCCAAACACATGAACACATATTTTAAATAGCGAGCTATAGCGCCGTATACCATTTAGAAGAGATCCGCCGCTAAGAGGCTTAACGCTATTTAAAAACTAAGATATTTTAAAAGAAGTCCCTGATCTTTATACTTAGAATCAATCCATGGTCCTGATTAGATGCACTGCAATTTCCAGTTTGTTTCGTCTCAGACGACGACCTGAGTTGGAATCGTACTTGTCAGCAATAAGCCGTGGCCGGCCCGGTGGTGACCGGCGTGCATGAGCGCCTGGTGCGGCCTGGTTCAGACACGGGTGTGTGTGTGTGTGTGTGTTTCATCGCGTGTGTGGGTGTTAGTTGGCGAAATACGGGGTGAGGAGACCGCGTCGGGCGCTGGAGTAAGCCGCGTGGTGCACGTGCGTGCGCGCCGAGCGCGTGAGCCGCAGTGTGCGGGGCGTGGAGATCGTGTGAGTGGGGCTGCGTTTGAGCGTGGGATGACATGTCTGTGCATGCGAGTATAAAGCACCACTCCCGCCGGTGTATTGAGCTGCGGTGATCGAGTTCGCGCTCGAGGAGAAAAAGAAGAGAAAAAAAGTCGTACATGCGGCAGGGTGTTTGTGCGCCCAAAAAACTTCTGCGTCCACCTTCTTCCTCTCGGGTCATGTCTCCGGTGATCGTTGTCGAGTGCTAGGTCAAGCTGCGCCAACAAAACTCCGCATCCCTTGTCACCTTTCCTACCGCTCCAATAAATATCGTTTCAACTTTCTGGAGAGGAGGGAAGAGGTCGATCCCGCAGAGAAGTAGGAGCAGCAGATGACGAGTCGTACGCCGAGGCCGAACGCTCCTCCGTTGCATGGTTGTCATGTGATGGATCTATGTATCCTGCTTGACGTGTCCCTGGAGAACCCTCAGTCCCTCACCCGGAGAAGGAGGCGCTGCTCCCACGACGCGGCCAGAGCCCTGAACAACGTGAACATCCACTTCGATGTCTCCCCGGGGCGCCTTGACGGCATCGTCTCCTCGGCCTCCGAGGCCCGGTCGGAGTTCCCAGACTCCACCTTCAGAATGCAACATCTCATCGAAGACTTCGCCCGATAGGACTTTGACGTGGAGGAGGCGAGGAGCTCGACATCCTGTCCTGAACGCACTCCATCAGTCCATCTGCGTCTGCCACTGCTCGTCCTTCACCGGCCGCGTCACTGCACCGCCGGAGCAGATCAAGCCGGCCTTCCCGGACAACAGCTACTACCACAACGGCCTCGGTACCATCGTTACCTTCAACTCCGACTGGCAGCTGTTGCCGCACACGGTGAGGGGCCACGTCCACGAGTACACCCACAATGCCATGCTCTGGGACAGGGACTTCGCCGAGTCCATGCTCAACCTGAGCAAGCTGTCCATGCCGGCAGGGAGCAAGGTGTTGTGATAATTATGCATCTCTGGGATGCCATTAGCAGGAACTGATTGCATATAGATCACCTTAAAAGCATGAACAGAGAAGGGTTTAGGGGATCATTACATGTCATGGCAGTGGACATGATCGCCTGCTTGATGCAGGGGTGATGTAGTCGAAGTAGAGGTTCTCCTCAACGTCCTGATTCCTTCAGGACGCCACCGGCACTGCCCAGGGACAGCGGCGGCGGTTAGCTTAGGTCTTCCCATCGCTGCAACACTCCACCTGATCGGATGGGGTGAGAGAATATCGGGAGGAGAGTAAACCTTATGTGAATTGTGATCTCGCAGGTGGCCAGCTCTCTCCTGTATCCTTTTAATGTGGCGCTGTCAACAGGGGACCTAAAACCTGAGTTGGTTTTTGGGCGCCCCCGATCTGGGCGCGTTAGTTCTGATCGAGACTCACGTACGTTGGTATGTGGACCCCTTCACTTATCGTTATCCCTTCATTTTTTTGTTAGACTAATAGATCTAACTGGCCTGTTTAAGCCGTCAGATCAAAACCAACACTCTCCCCCTTTATCATTAGGCTTAACTTCATTCGCCCATTCTACATAGGAATGATGTATCAAAGTGAGGTGTTACTGCAGCTCGAAACTCTATAGAACCTCAACACTTATAGCACACCCGCCTATTTCGAAATGGAAAACATTTTGCTAATTGGGGAGTGGTTTATTTTAATGGTCCTCTTATTCCAGAATCATAAGGCTTCCAGTAGTCCCATGCTGGCAACATGCTCACGAAAAATACTGGGAGGTAAGCCTTTTGTTAGCGGATCCACAAGCATATGCTTCATTCTTATGTGTTTAACATCAATTGTTTGTTCCTGGATTCTATCTTTCACAACACGATACTTTATGTCAATGTGTCTGGCAGCATTACTTGACCTGTTGTTACTCGTATAGAAAACTGATGGTTCATTATCGCAGTACAATAAAATTGGTTTAGATATGCTGTCAACCACTTTAAGTCCGGGAATAAAATTCTTTAGCCATACAGCCTGCCCCGTGGCCTCATAACATGCTACAAATTCTTCTTGCATCGTAGATCCAGCAGTTAATGTTTGTTTGGAGCTTTTCAAAGATATAGCTCCTCCCGCGAGTGTGAATATATAACCCGACGTGGATCTCTTACTATCCACACACCCGGCAAAATCAGAGTCTGAATAACCAACAATTTCTAGGTTATCAGTTCTTTTATATGTAAGCATGAAATCCTTAGTTCCTTGCATATAAGGCAAGACTTTCTTTGCGGCCTTCCAGTGGTCCGGTCCTGGATTTGATTGGTATCTGCCAAGCATCCCGGTTACAAAACATAAATCTGGGCGTGTACACGCTTGAGCATACATGATGCTTCCGACAGCTGAAGCATAAGGAACCGACTTCATCTGACCAGTTTCATATTAGTTCCTCGGACATTGAAATGTCCCAAACTTATCGCCCTTCACTATAGGAGCAGGTGAGGGTGAGCACTTATGCATATTGAATTTTTTCAGTACTTTCTCAAAGTATGCCTTTTGAGATAGTCCCAACGTTCCTCTGGACCTATCTCGATGAATCTCGATGCCGATGACATACGAGGCTTCACCAAGATCTTTCATATCAAAACTGGATGACAGAAAATTCTTGGTCTCATGCAGCGTATCCTTATCGCTACATGCCAACAATATGTCATCAACGTATAGGACTAAAAATGTGAACCTACTTCCTTTAAACTTAACGTATATGTAGTTGTCCACAACATTTTTGGTGAAACCAAAAGTTTTGATAATTTTATCAAACTTGAGGTACCACTCTCTTGAAGCTTGCTTCAAGCCATAAATTGATTTCTTTAGACGACATGCTAAATGTTCCTTCCCTTCCACAACAAAACCTTCTGCTGAGCCATGTAAACGTTTTCTTTTAAGTCACCATTTAGAGATGTCGTTTTAACATCCATTTGGTGTAGTTCTAGGTCGTAGTGAGCTGCTAATGCCATTATGATTCTGAAAGAATCCTTGGTTGAGACAAGAGAGAAGGTTTGCTTATAATCAATGCCTTCTCTCTGTGTATACCCTTTTGCCACTAGCCTTGCCTTGAACCGTTTGACATTCCCTTTGGAATCATACTTGGTTTTGTAGACCCACTTGCAGCCTACTTTCTTAGCTCCATCAGGAACTTTTACTAAGTCCCATACGTCGTTTGAGCCCATAGATTTCAACTCGTCTTCCATGGCAACCAGCCATTTGGACGAATTTTCTCTTTTAATGGCTTCCTTATAGGAGGTTGGATCCTCCACCTTTCCCATATCATTCATGTCCTCCATTAGAAAAGTGATATAATCATCTGATATGGCTTTCGTCCTCTCACGCCGTGGTCTACCCATGGGCGGAGGTGGTGGTGGAACATCATCATTTTCATTATTTTCTTGGAGATCCTCATTTGTGTTTGGATTCTCATTATTAGTTTCTGGATCACCATTCGACCGAGAGACTGAACCATGAGATTCAGGATCATCAGATGTCACATTTCTTCGTATTGGAAAAACAATCTCTTGGATAGTCGGGGATGGCACACAAACCCGCTTCTCCTCAAGATCGATCTCCCTTAAATTTGTGACCTCATTATCCTCAAAAAATACCGCTTGTCTAGTCTCCACAAATTTGGTGGTGTGATTTGGACAATAAAAACGACATCCCTTTCCCCTATGAGGGTATCCAATGTAAAAACAACTAACTGTTTTTGGATCCAATTTCTTAAGTTGTGAATTGAAAACTTTAGCTTCAGCACGGCAACCCCACACCTGTAAGTAATTCAAGCTCCGTTTCTTTCCCGCCCACATCTCGTAAGGTGTGTTCGGTGCTGATTTAGTTGGCGCAAGATTTAGTATGTGTGCAGCTATCTTTAATGCCTCTATCCAAAGGCTTACTAGTAAACTCGAGTGACTAAGCATGCTTCGCACCATATCCATAAGGGTGCGGTTGCGACGCTCGGCCACACCATTTTGTTGTGGTTCACCAGGCATTGAGTATTGAGCAATGATTCCATTTTCAGATAAGAACTTCGCAAAAGGTCCAGGAATCTGTGTAGGATCGAAAGTATGTCTAGAGGGGGGGTGATTAGACTACTTGACCAAATCAAAGCTTAACCTTTTCCCAATTTTAGTTCTTGGCAGTTTTTAGCTATCTTAGGACAAGTCAAGCAATCATTACACAATTCAAGAAAGCATGCAAAGAGTGTATTGGCAGCGGAAAGTAAAGAATGCAACTTGCAAGAATATAAATGGAACGGTTTGGAGAGTTCAAACGCTATTGGAGACACAGATGTTTTTCCCGTGGTTCGGATAGGTGGTGCTATCCTACATCCACGTTGATGGAGACTTCAACCCACGAAGGGTAACGGTTGCGCGAGTCCACGGAGGGCTCCACCCACGAAGGGTCCACGAAGAAGCAACCTTGTCTATTCCACCATGGCCATCGCCCACGAAGGACTTGCCTCACTAGAGGTAGATCTTCACGAAGTAGGCGATCTCCTTGCCCTTACAAACTCCTTGGTTCAACTCCACAATCTTGTCGGAGGCTCCCAAGTGACACCTAGCCAATCTAGGAGACACCACTCTCCAAGAAGTAACAAATGGTGTGTTGATGATGAACTCCTTGCTCTTGTGCTTCAAATGATAGTCTCCCCAACACTCAACTCTCTCTCATATGATTTGAATCTGGTGGAAAGAAGATTTGAGTGGAAAGCAACTTGGGAAAGGCTAGAGATCAAGATTCATATGGTTTGAATGAAATATCTTGGTCTCAACACATGAGTAGGTGGTTCTCTCTCAGAACATATGAGTTGGAATGATGTATGTGTTCTGATGGCTCTCTCCACGAGTGAAGAGGAGGTGGAGGGGTATTTATAGCCTCCACACAAAATCCAACCGTTACACACAATTTACCAATCTCGGTGGGACCGAATCAGAAAACTCAGTCGAACCGAAATGGTAAACCTAGTGACTGTTAGGAATTCCGGTGGGACTGACATGCAACTCGGTAGGACCGATTCGGTTAGGGTTTGGGCATAACGTAATCTCGGTGAGACCGATTGCACAAACTCGGCGATACCGAGTTTGGCAATAAGCTAACCAGAGAGTTGGTCAGGCAAACTCGGTGGGACCGACTTGCTCTTTCAGTGAGAACGAAAAGTTACAAGAAGGAAACATAGAGTTTACCTTGCATTCTCGGTGGGACCGATTCGCTCTTTCGATGAGACCGAAAAGTTACGAAAGGGAAACAGAGAGTTTGCAAGCCCATCTCGGTGAGACCGAGATCCTTATCGGTAGGACCGAATTGCTAGGGTTTCACTACAGGAATCAGCTACTTTGCCGTCTGCCACGGCGGACGGCAAAGACATGAACGGCGGATGGCAAAGGCCTTTGCCGTCAGCCGCGGACGGCAAAAGGCTCCGGCAAAGTAGGCTACGGCAAAGACCTACTTTGTCGTCTGCTTTCGGCGGCTGGCGGCAAAGGCGCCTTTGCCGTCTGCCGCAGACGGTAAAGAAGCGGACGGCAAAATGAGTAGTGTTAGTGTCCGTTAGGTGGCTAACGGCAGCCTTTGCCGTCCGCCAGCTGACAGCAAAGGCTGCAGGCTCTTTGCCATCTGTTGGCAGATGGCAAAGAGACCAAATAGGCATTAATTCTGTTTCTTCTTATATCAATTCATTTTCACAGAAAATCAAACACAGATATATATATGACCAATATAGCATATCCAACACATATTACCAATACTCATGAACACATATATATCCAACACATGTTACCAATATATAGTCATGAACACATATATATCCAACACATATCCATGAACACATATCCAACAAATATTACAAGGAATGATCTAAAACTAAATATCTATTTTCCTAAAAAACTATCTTATTACTAAGATCTTCTCCAGATCTTCTTCTTTTCTTCCAACCTGCATAACAAAAACACTAAGAAAGAGAGAATGGGTTAGGAGTAGAAATGTAGCATTTCACTTGGTGAAATGCAATGCTGTAGGAGCCAGTACTTGAGATCAAGATAATCTTAGTTAAGATCCTGATTTTCGAAGTGATCTTAATTATAAAGCCAAATAGAGTAAACCAATACCAAAGAGCCAAAGGAGAGAACCAGCCAAGGACCCAATCAAGAAGCCACCACAATTAGCAGTAAGTTAAATGCCAACACAAAGACCACTATCAGTACTAGCTCCAGGAATTAAGCCAACTAAAAACTAGTGATTAAAGCCAAAGATCAGACTTCATCACCACAATCAGTTTTGTCTAGTGACAATATATAGGTACATGTCACTGTGCAACGCCAAAAACAAAGCTCCAGGAGGAGATATACATCACAACCAGCCAACCAGACCAACTCCCAACACATCCAACCACCAGCAGCTTAGAAGAGATAACTATTAAGGAGAGCTACAGAAGACCTCAAGGTATACTTGAGGGATTATGTGCTCAGACAACCTGGAAGTGCCAGGGCTAGTTCATCACAGCACATGGATAGTCACATGTAAATTAAGCCTAAGAGAGGGGGGCTCAGACCAGCATCACTGCCCAAATCAGATGTAGTATCTGTCTTATCAGTAGAAAACTAGGAAAGTAACAGCCAAAACCAAGTATAGCATCTGTTCATAGGCTATTAGAAAGAGACAAATAGTAATAGCCAAACCAAGTGGTATCTGTTCATATCAGTATGAGAAGTAAAATAACTAAGAACAAGTGAGTATCCATTCATGAGTAAAGTAACTGACCAAAGTAACAACTCCAGGATCAACTAAACAGAACAGAGCAGTACAGGAGTATATATACTTCACAAATACACATAGATGGTCACTGACCAAAACCCTGACACAGCAAGAATCCATCACAGAGAGCTCCAATACAAGTTGATGCTCATCTACAGCAGCTAACCACAGCTAATAGAGCCTCACATCCAACACGATCAAGAGCTAGAGCTATGCATTAGAGAGATCAGGAGGGGAGCACGGAGAAGCTCACCAAAAGGAGTTGTAGCCGAAGTAGGATGCAGCCACACCATCACTATGGTGTGACCAGCATCACAACCAACACCGCCACAACAAGCCGGAGCTTGCCAGAGAGCACCACAACGGCGGCACCAGTGAGAGCACGGGCACGAAGGCGCCAACCAGGGGCACCGCAGCACGGAGGCACCACCCAGGGGCACCACCGCGCCACGGCACAGCCAGCACCGCCGGAGCATCCTCACGGCGACCTGAGCAACACCGGAGCCACGCCGACGATGTGGTGGCCGAAACCCTAGCCGTAGGGGAGGGTCACGCGTGGTCGCAGGAGGACACAGTGGGGCAGGTGGGCCGGCGATGTGGGCGGCGCCGGGTGGCGCGTGGCGGGGCATCGGCGGGTGGGGTGGGGGCGGAGGGGTGGTGGGGGCTGCTCCGGGAGGCGGGAGCGGCGCCGGACGGCGCCAGGCGGCGGGTGGCAGGGCGACGCCGGGCAGCGGGTGGCGGGGGCGGCGCCAGGCAGCGGGTGGCGGGGCGGGGGCGGCGTCGGGCGGGTTCGGCGGCGGGTGGCGGGGGCGGCGCCGGGCGCCGGGGGCGGCGGTGGGTGTGGATCTGGTGGTCGTCGGGGAGGAGAGAGGGACAGAAGAGATAACGGGCGGGGGGGGGGGGGGCGGTGCCGGGCGGCGCGTGGCGGGGCGTCGGCGGGTGGGGTGGGGGCGGAGGGGTGGTGGGGGCTGCTCCGGGAGGCGGGGGTGGCGCCGAACGGCGGGTGGCAGGGCGACGCCGGGCAGCGGGTGGCGGGGCGGGGGCGGCGCCGGGCGGGTTCGGCGGCGGGTGGCGGGGGCGGCGCCGGGCGGCGGTGGGTGTGGATCTGGTGGGCGTCGGGGAGGAGAGAGGGAGAGAAGAGATAACGGGCGTGGGGGCGTGGTGCGGTGTGGATCTGGTTTGCCGTCTGCCGTTTTGTCTCTTTGCCGTCTGCTAGCAGACGGCAAAGAGGGGGCGTTTTTTCGTAAACGGCTCGTTAGTGAGGGGCCACCTCTCTCTTTGCCGTCTGCTAGCTGACGGCAAAGATTCTTTGTCGTCCGCCAGCTGATGGCAAAGAATCTTTGCCGTCCGCCAGCTGACGGCAAAGAATCTTTGCCGTCCGCCAGCTGACGGCAATGAGGTGACTGATGGCAAAGGCCTGTTTTGCTGTCAGCCATTTCTTTGCTGTCTGCTTTTGGGTAGCTGATGGCAAAGACCTTCTTTGCCATCTGCTAGCAGACGGCAAAGAGCTGACAGATGGCAAATTAGCTGATTCCAGTAGTGTTTGGCAGTGGCAAATGACAAGTGAAACTCGGTGGCGCCGGAATGAAAGAATCAGTATGACCGAGTTTGGCTTAGGGTTTAGGTCATTTGTGGATATGGGAAAGTAGCTGAGGATTTTGGAGCATATCATTAAGCACATAAAGCAAGAGGCTCATTAAGAAACACCTCATCCCTCCTTGATAGTATTGGCTTTTCCTAAAGACTCCATGTGATCTTGGATCACTAAAACATAGAATGAAGAGTCTTGAACTTTTGAGCTTGAGCCAATTCTTTGTCCTTAGCATTTTGAGGGTTCCACTTTCACATCCAAGCCATGCCAATCATTGAGCTTTCCTGAAATAATCATCTTGAAACAGCATTAGCTCAATGAGCTATATGTTGTTATGAATTACCAAAACCACCTAGGGATAGTTGCACTTTCAATCTCCCCCTTTTTGGTAATTGATGACAACATATAGATCAAAGCTTTGACAAATGATAATAAGCATGAAATATATCGTTGCTTTGAGAAGTATGTGACAAATAAGAGCTCCCCCTAAATTTGTGCATATTTAAAATTTGCTTTGGACTGCAAATGCACAAGGAGTTAGAATAATGGGTTACTCTCCCATGTCACATACATCTTGGTGGAGCGCTAAAAAATGATAAGATTGAAATACATGCACTCATCACCAAGAATAGTGAATGATCACAACCGATAGAGAGAATGATAATATTTAAGCAAGCATTAAGCAAACATTAAGTGTAGCTTATGATCAAACACATGATCATCGATGTCTCACAAACATAAGGACGTAGTATCTCACACACAAGCAAACAAAGTTCGAAAAACCACCAAATAAACAAGAGAGAATAACAGCAACACTCTCTCTCGAAGCCTATGATCTATACATTTTCTCCCCCTTTGGCAACAAGTTATCAAAAAGTTCCTAGAAAATGCATAGTGCTAAGTCGACGCTCAGGCTTGATGTTCAGGCGGTGGTGAAGTCCGGAGCACTCCAAGGATGAAGCCTTCGGTAGAAGTGGTCGGAGTCGAGGCTGAAGTGGATGCTGGAGCTGGTGGAACTGAGGCTGTGGCTGGCGCAGACGTTGTGGCTCTGGTGTCAGCAACTGGCAGTGCAGACGACCTCGGACCTCGTGGCACCCTCGTAAAAGCATCAGTCGTGGTCCTGCCTCTCCTCGCATTCATGTCCTCCTGAAGCTGCTCCACAGCGGTCTGTATCTCTGTCACCTTGATGTCCATGTCATAGAACCTCTGTTCCATGATCCTCTCTAGGCTTGCCTGGTTCTAAGTCAGGGTGGCAAGTCCTTGCTCAATACGCAGGGTGGACGCAATCAGGTAACCAAGCTGCTCTTGTTTGGTTTTCAGGAAGTAATCAGATGCCTCCGCTTGAGTAGGCATCCTGGCAGCTTTCTCCTTCTTCGCCTTCTCCTTCTGAGCTTGTGCATGGACAGATGATGGCTCATTCTCAGTCATGACCACTTGGTTATCCTCGAAATCTGGACGGATGGGCAGATGTTCCTTATCCAAGAGGTATATGCCCGTGCCCATCTTGGAGTTGATGAGCTCCTGAATCTGTGGGGCATATCCACAGCTCCTCTTCTGGTCTGCTGCTGTCCTCTTGATTGTTTCCACTATGAGACTCATGACTTTGAATTTTTGAGGCACGTCAAAAACATGAAGCAAATTGATCGCGTGACCTTTGATCATCTTGTGATCTCCAGACTTGGGCAGAAGAGTGTGCCTAAGGATCCAGTTGATCGTAGGCAATCTTGACAGAAGATAGTGCACTGAGCCAAACTTGAACATGTCAAGTGCTTCATTCGGAATCTCCTTGTACATGTTGGACATGGTGTTGTGGTCCATCTTCTTCTTCCTCTCCAACTTCAGGCACTGGGGCCTTGTTCTTCTCAGTGGCTGGGATGCTTCTAGTGTTTCTCTTGGGTGCACTCTTAGGCTTAGATGCAGCCTTGGGCTTGGATGCAGCTGTCCCTGACCTTATGGCATCTCCCATAAGTTTGGCTGCCTTGGGTGCTGGTGCAGCAACCTCTTCTTCTTCCTCCTCATCTACCATGATGGAGGCCTTCCCAAGCACTCTGGCCACAGTCTTTTTCACTCGTTCTTTCCTCTTTTTGCCCTCAGCAGCAATGGGCTCAATGGGAGCAGGCTTCACAGTTGAAGCCCTAGCCTTTGACATGGGCTGCCTGCCTGCTGGCCTTTTGATTTTCAGGCCTGGCTTTGTACCTGCTGCTGGCTCAGCTCTCTTTGATGTGGCCTCTTCCTCTGCCACATAATCATCATCTTCAGAATCTAAGGTTCTCTTCTTCCTTTGACGTGTAGCAGCTTTAGGCAGGTTGCTGGGTGTGCTCCTGCTGCCATCATCTAAGGAGCTTGAGGGGCTAGTGCCCTCACTCAACTGTACTTGCTGCTCTGACAAGTTCTAGCTGTCACTCTGGTCTGACATGATGCAAGCTGACTGCTGACCCTGTGAATAGATTATAGATGAGATAGAGTGGATGAGCATCACAAAATGCAGAGATTTTTGCAAAAGAATAATTCAAAAACTTAGTTTTAGTTTCCCACTGAGATCATCTCGGATCTACCGATTTTCAAACTCGGTGACACCGAAGCAGTGTTGGCACCAGAACTAGTGAACTCGGTCAGACCGAGTCACAGTTCGGTGGCACCGAGACTGCTAGGGTTTCACAGAGTTCCAAAATCAGTCACACCGATAAGTAATTCTCGGTCGGACCGATTTTTACTTGTGCAATGGCATAAGCCAAATCGGTGGGACTGAGTTTTTCAACTCGGTGGGTCCGAGATGGTTTCGGCGGAAACCTCACCCCTAAAATTTTCGAATTAAACCTAATCTACGAGTTCATTGACTGGATAGGAGTTTATCAAACGTGGCAAGAATCATGATGATCACAATGTGCTAGGAATAGGATTGGAGAATAGCACAAAGATCGAGTCCATACCCTAGTTCGGCGGAGACTCGCTACGGCGGCAACGGCGGGGCAGAAATTCCGTTGACGGCGCTAGAGACCAGCGACTTGAGGCTGCTGGCGGCGAGGAGGACGATCCGGAGACCCAGGAGGCAGAGCGAGCTATGCGCGGGCGAAGAGGTTTCGGAGAAATTTCCAAAATTCTGCCCGTCACTATATATAGCCCGACCCTGTCGGTGTGACCGAGTGGAACAACTCGGTGGCACCGAGATGCAAAACTGTATACAGTTATTGCAACTCGGTGTGACCGAGTGGTTCAAATCGGTTGCACCGAGATTGAAAACCTAGATCAACTTAATGATCTTGGTAGGACCGAAAGTGTGGTATCGGTCAGACCGAGAATCACAAAGAGGTTTTGGAAGTTTAAGTCTATGACGAATCGGGGACTCCGAGCGCTCCTCACACAGAGTGGTTCGAATCTGACTTGATCAAGTTTTGTGATGCAGCATGAATAGAGTTTGAGACGAGAAAAGCATAGATAGCTAGAGTAGGTTCTTAGGCATTCTTGTCCATCCACTTGGCAAAAGAAGATAAAGCCAAACAATCAAAACAACAAGTGGATGTCCTCAAATGAGTAAAATATGCACCAACATGCTCACACAATAAGATGGCAGATGAAATATGTGGCAAAGCATGCACAAACAATTCTAGCATCTATCAAGCAATTTGCGATGACTGGGTCATCTATATATGAGTATATTGACTTAGGAGTCAAGTGAGAACACTTGATCGTAGGTCATACTCATTGTTTAAGCTCAAGTGGGGTTACCACTTTTACAGAAAGCATTGTTGTATTCACATCTTTAGAGTTGCTTTAGCTCAAGTCTTAGAGTAAAGCTCCCCCTAGATGTGATATCCCCCATAAGAGGGATGAACTAACCTTGGGTTTTGTCGATGATGACTTCATGTAGATGTTGAAGATGTGGATGCTCAATGTTGATGTAGATCACTTGGAGCTATCCATTTGAGTGAATTGCACTTTCAATACCTACATGGGTTAGTCCCACAAGGAACAAACAAGGATATCCATAGACATAGAGTGATGCATACACAAGATGATGTCTATGAAAACTTTAGGTTACCTTGTCCCTTGTCTTACCAACAAGAGGGTTTGTGACTCCTTGAACTAGTGCGTGATGTGGAAGTTGATTGCACTTGTTCTTGCCAAAATGATGAGAATGAAATATGTTCGCGGAGTCACCCTCAAGAACTCTCTAGTTCTTCTTCTTTTGGATCCACACCATCTTGATGGGAATCCTTGGAGTTGTAGTCGTACTTGATGAAGTGGAACTTGATGTGGTCTTGGGAATCCACTTGACAAAGGTCTTAGGAGCTTCTTCAAATGCATCAATCTCCTGTTGAAGCTTGTCCTTGCCTTTTTGCTTGTAGTCTTGTGGTGGAAGATCATCTTGAGCTTGTGTCCCATTGAAAGAAGTGTCATACTTCTCTTGTTGAGGAACAAACTTTGTCTTGGGGTATTGATCTTCTTCCCATTCAACTCCATTGGCATTGAACTTTCGTTCAAAACCAACACCTTGATTCTTCCGATGCATTCCTTGCTTGCGCACAATTTCCTCGAATTGCTTACTCCCGGCAAGGCTCTTGTACACTCCTTTCTCTATGATTCCCTTCAATAAGCTATTTTCTTGCTCAAGTGTAACTTGGCTAAGAGAATCATTAGTGAAATCAAGAGAACTACTAGAAGCAACAATATTGGATTTAGCATGATCATTGTTACTACTAGAGGAAGAATCTTTCTTGTTCTTGTTACTAGACTTGACTTGAGGCATGTAAGTGGATAATAGTAAACGCTTGGCAATGTAAGAAGAACGTTTCTTGCAGAGATCATCATTGATTGCCTTTAAGAACTCATGCTCTTGCTCAAGATTGAGCTTTTTAGAGCGTAATTTCTCATGAGCTCTTAAAAGTTCTCGATGATCTTCGAAGATAGTTTCATGAGCTAACTTAACAGTGTTTAGTTCTTTAGTTAGAGCCTCAATCTTCTCCTTATCATTGTCATTCGTTTTAGCATGATTAATTGATGTTTCATCATAGTACTCATCACTAGAGTTGTCAACAAGAGGGTCATCATCACCTAACAAGTCATCTTCATCACTATTAAAGTCAACGTACTCGAGGTGTGTTACCTTAGGACCTTTGGCCATGAAGCATCTTCCAATTCCTTCATTTGGTGAGTCAAATATGTCGTAGGAGTTGGTTGACACAAGTGCTAGACCGGCAACACCTTCATCTTGAGTATCTTCGGAGTCGGAGTGATAACTTCTCTCGGAGTGGCTGTCAGAGTCGGAGCCGGATACCCATTCACCAACATGAGCTTGATGCTTTCGTTTTGTGTAGCTCCTTGATGATTTTTCCTTCCTTTCCGAATCCTTGCTTCTCCGTGAGTAGCTCCGTTCATAACGATCATCTCTACTCCTTCTCTCTCTTGGTGGTGATTCTTTGCTTCTTCTTTTTGGAGAATCTTCTCTTCTCTTGTAGGGAGCCGTACACTCAATGGAATAGTGTCCGGGTCTTCCACAATTGTAGCAGTTTTGCTCTCGACTAGAAGATCTCTTGTCATTGTAGGACCTTGACTTGAATTGCTTCTACTCTTGTAGAACTTGTTGAAGTTCTTCACCATTAAGCTCAATTCTTCATTGAAGGTTTGCTTTTCACTTGATGATGTGGGGACTTCACATGAGGCTTTGTAGGCACCACTTGATTTGTTGTGAAGTTCCTCTTTATCCTTGAGTGACATCTCATGAGCAACAATCCTTCCAATCACTTCCGTTGGCTTGAGATCTTTGTAATTGGGCATCATTTGAATCAACGTGCACACGGCATCATATTTCCCATCCAAGGCTCTTAGGATCTTCTTGATGATGAATCTATCGGTCATCTCTTCACTTCCTAAGCCGGCAATCTCATTTGTGATGAGAGCAAGCCTAGAGTACATTTCGGCGACACCTTCACCATCCTTCATCTTGAACTTGTCAAGTTGACTTTGGAGCACATCCAACTTGGATTCCTTGACGGAGTCGGTACCTTCGTGCATATCAATCAAAGTGTCCCAAATTTCCTTTGCATTCTCAAGGCGGCTGATTTTGTTGAATTCTTCGGGGCACAATCCATTGAAGAGAATATCACAAGCTTGAGCATTGTATTGCAACATCTTCAACTCATCCGTGGTAGCTTCACGGTTTGGTTCCCTCCCATCGAAGAACTCACCTTGCAAGCCAACACAAACAATAGCCCATACGGTGGGGTTATGTCCAAGAATATGCATTTTCATTTTATGCTTCCAACTAGCAAAATTAGTACCATCAAAGTAAGGACCTCTACGGTGTTAGTTTCCCTCGCTAGACGCCATACTCTCCTAGGTTGTGAAACCAAGGCTATGACCACCAAAAGCTATGGAGATCAAGGAAAATGGAGACCAAAGCTCTGATACCACTTGTAGGATCGAAAGTATGTCTAGAGGGGGGGTGATTAGACTACTTGACCAAATAAAAGCTTAACCTTTTCCCAATTTTAGTTCTTGGCAGTTTTTAGCTATCTTAGGACAAGTCAAGAAAGCATGCAAAGAGTGTATTGGCAGCGGAAAGTAAAGCATGCAACTTGCAAGAATATAAAGGGAAGGGTTTGGAGAGTTCAAACGCTATCGGAGACACGGATGTTTTTCCCGTGGTTCGGATAGGTGGTGCTATCCTACATCCACGTTGATGGAGACTTCAACCCACGAAGGGTAACGTTTGCGCGAGTCCACGGAGGGCTCCACCCACGAAGGGTCCACGAAGAAGCAACCTTGTCTATTCCACCATGGCCATCGCCCACGAAGGACTTTCCTCACTAGCGGTAGATCTTCACGAAGTAGGCGATCTCCTTGCCCTTACAAACTCCTTTGTTCAACTCCACAATCTTGTCAGAGGCTCCCAAGTGACACCTAGCCAATCTAGGAGACACCACTCTCCAAGAAGTAACAAATGGTGTGTTGATGATGAACTCCTTGCTCTTGTGCTTCAAATGATAGTCTCCCCAACACTCAACTCTCTCTCATATGATTTGAATCTGGTGGAAAGAAGATTTGAGTGGAAAGCAACTTGGGAAAGGCTAGAGATCAAGATTCATATGGTTTGAATGGAATATCTTGGTCTCAACACATGAGTAGGTGGTTCTCTCTCAGAACATATGAGTTGGATTGATGTATGTGTTCTGATGGCTCTCTCCACGAGTGAAGAGGAGGTGGAGGGGTATTTATAGCCTCCACACAAAATCCAACCGTCACACACAATTTACCAATCTCGGTGGGACCGAATCAGAAAACTCGGTCAGACCGTAATGGTAAACCTAGTGACCGTTAGGAATTCCGGTGGGATTGACATGCAACTCGGTAGGACCGATTCGGTTAGGGTTTGGGCATAACGTAATCTCGGTGAGACCGAGTTTGGCAATAAGCTAACAGGAGAGTTGGTCAGGCAAACTCGGTGGGACCGACTTGCTCTTTCGGTGAGACCGAAAAGTTACAAGAAGGAAACATAGAGTTTACCTTGCATTCTCGGTGGGACCGATTCGCTCTTTCGGTGAGACCGAAAAGTTACGAAAGGGAAACAGAGAGTTTGCAAGCCCATCTCGGTGAGACCGAGATCCTTATCGGTAGGACCGAATTGCTAGGGTTTGGCAGTGGCAAATGACAAGTGAAACTCGGTGGCGCCGGAATGAAAGAATCGGTATGACCGAGTTTGGCTTAGGGTTTAGGTCATTTGTGGATATGGGAAAGTAGCTGAGGATTTTGGAGCATATCATTAAGCACATAAAGCAAGAGGCTCATTAAGTAACACCTCATCCCTCCTTGATAGTATTGGCTTTTCCTAAAGACTCAATGTGATCTTGGATCACTAAAACATAAAATGAAGAGTCTTGAACTTTTGAGCTTGAGCCAATTCTTTGTCCTTAGCATTTTGAGGGTTCCACTTTCACATCCAAGCCATGCCAATCATTGAGCTTTCCTGAAATAATCATCTTGAAACAGCATTAGCTCAATGAGCTATATGTTGTTATGAATTACCAAAACCACCTAGGGATAGTTGCACTTTCAATCTGCCCATAAGGAGCATGCCTACCATAATACTCTCCCCCGCGATCAGACCGTACAACTTTGATTTTTGCATTCAGTTGATTTTCAACCTCCGCTTTATAGACTTTGAATTTCTCTAAAGCTTCCGATCGGTCAAGTATGGGATAAATTTATCCATAGCGGGAAAACTCGTCTGTGAATGTAATGAATGAATCAAAACCATCTACAGACATAACATTAAGGGGTCCACATATGTCAGTGTGAATTAATTCTAAAACCCCTGTGGCTCTTACTGCTCCTTTCTTAATTGTTTTTGGGATTTTTCCTTTAATGCAGTCGACACATTTGTCTGCATCTCAGAAGTCTAATGGGAGGAGTATTTCATTTTTAACTAAGCGTTCCATTCTCCCCCTCGAAATGTGGCCCAAACGACAACGCCACAATTTTGAAGAATTACTAACTCCTTTCCATTTCTTCTCAACATTAATTTCATCACTCACATGCATAACTGAATCATTATTAAGAGATAACATGTATAGTTGGCCTCGTCTAAGACCGATGGCTACATTCTTATTACATTTGATCAAAGCAAATTGTTTCTTGCCAAAATGGCACTCATACATATCATCATCTAAACGAGAAACCGAAATCAAATTCCTACTTAAGGTAGGCACATAAATAACATTATTCAATCTAAGAGTGTGGCCAGTGTGTAGCTCCAACGTGAGAGATCCCACAGCTTCAACATCGGCCTCAACTCCGTTCACAACCTTAAGCTTTCTTGTTGCTCCTCTTATAGTTTGGATCGTATCGAATCCCTGCATAGAGTTAGCAACGTGAGTGGTTGCCCCTGAATCAATCCACCATGACTTTATAGAAAAATCGACATAAAGAGATTCATCTACAAAAGTAATTTCATCAATACCTCTTTTGTTCATCCATTTTAGAAAGCCTGGGTAGTCCCTTTGATAGTGTCCCCCCTTTGCAGAAGTTACAAGCATTTTCTCCAACAGTGGAGCTGCTGGGAGCAGAAGAAGAACCACCGGCTTCTTTACCTTTGAATGCCTTAGGGTTGAATGGCTTAGTGCTTTCTCTTTTGACTTGCTTTTTCTGAGGCTTAGGAAAACCTTGCCTGTCATGCTTTCTCTTGTTAGAGCCAACATGAAAAACATGGTCTTTCTTCTGCCTCATGATCCTCTCTTCCTCCTGGACGATCCTTGCGGTCATCTCAGAGAGTTGCCATTTTTCCTTTAGACAGTTATAGTTGACCTTAAATTGTTCAGACTCTTCTGGAAGAGACTCAAGAATAATTATGACAAGAAGGGCTTCACTTAAAGAACACTCCAAAGCCTTAAGTTTGGTGTAAGCATTTACCACCCTCAATATGTGTTGCCTAACGTTTTCCGTCAATAGTGTATTTCTGAAGAAGCTTAGCAAAAAGCTCATGAGCATACACTTTGTCGGAGCCTTTAAATTACTCCTCCATTTCAGTGAGGAATTCTTTAGCAGTGTCTTTCTTAGGGAGTGCTTCAGAAATGTCCGGCGATATTGTCGCTTTCATGATGAGAAGCGCAATATGGTTGGACTTGTTCCACTTTTCCATCTTAACATCATAGTCCTTCTTGAGTTCTGCATACCCTATAGCACCTGCCACAGGTGCCACAGGTTTGTCTTCCCTCAAGACATAGTCAAACTCATTACAACCCAAACATAATTCGACTTGGGACTTCCAACGAGAGAAGTTACTCCCCGTAAGTGGTCCGATCGTGTCGGACCAGAATGGAGCAGAAGCTGAAATCATCATAAAATTTCATAAGTAAACTTGCATGATTATAAATTTATGTTTGTAAATAAACAAACATGCCAAGTATTTAATTTCAACTCCATGTCAAAACACCGTTGGGAAAGAAAAAACATGGAATTAAAATATCATAGGGAATGACTCATAATAATAAAACAACGTTGGTCCGAATTAAAATTAGAGTCATTTCATTCTCAATTTAAACATCAACATAAAAGTCATTATTATTATTTGATGTCTAAAAAAAGTTCATCATGCATAAAAACATAATAAATCCTGAACAAAATATCTCGTTGGTTCAATTTTACCCAGAATAATAATGTGTTCATTATATTTTTAGGCATTTTCTGTTTTAAACAGTGCAAAACATGAAAGATATTAACTTACAGTGCACTGGAAAACACAGAAAAATGCGATGGCCCAAAATACCCATCGTTATTCAATAGCCCAACCCAGCAGCGAAAAACCGTAATAATAAAAAAACGTTGGGCTAAGGCAACTGGGGCTAAATTCTGTGGCCGAAAATGGCCCATTAACGCCCGCCGGCCCGAGTTGGCACTCCGCGTCGCTGCGAGCCGTCCGATCAAATCGGACGGCCGGCGCGGCTTGCGGCCGGAACAAAAAATTCCGACCGGCCTAACCCTAGTCTCACTTTCTCCCCTGACCCCCCCGGCGCACTTAGCGCTACAGAGAGCGGTGGCGACATTCAACGGCGGCCCGAGGCGCGCCAGCCATGGCGGCGCGGCGACTGTGCTCGCTGGAGGAGCGTGCAACAGGATGAATCCCGCGCTCTACCCCGTCGAATGTGGCCCCGGCGTCCGTGCGTCATGGCGCATCAAGGAAGGAGGGACGCCGGCCACAGCGACATGAGGGGCGACGGCGACGAGATCGTCCATTCGAGTAGCGGCGGTGGCGGCTAGTAGACGTTCCGCGCGTCGCTCCGGTGGGAGGCGACGGCGTCGCGGCGTCTCCGCCCTCGCACTACAGTGGATGCAGTGCGGGCCCCGAGGGGAAAGGCAGCTACGCGGCGCATTAGGTCAGGATTCTCCTCATTGTTCTCCAATTCGTGTACATAGTGCGTGATTTGTGGTGAAAACACTCCTAATTTCAGAATTAGGGTTCTTTCGAATTGGGGAAAAAATACTAGGGTTCTTGAACATGGGAGGGTTTGCTACTGTTGATCCCTCTGCCCTCTAATTTGTTTATCAAAAACTGGAATCAGTACTTAAACATGATTGATTCTAATTAACCGTGACATAACCATGAGCATTAATCTTTAGCATGGGTTAATTAAAAGGGAACTGGCATTAACAGTAATGATCTGAAGCAAAATTAGGGTATCACATAATTATTTGCAGACGGCAATTGGCATGAACGTCAAACAGTAGCATGATCATATGGCTAAAACTTGACCAAGTCACGACGGCTGGATGAAGAGATAGAGCTTCTCTTGATAGATCGTTGTTGATGCAAGATGATAGGATTCAATTTTTACAGAGTGAAGTTAGCCAATGCTCCAGTGGCCTTTTCCAATAAATATGTCTATAGTTTTATGGCTCTCTTTTGCTATAGTTTTATCTATTGGTGCCCTTCATACTATGGCCAAGAATAGACATATCTTATTTTCCTTCTATTAGTACAGAATTAACAAGACTGAGAAGTATTAAAGGAATTGATTTTTTGGTGACCTTCATACTATGCCTAAGAATAGACAGATCAAGCAGAAGGACATCCTATAGATCAATAAATCAAGTTGCATCCACTAACTTGCTTAGTTTTTGGAACATAATCTCTTCCGACGAGGTTAGGATAAAGATATGACTTGCAATAACCTTATTTTGTTCCTTAAGTTTCTATTTTCACATGTATATTGTTCTCTGAGTATCTAAATTATTTCTTGATTAAGTTGTTGATCCACTGTAACCATTGGTTACTCTGAAGATTGAGAGTCTTAT
This sequence comes from Triticum monococcum, assembly GCA_034509565.1. Classification (NCBI taxonomy): domain Eukaryota; kingdom Viridiplantae; phylum Streptophyta; class Magnoliopsida; order Poales; family Poaceae; genus Triticum; species Triticum monococcum. Next base: position 22,921,896 of record CM067847.1, read on the forward strand.
TTCTTCATGTATCATTCAGCTAAGATGCATGTCGATCTTAATCTCCACGGATATATATGATTACTTGCTCAATTGAAAATTGTTTGGAGATACAAGATCTTAGTAATTATGTGTGGTCTATGGAGACACAAGTATTGATTATTTCATCTAAAAAGATATAATTAGTAGTTACCCATGCCCCCTCCAATAGACAGGAATCGATGAGAAAGAATGACTAGGAGTTGATGTTAGGGAACGTAGTAATTTCGAAAATTTTCCTACGCACACGCAAGTTCATGGTGATGCATAGCAACGAGGGGGAGAGTCTGATCTACGTACCCTTGTAGATCGCAACGGAAGCGTTGACACAACGTAGAGGAAGCAGTCGTACGTCTTCTTCCCGATCCGACCGATCCAAGCACCGTTACTCCGGCACCTCCGAGTTCTTAGCACACGTTCAGCTCGATGACGATCCTCGGGCTCCGATCCAGCAAAGCGTCGAGGAAGAGTTTCGTCATCACGACGGCGTGGTGACGATCTTGATGTACTACCGATGCAGGGCTTCGCCTAAGCTCTACAACGATATGACCGAGGTGGAATTTGGTGGCAGGGGGCACCGCACACGGCTAAGGAACGATCAACAATGATCAACTTGTGTGTCTTGGGGTGTCCCCTGCCCCCGTATATAAAGGGGCAAAGGGGGAGAGGTGCGGCCAGCCCCTTGGTGCGCCAGGAGGAGTCCTACTCCTACCGGGAGTAGGACTCCCCCCCTCCGATCCTATTCCAACTAGGATTCTCCAAAGAGAAGAGAGAAAGAGGGGGGCCGGCCCCTTCTCCTAGTCCTAATAGGACTAGGGAAGGGGGGGAGGTGCGCAGCCCTCTCACCTTTCCACTAAGGCCCATGTAGGCCCATTTGGCTCCCGGGGGGTTCTGGTAACCCTCCCGGTAATCCGGTAAAATCCCGATTTTACCCGGAACACTTCCGATGTCCAAACATAGGCTTCCAATATATCAATCTTTATGTCTCGACCATTTCGAGACTCCTCGTCATGTCCGTGATCACATCCGGGACTTCGAACAACCTTCGGTACATCAAAATGCATAAACTCATAATAACTGTCATCGTAACGTTAAGCGTGCGGACCCTACGGTTCGAGAACAATGTAGACATGACCGAGACATGTCTCCGGTTAATAACCAATAGCGGGACCTAGATGCCCATATTGGCTCCTACATATTCTACGAAGATCTTTATCGGTCAGACCGCATAACAACATACGTTGTGCCCTTTGTCATCGGTATGTTACTTGCCCGAGATTCGATCGTCGGTATCCAATACCTAGTTCAATCTCGTTACTGGCAAGTCTCTTTACTCGTTCCGTAATACATCATCTCATAACTAACATCTTTAGTTATTATGCTTGCAAGGCTTATGTGATGTGTATTACCGAGAGGGCCCAGAGATACCTCTCCGACAATCAGAGTGACAAACCCTAATCTCGAAATACGCCAACCCAACATCTACCATTAGAGACACCTGTAGTACTCCTTTATAATCACCCAGTTACGTTGTGACGTTTGGTAGTACCCAAAGCGTTCCTCCGGTAAACGGGAGTTGCATAATCTCATAGTTATAGGAACATGTATAAGTCATGAAGAAAGCAATAGCAACATACTAAACGATCGGGTGCTAAGCTAATGGAATGGGTCATGTCAATCAGATCATTCAACTAATGATGTGACCTCGTTAATCAAATAACAACACATTGTTCATGGTTAGGAAACATAACCATCTTTGATTAACGAGCTAGTCAAGTAGAGGCATACTAGTGACACTCTGTTTGTCTATGTATTCACACATGTATTATGTTTCCGGTTAATACAATTATAGCATGAATAATAAACATTTATCATGATATAAGGAAATAAATAAAAACTTTATTATTGCCTCTAGGGCATATTTCCTTCAGTCTCCCACTTGCACTAGAGTCAATAATCTAGATTACACAGTAATGATTCTAACACCCATGGAGCCTTGGTGCTGATCATGTTTTGCTCGTGGAAGAGGCTTAGTCAACGGGTCTGCAACATTCAGATCCGTATGTATCTTGCAAATCTCTATGTCTCCCACCTGGACCAGATCCCGGATGGAATTGAAGCGTCTCTTGATGTGTTTGGTCCTTTTGTGAAATCTGGATTCCTTTGCCAAAGCAATTGCACCAGTATTGTCACAAAAGATTTTCATTGGACCCGATGCACTAGGTATGACACCTAGATCGGATATGAATTCCTTCATCCAGACTCCTTCATTTGCTGCTTCCGAAGTAGCTATGTACTCCGCTTCACATGTAGATCCCGCTACGACGCTTTGTTTAGAACTGCACCAACTGACAGCTCCACCGTTTAAAGTAAACATGTATCCGGTTTGCGATTTAGAATCGTCCGGATCAGCGTCAAAGCTTGCATCAACGTAACCTCTTACGGTGAGCTCTTTGTCACCTCCATATACGAGAAACATATCCTTAGTCCTTTTCAGGTATTTCAGGATGTTCTTGACCGCTGTCCAGTGATCCACTCCTGGATTACTTTGGTACCTCCCTGCTAAACTTATAGCAAGGCACACATCAGGTCTGGTACACAGCATTGCATACATGATAGAGCCTATGGCTGAAGCATAGGGAACATCTTTCATTTTCTCTCTATCTTCTGCAGTGGTCGGGCATTGAGTCTGACTCAACTTCACACCTTGTAACACAGGTAAGAACCCTTTCTTTGCTTGATCCATTTTGAACTTTTTCAAAATCTTGTCAAGGTATGTGCTTTGTGAAAGTCCAATTAAGCGTCTTGATCTATCTCTATAGATCTTAATGCCCAATATAATATGTAAGCAGCTTCACCGAGGTCTTTCATTGAAAAACTGTTATTCAAGTATCCCTTTATGCTATCCAGAAATTCTATATCATTTCCAATCAGCAATATGTCATCCACATATAATATCAGAAATGCTACAGAGCTCCCACTCACTTTCTTGTAAATACAGGCTTCTCCAAAAGTCTGTATAAAGCCAAATGCTTTGATCACACTATCAAAGCATTTATTCCAACTCCGAGATGCTTGCACCAGTCCATAAATGGATCGCTGGAGTTTGCACACTTTGTTAGCTCCCTTTGGATCGACAAAACCTTCCGGTTGCATCATATACAACTCTTCTTCCAGAAATCCATTCAGGAATGCAGTTTTGACATCCATCTGCCATATTTCATAATCATAAAACGCGGCAATTGCTAACATGATTCGGACAGACTTAAGCATCGCTACGGGTGAGAAGGTCTCATCGTAGTCAACCCCTTGAACTTGTCGAAAACCTTTTGCAACAAGTCGAGCTTTATAGATAGTAACATTACCGTCAGCGTCAGTCTTTTTCTTGAAGATCCATTTATTCTCAATTGCTTGCCGATCATCGGGCAAGTCAACCAAAGTCCATACTTTGTTCTCATACATGGATCCCATCTCAGATTTCATGGCTTCAAGCCACTTTGCGGAATCTGGGCTCACCATCGCTTCTTCATAGTTCGTAGGTTCATCATGATCTAGTAGCATGACTTCCAGAACTGGATTACCGTACCACTCTAGCGCGGATCTTGCTCTGGTTGATCTACGAGGTTCAGTAGTATCTTGTTCTAAAGTTTCATGATCATTATCATTAAATTCCTCACTTATTAGTGTAGTTGTCGCAGAAACAGATTTCTGTGATGTACTACTTTCTAATAAGGGAGCGGGTACAGTTACCTCGTCAAGTTCTACTTTCCTCCCACTCACTTCTTTCGAGAGAAACTCCTTCTCAAGAAAGTTTCCGAATTTAGCAACAAAAGTCTTGCCTTCGGATCTGTGATAGAAGGTGTATCCAATAGTTTCCTTTGGATATCCTATGAAGACACATTTCTCCGATTTGGGTTCGAGCTTATCAGGTTCAAGCTTTTTCACATAAGAATCGCAACCCCAAACTTTAAGAAACGACAACTTTGGTTTCTTGTTGCCAAACCATAGTTCATAGGGCGTCGTCTCAACGGATTTTGATGGTGCCCTATTTAACGTGAATGCGGCCGTCTCTAGAGCGTATCCCCAAAACGATAGCGGTAAACAGTAAGAGACATCATAGATCGCACCATATCTAGTAAAGTACGATTACGACGTTCGGACACACCATTACGCTGTGGTGTTCCGGGTGGCGTGAGTTGTGAAACTATTCCACAATTTTTCAAATGTATACCAAACTCGTAACTCAAATATTCTCCTCCACGATCAGATCGTAGAAACTTTATTTTCTTGTTACGATGATTTTCAACTTCACTCTGAAATTCCTTGAACTTTTCAAATGTTTCAGACTTGTGTTTCATTAAGTAGATATACCCATATCTTCTTAAATCATCTCTGAAGGTGAGAAAATAACGATATCCGCCACGAGCCTCAATATTCATCGGACCACATACATCGGTATATATGATTTCCAATAAATCTGTTGCTCTCTCCATAGTACCGGAGAACGGTGTTTTAGTCATCTTGCCCATGAGGCACGGTTCGCAAGTACCAAGTGATTCATAATCAAGTGGTTCCAAAAGTCCATCAGTATGGAGTTTCTTCATGCGCTTTACACCGATATGACCTAAACGGCAGTGCCACAAATAAGTTGCACTATCATTATCAACTCTGCATCTTTTGGCTTCTACATTATGAATATGTGTATTACTACTATCGAGATTTAACAAGAATAGACCACTCTTCAAGGGTGCATGACCATAAAAGATATTACTCATATAAATAGAACAACCATTATTCTCCGATTTAAATGAATAACCGTCTCGCATTAAACAAGATCCAGATATAATGTTCATGCTCAAAGCTGGCACCAAATAACAATTATTTAGGTCTAATATTAATCCCGAAGGTAGATGTAGAGGTAGCGTGCCGACCGCGATCACATCGACTTTGGAACCGTTTCCCACGCGCATCGTCACCTCGTCCTTAGCTAATCTTCGCTTAATCCGTAGTCCCTGTTTCGAGTTGCAAATATTAGCAACAGAACCAGTATCTAATACCCAGGTGCTACTGCGTGCATTAGTAAGGTACACATCAATAACATGTATATCACATATACCTTTGTTCACCTTGCCAACCTTCTTATCCGCCAAATACTTGGGGCAGTTCCGCTTCTAGTGACCAGTCTGCTTGCAGTAGAAGCACTCAGTTTCAGGCGTAGGTCCAGACTTGGGTTTCTTCTCCTGAGCAGCAACTTGCTTGCCGTTCTTCTTGAAGTTCCCCTTCTTCTTCCCTTTGCCCTTTTTCTTGAAACTAGTGGTTTTGTTAACCATCAACACTTGATGCTCCTTCTTGATTTCTACCTCCGCAGCTTTCAGCATTGCGAAGAGCTCGGGAATAGTCTTGTTCATCCCTTGCATATTATAGTTCATCACGAAGCTCTTGTAGCTTGGTGGCAGTGATTGGAGAATTCTGTCAATGACGCAATCGTCTGGAAGATTAACACCCATCTGAATCAAGTGATTGTTATACCCAGACATTTTGAGTATATGCTCACTGACAGAACTGTTCTCCTCCATCTTGCAGCTATAGAACTTATTGGAGACTTCATATCTCTCAATCCGGGCATTTGCTTGAAATATTAACTTCAACTCCTGGAACATCTCATATGCTCCATGACGTTCAAAATGTCGTTGAAGTCCCGATTCTAAGCCGTAAAGCATGGCACACTGAACTATCGAGTAGTCATCAGCTTTGCTCTGCCAGACGTTCATAACATCTGGTGTTGCTCCAGCAGCAGGCCTGGCACCCAGCGGTGCTTCCAGGACGTAATTCTTCTGTGCAGCAATGAGGATAATCCTCAAGTTACAGACCCAGTCCGTGTAATTGCTACCATCATCTTTCAACTTTGCTTTCTCAAGGAACGCATTAAAATTCAACGGAACAACAGCACGAGCAATCTATCTACAATCAACATAAACAAGCAAGATACTATCAGGTACTAAGTTCATGATAAATTTAAGTTCAATTAATCATATTACTCAAGAACTCCCACTTAGACAGACATCCCTCTAATCCTCTAAGTGATCACGTGATCCAAATCAACTAAACCATGTCCGATCATCACGTGAGATGGAGTAGTTTCATCGGTGAACATCATTATGTTGATCATATCTACTATATGATTCACGCTCGACCTTTCGGTCTCCGTGTTCCGAGGCCATATCTGTATATGCTTGGCTCGTCAAGTATAACCTGAGTATTCCGCGTGTGCAACTGTTTTGCACCCGTTGTATTTGAACGTAGAGCCTATCACACCCGATCATCACGTGGTGTCTCAGCAAGAAGAACTTTCGCAACGGTGCATAATCAGGGAGAACACTTCTTGATAATTTAGTGAGAGATCATCTTATAATGCTACCGTCAATCAAAGCAAGATAAGATGCATAAAAGATAAACATCACATGCAATCAATATAAGTGATATGATATGGCCATCATCATCTTGTGCTTGTGATCTCCATCTCCGAAGCGCCGTCATGATCACCATCGTCACCGGCGTGACACCTTGATCTCCATCGTAGCATCGTTGTCGTCTCGCCAATCTTATGCTTCCACGACTATCACTACCGCTTAGCAATAAAGTAAAGCATTACATCGCGATTGCATTGCATACAATAAAGCGACAACCATATGGCTCCTGCCAGTTGCCGATAACTTGGTTACAAAACATGATCATCTCATACAATAAAAATCAGCATCATGCTTTGGCCATATCACATCACAACAAGCCCTGCAAAAACAAGTTAGACGTCCTCTACTTTGTTGTTGCAAGTTTTTACGTGGCTGCTACGGGCTTAAGCAAGAACTCATCTCACGTACGCATCAAAAACCACAATGATAGTTTGTCAAATAGACTCCGTTTTAACCTTCTCAAGGACCGGGCGTAGCCATACTCGGTTCAACTAAAGTTGGAGAGACAGTCGCCCGCAAGCCATCTATGTGCAAAGCACGTCGAGGGAACCGGTCTCGCGTAAGCGTACACGTAAGGTTGGTCCGGGTCGTCTCGTCCAACAATACCGCCGAACCAATGTATGACATGCTGGTAGGCAGTATGACTTGTATCGCCCACAACTCACTTGTGTTCTACTCGTGCAAATAACATCAAACCATAAAACCTAGGCTCTGATACCACTGTTGGGGAAGGTAGTAATTTCAAAAAATTTCCTACGCGCACACAAGATCATGGCGATGCATAGCAACGAGGGGGAGAGTCTGATCTACGTACCCTTGTAGATCGCAACGGAAGCGTTGACACAACATAGAGGAAGTAGTCGTACGTCTTCTTCCCGATCCGACCGATCCAAGCACCGTTACTCCGGCACCTCCGAGTTCTTAGCACACGTTCAGCTCGATGACGATCCCCGGGCTCCGATCCAGCAAAGCTTCGGGGAGGAGTTCCGTCAGCATGACGGCATGGTAACGATCTTGATGTACTACTGACGTAGGGCTTCGCCTAAGCACTACAACGATATGATCGAGGTGGAATTTGGTGGCAGGGGGCACCGCACACGGCTAAGGAACGATCTCAATGATCAACTTGTCTGTCTAGAGGTGCCCCCTGCCCCCGTATATAAAGGTTGCCAGGGGGAGGGCTGGCCGGCCAAGCCTATGGAGGCGCAGGAGGAGTCCTACTCCTACCGGGAGTAGGACTCCCCCCCCCCCAATCCTATTCCTAATAGGACTCCCAAGGGGAAAGAGAGGGAGAGAGGTGGCCGACCACCTCTCCTAGTCCTATTAGGACTAGGGGAGGGGGGAGGCGCGCTGCCCACTATGGGAAGCCCCTTTCACCTTTCCACTAAAGCCCAATAAGGCCCATATGGCTCCCGGGGGGTTCCGGTAACCTCCAGCTGATCCGGTAAAATCCCGATTTCACCCGGAACACTTCCGATGTCCAAACATAGGCTTCCAATATATCAATCTTTATGTCTCGACCATTTCGAGACTCCTCGTCATGTCCGTGATCACATCCGGGACTCCGAACAACCTTCGGTACATCAAAATGCATAAACTCATAATAACTATCATCGTAACGTTAAGCGTGCGGACCCTACGGTTCGAGAACAATGTAGACATGACCGAGACACGTCTCCGATCAATAACCAATAGCGGGACCTGGATGCCCATATTGGCTCCTACATATTCTACGAAGATCTTTTATCGGTCAGATCGCATAACAACATATGTTGTTCCCTTTGTCATTAGTATGTTACTTGCCCGAGATTCGATCGTCGGTATCCAATACCTAGTTCAATCTCATTACCAGCAAGTCTCTTTACTCGTTCTGTAATACATCATCCTGCAACTAACTCATTAGTTGCAATGCTTGCAAGGCTTGTGTAATGTGTATTACCGAGAGGGCCCAGAGATACCTCTCCGACAATCGGAGTGATAAATCCTAATCTCGAAATACGCCAACCCAACATCTACCATTGGAGACACCTGTAGTACTCCTTTATAATCACCCAGTTACGTTGTGACGTTTGGTAGCACCCAAAGTGTTCCTCCGGCAAATGGGAGTTGCATAATCTCATAGTCATAGGAACATGTATAAGTCATGAAGAAAGCAATAGCAACATACTAAACGATCGGGTGCTAAGCTAATGAAATGGGTCATGTCAATCAGATCATTCAACTAATGATGTGACCTCGTTAATCAAATAACAACACATTGTTCATGGTTAGGAAACTTAACCATCTTTGATTAACGAGCTAGTCAAGTAGAGGCATACTAGTGACACTCTGTTTGTCTATGTATTCATACATGTATTATGTTTCCGGTTAATACAATTCTAGCATGAATAATAAACATTTATCATGATATAAGGAAATAAATAATAACTTTATTATTGCCTCTAGGGCATATTTCCTTCAATAATTGACATGGGTCCTATTTCATGGTTAACTGGACACCAAAGCCAATAAATGAGCCAAATCCCCATCATTATGCATTGGTACTCACGATTGACCACTTCAAAGAACATGCAAGTATGTATGTCATTAACAATTGCAAACATAAGTTTCTTTGTATCTACTATCACACAGTTCCTCATTCTACCTGTTCTCACTCCAATAATAAGAAAAATGAAAAGAAAAAATAGAGATAATCGGCCGCAATTACACTTTAGTGTCATGGATTCCGTCTGCCGCTTCAACATCTCATTATCCTGCAGCAATGGAAATTTTCCCAAAATTACCTTTTGCAACAACATAAAATTGCATTGAGATTTCAGAATTAAACATAGGCATATCTCATAGTTTAAAACAAAGGCACTCAACGGAAAAGTGCATAAATTGAGAGAAAACCTTTGGCTAGAGTAGCAACACACCACAGGAGCTATGTTCGGTGGCGGAGCTCACTAATCGGTGGAGAAGGTCGAACTACCAAGTACGTAGCACCACGACACAGGAGCACCTATGTTAATGCTGCCCACATAGTTGATTTAACTCTTACTAGTTCTTACTTGTTCTTACTAAATTTACCGAGTAATAACTATAATAATAAACGTGTCCAGACCTCTTTTTTGGACTTAGGATTCCACATACTACAGCCTATATGCTGTAAGCAGTTTGCATCACTACTAAAACAGAACTGAGGTAGAGAGTTTGGTGATGATCATATTAAGTTTAACCAACATTTCACAATTCACATTAGCAAAGATTAAACAAAATCATGTGACAGCCCTATCTATTCCTGCTTAACACTTGGAACAAAAAGCATCAAGATAGAACTCAGGAATCAGTAAGTCAGTAAGTTTACCATTGATCATATTCGAAACATATCATACGCATCTTACATATTACAATGAAAGTCTGCATTATGCAGATCAACGGCCTAGGTGGATAACGATCTCGGACAGAATATGATTGAGCACTAGGAGCAAACACGCTGTAATTTTGAAGAACAAAGCAGTGTTCAAGTCCCCAACAGACCACAATCCCAGACAGGAATAGCGTTGTTCTTTCTTCAAATTACCATACACGAGGAAACAATGACAAGGCTGGTTTGTTTTAAAAAAAGGAAGAGGATGATTAAGTGGTTTTACTTCAGATCAACAACATGTCAAACAAATCACTCTACCAAGGGTACAACTATGAGGTAGGTTGCACCAAACTCTCATCGGAGAGAGGAATAAAAAACGAGAGAGAGAGAGAGGGAGAGAGAGAGAGAGGACCTTCTATCGTGTGGGCAGTAGCAGGGTCGGAGCAGCCACTCGCCTTGTCGTCCTCCTATCACAGCAGCAGATTTCTGCTTGACAAGCAGATAGGAGCACAAAACGCACGCATCAGGTGGCGTCAAGCACATGGCTGCATGTATAACAAAAGGAAAGGCAACTCTCTTCATTTTTCAGTTTCTAAACTAAATACAAAATGATTGTGAAATCTTAGGCATAACCAAAGGAAAGCAGATTCGCAAAATCACTTGAACTTGCTTATACTACACATACAAAGTCCATTTTTTTACTGCTAATATTGATGTTATAACATGTTCAGTTACAAAGATGCAAACTGCACTAGAGTGATTTCAAATCATGCCACCAGCATGAGTCGAGTTGAGTTGCTAACTAACGAAAGACAAGCACAATGCATATACAAGGTAAATTTTGTCAATACAGGTGGCCAACGTAATTTATTCAGTTTGAAACTTGAGGTGTTGCAAAGTATTGTGCTTCATTTGTTTAAGAATACAGGTAAGTTGGATTGCAAGACCTCTCCTCTTCTCCTCTCTGAAAAAAATAATTACTTGCTGTGGTGCAGCAAGCCATCGGAGGAGGGAGACGGACAACGGGTAAGGGGGAGAAGATAAATGCTTACCTTTCCCCACTTTGGAGGAGAACCATTGAATATGTATGAGCATTCAGGGGCCGACCAGTTTGGTGAATGCAACCCCTATCACCACACCAGCTCGAAGTGCAACTGATGCCCAGCGGGTTGTTGGGCTACCTGTATAAAATAAAACAAGTCACAAACATGCATTAGACCATAGATTTAGTGACAGTTACTTCACGAAGTGTAAATTTGAGTTCTTCTGAAAGTGTTTCTTTCGGCATATGCCAACTCTGAATAATTAACAAGTAAATAAGATTATAAAATTTGAGAACATTCAAGAAAAATGCATGAATAATTGCTAGGCAAACTAATAATTATGGATTATCGGGTGGAAAACAGACAATTCACATAGCCAAATAACTTTTTTAATAGTTCCCTTACCAACATCAGATACACAGTAACAAGTTGCATTGCTTACTTTATAGAACTTGTGAAATCAAACTCATTCTGGATACAAATAAAAGGATACAGGGAAACAGTTTGAGATTAGCTGATAACAAGCATCACATAGACATCAATGGACAAGCCCCTAAAGTTCGAGAATGAAACTGGCTTAGGACTCCACATACTGCAGCCTATATGGTGTAAGCAGTTTGCCTAGCAATTATTCATGCATTTTTCTTGAATACCACAATCCCAATCAGACAAAGCGTTGTTCTTTCTCTAAAAAAATACCAGACACGAGGAAATGATGGTAAGACTGAATTATTTTCAGAACCATGTTTCACCATAACCATTCCGAGAGCATGACTAACACCAGGAAAGCATTGTTCACACCAATAAAATCACAAACAAAAGTTTCCCTGGCCAACAGTCAAAGCCATCACATAGCCTAGCCCAATTCAAGCACATCCTGCTATTCATACACTGGCTGACGAATCAATTGATAATGAGACTCTGGCCTCTGTAGAATACAAACATACAGGAAATAAAATGTAAGCGATTTTTTGCTTACAATCATCGGAATCTCAGAGCACTCGACGCAAATTTGGGGCTCCAATCGCGCACGAAACAATCAATCTACAGCACCCTAAAGCAGGGCATGCGCATTAGTAATGTTCCCAAATGTTTTTGCCTGGAGGAGCGCGCCCTACCTATGCAGCTAGGGGATCCCTCATCAGATTAGGCCAATCGAGATGGAACACGAGCATTATTTTCATGCAACCCTAGATCATAAGATACCCACGGAGGCGCGGCAAATAGATCTCGTGATGCAGCGAGGGGAATGGAGAGGTGAGGTGGAGGGGGTTAGGGGCTTACGGAAGAGGATGAGGCCTCCGAAGGCGCCGACGAGGGAGGAGTAGGCGAAGCGGCGGATGGAGAGGTCGAGCCAGGCGTCCCACTTGGCGTCGAGGTCGTACCGCGGCAGGATCCCGGACCTGGTGGGCGGGGACGGCTTCGTTGCCGGCACCGGGGCCGGGGCGAGGGCGGGAAGCAGCGTGAGACGAGTAGCGGCGGGCGCGCGACCGCCGGCGTGGCGCACGCGGCGGGGGGCATGGGGGCGGACGGACGGAGGAGAGGAGGTGGAAGGGAGGCCGGCGGCGAGTGGGTTGGGACAGGAGAGGAGGTTGGGGATCTGGATCGGGCTGCGTTTGTTTTGAGACAGACGGGGGGTGGGTGGTGTGGGACGGTTGGTGGGGTGGGAGGTGGTGGTGGGGTGGGAGTGTGGATCGGACCGGGGTGGACACGCTTAGTAGTAGCGTGGGGGTCTTACCTGCGCTATTACTACTTACTTAGTAGTAGCGCCCGTTTTATACCCCTCACTACTACTATGGCCTATCCCGGGGGCATTGTTGGAGACCATTTAGTAGCAGCGCGGGTTTAGACCCCTCGCTACTACTATCAACTTAGTAGTAGCGCGGTTTTTATACCCCTCGCTACTACTAATTAGCAGTAGCGCCCATTTTTAAACCGCGCTACTGATAAACTTCTGTCTATAAGGTTTTCACTAGTAGTGGCCCTTTTCCTAGTGGTGTCTACATAATTCATCTAACATTAATCTAAACAACAGAAAAAAGAAAATAAGTAAGAAAATATGTGTGTTTGTGTGTCTGTGTATGTGTGTGTGTGTGTACGAGCGTTGGGCGACGACCTATGGGCGGCGGCGCGAGATGACGACGCGACGGGGACGGCGACGACGGGCGGCGGGGGCGACGGCGCGATCGAGACGGCGACGTAGTACGGGGCAGCGGCGGGGGCGACGTGGACGATGGCGCGCGATGGAGATGACGTACGATGCGCGGCGGGGACGACGACGACGGGCGGCGGGGGCGGCGGCGCGCGGCGGTGGCGGCAAGGGAGGCGCGGGATGGGCGACGGCGTGGCGCCAGCGCCGGCGACGGTATCAGGATTTTGAAAGTTCATTTTGTAGTGATTTTCAATTTCACGGTCATTTAGCTCTCTAAACAAATCGGTAAATGACTGAAAAACAACAAATGATGTCACAACATGTTGAAAATTGACGACGTCGCTTGGAATGCTGCATACTGAACGCAAAAGAAGTCGGGAGTTCAGATGAGTTTAAAAAACATTGAAGTGTCAGTGTAACAGATGAGTTCTCATCCGAAACCCTGATACTCCGAAAGAGATTGTCCAGTTTGTACACGAAGTGCATCCAGTTTTTGTCGTGACCCTCTCTACTCTTTCGCACATGCTATGCGGGTGAAATGATGAAACCAGGGGCAGTTTCAACCTTTTCAGAGTTCATTTTGTAATGATTTTCAATTTCACGACGGTCATTTAGCTCTCTAAACAATTCGGTAAATGACTGAAAACAAAAAATGATGTCAGAACGTGTTGGAAATTGATGATGTCACTTTGAATGCTGCATACTGAACGCAAAAGAAGTCAACATTTCAAATAAGTATAAAAACATTGAAGTGCCCGTGTAACAGATGAGTTCTTGTCCGAAACCCTGATACTCCGAAAGACATTGTCTAGTTTGTACACGAAGTGCGTCCAGTTTTTGCAGTGACCCTATCTACTCTTTTGCACATGCTATGCGGGTGAAATGATGATACCATGGCAAGTTTCAACATTTTCAGAGTTCATTTTGTAGTGATTTTCAATTTCACGGTCATTTAGCTCTCTAAACAAATCGGTAAATCACTGAAAAATAGCAAATGATGTCAAAACGTGTTGGAAATTGATGACGTTGCTTTGAGTGCTGCATACTGAACGCAAAAGAAGTTGGGATTTCAAATAAGTTTAAAAAACATTGAAGTGCCCGTGTAACAGATGAGTTCTTGTTTGAAACCCTGATACTCTGAAAGAGATTGTCCAGTTTGTACACAAAGTGCAACCAGTTTTTGCCATGACCCTCTCTACTCTTTCGCACATGCTATGCGGGTGAAATAATGATACCATGCCAAGTTTGAAAATTTTCATAGTTCATTTTGTAGTGATTTTCAACTTCACGGTCATTTAGCTCTCTAAAGAAATCAGTAAATGACTGAAAAACAACAAATGATGTCAGAACGTGTTGGGAATTGATGATGTCGCTTTGAATGCTGCATACTGAATGCAAAACAATTCTTAAGTTCAAATAAGTTTAAAAAACATTGAAGTGCCCGTGTAACAGATGAGTTCTCGTCTGAAATCCTGATACTCCAAAAGACATTGTCCAGTTTGTACACGAAGTGCGTCCATTTTTTGTCGTGACCCTCTCTACTCTTTCGCACATGCTATGCGGGTGAAATGATGATACCATGCCAAGTTTCAACATTTTCAGAGTTCATTTTGTAGTGATTTTCAATTTCACGGTTATTTAGCTCTCTAAATAAATCGGTAAATAACTTTAAAACAGCAAATGATGTCAGAACATGTTAGAAATTGATGACGTCGCTTTGAATGCTGCATACTGAACACAAGAAGTCTGGAGTTCAAATAAGTTACTAAAAATAAAAAAAGGTGCAATGCTGCCTAATTAGCTTCAAGCCTTTCGAAATAGTATAGACTGCACTACACATAGCTTTGTGTAATCTATGCTATTCCGAAAGGCTTGAAGCTAAGTAACGTGCAGGTGAGCATTGCACTTCTCCTTCATTGTCTCTGCACTCACGACCTATAAACCGCTCATACTGCCTCTCTCTTGGCGCGGTGAGACTAAAAATCAGCTTACTAGGAAACTCTAGTACCGGTTCATGCCATGAACCGGTACTAAAGGTCTTCGTGGGGGCCCTAGCCTGACCACAGCCTGACATAACCTCATTAGTACCGGTTCGTGGGATGAACCGGTACTAAAGGTTGCCCATGAACCGGTACTAATGATGTCTGCCCGCCTAACCGTTGGAAC
Organism: Triticum monococcum; assembly: GCA_034509565.1. Lineage (NCBI taxonomy): Eukaryota > Viridiplantae > Streptophyta > Magnoliopsida > Poales > Poaceae > Triticum > Triticum monococcum. Next base: position 22,937,094 of record CM067847.1, read on the forward strand.
CGGCACTAATGGACACATTAGTGCCGGCTCAAATTCAAACCGGCACTAATGTGCTTCACATTTGACCCTTTTTCTACTAGTGTACCTTTTGTTCACATACGCAGATTAATTTCTATCTCTTTCATTAACATGACATGAACGACTGAACATTAATGCAGTTCTTCAAGTTTGCTTCAGAAAGTTGCGTTAAAGCAAACAAAGATGCTCATGACGCTATACTTTTCGGCATGTAATATCCACCACATATTATTCAGTGTGTATTTGTCTTTCAAGTGAATTTCGTTTTGTTTCCCATGGACACATGGTAATCAGTTGACAAATCTGTGTATGGTGCATAAATATTGCTCATATGAATTACACCAATTATGTTTAGCTTATTCAGATGTGGCACCAAACATTCGAGGAAAACAACAAATTTTCCTCTGTGATATGATTGTGTCTATATTCTTCTTTAGAAACGAAGGTGCTCACTTCTCAGTGGTGGGTTACTTTTCAGTCCAACTGTATGGTGAGTATCTTGGTCCAACAGTGTGTAATCTATCAATAATTATCTTACTTTATCATCCAATATATTGATATAAAAATTAAAATTGTACCAATGAGTGTGAAAATGTATATTTTGCAGTAGCGTGGAGAGATACTAAGTGGACTTTAATACATCTTGCTCCATTTCTATGAACTAAAGATTGGTATGGGCTATGAATTTTCTTTCTTGTGCAGCTTTAGTGTACGGATTATTTCATCTTGGAGCAACAAAGAATTTACCCCACTTGGGTATGATATGATGGTTTGTATATTTTCACTCTCAAATCACAATCCAGTATGCAATATGCATTTACTAATTTCAGTTAATTGGTTGATACTCTGGGACCTTCTCAGGCCACCATTTTCCTTCCAATTGATCACTTGGATGTGTTGGGTTTGTTAAAGCATCATGCTGATTGTTCCTTTGCACTTTCGTGCTTCAATCAACAATTCATCTTATGACCAGGGTAGAAGCTTTTTTGCCCTTGCTTTTTGTATGTATATAACATCTCATGTAGCATACATATTGTGAATCCGTTTTATTCATGTGTGTTTTCAATTGCTAGCCCGTGCAGGTGCACCGGTTAATGACTAGTCTCCACTTAATTCAAACTCGGTCGAACCTATCATGTTCTTACACAAAGTACAACCACGTATGGAAACATGCATTGCGCCTCTTGCCATTCTATGTTTTTCCACGGTTCCGACATTTCGTTCAGATCGAACAAGGTCTCTATGCTCAAAGAATATCTCTACATCGTCGGAGGAGCAAATCCCACAATATAGCTATCTAGTCTCCTGTTGAACTTTCGGACGACCCCGTAAGTTGTCGTTATGATCATCGTATTACTGATGACGTTTGAGCAATTCCAAAGTCCATTGTATGGTAGGAAGTGACTACGATAATCTCATGGTCCGAGGAACTAAAACACATACTAACACTCCATGTTATAACAATTGATTTCAGACGATATTATTTCAAAGTATAACAGACAAGATTTGGTCGATTTAATATGATCGCCATTCTAACGTCATACTCTCAATGTTTTTTAGGACTATTGTTAAACTTAACGATATCGTAAGATCCGGAAAACATGATCACCACAACACTTAAGCCAGTCTTAAGGCAAGACCTGGAACCTATATTACGCCGTTTATCATTTCACACGTGCATATGAGTTTTTCACCGAATCGCATATTCCAAAATCATAATAGTTATATCTTGAAATATAAACTCTTAATTATGAAAATAAAAATATAAAAATACAATATTATTGTCTCTAGGACATATTTCCAACAATGTGGGAGGTGTCGAGTGAAAGCCCCATGCCTTGGCGTCGACGGCGTCGATGCATGTGGGTATTGTGTCCCTCTTGGGGCCATCTCATTGGACTCCCTCACTCGTTTCTGCTCCAGTGCTCCCCCCTGGGCTGAACGCGAGGGGGAAAACACAAGGACGGCTAGGATGAACCAAAATTGGTTTGGAACGAGGGGCACGATCAACTTTGTTGCCCCCGCGTGTAGCCGTCGAGGAGCCCTGGGAGGCCCGTACGGGCCCGGTTAGATCGTTTGCCCGGCCGTATACGTATTTGTATACGGCGGGTGTTCCGTTTTCACGTGCAGCCGCCCACGGTCGTGGGGCAGCACGTGTCCATGGCAACAAGCCAAAAATGTCCCATCATATAAATGTGGACGGCAACCACCTCCGGCCGCATCGCCCACCATTTCCCCCCACCGCATCGTCTCCCTCTCCACTCCCTCTCCTCTCCCACCTCATCGTCTCCCTCTCCCCAACCGCATCCTCTCCATCACCTCCATCGCCATGGAGGATGCAGGAAGCGAGCGCGCCGATTGGGGCACAGATCTGGTGACGCGGGCGCAGCAGGTCGCGGTGGGCACATGGGTGAGGGGAGGTGCCGGCATCCAGGCGGTGCAGCAGATGCTGCAGATCTGGAGAAGGTGGAGGTGGGCTGGAGCGGCGTAGTCTAGCCAGATGCGCCCGCTCTAGCGAGCTCCAGCGAGGCGCAGAAGGTGGAGAAGGTGGAGACGGGCTCTGGCGAGGCGCGCAAGGTGGAGAAGGTGGAGGACGACGCTAGCGAGGAGCAGGTGGAGCATAAGGTATTAGCTTATCCCTGTTAGTTGGTAGTTTTTAGATTCTAGGGTTTTTGGCCAGAAGTTTTTTGGGTTAGATTAGTTGGATGGAGGGTTTTCTCTGCATTAGGGTTTTCTGTATTTGATTCGTGGAAGAATGGTGGACCACATATGATTACTAGATTAGGTTAGAAGTAGCCGGATTGAGGGATGGGGTTTTTCAGATGCTTATTAGATTAGTAGTGGAATTTTTGCTTGTTAGATTTTAATTAGTATGAGGTTGAACGGAGTAGGATTTTGTACAAGTGCTTGCCACAGAACTAGTTAAGGGTTCCAACGGTGCAAAAGTTCTCAAAAATTCTGAAAAAAAATACTGAACCAACACACCTATAATATAACATGATCCAACGGAGGGATTAAAAAAATACGACTGTATGTGTCCTGGACAAAAAAACAAATAGTTCAGTATATATTTATGTCGCAGTGAGCTGAAATGCTTATTATTTTTGCCGAGGATACATAGATGCATATTTTGAAAATCCCTCTGTTGGATCATCTTATTACATTAGAGAGATGCTCCTATATTTATTTCATATTTTTTGATAACTTTTAAACAGTTAAACTTTAGCGCTCCTTCACTAGTTCTGTGGCAAGCTATGGTAGACACAGTTTTACCAAGGTTGAACACCTTATTTAAGAGGGAATTTAAGGACAGATAGACCATATATGATTATTAGATCTGTAGTTCAATGCTGTAGACATATATGATTATTTGATTTGATTTGTGGTTCAATGCTACTTGATGGAAACAGATTGGAATGCTTTAATTTTGATGTGCCAATGAATTGATTTATATGATACTTGATTCATCTATAGTATAATTTTTTGTTGTTTAGGTAAGTAAGGAAATTGTAGATGTTAGTTGGAGATGTATCTATTTATAGTTGAAGTTGTACCTAAGTAACTACTACATTATGTTAATATATTTAGGAGCTTTGCTGCATTGTGTAGGTTTCCTGTAATTAGAAAGTTTTCTAGAATATGTAGTTATATTATCTTTGTTGTTCAGACTGTGTGCATCAAAATGGAAAAATGCAAGTATGATCATAGTTTGGACAAGCTGATCAATATGTCATGTGTGCATATTAAAATTTGTAGTTGGCTTCTGTAATTAGTAGTAATGGATGTAATTTGATATTTAGGTGGATGGTTCAGTGGAAAAGAAGAGGAAGCTAGACATGACCGACTTCGAAGACCCGTATGCTGAAGGCTATGGTGATGATGAAGTGTTTGAGGTAAGCCCACCCTGAAAATTAGGGCATGTTTGGTGGCCATTTTTTGCCAAAGGTTACCACACTTGTGGTGGCCACTTTGTTAGCCACACTTTTTGTGGCAGCTTGGTTGACATGCTTAGTGAGAGAAAGCAAGTGAAGGCTCTTTTGTACAATTGTGCATTCAAATCTATATGATTATAACGAGATATAGGTTAGTGTAGCACACACCCAGAATTTGATTTACTCCTGCCAAGTCTCGCTGATCAGAATCCCATGTTATCATGTTAGAATATATCTTGAGTGATCCATTGTACTTTCTTTCCTACAAGAAGATCAAACCTTGAGTGGTCAAAATGAAACTAGTTGTTGTAAAATTTAGGTTCCAGTTTCCACTATGTAGGTTTGAAGTTGATTGTTCTCATCACTAATTGCTCTCTCAATTTCTCTTCTTGCCCACCATTGAAATACATCTCTCACCGCTTTAGTTAGCTATATTCTCACTTCCCTTAGCCTCAGGTCCAATCTATAACTTGCCTCCTTTCATGATTCAGAGAGTGACATTGTTTCCTTTAAGATTTATTTGCAACACACACGGAAAGCTGATTTCCAAACCCTGAATAGAATCAATGTTGAATGACTAGGCCTGATTATGCAAGTAATTGAGCTGATAGTATAAACAAACACCTAAAGTGAGTTTATGTGTATCCTCCTTTGCTCCACAGCTTCAGATTAATATATTTTAATGTTCACTATACATTTTTCTAATAACATTTGGCTTAACTTTGCTTTCCTAAATGCATGGTAGGTTGAAGCCTATATTGTATTATCGACATTGGTTTTATATAAGTAATAATGGAATTCATTCATGTGTGCAGTATAACTCTGGAGATGAGGTGGACCACACCAACGTCGAATCATTCATCGAGAAGGAGGTGCGGAAGATCAGGGACCAGGGTCTTTCTTGCTCCTACAGGGGGGTAGTTCAAATGCCCATACTGCACGAAGCCAAAGCCCAGGTATGTGCTCTATGAGTATCTTCTGGATCATGCACGGGCTTCATCGGTCAGCGGGGGCGACCCAAAGATCAGGGCGCATCATACTGCCCTCGTGAAGGCCATGTATCCAGTGTAGTTGCCCTACATCATGCTGATCATCAGAAGCAGGAAGCCCTACTCAACATGAGTAGATTTGATGATGTTTTACATTTGGAAAGCTGCATCTGGGTGTGAACTGTTGGGAACTAGCTCTAATAACCTAGTATGCATATCTATCTATATCTATACCTATATATACATATACCTATATATCTATATACCTATACTAATTAGGCACTTCCAAGAAATTACCATGTTAATTAAAAAATTAGAGCCGTACATCTGGGGGGACCAAGTTATTACGGTGTAGATTAACCCATATGATTTGCAATTTTTTCCTTCGTTGAAAGACCCACGAAAATCTTTAAGCCAACTCAAGAGGAAAGATAGAGGGCCTCATCATCGTAATAATAGGTCGTCGGCCTCATCATGTTCGAGTAGAAAGCTAGGTCTCTATTATCTCTCACGTCTCAATCTCTTCCTCTCACGCCTCTATCTCAAACTCTCATGTCTCTCTTCCTCCCCAGATGGAATATAGATCCATGTCCATCTCAAATTGGAGCAACGAAGTTGGGGGCAGCATGTATCCCGTGGTCTCGCTTATCTCTCACGTCTCAATCTCTTCCTCTCACGCCTCTCTCTCTCTCTCTCTCTCTCTCTCTCTCTCTCTCTCTCTTACTCCCCGGATGGATTATAGATCCATGTCCGTCTCAAATTGGAGCAACGAAGTTGGGGGATGTATCCCGTGCGTCTAGATCATGTTCTTCCTCTCACAAAAATTTGTTTTCAATTTGGTTCTTTGCCAGTTTATATTTGGATCGGCCGGATCTTTTTCGTTGTATATCTAGACTCAAGTTTTTTCCTATCGTGCCCTTTGATAGTGCTCTGCTACCGACTACCGAGGGATTCAATTCCTAATTGTATCGTGCCCTTTGATAGTGCTATATATGCAGGGGGTCAATTAGGTGCAGGGTGTTTATCCCGTCATCCTTCATCGAGCAAACCCTTAGTACCTCCGTGCCGTCCCTTACGCACCAGAAGATCCACTGCCGCCTCCTCTAAATCCCGGCTTTTCTTCTGTAGGAAGCGTCACAACAGCCCGATGGCAGATCCACATATTCAATATTCCCTCCCATCTCACACCATCTACATAGCCTCTGGTCTGATTAGTAGACAACTAGCCAATTTCCTCAGCAAATCAAGGTAGGTATAACTCCTGAATTTAATCTGTGTATAATTATTATATTGACAGTCGCAGGCAGGTGGATAATTGAGGCATTACATTCTCATGTGTGGATACACCTTACTTAATTTAGTGTGAAGATCTTGCACAAAACTGATGGCCTGCGCCACTTCTTTTCTAACAAAAATCAGATTGTCAAAGTGATGTATAGGTATTGGAGACCCGTATTCAATTAAGTTGAAGCTCAATAGTCTTTGGATCAAACAAGGATTAATTGGTCCAGAAAACAGAATTTTCCATGATCAAATTTGGCTAGAATATTCGTTTTCCATCTACTTGGATGAATTCCATCAGTGGTGATTTTGGCGGAAAACTTCTGTTGATTTCCTGAATGGTGACAGCACCATATCAGCGAGCAGGTTTTCCCCAACCCAACGACAAGGAGGTGCTTGCATTGGCTATAGGGGCTACGTGGGTGCCCACCATCCCGTTTAGTGATGAATGCCCGTAAGCAGTATGGCCTCCACTTCCTAGTCGGATCAAGAAGCATATCACGTAGGCTTTTGCGTTTGACCTGTTTCCTGCACGGATCATGGTGACCCACTGCGCAATCAAAATTTTAAAGAAAAATGAGATTTAGTGCTAGCCTCCCAGTTTCACCGAGCATGCTACTTTTTCAGAATAATTAGTTAATCAAATGGTTGATGCACTGGAGTAGATTGTGTACAGACAGCAGTTTGAAGCAAATTAATTGAGTGGTTGTCCCTGCCAGCGAAGCTGCGGAGTGGACGAACTGCACTCCTGCCCCATGACGTATGCAAGTAACCCCTTATTCTGAAATTCCCTGCTCTATTGTACAGTTCATTGAATTCATGCAATAGTCCTCACCAGCTAATGTATGAAGTGGCGCCATGAAATTCTAGCACTAGGACTATGGCTATGGTCCTTGCGTAAACAAAGTCAAACACTAGACAACAAGTTCACCTTGATGTTTACATCAGGTTCTTAGAGATTTTGTGTCCAGCTCACTTCGATGTTTACATGGGGCTTTAGAGAATTTTTTCCCATTTCACCTGACGTAATATTTACTATTTAGGGTGCTAACTTATGAAATTAGTTGGTGTTTCTCATAGAGAGGATTTGGAGATGTTGTGTGTTGCTTCACGCTAAGCCGCAGATCCTTCTGCCTCTCAGCATTAAGCGAAGGCATGATTCGTAAGTTCTAATATTTAGTACTTATATCGTTTAAGCATATGCCATCTTCCTAGACTTCTTGGATTAATGTCAAAGAACGTATAGTCATTTATGGTAATCAAAATTTACAATTTTTCCTGTCCCAAGATAATTAAGCATGAATGGAGCTCTTGATTTGTGGAGGACCTAATTTCCATTTTGTATGAGAAGGCTCGAGATAGTGATGTTTAGAAAAACAAATCCGCATAGAATCTTCCTGCAACTGTAAGTATATGTAATTAATCTACATTTCCTAACTCTGTTTCTATAAATGTGTATGATCTTTCCTTTGGAAGTCCTGTATTTAGAATTTAGTGCTGCCACTTATAAAAAATATTATGACGTATTTTCAGCTATGAGCCATCGTCTGTACTTTTACATCCTTTATGAGCTATAACAGCAATTCAGTTTTCACTGGATTAGTAAAATTATGCCTACCGTCATGCAACTTTCTAGAAAATCAACTTCCATTATGCAAACACATGAATTGTTAGAGATGTTTCATAAGCTACAATATTGAGTTGTCTAGATTGCTAATGGGAAAATGTTTTTACTTAAAACTGTTTTCACCAGATTAATAAGTTTATGCTTCCATCATGCAAACATGACTAAGAAGACAGGTTTCATAAGCTACAAGAATGAGTTCATTGCTAATGTTAAAATGTTAGTTAAACCGGTTTTCATGAAGTTATTAAATTTACGCCTTCCATCATGCGTAGCTATCTATTTGGGGATTTATGCACTAGACTAATTATTTATACTTATCACAAATAGGATTTAGAATTTTCATGTTGATTGTTTAATTGTCTATATAACATTTTTTTCTTTCTAATCCATGTAAATACTAAATACCTGTTCCGTTTTGTTTCTCTCTTAAAATGTGCATTCTCTGCTACGTGATTGTAGAATGATTCTACCATTATTTTCTTGATTTGGATAGCTAGCTTATTTTAATAAGGTGGGAGTTGAGTTGACATGTGTTCTCCTGAATACGTGACACCTAAACCCTAACATCTAACTGCTCTAGGACAACAATCTCTATGTGAGCTGTCTTACATGAAGTCCATTTGATGCATTCTTATTTTCTAAGGTGAATTAGATATTCCAAAATCATCACAACTGAACACAGTTTAGTTTGTTCTTGGAACATACAGCTACCAAAAAACAATTTTCTCTCTATCTAACGCGGTTGAGAAATGCATGATGTTGTCCTTTATGAGGTTTATAACTAGGACACTATCTTGCAGAGAGTAACCCAACTTTGCATGGAACAAAAAGCAAAGTTGGGTTAATAGTCAGAGGCGGAGTTTGTTGGAGAATTCTCCATTTGTATTCAACCTTGGAACGATACTGGCATCACTAATTTTACATTATGATGTTCATGTTAAATACACAATTTATTTGTAAATATAATGTGGATTGTATTTTGTTCTATTGTGTATGTTGTGCCATTTATGATTTTTAACTTAATTATTGAAAAATAGGCTTTCACAAAGTCATAGTGCAATAGTATAAACAAAGCAAAGGTGAATATATGTAAGAACAAATTGCTTAGTCATAACAGGTGAATATATTGGACTAGGTAGTATCTCAACTAAGGAGATAGTTAATGTTTCATTTATAGTATCTCAACTATGCAAATATTAGAAATTCTTACAAGTTTAAGTAAACATTAAATATTGATGTACGGCTTCAACTACTTATGCAGCTGTGCATTTCCAAATCTGCTAGCCCGCATAGACGTACAGGTTGACGACAAGTATTAATGTAATGTATTATGTGTCTGAATTGGATCTGTTGTGAACTAGATGGTACCTATGGTGGTAATCTAGAATGCTATCAATATTTATGTGGCCTTAACTTTATTTGTGGTGAATGCTACATTCTGTTTACATGTTGTTTCAATGTGTAGTTTACGAGTTTCGATGGTGCAATGATCACAAAAGTTGCTTCAGTGTTGCTTCAGACATGCTGTAAGACTTATCCATGTTGTGGGGAAGTGCAACATTGTGTGCCCATGTGCAAGTCCTACCAAATTTAGAATATGGCAAGGTTCCAAATTAGTCGTGTCATATGCAGGCAGTACATTGCCTAACCATCATCCCCTCTGCCCCGTGGGGCCTACCAGCAGCAGAGAAATCTGCACCACGGGCATGCATCCCGGCCCATAAACTGTTGGGTTCCAAGTCGTATGCAGGCCATGGTGTATGAAATCTCCCGCCTCTGGTAGGTGGACGTTTTTTTGCATATTGAAATTAATTTTGATCTTCAAATCACCAATGAAATTTTACACATGCGCAATCGCTTACATGTAATACACATTTTTTTGCATATATGTCTGTGTTGAAATCTACTGCTAGTAAGGGTGGTTTTTTTCATTTGTCAAATGTTTTCATCCCGAATCAATTACTACTATTTTTAATCTGTCACATGTTTTTCAACCCAAATCAATTACTACTATGTTTCATCTGTCACATGTTACTTCATCCCAAATCAATTACTACTATTTTGTTATAAAGTACACTTGTACTTTTTACATAGGTTGCAAACTTAATTACATGGAGTTGAGGCTTTCATAAATTTGCATCATTCAATTTTTATTTTAAAAATAACATAAAATATTGAAATATGCAAATTTTCAGGGTGACCTACATGTGCCAAACATGGCTATGAAAGAAAATTTGAAAAAAAAGTATTTTACAATGGCCGCTTGAGGTATAGACCGATGTTTTGATCAGCTAGTCCAGAGGGCGGTATAAATTCAAAAAAATTCAAAACAATTCAAAAAAATTCAAAAAATTAAAACCTTGAAAACCAAGTTGTGTTAGTGCAAGAGATCATGTGTGCAAAAATTGAGGTGATTTGGAGGTGGTCAAAAAAATCACCGCATTCCGGAGGGACCATTTGGCCAATTTTTGAACAAATGTGGTTTTTTCCACCACCTCCAAATCACCCCGATTTTCTTTTACATGGTGACTTACATGTGCCAAACATGGTTGTGAAAGAAAATTTTAAGAAAAACGTATTTTACAAAGCCCTCTTAAGGTATAGACCGATATTTTGATCAGTCAGTCTGGAAGGAAGTATAAATTCAAAAAAAATTCAAAAATATATAAAACCTTGGAAACCTTGCTATGTTAGTGCAAGAGATCATGTGTGCAAAAATTGAGGTGATTTGGAGGTGGTAAAAAAACACCGCATTCCGAAGGGACCATTTGGTCACTTAAGCCTGTTTTTGAACAAATGTGATGTTTTCGACCACCTCGAAATCACCTCAATTTTCTTTTACATGGTGACCTACATGTGCCAAACATGGTTGTGAAAGAAAAATTGAAAAAAAAATATATATTTTACAATGCCCCCTTGAGGTATAGACCCATGTTTTGATCAGTCGGTCAAAAGGGCAGTATAAATTTAAAAAAATCAAAAAAAATATAAAACCTTGGAAACCTAACTGTATTAGTGCAAAAGATCATGTGTGAAAAAATTGAGGTGATCTAGAGGTGGTCGAAAAAAAATCACCGCAAAACTAAGGCAGGAGAATTCATATACCACGACCTCATTTTTGTTGAAATTCCAATAATAGCCATGTGTATTACATGTAAGTGAGCATGTGTAAAATTTATTAGGTGATTTGAAGAAGATAAAAACATTAACATGTCATATATGCAAAAAGAAGGTGTATCACATGTAAGTGAGCATGTGTAAGATTTAGTAGGTGATTTGAAGAAGATCAAAACACATGTCCATATGCAAAAACAAATGCCCACCTACCAAATGAAGGAGAATTCATACACTACGGCTTGCATACAACTAGGAGCCCAACCGTTTATGGGCCAGGATGCTAGCCCGTGGTGCAGATTTCTCTGTTGGTGGTAGGCCCCACGAGGCAGAGAGGACGATGTTTAGGCAATGTATTGCCTGCATATGAGAGGAGCTTGAGTGGGGAGTCGCAGCTGGGTATATAAACCGGTGAGGCGTCCTCTCGCTTGGCGAGGTGGGACTAAACTCCCCCCACCCCACGGTTGTGCCCTGTGCGGCTTTGCCTTGGGCCCAATTCGGGTGGGCTGGCCCAGGGCAGCCTCACCCGTGCGCTGAAATAATTTACTTTTATAAATTCTTAAATTTGTTTCTGTTTTATATTCTCTTTTATTTCACATCTTAATTCCAATATTTTTTTATTTCTAATATTTTAAAATCAAATCTCTTTTTTCTATATTATTTCTAACAGTGTTTACTAAAATTAAAAAACTTTCCAAAATATGTTGTGTTTTATTCCATTTGTTCGTTCTCTTTTTATATTTGAAATATTTACAAAATATAAGATAAAATGGTGTGTTTTATTTCACTTCTTCGTTCTAATATTTCTTATCTTTTTTATATTTGAATTTTTTTTACTTTGTAAGATAAAATGTTGTGTTTTATTTCACTTCTTCATTCTAATATTTCTTCTCTTCTTTATATTTGAAATATTTTTAAAATGTAAGATAATATGTTATATTTGATTTCACTTCTTCATTCTAATAGATCTTATCTTTTTTATATTTGAATTATTTTTGAAATGTAAGATAATATGTTGTCTTTTATTACACTTATTCATTCAACTTTTCTTCTGGTTTCTATATTCTCCTCTTTTCTTTGTTCTGACAGTTATAAATTTTAAAAATGTACGATATCATGTTGTCTTTTATTTCACTTTTCATTTTTGTCCTTCCCAATTATAATTTTTCATTTCTGTTTGACACTTGAAGTATTTTTAAATCAAATCTAGTTGGGACAATCGCATGCATGCCTCCATATGCACCATGTACTACAAGCAGGTTTTTCTTCTCGGTCTGACCAATTGAGACCAAACTTTATGCACACCCTAGGATGACCATGGAAGCATGCATGACAAGTATCGTTCATTTCCAACACTCGATGCATTTTTAGGGTTTTTTCCAGCGATAGAACCCTAGAACGCTGCCCAGACGTGACGCAACGTGCATTTTGTGTCCGAATTCGTGTAGACCTTTCCTGGGGGACCACATTGGCCATGCCCACATGGTCCCAAAACTTGGGGTCATCTCATGCATGCCTCCACATACACCATGTACAAGCAGGACCATTTGGGTCTGCCGGAGGGCAAGTCTGAAAGAGGTTTTCCTTGTCGGTCCCACCAATTAGGAAGTCAAAAATAGGACAACATTTTATCAAACATATTTGAAATTTAAAACTATGAGAAGAAATGATATGGAATTATGAAACAAAAACAAACAATTAGGAATAGGAGAACACATAAAATAACAGGAAAGCAAAGATAAACATAAAATAACAAAAGCATAAATATTGTTAAACATAAATAATTATACAATAACTAATAGGTGAAACAAAGATTAGCTATTGTATTTTGAGCGAAGAAACAAAGAACTTTTTAGCGTCAGAAGCAAAGATTATATGGTTACGGACGTAGGTTGGTGGGCCGGCCCGGACCGCGAATACCAGTCGGATGCATTGTGTGGGGGGCCACAACGCTTTCCATGCACATCGATCACATGCACGTCGATCACGAGAGTAGTTCCCGTTTTGTTACACAATTCTGGGATTGTGCTAATCCATATCTTCCTAATCCCTATGATTGAGGAGCGCGTTGTGGCTCGTGTCAATGGAGGAAAATATAGATCCGGAGATACGCCGCAAGGAAGTTACGATGACCTCAGAGATCGACCTCGTATATAATCTCCACCTGCTCGTACATGCCGTCGTCTAGATCGCCTCCTGCCGGCGAGTCGTCGCCAGCTCCATCCGTCGCATCCCACACGCCACAAAACCCCGAGAACATCAAGGTCATCCGCACGTGGTGGCCGCCCTCGACGAACTACGTCAACACCGCATCGCCGACTACTTTCATGTTTATGGACCGATCAAGTATGTTGTCCTCCACCGCCTTCATAGGAAGCTAGTTCCTCCGTGTCATTGCTTTGATGGACTTAGGATTAGCACATATTTTCAAATAATATGAACTCGACAAGATGTGCTCTAACCAGATGATGTAGGTGAACTAAATCTTTTGTTCTTTGATAGCATGGTCCAATAAGACGTTGTTTCTCAACAAGCATGATCCAATAATTATTTTGTCACATGATCCAATAATTTTTTTTTTTCACATGATCCAATTATATTTTTGTGCACATACAACATTAAAGAGTAATGCATTAGATTGTGATGAACCTCAAAGAAATTGATGAGATGCTACTAAATTCAGGGGCAGATCCATGTGGGGGCATGGGTGTACAGATGTACACCCAATTATTTTGGCAACATTTTTCATTAATATATGATGTATACTACGTACATGTATTGAATGTGGTGTAGTTTGTACAATAAACACATGTTAATTCGTATAAAACTGGCCTCAAAGCCTCGGTCCAACAACCATAAGTTTTGACAGTCTATCCACACGACCCAAGTGGCTGCATGTAAAGGATCCCTACTTGAAATATGATTTTTGTTACATTTTCTGCTCAAGATTTTTTCTATAAGTAAGGATAATGACACCATGCCTTGTTTTTGGCCATGAGATATTGTATGATTGTTTAGTAAATAATCTTCATTTTTGTTATTTCTGTACGATACTGTCATTATGAAGGGAAAAAAGTTCTTAGTAGCTACATGAACATTTTAGATAATGTACATGGAAAAAAAATTGAACACCCAAGTCTAAAATCCTAGTTCCACAAAATTTCTAAATTCAGTTACCAATTGTAGTTTTTGTTTAAAAGCCTCATATCAACACACTTCGTTGCATGTTGCAGTATGCATGATTCTTCTAGTGTTACTTTTGCATTAGTATTAGCTACTGTCAGAATGTTTTATATATTTTTTCAACATGATGGACGAGCTCAATGGAGAAATTGTGTGCGCCGTTGAAAAATGATGCAGGCTTGCTGCCGCTCCATCGAGCGGCCAACGCGCTAAAGTCACCGAAAAAACATTGTGTACGATGCTTCAGATACCATCGCTTAAGATGCGTACACTATTGATAAGGTACATGGTTGAGAATTTTGTGGCCAGCAGGGCCAGATTCGTTATACAAGAGCAGGTTGGGGAGGTGTCTTTCGGTGCCGTGGACGTCGAGTGCATCTTCAACTTGGATAACCAAGGACTGTCCGCTTCAGACATTCTCATTGAAGAAGGTGAGGATATTGAGGACCGAGTGCCGCCACAATTTCTCAGTAAGACAACAAGTAACATAGTCATTGATGATCTCATTGCGGACATCATTAAAAATAAATCCACCAATGACGATTTCCTTCGGAAAGTAGTCCTTGCCCTACTAGGAACAGTTCTTGCTCCCATGTCGAGCAAGATTGTCCCAAAACAGTATTACGCGTTGGTCGATGATGTGAAACATATTTCCAAGATCAACTGGAATGCATTCACCCTTCGTGTTCTCCTTGATTGCCTTCGCATTGTCAAGAAAGGCAAACACCTCTGCCAATGGCAGAAAGGCAATTTAGCTCTCCTTCAGGTACACATATGAGACCTGTTGCATATTGTCAATTACTATATCATTGCAACTTTATGTGATGTATTGTACTAAATCTAAATATCTAATTTTTTTGCAGTACTTGTACTGGGAGAAGGTGCAACATCTGTAAGGTGATTGCGCTTTCAATCCCAACTTGTGCATACAACCTCTGATGAGGAGCTAGACCGAAGGTGCAGCCACAAGGAGAGATCGGTTTGACTATGACAATGGACGCGGCCGTGGTAACGTCAAGGTCAGTCATTGTGTTGTGTCTTTTTAAAATGTTTTGCAACTAGATAATATTTATTTTTAATTCATCACATGTACTTCAATATCGCATGCAGATTGAAGATAATATTGCACAAGAATATAGGGCGCAGGAGCCAAATATCCCAGATAATACGAGGCCGGAGAAACCAAAAAGCAAGCCCGCCAATGGAAATGCAAAGAAGTTGAAGACAACCCCAATCTCGGATGATATGATGGAGATTCTAATGAAGCGGTGCATGGACTTCATACACAACCTGATGAGGCAAATCCCTGATCATGTTGTTGAGGTGTCACACCCTAACTTTATAGTTTACAGTATGTTTGCTGTTTTAAAACCATGCAAGAATTTCTAACTTTATTTTTCTATTGCAAAGATTATTGGAGAAGTTGAACAGAGCAGATGTCATGTACAAGCCGGCTGCTGCTGTGCCATCCACGGATAATGATGTGGATGAAGAACTGGATCTGTTCGAGAATGGTCCATATGAAAAGAAGGAATTCGTGTACAAGGAAGACATAGACTCTTACGGAGAGCCGGTCATTGACATGACGCAGCCTGATGAAGTGGTTCCCAACCATAAAACCGTAGTTGAGGTATTATGTATTCATATTTTTGTCTATAATTTTA
This sequence comes from Triticum monococcum, assembly GCA_034509565.1. Lineage (NCBI taxonomy): Eukaryota > Viridiplantae > Streptophyta > Magnoliopsida > Poales > Poaceae > Triticum > Triticum monococcum. The sequence continues at coordinate 22,952,902 of CM067847.1, forward strand.
TCATTTAATTTTTTACGTGCTGATATGTTCACACGATTTTATTTGCCAAACAAAAAACTCCACCGAAGATGAATGACCACAAGGGTGCTTCACCTATCAAGCATAATGATGAATGTGGGGCTACACCAAAAAATCCTTGGATCATTGGTAATTCTACTCAAGCACGTTCATCGGACATAGACATTTGTCCATCTTCTGTCAGCAAGTTCATGGCTAAGGCGAATGGAAAAAAGGGTGCAACAATCGATAAGGATGAGGAAGTTATGTCCGGGAAGCAGAAGCGGACCGTTCCCAAGAAATTTGAATTCCCCTATGCCCTAGACAAGCCCAACAGACGTACCAACCGCGGTCAGAGACCCTGTGGTAATACTACCGCTAGTAGAGGTATCATAACTAACTTTCTTAGTTTGTTATTTACGACGAATGCATATAATCACCATTGTTGATGTTCATATTATTTCATGCAGCTTTGTTTTCTGACAATGAAGTTCTGGAGGTTGGGGCAGACGAGTTGACACTGGAAATAATTGATGCAGTCGTTTCATTTGTCGAGTTAGCTTGTCGGACCGACGAGAATAAGGAGAAAAAATTTACTACAGTGAAGGACGTGGCATATCTCTGACTTCGGAAAGGATTCTACCTGTACTAAAACATAGATGGTTGTCGGACGATGTAAGTACTACTTGCATGTCCTGTTATTATATTGCTCAATAATATATGTCTCTACTTTCAACATGTAATGCCCTGATATTCTATAATGGTTATTGATGCTTACATGGGACATGTGGAGCTGCGCGTTGGTCATGATCGTTACCTCTGTCCAGCGTGGAGATCCAAATTCCTTGTATATCGTGCTATCGCACGAGACAATCCATCATCGTCGAGCTGCGACATGGATAGTGCTCTGTCCAAGTCTGGAGCAGTTAATAGAGTCAGGAAAGAGTATATTGTGCATGATAAGGTATGTTATGTTTGTAAGTTTCCTCTAAAGGACATTTCATCAAGTATTTCATTTGATCCATAATGTTTTGTTGCACTATAGATGTATATCGCGTTGAATATCGACAATACCCACTGGATGACCGTGGTAATGCACATGGTCAAGCAAGAATTCCAAGTTCTCGATTCCCTCTATCCTCTGGAGCTGACTTTGAAGACTGTTAAAGCACTGGTAATGTATCCAACATTTGTAGCATTAGTCTTACATATTGCTTTATGCTTCTTCGTTAACACTATCCTCTATATAGCGATTGGCTATAGCACACGATATGCGCGAGGAAAATGTTATTACACCAGGGAATATCCGGACGTAAGTAAATGGCCTATCAATGATTATGACATGCCCCAGCAAGAGGATGGGTGAGTTAATAGTACATCATATTCAAACAACGACACACATGTTCATATTGCCCACCGCTAATGTTTGCATATATACCAGGAACTCTTGTGGCCTTTTTGTCACATAATGTCTAGAACAGTGGGATGGGGACCAAATGACCGGCGATTTTACCCAGGTATGATGTTATTTATGTTTGTAGACTAGCTAGCATGGTCGTGTAGCAACTACTGTTGATGTAACCTTTATGTCAGATTTTGCAGGCCAGAGTTGACGCTAAGAGAAGACGTTTCGTCGCCGAGTTGATTATGTCACCTTCGAACACGATGGAGTGTGTGAAGAACAAAATTTGCAAAATCGCAATTAAAGGCGCGCATGAAGACTCCATACATCATGCAAGGTTGACGTTTTATGTGGTTTGGATTTAGTCAGGAAGAAGGTTTCGACGACATGAATATCTTAGGGTTTCTATCATTTTTATGTAATAAATAGGGCATCTCGAATATTGCGACTTATCGATGCTTACAAATACACGTGTATGTGTCTATCAGACAATTCGGTCGTACAATTTGCAGTACACATACATGTGTATGTGTCTGTCAGACAATTTGCTTCATTTATCAATTGTTCTTGGTTAATATTTTTCTCGTTCTTCAACTTTTTATAATTCTATTTCACAATAATATGATCCACATTATATTTTTTAATTGCTCTTGCTTAATATTTTTCTCGTTCTCCAACTTTTTATAATTTTATTTTTCACAATAATATTATTCACATTCCATTTTTGACTTCAAGTGCTTTCCTAAGTTTCATATTAAAAATTTCACATTCTCTACTATTTTTAAAACTGAATGAAGCTTAGCCTTGTGCCTTAACTATCTAATCATCATATTGCATAATCTCCTGGTAATCCCCCCTCATCACATGATTAAGAAAATTTGTCTTGTCAGCTAAGAAAATATATCGAGCCAAAACGTAATAGTATTACACAAATGGAAATAGAGCACTCGTTGGCTCTATCGTGTGTTATCTGGCTAGATTAATGTTTCTATTTTGTTTGACAAACCCCTCGATTTTGTTTATTTTATGTATAAATAAGTTTTTGTGTACTCATCATAATGCCAGGCACGGCCCATCTAACCACGTGAGGTGCCCGGCAGGTGGCCTATCGTGCCGGCAGGGCTACACTGGCCCATTTGGCGAGGTTGACATCGATCTTTCCCCGTTTCTCGTTTCCCTTTCCAAATCCCTAGCCCTCTCTTTCCCTTTGCCCCTCCAAATCTTGACGGCGAAAGCATGACAGGAAGGTGGGCGGCGGGCGGCGGCGGCGAGAAGAGCGGTGGCGCCCACAAGTTTGGCGGAACCCTGGGTCCTGGAAGCAGGGGGCAGATTCAGTGGCACAGGAGGCAGCGGCCGCGGATCCAGTGGAGCAGGGGACGGGGGTTTCCTGGGCGGCGGCGGGCCGGGAGAACTGATGTCTAGGGTCTCTTCAGTGTTACACTTTGGTGGCAATAAGGTAAATTATTTAGCGTTGTTCTTTACATCCCGACATTTTCGCCCACAATTCATGACCATTGGCCCTGAGAAGCTCCATCTATGTGATCATCAGGAAACTCCTGGTGACCGTCTCTGCATAGATGCAGAGAATTTTGGCAGCGCATTCTTGGGATGTGGTTTTGAGGTTAGTGTATTGTGCATGATCTTAAAAGTAGTGCTCCTATTGTGGTCAAGATGCAAAAATTTTAGTGTTTACCGCTTGCAGTGACAAGTTCAGTTATAAATTGACTTAAATTGCTCTTGATTTATTTAGGATGCTATCACTTCTGATTATGTTGAATGGGTTGATGGGAGTGGGATAGCAAAGCAATGTCAGTCATTAAGTATCTTGCCATGAAGAACAAGAAACCAGAGACTAAGATTACAGAATATGAAGCAGAATTAAAAGGAATGAGAAAGAAAAGAGGGTAATGGTTAAGATGCAGAAGGAAATATTGCTCTATAGGGATAGGATTTAGGATTTGGAGGTCTGCTGTATCTTGGCATGTTTGCCATTATGATTGTTGTCATAGTTAGCAAGTAGATTGATCATAAAGTTATTGACATCATTATTATTGACATGATGAAATATTTGTTATTCAGTTTATGGGCACATTGTAACGGAGATTGCAGCAGAAATAACGTGGGGCCATCATGATGGCATGTTCTATATTTGGCAGACAATGCACATTTGGTATGTTCTATATTTGGTAAGTGATGCACATGGGAACATCACCTAGAAGCACTACTGATTTGTGCAATAGCACATTTCATTGTCTTGTTGCAACATAGGAGCAACATCTAGCAGCACATACACCTTTGATGCACCACTGAAGCAAAGCAACAGTACATGTTCAATATTCTGAAATTTAACCGAACTTGACACATAGGGTGAACACTAGATATTCAGTTCTGCAGTCACAAAGAACCCGACCAAACCGTACCGGTTGCATAACTTATATGCTCACATATACCAGCATACCTAACCAACGTCGAACCCAAAATATTGTTAACTTATATGCTGAAACATATAACAACATACCTAACTAAAGATAACTCCAGCAGCTTCCTCCTCCTTCAGCAACTGTGCCCATCTTCACTTCTTTAGAAATTTGAGGCGCACCACACGTGGAGAAGTCTTCTTCTTGACCCCCGTCCTCTTCGATAGCTGCGTCACCTCCTCTTCTTCCACCTTCACTATATCAGGGAGTAGGGGAAGGAGCTCGACGTCGATGGGCATTGTCTTGCAACCCTCCATGGCGACTGGCGCTACCATCTGCATGGCGCCCTACTCGCCCTCTTCACCGTCATCAGGGATGAATAGTACCTCGTCCACGTCGTCCTCCACGATGTTAGAGCCCAACGGCTGGTAGTCTGGGCTGTCCTGGTAGTCTGGGCATGTGGCGGACCTGGTAGTCTGGGCTGACGGGCGCTCGGAGAGCGAACTCAACGTCGATGCGCTCCGCCCTTGATGCGACGCGTGCTAGATCTGCCCGCTGCAGCATGGTGGTGGAGTGGTACATCCACCACATTGCGTGCTGAACAAGGGAGTCGCTCAACGTGGCCTCTCGCATTGCCTAGACAAGGAGGAGAGCCGGCGGGACGTCACGGCCGTAGGGGAAGGCGCGCTTCTTCTTGACGCCGGTGAGGACTTTGACGAGGCCACGCGCTTGGTTGACCAACATCTTTGTGCTGGGGAACCAGCTGCACACCTCCATCAACTGCGCATGCCACGCCTGGTCATCTCCGGCGAGCTCCATCATAGTCTGCTGCCAGCCGAGGCTTCTCTCCATGGAGGCGGCTGCATTGGTCGCCGGCGAGGGTTTCTCGATCTACTGTAGGTGGGGATAAGAGGGGAGTTCGAACCGCGCGTGTGGGAGGTGGGTGAGTGCGTGGTGAGCGCGTGGGAGGTGGGTAGAGTTACTTATTTAATGGCAGTTAGGACATGGGGAGGGGGAATGTACAATATTCTTTCTACCTCTTGCCCCAGTCATAACACAGTGGCAATGCAATCTACGATTCCCAACCATGGAAAACTAATTTATTTAGGTCGAATTTTGTTGCTTACTTAGAGATGTAAAAGGTTGACACTCCCACTAAACAAAGTGCCGATGGAGTTGCTACAATATATAGGAGCCAAACACGCGAAACGTTGAACTAAATTTGATGCCATAATGTGAAGGATATACTCTCTAGTTCACTCGCTTCAACCGTAAATAATTGAAGCAAGTTTTCTACTCTTCTTCCTTCTCCACATTTCTGCACATGATAAAAGACAAGATAAGTTACTGAATGATAAAAAAAATAATCCACAATGCATACAAACACTTACTTTTTATTTAGTTTGCATTTCTTGCTATGTCTAGTGTGTTCTAGCAATTTGCAAGCGCCGCACCGGGTTTTCAACTCATCAAAAGAGAGTGGTCTACCATTTCTCGAGACAGGGCGGTTCTCATCTACCTTTGTTGCACCTTTGCTTGACACTTTCATAGGATCTTTAACTGCAACCATGTTGCCTTCACCATCGTCTACATATTCAACTGCACACTTACTGAGGTCATACGTTTTCTTGCTCAAAATTTTCCTATAGCAGATAATACTCATGACTCCTGGCTATCACAGCCATCAAACTCTCCTATAACTGATCCCACAAAGTTGGGTGTTTGCATGCCGCATGCATAGCTTCTGACGCTAACACACTGACATGGCTATATTTCATTCTTTCCCCTGCCCTAGTCCAACCAAATCCCAATAGATCGCTTGTGGGCCTCGCGGGTAGTCCCAACCTTGCTTCTTTCATGAAGCGAACAATAACTAAACACTTTGGTATTTCAGATATGTTCAAGTACTTCACTACATGGAATATGTGCTTGCAAGGTAGACCCTTTTGAATCATTCTTCTGCAGGTACACCTTATAGTTTCTGCAGAATATACTTGTGTATACTCCACCCAAAAACGGCTCTTCCGGTTATTCTTCCAGGCCACGATGTACTGCTGTGATCTGCTCCCAGCTTAATTTCTACAATCTCCATGCTGCCCATTTTTCTAAGATCATCTTGCAACATATAGAAGTTTGCTGGAGTGAAGACGTGAGAAGTAGCTATCTCAAGTTCCCTCAAGCTAGTAACTAGCACCGGTAAACTCTGTGAGGCCGTGAAGTCATCTCGCGCCTCGTTCTCATGGATACGTACAACGGCATTCTCATAGTGCAAAATCATATCCACCAGGGTCATTTCACCGTCTAGGTGGAGGTGAAGGCATGAGTTCAGACTTTCACTCCTCTGGTTGCTTTTCATGCCATGCCAAAACCCCCGTGTCACATAAGCTGCGGTCCACAGTTTCCTCTTCTTATACATCCGTCTCAACCATGTTACTGTTTTTTTCTGACTGCCACCTTTTGGAAAATGCGTGCCATCTCTCCTCAAACATGGTCGTCGATGTGCTGTAGTATAGAAGAGTTCGGAACTCCTTCAAGGACTTGTGACTGAGGTGAATATTCATATTTTTTTTTCTATATGCCACATACATATACGATGCCACACATGTGGCAAGACTTCGCGAATTGCCTTGATCATCACAGTGTCGGCGTCCGTGATTACACTCTTCGGTTAATTGTAAGAAGAACGTGTACCTGGGTCATCGTCGATTTCTTCCCCGAAATCATAACGTAAGAAAGAAAGGCAAGCATTTCAACGGGAAGGCAAATCACCGGCCGAAGCCTGCGGAACGTACTGGTGCTGAGATATTTGATATGGTCAAGGATTTGAAAGTCATCTTTGGAAAGGGTCCTGCCGGACAATCAGTTCCGCGGGGAGTTGACGGGCACGCACCCATGTGGAAGAAGAAATCTATATTTTGGGAGCTAGAATATTGGAAAGTCCTAGATGTCCGCTCTGCAATCGACGTGATGCATGTTACGAAGAATATTTGCGTGAACCTGCTAAGCTTCTTGGGCGTGTATGGGAAGACAAATGATACAAAGGAAGCACGGCAGGACCAGCAACTTTTGAAAGACCCAGATGACCGGCATCCGGAATGGTTTCAAGGTCGTGCCAGCTACGCTCTTACCAAAGAAGAGAAGGTCATTTTTTTGAATGCCTAAGCAGTATGAAGGTCCCGTCTGGCTTCTTGTCGAATATAAAGGGAATAATAAACATGCCAGAGAAAAAGTTCCAAAACCTGAAGTCTCACGACTGCCACGTGATTATGACGCAATTGCTTCCGATTGCTTTGGGGGGGCTCCTACCGGAAAATGTTCGAGTAGCCATTGTGAAGCTATGTGCATTCCTCAATGCAATCTCTCAGAAGGTAATCAATCCAGAAGATCTACCACGGTTACAGAACGATGTGGTCCAATGCCTTGTCAGTTTCGAGTTGGTGTTCCCACCATCCTTCTTCAATATTATGACGCACCTCCTGGTCCACCTAGTCGAAGAGATTTCCATTCTCGGTCCTGTATTTCTACACAATATGTTCCCCTTTGAGAGGTTCATGGGAGTATTAAAGAAATATGTTCGTAACCGTGCTAGGCCAGAAGGAAGCATCTCCAAGGGCCATCAAAATGAGGAGGTAATTGAGTTCTGTATTGACTATGTTCCTGACCTTAAGCCGATTGGTATTCCTCAATCGCGGCACGAGGGGAGACTAAGTGGAAAAGGCAAGATCGGAAGGGATACCACGATATGTATGGACGGTCATTCTATGACTGAAGCACACCACACAGTTCTGCAAAATTCCAGCTTGGTGGCTCCGTACTTCGAGCAATACAAGAATATTTTACGCTCGGACAACCCGGGGAAGCCTGAATCCTGGATTAGAAAGGCCCACATGGAGACTTTCGGCAGTTGGTTTCGAAAACATTTAATGAATGACAATGATGTTGGAGATCAGCTATACATGTTGGCCAAGAAACCATCTTCGACTATAACGACTTTCCAAGGGTACAAGATAAATGGGAATACATTTTACACCATCGCCCAAGATAAAAAGAGCACCAACCAAAACAGTGGTGTCCGCTTTGATGCAGCAACCGAGAATGGGCAAAAGGTCACATATTATGGTTACATAGAGGAGATATGGGAACTTGACTATGGACCCTCCTTTAAGGTCCCTTTGTTCCGGTGCAAATGGTTCAAGCTAACAGGAGGTGGGGTAAAGGTGGACGAGCAATACGGAATGACAATGGTGGATTTCAACAATCTTGGTTACCTTGACGAACCATTCGTCCTTGCCAAAGATGTCGCTCAGGTTTTTTATTTGAAGGACATGAGTAGCAAACCGAGGAAACGGGAAGATAAGAAAACGATCAGTACATCATGCGATGATCCAAAGCGCCACATTGTTCTTTCAGGGAAAAGAAACATCGTGGGAGTGGAGGACAAGACACACATGTCAGAAGATTATAATATGTTTGGTGAAATTCCGCCCTTCAAAGTGAACACTGACCCAAGCATTAAGTTAAATGATGAGGATGCTCCATGGATACGGCACAATCGTAAGCAAGCAGGGACGTACAAGGGAAGAATTGATGTGTAATAATTTATTGTACCAAACTTTGTATTTGGTTGAACCTTCAAGGGATTTTAAAATGAATTAGTTTTATTTTTCTGATTTTTTTGATATATAATTGTATTTTTAAGATTTTAAAATGAATTAGAAACAAAATAATTTAAAATGAATTAGAAAAAACAAAAAAAAGGAGGAAGAAGAAAAGAAAGAAGAAAAAAAGGAAGAAGAAAAAACAAGAAAGAAAAAGGAAGAAGAAAAAAAATGAAAACCAAATAAAAACCAAATGAAAACCAAAAGAAAGAAGAAAGAAAAAGGAAGAAGAAAAAAAGAAGAAGAAAGGAAGAAGAAGAAAGAAAGTAAAAAGAAAAAGGAAAGAAGAAGAAAGAAAGAATAGAAAGGAAGAAGAAGAAAGGAAGAAGAAGAAAGAAAGAAGAAGAAAGAAAGAAGAAGAAGAAAGAAAGAAAAAAGAAAAAGGAAGAAGAAGAAAGAAAGAAGAAAGGAAGAAGAAGAAAGGAAGAAGAAGAAAGAAAGAAGAAGAAAGGAAAAAGGAAGAAGAAAATACTCAAGAAAAACAAAAGAAAACAAAAAAACAGAAGAAAAACAAAGGAAGAAGAAAAAAACAAAAGAAAACAAAAAAACAAACAGAAGAAAAAAACAAAAAAAAGGAGGAAGAAGAAAAGAAAGAAGAAAAAAAGGAAGAAGAAAAAACAAGAAAGAAAAAGGAAGAAGAAAAAAATGAAAACCAAATAAAAACCAAATGAAAACCAAAAGAAAGAAGAAAGAAAAAGGAAGAAGAAAAAAAGAAGAAGAAAGGAAGAAGAAAGGAAGAAGAAGAAAGAAAGTAAAAAAGAAAAAGGAAAGAAGAAGAAAGAAAGAATAGAAAGGAAGAAGAAGAAAGGAAGAAGAAGAAAGAAAGAAGAAGAAAGAAAGAAGAAGAAAGAAAGAAAAAAGAAAAAGGAAGAAGAAGAAAGAAAGAAGAAAGGAAGAAGAAGAAAGGAAGAAGAAGAAAGAAAGAAGAAGAAAGGAAGAAGAAAAAGAAGAAAAACAAGAAAAAGGAAAAAAACAAACAGAAGAAAAAACAGAAGAAAAAAGGAAGAAAAAAACAGAAGAAAAACAAGAATTTAAAATGAATTAGTTTTATTTTCTGATTTTTTCGATATATAATTGTATTTTTAAGATTTTAAAATGAATTAGAAACAAAATAATATAAACTTTAATAAAATAAAATAATTATCATAAAGTAAAATAGATAAGTAATTATCATAAAGTAAAAATAAATAAGTAATTAGAAACAAAATAAAATAAAATAAATAAGTTTTTTGTTGTAAGTAGAAACAAAACAAAATAAATAAAGCAAAAATGAAAACAAAAAAAGGCAAAAAATAAAGAATATGCCACCTACTGGGCCACCACGGCCTGAATACGACTAGAAACCCATTAATGGGCCAGGCTTCAGGCCCGCAGAAGGCCCAGTAGGCCCACAGGCACATAGTAACAGAATAGGCCCGTAAGCCTGCATTCGAGAGGAGCTCGAAGTGGTGAGCGCAGCCGCGCTTATAAACCACTGTCGAAGCCTCTCGGCTAGCGAGGTGGGACTAAACATCCCACCGCACCGCGCCAGTTCAGCACAGACCCTTTAGTCCCGGCTGGGGAGGCGGACCGCGACTAAAGGGTACCCTTTAGTCGCGGTTGTTGTCCCCAACCGCGACTAAAGGGTCTTTCTGCGCGGGAAAGGAAGCGGCGCCAAAACCCTTTAGTCGCGGTTGGGGAGGGGGACCGCGACTAAAGGGTACCTTTAGTCGCGGTCCTCCTCCCCAACCGCGACTAAAGGTGCGTCTATATATACTGCACTTAGCCGATCTCCTCTGTCTCCCCAACGCCGATCGACGCCGACGCCGAAGCCCTGCCCCGACGCCGACGCCGACGCCGAAGCCCTGCCCCGACGCCGACGCCGAAGCCCTGCCCCGACGCCGACGCCGAAGCCCTGCGCCGCCGCCCCCGTCCCCAGTGAGCGCCGCCTCCGCCCGTGCCTGCCCTTGCTCGCCGCCCTTGCCCGCCGCCCTGCCGCCCGCCGCCCTCCGCCCTGCCGCCCGACGCCCTCCGCCCGCCGCCTGATGCCCTGCCGCCCTCCGCCCGCCGCCCTGCCTGCCGTCCTCCGCAGGAAGAAAGAAAGAATAGAAAGGAAGAAGAAGAAAGGAAGAAGAAGAAAGAAAGAAGAAGAAAGAAAGAAGAAAGAAAAAGGAAGAAGAAGAAAGAAAGAAGAAAGGAAGAAGAAGAAAGAAAGAAGAAGAAAGGAAGAAGAAGAAAGAAAGAAGAAGAAAGGAAAAAGGAAGAAGAAAAAACTCAAGAAAAACAAAAGAAAACAAAAAAACAGAAGAAAAACAAAGGAAGAAGAAAAAAACAAAAGAAAACAAAAAAACAAACAGAAGAAAAAAACAAAAAAAAAGGAGGAAGAAGAAAAGAAAGAAGAAAAAAAGGAAGAAGAAAAAAAAGAAAGAAAAAGGAAGAAGAAAAAAATGAAAACCAAATGAAAACCAAAAGAAAGAAGAAAGAAAAAGGAAGAAGAAAAAAAGAAGAAGAAAGGAAGAAGAAAGGAAGAAGAAGAAAGAAAGTAAAAAGAAAAAGGAAAGAAGAAGAAAGAAAGAATAGAAAGGAAGAAGAAGAAAGGAAGAAGAAGAAAGAAAGACGAAGAAAGAAAGAAGAAGAAAAAAAGAAAAAAGAAAAAGGAAGAAGAAGAAAGAAAGAAGAAAGGAAGAAGAAGAAAGAAAGAAGAAGAAAGGAAAAAGGAAGAAGAAGAAAGGAAGAAGAAGAAAGAGGAAGAAGAAAGGAAGAAGAAGAAAAAAAGAATTTTTACTTAAAGAATCTTATTTTTTAATTCCTCCTCCTCTATGTCCCCTTAATCTTATTTTTTAATTCCTTTATACTTAAAGAATTTTTACTACATGCAGGAGTGACATATGGCGGACGACAGAACCAAGCCGCTTAGGGATCCGGAGGCTGAACGTTATTTAATGGACATCATCAACAACGAGATTCCTTATGTGCCGGGCTCAGAATATGAGCAACAAGAGGATGTAGTCTCTTCTTATATGAACCTTGACGGTGACGATGATCGAGAAGGTGAAGGAACGGACATTGTCGACGGAGGTCAACCGTCAACAACCGACGATCTCCAATTGCAAGAAGCAACCACCTCCGGCGAGGTATCTATATACATTGAGAGCCTCTCGTGATACAAACTTACTGAAATGTGAATACATATGTATTAACGCGCGCGACTCTCTTTCTTTTTTTAGCCCTCCGGATCGAGTACGACAAAGCAGCGTGGCAAATCCAAGGCGATGAAAACAGGAGAAACATATGCCATTGAGTCTGTCAGTGAAACCGGCAAGCCCCTACAGCAAACCTCAAAGTTTGTCAACCAATGCGGAGTCGTTGTTAGAGACAACGTCCCGATCACCGTCCAGGAATGGAAAGAGCCAAAGAAGGCACGTCTTGGTTTCAGTTTTGTCGACAAGAGAACGAAAAAGGATTGCTGGAGAAAGCTTATGGAACATTTCATTCTACCTCCGGAATACAACAAAGTCGATGAATTCGGTAACGAGGTTCCGGGTGGACGTCAGAGGAGGAGGCTAGTTAAAGAGTTCGCTCTTCAGAAGATGGCCGATGCATTCCGGAACTTCAAGAAAAATTTAACCCGTGACTATGTCAACAAGGGCAAGACTCCGGATTTCAATGGACAATATGAGAAACTGAAAGATGATTGGCCAAAATTTGTGAGGCAAAAGCAATCGGACCATTTCAAGGAAATATCGAAAAAATAAGGATAATGCGGCTAAGAAAAAGTACCATCATATTATGGGGCCAGGAGGATACCGCCTTGCGGACCCTAGGTGGCAGAAGATGGAGGAGGACCTGAGGGTGCGAGGAATCCCTCTAGGTACAGAGGGATGGGACCCAAGGGCCAAAAGCTGGTGGTACGGGCATGGGGGATCGCTAGACCCGGAGACAGGGGTGTGTGTTCACCGGCATCGACGCTTTGCTCCGACCCAAGCCCTTATTGACGCAATGACCCAAGCTCAAGCGGGCTTGATCAAGTTCAACAGAGAGAAAGACGCACTGACTTTAGCCCTCGGGAATGATGAACACGGAGGACGTGTACGAGGCAAAGGCAAAGTTTCGTGGAAAGTAGGGTTTTCCCAGGACAATGACCCGTACGGTTACAAAAGCCGTAAGAGAAAGACGGACCGGGATGCAGATCTTATGACGAAGTTTGCATCGGAACTCCATGAGTTGAAGCAGACCGTGCATGAACTATTGAAAGAAAAATCGGCTGCAGGGCCGCATGAAGATCATGAAGCGGATTGCGGAAGCCAGCAGCGGAGAAGCAGCGTGGCTTCCACGGATGCCCCGCCTGGTGCTAGTGCACCGATGATCGAGATTCGTGCACCGGAGCCTCACTACCCCGTGGATGATGTAAAGAAGATGAAAGGCTGTGATCTGCATTATCCCGTGGGGAACGTTTCCACGAAGGTAGCTAGCGGCAGTGCTTTACCCTGTAAACCTGGAGCACTCCACCACAACAACCCCATTCCATATGGCTATGCTTGTGTCACGGTGGAAGACATAGTCCAAGGGTTTGAGGACCTGGAGATTGACAAACCTACACCCGAAGGGGATAGCAGACTTGGAGATGTCAAGCGCCAGTTCATTCTATGGAAAAAGAAGTACATAGTGTTTCCAGACGAGGCGCCAAGGCTAGCAAGTCCACCCCCCTCCGATGGTGGTGGTGGTGGTGGCGGTGGTGGCGGTGGTGGTGGTCGTGGTGGTTCACCTACACCTCCTTCACGCCATTCGACGCCGTCCCCCGATCCACAACCTCCGGCGGGTACGACGCCCCCCAATCCTCCTTCGGCGGGTACGACGCCCCCCAATCCACCTCCGGCAAAGAAGCAGAAGCAGGCGGACAGCAAGGAAACCTGCTCCTGGACTATTAACCCGGACCCTTATGTACCTAAGACCACAAGGGTACCGGAGCCATCGCTGAAGCCTCTCCTCCCAAGGCCTGGGGAACTTAGTGAAGCTGACTTCACATTGGCCGCGTCTACTGATTATGAGAAATGGAAGGCGGATATGAAGGCGAAAAAAGTGCCTGAGCCCAAGCAAGTATTCACTGAGAAGCAAAAGAAGTGGGCTAAGGATTTTTTGACGACACCGTCCCAAGCCGAGCTGAATATGCCTGACGACTATGGACATGAACTTCGTAGGCAAGCAAAAATATTGAAGGAGGAAGAAAGTAAAAAAAGCGGGAAACAAGTTGACCAGCTCGGGATGCAGAAGAAACAATCGATCCCCCCGCTCATAGTGAAAGCCGGTCCGGAAGAGGACCCCGAGATCATAGCAGCTGCGGCAGCACTTGGATTGACTGTAGCGGCTGCCATGAAACAAGCGTTCGAGATGGGTTTGACTGTTCGTGCCTTCTTAGACCTTGAGGATGCGCCTGCAGGTGAGATAACATTACAATATGTGCGGAAGGGGCCTCTCGTCGAGCCTGAGAAGGAAAATAGTCTACCAACACAAATGCGAAATCTGCTACATTGGTACAAGCAATTCATAACATGGGCCGACAAAGAATATGTTTATGCGGATGTTACACATGAGCATCACATCAAACGGTACTCTGTAGAAGTTCATATGAGTGAATTATTCCAGCTGTTCAATCTGCGCGCCCTCGACAAATCTATGCTGAGTTGCTACGTTCTGTAAGTGATTTATTTCTACCTCATCTCGTTCTTCATTGCCTGCACTATATATATATTGTCCTAACTATATTGTTGCGTACGCTATTATGCAGATTGAAGATTTGGGAATGCAAAATAAGAAACATCCATGATGTTGGGTTCATTGACCCACATATCGTTAATGGACATGTGTTAGAACATCACCCCAAAGACATGGAGAAAGACCTGTACAAGTTTCTTAAAAAGCATCAACTCAAAAGTCATATTCTATTTCCTTACCATTTTGGGTGAGTGTTTCTCTCTTGTGCCCATTCTATTTTGTTTACTCCATGCATGGTATGTCTAATCGATGAGTTATGCATGACTGTGCATGTAACGTGTCCGCAGGTTCCACTGGATTCTGCTAAATATTGAACTTCACACCTCCACAGTTCTAATCATGGACTCTAAGGATTCGGATCCAAAGCGTTGGGCCGACATGAGAAAAATGCTGCAAAAGTAATTATTTTCAATCATTTGAGCTCTATATCGATCGGTCTCTTCATTTCCTAATATCAACTAACTAATAAATCCCTTATTCATTTAATTTTCTTTGCCCTGTAGGGTTTGGAGACGGTTCTCAGAAGAAACTGTCGGTGAATTCAAACATGAGCTAGATTTCAGAAAGTTAGTTAATGTGGATAAGCAGCCATCGGGGACCGATCTATGTGGATACTATGTTTGTGAGAACATCCGGAGACAAACCACTGAGCGGAAGGCATCAGCTAGCGTGCGGAACGCGACGGATAACTTGCGGAGGAGGCTTAGTCCAGAAGCTCGCTTCCGACCAATTCAAGAAGAATTAGCAGGATTTTTCATGAGGGAAGTCATCAATCCTAAAGGACAACACTATACCGAGGACGAAGAAATTTATATGCATACCCGAGGTTGAAACTTGTTCGAAGTTGTATATGGTCATCCATCCTAATTGTGTATGGAAACTTGTTCGAAGTTGTATATGGTCACCCGAGATTGAATATATATTATATATTCCTCTTGAATTCTTCTTGTTTGAAATTTCATATGCATGTATATAGAAGCGTAGAATATGTGTACTGAAACTTCATCAAAAATAAAATAAAACATAAAATAAAATATAAAACAAATAAAAGACTACAAATTAAAAAGAAACTAGGTTTAGGGGGGCTAAAACCCTAAACCTGCGGAGGAGGCCTTTAGTCCCGGTTGGCCACGAGAGCCGGGACTAAAGGTCCTCGGCCCCGATGGACCACGGGCGCCCATGTGGCGGGCCTTTGGTCCCGGTCAGCCACAAGAACCGGGACTAAAGACTTTTGTCGCGGTCTGTAAGAGCCGCGGCTAAAGGGGGGGTCTTTAGTCGCGCTTATTTAGTCCCGATTGCACAGCCGGGACTAAAGGCTGTTGCGAACCGGGACTAAAGGGCTTTTTTCTACCAGTGTAATTTCCTACATCAACAGGAGTCACTGGTGGAAAAAGGGCTTTTAGTCCCGGTTCGTAAGGGCCTTTAGTCCCGGTTCTAGAACCGGGACTAAAGTGTCGGTACTAATGCCCTGACCCTTTAGTCCCGGTTCAATCCAGAACAGGGACTAAAGGCCCTCCACGTGGCCGGTCCACCTTTAGTCCCGGTTGGTAACACCAACCGGTACTAAAGGAAATTTCCTGATTTTTTTTTAAATTTTTTTTTGAATTTTTTTATTTTCAAATTTCTGAATTATTTTAACCTCTAATCTCTAATCACCCCTCATCACTGCTCAATTTAATCTCTAATCACCCCTCATCATTCCAAATCATCTCACTTTCCGAACGGTCACCCATCCTCTCACTACTCCAGCCTGAGCACGCTTAACTTCCGGGTTCTATTCTCCCTCGTTTCCAAGTCTGCACATGTTGTTTTCCTGACAATAGTAAGATGTCAATCCTATTAACCCTCAGGAATTTAGCTTGAGCATGAAATCACATATTTCACTGTTTGAGTTTAAAACTATTGTTCTAAAAAACAATAATTTTTTAGTAACACTAATATTTTTGAATAAGTAGTTTGACCATTGTTTGACCACAGTTTGACCATAGTTTGACCAGATTTGACCAAAATTCAAAAAAGGTGAAATAATTATTTAATAACACTAATATTCTTGAATAATTATTTAGTAACACTGATACTTCTTGAATAAGTAGTTTGACCATAGTTTGACTAGATTTACTAAAAATTTAAAAAAACTGAAATTTGAGCATAACTTTTTTTCCTTTTGGAATTTGAGGATTCTAGAAATTTGCAAACAGGCCATAGGCCGTCTCCATCGGATGTAACTTTTCGAGTAGATGATTTTTCATATAAAAAACTTTTTCATCCGAGTTCGTATGCAAAAGTTATGCCCATTATACAAATTCCAGAGAGATTTTGTAAATAAAGTCGAAATTCATATTTGTAAATTTTCCCAACAACTAGACCACATATCACATGTGAAACTTATTTTCTTTTATTTTTTTGACATTTCCATCATTTTCTTTTATTTTTTTAAAACTGAAAAGGCGGTCCACCGGGGGGGGGGGTAGAGTTTGAAAATGGGACCTTTAGTACCGGTTCGTGGCACGAACCGGGACTAAAGGTCTCATCCCCATTAGTCCCGGTTAATGCCTCAAACCGGGACTAAAGGTCTAATCTTTAGTCCCGGTTTGTGGCACGAACCGGGACCAATGGTTGTGGGCCAGGAGCGAGGCCCATTGGTCCCGGTTCATCCCACCAACCGGGACCAAAAGGTCTAGATGAACCGGGACTAATGCCTTAGCCGCACGAACCGGGACCAATGCTCACATTAGTCCCGGTTCTAGACTGAACCGGGACTAATGGGCTAAGCCGGCCAGGACCATAGCCCTGTTTTCTACTAGTGAGTGAAGCAAGCACTGATATTATTGTCGGACAAAACGGACTTGGCCAATCTTGGAAGGGACAATTGCATTTTTGCCCCTAGTTGGTTCCTACCCACGGGTTTTGCCCTTACTTTTCGAGCTTGCTTAGTTTTGCCCTTACCTTTTGAAGGAAATATGCCCTAGAGGCAATAATAAAGTTATTATTTATTTCCTTAAATCATGATAAGTGTTTATTATTCATGCTAGAATTGTATTAACCGGAAACATAATACATGTGTGAATACATAGACTAAACAAAGTGTCACTAGTATGCCTCTACTAGACTAGCTCGTTAATCAAAGATGGTTATGTTTCCTAACCATGAACAAAGAGTTGTTATTTGATTAACGAGGTCACATCATTAGTTGAATGATCTGATTGACATGACCGATTCCATTAGCTTAGCACCCGATCGTATAGTATGTTGCTATTGCTTTCTTCATGACTTATACATGTTCCTATAACTATGAGATTATGCAACTCCCGTTTACCGGAGGAACACTTTGGGTACTACCAAACGTCACAACGTAACTGGGTGATTATAAAGGAGTACTAGAGGTGTCTCCAATGGTAGATGTTGGGTTGGCGTATTTCGAGATTAGGGTTTGTCACTCCGAGTGTCGGAGAGGTATCTCTGGGCCCTCTCGGTAATGCACATCACATAAGCCTTGCAAGCACTGCAACTAATATGTTAGTTGTTAGATGATGTATTCGGGCAAGTAACATACCAATGACAAAGGGAACAACGTATGTTGTTATGCGGTCTGACCGATAAAGATCTTCGTAGAATATGTAGGAGCCAATATGGGCATCCAGGTCCCGCTATTGGTTATTGACCGGAGACGTGTCTCGCTCATGTCTACATTGTTCTCGAACCGTAGGGTCCGCACGCTTAACGTTACGATGACAGTAATTATGAGTTTATGCATTTTGATGTACCGAAGTTAGTTCGGAGTCCCGGATGTGATCACGGACATGACGAGGAGTCTCGAAATGGTCGAGACATAAATATTGATATATTGGAAGCCTATATTTGGACATCAGAATTGTTCCAGGTGAAATCGGCATTTTACCGGAGTACCGGGGGGTTACCGGAACCCCCCGGGGGGTTATTGGGCCAACATGGGCCTTAAGGGAGAAGAGGAGAGGAGGCAAGAGGTGGCCGCGCGCCCCTCCCCTTCCTAGTCCGAATAGGACAATGCTGTGTACCAGACCTGTTATGCTTCAGTCACGGTGACCGCGATCACCACGGCGCGGGAACTCTGGGTGGCGCTGGCGAGCATGTTCTCGTCGCAGTCCCTCAGCCGCGTCAACAACATTCGCACGGCGCTGATCAATGCGCAGAAGGGCAACCAATCGGTGTCCTCCTTCTTCGCCGCCATGAGGGGGCTTGCTGATGAGCTCGCCGCGGCGGGAAAACCATTCCAAGTCGACGAGCTCATATCCTACATCATCCACGGGCTGGACCAAGACTATCAGCCCCTTGTCTCCGCCTTGGACGCCCGCGTCACTCCGGTAACCCTTGATGAGCTTTTCGCTATGCTTAGTAACTTTGATCAGCGCATGGCGCAGTTTCACGGCTCCGGCGGCGGCGGCTTCAAGTCCTCGGCCAACTCTGTCTCCAGAGGCCGTGGTGGCGGCTCTCGCTCTCGTTCCTCCTCTCGTGGCAAGGGAAGGTCCAGTGGCAGTGGTGGCGGCGGCTACTCCAACAACACTCCCGGTGGCGGACACTCTGGCAGCTCAAAAGGGCATCGCGGTGGTGGCTCCAACAGATCGCGTCCGGATCTCCCTCGCTGCCAAATTTGTGGCAAACCTGGTCACACAGCGAGGGACTGTTGGTACCGTTATGAAGATAATGATGGTGATTCCTCACAAGACGAAGAAAAAGTTGTTGCCGCTGCCGATGGCTCCTATGGGATCGACACAAACTGGTATGTCGATAGTGGTGCTACCAACCACATCACCAACGAGCTTGAGAAGGTCACCATCAAGGAAAAGTATCGTGGCAAGGATCAAATCCATACGGCCAGTGGTGAAGGTATGGGTATTCGTCACATTGGTCATTTAATTATTAATACCCCTAGTCGCAAAATACATCTCAAAAGAATTTTGCATGTTCCTAGTGCCCACAAAAATCTTCTGTCTGTTCATAGAATCGCCATTGACAATCATGTTTTTCTCGAGTTTCACCCTTATTTCTATTTGATCAAGGATCAGGCCACGAGGAAAGTACTTTATCGAGGTAGATGCGTTTGAGGGCTCTACCCGTTGATTCCGAAGTTCAGAAGATTCAATAAACAAGCTTGTGGTGCTATCAAGCTTTCGTCCACACGGTGGCACGATCGTCTAGGACATGCTTCTTTTTCTCTAGTTGAAAAGTTACTTAGGAAAAATAAGCTCCCGTTTGTTGGTGGGCGAAATATTAAAACTATTTGTGATTCATGTTAATGTGCTAAAAGTCATCAATTACCATATCCCATATCTAAGAGTGTCTCCACTAAGCCTTTGCAACTGATTTTCTCTGATGTGTGGGGCCCTACTCCCTCCTCTGTTGGTAGACACACCTACTATGTGAGTTTCATTAATGACTATAGCAAGTTCTCATGGATCTATCTTCTTAAAAAAAGGTCCGATGTGTTTCAAGTGTTTAAAAACTTCGAAGCACTTGTTGAAAGGAAGTTTGACAGCAAAATCCTAGCTGTCCAATCCGATTGGGGAGGGGAATATGAGAAACTCAATTCCTTCTTCCAAAACATAGGCATATCCCACCATGTGTCATGCCAACACGCTCACCAACAAAACGGGTCGGCCGAACGCAAGCATAGACACATAGTTGAGGTCGGTTTGGCTCTTCTAGCAGGGGCGTCCATGCCCCTCAAATTTTGGGACGAGGCGTTTCTTACAGCTGTCCATATCATCAACATGCTTCCTAGCCATGTCATCAATAGTGAAACACCTATGGAACGCCTCCTCCATGTCAAACCAGACTACACATCTCTCCATGTTTTTGGTTGTGCCTGTTGGCCAAATCTCCATCCGTACAATAGCCGCAAGCTTATGTATAGATCCAAACAATGTGCATTTCTTCGCTATAGTGCCCAGCACAAAGGTGTCAAGTGCCTTGACATCTCCACCGGACGGGTTTACATCTCAAGCGATGTCGTGTTCGATGAGACCAAATTTCCTTTCGCCAATCTACATCCTAATGCCGGAGCTCTCTTACGCAAGGAAATCCTGCTTTTACCACCTCACCTCCCTGGCTATGATCAAGGGGGCATTAATAATTGTGATGATCATATGACTAACCATAACCCTACTACTAATAGCCTTTATGAGTCTTGTGGTGATGTAGGAAGAATTCGTGAAGAAATCATCGAAAATAGCAAAGAAAATTTGGCAGCAGATCCATATTTTATGTGCCCTGAGCTGGGGAGCAAATCTCCCGTGGGATCTGCCCAGGAGCTGCCGTGCAGCAAATCCATCTTGGGATCGGTGCCCCACAGCGATCCTGCCGCGACAGCTCCGACAGCTGCCGGTGGGCACGCTGAGCCGCCCGCGTCAGCCACGCGGCAGAATCCGGATGGCCGCGACGACTCCCCTCGTCCACACCAATCCCCGTCCAGCAGATGGCAGGCTGGTGCCGGCCTAGGCCGTGCGTGGCCTGAGGCCCAACCAGTCGTCTACAAGCGGCGGGCAGCGACTCGCCGGGCTGAGGCGGGGACAGATCCGGACGAGGCCGGGCCCAAGCGATCACGAGGCAATGATGACGCGGCTCAGCCCAGATCCTCTGTGGCTGGTTTGCCGCTTGCGTCGCAGCGGACGACCGCAGAAGATCCCGACCAACCTGACGTCGCCGACACTACCGGTTCTGGAGCCGTGTCAGGATCCTCCTTGGGATCGGGGGGGGGGAGATCAGCCAGATCCAGGTGTGGGATCCTCTGCGCCGGGGCTCTCTGTAGCGGCTCCTGCTACTGCTCCACGCCGCACACGGCTACAGCAAGGCAAAATTAAACCTGTTGATTATAAACATATTACAAAACATGGGATGATTTGTTCAACAGGTGAACCAGGAGAACCTAACACTCTTGAAGAAGCACTTGGTGATGCTAATTGGAGAAAGGCAATGAATGATGAAATTGTGGCACCAAGGAAAAATAAAACATGGCACTTGGTCCCTTCAAGAAAAGGTAAAAATCTTATTGACTGTAAGTGGGTCTTTAGGATAAAAAGAAAAGCTGATGGAACCATTGATCGTTATAAAGCCAGACTCGTTGCAAAGGGGTTCAAACAAAGGTATGGTATTGACTATGAGGACACATTTAGTCCAGTTGTTAAAGCTGCTACCATACGCCTTGTCTTGTCCATTGCTGTGTCTAGGGGATGGAGTTTACGAGAGCTATACGTTCAGAACGCGTTCCTCCATTGTGTTCTGAAAGAAGAGGTTTACATGAAACAACCTCCTGGGTTTGTAAATGCACAGGCACCACTTCATGTGTGCAAACTTGACAAGGCGTTGTATGGACTGAAACAGGCCCCAAGAGCATGGTATTCTCGCCTCAGTAAAAAGATGCAAACACTTGGTTTTGTTCCTTCAAAGTCACACTTCATTATTTATCTATAACAAGTCAAGAATATCCATATTTGTCCTTATTTATGTTGATGATATAATTGTAACAAGTTCATCTGATGAAGCAATAACAACACTGTTGAAGGATTTAAGTGCAGAGTTTGCTTTAAAGGATCTAGGAGATCTACACTACTTTCTTGGTATTGAGGTCAAGCAACACAAGGATGGTCTACACCTCTCTCAAGAAAAGTATGCAATAGACTTGGTAAAAAAAGGCTGGTTTGCAAAATTGTAAGTCTGCACCCACTCCTTTGTCTAGCACAGAAAAATTGTCTCTTGTTGAAGGAGAGCCTCTGAATTCAGAAAATAGTACAAAATACAGGAGTCTGGTAGGTGCACTTCAATACTTAACATTGACTAGACCAGATATTTCTTTTGCTGTCAATAAAGTATGTCAGTTTCTTCATGCACCTACCACTGTTCACATGACTGCTGCAAAACGTATAGTAAGATATGTGAAAAATACGTTGAACATTGGTCTAAACTTCAGCAAGTCATCTTCTGCACTTGTCAATGCCTTTTCTGACTCAGACTAGGCCGGGTGTCTAGATGATAGACGCTCGACTGGTGGTTTTGCGGTATTCTTTGGACCAAATTTGATATCTTGGAGTGCAAGAAAGCAAGCCACAGTTTCAAGATCCAGTAGAGAGGCAGAATACAAAGCATTGGCTAATGCAACAGCAGAGATCATATGGGTGCAGTCAATTTTAAAGGAACTAGGTATAAAAAGCACTAGAGCTCCATGTTTGTGGTGTGATAATCTTGGTGCTACCTATTTGTCAGCAAATCCAGTCTTTCATGCTAGGACCAAGCATATTGAAATTGACTTTCACTTTGTTCGAGAAAGAGTTGCAAACAAGCTTCTGGATATTCGGTTTATTCATTCTCAAGACCAAGTTGCTGATGGCTTTACCAAAGCTCTGCCTACAAGAAGTTTTGAAGACTTCAAGTATAATCTCAACCTAATGAAGTTGTGATTAAGGGAGGCTGTCAAACATGATAATGTTGCGCATGCATTGCGTGTACAAGGAGGAGTTCACCACCGTTGGAAGTAGTTAGTTGGATAAGTATCTTGTAATCTTTATCTTCTTATCTCTAGCTTTTCTTCCTTCCCAAGATGTAATCTCCTAACCAACTTGTACGCGTATTTGGGCTCGCAACCCCTCTATTTAACACGCAACACGTCTGCCAGGATAGGCAAGACGTTTACCGCAATCGCACAAGTTCATCATTTTTTGTACCATACTACCCATTAAAAAATACTGGTGCCTGGCCACTGCTGGCACACAAAAGAGTGCAACACTCCTCCACACAGCTCAAGTTTAAGCAATCAACTCACGAGTACCTGAATCTCAAAAAACCTTCAATTTCATTTCCTACTAGTTTTGGAGCTAGGGTGTATGTCAAGGGCTCAATACCTTTTAGTCCACCCTCGCGCTTGCGGATCCATCTTGCCCGTGGACTATGAGGAAACTGAATCAGCGCCTACCCTTTCCGGGCATGGAGCCCTGTCTGGCGGTTGATTGCCGACTCTTACTCTGCAACAAAACAGAACAAAATTTATCCCTTTCCATTCTACCAGAAAAAATTAATAAGCAAGCTCTGGTACTTTTCCTGCATCTGAGTATAAACAAAATCCTGAAGGAATGACGGAGTCTAAGACAGGGCAAGACACATAGCATACTCATTTCAAAAATGGTTGGCTACATTTCCTCCACATTTATCAAACTATCCTTGATGTACTGAACCTCGGCACTTTGTCCATGCTGTTCCATTGCATCAGGGCACCACCACAATTTGTTGGATTTATCAACCGGAGAGCCGCCGCAAATCGGAGAGCTTCATCGCCGCCGCCGCCCACCCAGACTCTATTTCCCCCCTGGTCTCGATCCCCTTTTTTCCCAAAACAGAGGATGCAACTGGTGGACGGGGATGCATTTCAGTCAAGCACGGGCTGACTGGTGGGTCCAGCAGCGTACAGTACTAGACAGCTGCACATGGCGAGGGCTGGTCGAGGAACGGATGCGCGCTCACCCGCCCTTTTTTTAAGCATCAGTATTGAAAAGTGTATCGCCGGAAATCCTGAAATAAATTCAGGAATAATGTGAGCACCAGGATTTGAACCCTGGTGGGTTGGGGATACCACTGTCCACCTAACCAACTCAACCACAGGTTGATTCGCGCGCTCACCCGCCGTTAACGCGACTCCGAGCCATTGGCCGATGCTCTACGTACAGGACCCCACGTCTGTGTATTCGCTCTTATTATGTACTCGTATATCAAACTGGATAATGTGTGACCCAAATCCCACAGCACATACCCACGGCCCAGATTCCGGGATCATCTGGACCCGGGAGCCAAAACGCCTCTCCCGGTGAAGCCACGCTATAGCTGGGTAGTCAAGCGACTACACAGCAATTTAGCACATCGAAGACTACCACGTCTGTCTACTTCGTCGCTAAAAAAACAGGTTCTGAAAACTGACAAAGGAGGCCCATCTGTTATCTGTTTTTGCATGTGATTTGGCTGGCACATATAGCAAAGGAAACTACACACGGACGTCCTAATTATAACTTCCATAATTAGCCGATCCTCAAATCCCGTGATTACTCTTTCTACTCAAACATCTCTTCTTTTTCACCTTCCCATGTAATCCCTAATGGCCAACGGGGGCACACCGCCGGTAGGTTGGAGCACATCATGCACGGATGCACATGTTGGACACCAAGCGCTGACGCCGCCCGCCGCCCAGAATCACCACCGTAAGCACGGCCGCCTCCTCATCCAGTCTCCGACTCTCTGCAGTACTGTAATTCCGGCGATCAGCGAGTGCACCGGGATTCTAGGACAAGATCCTTTTTCTTCTATTTCTACGCTAAATCTTCTTCCTCTTCCAATCTTTTTTCTCTTATTAAGAAATTAAGATCTTATTTTTCATAGTAAAAGGTTTGCCTTTTCACTTGTTAGGTATTATATTTGGTAGTGAAATACTGAATGGATAAATTTGTCAAAGCATTGCAACCAGAAATATATGTAAAATGAAGTATGGTCTTTTCTGTTCCTGTTTTTTTGTCCATGAATTTTTCCATTTAAAAAGGTTGACAACACAAGGTTTGGATCCTGGCACTGCCACTGCCAGCAAAGCCAACAAAATAAAACTACTCATTTTTTTTGAACTATTAACAGTAGGAATACCTCCTGCTTCTTTAAATTAATAAAATAATTTGGGGGAGAGGGGTCTGTACATGTAATTTTACAAACCCACCTCACATTCTTTGGGTAGGTAGATAGGGGGGGTTAAGATAGAGAGTGTAACAAGGAAGAAAGAAAGGGTTTATGTTTTTCCTTCACCCTATAAGTGAGGAGAGCAAAATCTTTCCTAAACCAATAGAGCCAGGACTCCCTAGATGGAGAAATCCCACTAAAATGTTTCTTATTCCTCTCCTTCCAGATGCTCCACGCAGCCACCAGAAAAATTTCCATGAAGAGGGGCTGGGTCCAGGAATCCTTTGCCGAGGCGATTTTTTCTAGTCTGGATCCCTCTGGCTGCCAAGCAATGTGCAGGGTCGGCCAACAACTTGAGCTGAAAGAACAGTTGAAGAAGAGATACTCAATAGTTTCTTCAATGGGTAGGCCACATAAGATGCAGTCATGGTTATCTGCTATGTTGTACTGCCTACGTTTCAACATATTCCGTGTATTTAGCCTGTCAGACAACAATAGCCAGCCGAAGACCTCAATCTTCATCGTTGATTTAGACTTCCAGATCCACTTTGTAGCTTAAGTGAGCATGAACCACTAGTGCAGAACCGGGATTTAGCACCGGTTCGTAAGGGCCTTTAGTACCGGTTCAGCACGAACCTCCACTAAAGTGCCACCACGTGGCACGAGCCAGGGCTGGTTTGGTTTTATTTTTTATTTTTCCTTTAATTTTATGTTTTCAATTTAATTGATAGATTGTTTTTACATTATAATGAGTTATTAAATCATTAGGTGAAAGAAATGCAGACTAGTTTCAACCGGATCCTAGCTAAGTGATCAAGTATATGCCATATCCATATTACTTTAGTAATCACTAGTGCAGAACCGGGCAATAGCACCGGTTCGTAAGGCCCTTTAGTGCCGGTTAGGAAACCGGCACTAAAATTTCGGCACTAAAGCCCCCCCCCCTTAGTACCGGTTCAGCACGAACCGATGCTAAAGGGCAACCACGTGGCACGAGCCAGCTCCGGGGGCCAGGAGCCCTTTAGTACCGGTTGGTAACACCAACCGGTACTAAAATGTTTGGGGGGTTTTGGTTTTATGATTTCTTTTTCATTTAATTTTGTGTTTTCCATTTTAATTCTTTTTCGTTTGCTGGTATTTTACGGTACTACACATTGTACACGTTATGCATATATATAAATATATATATATATATATATATAGAATTTCTAGTAGAACCAATCATATATATATCATCAATCATGTCTCACAAACCACCATATTAATTCACACGTACACACATGTATAGCTATATACAATTTCTCCTACATATGCATGTTGCCTTCGGAGCCAGTGGTATTAGCCTGATTGGTGCCTTCGGAGCACGATGACAATTGGAAGTGGTTCATGTCTTTTTTGATGGGGGCGGTAGCGGGTAATAGTATTCTCCCTTCGGATTTATGACCTGGTCGAGCAAAAATCCTGCTATTTCCTCCTGAAGTGCTTCTACGCGCTCCGTTGGTAGGAGCTTGTCCCGCACCTCTTTGAACTGTTAAGAAGGAGATCAATATGCATGTGTATTAGTTGTGTGACTAGATATCGATAATGGTATAAAAATTGTGAATATTGTTCTGACAAACGTACCCATTCCTGTCTTTGAGATCTGCTCCTTTCGGACGCCATCATGCAAATGTTCTCGCAAACGCAGTATGCACACAGATCAATCCCCTACGCCTGCTGAAGGGCCTTTACGAGAATGGAATTTGATCAGATAATAATTAATCAAGCATGATATTTAAAGAGATGGCAGCTAGCTAGCTAGTACTACTTAATTACTTACCTTGGGTCGAAACCATTTCAGCTTTTGTTTCCATTCGCCTGGAGTGACGCCGATGAACCTTGCCCAAGCCCTGCCCGCCGACAAAGAAAATGAATAAATGGGTTATTAAATAGTTCATATCATGAAATGACGAACTAAATAGGCCGAGATATATAGTTAATAATGATTGAAATTACCTGTTGACTATCCCAAACAAGATGTTATAGTCACTATTTGCTTTGAGTAACGAGTCCAGTATTTCAACTCTTCCGGCGTCAACTTTAATGATACACAAGATCTAGTGAAATCTGCATGCACGCACGTTTGCATGTCTTAATTAAGCGGGCATATGTAAGCAAAAACACGTAGCTAGCTAGTAGGCAAAAACAGAGAATTTATAGTACAAGAAAGTGTGACTCACTCGAAGTTGTAAGGAAGTAGTATATCTTCATTGTATTTGAGGCGCTTGAAGAACTCTAGCATGCTGTCCTCTACCTCTTTTTCATAATATGCATCTAATTTCCATGTGTATTCATTAACGGTGTTTGGGTCAATGAACCCAATGCCATAGCGTCCACCTTTTCTCATTTCATACAGCTTCATCCTGCATAGTACCACGGAAAAGAATATAGTGAGGATAATTACACGTAATGATTGATCAAAAGGATCACTACAGCTAGCTTGAGACTTAAATTACAGAAAGAAATCACTTACAGACAATAGCAACTGACGATAGATTTATCGAGTGCGTCTTGATTGTATAACTGAAACAGTTCAGAATACTCAACGGCCACAACTTTCTCATGGTAGTAATCATCCTTCTTGACATACACCATGAGGGACTCTCGATCAGATCTCTTGCTAATGTCCATGTACCATTGATGCAATTCATACATTCTCGTTGGGAGCTTCTTGACATCTTCTGGCTCGACCAAAGGTTGGCCCCGAACAAATTTCCGTTTTATTTCCTCCTCTCTAATCGAGGAGTTCTTCAGCCTGCATTATATGCTCCTGGGTTATTACCACATCGCCCACCTCGGGAACGTAAACCATTTGGCCACAATAATATTGGGTGCACGTACTGTGACGTGTTGTTGGCGGCACAACAAGCGGGGGGGTCGATTGCGCCGCCTGTTTTCCCAGCTGGGCAATGGTTTTCTCGCATTTTTGACTGCTGCTTGTTGTTTGCTCGAGCTCGAGCTCGCCTCCTTCTGTAGACGTTGTCGATGTAACTTCCTGATGTGGCGCTCATAGTCTGAGTCAACAGGCTTAGGAGCTGGTGGTTGAGCCATACGAATGAAGTGGTCAACTACTTCCACAGGCACTTTCTCCCTTGAAGGCGGTGGCGGTTTCGGTCCAAAATGGGCGTCGACTTCTGCCCGCACTATGGCATTGGTTTGCTCCTCGGTCCTGTCGTAAGCCCTCATAGGAAGAGGAGTACTGAGGTTTGGACCAAATTTATATCGCTTGCCTCCACCTGTACTTCCTGTACTATCACCTCGACTTGTACCGCTACGCACCATAGCTGCGGGGTGTCTCTTCTGCGATTGTTGAGGCGGCGGAGACGGCTGACGGGGCTGAGTTGGACGAGGAGGAGTGGCCTGAAGCTGTGCCGGACTTGGAGGAGGAGTGGCCTGAGGTTGTGCCGGACTTGGAGGAGGAGTGGACGTCTGGCGCTATGTCAGACTTGGAGGAGGAGTGGCCTGACACTTTGCCGGACTTGGAGGAGGAGGAGTGGCCTCACGCGTTGGTGGCCTTGGAGGAGCGGGAGTCTGCTGACTCGGTGACGGACTTCGACGAGGAGTCGGGTGACGCGGTGTCGGTGGCCTTCGAAAGATGATGCAATCCTTTCTCCATAGGATGACACGATGTATGGCCTCTCCCAATGTGTGCTCGTCATCACCTCCAGGAATGTCAAGCTGTAGCTCCGAATATGGGTCCACCACCTCATCAACCAAGACACGAGCATAGCCCGCTAGAATCGGGTTGCAATGGAAGGTTGCCTCGGGGGAATTTGAAAAAGCAATGGCATCCGCCACCTTCATGGATATGTTCTTCATTTTGAAGTGTAGCTCGCAGTTAGTGTTCTCCATGATGTCATCCACGGGGTATCTATCCAGCACTACTGCGTCGCCCGGGGCGGAACCCACGCTGCTTCTCGGCATGGATGGGGCGGTGGTATCCAATGCTGGATCATCTGCTAGCTGCTGCAGCTGCTGAGACCCCCTTTGCTGGCTAAGTGAGTCGATCTGCTCCTGCTGCCGCTGGAATTTAGCTGCCAATTCCACTTGACTTGCTTCTAGGCCTTGAAGGCGTTCATAGTCCCGCTTCCTCTGCTCCTCCTCCATCTTCCTCTTCTTCTCCTCCGCAATCTTCTTTCTCGCACGGGTTCTGTAGTCGGCGTTCCAGTCCGAAAACCCCTCATACCACGGAATAGCGCCCTTGCCTCGTGTTCTTCCCGGGTGTTCAGGATTTCCCAGGGCACGCGTAAGCTCGTCGTTCTCTCTGTTGGGCTGGAACACCCCCGATCGAGCCTCTTCTATTGCAACAAGTAGCGCATCATCGGCTCCGTTCAGACATGCCTTCGTCGAAACATTGCCTTTCTTCGGGTCCAACTCCCCCCATGCGCATAGAACCAAGTCCTGCACCTGGGGGGCCATCTCTTAGTAACCGGAGTGACACTTGCATCCTCCATCTCTTTCTCAGACTTATCCCACTTAGGCATTGCCACCGCGTAGCCACCTGGCCCCAGCTTATGGAACTTATCCTTTTTTTCGGCATTCTTCTTGTTTATTCTCGACCGTTCCTTAGCTAATTCTGAATCCTTGAATTTCACGAAATCGTCCCAATGAGCACTTTGGTTCTCTAGTATCCCCTCGAATACTGGAGTCTTCCTTCCTCCCTTGACGTACTTCTCCCACGTCATTCTCTTGTGGTTCTTGAATGCAACCGCCATCTTCCTAAAAGCAGCGTTCTTGACTTTTCGCACATCTATTTCTGTGAAATGATCTGGTAGGGTGAAATGTTCCATGAGAGTATCCCAAAGCAGATTTTTTTGATTCTTGTCGACAAAAGTAACATCTGGACGTGGATTTGCTGGCTTTCTCCATTCTTGAAGGGAGATCGGGAGTTGGTCCTTCACAAGAACTCCACACTGACGAACGAACATGTCCGCAATCTTCTTAGGCGCTAATGGTTCGCCATTAGGTTTGAATGCCTCGATATTGTACTTTACGCCCTCCTTTAACTTTTTGTTCGGGCCTCGTTTCGTCCTTTTGCCTGAAGATTTGTTCGATCCGGATGGCTGAAAGAAGAAAGATCGATTCGTTAATATATCTTCAACTCATTTAAAACATGCGATGATCACCAGATTCCTGCTTATATAAATATATATACCTCGCCGGTGTTTGTTGTTTCAGGATCAACATGTTCTTCGTCGTAGTTCATGACTTCATCTTCTCGATCGTCGCGATTGAATATCATATCACCCTCTCCGGTGTTGTTTAGAAATTCGGAGCCATCAAAATCTTGTTCATTCTGATCATCATCTGGCCCGCGTATGATATCGAACATGGTCTGTTCTCTCTCTCTCTCCGTCGGTATTGTCCGCCATAGCTTTTATTTAACTATGGCAAAAGAAATATAAAACAATTTAGTATAATCTCGAATAATAGATATAATCTCGAATACTTCGTCTTGAATAATAGATATAATCTCGAATACATCGTCTCGAATAATAGATATAATCTCGAATACATCGTCTCAAATAATATATAATCTCGAATATATCGTCTCGAATAATATATTATCTCGAATACATCGTATCGAGTATTATATATCGAGTACATCACTGGCTAGGTAGCTGATAAAGATTGAATACTATAGAAGAATCTAGGACACTCGCGGTTCCTTCGGCGCGGGCTGTGGACACCCAAAGAGAAGGAACCCTCACAGGATCATAGCTGAAGTGAGATCCCTGAAGAAACTGCCAGGTATCGGAGAACCTGTCGCCCTCTAACACAACCATGTAGCGATGGACGTGCTCGTCCTCCTCCCTGACACGGCAACATACCTCCTCCGGCGGGGCCGGCTCCCTCCGCACCGAAACTGGCCCACGCGAACGCCACCAAACGAGATCAGGGTCGACGACGGGACCCGGGGCCGGGTTCCTCATCAAGCGGCGCGCCCCTCCAGGCAGCACCTGTTGGGGAACGTAGTAATTTCGAAAATTTTCCTACGCACACCCAAGATCATGGTGATGCATAGCAACGAGAGGGGAGAGTGTTGTCTACGTACCAACGCAGACCGACTGCGGAAGCGATCACACAACGTAGAGGAAGTAGTCGTACGTCTTCCCGATCCGACCGATCCAAGCACCGTTACTCCGGCACCTCCGAGTTCTTAGCACACGTTCAGCTCGATGACGATCCTCGGGCTCCGATCCAGCAAAGCGTCGAGGAAGAGTTCCGTCAGCACGACGGCGTGGTGACGATCTTGATGTACTACCGACGCAGGGCTTCGCCTAAGCTCTACAACGATATGACCGAGGTGGAATTTGGTGGCAGGGGGCACCGCACACGGCTAAGGAACGATCAACAATGATCAACTTGTGTGTCTATGGGGTGCCCCTGCCCCCGTATATAAAGGAGCAGGGGGAGGGGTTCGGCCGGCCAAGAGAGAGGCGCGCAGGAGGAGTCCTACTCCTACCGGGAGTAGGACTCCCCCCAATCATATTCCTAATAGGATTCCCCAAAGGGGAAGAGAAGAGAGAGGTGGCCGGCCCCTCTCCTAGTCCTAATAGGACTAGGGAGAGGGGGGGAGGCGCAGCCCTATGTGGGCTGCCCTCTCACCTTTCCACTAAGGCCAATGTAGGCCCATTAGCCTCCCGGGGGGTTCCGGTAACCCTCCCGGTATTCCGGTAAAATCCCGATTTCACCAGGAACACTTCCGATGTCCAAACATAGCCTTCCAATATATCAATCTTTACGTCTCGACCATTTCGAGACTCCTCGTCATGTCCGTGATCACATCCGGGACTCCGAACAACCTTCGGTACATCAAAATGCATAAACTCATAATAACTATCATCGTAACGTTAAGCATGCGGACCCTACGGCTCGAGAACAATGTAGACATAACCGAGACACATCTCCGGTCAATAACCAATAGCAGGACCTGGATGCCCATATTGGCTCCTACATATTCTACGAATATCTTTATCGGTCAGACCGCATAGCAACATACGTTGTTCCCTTTGTCATCGGTATGTTACTTGCCCGAGATTCGATCGTCGGTATCCAATACCTAGTTTAATCTTGTTACTGGCAAGTCTCTTTACTCATTCTGTAATACATCATCTCATAACTAACATCTTTAGTTATTATGCTTGCAAGGCTTATGTGATGTGTATTACCGAGAGGGCCCAGAGATACCTCTCCGACACTCGGAGTGACAAACCCTAATCTCGAAATACGCCAACCCAACATCTACCATTGGAGACACCTGTAGTACTCCTTTATAATCACCCAGTTACGTTGTGACGTTTGGTAGTACCCAAAGTGTTCCTCCGGTAAACGGGAGTTGCATAATCTCATAGTTATAGGAACATGTATAAGTCATGAAGAAAGCAATAGCAACATACTAAACGATCGGGTGCTAAGCTAATGGAATGGGTCATGTCAATCAGATCATTCAACTAATGATGTGACCTCGTTAATCAAATAACAACTCTTTTTTCATGGTTAGGAAAAATAACCATCTTTGATTAACGAGCTAGTCAAGTAGAGGCATACTAGTGACACTCTGTTTGTCTATGTATTCACACATGTATTATGTTTCCGGTTTAATACAATTCTAGCATGAATAATAAACATTTATCATGATATAAGGAAATAAATAATAACTTTATTATTGCCTCTAGGGCATATTTCCTTCAGTCTCCCACTTGCACTAGAGTCAATAATCTAGATTACACAGTAGTGATTCTAACACCCATGGAGCCTTGGTGCTGATCATGGTTTGCTCGTGGAAGAGGCTTAGTCAACGGGTCTGCAACATTCAGATCCGTATGTATCTTGCAAATCTCTATGTCTCCCACCTGGACTAAATCCCGGATGGAGTTGAAGCGCCTCTTGATGTGTTTGGTCCTTTTGTGAAATCTGGATTCCTTTGCCAAAGCAATTGCACCAGTATTGTCACAAAAGATTTTCATTGGACCCGATGCACTAGGTATGACACCTAGATCGGATATGAACTCCTTCGTCCAGACTCCTTCGTTCGCTGCTTCCGAAGCAGCTATGTACTCCGCTTCACATGTAGATCCCGCTACGACGCTTTGTTTAGAACTGCACCAACTGACAGCTCCACCGTTTAAAGTGAACACGTATCCGGTTTGCGATTAAGAATCATCCGGATCAGTGTCAAAGCTTGCATCAGCGTAACCTCTTACGGTGAGCTCTTTGTCACCTCCATATACGAGAAACATATCCCTAGTCCTTTTCAGGTATTTCAGGATGTTCTTGACCGCTGTCCAGTGATCCACTCCTGGATTACTTTGGTACCTCCCTGCTAAACTTATAGCAAGGCACACATCAGGTCTGGTACACAGCATTGCATACATGATAGAGCCTATGGCTGAAGCATAGGGAACATCTTTCATTTTCTCTCTATCTTCTGCAGTGGTCGCGCATTGAGTCTGACTCAACTTCACACCTTGTAACACAGGCAAGAACCCTTTCTTTGCTTGATCCATTTTGAACTTCTTCAAAATCTTGTCAAGGTATGTGCTTTGTGAAAGTCCAATTAAGCGTTTTGATCTATCTCTATAGATCTTTATGCCTAATATGTAAGCAGCTTCCCCGAGGTCTTTCATTGAAAAACTTTTATTCAAGTATCCCTTTATGCTATCCAGAAATTCTATATCATTTCCAATCAGCAATATGTCATCCACATATAATATCAGAAATGCTACAGAGCTCCCACTCACTTTCTTGTAAATACAGGCTTCTCCAAAAGTCTATATAAAGCCAAATGCTTTGATCACACTATCAAAGCGTTTATTCCAACTCCGAGATGCTTGCACCAGTCCATAAATGGATCGCTGGAGTTTGCATACTTTGTTAGCTCCCTTTGGGTCGACAAAACCTTCTGGTTGCATCATATACAACTCTTCTTCCAGAAATCCATTCAGGAATGCAGTTTTGACATCCATCTGCCATATTTCATAATCATAAAATGCGGCAATTGCTAACATGATCCTGTCGGATTTAAGCATCGCTACGGGTGAGAAGGTCTCATCGTAGTCAACCCCTTGAACTTGTCGAAAACCTTTTGCGACAAGTCGAGCTTTATAGACAGTAACATTACCGTCAGCGTCAGTCTTTTTCTTGAAGATCCATTTATTCTCAATTGCTTGCCGGTCATCGAGCAAGTCAAACAAAGTCCATACTTTGTTCTCATACATGGATCCCATCTCAGATTTCATGGCCTCAAGCCACTTTGTGGAATCTGGGCTCACCATCGCTTCTTCATAGTTTGTAGGTTCATCATGATCTAGTAGCATGACTTCCAGAACTGGATTACCGTACCACTCTGTTGCGGATCTCACTCTGGTTGATCTACGTGGTTCAGTAGTATCTTGTCCTGAAGTTTCATGATCATCATCATTAGCTTCCTCACTAATTGGTATAGGTGTCGCAGAAACAGTTTTTTGTGATGTACTATTTTCCAATAAGGGAGCAGGTACAGTTACCTCGTCAAGTTCTACTTTCCTCCCACTCACTTCTTTCGAGAGAAACTCCTTCTCTAGAAATGATCCATTCTTAGCAACTAATGTCTTGCCTTCGGATCTGTGATAGAAGGTATACCCAACAGTTTCCTTTGGGTATCCTATGAAGACACATTTCTCCACTTTGGGTTCGAGCTTATCAGGTTGAAGCTTTTTCACATAAGCATCGCAGCCCCAAACTTTAAGAAACGACAACTTTGGTTTCTTGCCAAACCATAGTTCATAAGGCGTCGTCTCAACGGATTTTGATGGTGCCCTATTTAACGTGAATGCGGCCGTCTCTAAAGCATAACCCCAAAACGATAGCGGTAAATCAGTAAGAGACATCATAGATCGCACCATATCTAGTAAAGTACGATTACGACGTTCGGACACACCATTACGTTGTGGTGTTCCGGGTGGCGTGAGTTGCGAAACTATTCCACAATTTTTCAAATGTACAGCAAACTCGTAACTCAAATATTCTCCTCCACGATCAGATCGTAGAAACTTTATTTTCTTGTTACGATGATTTTCAACTTCACTCTGAAATTCCTTGAACTTTTCAAATGTTTCAGACTTATGTTTCATTAAGTAGATATACCCATATCTGCTTAAATCATCTGTGAAGGTGAGAAAATAACGATATCCGCCACGAGCCTCAATATTCATCGGACCACATACATCGGTATGTATGATTTCCAATAAATCTGTTGCTCTCTCCATAGACCGGAGAACGGTGTTTTAGTCATCTTGCCTATGAGGCACGGTTCGCAAGTACCAAGTGATTCATAATCAAGTAGTTCCAAAAGCCCATCAGTATGGAGTTTCTTCATGCGCTTTACACCGATATGACCTAAACGGCAGTGCCACAAATAAGTTGCACTATCATTATCAACTCTGCATCTTTTGGCTTCTACATTATGAATATGTGTATCACTACTGTCGAGACTCAACAAGAATAGACCACTCTTCAAAGGTGCATGACCATAAAAGATATTACTCATGTAAATAGAACAACCATTATTCTCTGATTTAAATGAATAACCGTCTCGCATTAAACAAGATCTAGATATAATGTTCATGCTCAACGCTGGCACCAAATAACAATTATTTAGGTCTAATATTAATCCCGAAGGTAGATGTAGAGGTAGCGTGCCGACCGCGATCACATCGACTTTGGAACCGTTTCCCACGCGCATCGTCACCTCGTCCTTTGCTAGCGTCCGCTTATTCCGTAGTCCCTGTTTCGAGTTGCAAATATTAGCAACAGAACCAGTATCAAATACCCAGGTGCTACTGCGAGCTCTAGTAAGGTACACATCAATAACATGTATATCACATATACCTTTGTTCACCTTGCCATCCTTCTTATCCGCCAAATACTTGGGGCAGTTCCGCTTCAAGTGACCAGTCTGCTTGCAGTAGAAGCACTCAGTTTCAGGCTTAGGTCCAGACTTGGGTTTCTTCTCCTGAGCAGCAACTTGCTTGCTGTTCTTCTTGAAGTTCCCCTTCTTCTTCCCTTTGCCCTTTTTCTTGAAACTAGTGGTTTTGCTAACCATCAACACTTGATGCTCCTTCTTGATTTCTACCTCCGCAGCTTTCAGCATCGTGAAGAGCTCGGGAATAGTCTTGTTCATCCCTTGCATATTATAGTTCATCACGAAGCTCTTGTAGCTTGGTGGCAGTGATTGGAGAATTCTGTCAATGACGCAATCATCTGGAAGATTAACTCCCATCTGAATCAAGTGATTATTATACCCAGACATTTTGAGTATATGTTCACTGACAGAACTGTTCTCCTCCATCTTCCAGCTATAGAACTTATTGGAGACTTCATATCTCTCAATTCGGGCATTTGCTTGAAATATTAACTTCAACTCCTGGAACATCTCATATGCTCCATGACGTTCAAAACGTCGTTGAAGTCCCGATTCTAAGCTGTAAAGCATGGCACACTGAACTATCGAGTAGTCATCAGCTTTGCTCTGCCAGATGTTCACAACATCTGGTGTTGCTCCAGCAGCAGGCCTGGCACCTAGCGGTGCTTCCAGGACGTAATTCTTCTGTGCAGCAATGAGGATAATCCTCAGGTTATGGACCCAGTCCGTGTAATTGCTACCATCATCTTTCAACTTTGCTTTCTCAAGGAACGCATTAAAATTCAACGGAACAACAGCACGAGCCATCTATCTACAATCAACATAAACAAGCAAGATACTATCAGGTACTAAGTTCATGATAAGTTTAAGTTCAGTTTTATCAAATTACTTAGGAACTCCCACTTAGATAGACATCCCTCTAATCCTCTAAGTGATCACGTGATCCAAATCAACTAAACCATAACCGATCATCACGTGAGATGGAGTAGTTTTCAATGGTGAACATCGTCATGTTGATCATATCTACTATATGATTCACACTCGACCTTTCGGTCTCTGTGTTCCGAGGCCATATCTGCATATGCTAGGCTCGTCAAGTTTAACCTGAGTATTCTGCGTGTGCAAAACTGGCTTGCACCCGTTGTAGATGGACGTAGAGCTTATCACACCCGATCATCACATGGTGTCTGGGCACGACGAACTTTGGCAACGGTGCATACTCAGGGAGAACACTTCTTGATAATTTAGTGAGAGATCATCTTATAATGCTACCGTCAATCAAAGCAAGATAAGATGCATAAAAGGATAAACATCACATGCAATCAATATAAGTGATATGATATGGCCATCATCATCTTGTGCTTGTGATCTCCATCTCCGAAGCACCGTCATGATCACCATCGTCACCGGCGCGACACCTTGATCTCCATCGTAGCATCGTTGTCGTCTCGCCAATCTTATGCTTCCACGACTATCACTACCGCTTAGTAATAAAGTAAAGCATTACATCGCGATTGCATTGCATACAATAAAGCGACAACCATATGGCTCCTGCCAGTTGCCGATAACTTGGTTACAAAACATGATCATCTCTTACAATAAAATCAGCATCATGCCTTGACCATATCACATCACAACATGCCCTGCAAAAACAAGTTAGACGTCCTCTACTTTGTTGTTGCAAGTTTTACGTGGCTGCTACGGGCTTAAGTAAGAACTCATCTCACCTACGCATCAAAACCACAACGATAGTTTGTCAAATAGACTCCGTTTTAACCTTCTCAAGGACCAGGCGTAGCCACACTTGGTTCAACTAAAGTTGGAGAGACAGTCTTCCACAAGCCATCTATGTGCAAAGCACGTCGAGGGAACCGGTCTCGCGTAAGAGTACGCGTAAGGTTGGTCCGGATCGTCTCGTCCAACAATACCGCCGAACCAAAGTATGACATTCTGGTAGGCAGTATGACTTGTATCGCCCACAACTCACTTGTGTTCTACTCGTGCAAATAACATCAAACCATAAAACCTAGGCTCGGATGCCACTGTTGGGGAACGTAGTAATTTCGAAAATTTTCCTACGCACACGCAAGATCATGGTGATGCATAGCAACGAGAGGGGAGAGTGTTGTCTACGTACCAACGCAGACCGACTGCAGAAGCGATCACACAACGTAGAGGAAGTAGTCGTACGTCTTCCCGATCCGACCGATCCAAGCACCGTTACTCCGGCACCTCCGAGTTCTTAGCACACGTTCAGCTCGATGACGATCCTCGGGCTCCGATCCAGCAAAGCGTCGAGGAAGAGTTCCGTCAGCACGACGGCATGGTGACGATCTTGATGTACTACCGACGCAGGGCTTCGCCTAAGCTCTACAACGATATGACCGAGGTGGAATTTGGTGGCAGGGGGCACCGCACACGGCTAAGGAACGATCAACAATGATCAACTTGTGTGTCTATGGGGTGCCCCCTGCCCCCGTATATAAAGGAGCAGGGGGGAGGGGTTCGGCCAGCCAAGGGAGAGGCGCGCAGGAGGAGTCCTACTCCTACCAGGAGTAGGACTCCCCCCCCCCCCCCAATCCTATTCCTAATAGGATTCCCCAAAGGGGAAGAAAAGAGAGAGGTGGCCGGCCCTCTCCTAGTCCTAATAGGACTAGGGAGAGGGGGGGAGGCGCAGCCCTATGTGGGCTGCACTCTCACCTTTCCACTAAGGCCCATGTAGGCCCATTAGCCTCCCGGGGGGTTCCGGTAACCCTCCCGGTATTCCGGTAAAATCCCGATTTCACTCGGAACACTTCCGATGTCCAAACATAGCCTTCCAATATATCAATCTTTACGTCTCGACCATTTCGAGACTCCTCGTCATGTCCGTGATCACATCCGGGACTCCGAACAACCTTCGGTACATCAAAATGCATAAACTCATAATAACTGTCATCGTAACGTTAAGCGTGCGGACCCTATGGTTCGAGAACAATGTAGACATGACCGAGACACATCTCCGGTCAATAACCAATAGCGGGACCTGGATGCCCATATTGGCTCCTACATATTCTACGAATATCTTTATCGGTCAGACCGCATAGCAACATACGTTGTTCCCTTTGTCATCGGTATGTTACTTGCCCGAGATTCGATCGTCGGTATCCAATACCTAGTTCAATCTTGTTACTGGCAAGTCTCTTTACTCGTTCCGTAATACATCATCTCATAACTAACATCTTTAGTTATTATGCTTGC
Organism: Triticum monococcum; assembly: GCA_034509565.1. Lineage (NCBI taxonomy): Eukaryota > Viridiplantae > Streptophyta > Magnoliopsida > Poales > Poaceae > Triticum > Triticum monococcum. Next base: position 22,991,989 of record CM067847.1, read on the forward strand.
AAGGCTTATGTGATGTGTATTACCGAGAGGGCCCAGAGATACCTCTCCGACACTCGGAGTGACAAACCCTAATCTCGAAATACGCCAACCCAACATCTACCATTAGAGACACCTGTAGTACTCCTTTATAATCACCCAGTTACGTTGTGACGTTTGGTAGTACCCAAAGTGTTCCTCCGATAAACGGGAGTTGCATAATCTCATAGTTATAGGAACATGTATAAGTCATGAAGAAAGCAATAGCAACATACTAAACGATCGGGTGCTAAGCTAATGGAATGGGTCATGTCAATCAGATCATTCAACTGATGATGTGACCTCGTTAATCAAATAAAAACTCTTTGTTCATGGTTAGGAAACATAACCATCTTTGATTAACGAGCTAGTCAAGTAGAGGCATACTAGTGACACTCTGTTTGTCTATGTATTCACACATGTATTATGTTTCCGGTTTAATACAATTCTAGCATGAATAATAAACATTTATCATGATATAAGGAAATAAATAATAACTTTATTATTGCCTCTAGGGCATATTTCCTTCAGCACCTCCCAGTGCCAGCCTGGCGGAGCCCAGTCCCGGACATGGGTCAGCCGGATGTCGTCGCGGACGGGTCGCCGCGAGGATGCGGGCCGGGCATCGTCCAGAACAAATACTAGCTATATGCATGCAAAAAGTAACATTTTTTTAATGATTGGTTTTTGATAACTAAACTTTCTAACATTTCAATATAACTAACATTCCTATAACATTTCTAACAATGCTATATAACTAACATTTCTAACATTTCTATAACTGAAAAACAGAAAAAAAAATTATAACATTTCTATATATATAACTAACATTTGTATAACATTTCTAATATTTCTATAACTAAAAAACAGAAAATTTCTAACTTTTTTATGACTATTTCTATAGCTAAAAAACAGAAAAAATTTCTAACAATTCTAACAATTTTATAACTATTTCTATAACTAAAAAATAGAAAAATTTCTATCAATTCTAACTATTTTATAACTATTTCTATAACTAAAAACAGAAAAATGTGCGTGCCTGTGTGTTCATGCTTGTGTGTCTGTATGGGCTCGGGGAGGGGCGGCGGCCACCGGGGGCAAGGGATCGGAGAGGGGTTAGAGGGGGGAGAGCTCATAGCGGGGCGACGGCGACGGCGAGGCGACGGCCCGGGGCGTGACGGGGCGGCGACGCGGGGACGGCGCGACGGGGACGGGGACGGGCCCGGGGCGGCGACGGAGACGAGGGCGGCGACGGCGACGGGGGCGGCGATGGGGACGAGGGCGGCGACGAGGATGGGGGCGGCGACGGCAACGGCGCGCGACGGGGACGGCGTAGGACGGGGGCAGTGTCGATCGATCGGGAAGAAACAGAGGGGGAGAATGAAATTTTTCGAAGTGTTGTATATATAGAAGGCACCTTTAGTACCGGTTGGAGCCACCAACCGGTACTAAAGGTCTGTTTGGGCTAGCCCAAGCGGTGGGAAGCGACCCCCTTTAGTACCAGGTGGTGGCTCCAACCGGTACTAAAGGCCCCCCTTTAGTACCGGTTGGTGCCACGAACCGGTACTAAAGGGGGGTGCGCTGCCAGGCGAGGGGCGCAAAGTTTAGTCCCACCTCGCCTAGCGAAGTGCAGCCGCACTGGTTTATAAACCCAGCCGCGGCTGCTCCTTCGAGCTCCTCTGAAATGTAGGCCTTCTGGGCCTATCTCTGCTACTCTGCCCTGTGGGGCCTATTGGGCTTGCGGGCCTGCATCCTGGCCCAACAACAGGTTGGGTTTCTAGTCGTATGCAGGCCGCTGTGGCCCGGTAGGTGGGCTTTTTTCATGTAGTTATTTCTTTTCTGCTTTATTTATTTTGTTTTATTCATTTTTAGTTGTTTTTTGCTGTATTTAGATTTTCTTTGTGAATATTTTTGATAGTTTTTAGAAACTTTCAGTTAGTGCTGGTAGTTTTTAAATTTGAATAGTTTAAATTTTGAATTATTTGAAATTTGTGTGAATCACTAGTTTTTGAATAACTTAACTTTAAAAATACATTTTCCAGTGATTCTTTTTTCTTATGTTTAATATTCGTGTGTTTTATCATTATATTCAATTTGGTAATGCTTAAGTTATTAAAAAAATGAAATGCCTTTGTAACGAATGAGTTTTCGTCCGAAACCCTGATACTTCGAAACAGATTGTCCATTTTGTACACGAAGTGCATCCAGTTTTTGCGGTAACCCTCTCTACTTTTTTGCACATGCTATGTGGGTGAAATTATGATACCATACCAACTTTCATCCTTTTCTGAGTTCATTTGAAATGCTTTTCAATTTCAGGGTCATTTAGCTGAAAAAATCAGTAAATGCATGAAAGAATTTGCTTAAACATAAAATTTCTTCGCGTTTCAAATGCCAAAACACATAACTAGCTATCCTAACTATTACAGAGATTCCCTCCTGGGTGTGAAACACAGAAGAAAGTGATGATAGTTAAGCCGATCACATCCCAGATCTTTGGGTGTGAAACTTTTTCTTCGCGTGTGTCCCTTTGCGTCGTAGCCATGGAAAATCTTCATCATTTAACGGGATGCTCGGGTCAATATTCACTGTGAATGGAGCAATTTCATCAAACTTTTCATAATCTTCTGACTTGTCTGTCTTGTCATCCACTCCCACGATGTTTCTCTTCCCAGAAAGAACTATGTGCCGCTTGGGCTCATCGTACGATGCATTTGCTTCCTTATCTTTTCTTTTTCTTGGCTTGGTAGACATGTCCTTCACATAGAAAACCTGTGCCACATCATTGGCTAGGACGAATGGTTCGTCTGCATACGCAAGATTGTTGAGATCCACTGTTGTCATTCCGTACTGCGGGTCTTCCGTTACCCCGCCTCGTGTCATATTGACCCATTTGCACCGAAACAAAGGGACCTTCAAATCACGTCGATAGTCAAGTTCCCATATGTCCTGTATATAACCATAATATGTTTCCTTTCCCGTCTTGGTTTCTGCATCAAAGCGGACACCACTGTTTTGGTTGGTGCTCTTCTTATCTTGGGCGATCGTGTAAAATGTATTACCATTTATCTCGTACCCTTTGAAAGTCATTATATTCGAAGATGGTAACTGGGACAGCAAGTACAGGTCATCTTCAATAGAGGTGTCATGCATGGTACGTGCTTGCAACCAGCTGGCGAAACTCCTGGTTTGTTCATGTGTAATCCAGTCATCAGACCACTCCGGGTGTTTGGAGCATAGCAAATTCTTGTGTTCATCCATATACGGAGCCACCAAGGCGGAATTCTGTAGAACTGTGTAGTGTGCTTCAGTGAGAGAATGTCCGTCCATACATATTATTTGTTCCCCTCCTAGCGTGCCTTTTCCATCCAGTCTGCCCTTATGCCGTGATTCAGGAACACCAATCGGCTTAAGGTCAGGAATAAAGTCAATACAAAACTCAATGACCTCCTCATTTTGACGGCCCTTGGAGATTGTTCCTTCTGGCCTAGCACGGTTATGAACATATTTCTTTAAGACTCCCATGAACCTCTCAAAGGGGAACATATTGTGTAGAAATACAGGACCCAAAACGTTAATCTCTTCGCATAGGTGAACTAGGACGTGCGTCATGATGTTGAAGAAGGATGGTGGGAACACCAACTCGAAACTGACAAGACATTGCACCAAATCATTCGGTAACCTTGGTATTATTTCTGGATCGATTACCTTCTGAGAGATTGCATTGAGAAATGCACATAGCTTCACAATGGCTAATCGAATGTTTTCCGGTAGAAGCCCCCTCAATGCAACCGGAAGCAGTTGCGTCATAATCACGTGGCAGTCATGAGACTTTAGGTTCTGGAACTTTTTCTCTGCAATGTTTATTATTCCCTTTATATTCGATGAGAAGCCAGACGGTACCTTAATACTGAGCAGGCATTCAAAGAAGATTTCCTTCTCTTCTTTGGTAAGAGCGTAGCTTGCATGACCCTGATGTATGCCGTCTTTTCCGTGCATACGTTGCTGGTCCTCCCGTGCCTTAGGTGTATCTTTTGTCTTCCCATACACGCCCAAGAAGCCAAGCAGGGTCACACAAAGATTCTTCGTCACGTGCATCACGTCGATTGCGGAGCGGACCTCGAGGTCTTTCCAATAATGCAGGTCCCAAAATATAGATTTCTTCTTCCACATGGGTGCGTGTCCATCAGCGTCATTCGGAACAAGTTGTCCACCAGGACCCTTTGCAAAGACCACCTTCAAATCCTTGACCATATCATGTACATCAGCACCAGTACGGTGGCGAGGCTTCGTCCGGTGATCCGCCTCACCTTTGAAATGCTTGCCTTTCTTTCTTACGGGATGCCTGCTCAGAAGAAATCGACGATGTCCCAGGTACACATTCTTATTAACCAAATATATACTGTCGGTATCGTCCAAACAGTGCGTGCATGCGCGGTATCCCTTGTTTGTCTGTCCTAAAAGCTTACTGAGAGCAGGCCAATCATTGATGGTCATGAATAGCAACGCCTTTAGGTCAAATTCTTCCCCCATGTGCTCATCCCACGCACGTACACCTGTTCCATTCCACAGTTGTAAGAGTTCTTCAACTAATGGCCTTAGGTACACATCAATGTCGTTGCCGGGTTGCTTAGGGCCTTGGATGAGCACTGGCATCATAATGAACTTCCGCTTCATGCACAACCAAGGAGGAAGGTTATACAAACATAGAGTCACAGGCCAGGTGCTATGGTTGCTGCTCTGCTCCCCAAAAGGATTAATGCCATCTGCGCTTAGACCAAACCATACGCTCCTTGCGTCATCTGCAAACTCCTTCCCGTACTTTCTTTCGATTTTTCTCCACTGCGACCCGTTAGCGGGTACTCTCAACTTTCTGTCTTTCTTACGGTCTTCTCTGTGCCATCGCATCGCCTTGGCATGCTCTTTGTTTTGGAACAAACGTTTCAACCGTGGTATTATAGGAGCATACCACATCACCTTGGCAGGAATCTTCTTCCTGGGGCACCGGCCCTCGACATCACCAGGGTCATCGCGGCTGATCTTATAGCGCAATGCACCACATACCGGGCAAGCATTCAAATCCTCGTACTCACCGCGGTAGAGGATGCAATCATTAGGGCATGCATGTATCTTCTGCACCTCTAACCCTAGAGGGCAGACAGCCTTCTTTGCTTCGTATGTACTCTCGGGCAATTCGTTGTCCTTTGGAAGCATATCATTTATCATTACCAGCAACTTTCCAAATCCCTTGTCAGATACAGCATTCTCTGCCTTCCATTGCAGCAATTCTAGTGTGGTGCCCAGCTTTTTCTTGTCACCTACGCAATTCGGGTACAACAATTTTTTGTGATCCTCTAACATGCGCTGCAACTTCTTCTTCTCGAAATCACTTGCGCAGTTTCTCTTTGCATCGGCAATGGCCCGACCTAGATCATCAACGGGCTCATCTGATGCCTCTTCTTCAGCTTCTTCCCGCATTACCGGCTCAGCTTCTTCCCCCATTATTGTACCATCGTATTCAGGGAACCCATGGCCAGGATAGCTGTCGTCGTCCTCTTCTTCTTCATTGTCTTCCATCATAACCCCTCTTTCTCCGTGCTTGGTCCAAACATTATAATGGGGCATGCAACCGGACTTAAACAGGTGGACGTGAATGGTTCTTGACGTAGAGTAATTGTTACCATTCTTACAGCGAGCACATGGACAAGGCATAAAACCATCCGCCCGCTTGTTTGCCTCAGCCGCAAGAAGAAAAGTATGCACGCCCTCAACGAACTGGGGAGAGCATCGGTCATCGTACATCCATTGCCGGCTCATCTTCATTACACAACACCGAATAGACCAAATTAATACAAGTTCATACATAAAGTTCATACAACACTTAAATGCAACAAAAAAAATAACTCTCTAGCTAAAGCATTTAGATGCAACAACAAATACGATCAAGATCGCAACTAAGATAACAATGGATCCAACAGCATAATGATACCAAGCCTCACTATCGATGGTATATTTTTTAATCTTTCTAATCTTCAAGCGCATTTTCTCCATCTTGATCTTGTGATCATCGACGACATCGGCAACATGCAACTCCAATTCCATCTTCTCCCCCTCAATTCTTTTCAACTTTTCTTTCAAGTACTCGTTTTCTCTTTCAACTAAATTTAACCTCTCGGCAATAGGGTCGGTTGGAATTTCCGGTTCACATACCTCCTAGAAAAAATTTCTATGTCAACTTGATGGGCATAATTGGTCATAAACAAAAAATGCAACTAGTTTTAAAAGAGAATATACATACCACATGCGAATGATAACAAGGACTAGGGCCGACGGGGACGGATATCAAAACCATGGCACTATATGTATAACAAACAACGTACGGGTAAGATAATTATACGAGTAACTATATATCCAAATCACACAAACATCAATTTTTATATTAAATTTCATGAACAAGAGGCTCACCACAAGGTGGTGCCGGCGACGGGACGGTGCGGGCGATCGACGGTGGCTACGATGGAGATTTAGAAGGCACTAAGTAAACCACACCTACATATGCAAACGAAGTGTTATTTTTTACCTCAAATTGCATATAAATCAAATACTAGCACATATATATATATATCCTCCCAAATTATTAAACTCACAAATTAATCACTATATAAAGCATTGCAAGAGCTAATCTAGCAATGAGAGATGAAAGGACAAAGTTGCTAACCTTTGTGATCATTTGAATGGATGAGGGCCTTCAAATCTTGACAAATTTTGGGCAAAATGTGTGATGAGCTCGAGAGGAAGAGGGGAAGAACATAGAGGAGAGGGGAAAGGGGAAGAACAGAGCGAGCTCGGGTGGACGAAGGGTCTATGTAGGACGATCTTTAGTACCAATTCGTGCCAAGAACAGGTACTAAAGGGGCCCCATTCTGACAACATCCTGCCACACTCTCATTAGTACCGGTTCGTGGCACGAACCGGTGCTAAAGGTTCGCCACGAACCGGTACTAATGAAAGCGGCCCGGCTAGCCGTTGGAACCGGCACTAATGTACACATTAGTGCCGGCTCAAATACAAACCGGCACTAATGTGCTTCACGTTTGACCCTTTTTCTACTAGTGAATATGGATATGGCATATACTTGATCATTTAGCTAGGATCCATCCAGTTGAAACTAATTTGCGGTTTGTTTCATAAATGATATAAGAAATCATCATCATCATCATCATCATCATCATCATCATCATCATCATCATCATCATATTAATATAAAAACTCTTGCATCATATCATCACCAACAACAGTATACTAGCTAGCTAATAATCATCATAGTCGTCATTACCACTATTTAACCATCATAGTCTTACTGCTATCTAATCACCACCACACTACTAGGAAAAGGGCTATAGATGAAATTGGCACTAATGGCGCACCAGAGAAGTGATGCGCCACTACTATATACTAATGGCGCACCATGTGGTGATGCGCATTAGTGTCTTTCACACTAATGGCGCACCAGGCACAAGGTGCGCCACAAGTAACAATTTTTTTTCATTTTTCCAAACATACTAATGGCGCATCCTGGCAAAGTGCGCCATTAGTAGTTCTAACTAGTAATGGCGCACCAGCCATGGAGTGCGCCACTACTGTATTTTTTTTATTATTTTTTTTGCAAAACTACTAATGGCGCACCATTGCAAAGTGCGCCATTACTAGTTTAAACTAGTAATGGCGCACTATGCCACGGTGCGCCATTATATATATATATATATATATATATATATATATATATATGTATGTATATATATATATATATATATATTATTTTTTTGCAAAACTACTAATGGCGCACGGCCAGGAGGTGCGCCATTAGTATGTTGGGTTACTAATGGCGCATGGCTGTGTGGTGCGCTATTAGTAACCTGGGACCAGCTAGATATTTTGGACAGCCGCACCTACACACTCACTTTCCCCACTTCATTCCCTCCACCTCCTACTCCAAGCTTGTCGGCTGCCTCCTCCTCCTCGCCTCATTTGCACCATAGATTCATCAAAATTAAGTGGTGAAATTACCTTTTTTTTATAGGTAAGTAAGGGGAAAGCTATCTTCATGTTGTAGATCTACTTTTTTTCTCCCTAGCTCGCTCCAACAACGTGCACATGCACTTTTTGTGGCCTAGCTAGATCTATGTATGTTTGTGGTGTTGCATATGTTTGTGGTGTTCCATATATGTTTGTGTTTGCAGGTATCGGTATTTGAAATGCGATAGTTGCCAATATTTTACCGGAATGTTGATTCATTTCCGTTTCGGCGAGAATTTTGGCACTATGCGTTCTTTTTGGTCCTAATTTTAGGGAAAGTCATGCCAAATTTTTTCTTGGTTGTAAAATATCGTTTTGCTCTACCCCGCAGGCGACCATGGTCCGCACGATGACCGAAGGCATCGTGAATAGGTTTTTGAGCTCTGCGAAGGCCGAGATGCTTCAAAAGAACGAGACGAAGATAAGATGTCCGTGTCGAAGATGCAAGCTGAAGAGCCTTATTGCGGACCCGGATTCCGAGCAGGTGCGTGACCACCTGCTCTTGCGTGGTTTCATGGATGGCTATCGGTGGCAAAGTGATGAAGATGACTATGAAGTCGTCCATGGGGGCCGGGCAAAGAAATGAGGAAGGGCAGCAAGAAAACCACCGCGGCTCGGGCGGGCGAGAAGATGAAGAATCTCCAGGACATGATGATGACGGTGATGCTGTACACAGTCATCATGTAGAAGATGCCGGACATGATGATGAGGAAGATGCCGGAGCAGACGAAGGGCATGATCATGAAGATGAAGATGCCGGCGGAGCAGACGACGATGGACCATCGATGGGCTGGGTGTAGGACCCTCATATTCAAGAGCTGCTTCTCAAGCAGACGGATAACGCAAGAGCTGCCGCCCGAGAGAAAGCCAAGCTGGATCAACTGGAGATAGACGCGGTTACTCCATTGTTTGGAGGATGCAGACCCAAGGATACCCGCCTGAAAGTAACGCTCATGGCTCTGGAGAGGAAGGTAAAACACAAAATGACCGACGCATGCTTCGACGAGAACATGTCATTCTGGCACGAACGTCTTCCCAAGGGGAACAAGTGCCCGACCAGTTTCAAGGAGGCGAAGAAAGTCGTGTGTCCTCTGAATTTACCGCACGTGAAATACCATGTGTGCATGAACAATTGCATCATTTATCGGGACGAGCACGCGGAGTCTACCATATGTCCGGTGTGCGGCGTCACTCGATACAAGAAGAGGAAGAAAGCTCCTCGAAAAGTGGTGTGGTACTTTCCGATCACTCCTCATCTGCAGCGGTATTTCGCGGACCCTAAGGGCATCTCCAGCCGTTCGGCCCCCCAGGACGCCTAAATAGAGTGGCCTGGGGCGTTCCGGCGCTAGTTCGGCCCCTGGGGGCGACCCAGCGCCCAGTCGCGCCCCCACGCGCCGGCCCTAGGGTGCAAGAAATTTAAACTTGGTCGTTCCCGCTCACAAAAGACGCCGCAAATCCGGCGATCGGACGTAGTCTGGCGTTAAAAAAACAGAGTTCGCGTGCGCAATGATTCACTTGGCGGGGTCGGCTCCAGGCGTTGGCAGAGTTGGCGTGCGCGGGCTCGGCGGTGTCGGAGCTGCTTCGGTGCTGGGCTGTGTCGGCGCGGCTTCGGCACTGCTGGGCGGCGACGTAGAGGCGTCGTTTGGGCTTGGCGTCCGTGTGGTCGTGGGCGTCGTTGGCGTCGTCGGCGTTGCCGTCGGCAGCTCGTTCAGGATGAGGCCGCGCTGCACCAGGTACCACGCCTTGAGCTTCTCGTCGTTGCTCTGGAGCATGTCTGCCCCGCCCATCAAAAAATCCATGTCGGTGTTCCTCTTCTTCGCGGCGACGTTCGTCCGGAGCAGGTCGAGTTTGATGGCGTTGTTCTTCATCAGCGACGACCACCGCACCTCGGTCTTCTCTTCGCGCAGGACGGCCCGGGCCTGCGCGTCGGCGAGGAAATGCTCGATGGACTCCTGCACTCGCGCGGTTGCCGCGTCGGCGTATGGAGGGTACTACACGCCGATGAAGGCGGGCGAGGGCGTGCGCGTAGTTGTATGGAGGGTACTGCACGCTGACGAAGGCGGGCGAGGGCGTGCGCGTAGCGAGGTGACCATGAGGGAAGGTCACGTGTGGGTTGAACCCACCGTGCGCGTCGCCGTCAGCGTAGCCGGGCGACGATGAACCCCATGGAGATCCGGCGCCTTGCTGTCCCCAGGGCGCATACTGCGCGTGGCTGACGACGGGTGGATTCATCCCCGCCTGGTCGACCGATGAGGAAGACGCCGCCGCGCGCGCCGCGTTGTCGCGGGCCTTCTTGGCGATGGCCCTGTTCCGCCTGTCGGCGGTGACCGCTTCGTGCCGCTGAACTTCCACCCTCCACTCGGCGTTCGACAGACCCGACGGCTTCGATGGCGGCGCCCTCGCCTTCCTCTGCTTCGGCTGGACCATGGTGCCAGTCGCGTTTGCCGCCGCGCGCGGCATGGCGTACTTCTTCGGCGGCATGGGGGCGACTGGAAGGCGAGCGGGAGGGGGTTTGGCGGGAGAAAGGGGAGAATGGCGGGAGGAGGGCGAGCGAGCGGGAGAGATGCGAGGGAAAAGCGTCGACAAACGGTGGGAAAAGGCCCTCGGGTCGCCTCCAGGGCGGGCCCACACGCCTTTTTCGCTTGCGTCGGCTCCCCAAGCGCCCCCCAGGGCGCCGGGTTCGGCCTGGGTCCGCCGGCACCAGTTTTGGCCCGAGCCGGCGAAAAACGGCCTTCTGGGGCGCGACTGGGGCCTTTTTTTGGCGCCGGCATGGCAAAATCGCCTAGGGAGGGCCTGTTGGGGGCGCGGCTGGAGACGCCCTAAGGTAGCAAAGCTCCTGCGTTTGCACGCGGATAGGGAGGAGAAGAAGCGAGAAGATGACGCAAATGATCCGGAGATAAATAAAAAAGACAAGATGCTGAGTCACCCTAAGGTTGGGAGCCAGTGGCATGCGTTGAACTTCGAACACCCAGAATTTGGGAAGGATCCAAGGAACATCGTGCTGGGTGCGAGCACCGATGGAGTCAATCCGTTTGGCAGCCAGAGAAGCACACATAGCACCTGGCCTGTGTTTGTGTGGATGTACAACCTCCCCCTGGTTGTGCATGAAGAGAAAGTACATTCACATGAGTATGCTAATTGAAGGGCCGAAACAACCAGGGTACGACATCAATCTGTATCTAGGGCTGCTGAAAGAGGAGCTAGACACGATGAGGAAAACGCCAGCCAATACGCTGCTCACGACGGTGCACGACTATCTCGGTTACAGATATCTCGCGGGGCAGGTGGTCCACGGATTTTCTGGATGCGTCAGCTACATGGATGACATAACGTATCGCCAGCCAGATAGAGATCCCGGGTCTTCGAAAACCATGTTCATGGGACATCGAAGGTGGCTTCGCGACGATGACCCGTGGAGGAAACGCAAGGATCTGTTCGATGGTGAAACCGAACCCCGAAGACGCCCGCATACGAGGAGCGGCGAGGAAATAGACGGGCTGTTGAAAAATTGGAAAGATTGCCCACTGCCGGGAAAGAAGCAAAAGGCGCCAGAGCCAGGAAAGAAGCGAAACGCGCCAGAGCCGTTGCTGAAGGTATGGAAAACGAGGTCTGTTTTTTGGGACTTGCCGTACTGGAAGATCCACCGTGTGCCTCACAGCCTTGATGCCATGCATATCACGAAGAACGTGTGCGAGAGTCTGCTCGGTACCCTGCTCAACATGCCAGAGAGGACCAAAGATGGGCCGAAAGCAAGGGCAGACTTGAAATCAATGGGCATCAGGCAGGAGCTTCACGCTAATGATGATGATGATGAGGTGAAGCAGGACACAGAAAGTCGTCGCGAAGGCAAAAGGGCCAAGAAGACGGGAAATGACTACCCTCCCGCGTGCTTCACTCTAAGTCAGGAGGATATCGAGCAGTTTTTCACCTGCCTCGTATGAGTAAAACGTCCTTACGGTTACGCAGGGAAGATAAGCAGATACCTAGACCAAGCGAAGCAGAAGTTCAGCGAGGTGAAGTCTCACGACTGTCACGTGCTGATGATGCAGATACTTCCAGTTGCAATCCGTGGGATCATGGACGCGCACGTCCGTGAAACGCTATTTGGCCTATGCAACTTTTTCGACGTCATCTCTTGGAAGTCGGTTGGCGTGAGGCAACTCAGAAGGCTACAGGAAGAGATCGTGGTGATACTATGCGAGCTTGAGATGTGCTTCCCGCCCGCATTCTTCGACGTTATGGTGCATCTACTGGTCCATATCATGGAGGATATCATCCAACTCGGGCCGACGTTCCTGCACAGCATGATGCTGTTCGAAAGGATAAATGGTGTCATCAAAGGATACGTTCGCAACATGTCTTGTCCAGAGGGAAGCATAGCCAGGGGCTTTCTGACCGAAGAGTGCATCTCCTACTGCACGAATTATCTAGGCATCGAGAACCCCATTAGTCTGCCCGTCAACAGGCACCTCGGTAGGCTCGCTGGATGGGGTCACCGTGAGGGTCGCCGCGAAATGCATGTCGACTTCGAGGGTCGACTCGCCGACTTTGAAAGAGCAAACCTAGTCGCGCTACAACACATAGACGTGGTTGATCCTTGGGTGGTAGAGCACAAAACCTTTATGGAGAAGACGTACAATGACCGAGGCCAACAGAGGACGGACGGAGATATAATCAAAGAGCACAACTAATGTTTCACGCGTTGGTTCAAGCAGAAGCTTCTGTCGTACCCTTTACATGAGGATTCTTCCGCGGAAGAACAACTCATATTCGCCTTGTCACAGGGCGCCGAGCACAACCTTATGACCTATGAGGCGTACGATATCAACGGCTACACATTCTACACCGAGGACAAAGATATCATCGAGTTCAACATGGTCATGAGATTATAAGCGTTCATAAGACCACGGATATGAGAGGACAAGTACTAAGAGCATGAACTAGCTAATCACTCCTGCTGCTCTCTCTCAGGTAAAATAGCATAGAACATGTATAGCTCTCCTGATTCATCATATTGGAGCATGCAGATGAACCTGTCTCCTAATCGTGGGCTACGCTTCTGATTGCTGCCCCCTAGTACTTCTCTGCGATCGTTCATAATTTTGCTCCAGTCTTTCACTATTAAGCATTCCTCGGTTGTAGAAATCCTGAATGCACTCATGTGCAATGTAGGATGTCGTGGCCGTAAGCTAACCATTGACATGCGACCTTTAGTACCGATCCACTGAGGCACAACTGTCATCGGGAGTCCATCATATAGTAACATTACTTATCAATGAAGTTTAGCTTGAAAAATAATGTATGCAAAAGATGCACTGAGGACAAATAGTAAAAATCTTACCATCTTTCCTAAATAGATGTGACCATAGTTCAATACGATTACTATTGGTCGCACGTTTTGAGTACTAAGATTTTCAAATTCAGAAAAATAATTTCTCTTGACAGCATCAAGATCCTCAAGCCATGAAACATAATGACTTATCTCCTCGCAGTTTAGTTCAGCCCCGGGAGAGTGGACGGTCCTGTCTACCAAGCGCAGGACATGTTTGCTTGAATGGAAATAAGTTGTCAATAGAAATTAGTTGTCAACTATTTTTGAATAAACAATATCAAAGACATAAATATGGTTGAGAAACTCACATAATGGTAGAACTGGAGGCGTCTGCACATCGACCCAAATGTCTCTATTACCTTCAATATCATCTTCGGGACGAATATCAAAGGTGATAAACATATCAGGCTAAAATGCATAAGCCTTGCATAGTACTTGCCAAGTTTTGCATTCAAAATAGGTGTAGATGTCTGTATTGTATAATTTGACGTTGAATGTATAACCATGCTAGGTCTTCAAGTAAACTTTCTTTAACTCCATAGTTTTGTTAGGACTAAAACCTATCTTATCCAGGACAAAAAATCTTGCATGGCAGGGGATACGCTAGTAGAATAGTGAAAATTTAAAATTATAAGTTGAAGCAAATGAAGCATAAGTCATTCTTAATTACGAAAAAAGACTTATCATTGTGACTTACTGTATCCACTTCGAAGGTCTCATCCAGCTTGATGCTGAAGCGCCTATAATCAACTAGGAAATTTCTGTCGTACGGACCACGCTAGTCTTCGCAGTATTCGCATATAATGAAATCGTTTTCGTCGTTAGACGACATTTCTTATGTTCATAGGTGAAACATTAAACACTTACTAATTCTATTAATTCAACTAATTCAACTAGTTCTATTAATTCAACTAGTTCAACTAATTCAAGTAATTCAACTAAGCACTTACTAAAAATAAACTAGTTCTATTAATTTTCTTACTAAAAATAAATTAGCAAATTCTATATAGTAAAATTTTAATTAGATGATCAAATCTCCTATATCTAAATTTAATATATATCTAATTCATCTAACATTAATATATCTAATTCATCTATAACAAAAAGTATAAAAAACTAACTCATCTAACATTAATATCTAGCTAATTCATCTAACATTTGACATTAATATCTAACAAATATTTCTATCTAATTCATCTAATATTTGACATTAATATCTAACATTTATATATATATAACAATTATATATATATAATCTAACATTTATATAAAACAAAAGTATAATAAACTAGAAAAATCATTAAGAAAAATATGTCTGTGTGTGTGTACTATGTGTGTGTGCTTACTTGTGTGTGTGCGTGTGTGTGCATCTGCACAGAGAGGCTGCCGGCAAGCGGCAGGGGGCCGGCCAGGGCGCGCGGTCGATCTTACAGCGGGGCGACGGCCGGCGATGCGAGGCGACGGGGACGGGTCGGGGGCGACGACGGGAGTTGTAATAAGTTATTAAAATTTTGAATAGTCGGTGTAAAAGATGAGTTTTCGTGCGAAACCCTGATACTTCAAAAGATATTGTCTAGTTTGTACACGAAGTGCATCCAGTTTTTCCCGTAATCCTCTCTACTTGTTTACACATGTTGTGCGGGTGAAATGATGATACCATGCCAAGTTTCAACCTTTTCTGAGTTTATTTTGTAGTACTTTTCAATTTCAGAGTCATTTAGCTCAAAACAAATCAGTAAATGCATAAAATAGAAAATTATGTCAGAAAGGGTTGAAAGTTGATGACGTGGCTTTGAATGGTGCATGCTAAATGTAAAAATGTACGAAGCTGTAATAAGTTATTAAATTTTTGAATAGCCAGTGTAACAGATGAGTTTTCGTCCGAAAGTCTGATACTAGTGCATCCAGTTTTCGACGTAACCCTCTCTACTTTTTTTGCACATGCTATGCGGGTGGAATGATGATACCATGCCAAGTTTCAACCTTTTCAGAGTTCATTTTGTAGTGCTTTTAAATTTCAGGGTCATTTAGCTCAAAACAAATCAGTAAATGCACCAAAAATATCAAATTATGTCAGAAAGGGTTGAAAGTTGATGACGTGGCCTTGAATGGTGCATGCTGAACGCAAAAAAGTCCGGAGCTGTAATAAGTTATTAAAATTTTGAATAGCCGATGTAACAGATGAGTTTTCGTCTGAAACATTGATAGTTCGAAGAAGTGCCGGTGTAATAGATGAATTTTCGTCTGAAACTCTGATATTTCGAAAGAGATTGTCTAGTTTGTACACGAAGAGCTTCCAGTTTTTGCTGTAATCCTCTTTACTTTTTTGCACATGCTATGCGGGTGAAATGATGATACCATACCAAGTTTCAACCTTTTCATAGTTTATTTTGTAGTGTTTTTAAATTTCAGGGTCATTTAGCTCAAAGCAAATCAGTAAATGCATCAAAAATCGCAAATTATGTCAGAAAGGGTTGAAAGTTGATGACTTGTCTTTGAATGGTGCATCCTGAAAGCAGAAAAAAATCCGGAGTTGTAGTAAGTTATTAAACTTTTGAATAGCCGGTGTAACAGATGAGTTTTCGTCTGAAACATTGATATTTCAAAAGAGATTGTCCAGTTTGTACATAAAGTGCATTCAGTTTTTGCCATAACCCTCTCTACTTTTTTGCACATTCTATGCGGGTGAAACGATGATACCAATCCAAGTTGCAACCTTTTTAGAGTTCATTTTGTAGTGCTTTTAAATTTCAAGGTCATTTAGCTCAAAACAAATCAGTAAATGCATCAAAAATAGCAAATTATGTCAGAAAGGGTTGAAAATTGATGACGTGGCTTTGAATGGTGCATACTGAACGCAAAAAAGTCTGGAGCTGTAATAAGTTATTACAATTTTGAAGTGCCGGTGTAACAGATGAGTTTTCGTCCGAAACTCTGATATTTCGAAAGAGATTGTCTAGTTTGTAAACAAAGTGCAACCAATTCTTGCTGTAACCCTCTCTACTTTTTTGCACATGCTATGCGGATGAAATGATGAAACCATGCCAAGTTTCAACCTTTTCAGAGTTTATTTTGTAGTGCTTTAAATTTCAGGGTCATTTAGCTCAAAACAAATCAGTAAATGCATCAAAAATAGTGAATTATGTCAGAAAGGGTTGAAAGTTGATGACGTGGCTTTGAATGGTGCATGCTGAACGCAAAAAAAGTCCGGAGTTGTAACAAGTTATGAAAATTTTGAAGTGCCGGTATAACAGATGAGTTTTCGTCCAAAACTCTGATACTTCGAAATAGATTGTACAGTTTGTACACGAAGTGCATCCAGTTTTTGCCGTAACCCTCTCTACTTTTTTGCACATGCTATGTGGGTGAAATAATGATATATATACCATGCCAAGTTTCAACTTTTTCAAAGTTCATTTTTAGTACTTTTCAATTCCAGAGTCATTTAGCTCAAAACGAATCAGTAAATGCATTAAAAATAGCAAATGAAGGCACAAAAAATCCAGAGTTCAAATAAGTTATTAAAAATGAAAGAGAGGCATAATGCTCACCTGCACGTTGCTTATCTTCATGCCTTGAGGAAATAGTGTAGACTGCGCGGAGCTATGTGTAGTTTTCGTCCGAAACCCTTATAGCTCCGTGCAGTCTACATCACTTCCTCAAGGCCTAAAGCTAAGCAATGTGTGCAGGTGAGCATTGCGCCTCTCTTTCATCGTCTCTGCACTCAGGGCTTATAAACCGCTGCGAGTGCCTCTCGCTTGGCGAGGTGGGACTAAAAAACAACTGCAAAATGAAACAAATAAAAAGCCCTAGTACCGGCTCATGCCACGAACCGGTACTGAAGGTGCTCGTGTGGGGCCTCAGTCTAGCCACAGCCTGTCACAACATCTTTGGTACCGGTACTAAAGGGCTGCCACGAACCGGTACTAATTAGCTCCCCTGCCTAGCTGTTGGAACCGGCACTAATGGACACATTAGTGTCGGTTTTGTTACAAACCGGGACTAATGTGCTTCACATTAGGCCCTTTTTCTACTAGTGAACATCTCGAAAACAGAAGGTATAGTATCTGTGTCAGGTAAATCCGAGGTCCCCCAAACATATGTCCACTTGTTCACCCCCTTGTGAGGCGTGCTTAATGCAATTCTCTAGTTTGGGATTGAAGCTCTCTGACTTCAGCGTGGGCTTGTGCAGAGTGGTAGATGAAAGGTTTCCTCGAGCGTCGTGGCTGAGAAGTCTTGTACTGATACATCTTTAGATATTGCAAAGAAAAAGCCCGCGGAAAGGAATCAGCTATGATAGAGTTGCACCATAGATCTTTCCAGAACAATACATTGCCCCCATGTGAAACCTTGACTTGGGAGATCCCTCTGTAGATTGGCATTAGCTCTGTGACATCTCTCCACCAAAAGGATCCACACGGGTCAGAGGCATGTGGAATTTTGTTTTGATAGTATGTCTCCCATAATAGCTCTACCCACGGCAGGTCCCACTGATTGTAGGATTTATGTAAATATTTTAGCAGTAAAGCCTCCCCTTGCAATCGGGTGTTCAGTACCCCTAGCCCTCCACAATCTTTCGGTCTGCAAACCATGTCCCAGGCCGCCGGTGAATTGCATTTATCACCTTGTTCTGTTTTCTTCGTCCATAGGCACTTACGTCTAATCTTGTCCAAGAGTTCAATAATCTTTGCAGGGAGTCTGAGTGTGCACATGGCGAAGATTGTCAGTGATGTGATTACAGAATTAAGTAGAGACAATTTGCCACCATATGATATCATGTTGAGGGTGGTTGACAGTCTTCTTTCCACAATACAGACTAGCGGCATAAGGTCCTGAACCGTGGGTTTTGTAGTCCCAAGGGGCAGACCAAGATAGGTGAGTGGCATTTTCCCAATGACGCAACCAAAGATATTGGCAAGCTCTTGACAGGTATCATATGCACAATTGATGGGTATGAGGGTGGATTTGTGGAAATTGATCTTCAGGCTGATCGATGTGGCATAATCCAATAGAATGCCTTTGATACGTGTTGCTTGGATCGGACATGCAGGTAGGACTAGAATCGTATCGTCTGCATATAGGATGACTGGGTAGTCCTTTTGGGTGACGAAAGGGAAAGGTAGTTGGATATGACCCTATCAGAAAGCATCATTGATGGCTGCTTGTAGCAGATCCGCGGCAAGAGCAAAGATAAGAGGTGATAGCGGATCTCCTTGCCGAACCCCTTTTTTCAGTGGTATTGTCTTCCGGATGTTCCATTGAGCAGCACAGAAGATTTGCCTAAGGACAATATGCATCTGATCCAGACCAGCCATTTGGCGTTAAACCCCATACTAGCCATGATCTCTAGCATGCCATCATGTTCTATAGTATCGAAGGCTTTAGCAATGCCCAAGCCAGGAAATCCTGTATTGATCGTCCTCTAAGAAATCTGTACCGGTTTTTGTGTATCACCTTCAAAATAATTTTTTGCAAGCGATTGGCAAGGATTTGTTGATTACTTTGAGGCAGCAATTGAGCAATGTAATTGGTCTGAAGTCATTAACCGTAGCAGGGGAGTTGATCTTAGGTATCAGCGTGATGAAGCCCTCATTTATTCTTTCCAAATTGAGATTGTTGTCATAGAATTTATTGCATAGTTTATAGAAGTCTTCTTTAATTATTGTCCAGCAAATTTTGAGGAAGACACCTGTAAATCCGGGCATGGCGCTCTATCTGTCGGCATATCTTTGATCACCCCATCTATTTCATCCATAGTGAAAGGCACCGTGAGTTGTTCAAGCTCATCACATCTTTTTATTAAACTTCGTAGATCAAATTCATCTCATGGGTTGCGAAGGTGCCTCATCTTTCTTTGAGATCATGGAAGATCATGGATTCTTTCCCCGCATGGTCTTCACCATTAACTCCATCAGCAGTCGTGAGAGAGACAATGTTGTTCCTCCTGTACCTTTCTGATGCCATAGCTTGAAAGAATTTGGAATTCTCATCGCCAAATTGAACCCAACGGATAGTGCATAGTTTCTTCCAGTAATTTTTTTGATAAGATAGTAGTCTAAGCAGGTGCATCTTTAGGATTCTCCTAAATTTTGCCTCGGGAGTAGTGAGTGTTCTTTTATTCTCAATGGCGTCAAGTTCATTTAAAGCTCTGTTGGAATTTTCAATGGCCACAGAGAGTTTTGAGATACTCCTACTCCAGTGTTTTAGGTCATGTCTAAAGATCTTGAATTTACTTGAGAGAATAGTTGCACAGTTATCTAATTTGATCTGCCTGTCCCATGAGGTTTTAACCAAATCAAAGAATCCGGGGTGTTGTATCCAGTGGGATTCATATCTGAAGAGTTTGGACCTGGGGACTGACGTTTCAATGGTGACAACACACGGTGTATGATCTGAGACAGGTTTTGCAAGCGGTTTTACCGTGGTGTTGGGATATGAGATAGTCCAATTGTTCGTCGTAAAGAACCAGTCATCCTGTTGCATGTTACCCAAGGTGTAAGATCGGCCTTTAATTGGTAGCTCAATCAAACTCTGTGATCGAATGAAATCATTGAAGGTTATCACATCCGAGATGTTGCCCCTGGTTTGTTTCTGTTGCCGGGACTACGAATAAACTTAAAATCCCCAACAAATAGCCCATCTTCATCGGGTGGGACACCGAGTTCAAAAAGCCAATTAACAAAGTTCAGACGTTGTTCACCCTGACAGGGTGCAGAGACATTCACTAAGGTCCACTGTTGTGCAGATTGAGTCGATTTAAATCTAGTTTAAGGTGAAATCTCCAGATGCTATAGTATCAGCTGAAAAGATGTAGCTATTCCATGCGGTAGCAATTCCCCCTGAAGCCCCCTGTGAAGGAACATAGGCAAACTGATCAAAGCGGCGGGGATAGCAAATTTAATGAACGCGAGATCAAAAGATTTATTTTTCGTTTCCTGCAAGCAAATATCCGCAATAACTGCACATCCACTGGATGTGATCGCATTCAAGAGTGCTAATTGTTTATCTCCCGAATTGAAGCCACGAAGATTCCAGCCAAGAACGTTCCAATTAACCAAAAGACCCATAGCAGGATGCGGGAGCCTCTGCAATATTGGAAGCGAGCAAAGCATCTTCAGAGAGCTCCTCAGCCGGAATGCCACACATGTTCGTGCCGATCATCTGGATCATTGGGACGGGTATTGGAGGGGGGGCCCATCTTCAGTAGCCACTTCCTCAAGAGCTGTAGTGTCATCAGGAAGTTCAGAAATTCTGACCGAAGAAGGTGCAGAGGGCATCCTTCTCGGCTTAACTTTCGATGTTTTGGGCTTGCAATCTGACACAGGAGGGACCCTAAAACCATCATATTTGTTCGCTCGGGCACTTCCGCGAAGATTCATTAAGGATTCAGGAACAACAGCCTTTCCTTTATGACGAGATTGAATAGCAGATTCAGAGTCAGCAGCCACAGACCCAACAGCAACTGTTAATGGGCCTTGAGAGATGTTTGTTTCTTCCTATGGGCCATCAAGCAACATGTTCAGAACTTGTCCAGCAGGTGTGGTGTATGCTTTAGTCAGCTCCAGCTAGCCATGTTCAGCAGGTGCTACATCAGGCAAGTGAGGCAGTTCCTCAATTGTAGCAGATGAGGAGCTGTATGTGGTGGCCCAAGGTTAAAAGAAAAGAGGAGAAAACAAACTTGCAAAAGTCGGAAACAGCAAGTCAAAAGCTAAACGCGTGCATGTTTCAACTGTACATACCCAATACGACAAAGTTTTTCAATTTTAAATGATGTTTAGTTTAGTCAGCTGATTCTTAATCTAAACAATTATACACTCCAAGCTCTTGTTTTGAGATCCAATATTATGATGGCTATGCTCAATTGTCTCCGGATCACACCAAATCAAATGCTAGAAGTTTGGAAATAAAGAGTGACCACCACATCAAAGATCTGATGTTTCCGATACACACAGAAAAAATAATACCTTTGAAGCCACAATTTAAGGTTGCAGCTAGCTGGTGGTATAATCAGACCCAACAATATTAATAAATATAACTACATTGAGATCTAAAGGAATACCCGACCCATAGTTAACTTGGTTAGCCTCAGCTGTTCTACTTCAGCGCCCATTTGAAAAAAGCTCAACAAAGAATTTCACGATTTCTCAACGCCTGCAGGAAAAAATAGCATGGCCTAAATGGTAATAACACTTGAATGAACAAAATCGTGAAGATAAATATTCAAACTTATTAAATGGTCGGAAAAAAAACTGTGGATGTTGGCAAACCACGTACCCACAAAAATATTCCCTAACCTTTAAGAATACCATACCCTAGAAGAAATTGAGAGTAAGAGCATCTCCAGCCGCGCCCCCAACAGCCCCCAGGCAACTTTTTTGGCGCCGGCGCCAAAAAAATGCCCCAGTTGCGCCCCCAGGACGAGGAAAAGAGCCGGTTCGGCCTTTTTTTCGGCCCGGCGGCCGCAGGCCGAACCCGGTACACTGGGGGCGATCGAGGGCTCCGGCGCAAGGGAAAAGCGCGGCTGGCCCACACTGTCAGGCGAAAAGTCAAGATTTTCTTCCCCGACCCGCCTTCCACCCCCCACGCCCTCCGCCGCCATTAGCTATATCCCGGCGCCGCCCGCTGCCCTTCACCGCTAGATAGCCATTCCCCGCCGAACAAATAGCAGAGGTTCACCGCAGCATCCCCTCCAACAACAGCTGGGCGTTTCCGGCCGCCGTTTCCGGTCGCGGAGGGGCAGTTCGGCGGGTGCACGCCCACCGGGCGCAAGGTGTTCAGCGATTTGCATGCCTCGGCGATGGACTCGGATGACGAGGAAGCGCTCGCCGCGCTGCTGGAGGAGGAAGCCGAGGCCGACGTCCAGAAAGAAGAGCATCTGATGGTGCTCGCCGCCCTCGCGCAGCTGCTGGCGAGCAATGAAAAGCCGCGGCGAGGTGGCTCGGCGCCGGGGCGGGCGAAAGCAAAAACCTGGCATCGTCTCGAAGACTACTGCATGCTCTACTCCGACTACTTCGCCGATGCTCCACTTCACGGCGACAAAACATTTCGGCGCCGTTATCGGATGAGCCGAAAGCTCTTCCTCAGGATTGTGAATTCCATCCGGGAGTTCGACAACTACTTCAAGTGCAAGATGGATGGCACCGACAAACTTGGATTCACCTCGACCCAGAAGTGCACGAAAGCGATGAGGATGCTTGTATACGGAGCTTCCGGTGATTCACTGGACGACTATGGGCGCATGGCCGAGTCCACCAGCATGGAGTGTTTCTACAAGTTCTGTCGGGCAGTGGTGGCAGTGTTTGGACCGCAATACTTGAGAACACCCAATGCGAAAGACACTGCTCGGATCCTAGCACAGAATGCAGCAAGAGGATTTTCTGGGATGCTTGGAAGCATCGACAGCATGCATTGGAAATGGAAGAATTGCCCATTTGCTTGGTAGGGGATGTACAAAGGCGCCAAAGGCGGTGGCCACACAGGACCTCTGGATTTGGCACTCCTTCTTTACTATGTCAGGAACTCACAATGACATCAACATGCTGCAGCGCTCTCCTGTCTTTGCCAAGCTTGTTGAAGGTCATTCTCCTCCGGTGAACTTCGAGATCAATGGGCGGCACTACAACAAGGGGTACTATCTAGCTGATGGCATCTATCCGAGATGGTCGACATTTGTGAAGACGATCTCAAACTCTGTTCCAGGAGGCAAGCACGTCTGATTTGCGAAGGTTCAAGAGGCTTGCAGGAAGGATGTCGAGCAGGCATTTGGTGTGCTCCGATCTTGATTTGCTGTTGTCCGGTACCCCGGTCAGACCCGGTCGAAAGATCAAATGTGGGAGATTATGACTTGTTGTGTCATCTTGCACAACATGATCATCGAGAGCGAGCAACAAGACCCAGTGTTTGACACTGAACCATACTACAGGCAGGGTCCTCTAGCCGAAGTTGATCACCAGCTACCGGCAGTCTGGACTGCCTATCTCATTATGCGTCAGGAGATCCGAGACCCACAGGTGCATCATCAACTGCAGTAAGATCTGATAGAGCACCTATGGAGGCTCAAGGGCGATGTTGGGCGCGACGTGTGATGAAATATGAGTTTTTATTTGTTGAACTATATAATTTGTATTGAACTATTTGTTGTTGTACTATTTTGTTGAAGTATTTGATATTTCTGTGATGAAATATGTGATAAAAAAATTTATGTGGATAATTGAACGCCGAACAACGGCGAACCACGGCGAATATGGGCCTATTGTCGCACATATGGGTCCTTTATTCGTCGAAATAGGGCTGAAAAGTAGGCCAATATCGACGTCTAGGGACGACGACTGGACGCAAAACTGTCTCAAAGCCGATTATATTGCCGGCTTGCCCCCAAGGTACGATTTTTATGTGTCCTGGGAAGCGAATGGCTGGAGATGCTCTAACACATCAGAACTAACTTTATTTATATCCACCCCATCGAGACGAGCGCTGCCACCGCTGCTTCTTTTCCCTGTCGCCGGGTTCTCCTCGGCTCGGGTCGCCCCACCTCGGCTCGGCTCGGGTACCTGAAATGTATAAACTATTTATTTAGTTTGATGTATTTACAATTACCTAGATCAAGGGAGTTTGTGATATGGTGAATTGTGTGTGAAGGCCTGAACGGAACCAGCCTACAATGCTTCACAGAAAAAAAAACCTGGTTCATCCATTGACTGTTTTTATTTAGATGAAGCTTGTATGAGATGAGCTGTGTGGTGTGTCTGAATTTCGCTTTCCTCGAAACAGTCTTTCGTCCCGCTTTATAGATAAAGCAACAACCACATAATTACACGGCTAGCCGATACAAGATGATGAGGGCTGCCCTCTTACAAAGACGATCCTGAGAAATTCGGCACACGCAGAACGCATGCGATTATGGTAGCAGCAGCGAGCATCGGAAGAACTAAACACCCCCACACTACAACGCCGCCAAGAGGGAGAACGGCGCCGAGCGTCGCTGCTGCCGAGTCCACATTAGACAAAGGTCTTCACCCGGAGCCCGGACATGGAGAGAGAAGAACCACAACGACGTCTTCAAGGAGAGTGTGGCACCCTCGGGTGTCGCCGTTGTCGGCGCCAAGGCACTGAGCTTTCGCTCGGCAACTCACCCGTGCTACCACGAGACCGCCAGGAGGAACGCGACGGTGTTAGATCCCCAGATCCATATCAGGATGCCACCCCACCGAGAGGGAGGGCACATCCGAGCAACCCATCACAACATCTCACGTAGCCCACACAACCCGAGAGGGAAGCC
This sequence comes from Triticum monococcum, assembly GCA_034509565.1. Lineage (NCBI taxonomy): Eukaryota > Viridiplantae > Streptophyta > Magnoliopsida > Poales > Poaceae > Triticum > Triticum monococcum. The sequence continues at coordinate 23,016,690 of CM067847.1, forward strand.
ACCACCACCGCAATGATGCCCGTCGAAGAGCAACCAAGCGGGCCGCCATCCGGGGCCACTGCCCCGACGTCCTTGTCGCAAGATACCGTGTGTCGTCCACATCACAACGCACTCAACCACAGAAGGAAGAGCAATGGCAGTCCATCTACTCCTAGCCCGGCATCAGTCCCCGAGTCCGGGCAGGCGCCTCCACAGTAGGAGGCGCCCACACCTGCGTCCCCAGCCAATACCCGGCGGACTGGGGGGACACGACTCTGAGACTGCCGACGGCCGCCGGCGAGCCAGCCTCGAGCCCTTGGCCAGACAAACTCACACGATGCCATGTCCGTGGTCACAGGCGCAAATCCGCACACCACGCAACGCTAAGTCGCTAATAGAACCACCACCGAGCCTACCATCGCCTACCCGAAGCGAAAGCTCCGACCCACCCCGGGCCCCAACCGATCCGCCCGAGCATGAGCCCCAAGTCCATGCCATAGCACAGGCTAGCAGCTTGCGCCGCCAGTCCGGATCCAGGAAAAGGGAGGAACTATCAGCGTTCGGGCAACGGGGGTCCCCAGACTTGCCTGCCTGCGGCCCGCAGCGTGGCTAAGCCAGCAGGACGTACGACCCATCTTCATCAACAAGACATCCAAGACCCTCGCGAGGAGCCAAACCTCGCGACGCGGTCGACGCAAGACCTCCCCTGGAGTGGTCTAGTCAGGCAGGCTCGCGAGGAGCGGAGATATCAAGGCTAGGCGAACCTCACGAGGCTCTCGTGACGTAAGCCATGACGATCGACACCAGGCGGGTGCCAGCGCGCGCAGCGTCTTGGTTTCCTCTTTGGTGCTAAGGAGGCCTGCGCAGGCGAGGAGTACCGAGGCATCAGGCAAAGGTTGCCATATCGGTGCAACAAGACCAAGATCTGCAGGACGGCAAGACGGAGTTCATCGTGGAGCCCAAGACGGCGTCACCACCAGAGCCTTTCGCAGGCAGAGACCACCTTTTGTCAGGATGGATTGTACTACCTGTCCCCCTTCAAATTAGCCCGCCGTTGTTGGCTCCCTTCCCGCTCAATATTTGGAAAGAGGACCAGAGCCGCTATAAGTAGGACTAGCCACCACCATAGAGGGGGGGATCGGAAGTTAGGGACAGAGGGAGAGAGGATCCAGAAGCACACAAGCTTACCAAGCACAAGAACACCTCAACCTCAGGAGGTCGTTCTTCCACTTGTATTGTTCATCGTCGGCCCAAGATGCAATCCACCACCACACTGAAGTAGGGTATTACACCACAACGGTGGCCCGAACCAGTATAAATCTTGTGTCTTTCTGTGTTTCGAGTTCGTCGAATTCGTCCGCGAGATCTTAGCGAGCTAGGGCGTAGATTGGTGGGAGGAAAAGACTTCGCACGCACCCCAGTGTTCGAACCTTAAGGGTTTGCCGGAACCCCACATCCGACAGGAACCATCACCATCTTGTGCTGCCTGCCAGATCCCAGCCGCTATATCGGGCCGCCATCACCACAGCAGACCCGCACCCCCTCTGGTCACTAGCCACCAGAGTACGCGCGACGGAGAGGAGCAGAGCGGCCACCGGTCACGAGCGCCGCGCCACCAGGGTACCCTAGCCGCCAAACCCAGGCCCCCCTGGCCACCAGGCACCAGATCTGTCCGAGCCCAGACCCAGCCGCAACAGCTGCCACGGGCGCTCGCTTGAGCCGCGAGGCCCTCCACGCATCGGCCGGACGCGCGCAACCCCGTCATCGTCGCCCGCCAACGCGCTACAGTGCCCCCAGCCAGCACTGCATCACTGCCCAGTGCCGCCTGCCCGCACCTACGCCACCGAGCGAGAGGAGAGAGAGCCCGGCCACCACCGGCGCCGACCAGGCTTTCCCCGGCGGCGGCGAGGGGAAGAGAGGGAGCGGAGGCAGCCTCGACCGGCGGCTAGAGTTGGCCCGCCCTGGCCGCCCGCGGTAGGAGCGGAAAAAGCTGGCTCTGTTTTACATAAAACCAGAGCGATACCGGAAGCGGATGTGGACATAGTATCCTCAACACGGTTGGAGCAAATCCCTTTTTCTTAGCTTGGATTGAGGAGGCAGAAATCTGTGAGGACAGGCGGTGGGGTTAAAGGTAACGATCCCCCGCAAAAGAAAAAGAAAAAAAACATAACGAGGAAGATTCGTGGCCTCGTCTCTAGGTTCAACGGTTGCGTGAAATAATTGCAGTGGCTACCCCCGTAGGTCCAGAATATGCGAGCTCATGGAATAGTTCGTCGAGACACATCTGAGCCAAAACGGGAGCAATTTGATAAAATAGTACACCTTTCCTGAGACTTTGCTCCAATAGCACACTTTTCTTTTTTAAATAAAATAGCACATCTTTGATTGTTAGTTGTACAAAATAGCACAAATCTACCTTCTTCCTACTTCTACACGTATGGGCCCATATGACATATTTTATAGGACGAAATTGCCCCTGGTTCTGGTTCTGATTGAAACGAACTAACCAGTGCGCAGCCGCCTCACCGTGCTTCCTGCCCGGATCGCCATCACCTCGCCGCGCCTCCTCCCCCAGTGCGCTGCCAACTCGCCTGCCTCCTCCCCGTGTGCTGCCAGTTCTTGCACCGTCGCCGTTACCTTGCCATGGTTCCTCGACGAAGCACGGTCAGGTCGCCGTGTCTTCTACACCGCGGCACCACCACGCCATGCCTCCTCCCCCACACGTTGCCTGTTCCTGTGGAGGAGGCATCTTCGTCGGCCACCATCTTGCAGTCTAGCGGGTCCTGTCCAGGTTGCTTGCTGGCCGCGTTGGAGGCCTGCCTGGAGCATGTGTGTCGTTGCTAGCCTGTACGTGCTGGCTGGAACCTGCTGTAACTGCTCGCTGCTCTAATTGCTATCTCTAACAGTAGGTGCTCACTAAAGAAGATAGCATATGGCTCAAAATACTAGTGCCACACATAGACGCACTAAAAGCTTTGATATGTATCTGCTTCTACAGTAACAAGAGAATATGAACGCTTCATTTTTCTGAGGATGTGGATGCCTCTTGCTGTAATCAGAATACAGATTGGATGGATGTAACATGTTTTCATGTACAGTTGCGGATGCCTCTCGCTGTAATCAAAATACAGATTGGATGGATGTAACATGTATTGATATACAGTTCTGTTGATATGGACATGATTAAAATTTCGACAGTTATAATCATCTCAACAAGATGTGGAGCGTTGGGAGATGAGAAAAAATTGGATGAGGCAGCGGCGGGAGAACCGGCAGCACATGCACAGGAGGCACGGCGAGGTGGCGGTGCAATGGTGAAAGAGGAACGGTGAGATAACGGCGCTCCAGACAGGAGGCACGGCGAGGTGGCGGTGGATTGGTTCGTTTGTCTGTCCGCCTCCTGCGATTTTGATCGTTTCGATCAACCATGAGCCAGGTGAAACGATGGATTGGCAATTTCATCCTAAACAATACTATGTCATATGGGCCCGTACGTGGAGAAGTAGCAAAAAGATAGATTTGTGCTATTTTGTACACCTGCCAATTAAAGATGTGCTATTTTATCTAATAACAAGAAAAATGTGCTATTGAAGCAAAGTCCCAGGAAAGGGGGGGGGGGGGGGGGGGGGCTTTGTTTCTTGTTATGTGGGAATAAGTATACTTATTTTCCCTATCAAGATAAGAGGTCGTAGTTGTTATGTGTCATCATATCGTCTCCCTACCTATGAAGAACACAGATCAACAACATTGCTTGACTTTTCTCAAAAATACACGGCATTGCTTAACGCTTTAGTAATAAGTGACACTTGTCTACTAAAAGTTGCTACAATACCTTAAGTAGGGAACAAACTGAAAAATAGTTCAAGCCAGGTAATCAAAAGCGCGACGATTTTTTTTTGCAGATTGTGTACACACCAAGGCTCGATGTCAATCATCCAAAGCGTGTGTGAGCGTTAGGGCATTAGAATTTCCAATATGCATATATGAAATATTATCAGTAAACACTTAAAATGCATAAAAAGGTTCATAACAAATAGGAAACGTACCTTCTATAATCACGTCGTCACGGTGACCGGTGGGCACAGTGCGACCTCCTGGCGATTTGGCCGGTCTGGAGATGCAAATCTCGGAGTCAAATGACACCACACACGTGCACAATTCATCCTCAGGGGCTCAGGGCTGCTATATTTATCTGAGAAAACAACGGTGAAGATTTTACCGAAAAAGGCTTTCGCCCCGCTTTATATTATAAAGCACATGCCCAAGCCAACAATCCACAGAGGTTCAAACACACACACACACACACACACCAAGTTCATACAGAACACAGGATCCATAAAGGTTAATGCTGAGGGCACAACTCAACAAGCCCTAGAACAGAAATAAACGACTGCATCTAGTCGGGCTCGGGGGGGGGGGGGGGGGGGGGGGGGGGGGCGGAAGCGGTGGCGCCAGGCGGAAGGCGAGCGATCGAAGGTCGGCAAGGAGGGTGTTGATGACGTCCCGATCCTGAGGGCGGCTAAGCGGCCGCCAAAGCTGCAGGTACCCACACATTTTAAAAATGGCGTCAGTAGCACGTCTGAGAGTGACCTTTTGGATGACAAGCTTATTGCGGACAGTCCACAGCGTCCAGGCGAGGACCCCTACGCAGAGCCAACGGATATGTCAGTAGCGAGGGGGGGGGGGGAGGCATGGATCTCTGCGAGAAGATCGGGGAAATTGGAATTGCACCACTGTCCACCAACCGTCTCGCGGAAACTGGACCAAAGAAACTGGGCCGTGGAGCACGCGAAGAAGATGTGGTTAGCGTCCTCCACCGTGCCGCACAGGGGGCAAAGCCCATCTCCAGGTCCTTTACACTTGAGGACTTCGACTCCGGAGGGGAGGCGTCCACGGATCCATTGCCAAAGGAAGATCCTAATCTGCAGTGGCAGGCGGATATCCCAGATCAAACTGAAGGGCTCGGGGCGGGCGAAGGCGCGATGGCCGCGTATAGGGACTTAGTAGAGAAGCGTTCGGAAGATTCTAGGCGCCAAGAGATGGCGTCCGGGGTGTCGGTGACGTTCATCGGGAGAAGGGCGATGTCCTCGAGGAGTACATCCCAGGCGGCCACTTCGGGCGGGCCAAAAGGGCGGCAAAGCGCGAGGCGCCCTAAGTCAATAAGGGCTGTCTCAACAGAGACCCGCGGGTCAACAACAATGGCGAAGAGCTCGGGAAAGCAGGCGACCAGAGGGGTGTCGCTGATCCACCGATCAAACCAGAATAGGGTCGCGGACCCAGACCCAACCGAGATGGACGTGCCAATGCGAAGCACAGGGAGCAGCTGAATGACGGCCTGCCAAAACTGGGATCCGCCCGAACGCTGACAGAAAGCCAAAGGCTGTCCACGGAGGTACTTGTTCCGGATGATGGTGAGCCAAAGCCCACCGTCACCATTAGCAATACGCCATAGCCACCGGGTCAGGAGGGCGATATTCATGTGTCGGGAGGACAAAATCCCCAGGCCCCCCTGGTCCTTGGGTTTACATATGTCCGGCCAACTGACCATATGGTACTTCTGTCTGTCATCCTCGCCAGCCTAGTAGAACCTGGATTGGTACTTGGCAATTTCCGTGTGTAGCGTTTCATGGAGGCTATAAAAGCTCATGAGGTACCAAAGAAGGCTGGCGAGAGAGGAGTTGATGAGAATCACACGCGCAGCCTTCGATAGCCAGCGCCCTTTCCAAGGCTCGACGCGATGTTGCATACGGGTCACCGTGGGGCGGAGGTCCGCCACGGTGAGGCGTGAATCACTAATGGGGATCCCCAGGTAGGTCGTGGGGAAAGAACCCAGCCGACAGTTAAGTCGGTCAGCGATAGCATGAGCTTCCACCGGAGGGTAACCAAGAACCATCACTTCGCTCTTATCGAAGTTGATCGTTAGGCCCGACATCTGCTGGAAGCATAGGAGGAGGAACTTCAGGTTAGCCACATCCTGAGTAGAACCTTCAACCATTATTATGGTGTCATCCGCGTATTGAAGGAGGGAGACCCCTCCCCCTCCGACTAGGTGGGGGACAATGCCGAGAATATGGCCGACACCCTTGGCTTTGTCCAGGATGGCGGCCAGAGCATCGACCACCATGTTGAACAGGAACGGCGAGAACGGGTCCCCCTGACGCACCCCACAGAGAGTGGGGAAGTATGGCCCAATCTCGCCGTTGATGTTCACCATGGTCCGCCCACAGGAGACTAGTTGCATCACGCGAGTCACCCAGCGGTCGTCAAAGTCCTCACGCAGCAGCACTTCCCGAAGGAAAGGCCACTGCATAGTATCATAAGCTTTATGAAAGTCCAACTTCAGGAAGACAGCGCGATGTTGTTTCAACTGAACTTCGTGAAGGACTTCATGGAAGACCAACACGCCGTCTAAAATAAACCGGCCTTGGATGAAGGCCGATTGGTTCGGGTGAGTGATCGAGTTAGCAAGCAGGGTCACCCTATTGGCGTACCCTTTGGCCAGGATCCGGAATATCACGTTAATCACGGTGATGGGACGGAACTGGCGAATATCAGAGGCGCCCGGAACCTTTGGGATGAGGGTAATGATCCCATAATTGAGGCGTCCAAGGTCCATGGAGCCCGAATAGAACTCCTCGAAGAGGGCCATGACCTCAGGTTTGACTGTCTGCTAGAACATTTTAAAGAACGTAACGGGCAAGCCATCCGGACCCGGGGCCGAGGAGGGGTTCATTCCTTTAATGGCCGCGAGTACCTCTTCTTCGGCGAAGGGGGCAACAAGGGCCGCGTTGGCCTCATCGGAAACCAACTCCACCCCCGTCCAAGTGTCGGGGGCGAGACTAGCCCCACCCTAAGGGGTGGGGGTAAAGAGGGCTTTGTAGAAGCCATCTACATGAGCCCGTATGGCCGCGGGGCGGACAAGGGGGGCGTCATCCTCCCACAAGCAGTGGATGGAATTTCTCCGGCGTCGGCCATTCGCAACCGCCTGGAAATATGCAGTGTTCGCATCGCCGCGGAGCACCCATCTTTGGGTACCACGCAACCTCCAGTATGCCTCCTCATCTGTGTAGATGGAGGAGAGTTGATCCTCAAGATCATATCTCAGCATCCACTCATCTGGGGAGAGCCCGGAGGAGTCGGCCCGGTCGTCCAGAGCCTGAATAGCCAACAGGAGAGATCTTTTACGCTCGTGGAGGTCACGGCCAAGATTAGCACCCCAGCCCTTCATGAATTGGCGGGCAAGCTTGGCGCAGAAGTGCCACGAGTCAACGGCGGACATGGAGCGATGGGGAGAGGCGCGAGCAAGAGTCCAACGAGCAGAGACCGCATCCCGAAAGCCGGCCTGGTTGAGCCAAAAGGACTCAAACCTAAACCGCGGCGGGAGGGGGGCGCTTGTCCGTAGAGGATAGGAGGAGAGGGACGTGATCAGACCCAATCCGGGTAATCGCCCGGAGCGAGGTCAGGGGGCACCTCAATTCCCACTCTGGGGAAACTAGGACATGATCCACGGATCGCGTCGGGTCGGCCTGGCGGTTAGTCCAGGTGAATCGCGCCCCCGTCCGCTCGATCTCCCAGAGGCCGAGCTCCGCGATCCAGTCGTTGAACAACTGCATCCGGGGGAGGTTGATCCTATCATTATTCTTCTCGTCCGGAGAACGGATGAGGTTAAAATCTCCGCCCACAACTACTGGGAGGAGGGAGGCGGAGATCTTTTGGTGGTGCTCCGCAAGGAAGGTCGGGGAACGGCGGTGATCTGCTGGACCATAGACAATCATGACCTCCCATTTGAAGTTCAGAGCTCGCTCAACAATCTCCATGCTAACGAAGAATTCGCCCCGGTCCATGCCGCCCACCTCGAAGGTGGCATCCTTAACCCCTAACAGGATGCCACCGGAGTGGCCCGTGGTCCCATTAGAAGGGAGCCAATGCCAGGCGAAGAGGTGAGAGCTGAGGCAGTCAAGCTCATGGAGGGAGAACTCAGTACGCAAGGTTTCCTGGATCGCAATGATGTCAATGTGTTCGTCACGCATGTATTCGACTAGTTGGCGGCGTCGGCCATCATGACCGAAGCCGCGGATGTTCCAAAAAAAGGGCCCGCATCTAAGCCCCCATCGGGGGGCTGCTTGACCCCAGGACACGAGATGCGCTTTGCGCGCGGAGAGCAGCAGTGCGGGACCGAGTGCGCCCACGAATAGCCCCATCGACCACCGGAGGGGCCTGAATAGCGGTACGGGCAGTCTGGTCCTCAGGGGTCCTACGGTGAAGATTTTATTTTTTACCAACTATTATGATCTGGCGAATGTAATTCACAATTATGTATGAGGGAGAAGATCCAGACATATCTTACAGATTCTTGAGTACTGCACAACATGGATAACATTAGTTCAGTGATCCTTTGGAAACATACGGCAAGTGGGCAATACTCGGCGGCCTCCGCATACAAGGCGCAATACCTATGGACGGTCCTCTCACCCATGGATAAGATGGTTTGGAAGGCTTGGGCACATTCAAAAATCAAATTATTTGCTTGGTTGGTGCTCCAAGATAGAATTTGGACCGCCGATAGGTTGGCAAAGCGTGGGTGGTCAAATTGTGATCTTTGCCCTCTTTGCAAGATGGTGCAAGAATGCGGACCTCACCTTTTCTACAAATGTTGATATACTCAAAGGCTTTGGTCATTGGTCATCGAGAAATTCCTCATTCTCGGGATAGACACTTCCGCTTGGCCCTTCTTTGACTCGGTTAAAGATTGGTGGACGAGTACTTGTGCCGACGGCACGCCAAACCGACAAGCCAAGGAATCCTTTACCATGCTCATGTCATGAACAATTTGGAACGAGCATAACACAAGAGTTTTCAAACATAGAGCACTCCGCCGACAATCTTGCTCTCCTCCATCTCTACTAAGGCCAACCTTTGGATCGTCGCCGGTGCAAAAAAGGTAGGATCTTTAATTTTGTGAGAATAATCCGCATGCCGTGTAATTGGGTGACTTGTAACAACCTCTTTTCTCTTTCATTTAATGGAAGAGGCAAAGCTTTTGCCTCCATCTAAAAAAACACAGTTCAGTGAAATCAGCTCACATTTGAGGACGTCCATCTTACAGTTCCAAGTTCTGCATGTCTCCAATGAAATCAAGAACAAAGGCCGGCTGTCCTCCGCCCCGCGCCACCACCGTCCATCGGTCGCCCGGGCCCGGCCCCGCCCCTCCCTCCCCCTCCCAGATCTTCCCCTTGTGTCGCCTCCCCGGGAGGTGGCCGAGGAGGCGCGCCTCCTTTTTCCCGTTGGCAGCCCACTCCGCTTTCCTCCCCTGCCGCCGCCGCTGGTCCGGGTGGTGCTGGCGGCAGCGGGACATCTTATCCCCGTGCGCTATTTTCCTCTTCCCGGGGCAGGGGACGGCGGCGGTGCTCCTCGGTTTGGTTGCGGTCCGTCGATCCAACGGCGGTGGTTGGCGACGGGTGAGGTGGTGGCGGAGCTCCTTGGCGGCAAGGCAGCTTGGTGGCTGGGGTGGTCGGCGGCGCGTCCCCGGCTCAGATCTGGACCCTGCGGCCCCATATGGGTCCTAGCGGGCCGGGCCTCGGCGCGGTTGTGTTGTCTTTTGCACGGTGGGGAGGAGCAGCTCCGACCGGGGGCGGCAACACCGATGGCATGCCTGTTGCAGCGCGAAGGCCGGAGCTTTACGGGCCTATGAGGGCCCGGCCGGGCCTGTGGGCCCATGGGCCTGGTATGCTCCTGCTATTGCTTCAGTCGGCTACCGTCAACGGTGGAGGTTGAGCCCTCCCGCGTGCTGACGGTGCTGCTGCCTCTAGTCCCGGCTCCTCGTCTTTGGCGTGCAGACCTTTATTCGTGGTGCCGTGGGTGAGACGGCGTGGAAGTTTCAAGACCATGTTGGCGCAGGGTGGTGGTCGGTTTGGTGGCGAGCTCCGGAGCGCCCGAGGTGAAGGTTGGGATCGGGAGAAATCGAAGTCGGCTTTACCGACACCGACGTGGTGGCGCCTGAGGGTGCCACCGGACCTTCCTGGAGGGCATCGGGGGATACCCGTCCTCTCACCTCATCGCGTGCCGGGGGAAACCCTTGGCAACTACGTCGTCAACGTCGCGTCCCTTCTTGGAGGTGTTGATTGGTACCAGCGCTTTGGACTTTATAGCTCGGTGGGAGATTTCCGGTGGGCGCAGTGGTCGCGAGGCTTCTTCGTTTTTCTGTTGATCCGCCGTTTTAGGCATTTTTTCTTTTGTTTTTTTCTCTTTCGGTTCTTTTGGGCGTGTCTGTGCTGCTTCCGCCCCATCACCTATCGTTGGTTGTATTGGTTGGTTGCTTTGTAATATAAAGCGGGGGAACCCTTTTTCGTCAAATCAAGAACAAAACAAAAAGATACTGCTGCCTCATGCCGCATCTTTTCTGTGATTTTCCTGCTGCTCTGCATGTTTCTTTCTTCAAACTTCATTAACACTTATCAAGATCATGTCCACCAGTAATGGGAACACAAAATATGTACTTAACGTTTTCCATCTTCATGGCATAACGTGTGTACGTGGTCAATAGATAACAGGATTCAGGAGGAGGCTGCAAATTGGCGACTAGCTAGGTTGTTTCCTTCTATAATCTTGTAAAGGGATTTCTGGTTGATAGGTGGGCGATAGGAGCCCAGGTCTCCTCTCCTCATGTCGTCGGGCGGCCAGGGGGAGCCCAGATCTGCCACTCCTCCCTCCTTAGCCAGTCCTCGCCGTCACCACCGCAGGTCGCTGAGCAAAGCCCGCTCGGCCTAGGCGGCGGCGGGGCCTCTCCTCCATCCCGAGGATGGCGGCTGTTGGGGAACGTAGTAATTTCAAAAAATTTCCTACGCACAGGCAAGATCATGGTGATTCATAGCAACGAGAGGGGAGAGTGTGATCTACGTACCTTGTAGATCGACAACGGAAGCGTTTGGTTGATGTAGTCGTACGTCTCCACGGCCTGACCGATCAAGCACCGAAACTACGGCACCTCCGAGTTTTAGCACACGTTCAGCTCGATGACGAACCCCGGACTCCGATCCAGCAAAGTGTCGGGGAAGAGTTCCGTCAGCACGACGGCGTGGTGACGATCTTGGTGTACTATTGTCGCAGGGCTTCGCCTAAGCACCGCTACAATATTATCGAGGACTATGGTGGCAGGGGGCGCCGCACACGGCTAAGAATATGATCACGTGGATCAACTTGTGTTTCTCTAGGGTGCCCCTGCCTCCGTATATAAAGGCTCAAGGGGGGGGGTGCGGCCGGCCTAGGAGAGGCGCGCCAGGAGGAGTCCTACTCCCTCTGGGAGTAGGATTCCCCCCCCCCAATCCTAGTTGGAATAGGATTCGCGGAGGGGGGAAAAGAGAGAGGGGGGCCGGCCCCCTCTCCTTGTCCTATTCGGACCAAGGGAGGGGAGGGGCGCGCGGTCCATCTTAGGCTGCCCCTTCTCTTTTCCACTAAGGCCCACTAAAGCCCATAGAGCTCCCGGGGGGTTCCGGTAACCTCCCGGTACTCCGGTAAAATCCCGATTTCACCCGGAACACTTCTGATATCCAAACATAGGCTTCCAATATATCAATCATTATGTCTCGACCATTTCGAGACTCCTCGTCATGTCCGTGATCACATCCAGGACTCCGAACAACCTTCGGTACATCAAAACGTATAAACTCATAATATAACTGTCATCGATACCTTAAGCATGCGGACCCTACGGGTTCGAGAACAATGTAGACATGACCGAGACATGTCTCCGGTCAATAACCAGTAGCGGGACCTGGATGCCCATATTGGCTCCTACATATTCTACGAAGATCTTTATCGGTCAGACCGCATAACAACATACGTTGTTCCCTTTGTCATCGGTATGTTACTTGCCCGAGATTCAATCGTCGGTATCCAATACCTAGTTCAATCTCGTTACTGGCAAGTGTCTTTACACGTTCCGTAATACATCATCCTGCAACTAACTCATTAGTTGCAATGCTTGCAAGGCTTAAGTGATGTGCATTACTGAGAGGGCCCTGAGATACCTCTCCGACGATCGGAGTGACAAATCCTAATCTCGAAATACGTCAACCCAACATGTACCTTTGGAGACACCTGTAGAGCACCTTTATAATCACCCAGTTACGTTGTGACGTTGGTAGCACACAAAGTGTTCCTCCGGCACACGGGAGTTACATAATCTCATAGTCATAGGAACATGTATAAGTCATGAAGAAAGCAATAGCAACATACTAAACGATTGGGTGCTAAGCTAATGGAATGGGTCATGTCAAATCAGATCATTCAACTAATGATGTGATCCCGTTTAATCAAATGACAACTCTTTGTCCATGGTTAGGAAACATAACCATCTTTGATTAACGAGCTAGTCAAGTAGAGGCATACTAGTGACACTTAGTTTGTCTATGTATTCACACACGTATTATGTTTCCGGTTAATACAATTCTAGCATGAATAATAAACTTTTATCATGATATAAGGAAATAAATAATAACTTTATTATTGCCTCTAGGGCATATTTCCTTCAGCGGCGCGGGAAGCTTTCTTCTAGTGGCGGCGAGACGCGGCCGTGGGACGCGGCGGCGCGATGGCACGGGCTGGCGGCGATGGTTGCTGGGCGTACGTGGCGTCGTCCTCCCCTGGGTCGGTGGCGGGGTCTAGTGTAGAGCTCTCCGGTGGCGCGGCTGGGGCTTGCGGGCGGCCCTGCTGCTCGTGTGGCGCGGCTGCTGGCTGGTCAGGTGGCGGAGGCCTGGAGCCTACTTCCAGTCTCTGGTGGAGATGGCGGCGATCCATACACAAGGCTTGATGGAGGTTCTTCGAACAGATCAAGGTGAAAACCTTGCGCTCGGCTAGATGCCAAGGCCGACGATGGTGGCGCTCTTCTGTGTCGTTCACTTCTTGAAGACATCGCCGTGAAGAAGTTCCAGATATCTATCTGTTACCTCCAGGGGAAACCATAGATCGGTAGATCGGATGACGGCGACGCTCTTGTGTCGTTTCCTCCTTGGGGGCGTCCGTCTTGGAAGTGTGCATGGGCCCGAGGGACCAGCGGGCAGCATCTTTCGTGGAGCGGTGTTTCATCTTACGCATGGACGATTGTGGATCTCGGCGGCGTGGCGCAGTGGAGTCTCGGCGTTCGATGTGTGTATGAAGGAAATATGCCCTAGAGGCAATAATAAAGTTATTATTTATTTCCTTATTTCATGATGAATGTTTATTATTCATGCTAGAATTGTATTAACCGGAAACATAATACATGTGTGAATACATAGACAAACATAGTGTCACTAGTATGCCTCTACTTGACTATCTCGTTAATCAAAGATGGTTGAGTTTCCTAACCATAGACATGAGTTTTCATTTGATTAACGAGATCACATCATTAGGAGAATGATGTGATTGACTTGACTCATTCCATTAGCTTAGCACTTGATCATTCAGTATGTTGCTATTGCTTTCTTCATGACTTATACATGTTCCTATGACTATGAGATTATGCAACTCCCGTTTACCGGAGGAACACTTTGAGTGCTACCAAACGTCAAAACGTAACTGGGTGATTATAAAGGTGCTCTACAGGTGTCTCCGAAGGTACTTGTTGAGTTGGCGTATTTCAAGATTAGGATTTGTCACTTCGATCGTCGGAGAGGTATCTTTGGGCCCACTCGGTAATACACATCACTATAAGCCTTGCAAGCATTCTAACTAATGAGTTAGTTGCGGGATGATGTATTACAGAACGAGTAAAGAGACTTGCCGGTAACGAGATTGCACTAGGTATTGAGATACCAACGATCGAATCTCGGGGAAGTAACATACCGATGACAAAGGGAACAACGTATGTTGTTATGCGGTTTGACCGATAAAGATCTTCGTAGAATATGTAGGAGCCAATATGAGCATCCAGATTCCGCTATTGGTTATTGACCGGAGATGTGTCTTGGTCATATCTACATAGTTCTCGAACCATAGGGTCCGCATGCATAACGTTCGGTGACGATTTGTATTATGAGTTTATGTGTTTTGATGTACCAAAGGTACTTCGGTGTCCCGGATGAGATCGGGGACATGAGGAGGAGTCTCGAAATGGTCGAGATGTAGAGATCGATATATTGGACGACTATATTAGGATATCGGAAAGGTTATGAGTGATTTGGGTATTTTTCGGAGTACCGGAGAGTTACAGGAATTCACCGGGGAGTATATGGGCCTTATTGGGCTTTAGGGGAAAGAGAGAGGAGAGGATGTGCCCCCCCCCAATGCTTAGTCCGAATTGGACTAGGGGGAGGGGCGGCGCCCCCTCCTTCCTTCTCTTCTCTTTTCCCTTTCCTTCTCTCCTACTCCTACTACTTGGAAGGGCTCCTAGTTCTACTAGGAAAAGGGGAATCCTACTCCCGGTGGGAGTAGGACTCCCCTAGGGTGCGCCATAGAGAGGGCCGGCCCTCCCCCTCCTCCACTCCTTTATATACGGGGAGGGGGGCACCCCTTGGAGACCCAACAGTTGATCATTGATCTTTTAGCCGTGTGCGGTGCCCTCCTCCACCATAATCCACCTCGGTCATATCGTAGCGGTGCTTAGGCGAAGCCCTGCGTTAGTAGCTTCATCATCACCGTCATCACGCCGTCGTCCTGACGGAACTCTCCCTCGAAGCTCTATTGGATCGAAGTTCGCAAGATGTCATTGATGTCTACTACACAACCTTCTTCTTGTAGACGTTGTTGGGCCTCCAAGTGCAGAGGTTTGTAGGACAGTACCAAATTTCCCTCAGGTGTATGACCTAAGGTTTATCAATCCGTGGGAGGCGTAGGATGAAGATGGTCTCTCTCATGCAACCCTTCAACCAAATAACAAAGAGTCTCTTGTGTCCCCAACACACCCAATACAATGGTAAATTGTATAGGTGCACTAGTTCGGCGAAGAGATGGTGATACAAGTGCAATATGGATGGTAGATATAGGTTTTTGTAATCTGAAAATATAAAAACAGCAAGGTAACTAATGATAAAAGTGAGCGTAAACAGTATTGCAATGCGTTGAAACAAGGCCTAGGGTTCATACTTTCACTATTGCAAGTTCTCTCAGCAATAATAACATAATTGGATCATATAACTATCCCTCAACATGCAACAAAAAGTCACTCCAAAGTCACTAATAGAGGAGAACAAACGAAGAGATTATGGTAGGGTACAAAACCACCTCAAAGTTATCCTTTCTGATCGATCTATTCAAGAGTCCGTAGTAAAATAGCATGAAGCTATTTTTTCGTTCAATCTATCATAGAGTTCGTACTAAAATAACACCTTAAGACACAAATCAACCAAAACTGTTATGTCACCTAGATACTCCAATGTCAGCTCAAGTATCTTTGGTATGATTATACGATATGCATCACACAATCTCATATTCATCTATTCAAACCAACACAAAGTATTTCAAAGAGTTCCCCAAAGTTTCTACCGGAGAGTCAAGACGAAAACGTGTGCCAACCCCTATAAATAGGTTCATGGGCGGAACCCACAAGTTGATCACAAAAACATACATCAAGTGGATCAATAGAATACCCCATTGTCACCACGGGTATCCCACGCAAGACATACATCAAGTGTTCTCAAATCCTTAAAGACTCAATCCGATAAGATAACTTCAAAGGGAAAACTCAATCCATTACAAGAGAGTAGAGGGGGGGAAACATCATAAGATCCAACTATAATAGCAAAGCTCGCGATACATCAAGATCGTATCTCCTCAAGAACACGAGAGAGAGAGAGAGAGAGAGATCAAACAAATAGCTACTGGTACATACCCTCAGCCCCGAGGGAGAACTACTCCCTCCTAGTCATGGAAAGCGCCGGGATGCTGAAGATGGCCACTAGTGAGGGTTCCCCCCTCCGGCAGGGTGCCGGAACTGGGTCCCGATTGGTTTTTGGTGGCTACAGAGGCTTGCGGCGGCGGAACTCCCGTTCTATTCTGCTCCCCGAAGTTTTTAGGGTATATGGGTATATATAGGAGTAAGAAGTACGCCGGTGTATCTCCGGGCTGTCCACGAGGCAGGGGGTGCGCCCAGGGGGATGGGCGCGCCCCCCACCCTCGTGGGCAGCCCGAGACTCTTCTGGTCCATCTCCGATACTCCGTGGGCTTCTTCTGGTCCAAAAATAAGTTCCGTGAAGTTTCACGTCAATTGGACTCCGTAGGATGAAGTATATTTTGCACAGATGTGGTGATTAGAGTATAAGCATACTTTAGGTATGAAATTGTGGTTCTCAATAAGAAATAAACTACAATTGACTGATACTATTTGCACTTCGTATGAAATTCATGAGAAGATAAACACTAAAATAAATTATATATACAATAAATACTTGATGATTCGTACAATTAATGAAAACATCACAGACATGATTGGCATTAATAAGATTAGAAGAGCGTGAGTCCGAGAAAATATTTAATGTAAAAGTTATCAAGATACACCCATATGGGTGATAATAATTATGTATGTAGACATGATATTTCATTAACAGAGAAAGGCGTCCAAGAATGCCGTAGTCATCGACTTGAGTGGGAGAACATAACTTTAGATATGCGATGTTCATGCTTAGATTTAATCCTTAGTGAGGGGATCGCTAAAAAACATATTGCTGAACTGATACAAAATGTGGGGCGAGGAGAAATGAGTCAATGAGGGGGGAAATGATGTTCTGTATGAAAGCCCATTTATGGTATTGTATCTGTCTTCCCACCTCACGCATAAGGAATTTCTTCAAGAATATAATGCACTAGATGTTTCATTGTGGCTTTAGTTTTGTCCATAATCTTTTTATATGACATATAATTTTTTGGCAAATTAAATCAAACAATAGTTTATTGGGAGGCCGTATAGTGGTCAGAGGAAACAATGAAGAAGGGTTATTCTAGCCGTGCAAATGCGTGGGTGGCCCTGCTAGTTTGGATGAATCTACGATGCAAATGAGGTGAGGAGGAGAAGGCAGCCGAGACAAGCTTGGAGGAGGAGGTGGAGAGAATGAAGTGGGGAAAGTGAGTGCGTAGGTGTGGCTGTCCAAAATTGTAACGCCCCATATGTAACCTTCCCGAATTGTACTCCAACTCATGCCGTTTACGGCATTAAGTTATATTTAATTCTCGGGTTCGGGTCTTTGTCTCCTTGTGTTGTTTTTGTTTTCGTGCATCTCATATCATGTCATCACGTGCATTGCATTTGCATACATGTTCATCTCATGCATTCGAGCATTTTCCCCGTTGTCCGTTTTGCATTCCGGCGCTTCGTTCTCCTTTGGTGGCCATTTCTAGCTTTCTTTCATGTGTGGGGATTAAACATTTCCGGATTGGGCCGAGACTTGCCATGCGGCCTTGGTTTACTACCGGTAGACCGCCTGTCAAGTTTCGGGTCATTTGGACTTCGTTTGATACTCCAACGGTTAACCGAGGGACCGAAAAGGCCTCGTGTGTGTGCAGCCCAACACCCCTCCATTTTGGCCAAAAACCCACCAAACTCTGCTCCATCGTCTCGGTCGTTCAATCATGATCGTGTGGGCGAAAACCGCACCTCATTTGGACTCTCCTAGCTCCACTTATGCCTATTTAAACACCCCCCATTTCGGATCTCGTCTTCCTCCCCGTCCTCCTCCTAAAAAAAAACCTCCCCGCACCGACGGACACGTCCGCCCGCAGCCGGACGCGTCCGCCGCCGCGCCCGTCCTACCGCCGATTGCCACGTGGGCTGGTGCCCACATCGCCGCAGCCTGGCCCGGGAGGCCCGAGGCTGGCCCCCGAGGCCCAGCCGGCTCGCCCCGCCGCCCGTCTCCTCTCGCCGCCGCCTCCCTCGGCTCGGGCCGCCGCCGCCGCCGCCGCGGGCCACGCCGCCGCCCCCGCCGGAGCTCGCCGGCCCCGCCCCGCACCGGACACCGCGCCGCCCCGCGCCTCCGGCCGGCGCCGCCAGCCCTCCGCCGAGGCCGGCCTCCTTCTCCTCCTCCGGCCCCGGATCCGGCCCGTCCGGCCACCTTCCCGAAGAACTCCGGCGACCTCAAGCTTTTTCCGGCGAACCTCGGGCACCACGCCGGCTGGATCTGGATCTCAGATCTAAAATCACGCGGTTGACTTTTATCTCGAAAACCTAATTTTTTATGCCATGTTTGACTGCTCGTATCTCCGCATCCGTAGCTCCGTTTTGGGCATATGATATATCAAAATCTTCGTCTCGACGAGTACATCATTTCATTCCATTGCATCATTTGCATTTGAGGTCATCTTGGTGCCCAAAATGCTGTTGGAAGGAGGCATCATGAGTTAATTTGCAGATCCATTAGTTCATCATGCACTTTTGTCATTTTTGCCATGATTAATCCGTGCATGATATGCCTGTGCCCCTTTGGGATGAATTGTTAAGCATGTTGTCTTCTTTCCAGAGGTGCCTCCCATGCATTTTTAGGATGTATGTGTTGTCTTGTGCAAGCTTGTGAAGAGGGCTACCTGAGTTTACTGATTTCAGGGACTTAGTGAAAATCACTAAGTCTGGGATGTTTTAGTTCACGATGCTATATGTCCGGCTTGTTTCCTAGTGATCTGTGCCTCTGTTGAGGATGATCAGTAAGAGTGAATTGTTATGCTTGTTGTGCTTAATCCATCCCTGTCTTTACTTATTATGTTGGAGTACCCTAGGTTGACTCCATCGAGCTCAACTTTTGCATAGTTGTTGTTTTGGGCAGATCGTGAATTCTTTTGCCATTTTGCCGGAGCTATTGCTAGTGATCCATGCATGCTATGCCATTGTTCTTGCCATGTCTAGCTAGCATTTTGTGCCTTCTTAATGGATATATGCTTGCCTTGCCATGACTTGCACCGTAGTGAGAGCATCGAGCTCGTTTACATGCCTCTGTGAGTTATTATTTCAGCATGTCCCAGTTTTCACAAAGTCTGAAAACTGATTGTGTTTCATCGATGTTCGTGTGCTCGGTAGAGTATTTTGTCAACCCTTTTCGCCCGAGGTCATTTTGGGTGTTTTGTTAAGCTTGTTGAGTAGCTCCATGCCATGCTCTTACTTGCCATGTTCAGGTTTTGCATCATGTTGTTTTGCTGCTCCGAAAAGAGCATCGTGGTCTGAAATTTCAGACTAGCGTTAATTTCGCTAAGTCTGAAATCTGTTTTGCTTATTCAGTTTTGCCATGCTTGTTTGAAGCCCTTAATGGATGAATTTGCCTATGCCTCAGTCCGCGTGATTTGTTAAGCTTCTTGAGTACATCACTGCCATGCAATTTGTTTTCATGTTTGGTGGCTGTAGCATGTTTATTTCGTTGCATTTAGGAGCCTACTTGCTGTAAATTGCAGATCGGTTCGTTTAGTAAATCACTTTCCATTTCCAAACCGTAGCTCCGATTGCCATGATATTTATATCGTTTTCAGGGGATTTCTTCCCCTCTATCCAGTGACACACTTGGTTTTCCAAGTTGAGGCCAGGTTCATGCATTTCCTGTCACATCTTGCATTTTGCATCCCGCATCGCATCCCGCATAGCATATCATCTTTGCATATTATTGGTTGCCCTTGCACGTGGTTGATTGTATCCTTGTTGCTTGTTTGTGTTGTTGGGTAGAGCCGGGAGACGAGTTCGCCAACGAGGAGCCCGTTGAGTTTGCTTTTGAGGATCCAGTCAATTCTGACAACTGTGCAGGCAAGATGATCACACCCTTGAAATCACTACTATCTTTGCTATGCTAGTTTGCTCGCTCTTTTGCTTTGCCAATGCTACGATGCCTACCACTTGCTTGTCAGCCTCCCAATTGCCATGATTGAGCCTCTAACCCACCTTTGTCGTAGCAAACCATTGATTGGCTATGTTACCGCTTTGCTCAACCCCTTCTTATAGCGTTGCTAGTTGCAGGTGAAGATTGGAGCCGTTCCTTGTTGGAACATTTATTTACTTGTTGGGATATCATTATATTGCTATGTTATCTTTATTCATCTATATACTTGGTAAAGGGTGGAAGGCTCGGCCTCTTGCCTAGTGTTTTGTTCCACTCTTGCCGCCCTAGTTTCCGTCATATCGGTGTTATGTTCCCGGATTGTTGCGTCCCTTACGCGGTTGGGCTATAATGGGAACCCCTTGATAGTTCGCCTTGATTAAAGCTTTTCCAGCAATGCCCAACATTGGTTTTACCATTTGCCACCTACCCCTTTTTCCCTTGGGTTTCCGGAGCCCGAGGGTCATCTTTCTTTTAGCCCCCCACGGGCCAGTGCTCCTCTGAGTGTTGGTCCGGAACGTCAGCCGCCGGTGGCCACCAGTGGCAACTCTGGGCTGGCCTACCGGAAGTTTAGACAATCTGAGTGTGCCCTGAGAAATAGATATGTGCAGCTCCTATCGGGATTTGTCGGCGCATTCGGGCGGTGTTGCTGGACTAGTTTTGACCTGTCGAATTATCTTGTCGTACCGGGATACCGAGTCTGATCGGTGGGTCCTGGGTGGAGGTCTATTCCTTCGTTGACCGTGAGAGCTTGTTATGGGCTAAGTTGGGACCCCCTGCAGGGATTGATCTTTCGAAAGCCGTGCCCGCGGTTATGGGCAGATGGGAATTTGTTAATGTCCGCTTGTAGATAACTTGAACCTTAAATAATTAAAATGAATCAACTGCGTGTGTTGCCGTGATGGCCTCTTCTCAGCGGAGTCCGGGAAGTGGACACGGCGTTGGAGTTATGTTTGCGTAGGCTGCTCTATATAGTTTTCCGCTCGTGCTTTGCCTCCTCTTCTCGCTCTACTTTGCGAATAAGTTAGCCACCATATATGCTAGTCGCTTGCTGCAGCTCCACTTTACATTATCCCCCCTTTCCTACCTATTAAGCTTAAATAGTCTTGATCGCGAGGGTGCGAGATTGCTGAGTCCTTTGTGGCTCACAGATTACTATTACACCAGATGCAGGGACCGAGGATACTTCTCCGAATGGCGCGCGCGAGCTGAAGTGGGAGTACGACGAGGACTCTCAGCGTTACTATGTGTCGTTTCCTGATGATCAGTAGTGGTGCCTATTCGGGGTTAGATTCAGGGCCTAGTCGCTTGTCGGGGGTCTTTTCTATTTTGGCGCCGTAGTCGGGCCATGAGTGATTGTATGATGGATTTTATTTATGTACTTTGATGTGACATGGCGAGTGTAAGCCAACTATGATATTATTCCCCTTTATATTATATATGTACTTGGGTTGTGTAATGATTCCTGACTTGCGACATTGCTTTCAATGCGCCTATGTCTCTAAGTCGTGCCTCGACACGTGGGAGACATAGCCGCATCGAGGGCGTTACAAGTTGGTACTCAGAGCCTTCCCCGACCTTAGGAGCCCCATTGCTTGATCGTTTTTAGCAGCCGAGTTGTGTCTAGAAAAATGTTTTGGGTCCTTAGGAATTATATATCGGAGAGCTTAGGAATTCTTTTTACTTCCCAGTCTCCTCATCGCTCTGGTAAGGCATCCTGACGTAGAGTTTTGACTCTTCTCTTCTCAAATTTCACTAAAAAAAATTTAGGATCACGCGAGTATCTTAGTTTTGTTCCGATGGCTTATGATGAGAATACTGTCTTGGTGCCTCCTGTCAGGGGTTTAGTGGAAGTGTCCCGGGGAGTTGAGCTCTGAGGTGTTGTCATCATAATTCTATCGTTGCAATTCTGGCATACTTGAGATATGTGCGCGACATCAAAAATCTCCTTTATGCAGTTCGTTGGTGAGATAACCTCGACGCCACCCAGTACTGGGGCGGGAGTTCGGGAGTATCGCCATAACTTGTATAACGGATGCTTTTCGAAGGTTGAGATAGATGGTTTCCGAAGGTTTCTTGGTTATGTGTTGAAGGATGGATGCAGCTGGATGTAGGATTTGCTAGCTTGGGTGAGATATTATGCTTCCCCTGTATCCCCAACACCTGATTGCATAACCAGAAAATTTCAGGAGTTTCATAGGTGGGAATTCAAGTAGCCTTAGGATATCTCTCCAACAGATGTGTGATATGAAATTGGGGTTCGACGTCTAGTAGTTCGCCTATTCACGGTCGATTTTACAGTGGTCTCGTTGTGTCTTAAAGAGTCCTTGGCTATGCTGACTCGGGGACGCTTCGTATGTCATGTGCACTGCCTTGTACATGATGGTGCTGTACAGTCGAGCCCGTGTAGGTCCTACCACGAACACTTCAGACGAAATTTCTATCATGTGTTTGTTCCGGCTTATTCCGCAAGCCAACCCTTGGTTTTATTTCGAGTTGTGGTATTCGTTATGCTTCGACATCATGTGTTGATTCCATCCCTCATTGATGTACCTCTTCTACCTGATTCTTCGTGGCTTCGCAATTTAGGAATATGTGACCACTTCAAGAGAAGTGCATTCGTTCATTTTGTTCGGATGTGAAGACTTTATGTTGCAATTTTCATTCCGTTGGTTTCACCTTCAATATTTCTCTATTTGTGTGCTAATGGTGGTCAACCTCTTCAGGATGGCTCCCGCTAAGAGCACCAGTCAGAACCAGAATCAAGATCCTCCGCCACCTCCGCCTCCTCCGGAAGCATGGCAGGCTGTGATGGCTGCTACTAATGCAAATACTCAGCTGATCATGCAAATCATCCAAGAGCGGAATCAAAGCAGTCAAGGAAATCAAGGCAACAACCAGAACCAATTTGCAACTCTGAATCAGTTCCTCGCAAATGGTCCAAAGACGTTCAGCAACTGCGTTGAGGCTACCGATGCTGATGATTGGTTAGTCGATCTGGGCAAGCATTTTGAATGTAGCAACGTCAGACCTGAAGATTTCGTCAAGTTCGCGTCTTTCCAGCTCAAGGATCAGGCCGCAGAGTGGTTTCAGCAGTACCGGGATTCCAGAGGTGGACGTTTGATCACTTGGGATGATTTTCGTCGTGATTTTCGAGCTCATCACATTCCTCAAAGTGTGACTAAAAGCAAACGTGAAGAATTCCGCAATCTGAAGCAAGGCTCTTTGTTTGTCTATGACTACAACAAGTTGTTCCAGAAGCTTGCCCATTTTGCCAAGCAGGATGTTCTTGATGAGAAGAGCATGATCTATCAGTTCAGGGGTGGTCTTCGTGAAGAAATTCAGCTCGCTCTTGTCCTCTTCGAGCCGCTGAGATACGATGAGTTCTACAACATGGCACTGAAGCAAGAGGCTGCTCAGCTAAGGTGTGATGCTTCCAGGAAGCGAGTCAGAGACACTACGTCTTCTTCCTCTACTCAAGTGGCCAAGCAGCAGAAGTATTGGCTTCCTCCTCCTCCATTCCGTCAGCCGTATCAGCAGAAGAGCAAAGGTGGCAGTGGTTCATCCCACCCACCCAACCCAGGCTTTCAGAACAAGACTTCGTCTCAAGCTTCAAGATCGAGTGCTCCGTACCACCGTCCGCTCTCAGAGGTCACGTGCAACAAGTGCCAACAGAAGGGTCACTATGCCAACAAGTGTTTCAACCAGAGGCGTCTTCCTCCTCCTCCTCCTGTCAGATCGGCAAGTACAGCTGTGGTCAAGCATAATCCCAAGCACGCGAAGGTCAATATGGTGAATGCAGCTCAGGCAGAGGATTCGTCAGATGTGATCATGGGTAACCTCCCTGTTAACGATGTTCCCGCAAAAGTACTTATTGATACAGGTGCATCGCATTGTTTCATCTCGAAGCCTTTTGCATCTAAGCACGGGTGGTTTTCTCAAGTTATGCATAAGCCATTAGCAGTCGTCTCTCCGAGCAGATGCTTGCTTGCTAACTATGAAGTTCCGGATATTTCTATCTCGCTGGGTGACTTTAAGTTTCTGGCTTCCCCGATGATTCTTGGTAATTCTGATATCGATCTTATTCTTGGGATGGACTGGCTCTCTAAACATAAAGCTCACCTCGATTGCGCAGCCAGGCAGATTCAACTGACTCATTCGTCTGAGGAAGTGATTGTCTTTGCTGCTCGGGATAATACCATCCGGTTGTTCTCTCTCAATGAAAAGGGTGAATTGGATGCTATTTCACAGATTCCGGTTGTTTGTGAGTATCAAGATGTCTTCCCTGAAGAACTCCCAGGCATGCCTCCAAACCGGCCAGTTGAATTTGTTATTGAACTTGAGCCCAGTACGGAACCTGTGTGCAAACGGCCCTACAAGCTCGGCCCCGAAGAGTTGAAGGAGTTGAAGAAACAACTCGATGTGCAAGAAAGAATGGGTCTCATTCGGCCTAGTACTTCTCCATGGGGTTGTGGTGTTCTTTTTGTGAAGAAGAAGGATGGAACGGACCGACTTTGTGTTGATTACCGTCCATTGAACAAGAAGACCATCAAGAACAAATATCCACTTCCCAACATTAATGAGCTGTTCGAGCAACTCAAGGGTGCCCAAGTATTCTCCAAGCTTGATCTTCGTATGGGTTATCATCAAATTCGCATTCGTGAACAAGATATTCCAAAGACGGCGTTCAGAACAAGCTATGGGTCATATGAATACACTGTTATGTCTTTTGGCCTCGCCAATGCTCCTCCGACGTTCTCTCGCATGATGAACTTCATCTTCAACCCCTACACCAACGACTTCGTTTTGGTCTATCTCGACGATATCCTGGTTTTCTCGAAGAACAAGGAAGATCATGCCAAACACTTGCGTTTGGTTCTTGACAAGCTCAGGGAACATCAATTCTATGCCAAGTTCTCCAAGTGTGAGTTTTGGCTTGATGAGGTTCTTTATCTTGGTCATATTATCTCTGCCAAGGGCATTTCCGTGGATCCTGAGAAGGTGTATGCAATCGTTAATTGGGAACCTCCTCAGAATGTGAAGCAACTCCGTAGCTTCCTCGGCCTTGCAAGTTATTGCCGAAGATTCGTTGAAAACTTCTCCAAGATCGCGAAGCCTCTCTCAAATCTTCTTCAGAAGCACGTCAAGTACGTTTGGTCTCCGGAGTGCGATATTGCTTTCAACGCTTTGAAAGAGAAATTGATCACTGCTCCAGTTCTGACTCCGCCTGATGAAACCAAGCCGTACGAGGTCTTTTGTGATGCCTCTCTCCAAGGTCTAGGTGCTGTACTGATGCAAGAGAAGAAAGTTGTTGCTTATACCTCTCGCCAGTTGAAGCCAAATGAGAAGAACTACCCCACTCATGATCTCGAGTTGGCGGCAGTTGTGCACGCATTGTTGACTTGGAGACATCTTCTCTTGGGATGGAAAGTGGACATTTTCACTGATCACAAGAGTCTCAAGTACATCTTCACTCAGCCTAATCTCAACCTCAGGCAGACTCGATGGGTCGAAATGATTCAAGAGTACAATCCGAGTATCGAGTATACTCCAGGCAAGGCTAATGTGATTGCTGACGCTTTGAGCAGAAAAGCATATTGCAACAGTCTGATTCTCAAGCCTTATCAACCCGAGCTTTGTGAAGCCTTCCGCAAACTTAATCTGCAACTTGTTCCTCAAGGTTTGCTCGCCAACCTTCAAGTTTCTCCTACCTTGGAAGACCAGATTCGCCAAGCCCAGCTTCTTGATGCTATGGTGAAAAAGGTGAAGATTGGTATTGCAAAGAGTCAATCCAAGTACAAGTGCTACCGACTTGATGACAAGGACACTCTCTTCTTCGAGGATCGAATTGTTGTGCCCAAAGGTGAACTTCGTAAGGTGATTATGAATGAGGCTCACAACTCTCTCCTCTCCATCCACCCGGGGAGCACGAAGATGTATCAAGATCTGAAGCAAACTTATTGGTGGACTCGAATGAAGCGCGAGATCGCTCAATTCGTGAATGAATGTGATGTCTGCAGAAGGGTGAAGGCAGAACACCAAAGGCCAGCAGGTCTCCTCCAACCTCTCGCCATTCCAGAATGGAAGTTTGACCACATTGAAATGGACTTCGTGACTGGGTTTCCTAAGTCCAAGCGTGGCAATGATGCTATATTCGTTGTCATCGACAAGCTCACCAAAGTGGCTCATTTCCTGCCTATCAAAGAGTCAATCACTGCAGCTCAATTGGCGGAGCTCTACACCTCTAGAATTGTCTCTCTGCACGGTATTCCTCAAGTGATATCTTCAGACCATGGCAGCATCTTTACCTCCAAGTTTTGGGATTCTTTTCAGAAGGCCATGGGCACCAGCATTCGCTTCAGCACTGCTTTCCACCCTCAAACAAGCGGCCAAGTCGAGCGTGTCAGCCAGATTCTTGAAGATATGCTCAGGGCTTGTGTTATCTCCTTCGGCATGAAGTGGGAGGATTGCCTTCCTTATGCTGAATTATCGTACAACAACAGCTTTCAAGCAAGTTCCGGCAAGGCCCCGTTTGAAATTCTGTATGGTAGGAAGTGCCGTACACCTCTCAACTGGTCTGAAACCGGTGAACGTCAGCTGCTGGGTAATGACCTGATCACAGAGGCAGAAGAAATGTGCAAGGTCATTCGTGATAACCTCAAAGCAGCCCAATCCCGCTAGAAGAGCTACTATGACAGCAAGCACCGTGATTTGGCCTTTGAGATCGGAGATCATGTCTACCTCCGCGTCTCTCCTATGAAAGGGACTCGTCGCTTCGGTATCAAAGGGAAGCTTGCCCCCAAATACGTCAGGCCTTTCAAGATCGTCAGCAAGAGAGGCGACCTCGCCTATCAAATCGAGCTTCCTGCAACCTTTGCCAATGTTCATGATGTGTTCCATGTCTCGCAACTCCGAAAGTGCTTCAAGACGCTTGAGCGCACCGTCAACTTCGAGGACATTGAGCTCCAAGAAGATCTCTCCTACCGTGAGCACCCAGTTGCAATCCTTGAAGAGACTGAACGCAAAACTCGCAATAAGTCAATCAAGTTTCTCAAAGTCAAGTGGTCACACCATTCCGACCGTGAAGCTACCTGGGAATGCGAGGATCACCTCCGTTCTGAGTACCCGGAGTTCTTTCAGTCCTAGATCTCGGGACGAGATCTTTTCGTAGTGGTGGAGTGTTGTAACGCCCCATATGTAACCTTCCCGAATTGTACTCCAACTCATGCCGTTTCTGGCATTAAGTTATATTTAATTCTCGGGTTCGGGTCTTTGTCTCCGTTGTCCGTTTTGCATTCCGGCGCTTCGTTCTCCTCCGATGGCCATTTCTAGCTTTCTTTCGTGTGTGGGGATTAAACATTTCCGGATTGGGCCGAGACTTGCCATGCGGCCTTGGTTTACTACCGGTAGACCGCCTGTCAAGTTTCGGGTCATTTGGACTTCGTTTGATACTCCAACGGTTAACCGAGGGACCGAAAACGCCTCGTGTGTGTGCAGCCCAACACCCCTCCATTTTGGCCCAAAACCCACCAAACTCTGCTCCATCGTCTCGGTCGTTCGATCATGATCGTGTGGGCGAAAACCGCACCTCATTTGGACTCTCCTAGCTCCACTTATGCCTATTTAAACACCCCGCATTTCGGATCTCGTCTTCCTCCCCGTCCTCCTCCTAAAAAAAACCTCCCCGCACCGACGGACACGTCCGCCCGCAGCCGGACGCGTCCGCCACCGCGCCTGTCCTACCGCCGACTGCCACGTGGGCTGGCGCATACATCGCCGCAGCCAGGCTCGGGAGGCCCGAGGCTGGCCCCCGAGGCCCAGCCGGCTCGCCCCGTCGCCCGTCTCCTCTCGCCGACTCCTCCCTCGGCTCAGGCCGCCGCCGCCGCCGCGGGCCACGCCGCCGCCCCCGCCGGAGCTCGCCGGCCCCGCCCCGCACCGGACGCCGCGCCGCCCCGCGCCTCCGGCCGGCGCCGCCACCCCTCCGCCGAGGCCGGCCTCCTTCTCCTCCTCCGGCCCCGGATCCGGCCCCTCCGGCCACCTTCCCGAAGAACTCCGGCGACCTCGAGCTTTTTCCGGTGAACCTCGGGCACCGCGCCGGCTGGATCTGGATCTCAGATCTAAAATCACGCGGTTGACTTTTATCTCGAAACCCTAATTTTTTATGCCATGTTTGACTGCTCGTATCTCCGCATCTGTAGCTCCGTTTTGGGCATATGATATATCAAAATCTTTGTCTCGACGAGTACATCATTTCATTCCATTGCATCATTTGCATTTGAGGTCATCTTGGTGCCCAAAATGCTGTTGGAAGGAGGCATCATGAGTTAATTTGCAGATCCGTTAGTTCATCATGCACTTTTGTCATTTTTGCCATTTTTAATCCGTGCATGATATGCCTGTGCCCCTTTGGGATGAATTGTTAAGCATGTTGTCTTCTTTCCAGAGGTGCCTCCCATGCATTTTTAGGATGTGTGTGTTGTCTTGTGCAAGCTTGTGAAGAGGGCTACCTGAGTTTACTGATTTCAGGGACTTAGTGAAAATCACTAAGTCTGGGATGTTTTAGTTCACGATGCTATATGTCCGGCTTGTTTCCTAGTGATCCGTGCCTCTTTTGAGGATGATCAGTAAGAGTGAATTATTATGCTTGTTGTGCTTAATCCGTCCATGTCTTTACTTATTATGTTGGAGCACCCTAGGTTGACTCAATCGAGCTCAACTTTTGCATAGTTATTGTTTTGGGCAGATCGTGAATTCTTTTGCGATTTTGCCGGAGCTATTGCTAGTGATCCATGCATGCTATGCCATTGTTCTTGCCATGTCTAGCTAGCATTTTGTGCCTTCTTAATGGATATATGCTTGCCTTGCCATGACTTGCACCGTAGTGAGAGCATCGAGCTCGTTTACATGCCTCCGTGAGTTATTATTTCAGCATGTCCCAGTTTTCACCAAGTTTGAAAACTGATTGTGTTTCGTCGATGTTCGTGTGCTCGGTAGAGTATTTTGTGAACCCTTTTGGCCCCAGGTCATTTTGGGTGTTTTGTTAAGCTTGTTGAGTAGCTCCATGCCATGCTCTTACTTGCCATGTTCAGGTTTTGCATCATGTTGTTTTGCTGCTCCGAAAAGAGCATCGTGGTCTGAAATTTCAGACTAGCGTTAATTTCGCCAAGTCTGAAATCTGTTTTGCTTATTCAGTTTTGCCATGCTTGTTTGAAGCCCTTAATGGATGAATTTGCCTATGCCTCAGTCCGCGTGGTTTGTTCAGCTTCTTGAGTACATCACTGCCATGCAATTTGTTTTCATGTTTGGTGGCTGTAGCATGTTTATTTCGTTGCATTTAGGAGCCTACTTGCTGTAAATTGCAGATCGGTTCGTTTAGTAAATCACTTTCCATTTCCAAACCGTAGCTCCGATTGCCATGATCTTTATATCGTTTTCAGGGGATTTCTTCCCCTCTATCCAGTGACACACTTGGTTTTCCAAGTTGAGGCCAGGTTCATGCATTTCCTGTCACATCTTGCATTTTGCATCCCGCATCGCATCCCGCATAGCATATCATCTTTGCATATTATTGGTTGCCCTTGCACGTGGTTGATTGTATCCTTGTTGCTTGTTTGTGTTGTTGGGTAGAGCCGGGAGACGAGTTCGCCAACGAGGAGCCCGTTGAGTTTGCTTTTGAGGATCCAGTCAATTCTGACAACTGTGCAGGCAAGATGATCACACCCTTGAAATCACTACTATCTTTGCTATGCTAGTTTGCTCGCTCTTTTGCTTTGCCAATGCTACGATGCCTACCACTTGCTTGTCAGCCTCCCAATTGCCATGATTGAGCCTCTAACCCACCTTTGTCGTAGCAAACCATTGATTGGCTATGTTACCGCTTTGCTCAACCCCTTCTTATAGCGTTGCTAGTTGCAGGTGAAGATTGGAGCCGTTCCTTGTTGGAACATTTATTTACTTGTTGGGATATCATTATATTGCTATGTTATCTTTATTCATCTATATACTTGGTAAAGGGTGGAAGGCTCGGCCTCTTGCCTAGTGTTTTGTTCCACTCTTGCCGCCCTAGTTTCCGTCATATCGGTGTTATGTTCCCGGATTGTTGCGTCCCTTACGCGGTTGGGCTATAATGGGAACCCCTTGATAGTTCGCCTTGATTAAAGCTTTTCCAGCAATGCCCAACATTGGTTTTACCATTTGCCACCTACCCCTTTTTCCCTTGGGTTTCCGGAGCCCGAGGGTCATCTTTCTTTTAGCCCCCCACGGGCCAGTGCTCCTCTGAGTGTTGGTCCGGAACGTCAGCCGCCGGTGGCCACCAGTGGCAACTCTGGGCTGGCCTACCGGAAGTTTAGACAATCTGAGTGTGCCCTGAGAAATAGATATGTGCAGCTCCTATCGGGATTTGTCGGCGCATTCGGGCGGTGTTGCTGGACTAGTTTTGACCTGTCGAATTATCTTGTCGTACCGGGATACCGAGTCTGATCGGTGGGTCCTGGGTGGAGGTCTATTCCTTCGTTGACCGTGAGAGCTTGTTATGGGCTAAGTTGGGACCCCCTGCAGGGATTGATCTTTCGAAAGCCGTGCCCGCGGTTATGGGCAGATGGGAATTTGTTAATGTCCGCTTGTAGATAACTTGAACCTTAAATAATTAAAATGAATCAACTGCGTGTGTTGCCGTGATGGCCTCTTCTCAGCGGAGTCCGGGAAGTGGACATGGCGTTGGAGTTATGTTTGCGTAGGCTGCTCTATATAGTTTTCCGCTCGTGCTTTGCCTCCTCTTCTCGCTCTACTTTGCGAATAAGTTAGCCACCATATATGCTAGTCGCTTGCTGCAGCTCCACTTTACATTATCCCCCCTTTCCTACCTATTAAGCTTAAATAGTCTTGATCGCGAGGGTGCGAGATTGCTGAGTCCTTTGTGGCTCACAGATTACTATTACACCAGATGCAGGGACCGAGGATACTTCTCCGAATGGCGCGCGCGAGCTGAAGTGGGAGTACGACGAGGACTCTCAGCGTTACTATGTGTCGTTTCCTGATGATCAGTAGTGGTGCCTATTCGGGGTTAGATTCAGGGCCTAGTCGCTTGTCGGGGGTCTTTTCTATTTTGGCGCCGTAGTCGGGCCATGAGTGATTGTATGATGGATTTTATTTATGTACTTTGATGTGACATGGCGAGTGTAAGCCAACTATGATATTATTCCCCTTTATATTATATATGTACTTGGGTTGTGTAATGATTCCTGACTTGCGACATTGCTTTCAATGCGCCTATGTCTCTAAGTCGTGCCTCGACACGTGGGAGACATAGCCGCATCGAGGGCGTTACAAGTTGGTACTCAGAGCCTTCCCCGACCTTAGGAGCCCCATTGCTTGATCGTTTTTAGCAGCCGAGTTGTGTCTAGAAAAATGTTTTGGGTCCTTAGGAATTATATATCGGAGAGCTTAGGAATTCTTTTTACTTCCCAGTCTCCTCATCGCTCTGGTAAGGCATCCTGACGTAGAGTTTTGACTCTTCTCTTCTCAAATTTCACTAAAAAAATTTAGGATCACGCGAGTATCTTAGTTTTGTTCCGATGGCTTATGATGAGAATACTGTCTTGGTGCCTCCTGTCAGGGGTTTAGTGGAAGTGTCCCGGGGAGTTGAGCTCTGAGGTGTTGTCATCATAATTCTATCGTTGCAATTCTGGCATACTTGAGATATGTGCGCGACATCAAAAATCTCCTTTATGCAGTTCGTTGGTGAGATAACCTCGACGCCACCCAGTACTGGGGCGGGAGTTCGGGAGTATCGCCATAACTTGTATAACGGATGCTTTTCGAAGGTTGAGATAGATGGTTTCCGAAGGTTTCTTGGTTATGTGTTGAAGGATGGATGCAGTTGGATGTAGGATTTGCTAGCTTGGGTGAGATATTATGCTTCCCCTGTATCCCCAACACCTGATTGCATAACCGGAAAATTTCGGGAGTTTCATAGGTGGGAATTCAAGTAGCCTTAGGATATCTCTCCAACAGATGTGTGATATGAAATTGGGGTTCGACGTCTAGTAGTTCGCCTATTCACGGTCGATTTTACAGTGGTCTCGTTGTGTCTTAAAGAGTCCTTGGCTATGCTGACTCGGGGACGCTTCGTATGTCATGTGCACTGCCTTGTACATGATGGTGCTGTACAGTCGAGCCCGTGTAGGTCCTACCACGAACACTTCAGACGAAATTTCTATCATGTGTTTGTTCCGGCTTATTCCGCAAGCCAACCCTTGGTTTTATGTCGAGTTGTGGTATTCGTTATGCTTCGACATCATGTGTTGATTCCATCCCTCATTGATGTACCTCTTCTACCTGATTCTTCGTGGCTTCGCAATTTAGGAATATGTGACCACTTCAAGAGAAGTGCATTCGTTCATTTTATTCGGATGTGAAGACTTTATGTTGCAATTTTCATTCCGTTGGTTTCACCTTCAATATTTCTCTATTTGTGTGCTAATGGTGGTCAACCTCTTCAGGATGGCTCCCGCTAAGAGCACCAGTCAGAACCAGAATCAAGATCCTCCGCCACCTCCGCCTCCTCCGGAAGCATGGCAGGCTGTGATGGCTGCTACTAATGCAAATACTCAGCTGATCATGCAAATCATCCAAGAGCGGAATCAAAGCAGTCAAGGAAATCAAGGCAACAACCAGAACCAATTTGCAACTCTGAATCAGTTCCTCGCAAATGGTCCAAAGACGTTCAGCAACTGCGTTGAGGCTACCGATGCTGATGATTGGTTAGTCGATCTGGGCAAGCATTTTGAATGTAGCAACGTCAGACCTGAAGATTTCGTCAAGTTCGCGTCTTTCCAGCTCAAGGATCAGGCCGCAGAGTGGTTTCAGCAGTACCGGGATTCCAGAGGTGGACGTTTGATCACTTGGGATGATTTCCGTCGTGATTTTCGAGCTCATCACATTCCTCAAAGTGTGACTAAAAGCAAACGTGAAGAATTCCGCAATCTGAAGCAAGGCTCTTTGTCTGTCTATGACTACAACAAGTCGTTCCAGAAGCTCGCCCATTTTGCCAAGCAGGATGTTCTTGATGAGAAGAGCATGATCTATCAGTTCAGGGGTGGTCTTCGTGAAGAAATTCAGCTCGCTCTTGTCCTCTTCGAGCCGCTGAGATACGATGAGTTCTACAACATGGCACTGAAGCAAGAGGCTGCTCAGCTAAGGTGTGATGCTTCCAGGAAGCGAGTCAGAGACACTACGTCTTCTTCCTCTACTCAAGTGGCCAAGCAGCAGAAGTATTGGCTTCCTCCTCCTCCATTCCGTCAGCCGTATCAGCAGAAGAGCAAAGGTGGCAGTGGTTCATCCCACCCACCCAACCCAGGCTTTCAGAACAAGACTTCGTCTCAAGCTTCAAGATCGAGTGCTCCGTACCACCGTCCGCTCTCAGAGGTCACGTGCAACAAGTGCCAACAGAAGGGTCACTATGCCAACAAGTGTTTCAACCAGAGGCGTCTTCCTCCTCCTCCTCCTGTCAGATCGGCAAGTACAGCTGTGGTCAAGCATAATCCCAAGCACGCGAAGGTCAATATGGTGAATGCAGCTCAGGCAGAGGATTCGTCAGATGTGATGATGGGTAACCTCCCTGTTAACGATGTTCCCGCAAAAGTACTTATTGATACAGGTGCATCGCATTGTTTCATCTCGAAGCCTTTTGCATCTAAGCACGGGTGGTTTTCTCAAGTTATGCATAAGCCATTAGCAGTCGTCTCTCCGAGCAGATGCTTGCTTGCTAACTATGAAGTTCCGGATATTTCTATCTCGCTGGGTGACTTTAAGTTTCTGGCTTCCCCGATGATTCTTGGTAATTCTGATATCGATCTTATTCTTGGGATGGACTGGCTCTCTAAACATAAAGCTCACCTCGATTGCGCAGCCAGGCAGATTCAACTGACTCATTCGTCTGAGGAAGTGATTGTCTTTGCTGCTCGGGATAATACCATCCGGTTGTTCTCTCTCAATGAAAAGGGTGAATTGGATGCTATTTCACAGATTCCGGTTGTTTGTGAGTATCAAGATGTCTTCCCTGAAGAACTCCCAGGCATGCCTCCAAACCGGCCAGTTGAATTTGTTATTGAACTTGAGCCCAGTACGGAACCTGTGTGCAAACGGCCCTACAAGCTCGGCCCCGAAGAGTTGAAGGAGTTGAAGAAACAACTCGATGTGCAAGAAAGAATGGGTCTCATTCGGCCTAGTACTTCTCCATGGGGTTGTGGTGTTCTTTTTGTGAAGAAGAAGGATGGAACGGACCGACTTTGTGTTGATTACCGTCCATTGAACAAGAAGACCATCAAGAACAAATATCCACTTCCCAACATTAATGAGCTGTTCGAGCAACTCAAGGGTGCCCAAGTATTCTCCAAGCTTGATCTTCGTATGGGTTATCATCAAATTCGCATTCGTGAACAAGATATTCCAAAGACGGCGTTCAGAACAAGCTATGGGTCATATGAATACACTGTTATGTCTTTTGGCCTCGCCAATGCTCCTCCGACGTTCTCTCGCATGATGAACTTCATCTTCAACCCCTACACCAACGACTTCGTTTTGGTCTATCTCGACGATATCCTGGTTTTCTCGAAGAACAAGGAAGATCATGCCAAACACTTGCGTTTGGTTCTTGACAAGCTCAGGGAACATCAATTCTATGCCAAGTTCTCCAAGTGTGAGTTTTGGCTTGATGAGGTTCTTTATCTTGGTCATATTATCTCTGCCAAGGGCATTTCCGTGGATCCTGAGAAGGTGTATGCAATCGTTAATTGGGAACCTCCTCAGAATGTGAAGCAACTCCGTAGCTTCCTCGGCCTTGCAAGTTATTGCCGAAGATTCGTTGAAAACTTCTCCAAGATCGCGAAGCCTCTCTCAAATCTTCTTCAGAAGCACGTCAAGTACGTTTGGTCTCCGGAGTGCGATATTGCTTTCAACGCTTTGAAAGAGAAATTGATCACTGCTCCAGTTCTGACTCCGCCTGATGAAACCAAGCCGTACGAGGTCTTTTGTGATGCCTCTCTCCAAGGTCTAGGTGCTGTACTGATGCAAGAGAAGAAAGTTGTTGCTTATACCTCTCGCCAGTTGAAGCCAAATGAGAAGAACTACCCCACTCATGATCTCGAGTTGGCGGCAGTTGTGCACGCATTGTTGACTTGGAGACATCTTCTCTTGGGATGGAAAGTGGACATTTTCACTGATCACAAGAGTCTCAAGTACATCTTCACTCAGCCTAATCTCAACCTCAGGCAGACTCGATGGGTCGAAATGATTCAAGAGTACAATCCGAGTATCGAGTATACTCCAGGCAAGGCTAATGTGATTGCTGACGCTTTGAGCAGAAAAGCATATTGCAACAGTCTGATTCTCAAGCCTTATCAACCCGAGCTTTGTGAAGCCTTCCGCAAACTTAATCTGCAACTTGTTCCTCAAGGTTTGCTCGCCAACCTTCAAGTTTCTCCTACCTTGGAAGACCAGATTCGCCAAGCCCAGCTTCTTGATGCTATGGTGAAAAAGGTGAAGATTGGTATTGCAAAGAGTCAATCCAAGTACAAGTGCTACCGACTTGATGACAAGGACACTCTCTTCTTCGAGGATCGAATTGTTGTGCCCAAAGGTGAACTTCGTAAGGTGATTATGAATGAGGCTCACAACTCTCTCCTCTCCATCCACCCGGGGAGCACGAAGATGTATCAAGATCTGAAGCAAACTTATTGGTGGACTCGAATGAAGCGCGAGATCGCTCAATTCGTGAATGAATGTGATGTCTGCAGAAGGGTGAAGGCAGAACACCAAAGGCCAGCAGGTCTCCTCCAACCTCTCGCCATTCCAGAATGGAAGTTTGACCACATTGAAATGGACTTCGTGACTGGGTTTCCTAAGTCCAAGCGTGGCAATGATGCTATATTCGTTGTCATCGACAAGCTCACCAAAGTGGCTCATTTCCTGCCTATCAAAGAGTCAATCACCGCAGCTCAATTGGCAGAGCTCTACACCTCTAGAATTGTCTCTCTGCACGGTATTCCTCAAGTGATATCTTCAGACCATGGCAGCATCTTTACCTCCAAGTTTTGGGATTCTTTTCAGAAGGCCATGGGCACCAGCATTCGCTTCAGCACTGCTTTCCACCCTCAAACAAGCGGCCAAGTCGAGCGTGTCAGCCAGATTCTTGAAGATATGCTCAGGGCTTGTGTTATCTCCTTCGGCATGAAGTGGGAGGATTGCCTTCCTTATGCTGAATTATCGTACAACAACAGCTTTCAAGCAAGTTCCGGCAAGGCCCCGTTTGAAATTCTGTATGGTAGGAAGTGCCGTACACCTCTCAACTGGTCTGAAACCGGTGAACGTCAGCTGCTGGGTAATGACCTGATCACAGAGGCAGAAGAAATGTGCAAGGTCATTCGTGATAACCTCAAAGCAGCCCAATCCCGCTAGAAGAGCTACTATGACAGCAAGCACCGTGATTTGGCCTTTGAGATCGGAGATCATGTCTACCTCCGCGTCTCTCCTATGAAAGGGACTCGTCGCTTCGGTATCAAAGGGAAGCTTGCCCCCAAATACGTCGGGCCTTTCAAGATCGTCAGCAAGAGAGGCGACCTCGCCTATCAACTCGAGCTTCCTGCAACCTTTGCCAATGTTCATGATGTGTTCCATGTCTCGCAACTCCGAAAGTGCTTCAAGACGCCTGAGCGCACCGTCAACTTCGAGGACATTGAGCTCCAAGAAGATCTCTCCTACCGTGAGCACCCAGTTGCAATCCTTGAAGAGACTGAACGCAAAACTCGCAATAAGTCAATCAAGTTTCTCAAAGTCAAGTGGTCACACCATTCCGACCGTGAAGCTACCTGGGAATGCGAGGATCACCTCCGTTCTGAGTACCCGGAGTTCTTTCAGTCCTAGATCTCGGGACGAGATCTTTTCGTAGTGGTGGAGTGTTGTAACGCCCCATATGTAACCTTCCCGAATTGTACTCCAACTCATGCCGTTTCTGGCATTAAGTTATATTTAATTCTCGGGTTCGGGTCTTTGTCTCCGTGTGTTGTTTTTGTTTTCGTGCATCTCATATCATGTCATCACGTGCATTGCATTTGCATACATGTTCATCTCATGCATTCGAGCATTTTCCCCGTTGTCCGTTTTGCATTCCGGTGCTTCGTTCTCCTCCGGTGGCCATTTCTAGCTTTCTTTCGTGTGTGGGGATTAAACATTTCCGTATTGGGCCGAGACTTGCCATGCGGCCTTGGTTTACTACCGGTAGACCGCCTGTCAAGTTTCGGGTCATTTGGACTTCGTTTGATACTCCAACGGTTAACCGAGGGACCGAAAACGCCTCGTGTGTGTGCAGCCCAACACCCCTCCATTTTGGCCCAAAACCCACCAAACTCTGCTCCATCGTCTCGGTCGTTCGATCATGATCGTGTGGGCGAAAACCGCACCTCATTTGGACTCTCCTAGCTCCACTTATGCCTATATAAACACCCCGCATTTCGGATCTCGTCTTCCTCCCCGTCCTCCTCCTAAAAAAAACCTCCCCGCACCGACGGACACGTCCGCCCGCAGCCGGACGCGTCCGCCGCCGCGCCTGTCCTACCGCCGACTGCCACGTGGGCTGGCGCATACATCGCCGCAGCCAGGCCCGGGAGGCCCGAGGCTGGCCCCCGAGGCCCAGCCGGCTCGCCCCGTCGCCCGTCTCCTCTCGCCGACTCCTCCCTCGGCTCAGGCCGCCGCCGCCGCCGCGGGCCACGCCGCCGCCCCCGCCGGAGCTCGCCGGCCCCGCCCCGCACCGGACGCTGCGCCGCCCCGCGCCTCCGGCCGGCGCCGCCACCCCTCCGCCGAGGCCGGCCTCCTTCTCCTCCTCCGGCCCCGGATCCGGCCCCTCCGGCCACCTTCCCGAAGAACTCCGGCGACCTCGAGCTTTTTCCGGTGAACCTCGGGCACCGCGCCGGCTGGATCTGGATCTCAGATCTAAAATCACGCGGTTGACTTTTATCTCGAAACCCTAATTTTTTATGCCATGTTTGACTGCTCGTATCTCCGCATCCGTAACTCCGTTTTGGGCATATGATATATCAAAATCTTTGTCTCGACGAGTACATCATTTCATTCCATTGCATCATTTGCATTTGAGGTCATCTTGGTGCCCAAAATGCTGTTGGAAGGAGGCATCATGAGTTAATTTGCAGATCCGTTAGTTCATCATGCACTTTTGTCATTTTTGCCATTTTTAATCCGTGCATGATATGCCTGTGCCCCTTTGGGATGAATTGTTAAGCATGTTGTCTTCTTTCCAGAGGTGCCTCCCATGCATTTTTAGGATGTGTGTGTTGTCTTGTGCAAGCTTGTGAAGAGGGCTACCTGAGTTTACTGATTTCAGGGACTTAGTGAAAATCACTAAGTCTGGGATGTTTTAGTTCACGATGCTATATGTCCGGCTTGTTTCCTAGTGATCTGTGCCTCTTTTGAGGATGATCAGTAAGAGTGAATTATTATGCTTGTTGTGCTTAATCCATCCATGTCTTTACTTATTATGTTGGAGCACCCTAGGTTGACTCAATCGAGCTCAACTTTTGCATAGTTATTGTTTTGGGCAGATCGTGAATTCTTTTGCGATTTTGCCGGAGCTATTGCTAGTGATCCATGCATGCTATGCCATTGTTCTTGCCATGTCTAGCTAGAATTTTGTGCCTTCTTAATGGATATATGATTGCCTTGCCATGACTTGCACCGTAGTGAGAGCATCGAGCTCGTTTACATGCCTCCGTGAGTTATTATTTCAGCATGTCCCAGTTTTCACCAAGTTTGAAAACTGATTGTGTTTCGTCGATGTTCGTGTGCTTGGTAGAGTATTTTGTGAACCCTTTTGGCCCCAGGTCATTTTGGGTGTTTTGTTAAGCTTGTTGAGTAGCTCCATGCCATGCTCTTACTTGCCATGTTCAGGTTTTGCATCATGTTGTTTTGCTGCTCCGAAAAGAGCATCGTGGTCTGAAATTTCAGACTAGCGTTAATTTCGCTAAGTCTGAAATCTGTTTTGCTTATTCAGTTTTGCCATGCTTGTTTGAAGCCCTTAATGGATGAATTTGCCTATGCCTCAGTCCTGGTGATTTGTTAAGCTTCTTGAGTACATCACTGCCATGCAATTTGTTTTCATGTTTGGTGGCTGTAGCATGTTTATTTCGTTGCATTTAGGAGCCTACTTGCTGTAAATCGCAGATCGGTTCGTTTAGTAAATCGCTTGCCATTTCCAAACCGTAGCTCCGATTGCCATGATCTTTATATCGTTTTCAGGGGATTTCTTCCCCTCTATCCAGTGACACACTTGGTTTTCCAAGTTGAGGCCAGGTTCATGCATTTCCTGTCACATCTTGCATTTTGCATCCCGCATCGCATCCCGCATAGCATATCATCTTTGCATATTATTGGTTGCCCTTGCACGTGGTTGATTGTATCCTTGTTGCTTGTTTGTGTTGTTGGGTAGAGCCGGGAGACGAGTTCGCTAACGAGGAGCCCGTTGAGTTTGCTTTTGAGGATCCAGTGAATTCTGACAACTGTGCAGGCAAGATGATCACACCCTTGAAATCACTACTATCTTTGCTATGCTAGTTTGCTCGCTCTTTTGCTTTGCCAATGCTATGATGCCTACCACTTGCTTGTCAGCCTCCCAATTGCCATGATTGAGCCTCTAACCCACCTTTGTCCTAGCAAACCATTGATTGGCTATGTTACCGCTTTGCTCAAGCCCCTTCTTATAGCGTTGCTAGTTGCAGGTGAAGATTGGAGCCGTTCCTTGTTGGAACATTTATTTACTTGTTGGGATATCATTATATTGCTATGTTATCTTTATTCATCTATATACTTGGTAAAGGGTGGAAGGCTCGGCCTCTCGCCTAGTGTTTTGTTCCACTCTTGCCGCCCTAGTTTCCTTCATATCGGTGTTATGTTCCCGGATTGTTGCGTCCCTTACGCGGTTGGGCTATAATGGGAACCCCTTGTTAGTTCGCCTTGATTAAAGCTTTTCCAGCAATGCCCAACATTGGTTTTACCATTTGCCACCTACCCCTTTTTCCCTTGGGTTTCCGGAGCCCGAGGGTCATCTTTATTTTAGCCCCCCACGGGCCAGTGCTCCTCTGAGTGTTGGTCCGGAACGTCAGCCGCCGGTGGCCACCAGGGGCAACTCTGGGCTAGCCTACCGGAAGTTTAGACAATCTGAGTGTGCCCTGAGAAAGAGATATGTGCAGCTCCTATCGGGATTTGTCGGCGCATTCGGGCGGTGTTGCTGGACTAGTTTTGACCTGTCGAATCATCTTGTCGTACCGGGATACCGAGGTTGATCGGTGGGTCCTGGGTGGAGGTCTATTCCTTCGTTGACCGTGAGAGCTTGTTATGGGCTAAGTTGGGACCCCCCTGCAGGGTTTGATCTTTCGAAAGCCGTGCCCGCGGTTTTGGGCAGATGGGAATTTGTTAATGTCTGGTTGTAGATAAGTTGAACCTTAAATAATTAAAATGAATCAACTGTGTGTGTTGCCGTGATGGCCTCTTCTCGGCGGAGTCCGGGAAGTGGACACGGCGTTGGAGTTATGTTTGCGTAGGCTGCTCTATATAGTTTTCGCTCGTGCTTTGCCTCCTCTTCTCGCTCTACTTTGCGAATAAGTTAGCCACCATATATGCTAGTCGCTTGCTGCAGCTCCACTTTACATTATCCCCTCCCTTTCCTACCTATTAAGCTTAAATAGTCTTGATCGCGAGGGTGCGAGATTGCTGAGTCCTTTGTGGCTCACAGATTACTATTACACCAGATGCAGGGACCGAGGATACTTCTCCGGATGGCGCGCGCGAGCTGAAGTGGGAGTACGACGAGGACTCTCAGCGTTACTATGTGTCATTTCCTGATGATCAGTAGTGGTGCCTATTCGGGGTTTGATTCAGGGCCTAGTAGCTTGTTGGGGGTCTTTTCTATTTTGGCGCCGTAGTCGGGCCATGAGTGATTGTATGATGGATGTTATTTATGTACTTTGATGTGACGTGGCGAGTGTAAGCCAACTATGATATTATTCCCCTTTATATTATATATGTACTTGGGTTGTGTAATGATTCCTGACTTGCGACATTGCTCTCAATGCGCCTATGTCTCTAAGTCGTGCCTCGACACATGGGAGACATAGCCGCATCGAGGGCGTTACAAAAATATCTAGCTGGTCTCAAGTTACTTATGGCGCACCACCCACAAATGCGTCATTAGTAACCCTGGTTACTAATGGCGCACCAGCTTGTGATGCGCCATTAGTAGTTTTGCAAAAAAATTATAGTAGTGGCGCACTGTGTGGCAGGTGCGCCATTACTAGTTAAAACCCCTGTTCAAGAATTCATCCGATTAACCAGTTAACTTGCCGATTAATCCCTACTCATAGGGTCACCGAGTAGCCGATAAATTGATAAATCGTCCGATTAATTGATTAAATGGCCTTTTAACATGCCGATTAGCCTATTAATCCCCTACTCGCCAGCCAGCCGAGCAGTTACCAGTTAATGATTTCCTTAACAATGGTTAAAACTAGTAATGGCGCACTGTGCCCTGGTGCACCATTAGTATTTTTGGAAAAATAAAAAAATTGTTACTAGTGGCGCACCATGGGTCTGGTGCGCCATTAGTGTCTATCACACTAATGGCGCACCAACACATGGTGCGCCACTGCTATATAGTAGTGGCGCACCACATGTCTGGTGCACCATTAGTGGCCATATCATCTATAGCCATTTTCCTAGTAGTGGGCGGTCTTCTATGTGAGGAGAAACAGGCAATCCAAACTTCAAATGATATAAGTGAAGCACATGAAGCATTCTATAAAGCCATACTCATAAGATGTAAGTGAAGTGCAATGAGCATTCTATAAATCAACTAAGTACTATCTCATACCAGCATGGTGTATAAAAGAAAAGTGAAAAGCAAATGCAAAAGACGCTCCAAGATTTGCACATACCACATGAACGAAACGAAACCAAAAACATGCCGATATTTGTTGAAGAAAGACGGGATGCCTTCCGGGGCATCCCCAAACTTAGACGCCTGAGTATCCTTGAATATTTACTTGGGATGCCTTGGGCATCCCCAAGCTTGAGCTCTTGCCTCTCCTCCTTCTCCTCATATCGAGACCTCCTCAATCTTTGATCACTTCATCCACACAAAACTCAACAGAAAGCTCGGTAAGATCCGTTAGTATAATAAAGCAAATCACTACTCTAAGTACTATTGCAAACCAATTCATATTTTGTTTTTGCACTGTATCTACCTTAATTTAACTTTTCCATGTCTTAATCCACTGATAGAAATCGATAGTTTCATCAAAACAAGCAAACAATGCATCAAAAACAGAATCTGTTTTAAACAGGACAGTCTGTAGTAATCTGGACATTCACCATACATCTGGTACTCCAAAAGTTCTGCCAAAATTAGGAAAAATAAAAAAATTGTATATAAAGACAGTGCAAAAAGTTTCACAACCGTTTGACGTTCCAGTAAAAAATGTAAAATCGCGCACTACAGCCAAAGTTTCTGTTCTGCACCGCACAAACCAACAAGCAATGTAAACATCCTAAAGGCAAATCTTGGCACATTATTTTTATAATACAATGGAATTGTACAAGGGGGTAATTTTTTTTTGAAAAGTTTCTGTAATCAAGAGTCACAAAGTTTCCATGGGCATGAACAAAGTTCAAGGCTAGCTCCCATTTTAACAATGCTCGTCTTTCTCACTTTCGCTTTTCTTTTTGAAAAAGTTTTAGGTTCCCCTCTTTATTATTTTTTTGTTTTTAAACTTTACAAAAGCACACAATAAAAATAAATGACTCTCTAAAACTTTCGGGTTGTCTCCCTGGCAGCGCTTTCTTTAAAGCCATTAAGCTAGGCATATAGTGCTCAAGTAATGGATCCACCCAGATCCCAAGGTATATCAAAGTCAATTTTAAATAACAATAATTTGTGATTTAGTAGTGAGAACAAAGTAACATATATCATGAAACAACGAGGTCTAACTCTCTTCCTATGCATCGGCATGTCATAAAAGAACAATTCATGCACACAAAGTAAAGACCAATGCATAGTATAAACAGTTTCTTGCAATTTTATAGTGTTGGAAACATAGAGAGGTGGAGATGTAGTTACTCTCTCATAATAGTTGCAAGTAGGAGCAGCAAGCACATGCATATTACATTCATCAAAATCATCATGTGCAACGATAAAATGCAACTCATCAACATAATCCTTAATAAGAGCAAACTTCTCTGATATAGTGTAGTTTGGAGAATTCAAAAAGATAATAGGACTATTATGAGTGGGTGCAATAGCAACAATTTCATGTTTAACATAAGGAACTATAGCAAGTTCATCTCCATAAGCATAATTCATATTGGCATCTTGGCCACAACCATAGCAAGCACCAAGTTCATCAAAAAGGGGTATTTCAGAAGAATCAACGATACCGTAACAATCATCTTAGAAATCATCCTTCGGTAAGCACGAAGGAAAATTAAACAATGTATGAGTTGAAGAGTTACTCTCATTAGAAGGTGGGCACGGGTAGCTAATCCTCTCTTCCTCCTTTTGTTCTTCGCTCTCCTCATCATCTTTTTCATCCAATAAGCTTACAGTTTCATCAATTTCTTCTTCCATAGACTCCTGCAAAATATTAGTCTCTTCTTGGATAGCGGAGACTTTCTCCATAAATTCATCAATATCATAATTGTATTTATAATACTCATAGCAATATTTAAGGATAGCTAAATTTTCAGGTCTATAAACTGAATCATCAAAATCTTCAAACTCTTCAAACAAAGATTCAATTTCACATGCACCATTAAAAGCAACAAATTCTTCTATTCGGTCCACATCATAGTAATCATATATACCTCTAGCATAAGAAGCCAAGGTTTCATTATCATTAAATTTGCATGAAAAGGGAAGGTGTGGAGCCTTCATCCTAGAGCAACAAGTATAATCATATCTCAAGCATAGTTGCCTAACATACCAATACAACATATAAATTTGATACCATAATAGTTTCCCTTTTTGAGTC
Source organism: Triticum monococcum (assembly GCA_034509565.1). NCBI lineage: Eukaryota > Viridiplantae > Streptophyta > Magnoliopsida > Poales > Poaceae > Triticum > Triticum monococcum. Next base: position 23,060,509 of record CM067847.1, read on the forward strand.
AAGCGATAATCCCTAAAGTATTCACGTTGATCCAACATTACTCCCATTATAAAGTTGAATGGGGTTTTCTTAGGATTATCAAAGTAGTACATAATATCTTTCACATAATTTTTTAGCATTGGGTTTTAGGAGGTTCCCCATCTCCATGAGTAGCAAGTACACCTAATTTTTTTTTGGTTTTTCGTGTTCCATATCCATAACTAAAGATAGAGAACAACTAAGAACAACAAATAAAAATTACTTAGTGATAAAGCAAACAACCACACACAAGAATATTCACCCCACGCTATTACTCCCCGGCAACGGCGCTAGAAAAAGGTCTTGATAACCCACAAGTATAGTGGATCAATTGTAGCCTCTTTCGATAAGTAAGAGTGTCGAACCCAACGAGGAGCTAAAGATAGAACAAATATTCCCTCAAGTTCTATCGACCACCGATACAACTCTACGCACGCTTAACGTTCGCTTCACCTAGAACAAGTATGAAACTAGAAGTACTTTGTAGGTGTTTTTGGATAGGTTTGCAAGAAAATAAAGAGCACGTAAATAAAAAGTAGGGGATGTTTAGATAAAGACACAATAAAGTTAGTTTTAGAAGAGAGCTTTTTGTCATGAGAAAGTTATTTGTCCCTAGGCAATCGATAAATAGATCGGTAATCATTATTGCAATTTCATTTGAGGGAGAGGCATAAGCTAACATACTTTCTCCTCTTGGATCATATGCACTTATGATTGGAACTCTAGTAAGCATCCGCAACTACTAAAGATCATTAAGGTAAAACCCAACCATAGCATTATAAGGCATCAAGTCCTCTTTATTCCCATGCGCAAACAACCTACTTACTCGGGTCTGTGCTTCTGTCACTCACGCCACCCACCATAAGCAAATCATGAACATATTGCAAACCCTACAACAGGGATCCCTCACGCTTGCGCGACACGGAGAGCACCATAGGACAGCACAAATAATAAAACATGCAACTCAAACCAATCACGATCATCAATTAACCCATAGGACAAAACAAATCTACTCAAACATCATAGGATAGCCATACATCATTGGGAAATAATATATAGTGTTGAGCACCATGTTTAAGTAGAGATTACAACGGGTAAAATAGGGGTTACACCGCTGCATAGAAGGGGGAAGAGTTGGTGATGACGGTGGTGAAGTTGTTGGTGTAGATTGCGGTGACGATGATGGCCCCGGCGGCGTTCCGGCGCCACCGGAAGCGAGGGGGAGAGAGCCCCCCTCCTTCTTCTTCTTCCTTGACCTTCTCCCTAGGTGGGAGAAGGGTTTCCCCTCTGGTCCATGGCCTCCATGGCGGCGGAGGGGCGAGAGCCCCTCCGAGATTGGATCTGTCTCTCTGTCTCTCTTTGTTTCTTCGTTGAAGATTCTGCCCTTTCATCGTTTCTTTTATAACCTGGGATCCGTAAATCCGATTGGGCTGAATTTTGGACATGATCTCTATCCTGAAATTAGCTTTCTTGCGGCGATAGAAGGGCTCCAACTGCCTTACAGGGTTGCCACGAGGGTCCAGGGCGCGCCTGACCCCCTGGGACGCGCCCCCTGCCTCATGGCCCCCTCGGGCATTATATCGTGTTGATTCTTCTTCCCAAAAATCATAAATATTCCAAAAAAAATCTCCCTCAGTTTTTATCCCGGTTGGACTCCATTTGATATGGGTTTTCTGCGAAACATAAAACATGCAACAAACAGGAACTGGCACTGGGCACTGGATCAATATGTTAGTCCCAAAAATATTATAAAAAGTTGCCAAAAGTATATGAAAGTTGTAGAATATTGGCATGAAACAATAAAAAATTATAGATACGACGGAGACGTATCATAGTGTAGTAAGAATATGTCCAGTTTTAATTGCTATATCTGGTTGTTTGCAATATGCCTTGTTTATTTCAATTGTTCACAATGTGATGCTCTATATGTGAAATTATTTACTACGCGGTACATTTCATCAATCTAGTTTTAAACATACCAATAGGAATGCATATATTTGCTTGTTGTTAAGCCTGTTGTAGCTAGCATATGCCTTTTTTAAAAGTTTTTTGATTGTTCGGTTGTTTGTAGTTAGCATATGTTCAGTTTTAAATGCTATCTTTGGTTGTTCGTAGTATGCCTTGTTTATTCTAGTTATTCACAACGTGATGTTCTATATGTGCAAGTATGAACTGTGTAGTTCAATTTCATCACTACTAGTTTCAACAATACCACTATGAATGACTACATTTAGTTGTTGCATCTTGTTAGTTAACATGCTGTTCCATTTTTATCTAACCATAACTAGTGTACTTAAACCAGCACAATACCAGTTTGAATGACTATGTTTTCTTGTTGTTAAATGTTAGGCCTATTGCAGTTAGCACAGCTTTCCACTTGTTTTGTTTTACTAGCGTGCATAAACCTGCACACTGAAACTATTTTTTGGAGATTATTTTGTCTGCCATGTATAATTTTGGTTGATGTTTAGCCTGTTGTGCTTAACATGCTTCTTGATGTACCTACACAGGACAATTTTGGGAACGACTTCTGTTTTCCATTGAGGTTAGTTTTATACCATGGCTCATATCTTCTCACTGTTCAGGACATCGGTAGCTGGTACCATATAGGCCGGCGGCTTATAAGGGACTAATCGGTGAATTGGACTTTTAACTGAATATATCTGCAACCCATTTTTTTGTTGGGTTAACTAGGGTCATATGTAATATATATGAGGTTACATAGCAACATGCACTGTACTTAATGTCTAAATATGCAATCCTAGGCTACACAGCAACAAGGAAGAGTATTACATTAATGTTCTAATGATGTCTAGACATACGCAGAAGATCAGCAGCAGCAACAACAATTAATGCACTAGGAGAACTAACTCCATCCAAATAGTTGTTTGGATGGCAAGGTTAGATTGACGATAAATGCACTAGGAGAACTAGCTCCAATTAGCACATCTTGGGTTGGATAGTTATTTTGGGTGGGTTATAGATGCAACTAGCTCAAACTAGCCCTCATGTTTAGATATACTTTAAGGCTATTTGAGCCCGAACTAGCTCAAACTAACTATAACCCATGGATACATCAGTAGTTAATCAGCCGATAATTTGTAAGAATGAACTAAACTCCTTTCGGCCCATAATATAAGATGGTAACTCATCTAATATATAGATAGCAGTTTCTTGACGGAGTCATAGGAGTTAGGATTGGGTTTTGTGATCAAATATGTTACAGGTGGCGTGGTGTCTCAGAGGCTGGTAGACTGCGATTCCTACATGAGGCTGGTAAACTGTGATTCCTACAGGATACTATGCAGGCAGAAGCTGAGGCTTGCTTCAATGCTATTCCGGCAGCTCAGTCCTGGCAAATGACGCATATAATCACTGAAACAGATGCACAGGAGCTTCTAAAGGTCATCGTAACAACAGACCAGGACCTGGTGCCAAATGGAGCTCTTTCTAGAGAAATTAAAGCGTTTCTTGCATTACATTTTTTGTTTTTAAAGTGATGTACTGCCCTAGGCTTTATGATAAGGTAGCGGATGCCCTTGTGGCGTTCGGTGCGAAGATCATCGTCGATCACCAAGCCATATGGCTGGGTGGCACTCCTACCTTCATCCATGACTTGGTGGCCAGCGATCTTGCTGAGCATTCTGGTTAATGGAATATAACATTTCCATGTCAAAGGAATTGCCATCGACATCAGAAACACGGCCGGTCAGTCAGCAGCAAAGTGTGGAAATGGATAAACATATGTGAACGGATCTAGGATGCACATTTGTCATGGTTAAGGTTGCCCTACTGTCGTAGTTATATGTTCATTGCTCTAGATATAGATAATCCCTTCATTCTCCACTTGTCAAGGAAAAACATAAGTTAGCATCCACAGAATTCGTCAGAATAGATGACTAGTGAATAGAATCTATTCATAGTTTTGTTAAAGCATACGGTTGGGTGTCAGAACATCAAGTGTTGTAAATGATGACAGAACGCAACTACACATCTGATGTTTCATATCCGATAGTTATATGACACTGCAGATCAAGCCATCCATATTTTTTTGCCTAGACAATCTAACGCTGCAAAAAAAAGTATTGGACACAGGTCGTACACAAAGTGTCGTGTGCACAGTAATTTCGATGCTGATATGCATTAAGGCCTATGCTGAGAAAAAACAAAAACATAAGCTAACCTGTGCATCAACTGCGGTCCCAGAGATGTGATTAGGCATGTAGCGCCATGGGTGATCCTTGGGTACTGGTTGGGGGAACCAGACATCAGCTCCATATCCTGAAAATTTGGAATGAGGTACTTGGAGTAAAAGGAAAAAAAATCCCCAAGATAGAAACATAAGGTAGTGCATCATTATTCTCCTAATCTTAAATATAAAAACATAAGGTACTGCATCATTATCCTAATCTCAAATATAATTTACAGCAGCATAGAGCACCTTTCGCTTTTGTCAGTGGTAAGAAATTGTGGGCTACAAACTGGCATACTCGAGTACTTAATATTACTGCATTATGTTATACTGATTTCAAGTTTTAGCATATTACCCCACAAAATGCAAAACGCGGACTCAAGATGTATATCATAGACCCCAACAAAAAGAGTTAGATACACATCCTGCAGCACACTGGTGCTTAAGATAGACTAATTAAAAGAAAGAATGGTACCTGAATGTGACTGCTGGAACAAGCATCAGCAACTGCCTGGGTATTCATGATTGCTCCACGAGCATTATTCATGATGATTACACCTTTTTTCATCTTTGCAATCTTTTCTTTATTGAACATGCCGGACCAAACAGACAGTGGACAAGAACAAGAGTGTGATGAATGGAAACCTAATTTTCTCAGTAAGAGGAATATTGATCACTGTGACATCACACTTTGGAAGCATGGCATCCAGGTCCCCTTCCAATTTGGCCCCAATTTCTTTCTCATGCTATGGGTTTATCTGAACTCTGTCATGGTAGAGCAGGTTAAAGGTTGAAGGGCTTAAGACACTGAAGTAAGAGCCTGCCGATACGACCAGCCCCGACAGTTCTGAAAGTCTTTCCCTCAAGATAAGCTCTATGGGAAATGCCTGCAACATTCTATTCACCTTGGAAAACTTGTTGATAGCCAAGGCAAGAAGTTCCTGAGCAGAATCAAGATGCGCATGAGCTCATCTTCTGCCACCAAGATGCTGTTACTTCCAGTAACATCTGCCGCAGTCAAAGCAGCCGCAGCAGCAGCTGGCTAATCTTCGATATGGTCCCAAGCCAATCCCAGCAGAGAGAAGCAGCTAGAGGTTCTCTGCCTCTAGGGATAAAAAGAGAAATCATGTATGCACACGTTAAGAATCATATAACAACAATCAGAGATATAAAACCAGCATCTCTAAAAAATTACTTCACCTTGACTTAACAATACCAGCATCTCTTGTTTCTTCTTGACCTAACAATTTCCTCAGTGAAAACAAGAAAGTTTGCTCTGTTAATCCCTTCGACTTTGAACTCTCTGATATCATGGTCCCTGCATATATGGACTGAACTACTTATTAGCTGCAGAAAGCATGGGCACGGATAACTCATTGAAAGGAAAACCAGAGAGCAACTTTAATGCTTACAGCAAAGCATGGGCACAAATAACTCACTGTTCATCTGCCAGTACTTTATTATCGAAGAAGAAACTACAAATCAAATGTACTACTAAATCAGGAATAAGAACAGCATAAAACATTGTTCTTGGTCTGCAAACCATTAATCAAACTGGAGATGCAAAGTATACCGAGATTGAATAAAAGTCTGAAGATAAGACATAAGTAGTCTCAAGTAAATCATATCCTCTACTATTCCAGAACTCTGTGGATTTGTGTTTACACTATTTGGCAACTAAACTGACATGTTAAGTATTCTATTGACTAACACGACCAAATCATTGGCAGAGAGAAATAGGCTAATGGGCAAAATTGACTAACACGACTAAACTGACATGTTAAGTATTCTATTGACTAACACGACTAAACTGACATGTTAAGTATTCTATTGACTAACACGACCAAATAGACTAACTGACATCATTCAGATATGCTCCCTACTAAACACATGCAGCGAAAGCGAAATGTTTGTGGTCTTAATGTGCAAAATGTAGAGAAATAGGCTAATGATGCTTGGATTTAAACAGCAACCACAATTGGTGCACAATACTGCAGGAACCCTTGTGATCAGGACAATAGTGAACAGATATTACATAAGAAGGTACGACGAAATTATGTACAGGATGAGTATGAGCTAACTCTGCATCGAATTAAACTGGATCGTCCTCCGTAACAGGAAAACTAGGCATCAAATAGGAACAGACATGAATAATCAGGAAAACAAAACAGAGAACCCAAATTATCATCCAACACAACTAGTCCATATCAATTCAGCAGGAACAAGGAAGATAACCCAACCGCCCCTTGATTTAGCTCGAGTAAGAGAAATCAGGAAACTAGTAAAAAAAGTGTGGAGAAACACGTCAGTAACCGGCGAAATATCCGTCGCTTAGGGGTCCTACCGTCGCTGCACGCGAACCTGGGGTGGTAGCAGAGATGGCCAGGGGCGGAGGCGGCGCGACGAAGAGGAGGTGGAGGGCTGGAGGCGGAGGCGCCCAATTCGTGAGCACGCCATCGTGCGTGGGTCGGAGGCTCCGACCAGGGAGGGGGCAAGTGGAAACGGGCCACAGCCCACGGGTCGCAGCGAGGGCGCCGTCGTCCGCCAGAGAGTCCGTCCCTCGGCAAGGGGGTGGAGGGAGGATCCGAGGATGTGAAGCAGGAGTCGACGGCGAGAAATCGGGAGGCCTCTCCGGCCGCGCATGCCAGCTCCCGCTGCCCGTGCCGAAAGCCGCGCTCACCATGGTCCATGGCCCACGTCGGCCGATTGCAGCACCAGGAGTCGCGCGGGAGGTGTGAGTCCCGAGAGAAGAAGGCCAGGGACCACGTGTCCCCTCCTCCTACCCGGCCCTGGTGCGGAGGAGCCCGAGCAGCAGGTGGGGCCCCGACCAAGAGCAGCAGCCACAAACGAAATCGTATTGAAATTACATAAAAAAAGAAAAGGGAGGAGCTACGAGGTGGTGGTGCTGGCCGGCGACCTAGGAGACGGGTGGCGAGCAACCCGTCCAGCCGCCGCACGCCGAACTGGCTGTAGGGGCGGCGGCGGGGAGAGCCGCGGCCGCCTCGTGCGGCGCGTAGAGGAGGCTAGGGGTCGGAGGCGGCGGCGGGGGTTGGTGGGGAGGGAGGAAAGCAAGGCCGCGCGGTGGGCTGGCTGGCGCTGGGGCACACCGAGGATGACAAGCAAATCGCGCGGAATTGCATTCAGAAAATATAATTCTACTACCTGCTCACTTCCATTCATACAGATTAATCCTGCAAAAATAGCAACACGTCCAAAAAGAACCAGTGCACTAACAAATTATAACTGTAAAATGCGCCGGTTTGGCTATAAATGAAGTCTACAGATTGCCAAATTTAATAGTACTATGCTAAAGGCCTTTCCCAAAATCTAAGGATATGGCACAATCAAGTTTCAATTTTTTAATATGACATTTTCAGACACTAAATTCAAAACAATATGAATTCTCCGGAAACATCTTAATTTCAAATGATTAGTATACAACAATTTTGTTTTGCTTATAAGGATCAAGCAGAGTTGTCGGCGAGCCCGTGAATTCGCCTCCTCTCTACCTACCACTCCGAACGCCGGTGGTGGCAGGGAGGAGAATCCCAGTGCCTTCGCTCCAGTCAGTGGTTTAGGTTAGGGTTTTTAGTCCTCGCATGTGTGTGCTATTTGGGGCATGTGATGGTTGCACTTCTTCTTCAAGTTTGTCTTTCGGCTTCCGATCCTCCTCGGGTCCGTCCGTCTGGATGTAGTTGATGGAGTTCCAGCATAAGTTCATGTCGTCTCTTTTGGGGCGGTGAGGGCATTTGGCGCGATTTGGTGTCGGGTGCTTCAAATCTATTAAATGGTGCTAGTACTTAGGGGCAGTTGTACAAAGACTACAAAGACTTTCCGGCGATCATCACAGAGTCAAGCCGGCTCCGATAGAGGAGTGACGATAGCGGCGCATCGGCGACTCATTCTGGCGGTGGTAGTGGCCTCAGAATCTCCGATGTTTTTGACATGCTTTGTACTTTCGGTGAATGAGGGTCGAGGCGAGTGACCGGACCATAGCCGCCACTCATTGATTACCCCTCTCGTCGCCGCCAGGGAACATCATCAGGTAAGACCCGCTTGGCGGCGGCGGGGGGAGGTCCTGATCGGGGCGGCCTAGTAATTAAGGAGGTGTTGGAGGGTTGTCTCAAAGAGATGAAGGTCCAATGGCGCTCTTCGTGAGGTGGTTCTCGGTAGTGGTGTTGGTGGAGCGGAGGTCCCTAAGGATGGGAACAGACATGCGGTGGAGCGGAGCTCCCTGAGTTCCACGCAGTCTAGCTCCTTGTCGTGTGGGGTCTAGGGGGTCTTCTCCGGCTCCTCTGGCTACAATCTTGACTTGAAACTTCTCGAACAATTTTTCCTTGATTTTTTAGTCCCAGAAAAATATTATTTCTTCAAACTCCAAAAACATGTAGAAAACAGCCGGTACCGCACACTGGATTAATATGCTAGTCCAATAAGTCAATATAAAAGTGTGTTGAAATGATGTAATAATGGTATAAACGTAGCATGAACATAGTAAAAAATGTAGCTTAAATGTATTAACAATGCAATGAATTAAATGTGATAATTTAACTTATCAAACAAGCTTTTGGATTTTTTTTGTTTAACCTACTTACCTCTTGTTTCCTGGCTATTTTTACCAAAAGTTCTAAATAAGAACAAAGTAGCATAGTTCAACAACCACAAACTGGGTTGAAAAAAAGAGACAATCAACTGACCTAGTGATAGTTGAAAGGGTGCATGTATGCATTCCCAGGCAGAGGATTTGTGGCATGCAGGTCTCATGGCACGCAGTCTCTCGGGCATGCTTTAGCATGAATTGCCTTGGTTTTGATGCTATGGAAGTATGTCTTGTCTTGGCTTCGATGCATGCAATAAAATTCTTATGCTATCGCTAGTTAAAGGGGAGCCGAATATTACATGCGTAGGTGCCCACTACACACATATGTGTTCACGTGCATATCATGTGTGGACGGTTGCACCATGAAGTCATACTATGCTTGTTCACACGTAGTTGAAAGGTGTTTGGAAGGGCACACACATGCATGTGTGTGTCAACGTGCATACCAGGTGTAGCCCACGATGATTGCACGAAGACGATATACTACGTATATGTTAGACACGCCCGCCATCTTGATGTTGACCTTATCATTGGTGTTCCATGTGATGCTAGACGTCTAAGATAGTATCACATGCTCCATTAATTTGGTGTCTGGTCATGACGGGGTGTACACTAGACACTACGCTGACCATGCCTACTTGTGTTGTTGTAACACCAACACCGTCTCCCTCAGCATTACAACAATATGTCGATTACGCGGGAAGGGTGGAGGGAGGGGGGGGGGGGGTTAAGAGCAAATGGTGACAAAAAATGCAAAAAAATACACACCAAAAGATGAAAGATCATGGTAACATGCATTAATGCATTCTAAGGGGTTTTGAATCTCAAGAATCCATAGCATTTAGTTGTGGCATATTCCACTTCGGTTAAGGTGCATGCATGCATGACATGCATACATATTTGTGAGCTAGTGATCGCATGAAAGGGAGTCGAAAGGGTACATGCATCATGCACATGATGCATGCATACACATGTGTTGATGTGCATATCATGTGTACATACATGTGTTAACATGCATATCATGTGTAGTTTGGCAGTGGTTCCATGATGAAACTATACTACGTCTGTCGACACACCCGTCGTCTTGGGGACGACCTTATCATTGGAGTTCTTGGTAATGCTCGGCATCCAAGATGATTTTGCCACAAGCCCACAACATGTTCCGTCAACTTGGTGTCTGATCAAGACGGGGTGTACACTACACACTACATTGACCATACCAAAGTGTGCCCTTGTAACACCAACACCATCTCCCTCAACATTCCAACAATATGTCGAATACGTGGGAGGGATGGAGGAGGTTTAAGAGCAAACAATGGCCAAAAAGGTAGAGAGAAAAAAATACACACACCTAAATATCATGGTGACATGCATTAGTGCATTCTAAGTAGATTATGAATCTCATTAAATTTTATGGCTTTTAATTGTGACAAATTCCACTCAGTTAAGGTACACGCATACATATCGTTGAGATAGCAATAACTGAAAGGTAGTCCAGAGGGTACATGCATGCACACATATGTGTTTACCAGGCACATCATGTGTAGTCTGATGACGGCTACATGACGAAAATATGCTTCCTGTCGGCACACAGTTGAAAGGTGGTTAGAAGGTACATGTGTTAATGTGCATACCATATGTAGTGTGATGACACTTGAGCAACAGAATTATACTATGTCTGTCGACACATAGTTGAAAGGTGGTTAGAAAGGTACATGCAAACATACATGTGTTAACGTGCATGCCATGTGTAGTTCGACGATGGTTGCAAGGCCAAGCTATATTGGACGCCCGTTGTCTTGTTGTCGACATTAGCATTGGATTTCCTTGTGATGCTTGTTGTCCAAGATGATATTGTCGGGGTGTGTTTAACTTGGTGTTCGATCAAGATGGGGTGTACACTTAATACTACATTGATCATGTGAACATGGGCCCTTATAACATCAACACCGTCTCCCTCAACTTTACAACAACATGTCGATTACATGGGAAGTGTGGAGGGGGTTTAAGAGCAAATGATGGAGACATGTCGATGGAGAAAAAGTACACACCCACACGCCGAAAGATCAAGGTAACATGCACTGGTGTATTCTTGTATTTGGAATCCATTAAATTCTATGGCGTTTAATTGTGACATATTCCACTGTGGTTAAGGTACATGCATGCATGCCATGCATACATATTGTTGAGCTAGCGATAGTTGAAAGGGAGTCGATAGGGTACATGCATGCATAAACATGTTGTCGTCCTTATCACGTATACTTCGACGATAGTTGCATGGCAAAGAGTTTTTATCGACGTGTGGTTGAAAGGGAGCTGGAAGGGTGCATGCATGCATGCATGTGTGTGTATATGCGCGCGCGCGCGCGCGTGTGTGTGTGTGTGTGTGTGTGTGTGTGTGTGTGTGTGTGTGTGTGTGTGTGTGTGTGTGTGATAGCGTGCATATCCCGAAGATGGATAGCAAATCTACACTAAGTTTGTCAAACACGCCTGTTGTTTTGGGGTCTACCTCATCGTTGGAGTCCCCGGTGTTGCTCACCGCCTAGGATTTTTTTTAGAAGAACAAGGAGCACCTCCCCGGTTCCATTGCTCAGAATGAAACCAAACTCACCGCCTAGGATGATATTGCCGGGGGCATATCCTTTTAAACAATTTACCTCTAGTGTCAATCTCTCTCAACACTACAACAATAGATAGATTGAGTGGGAGGGGTGGTGGTGGGGGTGGGGTGGGGGAGGTTAAGAGCAAATTGCAACGAAGAAGGGAAAAGAACAAGGTGACATGCACTAGTGAACTATTTGTGCATTTCAAATACCATTAAATTCCGTCACGTTTAATTATGAATCTTCCACTTTTGTTAAGTATTTTTCTTGTTGGAAAAACAACTTCATATCTTTACAATATCTAGAAATCCTCATTTCCGATGTTAGTCGACTCCACAAAAGAAGTGTGTGCCGAGCCGGTGACACAGACGTCACGACCAGTGAGTGTGAGCCAGAAATGATCCAGGTACATGTGCGGAGGTGGGTTGTCAGCGCCGAAGAAGGTAGGGATTTAGAGGTAGGGACAAGACAACCCGGCATAGGAGTCAGCTTGGGCGAGCCAGAAATGATCCAGGTGTTGATGTGGTGGTGGGTTGTCGGCATCGGGGAAGGTAGGGGTTTAGAGGTATGGCCAAGACAGTGAGGAGGGGGGAGAGTGCGTGTGAACGATCGAACATAGTGACAGACGGGAAGGAGCGAGGGGGGTTATGAGACGTCCTGTCCTCTCCCACGGCTTCCCACGCGTGCAGGCGCTCGCCGCGCGTGGCTCGAGCGAGTCTGGCTCGCAAAAAATGGCCGATCCAACCGTTCCTTTAGAGCTAGACCCAGGCCTGCTTTGAGATTCGTGCAAGCGATGTTCGGATGCAGCCCAAACAATCAAACAAGTCGAAAAATGGCCACCAGGGCCTGGCTGAACCAAAAGCAACCTATTAAACGCATCCCTGCCAGCCCTGCCACTTCATTGGAGCGGAAGGACGCCGGTAGGATTCTTCGCATGTCATCTGCTGACAGGTCGCGCCATGTGGTAACAAATGTTGGAGCGAGCTGGCTATGGGCATGTATGATCATTCATGTGCGTAGCAAGTGGCACGTATGATTAAATTCACTAGGATGGGCTCGATCGCCTTCCATGTATCCGTAATCCGGTCGCCGTCACCGTGTTAGATGCTCACCTGCGTCTCCCAATGGACGCGGCTCCTGTGCGCCGGCTCGGCTCGCGCGCGTACGTCGGTACTAGTGCTAGGGCGTGACGGTTCCACCTGAACGTGGGCCGATTGATTGATTGATTTACTCCCTTCGTCCGGATGTATAAGTCATTCGTGTAATTCTAGGTCATCGATTTGAGAAATTAAATATGTGTTATATGTCATGAAAAGTATACTATTAGATTTTTACACGGATGTAGTTTCTAAATATATATTTTTTATCACATATAATACACATTTAGATAGTTAAATTATCGACCTAAAACTACGCGAATGACTTATACACCAGGACGGAGGTAGTATTTATTTTCCATCAATCGACGCGAAACAAGTCGCATTTTCCCGCAGAAAACAAAATAAACAAGGCGCTTTAATTAATTATTAAAAGAGTGGCGGGGCAGCCACGCTCGCGATCCGTGTTGGACGCGGCCGGCCGTGCCCGCGGATTGACCAGTAAAGTGGTGGTCCATGGCTTCTGCATTTATTGTTTATAGGCGGGCTCGACCGCAGACAAGGGGATTCTGCCGCGGGCGAACAAGTTGACAGAAGAGGGTGCATATGTTTTAGTCCCATGATTAAAAGTAGTGGGACTAAAACTTGCTAATCTCATCCATGTTTGAATCTAAATATTAAAGAGACTAAAATCAAGTTAATGAGTATTTATTATTCTTCAAACCCTCCAATCCAGAACTCACATGTTAAAGGAAAGGAGTTAAATAAGGAGAGAGAGGACTAATCCATATTTTAGTAGGAATACCCCTGACTAAAAATTTTTAGTCTCAAGACTAGTTTTAGCTCCTCTTTAGTCAGGGGTGCTTGAAACTTTAGCCTTTTAAAATGACTATTTTTAGACAGACTAAAATAAGTTTTTTGGATCCAAGCACCCTCTGAGCCCATTAGTTGTTGCCTAATTAATCACCCCGACGGTGTACCTGATGATCTCCGATCTCTTCTCCACTGGCGGCCGTGTGCACGTGAGATACCGCCACTAGCTGACCTTTCATCCCATGCCGAGTAGTACCGCCAACTGATGCTCTCTTGTTTTTTTATGGAAATGATTCTCGTACGTAAAGGATTGCATGGTCATTTTATAAATTCCGGTACACGCACACACGTTTTTTGTTGCCTGCTCCTGCTACTATTAACAATAACCAATCATTTGGTCGCTTTCGCAGGTGTCCTTTTTCTGTTATCATTAATGGCCAATCATTCGCCTGCCTTTGGAACTGTCATTTTCCTGCCGCCTCCCACATTTATTGATTAGTGTAATTAATGAGCTATCTCTCTCTCTCTTTCTCTTGCTCTTTAGAAAGTAGTAACCCGAAAGGGGTTGATTCTTCTAGCAAAAGATACAAATTCCACTCTAAGTTCGTGGGCTACAAAGACGATTTCGCCGTACTACTCATAGGCAGGACATGCATGAAAGAATGTCTACAAAAGTGCCCCGTTCTACAGATCCGCCGTTTTGAGGGCCCGCTTCTACTGCCTGTTTATAAATGTATTGGCTACCTATAGGCAAGACACACGCGGCAGGTGAAGGAAAGCAGGAGCCACCAAAAGGTTGGCGATGGAGTACACCCATGGCCGATGCATGCATGCATGTGCGGGGGATGGACCGCAGTCGCCTTCTTTGCATGCCTCGTTGCTTGCAACGGAGACGTGAGGCGACCGACCCAGCGCACCTGAACGATTCGCCCAACCGGCACGCCCTCCCTCTAAGGACGCCGACGGCGCGCGATCGACGTGGGCTTCAAGTAGCCGAGATGCCTAGCTACTGTCCTGATGGGAGCGTCCGGCCCTCGTGTTGCGCCGCGCCGTACGGAGCATCGGGACGACATTGTCGCAGCAACCGGAGCACAGGTTGCATGCCTTGAAGCCAACGGCTGCACGCATGCCTCCTCCTCTATGCAGCACCGCATCCAGCGCAACCAAACAAACACATGCCTCCTTAGAGCATCTACAACTGCACTTAGCAAATCCGACCCGTCAAACGCCCGCGGACGCGTCCGGGCACATCCGGATGGCCCCTCATATTTTCTTTCGTGCTCCGCATATCTCAAATCTGGACTCTCAAATCCATGCAAATACATGCACGTCGATCACGCAACACAATGTCACACGTAAGTAGCAATTGTTGGTATCAAGCATACATAGTGTTTACATAAAAATTTATTTGAAGTGCCAAACTCAAGCATTGCTTCCTTGGTTGCCATTATGGATCCACATGTGATCCACAAGATTATTGAGTAGCTGCGTGTGCGCCTGCTGATTTCGAAGATTCCGATGCATCTACAGAAAGTTCATAAGCTGAGCCGCATCTTGATCATCCGGGATTTCAACCTGCTCTCCGGGTGCTTCGAAATCATCGCTTTGGGCTACACCATCACCCTCATCCTCGACAATCATATTGTGCAGAAAAACACAATATGTCATCAGCTATCATAAAGTTTCTGATTCCCACATCATTGCATTGCTCCGCACAATTCCTTCGTGAGCTTGAAGCCCAACAAATGCCCTCTCCACATCTTTCCTAGCCGCTTCCTGCATTGTTGCAAAGTGGCTCTGTTTATTGCCATGCGGCTCGAATATGGTCTTCACAAACGCCACCCACAGAGGATACATACCATCGGTAAGGTAGTACCCCATGTTGTAGTCTCGGCCATTGACGGTGTAGTTGCACGGCGGTGATTCCTCATTGCAAAGCCCCCTGAACACCGGAGATCGTTGATGTCGTTGTGAGAACCGGGCATTCCAAAGAAAGCATGCCAAATCCATAAGTCATGTGATGCCACCGCTTCTAATATGATGGTGTGACCTTGATACATTCCCCGCAGACCTTTGGGGCAGTTTTTCCATTGCAAATGCATGCAATCAATTGATCCGAGCATTCCTGCAAACCCCCGTGTCGTGCGCTTTTGGTTCTCTCAGCTTGAAGTAGTCGTCGTGTGCCTCAACTCCCTCCACAATGCGCACAAACAATGCTTTCCGCATGCGAAAACGGCGACAAAACTATGGACCATCCGGGAAAGCAGGTGTGGGAGCAAAGTAATCATTGTGCAGTAGCTTTGCTCCGTACACTTTGTCCCGGTTGATCACTCTTCTCCCTTTTATTGAGCCCTTGAAGTTGAGAATATGCTCCACTTGCCGGCCATTTCCTCTTGCATGCTCATGAGCATGATCGTTTCCACTTCTTCGCCCGAATCCGACGAATCGAACAACTCATCTTGAATCATTTTGTCAAGCTCCGTCGGTCCATACTCCTCGTCCGACGAAGCATCGGAATCCAACATTTACCTAACAAAATCACAACAATTTCGGTTGGTCAACGTGTCGAACACATAAAGCGCAAGGCAGAGCCGGAGAGTTGCCGGACGTACCACGGTGTCGTCCGGGCCGGCGACAACATCCCCAGCAGCGAGGACGGAAGCGGTCTTCCGGAGCTGGCTATGGAGAGCCTGGGAACGGTTTCGGAGCGGGGCGGCGGCGGAGCTGCGAGCTAGACGGTGCAGAGGAGGAAGAACAGAGGAGAGAGCAAATGGATCCGGTAGCTTGGGGGAAGGGGGAGGGATTTGGCGCAATTTGTGGTAGGCTAGGGTTGTCGGATCCGGTAGCTCTTAGGCGCGACGGTCCGTACGTGTTCTGCTATCTCACATGGTCCAATATCGGTCTACGGACTGGTCCACCTTTTTCTTTCGTAAAGCCGAGACAAGTTGGGGCTTTACGGCCATTTGGGCTGCTGTCACGCCTGTTCTGATTGCTGTGGCCCACCAAAAATACCTTCCACCTCTCCCTCCCTTTTTCATGCAACGCCCCCGCCACTTGTTGCGCTGCATTCATGCTGGTCCAGAGTATATTCGGTGACCAACATTGATGCTGAGCAACGTGACTGGAAACAACCTCTTCTACGTCGCCGCTTCAATGCGGAGACCAGGTCGCGAGAAACTAACTCCAATAGTCGTGCCGCATTCAAGCGGGTTGACCGACCCTTCGCACGGCCTGACCGCGGCTATTTAAACCATGTGCCAGCGACGCACACATCCGCACTGCATCATGCCAGGCGCATGCGCTAGCTGTCTGCATCACGCAAGAGGAACCGGAGTGGTTCCTCTGTGAGCGCCAGACTGTGCCGACCACCGGTGGCCCACCACCGCTGGAGGGACGAGGATCCCACGGACAGCGACGGCGGTGAGGCCACACGTACGAGGTGGTGGTCCGGTACAATAGTTTTTTTAGTTAAACGGCAGAAATACCGGTGTATATGTAAATTGTCTTCGAACTTGAATGAAATCCGACGAGTTTACTTAAATTTGCCCTTTTAATAAAACTTGTATCAAATTGTTTGAAGATAGTATGGATGGTGGACTCCTGCATCCGTGTCCACGGATGGATGTGGTGTCCGTTTTGCTGGTCAAAGTTGAAGATGCCCTCACAGAAGCGATACCAAACAGGGACAAAACTTAATTATTACCTGAATCTCCTTGAAAATAGCAGTGCAGAACTTCCAATTACAAAACATGTCTCTCTACAGAAGTCATAACAAACATAGCAAGTTCAAAAAGAGCAGAAACACAAGCTAATGTACCCATGTGTCTGGATATTTTTCGCAATACGGCTGTCATCACTGGTAAAAACTATCCAAATCCAAACTCTTAGTAACCTGACGAGATCATCCGACCAGCGACACGAATAGATAGTGCCACCGCGTTAAGTATGTATCTTAACACGTAACAAGATCATTTATACAAGTAAAATATGCTCTGCCCACCTTGGCGCGTAGATCACCATTACAAGAACACATGCCAGGCAGCACGGTGTAGCATTATTCCAGCAACAAAAACTCGAAACCAAGATCTATGCCTTGCCATGCGACCTCCATGCAACCTAACTATGTATATAACTTAAACCTGCAAATTTCAGACAGCATCCTACTCTATCTTGTCATATGGCTCCTAAAATCAGCAATCCTGATGCGCCAGGTGCCTTTTTTCGCATCTTTCAAGCCATGGCCTTGCTCTTCCTTTCCTGGAGTGCGCTGTTTCTGTCTCAAATTCCTACAGGAAATATGTACGAGACCTACCTGTGACAGCACATGGTATCAACAGAAAGTTTCGAAGGGAACTCACACATGGATTTTGACATTGAAATGGACATATTGATCCCCATAAGAATATGAGCTTCTTGGCTTGATCCTGGTAGACATGATATTTAGGATTATATCACACATTAACCTCCACCAAGGCACGAATTGCCCGGATCTCCGTTGACGTGAGCGGTTTCTTGTACATTCGCAAATAAGACTTCATCTTCTCTTGCACATCCTCCTCGGTGACTTTCTTAGATGTCGTTCCCTTCGGTAGCTCCCCAAAAGCCTCCGCCAACCTATATTCAGCATGCTTGGCGGTCAGGATGTTTCAGCTTTTGTTCTTGTTATCCAAACGTCCACTATGCCTCTTGGAACAAGTAGATGCCCCTTCAATCTGCACATGAATCGGTGCTTCGAGCAAGGACCTCGGCGCTGTGCAACTGAAGCTATACTTAGGAACTCATCCAGCAAGGTGGTTGAAGCTGGACCTTGAGGCATGCCAATGTCACCAAGTAGCTCCTCAGACCCCGAAGACATCCTATTGGTAGTGCCACTTGAAGAAAGCATCACTGGAGAGGAGACCAAGGGAGGCACCTCTCCGGCCAAGCCAACGGGCAAAACCACCTCAATCTGCTCCATGTCCTCGCTCGCTGTGACTATCTCCTCACCCGTACCTTGCTCCTCTTCATGTTGAATCCCCACCATCTTGTGCAAAACTACATCCAAAGTAGGAAGAACATCTGCAGACAGCGCCATAGTATCCAGTACCTCAGACGAGCAAACCGGCCACACTAGTCACACTGACATCCTTATCGCAAGCAACAACGAGAGGCGCCGGTTCCTCATGCTCACACCAGGGAGGAGGCGGACCCATCGGCGCCAAGGAAGAGAAAGATACTCCACCGTTCCTTGTAGTCCCTCCCTCATGCACCTCAGGAGACCAACTGATGGTCGGCAAAGAAACAGCTCTGCCACTGATAGCCTCCAGCCGCTCTAAGAGGCTCGAAACCCTGAACCGCCCAGCCCTGCAGGGCGAACGTATGTCATGTCGCGGAGAGGCTGAAAGACCTCCTCTGTACGAGCAGCAGTCAGGCCTTGCACCTCGGTGCGCAGCGCCTTGACCTGAGCTGCAACGATGGGTTGCAGCAACCCCAATTCAACAGCAATAGAAGACTTAGCGAGGTCGGCTAGACCCGAGCAGGGGGCGCCGGAGTTGCTACAATTAGGTGCCTCCTGAACAAACACAGTCGGAGAGGCAGCAACGGAGGCCCATGAGCGATGTCGCGGATATGGTGGAGGCGCGTGGCAGGGTGGCGCATCCGGTGACCGACGTGGAGAGGCCGCAGGCGAGCACTACAAGAAATATGTCAACTTATGACCTTCTGTCAATGACCCTCGAAGAATTGGTCATAAATTTATGACCATTTTAGACCAATTGGTCAAAAGCTGTTCAGGGGGCTCCAAACCCTAAACCATTGCGACCATTTTGGTCAGAAAGGTCGTAATTTCCTTACACGAAATGGTCACAAAGCAAACAGTGCTAGTCCGCTTCCTTATTTCTAGTTGTTAATGACCAATATAGATGGTCATAGCCTTGTAGATTGTGGTGGGTTGTGATGACTAGGCGCCATCTCATCAGTTTTGCCTATGTGTCATGTCCATGTGGCAGTTTTTGCCCTAGGTTGTGAAGCAACCTATATTTTTATCATTCCCAAAATTCCCATCTCATAAATTCTTTGGAGCATATCTTCATCAAATATGTAAAAATCCTTCCTTGCCTAGTTCAAAACTAATTCAACAATATTAATTTTCCTATTCTGTTCACAACAACACTTTATGAAGGAAGTGCTATTTATATATTCTTGATTGCCCTCGGAATTTTTGGGCACTCTTTCCTATCCAAGTCATTACCGTATGACAAAATTCAGCTCCATTTGCCTAGCAAATCTTCCTCGGCAAATTTCCAAAGTTTTTGTCCACCTAGAAGCATTGTGAAGGAAGTACCTTTTTTATATCTCTAAATGACATGAAATTTATAAAGTTCCTTCATATGCCCAAATTATCACCCTCCTCCAAATTGCAGCTCAGTCAAATCATCTATGTGAGCCCAAGTTCAATTTATATTTTATGACCAAATTGGCACGTTGCAAAGCAAGTGTTATATAGACCCCTCCTATTACCCTCAAACTTTTCGGGCGCTCTTCCATACCCAAATCATTGCCACATGATAATATTCAGCTCAATTTTCCTAGTAAATCTTTCTCGGGAAATTTCCAAAGTTTCTACCTCGAGAGAAGCTTTGTGAAGTAAGTACTAGCTAGGCTTACCGAAATGATCTGAAAATTTACCAGAGCATGACCATACCTAAGTAACTTACCTACACCAATTTTGAGCTCATTTCATTCATCCAATCTCTCTCACTAGTTTTCCCAAGTTTCTGTCCATAGAAGAGCATTGTGAAGGAAGTACTACTTTGGCATGTCCAAATGGTATCAATTTTCTACAATGCTTTCCTATGCCCAAATGACCATCCTCCACAAAATTTTAGCTCACTCAATTCATTATTTTGAACCCGGGTTCAACATTCATATTTTTGTCCAGTGTGGTACTTTGCAAAGCAAGTACCACCTAGGATCCTCCTTTTGAGCTAAACATTTGTGAAGACATTCCCCTTAGTAGATGATCATCCTCAGCCAAAACTCACGCCCATTGGCCATGTGCATTTCCCGTACCGCTAATCAAACACTTGGCTGCTAATTCATGTTTAAGCATTGATCGGTCTCCTCGTGAGAATCTTATGTTGTAATTTTCTTCCTAGCGCCAACCTGGGGAGTGCCCAACCCACTAGACATGCCTAGGCCGCCCAGAACACATGGAAACATTACGGTCACGCGGTCACCACGCGACGGGCATGCGAGTTTACGCGCTCTAGAGTTGGGGCCCTCGGCCACCGCCCAAACCTCGATGTATCGCCACCAAACCATGTATTTAAGATTAAATAGGTCCTTATGTACCTAGAAATGATTTTTGGAAAAAATAAATAGCAAACTATGAGGCAGCTACAGTTCAAATTTGACCCGCTTCCTACTGAATCGGCGGAAATTAGTCTTTTTCACGAGAGGTGGATCAAAAATTTTTACACCCAACCATTTTGTCAATTGTGCATTAAATATGGCCTAGTATTTTATAAAAATGATTTGGTCCAATTTTGCAACAATTATTTGGTAGTTCCTTCACAAAAAACCTCCTTTCGGGCACTCGAAAAATGGAAAATGGCTTTTTCGTCCAACGAAAATGAAAACTTCCTTAGGCAACATTGTTTGCCATTTCAATATGCACTCTTATGCACAATATGAGATCATTTGAACAAATTATGCCATGAATGTGGCCATAAGATTGATCATTTGGTTTGAAAGCCATTGATCTCCACACGTGATAGCTCGTTTTTTAGAACACTTTTTTAAAATAATTGTCGTATTACAAGTTTGTTATTTTTTCTGGGAACTTGGCCACATATAATGACACAATGCGAAGGTTTCCTAATTTTTTGATTTTTTTTTGAATTTTTTATGCCCGTTTCAAAATGCGGTCAAAACGGCGGGAATGACCGTTCCTAGCTAGTGGTTGAATCTTGGATTTTTTTGGTGTTTCTCTGATAAAATAGGTACTTATGTACCTAGAAATGATTTTTGTAAAAAATAAATAGCAAACTATAATGCAAGTGCAGTTCAAATTTGACCCGCTTCCTACTGAATCGGCGGAAATTTGTCTTTTTCACGAGAGGTGGATCAAAACTTTGTACACCCAACTATTTTGTCAATTGTGCATTAAATATGGCCCAGTATTTTAGAAAAATGGTTTGGTCCAATTTTGCAACAATTATTTGGGAGGTCCTTCACAAAAAACCTCCTTTTGGGCACTCAAAAAATGGAAAATGGTTTTTTCGTCCAAAGAAAATGAAAACTTCCTTAGGCAACATTGTTTGCCATTCCAATATGCACCCTTGTGCACAATATGAGATCATTTGAACAAACTATGACATGAATGTGGCCATAAGATTGATCATTTGGCTTGAAAGCCATTGATCTCCACACGTGATAGCTCGTTTCTGAGAACACTTTTTTAAAATAATTGCCGTATTACAAGTTTGTTATTTTTCCTAGGAACTTGGCCACATATAATGACACAATGCGAAGGTTTCCTAATTTTTTGATTTTTTTTGAATTTTTTATGCCCGTTTCAAAATGCGGTCAAAACGGCGGGAATGACCGTTCCTAGCTAGTGGTTGATTCTTAGAATTTTTTTGGTGTTTCTCTGATTAAATAGGTACTTATGTACCTAGAAATGATTTTTGTAAAAATAAATAGCAAACTATGATGCAGCTGCAGTTCAAATTTGACCCGTTTCCTACTGAATCGACGGAAATTTGTCTTTTTCACGAGAGGAGGATCAAAACTTTTTACACCCAACTATTTGGTCAATTGTGCATTAAATATGGCCTAATATTTTAGAAAAATGATTTGGTCCAATTTTGCAACAATTATTTGGGAGGTCCTTCACAAAAAAATCTCCTTTCGGGCACTCGGAAAATGGAAAATGAATTTTCCGTGCAAAGAAAATAAAAACTCCCTTAGGAAACATTGTTTGAAATTTCAATATGCACCCTTGTGCACAACATGAGATCATTTGAACAAACTATGCCATGAATGTGGCCATAAGATTGATCATTTGGCTTGAAAGCCATGAATCTTCACGCATGATAGCTTATTTCTGAGAACATTTTTTAAAATAATTGTCGTATTACAAGTTCATTATTTTTCCTGCAAACTTGGACACATATAATGACACAATGCAAAGGTTTCCCAATTTTTTGATTTTTTTTAAATTTTTTATGCCCGTTTTAAAATGCGGTCAAAACGGCGGGCTTGACCGTTCCCAGCTAGTGGTTGAATCTTGGAAAACTTTTGATGTTTCTTTGATTAAATAGATACTTATGTACCTAGAAATGATTTTTGGAAAAAATAAAGAGCAAACTATGAGACAGTTGTAGTTCAAATTTGACCCGCTCCCTACTGAATCAGCAGGAATTTGTCTTTTTCACGGGAAGTGGATCGAAACTTTTGACACACAACTATTTGGTCAACCGTGCATTAAATTTGTCCTAATATTTTAGAAAATTTATTTTGTCTAATTTTGCAACAAATATATGGTAGGTCATTCATAAAAGAACTCATTTCGGGCACTCGGAAAATGGAAAATTGATTTTTCGTGCAAAGGAAATAAAAAATCCCTTTGTCAATATTGTTTGCAAATCCAAGATGTAAACTTGTGCACAATATGATATCATTTGAACAAATATTTGATAGGAATTTCATAAAAAACCTCATTTTGAGCATTGAAAAATGGAATGAAATTTTTATCTCTAATCGATCACGACCAATTTATATGGTCATAAGGTCATCAAATGGTTTGCTACGTTCTGATTGGTCCATGAGCATATCACGCGGATCATGCATCAACTGCCGTAGGATGCTTCCGGATCCAACGGCAGCCCTCACCCCCTCAGCCAACCGCAGCCCAACTACCCAAACCCTAACCCACACCCGCACTCCTCCTCCCTCGGCTCCTCGCCGCCGCCACCTCCTATCCCTTCCAGATCGAGACAGAGCGAGAGCTCGCATCCTCCCTTACAGATCGCTGCCGCCACCTCCCTCCGGCGGAGCTCGCCGCCGTCCATGGCCTTCTCCACGCCCTCCTTTTCTCACCCCTCCCCTTCCCTCACCCGGAGGGAGAGAAGAACCCGAGGGAGGGAGATCCAACGCGATCTAGCCTCGACCTCCACTGCCTCGGCCTCGCGCCTCGCCGAAGCAGCTCTGCTGCCGGCCGAAGTTGCGTAGGTCACCGTGTTCCCCCGCTCTTGTTCCTCCCTCTGTTTATCTCTTCCTTTTTTCTCTCAAGTCTCAACCCCCCTCTGTACTTCTCTTTGCAAGGAGGCCGCCATGGACTTCCTCGTCGACCCGTCGCCAGAGTTCCAAGTCCGCGCCGCTCGAAACCGTCTTCAACCTCCATTGGCCCTTGTTCCTCCATGCCCCGCCAAGCGCGCGCCAAGCCGTCGCCGCGTCGAGCTCTACCGCCTAAGTCCGCCGTCCCGCCGCCCGCCGGACCTCCCTGGCTGTCTTCCTCCACTGCATCCAGTCGCTCCTCGAACGCACCAAGTCCCCCTGCATCAAGTGCCGCCCTCGCCCAGACGCATCGAGTGTTGGTGCTCTTCTGCCTCATCGGGTGGATGACACCCAGCACACTCACGCGCGTGGGGTCAAGGGCGTTGACCGCGCCCCTGCCTGGGCAGATCGCCAGCGCCTCCCTGCTCGACCGCTCGCATGGTACGTGAAGGAAATATGCCCTAGAGGCAATAATAAAGTTATTACTTATTTCCTTATATCATGATAAAAGTTTATTATTCATGCTAGAATTGTATTAACCGGAAACATAATACATGTGTGAATACATAGACAAACAGAGTGTCACTAGTATGCCTCTACTTGACTAGCTCATTAATCAAAGATGGTTATGTTTCCTAACCATGGACAAAGACTTGTCATTTGATTAACGGGATCACATTATTAGTTGAATGATCTGATTGACATGACCCATTCCATTAGCTTAGCACCCGATCGTTTAGTATGTTACTATTGCTTTCTTCATGACTTATACATGTTCCTATGACTATGAGATTATGCAACTCCCGTTTGCCGGAGGAACACTTTGTGTGCTACCAAACGTCACAACGTAACTGGGTGATTATAAAGGAGCTCTACAGGTGTCTCCAAAGGTACATGTTGGGTTGGCGTATTTCGAGATTAGGATTTGTCACTCCGAATGTCGGAGAGCTATCTCTAGGCCATCTCGGTAATGCACATCACATAAGCCTTGCAAGCATTGTGACTAATGAGTTAGTTGCAAGATGATGTATTATGGAACGAGTAAAGAGACTTGCCGGTAACGAGATTGAACTAGGTATTGGATACCGACGATCGAATCTCGGCAAGTAATATACCGATGACAAAGGGAACAACGTATGTTGTTATGCGGTCTGAACGATAAAGATCTTCGTAGAATATGTAGGAGCCAATATGGGCATCCAGGTCCCGCTATTGGTTATTGACCGGAGACGTGTTTCGGTCATGTCTACATTGTTCTCGAACCGTAGGGTCCGCACGCTTAAGGTTTCGATGACAGTTATATTATGAGTTTATGAGTTTTGATGTACCGAAGGAGTTCAGAGTCCCGGATGAGATCGGGGATATGACGAGGAGTCTCGAAATGGTCGAGATGTAAAGATCGATATATTGGACGACTATATTCGGACTTCGGAAAGGTTCCGAGTGATTCGGATATTTTTCGAAGTACCGGAGAGTTACGGGAATTCGCCGGGGAGTATATGGGCCTTATTGGGCCATACGGGAATAGAGGAGAGAGGCCAAAAGGAAGGAGGCCTGCGCCCCCCCTCTGGTCCAAATTGGACAAGGGGCGCAGCCCCCTTTTCCTTCTTCCTCTCCCCCTCTTTCCCCTTCTCCTACTCCAACAAGGAAAGAGGGAGTCCTACTCCCGGTGGGAGTAGGACTCCCCTTGGCGTGGGCCCTCCTAGGCCGGCCGCCCCTTCCTCCCTTGCTCCTTTATATACGGGGGCAGGGGCACCCCATGACACACAAGTTGATCCACGTGATCGTTCCTTAGCCGTGTGCGATGCCCCCTGCCACCATATTCCACCTCGATCATATCGTTGTAGTGCTTAGGCGAAGCCCTGCGTCGGTAGAACATCAAGATCGTCATCACGCCATCGTGTTGACAGAACTCCTCCCTGAAGCTTTGCTGGATCGGAGCCCGGGGATCGTCATTGAGCTGTACGTGTGCTAAGAACTCGGAGGTGCCAGAGTAACTGTGCTTGGATCGGTCGGATCGGGAAGACGTACGACTACTTCCTCTATGTTGTGTCAACGCTTCCGCAGTCGGTCTGCGTGGGTACGTAGACAACACTCTCCCCTCTCGTTGCTATGCCTCACCATGATCTTGCGTGTGCGTAAGAATTTTTTTGAAATTACTACATTCCCCAACAATGGTATCAGAGCCTAGGTTTTATGGTTTGATGTTATATGCACGAGTAGAACACAAGTGAGTTGTGGGCGATATAAGTCATACTGCCTACCAGCATGTCATACTTTGGTTCGGCGGTATTGTTGGACGAGACGACCCGGACCAACATTACGCGTACGCTTACGCGAGACCGGTTCTCCCGACGTGCTTTGCACATAGGTGGCTTGCGGGCGACTGTCTCTCCAACTTTAGTTGAATCGAGTGTGGCTACGCCCGGTCCTTGCGAAGGTTAAAACGGAGTCTATTTGACAAACTATCGTTGTGGTTTTGATGCGTAGGTGAGATTGGTTCTTGCTTAAGCCCGTAGCAGCCACGTAACACTTGCAACAATAAAGTAGAGGACATCTAACTTGTTTTTGCAGGGCATGTTGTGATGTGATATGGTCAAGACATGATGCTAAATTTTATTGTATGAGATGATCATGTTTTGTAACCAAGTTATCGGCAACTGGCAGGAGCCATATGGTTGTCGCTTTATTGTATGCAATGCAATCGCGATGTAATGCTTTACTTTATCACTAAGCGGTAGCGATAGTCGTGGAAGCATAAGATTGGCGAGACAACAACGATGCTACGATGGAGATCAAGTTGTCGCGCCGGTGACGATGGTGATCATGACGGTGCTTCGGAGATGGAGATCACAGGCACAAGATGATGATGGCCATATCATATCACTTATATTGATTGCATGTGATGTTTATCTTTTATACATCTTATCTTGCTTTGATTGACGGTAGCATTATAAGATGATCTCTCACTAAATTATCAAGAAGTGTTCTCCCTGAGTATGCACCGTTGCGAAAGTTCTTCGTGCTGAGACACCACGTGATGATCAGGTGTGATAGGCTCTACGTTCAAATACAACGGGTGCAAAACAGTTGCACACGCGGAATACTCAGGTTATACTTGACGAGCCAAGCATATACAGATATGGCCTCGGAACACGGAAACCGAAAGGTCGAGCGTGAATCATATAGTAGATATGATCAACATAGTGATGTTCACCATTGAAACTACTCCATCTCACGTGATGATCAGACATGGTTTAGTTGATTTGGATCACGTGATCACTTAGAGGATTAGAGGGATGTCTATCTAAGTGGGAGTTTTTAAGTAATATGATTAATTGAACTTAAATTTATCATGAACTTAGTCCTAGTAGTATTTTGCAAAATTATGTTGTAGATCAATAGCTCGCGTTGTTGCTTTCTTGTGTTTATTTTGATATGTACCTAGAGAAAATTGTGTTGAAAGATATTAGTAGCAATGATACGGATTGGATCCGTGATCTGAGGTTTATCCTCATTGCTGCACAGAAGAATTATGTCCTTGATGCACCGCTAGGTGACAGACCTATTGCAGGAGCAGATGCAGACGTTATGAACATTTGGCTAGCTCAATATGATGACTACTTGATACTTTAGTGCACCATGCTTAACAGCTTAGAATCGGGACTTCAAAGACGTTTTGAACGTCATGGACCATATGAGATGTTCCAGTAGTTGAAGTTAATATTTCAAGCAAATACCCAAGTTGAGAGATATGAAGTCTCCAACAAGTTCTATAGCTAAAAGATGGAGGAGAATCGCTCAACTAGTGAGCATGTGCTCAGATTGTCTGGGTACTACAATCGCTTGAATCAAGTGAGAGTTAATCTTCCAGATAAAATAGTGATTGACAGAATTCTCTAGTCACCATCACCAAGTTAGTAGAACTTCGTGATGAACTATAATATGCAAGGGATGACAAAAGTAATTCTCAAGCTCTTCGTGATGCTAAAATCGACGAAGGTAGAAATCAAGAAAAACATCAAGTGTTGATGGTTAACAAGACCACTAGTTTTAAGAAAAGGGCAAAGGGAAGAAGGGGAACTTCAAGAAGAACGGCAAGCAAGTTGCTGCTCAAGTGAAGAAGCCCAAGTCTGGTCCTAAGCCTGAGACTGAGTGCTTCTACTGCAAAGGGACTGGTCACTAGAAGCGGAACTACCCCAAGTGATTGGCAGATAAGAAGGATGGAAAAGTGAACATAAGTATATTTGATATACATGTTATTGATGTGTACTTTACTAGTGTTTATAGCAAACCCTCAGTATTTGATACTGGTTCAGTTGCTAAGATTAGTAACTCGAAACAGGAGTTGCAGAATAAACAGAGACTAGTTAAGGGTGAAGTGACGATGTGTGTTGGAAGTGGTTCCAAGATTGATATGATCATCATCGCACACTCCCTATAATTTCGGGATTAGTGTTGAACCTAAATAAGTGTTATTTGGTGTTTGCGTTGAGCATGAATATGATTTGATCATGTTTATTGTAATACGGTTATTCATTTAAGTAAGAGAATAAATTGTTGTTCTATTTACATGAATAAAACCTTATATGGTTACACACCCAATGAAAATAGTTCATTGGATCTCGATCGTAGTGATACACATAATCATAATATTGAACCAAAAGATGCAAAGTTAATAATGATAGTGCAACTTATTTGTGGCACTGGCGTTTAGGTCATATTGGTGCAAAGCGCATAAAGAAACTCCATGCTGATGGGATTTTGGAATCACTTGATTATGAATCACTTGATGTTTGCGAACCATGCCTCATGGGCAAAATGACTAAGACTCCGTTCTCCGGAGCGAGCAACTGACTTATTGGAAATAATACATACTGATGTATGCGGTCCGATGAGTGTTAAGGCTCACGGCAAGTATCGTTATTTTCTGAACTTCACAAATGATTTAAGCAGATATGGGTATATCTACTTGATGAAACATAAGTCTGAAACATTTGAAAAGTTCAAAGAATTTCAGAGTGAAGTGGAAAATCATCGTGACAAGAAAATAGAGTTTCTACGATCTGATCGTAGAGAAGAGTATTTGAGTTAGGAGTTTGGCCTTCAGTTAAAAACAATGTGAAATAGTTTCACTACTCACGCCACCTGGAACACCACAATGTAATGGTGTGTCCGAACGTCATAACCATACTTTATTAGATATGGTGCGACCTATGATGTTTCTTACCGATTCACCAATATCGTTTTGGGGTTATGCATTAAAGACAGCTGCATTCACGTTTAAAAGGGCACCATCTAAGTCCGTTGAGACGACACAATCTGAACTGTGGTTTGGCAAGAAACCAAAGTTGTCGTTTCTTAAAGTTTGGGATTGTGATGCTTATATGAAAAGGTTTCATCCTGATAAGCTCAAAACCAAATCGGAGAAATATGTCTTCATAGGATACCCAAAGGAAACTGTTGGGTACACCTTCTATCACAGATCCGAAGGCAAGACATTCGTTGCTAAGAATGGATCCTTTCCAGAGAAGGAGTTTCTCTCGAAAGAAGTGAGTGGGAGGAAAGTAGAAAACTTGATAAGGTAATTGTACCTTCTCCCTTATTGGAAAGTAGTTCATCACAAAAAATCTGTTCTTGTGACTACTACACCAATTAGTGAGAAAGCTAATGATGATGATCATGTAACTTCAGATCAAGTTACTACCGAATCTCGTAGGTAAACCAGAGTGAGATCCGCACCAGAGTGGTACGGTAATCCTGTTCTGGAGGTCATGTTACTTGACCATGATGAACCTACGAACTATGAGGAAGCGATGATGAGCCCAGATTCCGCGAAATGGTTTGAGGCCATGAAATCTGAGATATGATCCATGTATGAGAACAAAGTTTGGACTTTGGTTGACTTGCCCGATGATCAGCAAGCAATTGTGAATAAATGGATCTTCAAGAGGAAGACGGACGTTGATAGTAGTGTTACTATCTACAAAGCTAGAATTGTCGCAAAAGGTTTTCGACAAGTTCAAGGTGTTAACTACGATGAGAGTTTCTCACTCGTATCTATGCTAGAGTCTGTCCGAATCATGTTAGTAATTGCCGCATTTTATGAAATCTGGCAAATGGATAAACAAAACTACATTCCTTAATGGATTTATTAAAGAAGAGTTGTATATGATGCAACCAGAAGGTTTTGTCAATCCGAAAGGTGCTAACAAAATGTGCAAGCTCCAGCGATCCATCTGTGGACTGGTGCAAGCATCTCAGAGTTGGAATATACACTTTGATGAGTTGATCAAAGCATATAGTTTTGTACAAACTTGCGGTGAAGCCTGTATTTACAAGAAAGTGAGTGGGAGCACTACAGCATTTCTGATAAGTATATGTGAATGACATATTGTTGATCGGAAATAATGTAGAATTATTCTGTAAAGCATAAAGGAGTGTTTGAAAGGAGTTTTTCAAAGAAAGACTTCGGTGAAGCTGCTTACATATTGAGCTTCAAGATCTATAGAGATAGATCAAGACGCTTGATAAGTTTTTTCAATGAGTACATACCTTGACAAGATTTTGAAGTAGTTCAAAATGGAGCAGTCAAAGAAAGAGTTCTTGCCTGTATTATAAGGTGTGAAGTTGAGTGAGACTCAAAGCCCGACCATGGCAGAAGATAGAAATGAAAGTCATTCCCTATGCCTTGGCCATAGGTTCTATAAAGTATGTCATGCTGTGTACCAGATCTATTGTATACCCTGCACTGATTTGGCAAGGGAGTACAATAGTGATCTAGGAGTAGATCACTCGACAGCGGTCAGAATTATCCTTAGTGAAATAAGGATATGTTTCTCGATTATGATGTGACAAAAAGGTTCGTCGTAAAGGGTTACGTCGATGCAAGTTTTTGACACTGATCCAGATGATTCTGAGTCTCAATCTGGATACATATTGAAAGTGGGAGCAATTAGCTAAAGTAGCTCCGTGCAGAGCATTGTAGACATAGAATTTTGCAAAATACATACGGATCTGAATATGGCAGGCCCGTTGACTAAACTTCTCTCACAAGCAAAACATGATCACTCTTTGGGTGTTAATCACATAGCGATGTGAACTAGATTATTGAATCTAGTAAACCCTTTGGGTGTTAGTCACATGGAGATGTGAACCAATCACATAAAGATGTGAACTATTGGTGTTAATCACATAGCGATGTGAACTAGATTATTGACTCTAGTGCAAGTGGGAGACTGAAGGAAATATGCCCTAGAGGCAATAATAAAGTTATTACTTATTTCCTTATATCATGATAAAAGTTTATTATTCATGCTAGAATTGTATTAACCGGAAACATAATACATGTGTGAATACATAGACAAACAGAGTGTCACTAGTATGCCTCTACTTGATTAGCTCATTAATCAAAGATGGTTATGTTTCCTAACCATGGACAAAGACTTGTCATTTGATTAACGGGATCACATCATTAGTTGAATGATCTGATTGACATGACTCATTCCATTAGCTTAGCACCCGATCATTTAGTATGTTGCTATTCCATTAGCCAAACATCACCAACCATGCCACCCACGTGGCCATGGCTGCCCGACCGCACCCAAGACGCGCGCTCCGCCCACGAACACCGCGTCTCCCGTCGCTAGGGCCGCCGCCCAACATCCAAGCAGCTCCGTGAACACCCAATGGCCTTGGCTTTGGCCTGACTAGCAGCCCCCGCCTATGAAGATGCCAGCAACCGCCCTGCCTCGAACCATCGCCAGAGCCCCAACAAAGAGCACATAGCCGAGGAAAGGGGGAGGAGGAGCGGATGCATCCGGACCGGCGCACCCCTGCACCGGCGACGGGTGGCCATCGGGGCCTCCCATCCCTCCTGAGAACTCCCCACCAGACACACCCCCGTGTCGCCTCACCATGGCGCCCGCCGCAGCTCGACGCGAGGCCACCAACAGCAGCCCGCCCAACCATCGACAAGAAGCACGAAGCCGGCCTGCACCCGCAGCCAAGAGCACTCACCGGGAGAGCCATCCCGCGCCGCTCACCGCCGTCCAGGGGCCGGAATAGGGGAGCCCCGACTGGAGGACGGCCAGCGCGCACCACCAGCACGGGCGCCCGCCGCGAGCCCGACCACCGCGCTGCATGCAGCAGCGGAAGCACCCGCGCCCGCCGGCGAGACGCCGCGCGTAGCCCGCGCCCGCCGGACCGCCAGATCTGGCTGAGCCCATACCTGGCCGCCATCGCAGCCACGAGCGCGAGCCACCCCGTGCAGCCCACCGCGCCGCCACCAAGCCCTCGCTACCCCGCCGCCAGGGCCCGCCGCTGCGCCTCCGCGCCCCACACCAGCGCGAAGCACTGCCGTCCGCCGCCGCCCCGCGTCAACAGCCTCTGAGCGGGATGAAGATGAGCCCCGCCGCCACCGGCGCCGGTGGGCTTTGCCCGGCAGCGTGGTCCGGCGGCGGCGAGGGAGGGAAGGGGCGAGAGGAGGCCCGAAGCCGGCGGCTAGGGTTTCCCCCCGGTCGCCACATGGGAGCGACGCGGGGAGGGGAGGGAGGAATGCTCTGCCCGTGTTGCTGCAGCATTTCAACAACAAGTAGCATTACAAGGATCTGTTGTCCATCAGCAGGTGGCAGAAATACCAAACAAGAACAATGCTGACCTTTAAGGCGACCATCTGGATCTAATTGACTTCCATGCAAAAAAACATGCACTTTAACATAATAAAAGTACTAACTATAAACGATGTTACTGTGTGCGCCTAAGATAATATGAACCAGGAGCAAAAGATAAAACAGTCCAGTGCAATTAACATTTTCCTCTTAGGACAACCATTTGACCAGGTTAAATATCAAGTTAACATACAACAAGAACTTCAACATGAGGTAGGAACATGCAACAGTTACCCGAGTCGCATTTTAAGACAGCATCAACATGAATACTATCACCTATCTGTCGCAAGAATGCTGTATCCTCACGAACCATCAGCAAACAGCAAGCATCAAAGACCATCAAGCAAACAGCAGAAATACCAAACAAGTATACAGCACAAGGACCATCTGGATCAACTTGTCCTGATCTAAGCACTTCCATGACATTCCTCATAATCTGTACCTGCATTCATATCAATATAGACTGCTTTTATTCCTGGCACAGCATCTGCACGACTTGCAAAAATCCTAACAACTTGAAGCACTGAAATCTCCAGTTCAGCCGTCCCTCGTGTTTCAGGTCCACGACTAGAAATCAAGACAAAAAAGTAGTTTCCGCGACAAAATCGATGCACCGTAACAGGAGCAGGAAGAATGTACGAGAAGACGTACTGGCCGAATGCCACACCATCGATCTACTCCGTGGTGGTCCATGCGAAATCGGCAGGAAAGCACAGGGTGCCGAAAAGCAGAACAAACATCAAAAAACGTGCTCTGGCCCGGGTGTCGTCGTCGATGGGGTCAGGCTCGGTGGCGCCGGGAGTGGCTGGCTCAGCCTCAGGTACGTCGAGGCTCCTGGCGTCGGGCGTCGGTGGCGTCGGCCGTCCCGCCCTGGTGTGGGCGAAGTAGAGTGCCCCGGCCAGGAGGGCGAACCCCGCGGCGCTCCAGCGCCTGGCGTAGTCATGACCGGCTTGTGAAGCGGGCTGGGGAAGACCTGGACGAGGGAGCTGGGCGAGGGAAGCGGCCCGGGCAGGACGTCCCGGAGCTTCGTCGCAGCACACGAGTCGGAGAGGACATCGTCGAAGTAGCACCCGGCGGCGGCGGGCTTCGGCCCCTTGATAATCGACTTCACCGTGGGCATGGCGGGCTCGGGGCGTGGCTTCCTCTTGTCCTCGTCATCCAGGATCCACTCCTTGCACAACCTCATGGCTTGCTCGACCGCTGCCTTGCTGAGCAGCTGGCGGCCGAAGACCCTCCACGCCTTGTACGCGGCAATGCCCGCCGGCCTCTCCATGTCCTCGCCTGCGCCATGCACCACATGGAGAGAAAATCAGGAACCACCAAAACATGAAATCGACCGAGAGATTTCAGATCATAATCACGCATGCTCTAAGCTAGTTTCTACCGGAATGAACCTCTCGTGCACTGCCCACAACACAGTAGCGGATTTCACGAGCGCATCAATCAACCAAATAAATAATCGTGGCACGAGTTTGGATTTCAAACGAACTACTCGGGACAGAAACCCATGGATTGGGCAAAGGCAAGACGAACCAAAACAACAAATCCACCGAGAGATTCCAGATCTTAATCGCGCATGCTCTAGCTAGCTAGTACCGGAATGAATCTCGCACTGCCCACAAATAAATAAATAAAACGACACAGTAGCGGATTTAACGACCGCATCAATCATCATCCAGACAAATAAATCGTGACACGGGTTTGGAATTCCACCCAACTACTCGAGACAGACAGAAAACCGCAAAGGTGAGAGGAATCGAAACAATCAACCAACAGCGCGAGGAGCAGTGCTCCTCCTACTACTACGTAGCTAGATCCAGCCGCCACGAATCCGGCAACCGAGAGAGCAAAACCACCAGAAAATCGAAACCAAGCGCGACTTAGAGAGCCTCTGTTCGTCGATCTCCATACGCGGGCGCAGCACCACCCGGATCCACGCACGCACGCACGCAGGCGGATGAGAAGGGAGCGGTGCATCTACCTGCTGAGGCCTTTCGCCGCGGCGCAGGGCGGGCGTGGGCGTGGCCGCGGCCGCGCGGTGCAGGGGAGGGAGGGAGGGAGGGAGGGGAGGAGCGTGTGGCGTTGGGCGGAGCGTGTGACGGGCGAGGCTGCTGCCTTCCCGTGCGAGACGGGGGCCATTAAATAGAGGCCGTGGGCCTGCTCGCAGCCGACGGATCCGCCCCGATCGGACGGCTCTCCGCTGGCCGCCCAGCTGGCGTGACCCGACGGTGCACCGCAGCGAATCTAGCTGGATCTCCCGTCCCGCGCGGACGCCCCCATTCTCTCTCTTTTTTCTTTTCTTTTTTACTTTCGCTCATAACCATTACACTGTGCACTTCCTCATTTATTATAACCGGCTAAGCTAATTCATCCGTCATTCAAAACTACCAACATGGAATAAGTTGGAGGAACCTTTTCTTTGGATTAGGTTCCATATAGAGAAACAATAATAAAAGTTTACAATCCACTCAAAACTCTTTATTACATTCTTATTATGCACCAAGCTATTACTAGACAAAGGAACATATGTTTTAGCCTTGAGTTGGCTCTGGTTTTTAGGATTCTCGTATTCTCCCATTAATACGAATCAGACGCCGAGTTTTGCGGATTCATATTGTTTACACAATCCTATATTTTGCATATACAACCCTATCATAATCATGTGTTTTTTTTCCTATTAACTGTTTTTCAAATCAAGTGAACCAAAAGAGCCCCAAGTTTCCCATTTTCCTCATCCTCGCATGGCGTTTCCCCGCTTCATAAACCGACGCCTCACTAGTTTTGATTTGTTTTTCGATATTATATATCATATACCTTCCTCGATTCACTCCTAAATCACGTGCCCCTCCCACCCCCACACACACCGCCCCTGGCTTGCACTACTTCACTCTTGCACTCCCTACCACGCCACTGCGCCAAGATCGCTCTCGTCTCGCATGCTAGAACTGCCGCCATGTTGCCCCGCTGTCGTTGCCACCTTCTTGGTTGACCTCATCGTCATGCCCAACAATTTTTAAGAATTGTTGTCCATGGGCTTGGTATAGGTTTTGTCACTGGGTCATTGTCAGATTGCACATGATATGCACTTCCTAATTGAGTGTCAATTGGCATAATCTAGATTTATTCTACAACCGTCAATGAAACAACACATGATATATACGCACATCAAAGCATTTTTACATGCATGCACCCTTCCAACTACGCGTCATTGGGAACAATATATGTTCATCATGCGGGCATTGTCGAACTAGACATGATATGCAGTACAACACATGTGTGCACGCATGAAGCATTTCAACGCCGCAGGCATAGGCATGCGTGCATGTACCCTTTAATTTCATCTCCCACTCATGCATGGGCATGCTTGCATGTGCCCCTTCAACTCCATTCCAACGGTCCTTGCATGCATAACTAATTTTGGATGCATAGTGGTATACGCTATTGTGAAAAGTAATGATGATCCAATAAATATGAATAGACTGTCACTGATTTAATGTACATGACTTTCTATAAAGTGTGTGGTGAAGTTGGTCTATATTTGACAAATAACTAACAAGTAAACTACTTGATAAACTAGGTAGAAGTTGTACAGTTGGATTTTTCATCAAAAATAGTTTCATCAGAGATCATATATTTTTAAATGCCATTTATTTTCTAGCATTTAAAAATAAATAATACTGAGTGGTTACATCTGAGAGAATTTTTTTCAATATAAAAAATATCATCCAACTTTATGAACTAAAGTTAGATTTTTGCTTTTTCCCCGGAATAGCGTACGAGCAATTTACTAGTCTTCGATGAAATTTAAGAGAGAGAGGGAGAGAGAGAGAGAGAGAGAGAGAGAGAGAGAGTTGGTATCTAAATATATATTGCACAGAATAAAAACTCATTACTCATTACTTAAGATTTAAACAATGTTAGAAATATAATGAGACTTGGGAAAACATAAGTCTTACAAAAAGGTTGAACATGACATAATTAAACAGCATGCGATTTAGTGAAATCCAAAATTCACTTAGAGTGAACTTCATGTTGCTTTGATGTTCGACGCATGGATTTCTCATTTTTTTCTTTACCCTCTTGTCTTTATTTTGTATTAACCTCCCTCCACCCTCTCATATAATCTACATTTATATTGTTCCAACGTCGACATATATCCGTTGTCGATGTTACACTTAAACAACTCAACGTAGCATAAGTAGTTTGTAAATACACGCTTCTTGATGAATGTCAAGTTAGAGGAACATGCACTGGCAATATTATCTTTGGGCTACTAGTATCACCCTAAACACCAATGATCCACAACTTCGGTAGATGACATCAAGATCACTCCCAACATGGTGGATGGGTGAACCTACATAATATTACATCATTGTGCATCCATTGCTGGACCACACATGATATGCACAATAACGCAAGTATACATGCGTGCATGCATCAACCCAATTACGTATCAATGGGCACATAATAAGTTTATCGTGTGTCTATTGTTGGGCTACACATGATATGCATGTCATGTATACATGCATGCAAGCACCCTTCCAACTACGTGCCGACGGGCATCGTATAGGCTAATCGTATGTCCATTGTCGGACTACTCATAATACACACACGTTTCAATTGTTTATCAATGGGTATAGTATAGCTTTGTTGTGCAACTATCGTCGGACTACACATGATATGACGTTGGGGCATGTGTGTCTATACATGCATGCACCCTTCCAACTACTTGTCGTCATGCAGTAGCTTTGTAGCTAATGCAACCAATGTTAGACGACATAGTATAGCTTCATTGTGCAGCTGTCGTCACTACACATAATATGCACACTAGTGCATGTATACAAGCATGCACCTTTCCAACCATATTATACCAGTTCACACCTAATTAGGACATGCACGTCCTAATTAGGTGTGAACTGGTATAATATGGTTTTGTAATGTAGCCGTAGACGAAACTAAAAATAGTGCTACTAAGAACAAAAAAGGAGGTGGTAAAACGGCAAAGTCAAGCTCAGTTCTGAAAAGTCTGCATTGTTGCAAGTGTCCACATCTTGAAGCATCTAAGAATATGTGTCCTATATATACATGATAGCCTAGCAAAGAACACAAGAAGCAAAAGATGTCCTCTGTCGAAGAACACAAGAAGCAAACAGAAGCTGGGATTGCACTCATGTGCCGAAAATGTGAGAGATGAATTGTTGCTTTTTGGAGCACTATGCATACGTGAACCTTGCTGTTTAGCTGATGCCACTACATGTTGCATTATACTATGTTGACTTGTGTAGGCCTTGCTTTTGGGTGGTTCATATACATATGTGAACCTAGCTATTTAGTTTAGATGATGGATTTGTACTCCTATGAACTAATTTACTGATATTTGGAACTATACTGCTAGTCTGATGCCATTATTGTGCATACTAATGTCAAAATATTTGTGTAATTCTTGTGATGTCGGATTACACATGCTATTCACATCCTACTTGCGTATCAATGGGCATATATAGTATAGCTTTGTTGTGCAACCCTCATCAGACTACACATTATATGCAAGCCACCGCATATATAAATGCATGCATGCATCCTTCAGACTATGAGTTAGCCGACAGGATGTAGGTTTACCATGTGGCCAGTATCGGATTACGTAATATAGTTTCATTGTGCAGTTGTGATTGTGCTACACATAATATGAACACTAGCGCATGTATACATGCATGCACTCTTCCAACTACGTGTTGATGGGCTTGGTATAGGTTCATCTAGTTGTCATTATCAAATTACACATGATATGCACATCCTAATTGTGTGTCAATTGGCATAGTCAAGCTATGTTCCGCCACCATCATGAGAACTACCCATGATATGCAAGTGAGTGCAAGTATACTTGCATTGATGCACCCTACCAACCATGTGTCAATGGGAAAAATTACTAGTTCATCATGCAGCCATTGTTGAACAACGCATGATATGGATGCCCGAATGCATGTCCACATGCACAATACAACAGTTGTTGTGTATTTATTGTAGGACTACACATGATATGCACGTCAACACATTTATGCATGCATCTATACTTTCAACTATATATCGACAAGCATAGTATACCTTTAACATGAAACTATCATCAGACTACACATGATATGCACTAGAACACATGTGCGCATGCATGCATGCATGCATGCACCCTTCAGTAAACCAGACACGCATGTACCATTTCAGCTCACTTCCAACGGTCTTGCATGTATAATTATTTTTGGGTGCATAGTAGCACGCACTCTTGTGAAATGTAATAATTATTTAATAAATATCAGTAGACTGTCATCGATTAAATATACATGACTTCCTCTAATGTGTGTGGTAAATTTGATCTATATTTGATAAATAACTAACAATAGAAATTGTACTGTTGGATTCTACATAGAAAATAGTTTCATCGGAGGTAATATATTTTAAATGCCATTTATTTTCTAACCTTTATAAATAAAATAATAGTAAAGGGTTATATCTAAGAGATTTATTTAGTATCTAAAATATCATCCAACTTTAACATGAAGTTATATTTTTGTTTGTTCCCGTAGCAGCGTACAAACAATAACTAGTCTTAGATAAAATTTAATATCTTTTGTATGGATTATGTTCCACAAGACATGTTGGAGGTTTGATTTCTAAATATACCTTGTATACAATATAATTTCGTTACTTAAGATTCAAACTATGTTAGAGATTTACTGAAATAGAAAAACATGAATTTTAACATAAAAAGTAAACATGACATAATTAAACATGATGTGATTTAGTGAAACTCAAAATCCACTTAGAGTGCACTGCATGTTTCTTTGATCTTCGAGCATGATTCCCATACCATTTTGTCTTTAATTTCTCTTAATCCCCCTCCCCCAATATACATATTGTTTTTTTAGGAACATATACATATTGTTCTAGAGTCCAGAGAGATCGGTGTTGATGTTACAATTGCACAAGTCAGACAAAGCCTATGTAGTGTGTAGATACCCGCTCTTGGCCCAAATGCCAAGTTGGCAGAGCATGCAGTTACAACACCAATGATCTTCAACTTTGATAGTTTACATCGAAGCGACCTCCAGCATGGTGGTTGTGTGAATAGACATAATGTAGCTTCATTGTGCATCCATCATTGCTCCACACATGATATGCACGTCAACACTAGTACTGCATGCATGCATCATTTCAGTTACGTGTCAATGGGCATAATGTAAATTTATCGTGTGTACAGATACACATGTCCCAATTGTGCGTCGATGAGCATACAATGTTGTTGTGCACTAGTCTTCAGACTACACATGATATGCATGGCATGTATACATGCATGCATGCATGCACCCTTCCAACTACGTGCCGGTGGGCATAATATAGGTTCTTCGTGTGGACATTGTCGTACTACACCTGATATGCACGTTCCAATTGTGTGTCAATGGGCATAGTATATATTTATTGCGCAACCGCCTTTGGAGTACAAATTATATGCATGTCGACACATGTATATATGCATGCATGCACCCTTTGTCTGCGGACAGAGTAGAGTTTGTCGTCCGTCCATTGTCGGATGACATAATATAGTTTCTTGTACAACCATCGTCAGACTACACATGATATGCATGCTACCGTAGGTATACATGCATTCCTACCTCCAACTATGTGTCAACAGGCATACACAATCAAATTACACATTATATGCACATCCTAATTATGCGTTAATTGACATTTACATGTGAAATCATTCAATTGTATTATTTATCTGTGCACATCATGTTGTGTCTCATTTTATTGCATCTGTTTGCCCATTGCATTACTCTCATCATAGTTAAACCTGTGATTTCCCAAGCTAGTACTGTTATCAATGCTTTCATCGAAGAATATGCTTCAAACGAAGAAGATTGATTCAGCCCATTTCCTTCTTTACACTTTTCCGCTGCTGTCATTGGGGTCGGTTTCAAAACATTCAAAAGAATTTATTAATCTCCCATTCACCCCCCTTTGGTCGATATACTCTCGGTCCTAATAGGCAACAACAAGAGCCAAGAGGTAGCGGGAGCAGCAGCAAGCGGTGGTGGACCTTGAACAACGCGACATGGGCGGCGGCGGCGCCGTGACTGCCCACTCTGCCGCACGGGGAAAGCCAGAGGAGCGGCAGGTCAGGCATGCAGGGGCAGCTGAGCATGGCATTGAATGTGGGGGAAGAAGAAAAAAAGTGAAAAAAATGAGAGATTGACTGGTGGGCCTATCTTCCACCTAAGCATATTGTCCATGTAGGCATGCCAAATCAGCTTGACATGTGGGTCTCACTCGTCAGTTCCATTGTTAGACGCGACTCAGTTTCTAATTAGTGCGATGTGTTTCTCACTTGTTGTAGGGTTGGTGGTTTTTTGTGGTTTTCGGCAAAAAAGTGGTAAAGGAGTAGCCTAGCCACAAATATGGCGGTTTTAAGCAATTTAGGCCTTCCACTATGTAACTGATGCCCAATACATTAAAATACTACCGGCGGGGCAGCGATGCCCTGAAGATTTTATTTGGCACCGGTCTCGCAATGTTGCATTAGTAGTCTGACAAAAAAGGGACCCGGATGCTCTATTCACGTGAGTTTCCTCAGCCTAGTTAGATCTGTGTAGTGGGCCATGAGCTGATTGTTTATTGCTTTCTACATTTGGCACCGGCTGGGCGTCGGAGCAGCTACTTGCTTTGGTTCCCTGAATTTTGTTATGGCGTCTGTTGGAGTATGGAGGGCATCGGTGCCAAATAAACCAAAAGTGGATTTTGCACCGCTTTTGGCCTCCATAGTGGAGGGCCTTAGAGCATCTCTAGCAGGCCCTATAAATCTCGCAAACCCGTAAATTTTTTACCGCGGCCTGCTTCGGCGGTCGCCGCGAACCCGAGCGCGAGCGTCGTGTCCGCTTGGACATCACGAGGAAGCACAGGGCCAAGAAGTGGATGAACCAGGGCCTCTCGCCGCCGTCGAGGTTCCTCCGTTGCGATACGGAGGAGTACGACCGTTAGCAGGCCGCGGGCTCCTTAGTTGCGGGGTCCTCCGCCACGGGCTCGAGGTCTGCCGCGTGGCTCACCCGCGCAGCGAGCTCTTCCTCTTCCGGCGCGAGGCTTCTCCCCGTGAAGAGGGAGTGGTCGGAGGAGCCGGAGGAGCCCGAGGAGATCGTGCGCCACGGCGTCGTCGGGCCCGAGGACTTCGTCGCCGATGTCGACGCGGTCGCGGCCGCCATTGCCGAACGCAGCTTGCGCGAGGAGGCAGAGCGCCGGTGCCACGACGAGGAGTTCGAAGACCTCGTGCTCCAGCAGGCGGTCGCGGCGAACCTTGCTGCCAAGGAGAAGGACGATGAGTGGTGGCGCATCCGCGAGGAGCAGAGGAAGAAGTACATCGACCTCAGCAGCTCCGACGAGGAGGATTGAGCTCCTCCACCACGTCGTCCATGGCCGCGGGCTCGCCGCCGTGAGATCCCCACCCTCCTTAGGGCATCTCCAGCCGTTGGCCCCCCAGGAGGGGCAAAAAATCGCCCCCTGGGGGCGTGATGCCCCCCAGTCGCGGCGCCCACGTGTTTTTAAAAAATTCAATTACGGCGCAAACAGGACTGAAATTTAACGCAAACATCGGCGAGTTCGTTCAAACTTAAACATATTTTACAAAAAAAGAAAAAAACTTGCGCGGGTTACCCCCGCCGTCTCCCTCGCCGCCCGCCCACGCGGTTTACATGCCGATCTCCGCACGCCGCGCCGCCCCGGTGGGTGGTGGCGGCACCGGCACGCCGCCGGCGCTGATCCTCCAAGCCCCGGGCACCCGCATGTCCGGCGGGACCGGGTACTCGGCCTCGAAAAGGAGGCGAGCCTCGTGCGCGTGGAGATGGCGGCGGCCGAAGCCGTTCGCCGTCGCCTGGGAAGCGCTCGGCCATGGGTTCTGGAGACGGCGAGAGAGAGGAGATGGAGGAACGACGACGGCGAGAGAGGAGAGGGAGGAACGGCGACGGCGAGAGAGCACGAGTCGCCGAGTGCGCTGGGGCGCGTCTTATATAGCCCGAGGCGCCGCCCCGTGTGTGAGCCGCCGTGAGCACGCGTGGCGGGCGAGGGAGGGCGAGGGACGCGCGTCATCCGGCCTTCACTGCGCCGCCCGTGAGCATCAATGGCGCAGGCTGACCGGCGCGGCAGCGCGGCAGCTTTGGCATTGATTCGTGATGAGGACGACGAAGGGGCGAGAAGAGGGTAGAGTCGCTGACGCGGCGGGCCCGCGGCTGTTTCGCGCCAAAACAGTTCGCCCCCGGGCGCCCCCAGCGCGCCGGGTTCGGCCTGGGTCCGCCGGCACTGTTTTCGGCCCAAGCCGGCGAAAATCGGGCTCCTGGGGGCGCGACTGGGCCGTTTTTTCGGCGCCGGCGCGAAAAAATCGCCTGGGAAGGCCTTCCTGGGGCGCGGCTGGAGATGCCCTTAGTACTAATAGTGAATGTAGTATGTAGTAAGAACTAGTGTTTGTAATGAATTAATCTTTGATCATGTAGTATATGCAGTATGTGATGAACTACTATGATTGCAATTTCTCCGGCGAAACTTTTTTTCTTTAAATTATGCAGTTTCATATACGATTTCTGTTCTGCCGCGCACGTTTTCGATCCGTAAACGAGATTTTCGTTGAAATGTAAACGGCTTATGCGGGTGGGGATTTTGCGTGGTCCGCTAGGATGCTCTTACTCGCATAGAGGACGTATAGCACTATAGCCTCTCCCCGAGCTCATCCCAGCCGTTTGATCAAATCCAACGGCCGTGGTCGCCCCAACGCGGAACACAAGTGAGCCCAAGGCCATTTTCTTTACGTCCCGATTTTTCCGTCCGTGACGCGACAGCGTGGCGGCGTGGCGCGGCGCACGGGACCCCATGGCGGCGGCGCGGCTCCGTTGGCCGGAGTAGCGTGCAGCGGACTCGCACCGCGCGCTGCTCCGTCGAACGGCGCCGACCACGTTGCACGCGCATGGGCTTGAGGTGCGGAGCGGTCGGGAGATGGCGGTGGCGCGGCGCCGTACTTGAGGAAGCTGACGACGACGTGAATGGCAAGGCCGCCCTTCGCGTCTCTGTCTGTAAAGGTTGCGGGTTGTGCGGAAACCATCGACGCGACGAGCGTAGGTGAGCATCCCGAGCCCTCTGCTCTGGTGAATTTTCATTCGGGTTCGGGATTTTGGGGGAAAACTAAGGTTAGGGTTTAGAAATTGGGGAAAACTTTTAGAGTTTCGTCAAATGTCGTGCAATTCCCGTCCTTCTACATTCTGTTGGAGCCCAACGGTGCCAATTTATCATGAACTTAATTCGGATTAAGAACATTCAAGCGGAAACAATTTATTCCTAAACATGATTAATTAGCTCTAACAGAGACTATTAGAGTTTAACTTGAGCATTAACTTTATCTAACATAATCATTAGTATTAACCGGGCAGAACCAATAAATGGAGCACAAAATTATCACTTGATTAGGTCTTAACCAGGAAGACCATTAGCATATATTTTACTGGTCAGTACAGCATGATTAGCAGAAAAAAATTAACCCCTAAAAAGATAAGTAGTTAACGTTGACCTATATGAACAACTATGATTACCCAGACAGGTGTATCCGTCATTTGCCGCCGGATTCCTTCCGCCTCAGCCAGGACCTTGTGTGCCCTTCTCTGATGTTGTGAAATGTTAACTCATGCATGCCGACAGCCGCCACCATGCTCCAGCTGCCTCAGGCTTCAGGTAGCCTCTCTGTTCTTCTTTTTTCTCTACCTTACTTTGCACTTGCTCTGCTCTGACATTGTGTCAAGTAGATGATTATATTCTTAAAATTTTAACTTACCGATTGGAGTCTGCTTATACTATTTAATCTGAATGCTTGATTCTTCAGTTCGACTTCACCACAGAGATATATGCCTCGCATTTGTTACCATCATTTTGCCTGTGTGTCTTTTCAGGGTGATGAATTAGTCAAGCTATTAAATGGCAGCGACGTTCCTCACACACGCTTCCAATGCAGAATTGCTGGCAGGGCCATCATCACCTATGTCGTAAGTATTTCTTGCATCCACTATAAGTTGCTCAAACATTAGCTATTAATGATGAATAGGGATTTTTTCTCTCCTTTTTTGGTTAGTTGACTTGATTCAGATGGACTCAAGAATTGTGTGCTTTCACGGTATAGATGAACTACTACAAGCCCTCAAGAGGAGGAGGTGAAGATGGAGCGCAATGGTGGCGGTCTTGGCCTTGCTCTCGCTATTATGGCTGCCATCTGGCTTCTCTGCCGCATCGTTGTTTTTGCCAGCAGTGGCGGCTCTTTGCTGTCGATTGATCGCATGGTAACTCCACTTCATTCCCAGATGTTCTTGCTCAGTTCAGTATGTCCTCACAAGCAGCAATGATTGTGATGTTGTTTTGTGGCTCTGCCTGCCTTCCTGTTTAGATTTGAACTTACAACACATGAAATTAATACTGTTTTGTTTGTTCATGAGCAAACAATAGGATTTGGTTGCAGATTTGTTTTCCTTTATTTTGTTCAATAGTTTTGGGTCAAGATTCAAGGATTGGGATGGATAAGAGTCTGCTGTTTCAGGATTCTGTATGTGAAAAATGAGATTTTATGGTAATTCATTTGTCAGTCTGAATGCGGATGTTCAATAATAAAATGTTAGATATGAAAAATCTTTCATTAGAT
Source organism: Triticum monococcum (assembly GCA_034509565.1). Lineage (NCBI taxonomy): Eukaryota > Viridiplantae > Streptophyta > Magnoliopsida > Poales > Poaceae > Triticum > Triticum monococcum. Next base: position 23,105,467 of record CM067847.1, read on the forward strand.
AGTACAGTTTGTGAATTAAATGAACACCCGATGTTACAGTGTGAACTAGCTAATGTCATAAGCCGTGCGTTAAAATAGAGTTCTGAACTTATGTGTATATAGCACAGAGAACATATAAAGTTATGAACACTGCTTAGTTCAACTGGTTCCTAAACTAATCAGTAAGTTTATCCAGGGATTTACATGTCTTCCTTTTAGATTGATTTCAATTGATGACAACAGAATGTCCTTTTTGTTTTTTCTCTTCCTTGTGCATACCTTCAGAAGATAAAAAATACACCCGTGGCTGGCGTTTGAATTGCCTTCATGTCATTCTTACAAATGATGCTCCTGCTTCATAGTCATGTTTGTACAATAACTCTTTAGTCAAGCTCATATTACTGACAACTTTACATCATGTCCCTAAAATCTTCTGTTTATCCCATGGGAATCTTTTGCATCATGTATGTTCCAGAATAGGCATCTGGACTTGTGATTTTTTTGAATCTGGTTTTAGTGATGACTTTCACCATCAGCCGTTTAATTGCTCTGCTAAGTTTCCTCAGCGGCATTCAAGGAGATGCCTGGTGGCAGTTGTTGCCGATGCAGCTATGTGCCATTGTCCTTTCATTGCTCCATGTTGATGGGCCCTCAGAGGTGGCCAATTGTGGGTGACAGGTGGCCATAAGCACAATAGAAGGTGAGCATTGCATGATTGATTGAGTATTCATTGATGGATTTGATTGTTTCTTTCTGGAACCTTCAGTGATTGTTAACCACGATCAGTTTTTGAGTATCAGTGGCTGGTAGATTTTTGTTGGTAGCTTTCACAATTGAATAAGTATTGTTATTCTGTATGCTTGCACTTATCCATGAGCATTAATAACTTAGAAATAGTTATGATACTACTAAATTCTCTGTTCAAATTAAACTTTATCATAGATAGATGAAAGATGATCTGATTTGACATGGTATCATTATTTTTATGGCAGTATGATTATTCATCTAAGTTGAGTACCAAAATTGACATACTATAAGCATCCTTAAGAGCCTGATTCTTTGGAATCACAACGTTTCAAAAAATGCATAGGTATTGTTTGTCCATTCGTTGTGCATTATACCATTCACTTGCTGACTAGCCATTCATTTTGCATATAATCTATTGGTTGCTTCACTTGAGTAAACAAGACTCTCAAGGGTTTTTCTCTCAGATCTACATTTCCCTAATAGTTCTATGTATTTCATACAGTCGAGTATACCAATTCTCAATAAAAATCATGGAACCTTCTAGCTAATTATTGATTCCAGGGTCCCTTTTTCTTATAACTGTTACTCTTCCATGTTGTTTCCAACAACAAAGTACTTTTTTGGCGGAAAGAGGAAAATTAGGATTTCAATGCAGCCTACATTGTTCAACCTGTTTTTCTTCTAAAAGCAGTAATTTACATTGCATTTACAAACTTGCGGGCCCAGTTTAGGGTAACCGAGGACAACTTTTTTTAAAAGCTTATGTTGTCTTTTAAAACTGAAGTTCCTACTGCATTTTTTATGATACAAATAGAATACCTTGATAGCTGGCCGGCCATGGAAATGGATTGTTCTCCCTTTGTCCAGTGCAGATGAAGCTTTTACAGGAAGTGCATAGTATCTACAGGAGATCAGAGGTGTCGACGATTCTATTTCCAAGACAGAATTTCCCTACTAAAATTATAACCATAGTTCTTTTGTTTATTTGAATTGATAAATAGTCCTTGAAGCGCAGAAGCCTAGAGTATGTTTCAATCACACAGTGTTTCGTTCTGAAAAGAATTTCAAACTGCAGCCCGTATATGCTTTGATGAAGGATTTGACACAATTTTTTTCAAATATAATCTGCAGTTATCATGTTGCATAAATTGTCTGAATTTGAGTTTAAACGTCAGCATGAGATTGCTGGGTATATGTACGAGACCATTTACTGTACTAAAACTACATGCGTCCTATTGCCTCCCCTTGGCATGTTATGCTCTAATGTATGTGTTATAGGAGAATGAATTATTGCAAGATTTAGCAAAATCGAGACACAATGGTTTCTACAAGAAGGCAACATAAGGACTTTTCTGAAGCCCTAGTCAAAAAGTTAAGCGAAACCTCAATTGGTAAGAGGAGTAAACACCTCTTCTTTGGCCATTCAAAACATCGAATTGGTTGGCTCGCGCAAAATTTGGACGAGATTTGTCACAGGCGTGGCGTGTGCCCTGCTTTTTCAGTGCTTTTAATTGTCTGTAATTGGAGATGATTAGGAGACAGGACCTTACCAATGAGGAGAAGGTTTTTTGCTCATCTTTATCATCCTCGTCATCTGGCACACCATGTTTCTCATCCTCTCCTGCTGCCTAGTTAAGCTTCCTGAATTTCGTTGTAACTTCTTCATCGGCAACCTTCCCTTTTCCTGCAACTCCTTGACCCTTCCATACTGCCTCCGATTTCCACACATTTTCCCTCCGCCAGCCATCTCCCTCAACTGTGGTGTACAGTCAAATGCTGGTCCTGCTGCCAGACTCTGACTGGGAATACAACCAGAGGTGGGCAGGTTCACTAATGGGCTACCCTGAACCGCCCCGAATTGTTCGCTCTTGCCAGTGAAGGCCAACCGGAAGACAAATCCTTAGTCCTTACCCCCGAATTAAGCAGAGTAGGAAGCTATCTGTGATTTGGATTCCAGTTGATCCAAGCGCAAACGGGATCTGCCCCTAGAGGATTGGTAGGTTGCCCCCAGGTGGAAGTGAGGTGGACGCCGGTGGTGAGGTGCTCAGGAATAGGTGGATTTGGTGGAAAGCTCTAGATCGTCCTCGTGTCCGTCCCAAGATTCCGGTCAACCTTGGTCAAAGCATTCCATCCTCTCTGATCATTGACTATCCCAGCTGTGTTCTATTAAGTGTGAAATTATATCCTTTATATGCAATGAATCCGACCGATGCATTTTGTTACTTTTGGGGCGAGATCATGAAATTTGCCTGTTTGCAGCTATATACATGCTAAGATGTGTATTGCATTTTTATTTCAAAGGGAACAGGCCAAACCAAGCTGCACATTTATATTTGTATAAATGTTTGAAATCAATCTCGGGGAACTTTAGTTTTGTGTGGAAACCTAGAAAGGTATCTTTGGCGCCTGCCAAGCTATCAACTGCCAAGAGGTTGCCCATGCTCTTGATAATGAAATATTATTTGCCAGCATAGGTTCTTTTAATTATCAGAAGAGGGTTCTAATTGTTGTTAGTGTGGGGGTGGGGGTGCATTTGTAATGGTTCATTATTTATAGAAGGGGTTAAATTGCTTTGTAGGCACCACGCAGAGCTAGAAGAGGATGCTGGCCGGCAGACCACCTCTCTTGCCGTCAAGGGCACCATTCAGCCGCCTTTTTTTTTTTGCTTCAGAGGCTTCTTGTGCTGCTACAGGTTTCTGTTTCTTATCCACTCTCCCATTGCAGTGTAGGTTCATGTTTCTGGATTTTTATTTCTTCCTTTCGGTGAGCGGGTGAGCTAATTTGGCTATTTTCCTCTTGGTCTGTTGTAGTAACTGGATGCTTTAAAGGATTTGAATGGAGTTCATTCTAGGTGGGTGTGCAAATCAGCAGCCTGCTGCCATGTCTTTTCTTGCCGGAACCCCCCGCTGCTGGATGCTCCCCTCCCGTCCTGGCACGGCAAGGCACATCTGCCTCTTGTGTGAAGGTAACCAAAGGCCATCTTTGCCTCTTCCTTCTTCACCTTTCCTCTCTGTTTTTTGTTAGACTTGTCGTGGTTAGTGCATTTATCATTCCTTCCTATCAATTGATTGAACAGCTCTGGTACATGAGATTGCAGAGCAAACTCCATTTTTGTATTAATTAGAAACAAAAGATGCTTCTAATTTTCCTTTTTATTGTTTTGTCGGTTACAAAGGCGCTCAGATGTTCTGGTCGTCCTTTATGTTCAGATGGTCCGTTAATTTATACTTTCTTAAAGGTGCAGACAATGTAGTCATATTTTTTTCCTTTTTCTGTTGCCATGGGAAAATAATATGCGAGGACAGAATACATAAAGCAATTCTGACAGTGTGAGCCATAATTATATAAGACAGAAAATTGAATATATTCCAACAATCATCACCATAGCAAAATAAAGCATCTCCTAGATTCAAAGAACCATGTGTAATCCCATTGTTGAACTTAATAAATCACAGGATTTTCTACAATCATCTGTGATGTAGTTCGCTGGTATATTTTAGCTGTGGGCACTGATTGAATGATGAGAGGCCAACCATGGTCTGCTTTCAGATGCTCAACAATTTCTCCTGTGTGTTGCACCTACAGAACTTTCCTCTAGTAACAGAAAGATCTGCATGCTATCCAACTGCCTCTGAAAGTGCTCTGCTTGAGAATTTGTTTTCTGGTAACTCTACTCTCTTCAGTCCAGATATTTTACTTAACTGACAAAATTGCCTTTTTAATTAAGGTTTCCTTGGAGGCAAGACTCCGAGGCTCATCAAGAAGTAGGAACATAAAAAGCGAAGTTCTCCTGTTAATGCCACGTTAACTAAGCCAAGCTGCACGCCGAGTTGTAAATTAGAGATCACAAACGCTGTAGCATTTACATATCCTTTTGCATTGTTTACTAGCCAACCAAGCGCACAAGTATTAAGCTAATGCAATTACATGTCAATATGCAAGTATGTCATGTCTTGAACCCTCTAGCAATATGTGGATTTTGCTATTATATAGTGAACTTGAACCTGCTACCTTGATTGTACCTATATCACATGATTGCTCCTCTGTTTGATGAGCCTCAGAGAGTCGCTGGGAGAAGACAACAAGGATGACTCTGTCCATATTCCAGGTCGCTCTTCCTGCCGTGCCCTGCCTCAGTTCACGTTTGCATCCTGAGGCGATTTCTGAGCTATCGGGTTCTTGATTTCGTGCACAGGTGGGGATTGCCTCAGTTCACGCTTGCATGCTTAGGCGATTTCTGAGCTTACGAGTTATTGATTTCGTGCGCAGGTGGGGATTGCGTTGCCCTGTGGAACGGGTTCCCGTACCTCCTCTGTGCCGAGGCTGGTTGCTACCCCTGCTCGCGGCTGGCGGCTGCAAGGTGAGTTGATTTGTTGGTTTGTTCATGGCCTGGTTCTACCTGGCTCCTATTGTTCTTCCCTTGTCTACTATTTCGATTGGTAGAGAGTTGTCTCGAGCATAAAACCAGGATAATCATTGAGAGACATACCATGGAGTGTTGATGGTGTAAACCTGGACAGTTGTGTCGTCTGAAACAAGAATTTGGCCACAAATCGTGTTGCTGTGAATCTCATCTTTCCTTTGTGAAGTCTGGTCATTCTTCCTCAAATTGGATTGTTCGCAATGTTCTGCAGCTAGGACTAGCTCGTGCAGGCTGACCCTTTGATTCTAGTAGGTGTTCAAATAGTGTCATATCTCATATGTCAATGGCTTCTAGGTGCAGACCCTCAGTATTAGGTGCTGTATGTAGGAATTGTACATCGATGGAAGTATATGATGGTGCAACTCGCATTTAGCCCATAAGCAGACCTTTAGAGTGTGATGTTTTATCTTATAGGCATTTATCAAAGCTAGCCCTGCTGCTTGGGTAAATTCCGAGTGTTACGTGAAGTACACTGGGGCTAGACACTGTTGATTTTTGCCTTACCCTGGTTTGCCGGTCTCTGTTTGCTTATCTGGTACAGTGTCACCGAAATATCCGACCTGAAGCCAACCTCTCCTCCTTCTAGATGGCCCCAGTATCCACCGCTAATCTCTCATCTCACCTTTTCTCAGAGAGAGAGAGAGAGAGAGGGAGAGAGACGCCTCCACCGGTCGGAAGGCCGTTCGATGTCCGAGAGAAAGGGCGGAAGGCCGTTCCCCGGCCAACACAGATCCATCCCTCGCCGCTCTACAACCGCCGTTTAATGCCCTCCCTATACCTTCCCGGTGGTGCCCAGCCGCTCCCCCCCTCCTCTTTCACCATCCTGGGCAAAAGGAGGCCCAGGCGCAGCAGTTGTGGCCGTGGTCTGGTCAAGATGGCGCCATGGTCCATGCTATGGACGAGGAGCTATGGGACGAGGCCGTCTCCCCTTCTCCTCTTTTGCGTGATTTGGGTCAGAAGCCTTTAATCTTCTCCGATTTGGTCGCTCCAATGGTCCAGCCTCTGCTTTGGTTGATCGTTTAGCTCATGACCCTGTGCTTTATTTTGTCTGTCCTCAAATTATGATTTTGTATCATATATGTGTCCTGCTTCCCTTCAAAATTGTGGATTCCGAAATTTATGATTTATTTTCCGAATTTGATATTGTCGATGCTTATCGTCATCATCCAGTTGGATTAGGAACCGCGATGATGTCCAGTGCAGTTTCCGATTCATAATTTTATGATCTCTGTATATTCATGCGGTCATGCCTAAATCTGTATATTGTGCCATTGAACGTTTCACATTATTTCTATACCATGGGACAGTAGGAAACTAAGTGCACAAGTGGGAAGATTACTGCTCAGTATTGTAGCCTTTATGTATGTTTTAGTCATACTTTCCCAACAATGAAGTGAATGCTGATAATTCTGAAATATATTAACTTCAATCTAAGGCTGGTTCCAGCATTAGGATAAAGAAATGCTCTGCAACAGATTGGTAATTGTGAATATACACTCGCTGGAAGATACCTTGAGAATTCATCATGTGTAGTGCTTTACTTTGTTGAGTCCACTTTTAGTTTAGCACTAATTAACTAACTCTTTGGTGCTCAGTTACCTCCGTGTAAATAGATATGGCTTCATCCTGTTAGCTGATTTCCTGGGCGAATTGCTCCTTGTATTAGTTACATCATGTAACCTATACATCATAGTTCATTCTTGATTTTAGTTCAGTTTCTGGTTTCGTATTATGATGGTTTGACCTGCATCATGCCTTTATGAAATATGTACATGAGAATATGGATGTCATCTAATAAATTAAATTAGATTTTTATATGGAGTAATATTGGTACACTAAGCGTTATTGCTTGATAAAGAACTGTTGCATGTGGCGGAAGCTACAGCAATGCCACCATACTGTACATGGCTCAAATCTTGAAATTCTTGGCTGCGTGCCACACCTGGTCTTTAAAAATCATGTCTTAAGGTTGAGCAATTTCAGTTTGAGAAACCTACTTGGTGTTCTTGCATTTCCTGATATATTTGACAAACTTCTGTTGTGGCGAGTTTACGATGGGTTTCAATTTGGTGTAGTGATCAATCACTGATGTCATATATTTATAACAGAGGGGGGAAATGAATACTTATCAAAAAGTTCCTTTTGCATAAAGCAGTTTTTGGGAGATTTGGGAGTACAAATGCCTAATTCTAATCTATAGAGCCAACGAGACCCATAAACATTCTCAAACTAATGTTTCATATTAAAAGACAAATTGATCGTGATTTCAGTCGAGTGTACATGTTGCACGAGAATGACATACTAAAATGTTGAGCAAACCGAGGCTGGTGGTTTCTATGCAAAACGAAGCTCTCCCCCTGAATCATTCTTTACTTCTATTTTCCTGTAGCAATTTTTGTACATGTATGTAGTTCCAAGGTGCAGATAGTTAGCATTTGGCTTTCTCTACTATCGTTTGTCTTTTTATATCTTACCCCATTTTACATCAGTAATTATAGGAGAAGTTTATCATTAAGAATCACACTAATTAATTGGGTTTACTTTAGGCACGATCACACAAGAAATCTATGTTGATTACAGGAAAGGCATGCTCATGTGTTCTCAGTACTGTTTTGATTTTTCTACAAACAATTGGCTTTGTACAGGTAATTGATATAACCTACACAATTGGGTTGTATAAGAATCAGGTTGCTACACTATACTCCAGTGCCTTTCTGTTCAATTTTCTGTTTGATTACTGCATCTTTCATCTTTTCTAATATTAGGCGATTATGCTGGGTCATTTGTGGCATGCTCTTCTCTCTTTGCATAGTGGAAATACTTTTTGATTACCATTAGAATAGGAGATCACGCAAAGATGTATGCCAAGTTCTTATTATCATCTAGCTATTGGTTCCTATCGATATTCATGTCAAATCTTGACAAGATATTTATTGTTGTGATTCAAGTAAGTAGGGGTGCAAATTTAAAGCCATCATCTGGCCCTCCTTAGTTCAAATAAATGAACTAAAATTTCAAGTTAAATCATGCATTATTTAAATAGTTTCTACTTTGAGCTCTTCAAATTTTATGGAGATACTCTCTCAAATTTTGTTGTGTCCAGCAAGAATGAAAAAAAAAATGTTCTTAACTGCATTTTCTTCCTGCCTTTGATTTCAGACAATGTGCATATATATCTTAGGATTCTCGAACCAGTGACAATGTGGAAGGCACATCCTTCGGTGCTTAGATATGCAACTTTTGAGGTAATATTCACTTCGATATTTGTGGTTACTTTCTTTCTAATATAGACACAAATCACTATGTATCTTCAACGGTAATGTTGGAGGTTGAAAGCCTGAAACAAATGGCTTGAGCTTCTAGACTTTTAGTACTATAATTTGCAATTAAACTATATTCTACAAACTTAAATTGGTTGCAAAGATGCAATCGATTTAACTTAGATTGATCCATGTGTTTCCTTTACCCTGTTTTATAGTCACCAAAATAATGTTAACATAATTACTGTGAAGTAGTCAAGCAGTGAGAACTCATATGACATAGCCATTACTACCTTTTCGCGTGTGCAAAATGTGATACAACTGTCCTTAAAACAGAAATTGGTAGCGAATATATGGCAAGTTTACCCTTGGATTGATTCATGTGTTCACTTTAGCTGTTCTCTACTGAAGATTTGCCGAACAAGAACTGGTGATTTATACGTATAAGGAATTATCATACAACTATTCTGAAATACCAAAATGCTGGGAATTTATCTTCCATTTTAGACCATTCCCCTGTTTAGTTTACTCTGCTCTGTACTGCAGAATTAAAAAAAGCGCAGTCTTCAGTGCCTTGTATGCTATAAACGTGCGATAGACCTATTCTGAAATCTTAAAAATGTGATCTAGCTATTCTGAAAACTTAAATTGGTGACAAAGATGCACTAGATTTAGCTTAGATTAATTCATGTGTTTCCTTTACCAGTCTCTGCAGTGAAGATTTCGCAGAACACGCATTAGGGATTATCGACATACAGAAAATTGTCACATCATTACTGTGAGTTAATCAGATCTTGAGAATTAATATAACACATCCATTGGTCTAGTTTAATGTTCATTTTGCAACTGCGGCAAAGATTAGCAGCGAGTGCGAGGACGTCGTCCGATGCTCGGGAAACGCTGCGGGAGTTTGCCTGTTCGGAGTTGTAGAGTGCAACCACGACCTCTTCCCTGCCAGCACCTGATCTAGCGTCGTTCGTCCCACGACGGCGAGATCCAGTTCCCCTGTGGCCTCTTCCTTCGGCCTTGGTTGACAAAAAGCAGTAAGAAATCCTCACATTTCCAAATTTCTTTGCTACAATTCAATTACCTCTTCTCACCGTGCAAATTTAAGAAACTCAAAAACACATTCTGAAGTGTTGTTTGTTGATCAACTGGTTTAATCAGTGCTGGCTTTGCGAGACTGTTGTCGTGTGAAATTTTCAGAAGGAAAAAATGCCTGTAGATATTGCTCTTCAATCATATGACAATAAACATCAATCTTCTCTTTTCTATGCTGAATGGTCATTGCTGCTTGATTTAGTGCGTTGCTGTGCAGTAAATATCAAGGCTTAATTAGTATAAGACTAATAACAATGGAAGATCTAGAAGTTTCTATCTCTGAACTTGCAGAGTTCTCCGAGCTTAGGATAGCAAGACATTGTCGAGGTTCACAAAGAGTAAAAGGCGACCTTACATGAGCATAACAATAGCAGTACAAATGCCAAAAGAATTTGGCACACAAGTACATAGTTACCACAACAATATTAGTACATCATAAATGATTGCTACGTCATAAAACTCAGCGTCTAAGTTGCCCTCTCAGAACACACACAGTTATATTATCCAGCATATCACTTCAGGATGAACACACACAGGTTTGCTCAGTGTTATCCATCGGTTAGGGGCATGCATCCTTCTATTCTGTATCTTGATATACAGAAAGAAATACTATGTATTGTTTACTCTTACTGAATTGATAATGAGGTCTTAGCTGTAATGTTAATATCCGTGAAATCAATATCTAAGGTTGCTATTCTTAAGATTTAGTCGTTTCATACTCCTAATTTTGCACTGGGATTTAATGAACATGAATGCAGAAAAGGTTAACATGCCTTGAACATCTTTATTTACTGAACAGAAATAGACAATTCAGTGTGAAAATTTGGATTTTGGAACACGCCTATGCTTGATAGGATTTGTGTATCTCACCCTTCCAATGAAATGAACTGTATGGCATCTAAATTTCGACCCTCCGCCGCTAGATCATTTGCTGTGAAGAACTCTCCAGTAAGCGATTGAAGTGTACACTGGATATTGGACTTCCAATTGCGTGATCCATATTGGTTGACTGAACACATAATTACCTTTTTTATGTCCTGCAAATATGTGGTGTTTTGCAGATTTATGTTAACACAAGCTCACACCATATATTTTCTATGTACCTCTGTATCCCAATGGAAAATGCATTCTACAGAGCACTGTAACTTGGCAGTGCTTATCTTTTCCTGATTGACACATGCATTTCTTGAGATGGACCAAAGCAGAACCTTGATTCCGTATAGTTTGCTTGCATTCAGCTAACTTAATAGCAGCGAACTATCAAATGATTTCTGAACAATAGTTATTTGATATAATTTTTGTTTTCTATCACCAATAATGGTTGCTCCTCCGATGCATGTAGGCTATATCATCATTCAAGGAGATTGTGGCAAAATGAAGTGCGATGCTAGAAACTTTCTCGTGATACAAAAAACTCTGAATCGTGGCATTGTGTAGTGAAAATATGAAGAGGCTGGTACCATTATTAGTTTTTCACTGACCAGAAAATTGTACTACCTCCGTAAACTAATATAAGAGCGTTTAGAATACTAAAGTAGTAATCTAAACACTCTTATATTAGTTTACAGAGGGAGTACTATGTATCTTCTAGGATTGTTCTTGATGCATATTTTGCTCAAGTTAAGTCTTTATACCATATGAATGGTTCTGCACTCTCGCTGCCATATCACTAAAATTATTTTTCCGTGTAAATCATTGGTCACACTTTTCTCATAATTCTACTCAGGTCAAAATGTCGTAGAAATTGTGTTTTCGTGTGTTTACGAGCAAGGATGTCAGCATTGTGGGTTGGGGCATGGTTGGGCTTTGTCTTGGCGGAGTGGCTATATACTTTAGAGTTGTGTTGAGGGATTTTTTTGCATTAGCAATTAATAACTCAAGTATATTTTTAAAGATGTTTCTTGCTTGGTGCTCTTCTTTGGTTTCTGATCAGTTTGTGCCTGTTGTGTAGTGTGTAGGCTATGTTCTATTGGTTTGGACTGCCTTGAATTGTTTGTTATCGGATAGAAAATGCAACTCAGTACTCCATTATGTGTCACAACAGGTTTGGTATAGACGTTTCAGGCTGACTCCTTACTTTTGCTTGCTCGAAGTTTAAGGTGCATGCCACTTAATTTTCTTCACGGGAGGAGGGTTGGCCAGAAGTAGGTGAGGTAAAAAAGTAGGCTCCATCCCTGTTACATCTGTTCAGACTACTGAATTTGGTTCCCTTACTCATTTCAGTTTCACTTGGTGTATGTGAAGCAATGCAATTTACTTCCATTGCTGCCATCTTGCTTTTCGTGAGTTAATTCTGTACAATTAGTCAACATTGTAGACGGTGGCCTGATAGAGCGTTTTCTGTAATGCATGGTTAAATAGCTTTTAGGTTGATTTGATAAGACAACTTTTTCTAATGTCAGGCTTAGTTTACTTTTTGTAAGAGTAGGTTTGAACCATGTAAATATGCTTTAACAACTGAAATTTTGACACATGACATGTTTTTATTTGTTATATTTTAAGCTTGAAACTCAAATCTCAGCTATTCCCTAAATATTTAAATACTGAACCTTTTGTTTTCTACACTGCCATGGTCTCCGTGGTATTATTTTGATAGCCTCACAACCACTAATTGCTATTATATGAAATGATAAATTAATGTGGGCAGTCATGACTATTTTATACATCGATGGTCTAAACTAGAAATGTTTGACTGCGCGTTACACATCAAGGAGGGGGTATTCATGTGTGTGGTCAGCAGTGGTATATCAGTTAAAGATGTGCTAATTTTGTTGTTAATGCTTTGACATGCTATGAAAGTTTTCTGTATGGCAAAGGACGTGTTCCTTACTTTCTCCTGTGTATTTATTTCAGAAGTTCTTCGAGCATTTGTTTTTAACTTGTAGCTTATATTGACAGCCATGGTTGTGTGCCTTGGTAGATTGAAGTAGTGGCATGTAACTGATTTCACATTCTTCTATGAATAATACCCGGACTGCTCTGTCCTAGATACATCCGCTTGAGCGACAATTAGTTCCGGACGGAGGGAGTATGTTTTTTGAAGACTGCTCTGTCTTTTTTCCTTCTAGTTACTGGCCATAAGCCCTTAGCTAATGCCAACTCTGCTGTAACATGCCTATTGACCACCAGAAACCACTTTGTTTTCTGTGTATGCTGGCCATTTCAGTGTAGTTGTTTGATATGCTGCCAACAACTTTTCCCTTTCTTCTTTCTTACTCCCTCGGTCCCATAATGTAGTGCACATTGGTTTTCCTGAAAGTCAAGCTTCAAAAACATTGACCAAATTATTGAGAAAAATCTAATATGTTTCATGAAAATATATATCAAATATATATCACATGAAAATATATTTCATGATGAATCAATTGCTTTTGATTTCGTATTTTGGATGTTGATAATTTGTTTCTGTATATTTGGTCAAAGTTTACAAGGTTTGACTAAAAGAAAATCTAATATGTACTATATTTTGGGACAGAGGGAGTGCTATTTAGTTATTTCCTCGAGCAAATCAATGCTTATTTATGCTAATGCATATGTTGTTTTAGTTCTAGTTGTGTGCATGGCATATTGTTTTTCTAGAAGATGCAGTTCTGAATTTTTCTCATGGGTCTATGAATCTATTATTGCATGAACTGGTGATATGCGGTCAAGTTGACTGACACCATTTGGCATTTCTAGTGCTTGAGTTGACAAATTCGATGTAATCAAATAGTGTCCCTAGAACTTAAAAAGTCATCTATTTATCTAGTGTAAGTGTTGTCCTTTCCTTTTTATGTGCCGGAATTCTTCTACATTCTGAGCATCAACACACTTTTAGATAGTACACTGGCACTGCTGCACTGGTGATTCTATCTTCTTTAATACTCCCTCTCTTCACTTTTATAAGACGTTTTAGACAGTTTAGACAGCACCCAAAACAGTCCAATGCCAGCTCTGAAACGTCTTATAAAAAAGAACGGAGGGAGTATGTGATTTATGCTTCTGAAAGTGTCCACTAGGTTTTATTGCTTGATGAATTGAGTGTTTTTTTTTTGAGGAATTGACTGTTGTATTTGCTTATAGGTGCAATATTTTGTATCAAATTTACCTTTAACAATCTGTTACTAACCTTGGTTTTCCTTTGTCTCTGTCCCTTTTTTCGTCCCCTCCAATGATGGTGCCTGGACTATGACCTCTGCCTTTTCATGTTTGATTTTCCTCTGCTGCTGCTAGGTATTGTTTTGGCTTTTGTTTATACAGGGTGCATACTCACATAATGCTCCTTGCTCTGAAACATTTAGTTTGACGGCCATATTCTGTTTGTACATGCAATTATTTCTAATATGTAAGCATATTTGTAGGATCATACAGTGGCAGACTACGCACTCTCTATAGTTAGTATATTTACTTACAGTCTTGGATACACTAAATGAGAACAAAGTTTGGATGTGTCATTGTCTGCACTCATATAGTTTCCTGATGAATATGACGGAGCTACATCTCTTTGACTGAAGAAAATGAGGACCAAGCTCTCAAGACAGTTTTGTGTCTTCCACAGCAGGGCAATTGCCTGAAAGAACCATAACGTCAGTCCATGCATTCAGTTGTCTGTGCAGCAGCCTGCCAGCTGTCATTTGATTTGTAATAACATTAATGTGGTCATGTAGGTTACACATGTACTAAGAACTGGTTGACTATGTATGACCATCAGGTGAACTAATATTTCCTATTATTTGTTCATTTCAGCCGTTTCACTTTCGTTTGTTACATGTATGTACAGGTACAATGTCATTGTCATATTAATACTATCGACGTGTGTTTGGTTCGCTCTCCGGTAACGTATTCGTTCTGGTAAAGAGAAGCACCGGTTTCCAATGTTTTCTCACTGAATACATGTTTTGTTTCCAATGTTTTCTCACCGAATACATGTTGTGTTTGGTTGAGCGTCCAACCTCCGTTTTCCTAATCAGCTTCGGTCCGGCTGTTTTCGGTTTTGCGAAGCCACGCGTCGTATGTGTCTACCATGTGCCATGTACATTTGTGCACGTCGTAAAACCTCGATAGAAGCAAAGAACTTTGCCAAAAAAGAAAAAGAAAAATCACATATATTCATTACCCAAGGTGGCTGAATATCGACAGAAATAACCCCGCTAGCGCAGTGTATAGTAAAATGTGTCAACCCACTTCTCCTTTGTCGTCCACGGAAATCATACTTATCTGAACTTAGTTGCATTTAAAAAAAAGGGGTAAACAGGCGCTCCACCTTTTGCATACCATTTCAGTCTGAAACTTATGCACATACGAAGCGGTTTCTGGATGGCTAGCTCCACTAAAGAATATGCCCTGTTAAGATTTAGTTGGTGGTTCACCTGCAAAAAAACAGAAGGATTTAGTTGGCGGTTTCCCTAAAAATACAATTTAGTTAGTGGTTCTCATAATCAGCAAATTCATTTTGTTGCAATGATGCTTTCTTTCCCTTCTATTGTGCACAATAGGTAGACGTAAGTCGCCTGAATTTATAATATGGGCCAGTCGAATTTCAAGTGAAGGAATTAATAGCCGGAGAGAAGGAAAGAAGGAAGGAGCTCCCCGGAGGAAAGTAAGGAGCTCGCCGAAGAAGTCTCTGGGTCTATCTTAGGAACTGGCGGTCCGTGGGGGCGGTCGGGGAAGAAGCCGTCGGGAGGTTGAAGAAATTATTCGGCTGTTCATTTTGTATTGGATGCTAGGAAAGAATCCACTGGGTTCGTTTAAGGTTTTAGTCGACTTACACCTAGCCACTTCCTTTATTGTGTTTCTGTGTCACTCTGCCTTTTTTCTCAGCAACAGATCTCCCATCAATTTTCATTAAGGGCGTGTTTGGTTGCCCGCATGCAGCCCAACCCGGCCCGCGCGGGATGTGCGCGGCCTGTTTGGTTGCCTGGGCTGCATGCGGTTTGAGGCCCGCACGGACCTTAAAGCAGCCGGCAGCCTGGCCCGGCGGAAGCTGCCGAATCGGCAGTTTCTCCCGAGCCTGGCCGGGCGCGGCCACGCGCACGAGGCAGTTGCACGCCTCGGGCAGCGCGGGAGACGGATGCGACGTCTCGTTACTCGCCCCCTACTCTCCTGTCACCGTCCAGACGCACTGTTCCCACCGCTCCCTCTCTCTCCCTCACCGCCCCTCCCTCTCCTCTTCTCCGATGGCTCCGCCACGCCCACCGCCGCGTCGCCCTCTGACCGCCGTCGACCAGCGCATCGCCAGCATCCAGGAGCGCTGGCTGGCCGGACTCCAGAACTCGGGCCGCGACCTGGCGTCGGCGCTGCGAACGCCGTCCCCCATCTGCTGCCGGCCACCACGAGCGCCGACCAATGCAGTGCCGGCCGCTCCTACTCCGCCGCCGATTTCGGACCACGTGGTCCTGGGCTCGGCGCCGGCGCCGTCGACAGAGCCGCCCCTTCTTGGGACACCATTGGGCACGGGAGTTTTCTTGACCCCCGTCCAAGGGTTTTCTCCTGTCGGCGGGCCGTCCTTCTCGACCTCCGGCGTGGCGTTCAGCATAGGGCCGATGCCGCAGGCCGTTGCCGAGGCCGGCTCCTCCTCTGCTCCACCACCTCTCTCCTTCCCGCCGGGGTTTTCACGCCGGCCTCGGTTCGCCGCGGCTACGCGTGCTCCGGTGAGTCAAACCCCCTCAATGCTTGCTCCTAGATGTAGATTAGGGGTTAATTTCTTAGGCATGTGCTAGTAGTTAGTGGATTCGATCCCAATCGAATCCAATCGGACTGATCTGTTCTTGTTTTGTACAATGTGTGTGCTAGGATAATTTTCTTGTGCTACGGCTTGTGTGTCCTAAGATTTGTGTGCATGCTAGTAGTTGTGTTCATGCTAGAATCATGTTCATGTTGACTGATGAATGTTATACTGATGGCATGTTCATGTTGACTGATGAATGCTAGAATCATGTTGACTGATGGCATGTTCATGTTTCATGTTGCTAACATGCATGTTGAAGCTAGGGTTTGTGCCATCAGTGGACTTGCCCAATTGAATGTTATACGTGCATGTAGTAGGACCATTTTAGGATGGTGCCAAATCTGCATGGCTGCACATGGGTGCTATTGGCACTTCCTGTTGCTATTTTTAGATGTTTCCATGTTTAGGATAGTGCAGTGATGAGTGCCAGTTGCATCAAAGAAGATGCCACTGATCAGTGGACTTGCCCAACAACAAGTCAACTGAGCAGTGGCATTTGCCCAACAACAAGTGTCATTGATAAGTGGCATTTTCCCATAGGCAAATGCCTATGGGCAAATGCCACTTATCAATGGCACTTGCTGTTGGGCAAAATGCCACTTATCAATGGCACTTGCTATTGGGCAAGTCCACCGATCAGTGTCATTGATCAGTGCCATTTGCCTAACAGCAAGTGCCATTGATAAGTGGCATATGCTCAAAGAGTTTGTGCACTGATCAGTGGCATTTGCTCTTGGGCAAATGTCTTTGATCAGTGCCATTTTGCAAAGAGTTTGTGCACTAATAGTTGTCATCTTAACTGAAAAGATATTGAAGACTGACTGGGATGTGGCGGGAGGAGGAGCTCAGGTGGTGGCCGGAGCTGAGCGCGCCGAGGATTTCATCCCCACGAACAGGTGGCTCAGGCCGGTGGACCTGCCTGGCAGGATCGCCTTCATGAGCGTGCCTCGTTCAAGAGGACGATTTCCGAGGCAGGGCCACGAGGAGGGGGCCAGGGAGCCGCTGCGCTTCTACCAGCAGATCAAGGACAACGAGGACCTCGCCATGCTCGTCGTCCCTCCCAAGTTCGTGGAGGTGATGAACACCTGGCTGGTCATCAAGCGGCTCCCACGCTTGGTCAGGCTGTCGGCGAACAAGCGGTGCGTGTTCTGGGTGCAGGTCCAGAATTTCGAGGGGCACATGATGCTTGGTCGGGGCTGGAACTACTTCTGCCGCCGCCACCGGATCGTCCCCGGCGACCTCGTCGTTGTGCGCATCTCAGGACTCGGACTGAAGGTTCAGATCTACAACCACGACTCCTCGATCATGTGCAGGTTTCATTGCAGCAGGCACAACTGCCATGGTGACATCGAGCAGGCTATGTAGTTAAGTTAAGTAAGGTGTTAGTGGAGAACTTTTATGGTGTGTGGCGAGACTTGTGCTGGGAACTTGTTCATATTTTAGCCAGGAGCAGCACCCTGGCATGGAGCAGGGAAGGAGGATGCCCCTGCTGTTAATCTAGACTTATGCTACGTAGTTAAGTAGTTTGCTGTCATTTCCTTGCTTGCTGTGTTAAGTTTGCTATCATTACATTGCTTGCATTGTTTGATCTTGCTATTGTGTTGTTGCTGTTGTGTTGATCATGTGTGGTGGTAAGGCCACCACATTTGAATGGGGTGAGCAGAACACAAACGCTGTTTGCAACCAAACAACTGAAGTTTGCATCTGCTCACACCCTAAGCACAAAAACGGCAACCAAACAGCAAGGGGGTAAGTGCCTCTCCACGCGATGCAGGCAACCAAACATGTTGCATCTGCTGCATATGAGGCTGCATTTCATCAACCAGGCTGGCTGGAGATGGACATGCAATGCAACTACTGTTGCAAACTGCAACCAAACACGCCCTAAAGAATCTGCCAAAGTCTACACAGTACCAACAAACAGTAGAGAAAGAAACAAGTTTACTAAAAATCAGTCGTCTATTTTCGTTTTCAATTTGGCTTCAGGTCGTTTTTCTAGTCGTCCGATTTTGTTCTAAGATCCATGTTGGTCTGGTGATCTATTCGGGCCCGCTTTGTCTCAATTTTCTTTTGAATACAGTACAGATGCAAGCACTTTGTCTCAATTGGTCTCAATGGATCTCGTTATTTTCGCACCCGATACGCTCTGTTTTTTCGAGGTCGCTTGGAGGCTCCGATCTCTTCAAATCCACGCAGGAGGCGACGAGCTCCGGGCGACGGCGGCCTCCTGTTCTTCTCTCCATTTGCTACCCCTCTCCTCCAGCATGTGCTTCCCTTCCATGGCGCCTTCTCTCTCTCTCTCTCTCCCCCCCCCCCCCCCCCCCCCCCCCCCTCCCATGGGGCCCCTCTCTCCCTTCTTCCTATGGCGCCTCATACCTCTGTATTTTGGTGTCTGTCCCTCTCTTTAGAACCATAGAACGCAAGCAGGTCTCAAATCCTAATTCTGTCTATCTTTTTCTAGGTTAATTCGGGTTCAGTTTTGCAGAACTGCAGCAATAAGTCCTACCTAATCCATTTCTACTGTTACAGGTTGATTGGAGTTCAGTTTTGCAAGTCTGCGGCAGTCAATTAAAAAAAAGGTGACACCAATGCTATGTGATGTGACATTTTGTGCTACCATATACTCAATTTTTTTAATGTGGAAGTTATGTTATCTTGTAAAGATAGTATAATACATATACTAGGTACTAGATGTTTTGTTTTGATTCATGGTGTCCATGAATGTTGTAGTCTTGTGTGACATTCTGCACATATGAAATCTGCAGCAATTTGGTATAAGCAGTACCCTGAATCACATAATGTGAGGTGTTCCCTCTTATTTTATTATCTCCCTATACCTTTCCCAAGTTTTTTTGGTCATAAGTCCTTGTTTCTCGGTCATTAAGCTTGTAAGTGAATGTGCATGTCAGTGTTTGTTGCTTTCTTAGACCAATTTTTTCAATAATCAGAAAGTTTAATTTGCAGCTTTATATAGCTTAAGTTGTAGTCTAATACATCCCATCTTTTTTTGGTATCTACCGTTTTCTTCAGTATTTTGTCTTTCACTTTAGCGTATCACTTTATTTTACATTCTCTCACTCTTAAGTCTATGCTTCTTCTTCCTTCAGTCTCCAAGTCGTCTTTTCTAAGTTATCGGTCCTTAGTTATCTTCATTCGTCTTCTTGGTATTCTTCTCAGCCTTCTCATTCTTCATTCACCACTCATCAGTCTCCATGTTTTATTATTTCGTAGTGCTTTTAGTCATCAACCTCCATGTAATCTCTATTTTCAGCCTTAGTAGTTGTCAATATCATCATGTATCAGTCATCCTCATTGTTTCATTCATCAGTTATCATTTAAAATTAATTTCCCTTGCTATTTATTTTCCAGTTTCCATATCATTCTTCATCTATCAGTCCAGTTAATTATTCTCCATGTTGATTTCAGATTTCAATGATTACTCTTCATTTTTTGAGTTTGTCCATGATAATTTTGGCGAGGACGCGTCGGAGGTTGGGCTGCTGGAGCAGGAAGCTGCTTCTCATGCATAGTAAGTAGTGTCTCATGGCTGCTTAGTTAGTGATTTCTTAGTACTCCTTTCTTAGTTAGTGATTGCTTAGTCCTCATTTCTTGTCTCATGGCTGCACACATCTTCTAGTTTACGCAAACTTATCCAAATAATCCAATCAACCCAGTCACTATTAGCTCTACGAATCTGTCCCTAATATGACAGGTTGGCTGTGGCATCTATCATATTATTATATATGGTTAATTGTATCCAGTGGCGGTGCCAGAAATCCAATCATGTGTGGTCAACTAAATGTTGTGTAGTCAGATGAACGCATTTATAAGATTTTTTGGCATGATTTTTACTTGATTTGTTATGTTAATGCAAAACGCGGTGTAGTCAACTGACTACCTAGCTGAAGTGTGGCTTCGCCACTACTTGTATCATGTTGGTACTATAGCAAATAGCAAATCTTGGATCTTCCACTAGTATATCTAAGCACAACTGCACAAGCCAAGCTGAACAACATAGGAGGTAGTGTCTACGAGTAACTAGAGAGTGACCACTAGTATATCAGTCTTGAGGTCAAGTCATTAGTTTTTCCTTATTAGTGTGTCTTCAACAGTTTTGTCTTCACAATGTTGGCTTAGTTATATGGTTACTCACTCTGTC
Source organism: Triticum monococcum (assembly GCA_034509565.1). Lineage (NCBI taxonomy): Eukaryota > Viridiplantae > Streptophyta > Magnoliopsida > Poales > Poaceae > Triticum > Triticum monococcum. The sequence continues at coordinate 23,125,842 of CM067847.1, forward strand.
ATTGGTCTTCAACAGTCTTGTATTCCATCATTTCTTCGCTATTCAGTTTAGAGTTAAATTTTCAGTCCTTCACTCATTGATATCATCTCAACATATAAGTATCTACTCATTTTCTTCGATTTTTTAGCACCAGTCTTGAAGTTAAGTCATTAGTCTTTTTCCTTATTAGTATGTCTTCAACAGTTTTGTCTGCACAATGTAGGCTTAGTTATGTGGCTACACACTCTGTCATTAGTCTTCATTTTTTGCAATAAGTCTCTACTCATTTTCTTAGTTTTGGCATCAGTATTGAAGTTCAGTCATTAGTTTTTCCTTATTAGCGTGTCCTCTATAGTTTTGTCTTCAGAATGTAGGCTTAGTTATGTGGTTTTGGTTCAGGCTTTGGTCATTTTAACCCAGGAGTGGGCACCGTCTGCATCAGTATTCTTAGTTAGGCATGTTTCAAAAGTTTTGTCTGGTTTTAGACCGACCTTTCTGGTTTTTCACCATGCGCGCAACAAGTAATGCATGCAATAGGATGATGGTTATCATCGACGTCATCTAAAGAGAAGCTTTGAGGTCAATAAGGGTGGTGCTAGTTGTACTTGGCCATTGTGTTTTCACCATATGTAACCATATCCCCCTTAGTTTGTACTACTCTTATTTTGATGTTGTTTGACACCTTATTCACACTTTTCTTAAGTGAATGATATATTTCATGTGCCTGTACGCACCTCTGTGGCTTGTAGCCACTCAAACCTCTTTTCAAAATAGTATCAACTATGAGTATGGGTGGCCAGTTATCAACGTTTCTCTTTGTGTGCGTGCGTCTTTTTTGTGCTTTTCCTGCTTCCTGATGTTACAGTGATGTTTATCAAAATATCGAAAGGAGGTTTGATCCTTTATCCCCTATGTATTATCTCCCTCAGTGTTTCTATTTGCTATTACACATCATAGTTGGTTTTGAAAACAACCTCTCATCCTTTTCAATGTTCTTTCTTTGGAAGAGATCATTAAACTTTTCCAATGGAAGAACAAGGGACTAAAGTTTGCTGATGAATTTATTTTTTTGTCTTAGATTTATTTATTTTTGCATTCTTTTTGTATACACTAAGTCCCCCTTTTTTCTCTACTACATTTTGTATATACTAAGCAAAATCAAATATGTACCATGCATAGGTGCGGTAGAAAATTGCGTAGATGGGTCAGTTTTTCAGTCAACAAACATAAAAAAAATGCAGCTGCCTCTAACACCCAAGAGAACTTCTTTTTGGAGTGGCCCAAGGACATTGGATGGGGGTAGTCCAGCCATGCGGTAAGGTGGGGGTGCGATTTGTGAGAGCAACTAGTTGACGAGCGCACCTTTGGGAGCCTGCCAACACTCACTTGGGGGTGGGCTGAGAGTGTGCCAAGTTGTGTGCTCTCAGCCGCCGCCACGTGTCACGCTCTAGGTGCTCCCTCGTGATTTTTTTAAACTTCTCGCACGCGTTTTCGGCTTTTAGACGGGTTTCCCCCTTATTTTTGGCCTTTTGGTTTTCCACCGGTCTTTCTTAGCTTTTTGACAAAATAAATTCAAACTTTTTATTTTTGCGTGATAATATGTGTTTTTTTCTTCCACGAGAGGCATGGTTTTGCTTCGGCGAGAAGCACGAATTTGCTTTTGCAAGAGGCACGGCCGTGCCTGTCGGAAACGAAAAAAAATGTTTTTTTTCTTCTGCCAGAGGTACGGTTTTGCTTCCACGAGTGGCATGGCCGTGCCTCTCAGAAATGGAAAAATTGCATTTTTTTTCTCCTTCCGTGAGAGGCATGGCCGTGCTTCTTAAGTATTTCAAAGGCTTCTACGCAATCATCATAAAAGACAAATGGAAGATCTTTTTGAAGGAGATTAGTTAGCAGCATAGAAATCTTAGAGAAATTTTTAATGAATCTTCTATAGAAACCAACATGACCAGGAAACCTCTTATACCTTTAATATCTTTAGGACATGGCATTTTGTCAATTGCAACAACTTTAGCTGTATCTACCTCAATACCTCGTTCAGAAATTTTATGCCCAAGTACTATACCTTCATTCACCATAAAGTGGCACTTCTCCCAATTCAAGACAAGATTAGTTTCTTCACATCTCTACAAAGCTCGATCAAGGTTGCTTAAGTAATTATCAAAAGAAGTCCCATGAATGGAAAAATCATCCATGAATACCTCAACAATCTTTTCACAAAAATCATAGTCATACATCTTTGAAAGATAGCAGGTGCATTACATAAACCAAAAGGCATACATCTATAAGCATAAGTTCCAAAAGAACGAGTACAAGTAGTTTTCTATTGATCTTCTTTCGACACATGCATTTGAGAAAACCAGAATATCCATCAAGAAAACAAAAGTGTGTATGCTTAGATAATATTTCTAACATTTGATTAATAAAAGGCAAGTGGTAATGATATTTTCTAGTAGCTTTGTTTAATTACCTGAAATAAATTACCATCCTATAACCAGTTACAACTCTTTGTGGGATAAGTTCATTTTTATCATTAGAAACGATGGTTATACCTCCTTTCTTAGGAACACAATGAACATGAGTTAACCATCTACTATCAGCAATATGATAAATTATACCTGCCTCTAGAAGCTTTAATATTTCAGTTCTTACCACATCCTTCATCTTAGGATTCAGACGACATTGGTGATCAATGACGGGTTTAACATCAGGCTCCATATTAATCTTGTGCCGACATAAAGTGGCACTAATTAATGCCCTTAAGATCATCAAAAGTATATCCAATAGCAGCACAATGCTTCCTCAGAGTTTGAAGTAATATCTTTTCTTCATGCTCTGAAAGGTTAGCACCAAGAATAACATGATATCTTCTTCTCATCAAGATAAGTATATTTTAGTGTATCAGGTAGTTTCTTTAATTCAAACACAAGATCACTCCTAGGTGAGAGAGGAACTCCAAGAGTTTCAACAGGTAAATTATGTTTAAGGATAGGTGCTTTTTTAAAGAATATCTCATCTATTTAATTTCTTTAATTTTTATGCATATCAATTTCATGGTCTAGCAAATATTGTTCTAATGGATCAGTAGGAGGTACGGCCATAGAAGCAAGACCAATAATTTCATCTTTACTAGATAATTCCTTCTCATGTGGTTGTCTACTATACTTAGAGAAATTAAACTCATGAGATACATCACCAAACTTAACTCTAACCTTTTCTTTAACACAATCAATTTCAACATTAACGGTATTTAAGAAAGCTAGGCCTACCAAATATAATGGGACGAGAATTATCTTGTTGTGAACCAAGTACTAAGAAATGAGTAGGGTATTTGATCTTACCACACAAGACTTCAACGTCTCGAACAATCCCAAACCGTGAAATAGTATCTCTATTTGCAAGCTTATAATAGTAACATCAATGTCTTCAATCTCAGCAGGTGCAATATCATTCATAATTTCTTGATATAAAGTAAATGGAATAGCACTCACGCTAGCACCCATATCACACAAACAATGATAGCAATGATCTTCAATTTTAACAGAAACAACAGGCATTCCAACTACTGGCTTATTATTATGTAGCATATCTCGCTCCTTTCTAGCAGGTTTAGCAATTCTAGTAGCTTCATCATAGAAGTAAATAACATGCCCATCAATATTATCAACCAAGAGATCCTTTACCATAGCAATATTAGGTTCCACACATATTTTTTCATAGGGTTTAGGTGTTCTAATATTAATTTTATTAACCATATTTGTAGCTTTAGCATGTTCCTTAATTAATCCTAACAGGAAAAGGTGGTTTCTCAATATAAGCAACACCAGACAACTGGATCAACAATATAAATAATCGTTGCATCTTTAACTATAACAGGTTCCTCTAACAATTCTTCAAATAGGTGGATGATATTTAAACCACTTCTCCTTAGGGAGATCAACATGAGTAGCAAATGATTCACAAAAGGAAGCTACTATCTCAGAGTCAAGTCCATATTTAGTATTAGTACTAAACTTCTGAAAAGCATCAGTTTCCATAAAAAAATTAGCACAATCAAACTCAAGTTTTATACCCGACTCTTCACCTTTGTCAAGTTCCAAATCTTCAAAGTTGCGTTTAATTCTTTCCAGAAGACCCCATTTTAACTCAATAGTTTTCTTCATAAAGGAACCAACAGAAGAAGAATCGAGTACAGATTGATCATTATGAGAAAGCCGATCATAAATTTTTGTATAATAATTTCTCTTGAGAGCTCATGATTGGGGCATGTATACATCATGTATTTAAGCCTCCCCAAGCTTGAGCGATACTTTCCCCTTTTATGAGGCAAAAAATTATATATATAATTCCGATCACGATGAACCAGGTGCATAGGATAAAACTTTTGATGAAATTCCAATTTTAGCCGGTTCCAATCCCATGTTCCAATATCTTCCAATAGCCTATACCATGTCAATGCATTTCCCTCCAAAGATAAAGGGAATACTTTCTTCTTAACTCCATCGTCGGATAAACTGCAAGCTTAAACAATCCACAAATTTCATTCACATAGATTAAGTGCATATCAGGATGTATTGTTCCATCTCCTGCATAAGGATTAGCTAGCAGTTTCTCTAACATACCTGAGGGAATCTCATAATAAATATTTTCAGTAGGTTGAGGAGCAACTCTTATTGCTTCCGGTCGAGGTGAAGATACCCTGACCAAACCCTTCAACAGATTATTTTCCATTGTAACAAGTGACAGAAAATTTTAGCACGTAATATAAATGTTCCCTTACCAAATTTCACTTACCAAAGGTGCTGCACTCCCTGGCAATGGCGTCAGAAAAGAGTCTTGATGACCCACACGTATAGGGGGTCAATCGTAGTCCTTCCGATAAGTAAGAGTGTCGAACCCTATGAGGAGCAGAAGAAATTGACAAGCAGTTTTCAGCTAGGTATTCTCTGCAAGTGCTTTAAGTAGAAGTGATAGATAGTTTTGTAGCAAGATAATTCGTAACAAGTAACAAGTAGCAATAGTAACAAAGGTTCAGCAAGGTGGCCCAATACTTTTTATAGAAAGGGACAAGCCTAAAAGTTCTCTTATATAAAGCAAAGCGTTCTCGAGGACACATGGGAATTGTTGTCTAGTCACTTTCATCATATTTAGTTGTTTTATGGTTGTTACTTTAATAATTTGATATGTGGGCGGACCAGTGCTTGGTTGCTATTCTTACTTGAACAAGAAACCCACTTATGATTACCCCCTCTCTCAAGCATCTGCAACTACGAAAGAATAATTAAGATAAATCTAACCATAGCATGGAACATATGGATCCAAATGAGCCCCTTCTGGAATAACACATGAACTAGGGTTTAAGCTTATGTCACTCTAGCAACCCATCATCTACTTATTACTCCATAATGCCTTCCCTTGGGCCCAAGTATGGTGAAGTGTCATGTAGTCGACGTACACATGACACCACTAAACGAAGCAACAACATACATATCATCAAAATATCGAACGAACTCCAACTTCACATGATTACTTATAACAAGACTTCTATGATGTCCCCAAGAACAAAATTAATTACTCGCAAATCATAATGTTCAAGTTTAGAGGGGTATCAAATATGCTTAAGGATTTGAACATTTAATCTTCCACCAAATAAAGCAACTAGCATCGACTACAAGGTGCAATCGACACTACTAGACACCCACAAGTACCAATCTGAGGTTTTGAGACAAAAATTGAATACAATAGTTGAACTAGGGTTTGAGATGAGATGGTGCTGGTGAAGATGTTGATAAAGGTTGGTCCTCCCACAATGAGAGGATCATTGGTGATGTCAATGGCTTCGATTTCCTCCTCCCATAGGGAAGTATCCCTGGCGGAATCATTCTGCCAGAGAGCAAAAGTTCTCTTGCCCAGGTTCCGCCTTGAAACGGCAGCGCTTCATCCCAAAAGTATTCCTCTTATATTTTTCTAGGTCAAAACCCCTTATATAGTAGAAGATGGGACTGGAGGTCAGCTGTGGGCCCCACTCTGGCATTTCTTTATATATTCAATAAAAAAGCATAGTAAAGTTTCAGGTCATTTGGAGTTTTTTAGAATAGCTATCTTTGCTGTAGCTTTTTCAGGTCCAGAATTCCAACTGCCGATAATCTCCCTCTCCATGTAAATCTTGCAAATTAACGGAGAAAAGGCATTAGAATTGCATCAGAAGGTGGAATAATGACCAAACATAATATAAATAACAGTAGGAAATCATGATGCAAAATGGATGTATAAGTCACCTGTAAGAAGGTGATCATAATGACAACTTACAGGTTCATTGGAAAGTTTGACAAGTTGTAGGATAGCTCGAGAGTGGGATTTGCTCCTCTGTCGATGGAGATATATTCTTAGGGCCCTCCCAGTGTGACGACATCCATCATTGTCTGTCCAGACATAGGTGACTTCGTCACAGGGATGCCGGAGCACAATAGCGTGACAGAACAAAATCAGTAACGAGCATGGTGATAACTCAGGATGATACCGATGCATCCCAGGTTTTGTGAAGTATCGCAAAGCAAAGGGGACATCACATGATAACCAAAGGTTCACTCGAATATCATTCGAGTGCTCACAGGGACCGATATGGATGTCCACGGTGCCGCTGTCGGTAATTGAATGAAGGGGTTTCGTTCATGTGTGTGAGTTACCGAACCTACGGGGTCACAAGATTAAGGCAATCACGATTTGCTGAGTGTTATTAGGATGCGAGTGATGAGAATATATTTGTGGAATTGTTTCATTAATATGGAAAATAGCCCCGAGATGATCCAGAAGCGTTTGGGGGTCACGGGAAGGGTTTCGATGAATATCGGGTAATACTGGGTATTACCAATAAATAACAGTGGAAAATGTTTTTGGGATGTTAAAAAATATATATAATGGTATAGTTAGAAATTTTTATATTTAATTTAATATCAACGGGCCTTAAAAGGCTAAGAAGTGGAAGGCAACTTGGGCCACAAGGGCCTAAGTGGGAGGCGCCCCCTTCTCCTATGGAAGGAGGCCGAATTGGGGAAGGGGAAGAGTCCTACTCCTCCTCCCCCTAGCCATCGCAGCAAGGAGGAATCCTTTCTCCTTGGTGGTAGCCCTCCCTCTCCCCTCTAACCTATATATACTTGAGGTTTGCTGCTCTTTTGACACACAAGTTTTGGAGCCTCCTCTAGTTCCTCTAGTTCTAGTTGGTCCTAGTTGACTAATTAGAACTAGACTAATAATTCTCTAATCATCATAATTAGAACCCCGGTGTGGTTCTAATCTCCTCCTTCTAATTCTCCGGTGACGAGTAGCTCTGGACGACAAAGTGTTGCCAAATCATGAGTGCTGCACGCTTGCAACCAAGTAGAGAGGTCGTGCTTTCAACCTTCGGTTCGAGGGACTATTCGTGTGCAGTTCGCGGGATCGTTCATCGATGGTTTGAGGGACCAAGTACGACTTACACCGACACGTTCCTCTTCCGCTGCAACTCAGTGATGGTAACGATCGTGATCACAACCCGTTATGCATCTTCATATTTATCTTCGGTGTGTGTAGGCACGATTTTCTTTCTCTTCTACGTTTCCCAAAAGTCTTGCATGTAGCGCTTTCTTTAAAGCCACTAAGCTAGGCATAAAGTGTTCAAATAATTGATCCACCAGGATCCCAAGGAATATCAAAGCGAATTTTAATTAACAATGATTTATAATTTAGTAATGATCGCAAAGTAACATATAAGTTGTAACAACAAAGTGTAACTCCCTTCCTATGCAATGCCATGTTATAAGAGAACAATTCACACACACAAAGTAAAGGACAATACATAGTATAAGTAGTTTTTTAATGCAATTTTATTGTATTAGAAGCATAGAGGGGTGGATATGTGGTTCCTCTCTCATAATAATCGCAAGTAGGAGCAGCAAACACATGCATATTATATCCAATATAATTATCACATTCAACGGTAAAACACAACCCATCAATATAATAATCCTTAATAAGAACAAACTTCTCTGATATAGTGTAGTTGGGAGAATCCGAAAAGATAATAGGAATATCAAGTGTGGGTGCAATAGAAACAATTTAATTTTTCACACAAGAACTATAGCAAGTTCATCACCAGAAGCATCATTCATAGTGTCATCATGGCCATAATCATACCAAGCATCAAGTTCATCAAAAAGGGATATTTCAAATGAATCCAAGGGATCATAGCAATCATCCTCTAGTAATCATGGAGGGAAAACTAAACAATGTATAAGTTAAAGAGTTACTCTTATTAGAAGGTGGGCACGCGTAGCTAATCTGCTCTTCCTCCTTTTCTTCTTCGCTGTCCTCCTCAAATTTTTCATCTAATGAGCTCATGGTTTCATCAATTTATTCTTCCATAGAATCCTGGGAAATACTAGTATCTTCCAGTGCAGCAGACATTCTCTGAATAAATTCATTAATATGAGCATTGTATTCATAATTTTCATAGCAATATTTAAGTATGCCAAGATTTTCAGATTTTTAAAGAGCATCATCATACTTTTCATATTTTTCAAGAAAATAAGCAATTTCATAAGCACCGTTGAAAGCAAAAATTTTGTCTATTTTCTCCATATCATAGTAATTATTTATTCCATTAGCATAAGAAGCCAAGGTTTCATTATCATTAAATTCACATTGGAAGGGAAGGTGTGGTGCCTCCATCTTGGAACAACAAGTACACTAGTAGAAAACAGGGCTATGGTCCAGGCCGGCTCAGCCCATTAGTCCCGGTTCAGTCTAGAACCGGGACTAATGTGAGCATTGGTCCCGGTTCGTGCGGCTAAGGCATTAGTCCCGGTTCATCTAGACCTTTTGGTCCCGGTTGGTGGGATGAACCGGGACCAATGGGCCTCACTCCTGGCCCACAACTATTGGTCCCGGTTCGTGCCACAAACCGGGACTAAAGATTAGACCTTTAGTCCCGGTTTGAGGCACGAACCGGGACTAATGGGGATGAGACCTTTAGTCCCGGTTCGTGCCATGAACCGGTATAAAGGTCCCATTTTCAAACTATACCCCCCCGGTGGATCGCCTTTTCAGTTTTTAAAAAAATAAAAGAAAATGATGGAAATGTCAAAAAAATAAAAGAAAATAAGTTTCACATGTGATATGTGGTCTAGTTGTTGGGAAAATTTACAAATATGAATTTCGACTTTATTTACAAAATCTCTCTGGAATTTGTAAAATGCGCATAACTTTTGCATACGAACTCGGATGAAAAAGTTTTTTATATGAAAAATCATCTACTCGAAAAATCATCTACGGCCTGTTTGCAAATTTCTAGAATCCTCAAATTCCAAAAGGAAAAAAAGTTATGCTCAAATTTCAGTTTTTTTAAATTTCAGTTTTTTAAATACTTATTCAAGAAGTATTAGTGTTACTAAATAATTATTCCAGAATATTAGTGTTATTAAATAATTATTTCACCTTTTTTGAATTTTGGTCAAATCTGGTCAAACTATGGTCAAACTTGGTCAAACAATGGTCAAACTACTTATTCAAAAATATTAGTGTTACTAAAAAGTTATTGTTTTTTAGAACAATAGTTTTAAACTCAAACAGTGAAATATGTGACTTCATGCTCAAGCTAAATTCCTGAGGGTTAATAGGATTGACATCTTACTATTGTCAGGAAAACAACAAGTGCAGACTTGGAAACGAGGGAGAATAGAACCCGGAAGTTAAGCGTGCTCAGGCTGGAGTAGTGAGAGGATGGGTGACCGTTCGGGAAGTGAGATGATTTGGAATGATGAGGGGTGATTAGAGATTAAATTGAGCAGTGATGAGGGGTGATTAGAGATTAGAGGTTAAAATAATTTAGAAATTTGAAAATAAAAAAAATTCAAAAAAAATTTAAAAAAAATCAGGAAATTTCCTTTAGTACCGGTTGGTGTTACCAACCGGGACTAAAGGTGGACCGGCCACGTGGAGGGCCTTTAGTCCCGGTTCTGGATTGAACCGGGACTAAAGGGTCAGGGCCTTACGAACCGGGACTAAAGGCCCTTTTTCTACCAGTGGTATAATCATACATAGGGCATATATTCCAAGCATACCAACGCAACATTTTATTTGATCCCATCAGTGTTTCCCTTTTTGAGACAATCGTTAATCCTAAAGTATTTGTGCTGATCCAAACGTGTATCACATTATCATGTTGAACGGGGATTTACCGGGATTATCAAAGCATTATTTAATGTTTCACACATAAGCAACATCGAGGGTCCTAGGAGGTTCCCCATCTGCATGAGTGGCAAGTACAACTAATTTTTTTGGTGTTTCGTATTCCATACCAATAACTAAAGGTAGAGAACAATTTAGAACATAAAGTAAAATCTGCTTAGAGATAAAGAAAACAAGCACACATGAGAATATTCACCCCACGCTATTGCTCCTCGACAACTGTGCCAGAAAATGTCTAACCCACAAGTATAGGGGATGTTGTAGCCCTTATGATAATAAGAGTGTCAAACCCAACGTGGAGCTAAATGTAAAATTCATATTCTCTCAAGTTCTATCGACCATCGATACAACTCTGTGCACGCTAACACTCGCTTTACCTAAAACAAGAATAAGACTACTTTGCAAGTGTAATTGGATAGGTTTGCAAAATAATTAAGAATGTGTAAATAAAAGTTAGGTGTTATTTTAAATAAAGAACAATATAGTAAATAACACGAGTTTGTGAAAGTGGTGGTAGGATGTGCAAAATTGTCCTTAGGCAATTGAATATGACACGATAGTGATACTTATCATACATATGAGGGAGAGGCTTAAGCTAACACACTTTCTGTACTTAGATCACATATTCTTATGATTGGAGCACTAGCAAGAATCCGCAACTAATAAATATTCATTAAGGTAAAACACAACCATAGAATTAAGTTAAAAGTCCCCTTTGATCCCATATGCAACTTAGTCTTCTAGTCACTCCAGCAACCCACTATAAGCAAATCATTAACATAGTGCAACACCCTACAGCGGGGATCCCATACGCTTGCACGACATGGCGGGCACCATATAGGACATCATCAAAATGACATACAACGCATATCAACCATACCATACCACAATTAGCCCACATGACAAAAATAAACTACTCAAACATAATAGAGGTGCAACACATCATTGGATAGTAATATATAGCATAAAGGCACCATGTTCAAGTAGGGGATTACAACAGGTTGCAGGAGAGTGGACCGCTGATTATAGAGGGAGGAAGGTGATGGAGGTGTGCTGAAGACGGCGGTGTTCTTGGAGATGATTGTCATCACGGTGGTTCCCCAGCGGTGCTTTGGCACCACCGAGAGAGAGGGGGGGCATCTCCCCTCCTTCTTCTTCTTGCTTGGCATTCCCCCTATATGGGAGAAGGGTTCCCCTCTGGTCCTTGCCACCATGTCTCCTGGAGGGTGGGAGCCCCTCCAATATTGGATTTCTCTCTCCATTTTCTTCTTTGTTTCCCCTAGGGTTTTCTGGACGAATACCGTTTATTAATTGGGCAGAGTTACGTAACTCTGATCGGGCTAAAATTTGAACACGATTTGTTTCTCATAATTATCTTCCTTGTGTCCGAAGGAAAGCTCTAGAAGCTTCGCAGTGTGCCCACAAGCCTGGCCCCCTCGCCCCTAGGGGGCACCCCCTAGGCTCTTGGAGCCCACGAGGGTCATCCTACATTGATTCTTGCGCCCAGAATCATGTGCATTCCACAAAAATGATCGTAAGTTTTCATCGTGTTTGGACCTTCCTAGATATGGATTTTCTGCGAAACCAAAAACATGCAAAAAAACATGAACTGGTACTGAACACTAGATTAGTAGTTTAGTCTAGAAAAATAATATATATTGTTTCCAAAAAATATGTAAAGTGGTATGATAATAGCATGAAACAATAAAAAATTATATATATGTCGGAGATGTATCAATGGTGTTCCGAGGGATGGTTCCAGGGGTTTACTGTTTATGGAAAACATGCAATGAACATGTGTCAGGTTACAAGAACAACTGCCACGGAGGGTTTAAGAGTAGACGGGCGACATATGGTGCTCACTCCAAGGCCGTCCTCAAGGAGGCATGCAATGTTGAAGTTTGCAATGCGGATCGACACTTTGGGCAACAGAACTTCATCATCATCGTCCAGTTCATTGTGATTGTAGTGTTGTTTTGTTGGTGTGATCGTGTGTAAGATGTAGCCGATAAGCTCACAACGTAAGGTACAAGGTAACTACACCTCTCTGCCTGTATGCAACCGAACAACATGCACTAGTATGAGCACAGCGAGTGCGAGCAACCAAACACAGTGCTTAGAGTCGTTGCTACGATGCAATGAAAGGGGATGCTAGCAACCAATCAACATGCAGATGCTGGTTTTTTGCCCGCATTAGCTCAACCAGGCTCACTTGGGACAAGTATGCACAGTGACAAAAAATCACGCGAGCAACCAAACGCGTCATAACAAGTCGAAGTGCCATGTTGGTCAACAAAGCACCAGTTCTCGCACTTCCTGACTTCACTCAATTGTTCGTGGTGGGATCAGATGTATGTCAGATGGTGCGTGCGCTGCCTTGTTCTAGAAAGATCATCGAGTGGCATATCTAGGTAAAGCATTATGCCGGCATACGAAAAAGAGTGGTGGGCAAACCGTCGTGAAACGGGGAACTGTGCGATAGTAGAGGACGAATCAACTTCAAGCAAGTACAATAGGAGTATGGTGTAAACCGAGTGTAGGACGACCACCAAGCTCACGCGGTGGCAAAACATAGCAGAGCAAGAGGCGCGATGCATGTTTCCAGACGTGGTCGCAAGGACATGAAAGTTTAAGTCGAGCTGTGTTAATTTTGAATTAGGGTGAGACTATTGAAAATAATCCGCACTTCTGTATTTGATTTTTTTTGTGAAAATCCAGATCTATTATCAAAATTCACCGAAAGTACAAAGCATCTCAAACTTAATGGAAATTACATCGAAATTCCGAGACCACTGAACGATCACTACCGCCATCGGGACGTGACGTTGTCGTGGTTCCCCTACCAGAGCTGGTTTGGCCTTGTCGATGGAAATCGGGAAGTCTTCATGCACGTGCCTCTAAGGGCCAGTGCCCTGGAGCCGTGGTCATCGCCGTTGAACTCTTGAATAGATCCGAAACACCTGACATCAATCTCGCCACAAGGCAAAAAACCCTAACCTCACCGTCCCAAGAGGACGGCAAGAATCTATGCTGGATCTCGATCGACTATGTCCAAATGGACGAACGCGAGAAGGTTTGGAGTCCGAAATACCAACTCGAAGAAGAAGCTTCGTCATCCATCTGAGGGCCGCATTTACGAGGACTAGAAAACCCTAACGTAAACTACTAACTACAGTAGAGACATCGGAATTCCCGTCCTTGCCTCCGTCCGCTGGAGAGGCAGGCAGAGGGGACGCGAATCTACGGGCTCGCCGGCGAAGCGTGGAGGGGAGAGTTTGCCCTAGCCACCAAGGGACGGAGAAGGAGAAACTTGGTGGCAAGATGTATTTGAGTTTGTTTAGAGTTGATGAAAAATCCAGTTTCCATCAAGTCATGGCTTGCATGCCAGATACGTTTACGCGAGAGTCAAGAACTAGGAGTAGTTCGAGTCAACTTTTTTTTTGCATGGTAATGCATGTCTCATTCATATCATAAATATTAAAGTACAAATCATGAAAAGACCGACATGACAAAACTGAAAAGATAGCAGAACATCTCTCAGGTTGATACCAACGCCCATCACCTGCCTCCGGCACCACCACAGCAGCCACCGAAGAAAAGGATGACCTCCGGCCAGGCAGCGTGGTGGAGGTGTGTGTTACTCTATTCTCACCTTCTATGCACATGAGGTGTTCGGTGAAATGCTCGAGCCGCACTTAAGCTTTCTCCTCTCCAAGCTCCATTTCAAAGGTGAGGCAGATCACCGAAAGAAGCATGTCCTCTGTACTAGTGATGATATATTTGATATGGTAAAGGATTTAAGAGCAATCTTTGGAAAGGGTCCTGGCGGACAATCTGTTTCGAATGACGCTGATGGACATGCACCCATGTGGAAGAGGAAATCTATATTTTGGGACCTATCCTATTGGAAAAACCAAGAGGTCCGCTCTGCAATCGACGTGATGCACGTGATGAAGAATCTTTGCGTGAACCTCCTAGGCTTCTTGGGCGTGTATGGGAAGACAAAAGATACACCGAAGGCACGGGAGGACCAGCAATGTATGAATGAAAAGACGGCATGCACATCCAAAGTAGTATTAAGGTCCTGCCAGCTAAGCTCTTACCAAAGCAGGGAAGGAGATTTTTTTGAATGCTTGCTCAGTATCAAGGTCCCGTCTGGCTTCTTGTCCAATATAAAAGGGAATAATAAATATGCTAGAGATAAAATTCCAGAACCTAAAGTCTCATCAGTGCCACGTGATTATGACACAACTGTTTGCGGTTGCATTGAGGAGGCTTCTACCAGAAAATGTTTGATTAGCCATTGTGAAGTTATGTGCATTCCTCAATGCAATTTCTCAGAAGGTAATCAATCCAGAAATCCTACGAAGGTTACAAAATGATTTGGTCTAGTGTCTTGTTAGTTTCAAGTTGGTGTTTCCACCATCCTTCTTCAATCTTATGATGCACGTCCTAGTTTACCTAGTTGACGAGATTGCCATTCTGGGTCCTGTATTTCTACACAACATGTTCCCCTTTGAGAGGTTCATGGGAGTCTTAAAGAAATATGTTCGTAACTATGCTAGGCTAGAAGGTAGAATCTCCAAGGGCCATGAAACATAGGAGGTAATTGCGTTTTTTGTTGACTTTATTCCTGACCTTAAGCCGATTGGTGTTCCTCAATCGCGGCATGATGGTAGACTAAGTGGAAAAGGCACGCTAGGAGCGGATTCAATAATATGTAGGGACGGGCATTCTTGGGCGCAAGAACACTACACAGTTCCACAATATTCTGCCTTGGTGGCCTCGTATGTCAATGAACACAAGAATATTTTACGCTCCAAACACCCGGAGTAGTCTAATGACTGGATTACACGTGAACACATGAGAACTTTCGGCGGTTGGTTGTAGACACATCTCATGGGTAACAACACTGTTGGAGATGAGCTGTACTTGTTGGCCACGACACCATCTTCGACTGTATTGACTTTCTAAGGATACGAGATAAATGGGAATACATTTTACATGGTTGCCCAAGATAAAAAGAGCCCCCACCAAAACAATGGTGTCCGCTTTGATTCAGCAAACACCAATAGGGCAAAGGACACGTAATATGGGTACATAGGGGAGATATGGGAACTTTACTATGGACGTAATTTAAGCCCCCCTTGTTTCGGTGCATTGGTCAATCTGACAGGAGGCGGGGTACATGTAGACCCACAGTACGGAATGACAACAGTGGATCTCAACAATCTTAGGTACACAGACGAACCATTCGTCCTAGCCAATGATGTGTCGCAAGTTTTCTATGTGAAGAACATGTCTATCAAACCGAGAAAAAAAGAAAAGATAAGGAAACAAATACATAATACGATGAGCCAAAGCACCACATAGTTCTTTCAGGGAAAAGAAATATCATGGGAGTGGAGGACAAGAAAGACTTGTCTGAAGATTATGAGAAGTTTCATGAAATTCCTCCCTTCATAGTGAAGACTGACTCAAGCATCCTGTTAAGTGATGAAGATTATCCATGGTTAGGACGCACTAAGCAAGGGACACATGCACACGAAGAAAAAGTGAAGACTTTCTCTCTAGTGAAGACAAAAAATTAGTGAAGGAAATATGCCCTAGAGGCAATAATAAAGTTGTTATTTATATTTCCTTATATTATGATAAATGTCTATTATTCATGCTAGGGTTGTATTAACCAGAAACTTGATACATGTGTGGATACATGGACAAAACACAGTGTCCCTAGTAAGCCTATACTAGACTAGCTCGTTAATCAAAGATGGTTAAGTTTCCTAAGCATAGACATGTGTTGTCATTTGATGAACGAGATCACATCGTTAGGAGAATGATGTGATGGACAAGACCCATCTGTTAGCTTAGCATAATGATCATTAAGTTTTATTGCTATTGCTTTCTTCATGACTTATACATATTGCTTTGACTATGAGATTATGCAACTCCCGGATACCGGAGGAATGCCTTGTGTGCTATCAAACGTCATAACGTAACTGTGTGATTATAAATATATTCTACAGGTATCTTCGAAGCTGTTTTGTTGAGTTGGCATAGATCGAGATTAGGATTTGTCACTCCGAGTATCGGAGAGGTATCTCTGGGTCCTCTCGGTAATGCACATCATAATAAGCCTTGCAAGCAATGTGACTAATCACTACAAGAAACATGATAATACATGACGGTACTAGTCCGTCATGGATTACCCAGAAACTGTCATGTGTGCACATCCATGACGGATTACAAATCTGTCATGTATATCGCATCATAATTTGCCACCGCACCTTCCATGACGACTCTTAACCGTTGATAACCCACAAGTATAGGGGATCGCAACAGCTTTCGAGGGTAGAGTATTCAACCCAAATTTATTGATTTGACACAAGGGGAGCCAAAGAATATTCTCAAGTATTAGCAACTGAGTTGTCAATTCAGCCACACCTGGATAACTTAGTATCGCAGCAAGGTATTTAGTAGCACAGTAATATGATAGTAGTGGTAACGGTGACAAAAGAGTAATGAAAGTAAAAGCAATATTTTTGGTATTTTGTAGTGATTGTAACAGTAGCAACGGGAAAGTAAATAAGCGTAAACCAGTAGATGGAAAGCTCGTAGGCATCGGATCGGTGATGGATAATTATGCCGGATGCGGTTCATCATGTAATAGTCATAACCTAGGGTGACACAGAACTAGCTCCAATTCATCAATGTAATGTAGGCATGTATTCCAAATATAGTCATACGTGCTTATGAAAAAGAACTTGCATGACATCTTTTGTCCTACCCTCCCGTGGCAGCGGGGTCCTAATGGAAACTAAGGGATATTAAGGCCTCCTTTTAATAAAGAACCGGAATAAAGCATTAGCACATAGTGAATACATGAACTCCTCAAACTATGGTCATCACCGGGAGTGGTCCCGATTATTGTCACTTCAGGGTTGCCGGATCATAACACATAGTAGGTGACTATAGACTTGCAAGATAGGATCAAGAACACACATATATTTATGAAAACATAATAGGCTCAGATCTGTAATCATGGCACTCGGGCCCTAGTGACAAGCATTAAGCATAGCAAAGTCATAGCAACATCAATCTCAGAACATAATGGATACTAGGGATCAAACCTTAACAAAACTAACTCGATTACATGATAAATCTCATCCAACCCATCACCATCCAGCAAGCCTATGATGGAATTACTCACGCACGGCGGTGAGCATCATGAAATTGGTGATGGAGGATGGTTGATGATGACGACGACGACGAATCCCCCTTTCCGGAGCCCCGAACGGACTCCAGATCAGCCCTCCCCAGAGGTTTTAGGGCTTGGCGGCAGCTCCGTATCGTAAAACACGATGATTTCTTCTTCTCTATTTTTTCCTCCCCGAAAGCAAATATATAGAGTTGGAGTTGGCGTCGGAAGGTCTCCAGATGGCCCACGAGGTAGGGGGCGCGCCCTAGGGGGGGCACCCTCGTGGACAGGGTGTGGGCCCCCTGGTCTTCATCTTTGGCGAGGATTTTTTATTATTTTTTATAAGATGTTCCGTAGAGTTTCAGGTCATTCCTAGAACTTTTGTTTTCTACACATAAAACAACATCATGGCAATTCTGCTGAAAACAGTGGCAGTCCGGGTTAGTTCCATTCAAATCATGCAAGTTAGAGTTTAAAACAAGGGCAAAAGTGTTTGGAAAAGTAGATACGACGGAGACGTATCAACTCCCCCAAGCTTAAACCCTTGCTTGTCCTCAAGCAATTCGGTTGACAAATTGAAAGAGAAATAAAGACTTTTACAAACTCTGTTTGCTCTTGTTGTTGTAAATATATCAAGCCAGCATTCAAGTTTTCAGCAAAGGTCATAACTAACCACATTTGCAATAATTCTCAGGTCTCATGTTTACTCATATCAATAGCATAATCAACTAGCGAGCGATAATAATAAATCTCGGATGACAACACTTTCTCAAAACAATCATAATATGATATAACAAGATGGTATCTCGCTAGCCCTTTCTGAGACCGCAAAACATAAATGCAGAGCACCTTTAAAGATCAAGGACTGACTAGACATTGTAATTCATGGTAAAAGAGATCCAATCATAGTCATACCCAATATAGATTAACAGTAATGAATGCAAATGACAGATGTGCTCTCCAGCTAGTGCTTTTTAATAAGAGGGTGATGACTCAACATAAAAGTAAATAGATAAGCCCTTCGCAGAGGGAAGCAGGGATTTGCAGAGGTGGCAGAGCTCGGTTTTGAAATAAATATAAATAATATTTTGAGCGGTATACTTTCATTGTCAACATAACAACTAAGAAATGGCGATATCTTCCATGCTACACACATTATAGGCGGTTCCCAAACAGAATGGTAAAGTTTATACTCCCACTCCACCAACAAGCATCAATCCATGGCTTGCTCGAAACAACGAGTGCCTCCAACAAACATCAAGTCCCAGGGGGAGTTTTGTTTGTAATTAATTTTGATTTAGTTTGCATAAAGCATGGGACTGGGCATCCCAGTGACCAGCCATTTTATCGTGAGTGAGGAGTGGAGTCCACTCCTCTTGAGAATAACCCGCCTAACATGGAAGATAAGGGCAGCCCTAGTTGATACATGAGCTATTCGAGCATACAAAACAGAATGTTTATTTGAAGGTTTAGAGTTTGGCACATACAAATTTACTTGGAACGACAGGTAGATACCGCATATAGGAAGGTATAGTGGACTCATATGGAATAACTTTGGGGTTTAAAGGATTGGATGCACAAGCAGTATTCCCGCTTAGTACAAGTGAAGGCTAGCAAAAGACTAGGAAGCGACCAACTAGAGAGCGACAACAACCATGTACATGCATTAAAATTAATAAACATTGGATGCAAGCATGAGTAGGATATAATCCACCATGAACATAACTATCGTGAAGGCTATGTTGATTTGTTTCAACTACATGCGCGAACATGTGCCAAGTCAAGTCACTTAAATCATTCAAAGGAGGATACCACCTCATCATACCACATCATAACCATTTCAATAGCATGTTGGCACGCAAGGTAAACCATTATAACTCATAGCTAATCAAGCATGGCACAAGTAATTATGATCTCTAATTGTCATTGCAAACATGTTTATTCATAATAAGCTGAATCAAGAACGATGAACTCACACTGGTAGAAAAAGGGCCTATAGTCCCGGTTCAATCCAGAACCGGGACTAAAGGCCCTCCACGTGGCCGATCCACCTTTAGTCTCGGTTGGTAACACCAACCGGTACTAAAGGAATTTTCTGATTTTTTTTGAATTTTTTTATTTTCAAATTCCTGAATTATTTTAACCTCTAATCTCTAATCACCCCTCATCACTGCTCAATTTAATCTCTAATCACCCCTCATCATTCCAAATCATCTAACTTCCCGGACAGTCTCCCATCCTCCCACTCCCCCAGCCAGAGCACGCTTAACTTCCGGGTTCTATTCTCCCTCGTTTCCAAGTCTGCACTCGTTGTTTTCCTGACAATAGTAAGATGTCAATCCTATTAACCCTCAGGAGTTTAGCTTGAGCATGAAGTCACACATTTCACTGTTTGAGTTTGAAACTATTGTTCTAAAAAACAATAATTTTTTAGTAACACTAATATTTCTTGAATAAGTAGTTTGACCATTGTTTGACCACAGTTTGACCATAGTTTGACCAGATTTGACCAAAATTCAAAAAAGCTGAAATAATTATTTAATAACACTAATATTATTGAATAATTATTTAGTAACAATAATACTTCTTGAATAAGTAGTTTGACCAGATTTAATGAAAATTTAAAAAAACTGAAATTTGAGCATAACTTTTTTTCCTTTTGGAATTTGAGGATTCTACAAATATGCAAACAGGCCGTAGGCCGTCTCCATCGGATGTAACTTTTCGAGTAGATGATTTTTCATATAAAAACTTTTTAATCCGAGTTCGTATGCAAAAGTTATGCCCATTTTACAAATTCTAGAGAGATTTTGTAAATAAAGTCGAAATTCATATTTGTAAATTTTCCCAACAACTAGACCACATATCACATGGGAAACTTATTTTATTTTATTTTATTGACATTTCCATCATTTTCTTTTGTTTTTTCTAAAACTGAAAAGGCGGTCCACCAGGGGGGAGAGTTTGAAAATGGGACCTTTAGTACCGGTTCGTGCCATGAACCGGTACTAATGCCTGAAAGCCCATTAGTCCCGGTTGGTGGCACCAACCGGGACTAAAGGTCTAACCTTTAGAACCGGTTGGTGCCACCAACCGGGACTAATGGGCATCGCACCCTTTAGTCCCGGTTCGTGGCACAAACCGGGACTAAAGGGCCCAGGTTAACCGGGACTAATGCCTTAGCCGCACGAACCGGGATAAATGCACCCATTGGTCTCGGTTCTGGACTAAACCGGGACTAATGGGCTTACCCGGCCTAGACCAAAGCCCCCTTTTCTACTAGTGTCATCATATTTACAAAAACAGAAGAGGTCGAGTTCATACCAGCTTTTCTCATCTCAGTCAGTCCATCATATATCATCATAATTGCCTTTCACTTGCACGATCGAACGATGTGAATAATAATAAGAGTGTATGTGCATTGGACTAAGCTGGAATCTGCAAGCATTCAATAAACAGGGAAAGACAAGGCAATATGGGCTCTTGGTTAAATCAACAATAATGCATATAAGAGCCACTTCAACAATTTAATCATGGTCTTCTCCTATCGACCCCTAAAGAAAAGAAAAAAAATAAAAACTATTTATACGGGAAAGCTCCCAACAAGTAAAAGAGAATGGGAAATATTTTTGGGTTTTCTTTTTAATTATTACTACTATAGCAAGAAAATAAACTACTACTAATTTTTTTGATCTTTCTTAAGGTTTAGCAAACACACAAGAAGAAAGCAGGAAAAAGAAAATAAACAAGCATGGATATTACAATGAAAGAGTATGAGCACTGACATCTAGCAATAAGTGTGTGTGAACATAAATGTAATGTCGGTGAGAAATACGTACTCCCCCAAGCTTAGGCTTTTGGCCTAAGTTGGTCTATTGCCAGGGATGGCCTGGCGGATACCCGTAGATGTAGCTGGGGTCGTACTGTGACGAAGAATAACTGGAGTCGTACTGTGATGAAGAGGACTCTGACTGCCACTAGCTGACAGCCATCTCCGGATCCCAAGAATAAACAGATTGTCATGGAGGCTCATCTTGTGGTTCCGGTTCCGGGGCTGGTGCAGGATTTCGGTAAGCTTGAATGGCAGCCCACGTAACGAGATAAGGTCCTTCAAAATTAATCAAGGAAGGAGCAGGCAAGGTAATAGTTTCAGGATGATGTTTATGAAAGAATAATTTATATTTGAGCTCCCCTTCCCGACTCTTAACAATAAAATCATGCGCTAGCATACTCTTGTGATCTAAATAAGCATTAGGCAGCAATTTTTCTTCTTTCTCATGAAGCCTAAAGGAAATGTTAAAATGTGCAGCTAGGCGTGAAGCATAAATGCCTCCAAAGATGGGGCCCTTAGTACGGTTCAGACTTAACCGTCTAGCAATAATTCCGCCCATACTAATAGTGTTATCACGGTATAAACCATGGAACAAAATAATAATATCAGGAACGCTAAGGTTTCCACAGTTCCCACAACCAATCAAGCAACGACTAGCAAATATGGCAAAGTAGCGTAAAACAGGAAAATATATGCTAGTGATTCTTGCATCAGAAACCTTCCTGGTTTCTCCCACCGTGATGGTGTTAATAAATGCTTCCACATCTTTACGGGTTGGTTCATCTAAGGTACCCTCAGAGGGTATTTTGCAAACCTCGCAAAATTCAGCTAATGGCATTTTCTTAACAATGTCATACAAATGAAACTCTACTGAAGGAGGTGATTCCTTAGGGAAAAAGTAGAAGTTTTGCACAAAGGTATTAGTGAGTAAGAGATATTGATGACGTTGGTCGTGGAGGAAGTCGGTGAGGCCAGCATTTTCAATCAATGAATAGAAATCCTCATAAATCCCGGCTTGTTTCAAGAAGTCATCGGAAGGCCATTCACACGGCCGGACCTCCGCGGTACGAGGCAAATTATATTTGGGCCTCTGTGCTTCTTCATTTTTCTTTTCCTTCGAGCTTCGGCTCGATGAGCCCCTCAAAAGTCTCTTCATTTTTTCTGAAATATTCTGAAATTTTTAGTAACTTCAAACAAAAGTGAACAAAGCTCAATAAAACTGATAGCAACTACTCCTACAAGTGCCTAGAGCCTATATAAAGCATTAGAACTACTTGGCACCATATAAATTTGACATGCAAGCTCAAGAACATGGTCACCTATGCAGCACAAATTTGCAAAGAATAAAGCACTAGAACAAAAACTAATTGGACCAATGGAGGAGTCACATACCAAGGAACAATCTCCCCAAGGAGTTTTGTGAGAGGTGCTTTGAGCAAGGAGATCGAAAATCACAGCAAAGTGGGCTAAAACTCGTGCTTGAGCTGGTTTTTCGTGTTTTTGGGAGGAAGAAGAGGATGGGTGCAGGAATAAGTGGAGGAAGGCCACCGTGGGCTCACGAGGCAGGGGGGCGCGCCCTCCACCCTCGTGACCAGGTGGCAGCTCCCCCCCGTGGTGATTTTTGCACTATAAATCCTCAAATATTCCCGAAAAAATCATATTAAATTGGCATGGCATTTAGAGGACTTTTATTTTCGGGATATTTTTATATTGCATGGATAAATTAGGAAACAGACAGAAAAATACTATTTTTACTTTATTTCAACTAAATAACAGAAAGTATAAAGAGGGTACAAAAGGTTGTGCTTCTAGTTTCATCCATCTCATGCTCATCAAAAGGAATCCACTAACAAGGTTGATCAGGTCTTGTTAATAAACTCATTCCGAATAACATGAAACCGGAGAAATTTCGAATAACACTAAGTTACCTCAGCAGGGATATGCACATCACCAATAATAAGTATATCATATTTCTTCTTGACAGTAGAAAGAGGAAATTCAAAACCTCCAAATATAATCGATGGAATTTTCCAATAGAGTTGATACTATGAACTTGAGGTTGTTTCCTCGAAAAGTGTACTGTATGCTCATTACCATTAACATGAAAAGTGACATTGCCTTTGGCGCAATCAATAACAGCCCCTGCAGTATTCAGAAAAGGTCTTCCAAGAATAATAGACATACTATCGTCCTCAAGAATGTCAAGAATAACAAAGTCCGTTAAAATAGTAATGTTTGCAACCACAACAGGCACATCCTCACAAATACCGACAGGTATAGCAGTTGATTTATCAGCTATTTGCAAAGATATTTCAGTAGGTGTCAACTTATTCAAATTAAGTCTACGATATAAAGAAAGAGGCATAACACTAATACCGGCTCGAAGATCACATCAAGCAGTTTTAACATAATTTCTTTTAATGGAGCATGGTATAGTGGGTACTCCTGAATCTCCAAGTTTCTTTGGTATTCCACCTTTAAAAGTGTAATTAGCAAGCATGGTGGAAATTTCAGCTTCCGGTATCTTTCTTTTATTAGTAATGATATCCTTCATATACTTAGCATAAGGATTAGTTTTGAGCATATCAGTCAATCGCATACGCAGAAAGATAGGTCTAATCATTTCAGCAAAGCGCTGAAAATCCTCATCATCCTTTTTCTTGGATGGTTTGGGAGGAAAAGCGCTCAAAAAGAGGCATCATCATGTCACTCGGGCCCTAGTTACAAGCATTAAGCATAGCAAAGTCATAGCAACATCAATCACAAAACATAATGGATACTAGGGATCAAACCTTAACAAAACTAACTCGATTACATGATAAATCTCATCCAACCCATCACCGTCCAGCAAGCCTACGATGGAATTACTCACGCACGGCGGTGAGCATCATGAAATTGGTGATGGAGGATGGTTGATGATGATGACGGCGATGAATCCCCCTCTCCGGAGCCCCGAACGGACTCCAGATCAAACCTCCCGAGAGGTTTTAGGGCTTGGCGGCGGCTCCGTATCATAAAACGCGATGATTTCTTCTTCTCTATTTTTTCCTCACCGAAAGCAAATATATAGAGTTGGAGTTGGCGTCGCAAGGTCTCCAGGGGGCCCACGAGGTAGGGGGCGCGCCCTAGGGGGGGTACCCCCCACCCTCGTGGACAGGGTGTGGGTCCCCTGGTCTTCATCTTTGGCAAGGATTTATTATTATTTTTTATAAGATGTTCCGTGGAGTTTCAGGTCATTCCGAGAATTTTTGTTTTCTGCACATAAAACAACATCATGGCAATTCTGCTGAAAACAGCGTCAGTCCGGGTTAGTTCCATTCAAATCATGCAAGTTAGAGTCCAAAACATGGGCAAACGTGTTTGAAAAAGTAGATACGATGGAGACGTATCAACCGTCATGGGTCTGCCATGGGCCCAAACTAGGCCCAAACCTTGGTGACGGAGCAAACTGTCACAGATTTTCATAATCTAAAAGCAAAGTGGAACTAGTAGGGCATCCACGTGGATCTGACGTGGCGACCAGCATGGCCCATGTACTAACCAGCCCAATTAAGGTTCTGGCCCAATAATTTCAATCATGCCAAACCCATTAGTTGTTTATTTTGGTCCTGCCCATTAGCTAGCCTATATTTTTGAGTATAACCTGTTAGCCCCTTCTCTAGTCAAGCCCGTTTTCTTGATGTAGTACAATTTATAACAAGAAAACCAAATTATATTCATCCAAAAAATAGCATTTGTATAAGGAAGCGTCCAAAGCGCGACACGTGGTAAATGGCTGAGAGCTCCCGAAGGAGCGCTCGTTAACTAGTTACTCCTAGCAACTTTAGCAAGCGGTTGGTATATGTGGGAGCTCCTAATCCGCGCTTTAAGCGCCGGTTGGCGCTCGCAAGCGACGGGAAGCAGGCCGGCCCAAAAAAGGAGAGCGCACAACAGGAAAAATAAAATAAAGTTGGCGCTTGTGAGGAGACTCGATCCGGCAACCTTCTGTCTCGTATTACAACAAGCTAACCACTCAGCCACAATGACAAATCCGGTAGGTTTCATCACTTCTTTTCTTTATTAGGTTCTTCTTACCTTTTTTGTTTTTCCATTTTTCTTTTTTGTTTCTTATTTTTTTTCTTCCTCATATGATGAATTTTTCCAAACTCGTGAACTATTTTTCAAATCGATGAACTTTTCTAATTTTTGATTAAAAAAAGTTCATCGGATTTGAAAAAAGTTCACAAATTTGAAAAAGAAATTCACCGGATTTGAAAAAAGTTCATGGGATTACAGAAACAGTTCATCACATATGCAAAAAGTTCATCGTTTCTGAAAAAAAAGGTTCATCAAACTTGAAAAAAGTTCATAAAAAATGATAAAAAGTTCATCCATTTTTAGAAAAGTTCATCGAATGTCAAAATAGTTCACCGAAATTGAAAAGAGTTCATGGTTTTTCAAAAAAAATGAAAAAAGTTCATCGAATGTCAAAATAGTTCACCGAAATTGAAAAGAGTTCATGGATTTTCAAAAAAAATGAAAAAAGTTCATCAAATTTGAAAAGTAGTTCATTGAATTGAATGAAAAAATAATCAGTTTTGAGAAGAAGTTCATCGAAATTGAAAAGAGTTCATGAATTTTCAAAAAAAAATCAAAAGAATTAGATAAAGTTCATCAAATTTGAAAAATAGTTCATTGAATTGAATGAAAAAAAAATCAGTTTTGAGAAAAAGTTCATCGAAATTGAAAAGAGTTCATGGATTTTCAAAAAAAATCAAAAGAATTGGAAAAAGTTTATCAAATTTGAAAAATAGTTCATTGAATTGAACAAAAAAAATCAGTTTTGAGAAAAAAAAAATCATCCGTTTTAAGAAAAGTTCACGAAATTGAAAGAAATCACCAAACCAGGAAAAAAATAAAAAATAAAAAAGGAAGAAAGAAAAAAGGAAAAAGGAAAGAGGAAATAAGAAATAAGAAATAAGAAACGCCGGAAGAATATATTAACACGTCGGGCGTCTTGGCGTGGTGGTTATTGCGGTGTGGTTCCATCTCTGTGGTCCCGTGTTCGATTTTCTTCACCTGCCCTGTTTGTGCTGCAGCAAAAGGGAGGTGAGATGGGCGGGTGCCAAATAACCCGCTCAAAAGGTGTTTATTTGGGTTAGTTCTTCTCGAAATTACTAAAAAAGCACTTTTTTCTCTAACTCTCCCCGTAGCAGATCCCTCGCCACTTCCTCGAAACTTCTCGTCCTCTCCCTTCCTCCCTCTCGCACCACCCATGAAGAAGCCTCGCCGTATCCGCGCTCCATCTAACCCTGACATTCAAACACCTCTTTGGCTAGAGTTAGTTTAGGATAAGTTCAGGGTTAGAATCTAACTCTAACCTCTAACTGAGTTAGAATATCCAAACAAGGCCAACGTGCTAATTCTATTTCAACCATCCCCCTTATGATTTCCTACAAGTCCTTAACAAGATTAGGGCGTTGAAAAGGTTTATACAACTTGGATCGATGTCGACCCAGTCCTGACGTCGAGTACTTCCGGTGATGGCGATACAGTCGACCACAAACGACGATGATGAACGATGCTGGCTGACGAACTTGATGAATTACTTTACGCAGAGATGGACCGTAGTACAAAGCTAATCTCCTGCAATCGATCTATCTGGACGTGTATGTAGTACTAGTACGTACGAGCACCTCTAGCGAGAATATCAACTTGATCTAGCTAGCTCACGTAGATAGCACAACACACAAAAATTGATTGTTTGATGGCCGCAGGCTCCTGTCAAGCCTGTTGACTTTGTATTGATTTTCTCACTACTTTTACAAGCAGGGTACGCACATATATATAGTAAACCTAGCTATCGGCAATTCTACTCGGTTTGCTAATACTGGTCCTACTAGGATATATGCACGTAACCTACTCATACATGGATTCCTATTCCTACTTGACCACGTGCACGTTTCCCGCACTAAATCGTGTTTAAGTCTAACAATCATCCTCCTAAACACAATGTGGTTGTGTCACGACTTGGACGTTGATCCTTCTTACATCTTTAAGAACTTCTCTCGATTCAAAGCCTTGGTCAGGATATCCGCCAGCTGATCGTCGGTGCGAATGTAGTTGACCTCTGTTTTACCTTCTTCTACGCTGTCTTTCATGTAGTGATACATCGTATTAATGTGCTTGCTCCTATCATGCCGCACTGGATTCTCGGGTAGAAAAGTTATAAATTCACTGTCAACGTTAAGCACCACTCGTTCCGGATCTCGATCCATGAGATCACCGTGTAGCCTCCTTAGCCACACACCTTGACACATTGCTTCATTTGAAGTCGATGTCACCACTTTATGTCTTCGTGATAGTCAGCTTACTATGCTTCCGCCAAGGAAATATGCCACGTCCGAGGTACTCTTATGGTCGTCAACAATCCCTTCCTTGTCACTACCACTGTAGCCGAGTAGTTTCACCATCTCCTTCTTGCTCAGCTCAAGACGAGGTTTCATTGAAGCGATAATGTGATTGCAATCTTTCATGCCATGGCTTTCAAGTACCTTCTTTGCATATACCTTCTGGCATAGTGTGACCCCCTTCGGCTTTTGATGTACCTCGATCCCGAGGTTGCAACTCAATAAACCTAGATCATCCATCTTGAAAAGCTCCTTCATTTGTAGCTTGAACGTTGCAATCACCTCTTCATCTGCTCTAGTTATCAACAGGTCGTCGACGTAGATGCCAACTAGTAGACAATCCCTTCCTTCACCTCTCTTGTACATTGCATACTCTAGTGGGGCTTTCTCAAATCCAAGAGAAATTAACGTCTGATCAAGTTTGATGTTCCACGCCCGAGAGCCTTGCCGTAGCCCGTACAAGACTTTGTGTAGCTTCAGTACCTTGTGCTCTTGTCCCTCTTTGATGAACCCCGGTGGTTGATTCACATACACGTCTCCTTCTAACTCGCCGTTCAAAAAAAAAACGGATTGTAGATCCATTTGATGTATCTTCCATGATTCCTGAACCGCGAGAGCGATGAGTAATTCCATCGATTCCATCTTTGCAACGGGAATGAACACTTTTTCGAAGTCCACACTTTCCTCTTGCACGTACTCTTTGGCTACCAGCCTCACTTTGTGCTTCACGGACCCATCGACATCTTTCTTGATCATAAATTCCCACTTGAGATCCATGAATTTTTCATTGTTGGGAAGGTCCACAAGCTCCCATGCATTGTCATTGTGGATCGAACTCAACTCTTCTTCCATAGCCTAACGCCAACACTTCTTTGTATTCGCATCCTTGAAATCTGCCGGTTCCTCGGCGCTCAGAAACCATCGCCCACTACTTTTCACCTTTTCCGGGTCAATCATCCGAAAAGTTTTCTCCAGATACGGGTGCAACTTCGGTTGAAGCAACAATTATGCAGATGACAGTGTCCTTTCCTCCGGTACTTTCGGAGGCGACGCAGGTGCCGAAGAAGCCTCTTCCCCTGCGTACAATTTTCTTGACAACTGCGAGCCACCACTGATGCTCGCTTCTTGCCTGAGAGGCAGTGTACAGAACATACTTTTTGACTGGCCACCAAGTGATGCAAGTGCACCCCGTGGGCATGCAATTGGCGCTGCATCTTTGCCGCCATATTCTGGCCGTTCTGGCCTGCTCCTTTGCTTTGGTTGGCATAGACCACCATGTGAGCTAGCCACCCATCCTACTGCTAGGCTGCTTCGGTCGTCGGCCTCTAGCATGTCTGCACTTTGCTGCGTGCATGCATGCGAATTCCTTTGAGCCGGTGCTGTGTCACACGGTGGTTGGCTTCTAGTGCCACCAAAAAGAGCGACGTGCTCCCCTAGCCTATGACGTGTAGGGCACGTTACACCAGCGTCCTATACCTTTGTCGCTGTATACGTGTTCATCTTTGCACTAGCAAACTGTGCTTCGTGGACTTTCGACGCCATGTACACCTTTGTTTTCTCTGGACACGTCGTACGAAGACTGCTTCTCCATGGTCGAGCACACACGGCAATTGCTGCATCCGCTCCAGTGAAATTAGCACTTATGCCCGTAACATCGACGTAAGCTTCGGAATCACCCCCATGTCCGTAACGTCGACATGAGTTTCCGAACCATGATCTTGAAGTGAACTTTTTCTTCATGAAGCACGACAATTTCTTTAGCCGACACTTGAAGAACTGGATCCACCTTGTCCACGAGTTCGCACAACAACATCATATCACTTTCATCACCTAATTGGGCCATGAGCGCCTTCTTCTTCGGGGTGTTCTTACACTTCGACTTGAAGTGTCCGAGCAGATTACAGTTGTGGCAGCGGATCTTCCTCTTGTCGAACTTTTTCTTCCCTGGCTTCTTCGACTGTTCGTCGGTGTCCTTTGCAGGACGGTACTTTCCGCCGCTACCGGACGCCTTGTCGAATTGTTCTCTTTGGAAACCATTGCCTCCCACTGAGCACGCGTAAGCATGAGGTACTCATCCTGTTTCGCGTCACCGTAACTCAACTTCATCCGCTCGTCATGCGCCTTGAAGCGACCAACCAGATCATCCAAAGTGAGAGTCTTGAGATCAACGCATTGCTCCATCGCTCACACAATCGGCATGTAGCACGGTGGAGCGGCACGTAGGAAACGCCGAACCACGGAGATGTCCTCCAACTTCTCTCCGAGACCGCGAATCCCGTTTACCATTGATGCAACCCTTGCGGCGAAGGCGTCCACCGTCTCGTCCTCTCCCATCTTCAGATTCTCGTAACTTTTCAACAAAGTTTGCAAGTTTGCCTCGCGCACACACGAGTGCCCTAGATGCAATGTCTTGAGTGTGTCCCACGCCTCCTTTGCTGATGTCTTCGAGATAAGATGCTGATGCACGTCCACCGGCATCACCGAGCAGATGGGCGTGATAGCCTGGCGATCCTTCCGATACAAGGCACTACCCTTCAGGTACTCGTCACCGCCGGGGTCGATGGCATCCCAGAGCTCATTGGCCTCGAGCGCCCACTCCATTATGGTCGCCCACACCACGAAGTTCCCACGGTCGAATCGTGGATACTCCAATCTCGCCGGAGCAACAATTACTTTAGCCACACCGGAGTAGTACTCCGCCAGCTGCTTTTTCTTCTCGTCATCCGACATGACCTCCCGTTATTAGGAGATCAGCCTTGCTCTAGATACCAATTGTTGGCCCAGTCCCGACGCCGAGTACCTCCGGCGACGGCGATACGATCGACCACAAACGACGATGATGAACGAAGCTGGCTGACGAACTCGACATATTACTTTACGCAGAGATGGACCGTAGTACAAAGCTAATCTCTTTTTTTCTACAAAGGGTGAATTTTATTACTCAAAATGAAGCATCAAGTGGATACAAACATAATGGGCGTACACCCAGCCTCTGCATAGTTAGGATGCACATAGCCAACACTAACGCACACATACCTAAAACATGCCGGCAAAGAGCAAAGTCATAGAAGACCAAAGCTAAAAAAGTGATCAAAACAGCGATCGACAAAGTACTACAACAATCATATCCGCACCAACCATCTCTTTGACAACACAAGGACCATGAGATTCTTCAACAACAACGTATTCAAGAAGGAAACAACGCCCATGCGCCACCGTCACCGGATTCGACCATCAAATGTCAAATGCTAGGTTTTCACCCTAAAGAACAAGTCCGAGCATCCAAGCAATGCCTTCAATAAGGTAACGATGCGAAAGCATCATCATCGTCAGGTATACCAACTCTGGCCATACCTAGGGTTTTCACCCCGGAGCTCGAGACAAGGTACTCGAGAAGCACCACATCAAAGTCAACATGTGTTGTCGCCACCACTTTTTCGCGATTCCAGCAGCTACATGTGTTGGGCTAGAAATCACCCTCGTTACTGCACAACCATTCCCTCTGCGTCAAGTCGCCGTCCATAGATTGCATGCCATTGTCGAAGACTGACTGACTAACTGAAGTGAGAGACACTGAAACCCATAAAGAAGCCTTCTGCGTGCATCTCGCAATGTCGTCAGTATAAACGCCAACAGTAGTCACTGGATCTGGAGGAAGAAACCATCACAAAGACCTTTCGTGACCATCGCAATCCGCAGCGAGGGTGCCGCCATACTAGGCCAAAGTGACCACTAGACGGACCATCGCTGCGGCGGAGCACACTACACCAGACAGTCACCTCACAGGAGAGAGTGCCGCCCAGGCCCATCGGACGCCATGGCCGGATCTGAGAACGACACCTTGCAGCGTTCATGCGCCGTCATGGACATCATAGCCGGGTTGCGCGTGACCTCTGTCAAGCTGGTGCTCGTGGCGGCTGCAGCCAGCAAGAGCCGCTCCGAGGCGACACCACGCCCCGCGTGCACCAGATCGAAGCGAGCAGCACACTGGTAGAAAAAGAGGCTTCCGTCCAGCCCCATTAGTCGCGAAACTGTAGGAACCGCGATTAATGAAGTCTTTAGTCGCGGTTCGGCAGACGAACCGCGACCAAATGCCTGGGCCCAGGGCGCTCGCGGGCTTTAGTCGCGGTTGGCCAGGCCAACCGCGACTAAAGGTGCCCAAAGGCCTTTAGTCGCGGTTGGCCAGGCCAACCGCGACTAAAGCTCCTCCCCTTTAGTCCCGGTTTGTGGCACGAACCGGAACTAATGGGGTTGAGACCTTTAGTCCCGGTTCGTGCCACGAGCCGGTACTAAAGGTCCCATTTTCAAACTCTACCCCCCCCCCCCCCCCCGTGGATCGCCTTTTCAGTTTAAAAAAAATAAAAGAAAATAATGGAAATGTCAAAAAAATAAAAGAAAATAAGTTTCTCATGTGATATGTGGTCTAGTTGTTGGGAAAATTTGCAAATGTGAATTTTGGCTTTATTTGCAAAATCTCTCTGAAATTTGTAAAAATGGGCATAACTTTTGCATACTAACTCGGATGAAAAAGTTTTTTATATGAAAAATCATCTACTCGAAAAGTTACATCCAAATTTAACGGGGGAACCCCGTTAAACATTTTCAAAATCCTCAAAAACCTAATAGAAAAAAAGTTACGGGGCTTTTAAGATCTAGAGTGGAAAAAATTGAAAAATATTCAAACAGTGGGCAAACTATGGTCAAACAATGGTCAAACTAATTATTCTAGAATATTAGTGTTACTAAATAATTATTTTAATTATTTCAATTTTGGTCAAATCTGGTCAAACTGTGGTCAAACTGTGGTCAAACAATGGTCAAACTAATTATTCAAGAAATATTAGTGTTACTAAATAATTATTGTTTTTTAAAACAATAGTTTCAAACTCAAACAGTGAAATGTGTCACTTCATGCTCAAGCAAAATTCCTAAAGGTTAATAGGATTGACATCCTATTATTGTCAGGAAAACAACAAGTGCAGACTTGGAGCGTGGGAGAATAGAACCCGGAAGTTAAACGTGCTTGGGCTGGAGTAGTGAGAGGGATGGGTGACTGGTTGGGAAGTTAGATGATTTGGAATGATGAGGGGTGATAAAAGAATAAATTGAGAAGTGATTACAGACTAGAGGTTAAAATAATTCAGAAATTTGAAAATAAAAAAATTTCAATTTTTTTTTCAAAATCACTGTTTGAATATTACTGTGGCGGACCTTTAGTCGCGGTTAGCCACAAGAGCCGGGACTAAAGGTCCTCGACCCCGACGGACCACGGGCGCCCACGTGGCGGGCCTTTGGTCCCGGTCAGCCACAAGAACCGAGACTAAAGCCCTTTAGTCGCGGTCCGTAAGAGCCGCGGCTAAAGGAGGGGTCTTTAGTCGCGCTTATTTAGTCCCGGTTGCACAGCCGGGACTAAAGGCTGTTGCGAATCGGGACTAAAGGGCTTTTTTCTACCAGTGGCACATCCCGCATCTGCTTGTGCTGCTTCTCCTGTACTGCTGCGTGAATCTGCTGGTTCAACAGCGCTATTTATTAGCGCTATGAACCGCCGCATCTACGCAGAGGCTGACGCGGTGCCGCCAGAGTTTCATCGTCGCTGCTGCTCACTTCTACTCGTCGCTGCGGAACTGCCGGGGCCCCGCCGCCACCGTCGACCGCACGGGTTTTGCCCGGCGGCGGCGAGGGAAGAGAGATCGGAAGGGAGGTCGCAAAAAACTGGATCGAGATCGCCTCCCGTGTCGCCCGTCCGGACAAAGCTAATCTCTTAGCAATCGATCTATCTGGACGTGTATGTAGTACTAGTATGTACGAGCACCTCTAGCCAGAATATCAACTTGATCTATAGCTAGCTCACGTAGATAACACAACACACAAGAATCGATTGTTTGATGGCCGCAGGCTCCTGTCGAGCCTGTTGACTTTGTATTGATTTTCTCACGGTGGTACTTTTACAAGCAGGGTACACGCGCGCATATATATATGAACCTAGCTATCAGCAATTCTACTCGGTTTGCTAATACTGGTCCTACTAGGATATATGCACGTAACCTACTCGTACATGGATTTCTATTCCTACTTGACCACGTGCACGTTCCGCGCACTAAATTGTGTTTAAGTCTAACAATTACCCTCCTAAACACGATGTGGTCGTGTCACGGCTTGGACGTTGATCCTTCTTACAGCTTTGAGGTCAATAAGGGTGGTGCTAGTTGTACTTGGCCATTGTGTTTTCACCATATGTAACCATATCCCCCTTAGTTTGTACTACTCTTATTTTGATGTTGTTTGACACCTTATTCACACTTTTCTTAAGTGAATGATATATTTCATGCGCCTGTACGCACCTCTGTGGCTTGTAGCCACTCAAACCTCTTTTCAAAATAGTATCAACTATGAGTATGGGTGGCCAGTTATCAGCGTTTTTCTTTGTGTGCGTGCGTCTTTTTTGTGCTTTTCTTGCTTCCTGATGTTACAGTGATGTTTATCAAAATATCGAAAGGATGTTTGATCCTTTATCCCCTATGTATTATCTCCCTCAGTGTTTCTTTTTGCTATTACACATCATAGTTGGTTTTGAAAACAACCTCTCATCCTTTTCAATGTTCTTTCTTTGGAAGAGATCATTAAACTTTTCCAATGGAAGAACAAGGGACTAAAGTTTTGCTGATGAATTTATTTTTTTGTCTTAGATTTATTTATTTTTGCATTCTTTTTGTATACACTAAGCCCCCCTTTTTTCTCTACTACATTTTGTATATACTAAGCAAAATCAAATATGTACCATGCATAGGTGCGGTAGAAAATTGCGTAGATGGGTCAGTTTTTCAGTCAACAAACATAAAAAAAATGCAGCTGCCTCTAACACCCAAGAGAACTTCTTTTTGGAATGGCCCAAGGACATTGGATGGGGGTAGTCCAGCCATGCGGTAAGGTGGGGGTGCGATTTGTGAGAGCAATTAGTTGACGAGCGCACCTTTGGGAGCCTGCCAACACTCACTTGGGGGTGGGCTGAGAGTGTGCCAAGTTGTGTGCTCTCAGCCGCCGCCACGTGTCGCGCTCTAGGTGCTCCCTCGTGATTTTTTTAAACTTCTCGCACTCGTTTTCGGCTTTTAGACATGTTTCCCCTTTATTTTCGGCTTTTGGTTTTCCATCGGTCTTTCTTAGCTTTTTGACAAAATAAATTCAAACTTTTTTTATTTTTGTGTGATAATACGTGTTTTTTTCTTCCACGAGCGGCCGTGCGTCTCCCCCGTTAGGCTGTCCTCGGCAGGAACTCGGGACCTCCTCCTGACAGAGCCAAGGCCCTCCGAGGTCCAAGTCGTTGTGCGGCGTGCACAGTAATCTCCCCGGCCTACTCTCTCTTCACGTCAATGCTCCTGTGCTCCGACCCTCCCCGACCCCTCCCAGGAAGCAGCAGAGTCTCTCGGGTTCGAGCTCCACCGGGCCGCCGGCGGCGGCGTCCATGTTCGTTGGGCGGTAATGCAACGGGGCAACGCACGTCCATGTTTGTTCCTATCCAAATATTACACGGTCGCATAATTCTTCCCTAACTTGCAGATGCTATCCAGGCCACATTATCCTTCCCTGACATGCAGATGCTATCTAAGCATTTGTGTTCTAACAGAAATAAATAACTTTTTTCATTAAATCAATAAGAGCAGCACAAAGTCTAGGTCCCTGTCTCGGTGGAAGACGGAAGGAGGAGAAGGATTGATATGTATGAAAATATTAATATTGAACTCTTAAATTTAATGTGGCCCCGTCCTACTAGGATATATGCACGTGACCTACTCGTACATGGATTCCTATTCCTACTTGACCACGTGCACGTTCCGCGCACTAAATCGTGTTTAAGTCTAACAGTCGAGACCCAACCCAATCGATCGCTAACAAGTTCGATGCGCCGCGCCGGCCCTAGCTAGCGAAGATCAATGGAGGCGCTGCCGGACGACATCGTTGTGGAGATCCTGGTGCGCGTGACGGGCGTTGCCGCCCTCTTCCGCTGCGCCGCGACGTGCAATCGGTGGCGCCGCCTCATCGCCGACGCCTCTTTCCTCTTCCGCCTCTGGCCAGAGGGCGTGCCCCACTCGTCCTTCCTCCTCGGCTTCCTCGTCACACAACTGTCCCGTGAAGAACGACCAGCCAGAACCATCTCTGCGCCCGCGCCGTCGTTCGCCCTGGCGCCATGGTCGCCCCTCGGAGACCGCTACCGCTTCCTCGGGCATTACATTTACATCCACGGCCTCCCCAAGGATGGTCGCTTGCACACGGTGCCGCTCACCGCGCGTCGCGGCCTTCTTCTCAATCACATCGTCGAACTCGTCTACCCCAACAATATGACGACCGAGGGAAGCTTCAGTCTGGCATTGTGCGATCCGCTCGCGGGCGTAGGTCGCGAGCTCCCCCCGCTGAAGTACAATGGAAAATTCACGATGGTAGGGTATACCATCCTAACCGATCTGGATTGCTGCTCCGACAAACGGCGATGGCCAATCTACGAGGTCTCCTTCAAAGTGCTAATCATCAGTGTCGACGAAGGTCAGCCAGGGTACAATCTCCATGTGTTCATGCCCGCTGAGTGGAGCTGGAGCACGCCTAGACAGTTCTTTGGCACTCTGGAGCACGGCGTGCATGTGGCGCCCCAGCAGGCCAACGCCGTCGTGTGCCAAGGCGCGGCACACTGGCTTTTCAGGCGGACGTCAAGCTTTTACACGCTCAGTGTGTGCGCTAAGACTGCCCACATGTCCTTAACAAGGCTCCCAATCACGCCGAACCAAATCGACCTCAACTTGTATAGTGAACCAATGCTTAGTGTCACCAATGACGGGATGCTATCGTTACTTCGTTTGTATAGGAAATTCACCATGCTGGAGATCTG
This sequence comes from Triticum monococcum, assembly GCA_034509565.1. Taxonomy (NCBI): domain Eukaryota; kingdom Viridiplantae; phylum Streptophyta; class Magnoliopsida; order Poales; family Poaceae; genus Triticum; species Triticum monococcum. The sequence continues at coordinate 23,162,339 of CM067847.1, forward strand.
GACATGTCAAGGTGACTATAAAAGTGAGGATGACAACGTGGACCGCTGGTACCGCACAAAGATGATCAAGCTAAAACGACCCACGCAGATTAAGATCGACCTTGTGCGATGCGTGTGTATCGGAGAGATGAGTGGCAAACTGCTGGTCAATGACAATCAAGGCTGTGTGTACATTGCAGACCTCCAAACTGGTGCAATGGAGACGGTCACCGAGTGGTTTAGCAGCAGTGTCCAGAGTGCTATACCCTTTGAGATGGATTGGCCTGCCTACTTCATGTCTCAGTTGGCTGGTGGCAGCATCAAGCGGACTAAATTGGGAGGAGCTATACAGAAAATTGCGAAATCTTTCTGGGGACTAGTAGTTGTGTCAGTAATCTTTGGACCAATTGCTATGAGGTGGGCTTGGGCCTAGTAGGAGCTACAAGAATCTTAGGTTTTTGTGTGGCAGACTTGGTGAACACCTAAGTTAATATATTACGTACGGGTGCATTGGCTACAAACTTTTCCATTGACTTTTTTCATCAGATCAACAGCACGGAGTTGACATATTCAGATCAATTGCCTCTGCATTCTGTGTTCTGTTTTGATATGTGTTTATCAGGACTGCTTGGTGTGCTTGCTGAACCATTGATGTTCTATATTAAACAAATCGTAATGATGTTTTAAATGGGTGTTTAAGCTATGTGCATTTCCAGTTCTCCATTATCTAAGAAGTAAAGTTTCAGTTCTTTAAGATTAAGTATACAGTTAATTGTGATTATAACTGATAGTTCAGCTGAACCTGCATGCTATATAACACTATATCCTGCATGCTGCTTAATTTGTTCACTATTTCATGGCTAAAGTAGAGATCAAGATAAAACTTGTAATGTACTTGACTATGAGAAAAGCATAGCTGAGTAAGCATTTGCAAGGTCCATCAAATTTGAAATATGAAAAAAGACTCGATAGCCGCCAATCCATGGATGAATTATTCGGTAATTAAAAAAATTACCTCCAGAAGAAAAATTACCCTTCCCAAAGGATGGATGCATCTCTGGGGTCGCCATGCATCAATTTACCAGCAAATACTCCACACACTTAAACCCAAGCGGATGGCCAACTTGAAATATACTACGTAGAGCTAACTACAATATTGCAAGGGACGCAGCTTGAGAGTTTCATAAGAAGAAAAAAAACTTAATTTTTCTAATCAGTCAATCAAAAGCTATTGGTTGTTGCAGGGGTCAGTCAGCTAGTTGGCTTGGATCTGTTTCAACTTAATTATAGACAACTGAAGCACATGACCAGCAATCCAAGCATCACAAAATTTTCATTTAGAACACATTAGTAATATTATAACTTTATTTTCTTATTAGCATGTAAAACATGCAAGAACTTGAAATGACATGTGTTGTTGAACAAAGGGAGTACTTAATACAAGTGACATTTAGAAATACACAATACAAACATTGGTCATAATTTGATCACATTTTTTCCATGATAGATACCACATAGTTATATCTGCAGTGTATCAATAACCATCGTTCCCTGAGAGAAATGTTCATACAGCCCGGCAATGTAGTCCTTGACCTTCACTTTCATGTACAGTGCTGGTCTCTTCTTATCGATCAGCTGAGCCCATGCCTCGATTTCTCTCTCATGGTCAACAGAATAGTCTACAGCTACTGATAGCCTCTCTTTCTTTGCATTTGTCACAACCTATGCACAGGGTCTTGAAGAACCCATTGCTCATTATCTATTAAACAAAACATTTAACTCAATTAGTCCATGACCTTAGAAACTTTTGACAAAATGGTTTTTTAATCCGTAAACCCTGGCATTTAATTTTGATTGCTTTGTTCCATTATGGATATGCTAGCAAAGACTATAAATTTGTTATACCATGGAAGTATTTTTCATGGAAAACACAAACGGTTTCGTTCTGACCTGACCATACAAAATAGTACTTCTAGTTTATTAAAAAACGCACCTCAGTCTGATCTCCTATAATGACCAGCAGTGTGTGAGGTATGATCGGTACATCCCACCACACCCCATCTCTTAGACCTTGCAAGCCACCGACGCTGTCATCGACCATGAGAGGAGAACGGTTCCATCGCAGTGAGGCTTGAGACCAAATACAAGCTCTGGCCTTGGACACTCTGGGTAGTAGCTGCATCTCACGTTAGTTTCAGTCTTCTCCCCGAGCTGGTCCACAAAGTAGTCGTCATCGTCAAACTGCAGTAGCTTCGCCATTGCCCGGAGCAGATCGTCCTTCACTCCCCCACATTTTTTGTGAAGTTGTGCAGAATATCCCTGCAAAGAAAACAATATATGAGCTTATGATACATAAACCCCAAGCCTGGAAATGTGGAAAGTGATATCTCTGATCAATAGGTGACTTGAAGTTTTCAGGATGTGTTGGCCAGAGGGCGATGCGTCATGGTTACTGAGCTGCATGCAGGTACATATATATAAGCAAGATGAATATGAACGTTTGATCTTGTACTAAAATTGTGGAGTACTACTAAGTGTTGGAAATATGAGTAATTTACCAAATGATTTTATTAACAGAAATATTAGATAAAGCATGACTAATATAGCCGTGATAAAGCAAGTCATTCAACCTGACGGAGAAAAAGTAAATAGCATTTGCATATATGAACTTGAACTGAACACATCTAGGACAGACACTAGATCATGTTGCATATATGGAGTAGAACCTAACACATGTAGGGCAAGTACTGGTACGAGAAACTGTGGCAGGACATCTGACAGAAAGAAGAAGAACACATACGGGACAACAGAAGCAGAAGCACTGGACTTGGAGTCGACATCCTCTCCAGCCATGTCGTTGCTGAGGTAGTCGACATCGGGGAAGAAGTCGTTGTCGGGGAAGTAGTCGTCGGAGTCCGTGATGAAGAAGCCAGTAGTCGCACAGAGCGCTCCCCAAAAACCTTATCACCCTTCTCACGTACAGGACTCAAAAGGTGTGGTCTCGGAGGCCTACTGTCCCGACGTGCGGTACACGCCGCAAGCCGGGATGAGGAAGATAGCAGCAGCTCAGAGATGGAATCGATGGCGAGGGAAGGAGTAGTTCTGGTGCGTCTCTCTGGGAGGAGCAACCTCCCTTTTATAGGCGCAAGAGAAGGAGGCGAGAGGGCAGCGATGGGAGGCGAAACGAAGAGACGGAGGCGAAGCGAACAGCCAGCAGCCGAAGGGCTGCACCATTCGCATTCGAACTCCACTTTTGAAAAAAAAATTATCTTCCGTGTGACCTTTCGTATACCCGTAGTGCGTGGCAAAAATTTAGATATCGGCTCAGCTCATTCCCACAACCCGCGGCGCGGCGCGGCGCATCGTGACGAGGCGAGGCGAGGCGTGGCGTGGCGAGGCGGGCGGCGAAGGAGGAGCGCGCGTGGATATCCCTCTTGTTCTCATGCTCGTACTGAAGGAAATATGCCCTAGAGTGAATAATAAAGTTATTATTTATTTCCTTATATCATGATAAATGTTTATTATTCATGCTAGAATTGTATTAACCGGAAACATAATACATGTGTGAATACATAGACAAACAGAGTGTCACTAGTATGCCTCTACTTGACTAGCTCGTTAATCAAAGATGGTTATGTTTCCTAACCATGAACAAAGAGTTGTTATTTGATTAACGAGGTCACATCATTAGTTGAATGATCCGATTGACATGACCCATTCCATTAGCTTAGCACCCGATCGTTTAGTATGTTGCTATTGCTTTCTTCATGACTTATACATGTTCCTATGACTATGAGATTATGCAACTCCCGTTTGCCGGAGGAACACTTTGTGTGCTACCAAACGTCACAACGTAACTGGGTGATTATAAAGGAGCTCTACAGGTGTCACCAATGGTAGATGTTGGGTTGGCGTATTTTGAGATTAGGATTTGTCACTCTGATTGTCGGAGAGGTATCTCTGGGCCCTCTCGGTAATGCACATCACATAAGCCTTGCAAGCATTGCAACTAATGAGTTAGTTGCGGGATGATGTATTACGGAACGAGTAAAGAGACTTGCCGGTAACGAGATTGAACTAGGTATTGGATACCAACGACCGAATCTCGGGCAAGTAACATACCGATGACAAAGGGAACAATGTATGTTGTTATGCGGTCTGACCGATAAAGATCTTCGTAGAATATGTAGGAGCCAATATGGGCATCCAGGTCCCGCTATTGGTTATTGACCGGAGATGTGTCTCAGTCATGTCTACATTGTTCTCGAACCGTAGGGTCCGCACGCTTAACGTTACGATGACAGTTATTATGAGTTTATGCATTTTTTATGTACCAAAGTTAGTTCGGAGTCCCGGATGTGATCACGGACATGACGAGGAGTCTCGAAATGGTCGAGACATAAAGATTGATATATTGGAAGCCTATGTTTGGATATCGGAAGTGTTCCGGGTGAAATCGGGATTTTACCGGAGTACCGGGAGGTTACCGGAACCCCCCGGGAGCCATATGGGCCGTATTGGGCTTTAGTGGAAAGGTGAAAGGGGCAGCCCAAGGTGGGCTGCGCGCCTCCCCCCTCCCCTAGTCCTATTAGGACAAGGAGAGGTGGCCGGCCCCTCTCTCTCTCTTCCCCCTCGGGGAATCCTATTCCAACTAGGATTGGGGGGAGTCCTACTCCCGGTAGGAGTAGGACTCCTCCTGCGCCCTCCTCCTGGCCGGCCGCACCCTCCCCCTTGGCTCCTTTATATATGGAGGCAAGGGGCACCTCTAGACACACAAGTTGATCCTTGAGATCGTTCCTTAGCCGTGTGTGGTGCCCCCTGCCACCATATTCCACCTCGATCATATTGTAGCGGTGCTTAGGCGAAGCCCTGCGATGGTAGAACATCAAGATCGTCACCACACCGTCGTGCTGACGGAACTCTTGCCCGACGCTTTGCTGGATCGGAGCCCGGGGATCGTCATCGAGCTGTACGTGTGCTAAGAACTCGGAGGTGCCGGAGTAACGGTGCTTGGATCGGTCGGATCGGGAAGGCGTACGACTACTTCCTCTACGTTACGTCAACGCTTCCGCAGTCGGTCTGCGTGGGTACGTAGACAACACTCTCCCCTCTCGTTGCTATGCATCACCATGATCTTGCGTGTGCGTAGGAAAATTTTGAAATTACTACGTTCCCCAACACGTACAAGTGGGGAAAGAACCTCCCTTATAAGGAGGTCCAACTCCCACTAAACTAGCAATGTGGGACTAAACTTTAGTAGTATCCCTTGCCTTACACAAATGGGCTAAGTGGGCCTCTAGGATTTATTAGGAATTTCTGAAATAGTTATTGGGCTGCCCAAAAAAGACTAAATTCCAGCAATCCCCCACTAGATCCCAGAGGCACACAGAAATTTGCCTTTGGTTCCAAAACACTGTTTTATATACCGGTACTGCAGTGGAGACTGTTAAGTTGAACTTCCACCTAGAACTCTATGCTACACTAGTAAGCAACTTGAACAGTGGACTGGGCCTTGAACTGCAAGTTTTATGCGAATCTAACTTCACATAAAGCCTTGACCGATACGTGGCTACCGTGGGTCTTCCCCGCGGGTGGAGCTTATGCGTCATACTCTGTGACCTTTCATGAGTTTACTCGAGAGAACCCTACTCTCATAGATTGCGACGTTTGACAATCAGACTCATATAGGTGTGTTCTTCAAAAGATGTTCTGCAGGATAACATATTTGCTTAAATAAGCCACTTAGAACACATTAAGATATACATCAACCTGCCATGCAGATTAGGAGAGTATTGCATCTTCATGGAGTGGTATTGTGAATAGTAAGGATACTCTCCTCTCAGTTGACCAACAGCTTGTCTTCCACATCTAATTCACGGGATCTCCGACCACAAAGAATAGGTTACCACTATGAACAACTCATATTGTGGGTCTCATACCCATCTCCCTCGATGCATTATCTATCACATTACGTGATAGACCCTTAGTAAAAGGATCTGCCAGATTTTTAGACGTTTGGATATAATCCAATGCAATAACTCCAGAGTTTTTCATTTTCCTGACAGACTTTAACCTTCTCTGAACGTGTCTTGATGACTTCATGTTATCCTTTGAGCTGCTCACTTTCGTGATCACAGTTTGATTGTCGCAGTTCATAAGGATACCCGGTACAGGTTTCTCAACAACCGGCAAGTCATTCAAGAGCCGACGAAGCCAATCTGCTTCGACCGTAGCTGTATCTAGTGTTGTGAGTTCTGCTTCCATTGTTGACCTCGTTAAGATGGTCTGCTTGCAAGACTTCCAAGAAACAGCGCCACCTCCATGAGTGAATACATGACCGCTCGTGGCCTTTATCTCATCAGCATTTGAGATCCAGTTTGAGTCACTATACCCTTCAAGCACCTTTGGGTGCCCGGTGTAGTGAATTCCATAATTCACAGTGCCTTTCAAATAATGCAAAACTCTTTCTAGAGCTTTCCAATGCACATCTCCTGGTTTTGAGACAAACCGACTCAGTTTGCTAACAGCAAAAGAGATGCCAGGTCTTGTAGCACTGGCTAAGTACATAAGCGAGCCAATAATTTGAGAATACTTCAATTGGTCTCTAGCAATTCTTTGATTCTTTCGAAGTAACACACTTGCATCATAAGGTGTTGTGGAGGGCTTGCAGTCATTATAGCCAAAGCGACTCAAGATCTTTTCCACATAGTGAGATTGAAGCAATGTAATCCCACCATCATCGTCTCTCAACAACTTAATGTTCAGAATGACATCAGCCACTCCTAAATCCTTCATCTCAAAACAGCGAGATAGGAAATTCTTAACCTCCTTAATAACATTCAGATTTGTTCCAAAAATCAGTATGTCGTCAACATACAAGCAAAGGATAACTCCCTTGCCCCCACCATGGCGATAGTACACACATTTGTCAGCTTCGTTTACAACAAATCCTGCGGCTGTTAAAGTTCTTTCAAACTTCTCATGCCACTGTTTAGGTGCTTGCTTGAGTCCATACAAAGACTTCAGCAACTTGCACACTTTTCCTTCCTAACCATCTAGTACAAACCCATCTGGTTGTTCCATATAGATTTCCTCGTCCAACTCTCCATTTAGGAAAGGAGTCTTAACATCCATTTGATGAACGAGAAGACCATGCAAGGCAGCTAGTGAAAGTAGAACTCGAATAGTGGTCAGTCGAGCCACGGGTGAGTAAGTATCAAAGAAGTCTTCACCTTCCTTTTGGGTATATCCCTTAGCCACGAGCCGAGCCTTGTACTTTTCAATAGTACCATCAGGCCTAAGCTTCTTCTTGAATACCTATTTGCATCCTATAGGTTTGCACCCATAAGGACAATCAGTTATCTCCCAAGTTTCATTCGCCAAGATGGAATCCATCTCGCTACGAACCGCTTCCTTCCAGTAGTCAGCATCTTCAGATGCATAGGCCTCTGAAATAGAACTGGGAGTGTCATCTATGAGGTACACAAGAAAATCATCACCAAAGGACTTTGCAGTCCTCTGTCTCTTGCTCCTAATAGAAACTTCATTGTTCTCCTCCACAAGACTTTCAAAGTGTTCCATCGAAATTGTAGGTTCGGTAATTGAACTGGTTCCGGATTCGATGAACTAGGCATCTCATGATTAGATGAGGTAGCCATATCCTTCATGGGAAAGATTGAAGGAAATATGCCCTAGAGGCAATAATAAAGTTATTATTTATTTCCTTATATCATGATAAATGTTTATTATTCATGCTAGAATTGTATTAACCGGAAACATAATACATGTGTGAATACATAGACCAACAGAGTGTCACAAGTATGCCTCTACTTGACTAGCTCGTTAATCAAAGATGGTTATGTTTCCTAACCATGAACAAAGAGTTGTTATTTGATTAACGAGGTCACATCATTAGTTGAATGATCTGATTGACATGACCCATTCCATTAGCTTAGCACCCGATCGTTTAGTATGTTGCTATTGCTTTCTTCATGACTTATACATGTTCCTATAACTATGAGATTATGCAACTCCCGTTTACCGGAGGAACACTTTGGGTACTACCAAACGTCACAACGTAACTGGGTGATTATAAAGGAGTACTACAGGTGTCTCCAAAGGTAGATGTTGGGTTGGCGTATTTCGAGATTAGGATTTGTCACTCCGATTGTCGGAGAGGTATCTCTGGGCCCTCTCGGTAATGCACATCACTTAAGCCTTGCAAGCATTGCAACTAATGAGTTAGTTGTGGGATGATGTATTACAGAACGAGTAAAGAGACTTGCCAGTAACGAGATTGAACTAGGTATTGGATACCGACGATCGAATCTCGGGCAAGTAACATACCGATGACAAAGGGAACAACGTATGTTGTTATGCGGTCTGACCGATAAAGATCTTCGTAGAATATGTAGGAGACAATATGGGCATCCAGGTCCCGCTATTGGTTATTGACCGGAGACGTGTCTCGGTCATGTCTACATTGTTCTCGAACCGTAGGGTCCGCACGCTTAACGTTACGATGACAGTTATTATGAGTTTATGCATTTTGATGTACCGAAGGTTGTTCGGAGTCCCGGATGTGATCACGGACATGACGAGGAGTCTCGAAATGGTCGAGACGTAAAGATTGATATATTGGAAGCCTATGTTTGGACACCGGAAGTGTTCCGGGTGAAATCGGGATTTTACCGGATTACCGGGAGGGTTACCGGAACCCCCCCGGGAGCCAAATGGGCCAACATGGGCCTTAGTGGAAAGGTGAGAGGGCAGCCCACATAGGGCTGCGCCTCCCCCCCTCTCCCTAGTCCTATTAGGACTAGGAGAGGGGCCGGCCACCTCTCTCTTTCACTTCCCTCTTGAGGAAACCTAGTTGGACTAGGATTGGAGGGGGGAGTCCTACTCCCGGTAGGAGTAGGACTCCTCCTGCGCCTCCCACCTTGGCCGGCCAGCTCCTCCTCCTCCATCCTTTATATACGGGGGCAGGGGACACCCCAAGACACACAAGTTGATCCTTGAGATCGTTCCTTAGCCGTGTGCGGTGCCCCCTGCCACCAAATTCCACCTCGATCATACCGTTGTAGTGCTTAGGCGAAGCCCTGCGTCGGTAGTACATCAAGATCGTCACCACGCCGTCGTGCTGACGGAACTCCTACCCGAAGCTTTGCTGGATCGGAGCCCGGGGATCGTCATCGAGCTGAACGTGTGCTAAGAACTCGGAGGTGCCGGAGTAACGGTGCTTGGATCGGTCGGATCGGGAAGAAGACGTACGACTACTTCCTCTACGTTGTGTGATTGCTTCCGCAGTCGGTCTGCGTTGGTACGTAGACAACACTCTCCCCCTCGTTGCTGTGCATCACCATGATCTTGCGTGTGCGTAGGAAAATTTTCGAAATTACTACGTTCCCCAACAGTGGCATCCGAGCCTAGGTTTTATGGTTTGATGTTATTTGCACGAGTAGAACACAAGTGAGTTGTGGGCGATACAAGTCATACTGCCTACCAGCATGTCATACTTTGGTTCGGCGGTATTGTTGGACGAGACGATCCGGACCAACCTTACGCGTACTCTTACGCGAGACCAGTTCCCTCGACGTGCTTTGCACATAGATGGCTTGCGGAAGACTGTCTCTCCAACTTTAGTTGAACCAAGTGTGACTACGCTCGGTCCTTGAGAAGGTTAAAACGGAGTCTATTTGCCGAACTATCGTTGTGGTTTTGATGCGTAGGTGAAACGGAGTCTACTTAAGCCCGTAGCAGCCACGTAAAACTTGCAACAACAAAGTAGAGGACGTCTAACTTGTTTTTGCAGGGCATGTTGTGATGTGATATGGTCAAGGCATGATGCTGATTTTATTGTATGAGATGATCATGTTTTGTAACCGAGTTATCGGCAACTGGCAGGAGCCATATGGTTGTCGCTTTATTGTATGCAATGCAATCGCGATGTAATGCTTTACTTTATTACTAAGCGGTAGTGATAGTCGTGGAAGCATAAGATTGGCGAGACGACAACGATGCGACGATGGAGATCAAGGTGTCGCGCCGGTGACGATGGTGATCATGACGGTGCTTCGGAGATGGAGATCACAAGCACAAGATGATGATGGCCATATCATATCACTTATATTGATTGCATGTGATGTTTATCCTTTTATGCATCTTATCTTTCTTTGATTGACGGTAGCATTATAAGATGATCTCTCACTAAATTATCAAGAAGTGTTCTCCCTGAGTATGCACCGTTGCCAAAGTTCGTCGTGCCCAGACACCACGTGATGATCGGGTGTGATAAGCTCTACGTCCATCTACAACGGGTGCAAGCCAGTTTTGCACACGCAGAATACTCAGGTTAAACTTGACGAGCCTAGCATATGCAGATATGGCCTCGGAACACAGAGACCGAAAGGTCGAGCGTGAATCATATAGTAGATATGATCAACATGACGATGTTCACCATTGAAAACTACTCCATCTCACGTGATGATCGGTTATGGTTTAGTTGATTTGGATCACGTGATCACTTAGAGGATTAGAGGGATGTCTATCTAAGTGGGAGTTCCTAAGTAATTTGATTAACTGAACTTAAACTTATCATGAACTTAGTACCTGATAGTATCTTGCTTGTTTATGTTGATTGTAGATAGATGGCTCGTGCTGTTGTTCCGTTGAATTTTAATGCGTTCCTTGAGAAAGCAAAGTTGAAAGATGATGGTAGCAATTACACGGACTGGGTCCGTAACCTGAGGATTATCCTCATTGCTGCACAGAAGAATTACGTCCTGGAAGCACCGCTGGGTGCCAGGCCTGCTGCTGGAGCAACGCCAGATGTTATGAACGTCTGGCAGAGCAAAGCTGATGACTACTTGATAGTTCAGTGTGCCATGCTTTACGGCTTAGAATCGGGACTTCAACGACGTTTTGAACGTCATGGAGCATATGAGATGTTCCAGGAGTTGAAGTTAATATTTCAAGCAAATGCCCGAATTGAGAGATATGAAGTCTCCAATAAGTTCTATAGCTGCAAGATGGAGGAGAACAGTTCTGTCAGTGAGCATATACTCAAAATGTCTGGGTATAATAATGACTTGATTCAGATGGGAGTTAATCTTCCAGATGATTGCATCATTGACAGAATTCTCCAATCACTGCCACCAAGCTACAAGAGCTTCGTGATGAATTATAATATGCAAGGGATGAACAAGACTATTCCCGAGCTCTTCGCAATGCTGAAAGCTGCGGAGGTAGAAATCAAGAAGGAGCATCAAGTGTTGATGGTTAGCAAAACCACTAGTTTCAAGAAAAAGGGCAAAGGGAAGAAGAAGGGAAACTTCAAGAAGAACAGCAAGCAAGTTGCTGCTCAGGAGAAGAAACCCAAGTCTGGACGTAAGCCTGAAACTGAGTGCTTCTACTGCAAGCAGACTGGTCACTGGAAGCGGAACTGCCCCAAGTATTTGGCGGATAAGAAGGATGGCAAGGTGAACAAAGGTATATGTGATATACATGTTATTGATGTGTACCTTACTAGAGCTCGCAGTAGCACCTGGGTATTTGATACTGGTTCTGTTGCTAATATTTGCAACTCGAAACAGGGACTACGGAATAAGCGGACGCTAGCAAAGGACGAGGTGACGATGCGCGTGGGAAACGGTTCCAAAGTCGATGTGATCGCGGTCGGCATGCTGCCTCTACATCTACCTTCGGGATTAATATTAGACCTAAATAATTGTTATTTGGTGCCAGCGTTGAGCATGAACATTATATCTGGATCTTGTTTGATGCGAGACGGTTATTCATTTAAATCAGAGAATAATGGTTGTTCTATTTATATGAGTAATATCTTTTATGGTCATGCACCCTTGAAGAGTGGTCTATTCTTATTGAATCTCGATAGTAGTGATACACATATTCATAATGTAGAAGCCAAAAGATGCAGAGTTGATAATGATAGTGCAACTTATTTGTGGCACTGCCGTTTAGGTCATATCGGTGTAAAGCGCATGAAGAAACTCCATACTGATGGGCTTTTGGAACCACTTGATTATGAATCACTTGGTACTTGCGAACCGTGCCTCATAGGCAAGATGACTAAAACACCGTTCTCCGGAACTATGGAGAGAGCAACAGATTTATTGGAAATCATACATACCGATGTATGTGGTCCGATGAATATTGAGGCTTGTGGCGGATATCGTTATTTTCTCACCTTCACAGATGATTTAAGCAGATATGGGTATATCTACTTAATGAAACATAAGTCTGAAACATTTGAAAAGTTCAAGGAATTTCAGAGTGAAGTTGAAAATCATCGTAACAAGAAAATAAAGTTTCTACGATCTGATCGTGGAGGAGAATATTTGAGTTACGAGTTTGGTATACATTTGAAAAATTGTGGAATAGTTTCGCAACTCACGCCACCCGGAACACCACAGCGTAATGGTGTGTCCGAACGTCTTAATCGTACTTTACTAGATATGGTGCGATCTATGATGTCTCTTACTGATTTACCGCTATCGTTTTGGGGTTATGCTTTAGAGACGGCCGCATTCACGTTAAATAGGGCACCATCAAAATCCGTTGAGACAACGCCTTATCAACTATGGTTTGGCAAGAAACCAAAGTTGTCGTTTCTTAAAGTTTGGGGCTGCGATGCTTATGTGAAAAAGCTTCAACCTGATAAGCTCGAACCCAAAGCGGAGAAATGTGTCTTCATAGGATACCCAAAGGAAACTGTTGGGTATACCTTCTATCACAGATCCGAAGGCAAGACATTCGTTGCTAAGAATGGATCATTTCTAGAGAAGGAGTTTCTCTCGAAAGAAGTGAGTGGGAGGAAAGTAGAACTTGACGAGGTAACTGTACCTGCTCCCTTATTGGAAAATAGTACATCACAGAAAACTGTTTCTGCGACACCTATACCAATTAGTGAGGAAGCTAATGATGATGATCACGAAGCTTCAGGACAAGATACTACTGAACCACGTAGATCAACCAGAGTGAGATCCGCACCAGAGTGGTACGGTAATCCAGTTCTGGAAGTCATGCTACTAGATCATGATGAACCTACGAACTATGAAGAAGCGATGGTGAGCCCAGATTCCGCAAAGTGGCTTGAGGCCATGAAATCTGACATGGGATCCATGTATGAGAACAAAGTATGGACTTTGGTTGACTTGCCCGATGATCGGCAAGCAATTGAGAATAAATGGATCTTCAAGAAAAGGACTGACGCTGACGGTAATATTACTGTCTATAAAGCTCGACTTGTCGCAAAAGGTTTTCGACAAGTTCAAGGAGTTGACTACGATGAGACCTTCTCACCCGTAGCGATGCTTAAGTCCGTCAGAATTATGTTAGCGATTGCCGCATTTTATGATTATGAAATATGGCAGATGGATGTCAAAACTGCATTCCTGAATGGATTTCTGGAAGAAAAATTGTATATGATACAACCAGAAGGTTTTGTCGATCCAAAGGGAGCTAACAAAGTATGCAAACTCCAGCGATCCATTTATGGACTGGTGCAAGCATCTCGGAGTTGGAATAAATGCTTTGATAGTGTGATCAAAGCATTTGGATTTATACAGACTTTTGGAGAAGCCTGTATTTACAAGAAAGTGAGTGGGAGCTCTGTAGCATTTCTAATATTATATGTGGATGACATATTGCTGATTGGAAATGATATAGAATTTCTGGATAGCATAAAGGGATACTTGAATAAAAGTTTTTCGATGAAAGACCTCGGGGAAGCTACTTACATATTAGGCATAAAGATCTATAGAGATAGATCAAGACGCTTAATTGGACTTTCACAAAGCACATACCTTGACAAGATTTTGAAGAAGTTCAAAATGGATCAAGCAAAGAAAGGGTTCTTGCCTGTGTTACAAGGTATGAAATTGAGTAAGACTCAATGCCCGACCACTGCAGAAGATAGAGAGAAATTGAAAGATGTTCGCTATGCTTCAGCCATAGGCTCTATCATGTATGCAATGCTGTGTACCAGACCTGATGTGTGCCTTGCTATAAGTTTAGCAGGGAGGTACCAAAGTAATCCAGGAATGGATCACTGGACAGCGGTCAAGAACATCCTGAAATACCTGAAAAGGACTAAGGATATGTTTCTCATATATGGAGGTGACAAAGAGCTCACCGTAAGAGGTTACGTTGATGCAAGCTTTGACACTGATCCGGACGATTCTAAATCGCAAACCGGATACGTGTTTACTTTAAACGGTGGAGCTGTCAGTTGGTGCAGTTCTAAACAAAGCGTCGTAGCGGGATCTACATGTGAAGCGGAGTACATAGCTGCTTCAGAAGCAGCAAACGAAGGAGTCTGGATGAAGGAGTTCATATCCGATCTAGGTGTCATACCTAGTGCATCGGGTCCAATGAAAATCTTCTGTGACAATACTGGTGCAATTGCCTTGGCAAAGGAATCCAGATTTCACAAGAGGACCAAACACATCAAGAGACGCTTCAACTCCATCCGGGATTTAGTCCAGGTGGGAGACATAGAGATTTGCAAGATACATACGGATCTGAACGTTGCAGACCCGTTGACTAAGCCTCTTCCACGAGCAAAACATGATCAGCACCAAGGCTCCATGGGTGTTAGAATCATTACAGTGTAATCTAGATTATTGACTCTAGTGCAAGTGGGAGACTGAAGGAAATATGCCCTAGAGGCAATAATAAAGTTATTATTTATTTCCTTACATCATGATAAATGTTTATTATTCATGCTAGAATTGTATTAACCGGAAACATAATACATGTGTGAATACATAGACCAATAGAGTGTCACTAGTATGCCTCTACTAGACTAGCTCGTTAATCAAAGATGGTTATGTTTCCTAACCATGAACAAAGAGTTGTTATTTGATTAACGAGGTCACATCATTAGTTGAATGATCTGATTGACATGACCCATCCCATTAGCTTAGCACCCGATCGTTTAGTATGTTGCTATTGCTTTCTTCATGACTTATACATGTTCCTATAACTATGAGATTATGCAACTCCCGTTTACCGGAGGAACACTTTGGGTACTACCAAACGTCACAACGTAACTGGGTGATTATAAAGGAGTACTACAGGTGTCTCCAATGGTAGATGTTGGGTTGGCGTATTTCGAGATTAGGGTTTGTCACTCCGATTGTCGGAAAGGTATCTCTGGGCCCTCTCGGTAATGCACATCACATAAGCCTTGCAAGCACTGCAACTAATATGTTAGTTGTGAGATGATGTATTACGGAACGAGTAAAGAGACTTGCCGGTAACGAGATTGAACTAGGTATTGGATACCGACGATCGAATCTCGGGCAAGTAACATACCGATGACAAAGGGAACAACGTATGTTGTTATGCGGTCTGACCGATAAAGATCTTCGTAGAATATGTAGGAGCCAATATGGGCATCCAGGTCCCGCTATTGGTTATTGACCGGAGACGTGTCTCGGTCATGTCTACATTGTTCTCGAACCGTAGGGTCCGCACGCTTAACGTTACGATGACAGTTATTATGAGTTTATGCATTTTGATGTACCGAAGGTTGTTCGGAGTCTCGGATGAGATCACGTACATGACGAGGAGTCTCGAAATGGTCGAGACGTAAAGATTGATATATTGGAAGCCTATGTTTGGACATAGGAAGTGTTCCGGGTGAAATCGGGATTTTACCGGAATACCGGGAGGGTTACCGGAACCCCCCGGGAGACTAATGGGCCTATTGGGCTTTAGTGGAAAAGAGAAAAAGGGAAGCCCACAAGCTGGCCGGCGCCCCCCTTTCCCCAAGTCCTAGTAGGACTAGGATAGGGGGCCGGCCCCCCTTCTCTCTCCTTTTCCCCCCGGGAGTCCTAATAGGATTAGGATTGGAGGGAGGAGTCCTACTCCCGGTGGGAGTAGGACTCCCCTGCGCCTCCTCTCCCTGGCCGGCCGGCTCCCCCTCCTCCAACCTTTATATACGGGGGCAGGGGGCACCCCAAGACACACAAGTTGATCCTTGAGATCGTTCCTTAGCCGTGTGCGGTGCCCCCTGCCACCAAATTCCACCTCGATCGTACCGTTACAGTGCTTAGGCGAAGCCCTGCGTCGGTAGTACATCAAGATCGTCATCACGCCGTCGTGCTGACAGAACTCTTCCACGACGCTTTGCTGGATCGGAGCCCGAGGAACATCATCGAGCTGAACGTGTGCTAAGAACTCGGAGGTGCCGGAGTAACGGTGCTTGGATCGGTTGGATCGGGAAGAAGACGTACGACTACTTCCTCTACGTTGTGTGATCGCTTGCGCAGTCGGTCTGCGTTGGTACGTAGACAACACTCTCCCCTCTCGTTGCTGTGCATCACCATGATCTTGCGTGTGCGTAGGAAAATTTTCGAAATTACTGCGTTCCCCAACAGTTTCGTCATGACCGCCTGTTCGGCCACTGCACCGACGATGACTTCTCGGGTCATCAAAAACAGCCTCCACGTCGGCTCGGGATTCGTCGAGCAGATGGATCCAATGGAGCTCTCTTCCCTAAACAAACTCTTGGATCGCATCGCCGCCTTGGGAGTCGCTACGGACTATGATCGGATTGGGCTTAAACCCGATCGAAGGGAGAATAACTCTCCGCCGTTCACCCATCATGTTGCGGTGGTGGAGGAACAATGCGGCGATTCTTCCTCTATCATGAGGAATAACTATGTCCGAATTCCTGAGCTCTCCGAGCCGGATACCCGTTTACGGGAGGACATCACCCAAACACTGAACCTAGAGTCAGGCAGCGGGCCAGACTCATTGGGCAACATACCGGATTCCGTACTTCCAAGATCGGAAACCCCTCGGCCCCTGGGTCTCAGATCGGGTAGGGGTCCAGACTCAAATCCACCCACCCACCCAGACATAAATGATCTTTCCCACATCAGGCAAGAGCCCCATGAAACAGTACATCATTATTGGGCCAGATTCCTCCTTGTGATGAACAAGGTTAAGGACTGCCGCGAGGAAGACGCAGTCTCACTTTTCTGTAATAACTGCACGGACAAGGGAATCCTTAACGCCATAAGTCGCCATGACATATCACGCTTTGCCGACTTGGTGTCCATAGTACGAAAGTACTGTGCGATGGAAAGTGCCTGGAAAACCGAAACGAAATTTTGGGATAATCCGGCTCCGAATATGCACCCAGTCCGAGGTAAAAGGGTGCACTATCATAAGACACCGGAGTTCATTACAAAGAAGCAAAAACCCTCTATAGGGCATGGAACCGTATTGGAGGGATGGCTTAACGGACCTTGCAAAATTCATAGCACAGCGGATACAATACCAACGCACAGTCTTAGAGCATGTTGGATACTCGAGCAGGTGGCCAAAAGTGGTGAGGATCTTCTTATCCCAAATGCCATAGAGCACCATCCCGTGGATAACAATACGGTATTAACAGTCTTCGAGACCTTCGCGTCAAATAATAGGCGCAAGAGAACACTCCGCAGCATTGCCGAAATCTGCCACGTAGTAGCAATAAATCCATGGAGTGACACGGCTATTACCTTCAATGCCAGTGATGAACCTAAATTCCGAACAGCCCGAGCACCAGCCGCACTGGTCCTCAGTCCGATCATGGGCGGCTTTCGACTCACCAAAGTACTCATGGACGGCGGCAGCGGATTAAACCTCATCTATGAGGAAACTCTTCAAAAAATGGAAATAGACTGGAACCGCATTGAGCAAAGTAGCACAACCTTTAGAGGAATCATACCTAGTCGGGAAGCACGATGCGCTGGGAAAATCACACTAGATGTGGTATTTGGTATGCCAGAGAACTATAGGTCCGAAGAAATTACATTTCAAGTGGCCCCGTTCAGCAGTGGATACCACGCCCTTTTAGGACGTGAGGCGTTCACGATCTTCCAAGCCGTGGCCATTATGGGTACATGAAGCTCAAAATGCCTGGGCCCAACGGAATCATCACTCTCACCAGTGATCAGGACACATCACTCCTCGCCGAAAACAAAACAGCTGCACTGGCCCTCGAGGCATTATCCGAAGCCCTCTCGGCCGAGGAATTAACCACGCTATGCTCCACAGTGGACAGGGATGACGTGATACTCGACAAGAGATCCAAGTCCACCTCTTTTAAACCAGCGGATGAAATAGTCAAGTTCCAGGTCCACCCAACGGACCCTACAAAAATAGCCTCCATCGGGGCAGAGTTAAACCCCGCCGTGGACGCTGCACTACGAGAGTTCCTGCGCGAGAATTGGGACATATTCGCCTGGCATCCCACAGACATGCCAGGAATCCCACGTAGGCTGGCCGAGCATAGCCTCAATATCCTAAAGGGATTCAAGCCGGTCAAGCAGGCTCTTCGGCGTTTCTCCGAACCTAAGAGACAGGCCATGGGAGAGGAACTAGCCAAGTTATTGGAGGCCGGATTCATCAGAGAAATAAAACACCCGGACTGGCTAGCAAACCTGGTGATGGTACCAAAGAAGGATAAATCCTGGCGCCTTTGTGTCGATTTCAAGGACCTCAATAAAGCTTGCCCAAAGGATCCCTTCCCCCTCCCCCGCATTGATCAAATTATTGATGCTACCGCAGGACATGAGTCATTGTATTTCCTCGACGCATACTCCCGTTACCACCAAATCAAGATGGCGGAGTTCGACCAAGCCGCGATGGCATTCATCACACCATACGGTCCCTTCTATTTCAACACAATGCCTTTTGGGCTCAAAAACGCCGGCGCAACATATCAGCGCATGATTCAGACATGTCTGGAGAAACAAATCGGCAAAACAGTAGAGGCATACATAGATTATGTGGTCGTCAAAACCAAACACGTCGACTCTCTGATAGACGACTTGAGGCTCACATTCGACAACCTCCGAACGTACGACATCAAGCTCAATCCGGAAAAATGTGTTTTCGGCGTACCAGCTGGAAAGCTCCTGGGTTTCATTGTCTCCAGTAGAGGTATTGAAGCTAATCCATCCAAAATTTGAGCTTTGTCACAGTTGGCTACCCCAGCAGACCTTAAACAAATCCAAAAGTTAACTGGATGTGTGGCGGCTCTAAGCCGCTTTATTTCCCGCTTAGGAGAAAAGGCATTACCCCTTTATCGCCTCCTTCGGCGCACCGAACACTTTGAGTGGAAGGACGCTGCCGTAGCCAGATTGGAAGAAATAAAAGCCATACTGGCAACCAACCCAATCCTGGCCATGCCAAACATCGGCGAACCAATGCTATTATACATTGCGGCAACTCATCAAGTTGTAAGCGCAGTGCTCATCGTCGAACGAGAAGCGGACGGACATAAATCCCCTCTTCAAAAGCCGGTATATTATGTATCCACTGTCCTCACTCTATGCAAATCACGGTACCCACATTATCAAAAGATAGCCTATGCGGTATTCATGGCATCCCGGAAACTGTGACACTACTTTCAAGAGTGTTCAATTACAGTAGTCTTGGAGGTGCCACTCAATGATATTATAAACAACCGCGATGCCACGGGCCGGATTACCAAATGGGCCATTGAGCTCCTCCCGTTTGACATAACATACAAACCTTGGCGAGCCATTAAATCGCAAGTATTGGCCGACTTTGTCGCCAAATAGACGAAAGCCAAACTCCCTAAAGAGTACGACACATACTCCAATTGGATTATGCACTTCGACGGCTCCAAAATGCTGGCTGGACTGGGGGCTGGCGTCGTCCTGACGTCCCCAACCGGAGATACAGTTCAATACGTACTGTAGATACTGTATACAGACTCCAACAATGTAGCCGAATACGAAGCCCTGTTACATGGTCTTCGGATGGCAGTTTCCATGGGCATTCAGCGCCTGGAGGTGCGTGGGGATTCGAACCTCGCAATATCCCAAATAAATGGAGACTTTGATGCCAAGGATCCGAAGATGGCGGCCTATCGTAACGTCGTCCTAAAGATGTCAGCTCGATTCGAGGGGCTCGAATTTCACCATGTGGCTCGGGAAAACAATCAGGCGGCGGATATCCTCGCCCGCATCGGCGCAAAACGCGATGCGGACCCCCCCCCCCCCCCAACATCTTTTTAGAGAGGTTGTTTAAGCCATCCGTGGTATGGGAGGGGGACACCGACAATATTAGTCCGGACCCGGCCACAACACTCGATACCGAACACTCTGACATAATCGGAGGCTCTGCCACCGAAACAACACCGCCAGCCCACGTAATAATGGCCATCATAGCCCCATGGACAGAACCATTCCTGGCCTACCTAACTAGGCAGGAACTTCTGGAGGACCAAAATGAGGCACGCTGCATAGTGCGGCGATCTAAGGCCTACAGGGTCCATGAGGGAGAACTATATAAAAAAGCACTACCGGAGTCCTTCAAAGGTGCATCTCCGAAGAGGAAGGGCGGAACCTTTTGGCAGAAATCCACGCCGGACTCGGCGGCCACCACGCCGCAGCCCGGGCTCTTGTAAGCAAGGCCTTCCATACAGGATTCTATTGGCCGACGGCCCGGGCAGACGCACAAGACTTGGTCCAACGCTGCGCTGGTTGCCAGCTTTTTGCAAATCAAAGCCACATGCCACCCACCGCCCTCCAAACAATCCCCATTACGTGGCCCTTCATGGTCTGGGGGCTTGACATGGTTGGACCCTTTAAAGGGGGAACCCACAAGAAAAAAATACTTACTGGTCATGATGGATAAATTCACCAAATGGATAGAAGCCAAACCTGTTGAAACAGACGAATCCGGAATGGTGATAGACTTCATATCTGGGGTCGTATACCGTTATGGCGTCCCCCACAACATCATCACTGACAACGGCACGAACTTCACGGCCGATGAGGTAAAACTCTGGTGCAGCAAAATGGGCATCAAGCTCGATTATGCTTCAGTCTATCACTCACAAACCAATGGCCAAGTTGAGTGAGCAAACGGTCTTATAATGAATGGCATTAAACCGAGATTAGTGCGGTCCTTAACAGAGTCTAGCACGCACTGGGTAGAGGAGCTCGACTCCGTACTCTGGGGGCTGCGGACCATGCAGAATCGTAGTACCGGATATACACGCTTCTTTATGGTGTACAGCGCAGATGCAGTCTTACCCTGTGCCATAATTCATGACTCACCTCGAGTGCGCATGTATGAAGAAAGAGAAGCCGAGCTCGATCGGCAGGCTATTCTGGACACCCTGGAGGAGGAGCGCGGCGTGGCAAAAGCCCTTCCGCATTTTATCAGCAATAGGCTCGCAGATACCAAAGCAGATAAGTATGGGCCAAGACTTATAACATTGGCGAACTAGTTCTACGCCTGCCGGATAAGAAAAAGAACAAGCTCGAGCCCAAATGGGAAGGTCCCTTCATTATTGACCAAGTTCTGACCGGTGGAGCATACCTTCTGCGGGATGCATCAAATAATCAACTCGAGCCGAACCCATGGAACGCGGCCAGGCTCCCAAGATTCTACGCCTAGCGCCGGACTCTATGTTCGTCTCCTTCCTCTGTCCATTTCTTGCATATACATTATCTGTCTTGTTTTTCTTTCTTTCTTTCTTTCTTTTATTCTTTCTCTAGGCCTTCAAGGGTCAACTTGTGCCTCGCTTGCACATTATAGATGCACTAGCCGCGCTCATCATACCTGGGGGCTTCTTTCACAGAAGCTCAATTATTTATCTGGGCCTCATGCCCCGCACATGTGTTATACTTTCGCATGTACCTTTTTTCGTCATTATATGCATCGATATGACTTAAGTTTTGGCCAAGCTGGGTTGTCTGGCTCTTGTATTTATGCCCTACGTTCCCGTTAATTCGGCTAGGGCATAAGGGGAGCACCTCTACGATTGTTACTGCCGGGTCAGTCGGATGTGTACCTCAGACTGGGTGAAGCCGAAAGCTAGCGTTCTTAAGGGAATATTCGGTCGGTGAACAAAAGATGATTTTTATTTATTTTCCATATGCGCCCCCAGATGTTTTTCCTGCGTTTCCTATCGCAGTCCGGACATGCACTTTAGGGCATGCGTACCCAGGGAAATAAAACCTTAACGGAACTATTCTCACTGGAAGATGTTTCTTACTACCCATGTAATATAACATAACTAGTTGGGCACTTGTCTGTTCAAGCACTAATGACCCCTACGCCTGGTCTCCACGCATACCCTGGTTCTTATATAACTGAGTAGGTATTCGGATACACTCCGGACTATCGGGTCCTGAGGTTGAAGCGAAAAGGTCCACCATGACAAATGATCTACAATCCGGCTAGAAGGCATTATACACGTCACTTTAATTACATAGTCATGCAGATTGACTAAATTCCTCTTCTATACCATCCAACAGGCGGTCTAGCCTACAATCCTATTGGGAATACTTTGAGGCTAATTCTACTTGCCCATAAACTAAGCTAATAGGGATCTCTTTTCCGTCGGGTCCCACAGGTCCGACCTCGGCCATGTGATTTGGGTCAGCCTTGGTATGCCGCCTCTTCACCATGGCCCAGGCCTCCCTGGCACCTTGATGGCAGGACGATATCTTCCATAATCGGAAGCGCCGTCGTGCTCCCTTGAGCTTCTCCATAAGATCTGCAACGCCTTCTAGCAGGGATACGGATGGACACAAGGCCTGGGCAACACCTTGCATCACCTGCCGAAATTGTTCGTGCAGTTGTGAGAGCTCAGATAGAAGATCACCCACAGACCCGGGCATTTCCTCTGCGGGACGACCCGTCAGCATACCTACAGACATAACACTGTTAGTCGGCTTCTTCGCCGAACTCCTTCAAAAGGATTCGTTCAAGCACTTACTGAAAATGCCGCGTCGAAGCCGCTTTTTTCTCCTTCTCGGAGTCTGCAAGCTGGGCTCGAACGTCTTTTAGTTCCACGCTCAGCTTGGTATTGGCGTCTTGGAGATTGTTTTTCTCCCGCCTGACCTCAGTCAGCACGCGTTCGCCAGCCTTTAGCTGTCGCACGGCATGCTGGTCCTCTGGATTTTCTCCGGATTCATCTGCATCATCTATTGTTAGATCTGCAGCCACGCTGCACACTATATGGTAACCATCATTATTCAAAGTAAATGTTACTAGCTGGGGACTTTTTCAGTTCCTTCAATGCGGCAACATTGGCCCGCAGTTGGGTCTTGCATTCCTCCAGCTCCTGTGAGAGCCGAGTATTCTTCTCTGTAAGAACCTGCACAATAAAGATGATCCTTAAATCAGTTCTGATAACTGTTTCAAGTCTCAGGGGCTACTGATACATATAATCGTCAGATTTACATACCCGTACATCCTTTACATACTGATTCGTGGCTCTGGCTAGACCATCTTGAGCAGCACGGAGGTACGCCTCTCCAGAATTGAAGGCATCAAATGCCTCTGGTGAAAAATAAGCGTCACGGGGTACGGCCCGGCGGCGCCTATGATTCATGGCGCTTTCCACTTCTGAATTTGTGGCGGATAATCTATCCGCATCCTCTGTAGGGGGGTTATCCGGCGCCCGCCCCATATCGGCTTCCGCCTCTATGTCCGGTCATGGCGCCCGACTGGTGGAAGCGTGATTAGCAACATCGCCGGACATATTCCGGCGAGCGTTTTTTCTGTTAAAGAAACACGGGCGTCATTACATTTCAAAAAAGACGACAACTACGAAGCGGGGTTTCTGTTATACCTTTGCGCCGGCGTCTCCGTCCTGACCGCCTTCCTTTTTGGCCTGCCCGGCCTCGGTGCCTCTTGTTGGTGAGTTGCTGCGGGTTCGGCAGGGCGTCCCGAATGCCTTCCCTGTAAAAACGCCATATGTATATGGTAGGTGAAGTGTCTAAAAGGGATCCTAGTTTTTGGAGTTGGAATTTTTGGTTTTTCTTACGTGCGATGCAGGAAGCAGTCCGGGATAGTCGGCCGTAATGGCCACCATGGCATCATCACAACTTAGTTGATAGAACTGCCGGTCTATCAGCTCCACGAATATGACCGGATCTTCTTCGAGTCCGGGATCGAGAGCCCGGTCAGGGTCCTCTGGTTGTGGAGTTGGGCTGCTGACCTCCCTTATGGCTTTTCGCAGTTCCTGCCGCAAAATGGCAAGGTAAGTGCCCACGATAAATAATGCGGGAAGAATGGGAGTAAGGAGATATAACTCACCCAGCTTGGAGGGTTGTACATAGAGAATCCATCCCGCGGCTTGATGCGGAGGAACTCCTCTTCCTCTCCCTTGAACAGTTCGGATAAAATTTTGGCCAAAGCGGCAGCGTTGTCTGGACCTTTACGCCCGCAATGGGTGGCGTCATCTTCCCCGTTAAAACACCACAAGGGGTGCCCTCGATATTGAAGTGGTTGCACTCCCCGCATTATGCATATTGACATAACTTCGATTACTACCAATCCTGATTGAGCCAGTGCTTTAATCCTGTTCATCAGGTAAAGGACTTCTCCATTGTCTTCCTCCTGGGGTCTCCGTGGGCGCCAACTTCGGCGTTTCTTCAGAGGAGCATTGCTGAACTCAGAAAGACCCTGCCGAGCAGGGTCTGGAAGGGGAAAGTTCTCCATATAAAACCATTCCGAAGGCCAGTCTTCGGTCGACTTCTTCGGGGTACCGGACAGGTATCCGGTTCCGGCGATGCGCCATATTTCGGCTCTGCCCACTTGATAAAGTGATCCCTTCTGTGTGCGAGGGACGAGGCAAAATAACCTTTTCCACAGCTCGAAATGAGCCTCGCGGTCCAGGAACAACTCGCAGAGGGCAACATAGCCGGCGATGTGTAAGATGGAAGTAAGGGGTGAAATTATGCAGTTGGAGACCGTAAAACTCCAGGAGCTCGCGGAGGAACGGATGAATCGGAAATCCGAGTCCCCTCAATAGATAGGGGACAAGGCATACCCGCTCCCCCGTAGAGGGGCTGGGGAAGCTCTCCGCTTGCTCCCCGCCATTGTAGGTGGCGAGCCCGGCTCGGACGGGCACCATATATGCCGGAGGGAGAAATCCCTTAGTCTGCAGTTCGACTAATCGACTGTGTGGGACTGAACACCTCTCCCAATCACCGGGCTTAGGGCTACGGGGGCGGGAGGAGGAGCTGCGAAGGTCGGCCATGCTGGAATGGATCTTTCTGAAACGCGCTCTGATGGATTCTCGTTGGGGGGAGGATGGTATGGATCGGATCTAAGAATTGAAGGAAATATGCCCTAGAGGCAATAATAAAGTTATTATTTATTTCCTTATATCATGATAAATGTTTATTATTCATGCTAGAATTGTATTAACCGGAAACATAATACATGTGTGAATACATAGACAAACAGAGTGTCGCTAGTATGCCTCTACTTGACTAGCTCGTTAATCAAAGATGGTTATGTTTCCTAACCATGGACAAAGAGTTGTTATTTGATTAACGGGATCACATCATTAGTTGAATGATCTGATTGACATGACCCGTTCCATTAGCTTAGCACCCGATCGTTTAGTATGTTGCTATTGCTTTCTTCATGACTTATACATGTTCCTATGACTATGAGATTATGCAACTCCCGTTTGCCGGAGGAACACTTTGTGTGCTACCAAACGCCACAACGTAACTGGGTGATTATAAAGGAGCTCTACAGGTGTCTCCAAAGGTACATGTTGGGTTGGCGTATTTCGAGATTAGGATTTGTCACTCCGAATGTCGGAGAGGTATCTCTGGGCCCTCTCGGTAATGCACATCACATAAGCCTTGCAAGCATTACAACTAATGTGTTAGTTGTGAGATGATCTATTACGGAACGAGTAAAGACACTTGCCGATAACGAGATTGAACTAGGTATTGGATACCGACGATCGAATCTCAGGCAAGTAACATACCGATGACAAAGGGAACAATGTATGTTGTTATGTGGTCTGACCGATAAAGATCTTCGTAGAATATGTAGGAGCCAATATGGGCATCCAGGCCCCGCTATTGGTTATTGACCGGAGACGTATCTCGATCATGTCTACATTGTTCTCGAACCGTAGGGTCCGCACGCTTAACGTTACGATGACAGTTATTATGAGTTTATGTATTTTGATATACCGAAGGTTGTTCGGAGTCCCGGATGTGATCATGGACATGACGAGGAGTCTCGAAATGGCCGAGACATAAAGATCGATATATTGGACGACTATATTCGGACACCGGAATTGTTCCGGGTGATTTCGGATAAAACCGGAGTGCCGGAGGGGTTACCGGAACCCCCCCGGGGAAGTAATGGGCCTTATTGGGCTTGAGGGGAGAGAGAGGGCAGCAGCCCAGGAGGTGGCGCGCCCCCCTCATGGGGAGTCCGAATAGGACTAGGAGGGGGGCGCGGCCCCCCTTTCCCTCTCCCTCTCCCTCTCTTTCCTTCCCCCTCCCTATTCCTAGTTGGACTAGGAAAGGGGAGTCCTACTCCCACTAGGAGGAGGACTCCCCCCTCTCCTTGGCGCACCCAAGGGCCGGCCGGCCTCCCCCTTGCTCCTTTATATACGGGGGCAGGGGGGCACCCTAGAACACACAAGTTGATCTTCGTGATCGTTCCTTAGCCGTGTGCGGTGTCCCCCTCCACCATATTCCACCTCGGTCATATTGTAGCAGTGCTTAAGTGAAGCCCTACGACGGTTGAACATCAAGATCGTCACCACGCCGTCGTGCTGACGAAACTCCTCCCCGAAGCTTTGCTGGATCGGAGCCCGGGGTGCGTCATCGAGCTGTACGTGTGTCAAGAACTCGGAGGCGCCGGAGTAACGGTGCTTGGATCGGTTGGACCGGGAAGACGTACGACTACTTCCTCTACGTTGTGTCAACCCTTCCGCTTCGGTCTACGAGGGTACGTAGACAAGACTCTCCCGTCTCGTTGATATGCATCACCATGATCTTGCGTGTGCGTAGGAATTTTTTTGAAATTACTACATTACGATACAAGTCATACTGCTTACCAGCATGTCAAACTTTGGTTCGGCGGTATTGTTGAATGAAGCGGCCCAGACCGACATTACGCGTACGCTTACGCGAGACCGGTTCTCCCGACGTGCTTTGCACATAGGTGGCTTGCGGGTGACTGTTTCTCCAACTTTAGTTGAACCAAGTGTGGCTACGCCCGGTCCTTGCGAAGGTTAAAACGGCATCAACTTGACAAACTATCGTTGTGGTTTTGATGCGTAGGTAAGATTGGTTCTTGCTTAAGCCCGTAGCAGCCACGTAAAACTTGCAACAAACAAAGTAGAGGACGTCTAACTTGTTTTTGCAGGGCATGTTGTTATGTGATATGGTCAAGACATGATGCTAAATTTTATTGTATGAGATGATCATGTTTTGTAACCGAGTTATCGGCAACTGGCAGGAGCCATATGGTTGTCGCTTTATTGTATGCAATGCAATCGCGCTGTAATGCTTTACTTTATCACTAAGCGGTAGCGATAGTCGTGGAAGCATAAGATTGGCGAGACGACAACAATGCTACGATGGAGATCAAGGTGTCGCACCGATGACGATGGTGATCATGACGGTGCTTCGGAGATGGAGATCAGAGGCACAAGATGATGATGGCCATATCATATCACTTATATTGATTGCATGTGATGTTTATCTTTTATGCATCTTATCTTGCTTTGATTGACGGTAGCATTATAAGATGATCTCTCACTAAAATTATCAAGAAGTGTTCTCCCTGAGTATGCACCGTTGCGAAAGTTTTTCGTGCTGAGACACCACGTGATGATCGGGTGTGATAGGCTCTACGTTCAAATACAATGGTTGCAAAACAGTTGCACACGCGGAATACTCAGGTTATACTTGACGAGCCAAGCATATACAGATATGGCCTCGGAACACGGAGACCGAAAGGTCGAGCGTGAATCATATTGTTGGAAATATGCCCTAGAGGCAATAATAAATTGATTATTATTATATTTCCTTGTTCATGATAATCGTTTATTATCCATGCTAGAATTGTATTGATAGGAAACTCTGAAGGAAATATGCCCTAGAGGCAATAATAAAGTTATTATTTATTTCCTTATATCATGATAAATGTTTATTATTCATGCTAGAATTGTATTAACCGGAAACATAATACATGTGTGAATACATAGACCAACAGAGTGTCACTAGTATGCCTCTACTTAACTAGCTTGTTAATCAAAGATGGTTATGTTTCCTAACCATGAACAAAGAGTTGTTATTTGATTAACGAGGTCACATCATTAGTTGAATGATCTGATTGACATGACCCATTCCATTAGCTTAGCACCCGATCGTTTAGTATGTTGCTATTGCTTTCTTCATGACTTATACATGTTCCTATAACTATGAGATTATGCAACTCCCGTTTACCGGAGGAACACTTTGGGTACTACCAAACGTCACAACGTAACTGGGTGATTATAAAGGAGTACTACAGGTGTCTCCAATGGTAGATGTTGGGTTGGCGTATTTCGAGATTAGGGTTTGTCACTCCGATTGTCGGAGAGGTATCTCTGGGCCCTCTCGGTAATGCACATCACATAAGCCTTGCAAGCACTGCAACTAATATGTTAGTTGTGAGATGATGTATTACGGAACGAGTAAAGAGACTTGCCGGTAACGAGATTGAACTAGGTATTGGATACCGACGATCGAATCTCGGGCAAGTAACATACCGATGACAAAGGGAACAACATATGTTGTTATGCGGTCTGACCGATAAAGATCTTCGTAGAATTTGTAGGAGCCAATATGGGCATCCAGGTCCCGCTATTGGTTATTGACCGGAGACGTGTCTCGGTCATGTCTACATTGTTCTCGAACCGTAGGGTCCGCACGCTTAACGTTACGATGACAGTTATTATGAGTTTATGCATTTTGATGTACCGAAGGATGTTCGGAGTCCCGGATGTGATCACGGACATGACGAGGAGTCTCGAAATGGTCGAGACGTAAAGATTGATATATTGGAAGCCTATGTTTGGACATCGAAGTGTTCCGGGTGAAATCAGGATTTTACCGGACTACCGGGAGGGTTACCGGAACCCCCCGGGAGCCAAATGGGCCAACATGGGCCTTAGTGGAAAGGTGAGAGGGCAGCCCACATAGGGCTGCGCCTCCCCCCCTCTCTCTAGTCCTATTAGGACTAGGAGAGGGGCCGGCCACCTCTCTCTTTCACTTCCCACTTGAGGAAACCTAGTTGGACTAGGATTGGAGGGGGGAGTCCTACTCCCGGTAGGAGTAGGACTCCTCCTGCGCCTCCCACCTTGGCTGGCCAGCTCCTCCTCCTCCATCCTTTATATACGGGGGCAGGGGACACCCCAAGACACACAAGTTGATCCTTGAGATCGTTCCTTAGCCGTGTGCGGCGCCCCCTGCCACCATATTCCACCTCGATCATACCGTTGTAGTGCTTAGGCGAAGCCCTGCGTCGGTAGTACATCAAGATCGTCATCACGCCGTCGTGCTGACGGAACTCTTCCTCGACGCTTTGCTGGATCGGAGCCCGAGGATCGTCATCGAGCTGAACGTGTGCTAAGAACTCGGAGGTGCCGGAGTAACGGTGCTTGGATCGGTCGGATCGGGAAGAAGACGTACGACTACTTCCTCTATGTTGTGTGATCGCTTCCGCAGTCGGTCTGCGTTGGTACGTAGACAACACTCTCCCCTCTCGTTGCTGTGCATCACCATGATCTTGTGTGTGCGTAGGAAAATTTTCGAAATTACTACGTTCCCCAACAGTGGCATCCGAGCCTAGGTTTTATGGTTTGATGTTATTTGCACGAGTAGAACACAAGTGAGTTGTGGGCGATACAAGTCATACTGCCTACCAGCATGTCATACTTTGGTTCGGCGGTATTGTTGGGTGAGACGATCCAGACCAACCTTACGCGTACTCTTACGCGAGACCGGTTCCCTCGACGTGCTTTGCACATAGATGGCTTGCGGAAGACTGTCTCTCCAACTATAGTTGAACCAAGTGTGACTACGCCCGGTCCTTGAGAAGGTTAAAATGGAGTCTATTTGACGAACTATCGTTGTGGTTTTGATGCGTAGGTGAGATGAGTTCTTACTTAAGCCCGTAGCAGCCACGTAAAACTTGCAACAACAAAGTAGAGGACGTCTAACTTGTTTTTGCAGGGTATGTTGTGATGTGATATGGTCAAGGCATGATGCTGATTTTATTGTATGAGATGATCATGTTTTGTAACCGAGTTATCGGCAACTGGCAGGAGCCATATGGTTGTCGCTTTATTGTATGCAATGCAATCGCGATGTAATGCTTTACTTTATTACTAAACGGTAGTGATAGTCGTGGAAGCATAAGATTGGCGAGACGACAACGATGCTACGATGGAGATCAAGGTGTCGCGCCGGTGACGATGGTGATCATGACGGTGCTTCGGAGATGGAGATCACAAGCACAAGATGATGATGGCCATATCATATCACTTATAATGATTGCATGTGATGTTTATCCCTTTTTATGCATCTTATCTTGCTTTGATTGACGGTAGCATTATAAGATGATCTCTCACTAAAATTATCAAGAAGTGTTCTCCCTGAGTATGCACCGTTGCCAAAGTTCGTCGTGCCCAGACACCACGTGATGATCGGGTGTGATAAGCTCTACGTCCAAATACAACGGGTGCAAAACAGTTGCACACGCAGAATACTCAGGTTATACTTGACGAGCCAAGCATATTCAGATATGGCCTCGAAACACGGAGACTGAAAGGTCGAGCATGAATCATATAGTAGATATGATCAACATAACGATGTTCACCATTGAAAACTACTCCATCTCACGTGATGATCGGTTATGGTTTAGTTGATTTGGATCACGTGATCTCTTAGAGGATTAGAGGGGTGTCCATCTAAGTGGGAGTTCTTAAGTAATTTGATTAACTGAACTTAAATTTATCATGAACTTAGTCCTGGTAGTATTTTGCAAATTATGTTGTAGATCAATTGCTCGCGTTGTTGCTTCCCTGTGTTTATTTTGATATGTTCCTAGAGAAAATTGTGTTGAAAGATGTTAGTAGCAATGATGCGGATTGGATCCGTGATCTGAGGTTTATCCTCATTGCTGCACAGAAGAATTATGTCCTTGATGCACCGCTAGGTGACAGACCTATTGCAGGAGCAGATGCAGACGTTATGAACGTTTGGCTAGCTCAATATGATGACTACTTGATAGTTTAGTGCACCATGCTTAATGGCTTAGAATCGGGACTTCAAAGACGTTTTGAACGTCATGGACCATATGAGATGTTCCAGGAGTTGAAGTTAATATTTCAAGCAAATACCCGAGTTGAGAGATATGAAGTCTCCAACAAGTTCTATAGCTAAAAGATGGAGGAGAATCGCTCAACTAGTGAGCATGTGCTCAGATTGTCTGGGTACTACAATCGCTTGAATCAAGTGGGAGTTAATCTTCCAGATAAGATAGTGATTGATAGAATTCTCTAGTCACCATCACCAAGTTAGTAGAACTTCGTGATGAACTATAATATGCAAGGGATAACAGAAACAACTCCCAAGCTCTTCGTGATGCTGAAATCAACGAAGGTAGAAATCAAGAAAAACATCAAGTGTTGATGGTTGACAAGACCACTAGTTTCAAGAAAAGGGCAAAGGGAAGAAGGGGAACTTCAGGAAGAACGGCAAGCAAGTTGCTGCTCAAATGAAGAAGCCCAAGTCTGATCCTAAGCCTGAGACTAAGTGCTTCTACTGCAAAGGGACTGGTCACTGGAAGCGGAACTACCCCGAGTGATTGGCGGATAAGAAGGATGGCAAAGTGAACATAAGTATATTTGATATACATGTTATTGATGTGTGCTTTACTAGTGTTTATAGCAAACCCTCAGTATTTGATACTAGTTCAGTTGCTAAGATTAGTAACTCGAAACGGGAGTTGCAGAATAAACAGAGACTAGTTAAGGGTGAAGTGACGATGTGTGTTGTAAGTGGTTCCAAGATTGATATGATCATCATCGCACACTCCCTATAATTTCGGGATTAGTGTTGAACCTAAATAAGTGTTATTTGGTGTTTGCGTTAAACATGAATATGATTTGATCATGTTTATTGTAATACGGTTATTCATTTAAGTAAGAGAATAAATTGTTGTTCTGTTTACATGAATAAAACCTAATATGGTTACACACCCAATGAAAATAGTTCATTGGATCTCGATCTTAATAATACACATATTCATAATATTGAAACCAAAAGATGCAAAGTTAATAATGATAGTGCAACTTATTTGTGGCACTGCTGTTTAGCTCATATTGATATAAAGCGCATGAAGAAACTCCATGCTGATGGGCTTTCGGAATCACTTGATTATGAATCACTTGATGCTTGCGAACCATGCCTTTTGGGCAAGATGACTAAAACGTCGTTCTCCGGAACAATGGAGCGAGAAAAGATTTGTTGGAGATCATACATACTGATGTATGTGGTCCGATGAATATTGAGGCTCGCGACAGGTATCATTATTTTCTGATCTTCACAAATGATTTGAGCAGATATGAGTATATCTACTTGATGAAACATAAGTCTGAAACATTTGAAAAGTTCAAAGAATTTTAGAGTGAAGTGAAAAACATCGTGACAAGAAAATAAAGTTTCTACGATCTGATCGCGGAGACAAATATTTGAGTTACGAGTTTGGTCTTCAGTTAAAACAATGTGAAATAGTTTCACTACTCACGCCACCTGGAACACCACATCATAATGGTGTGTCCGAACGTCATAACCGTACTTTATTGGATATAGTGCAATCTATGATGTCTCTTACCTATTTACCACTATTGTTTTTGGGGTCATGCATTAGAGACAGCTGCATTCACGTTAAAAAGGGGCACCATCTATATCCGTCGAGACGACGCCTTATGAACTATGGTTTGGCAAGAAACCAAAGTTGTCGTTTCTTAAAGTTTGGGGTTGCGATGCTTATATGAAAAAGTTTCATCCTGATAAGCTCAAAACTCAAATCGGAGAAGTGCATCTTCATAGGATATCCAAAGGAAACTGTTGGATACACCTTCTATCACAGATCTGAAGGCAAGACTTTTGTTGCTAAATTCGGAAACTTTCTGGAGAAGGAGTTTCTCTTGAAAGAAGTGAGTGGGAGGAAAGTAGAAAACTTGATAAGGTAATTGTACCTTCTACCTTATTGGAAAGTAGTTCATCACAAAAAATCTGTTCTTGTGACTACTACACCAATTAGTGAGGAAGCTAATGATGATGATCATGTAACTTCAGATCAAGTTACTACCAAATCTTGTAGGTAAACCAGAGTGAGATCCGCACCAGAGTGGTACGGTAATCCTGTTCTGGAGGTCATGTTACTTGACCATGACGAACCTACGAACTATGAGGAAGCGATGATGAGCCCGGATTCCGCGAAATGGTTTGAGGCCATGAAATCTGAGATGTGATCCATGTATGAGAACAAAGTTTGGACTTTGGTTGACTTGCCCGATGATCGGCAAGCAATTGAGAATAAATGGATCTTCAAGAAAAAGACTGACGCTGACGGTAATATTACTGTCTATAAAGCTCGACTTGTCGCAAAAGGTTTTCGACAAGTTCAAGGGGTTGACTACGATGAGACCTTCTCACCCGTAGCGATGCTTAAGTCCGTCAGAATCATGTTAGCAATTGCCGCATTTTATGATTATGAAATATGGCAGATGGATGTCAAAACTGCATTCCTGAATGGATTTCTGGAAGAAGAGTTGTATATGATGCAACCAGAAGGTTTTGTCGATCCAAAGGGAGCTAACAAAGTGTGCAAACTCCAGCGATCCATCTGTGGACTGGTGCAAGCATCTCGGAGTTGGAATATACGCTTTGATGAGTTGATCAAAGCATATAGTCTTATACAGACTTGCGGTGAAGCCTGTATTTACAAGAAAGTGAGTGGGAGCACTACAACATTTCTGATAAGTATATGTGAATGACATATTGTTGATCGGAAATAATGTAGAATTATTCTGTAAAGCATAAAGGAGTGTTTGAAAGGAGTTTTTCAAAGAAAGACTTCGGTAAAGCTGCTTACATATTGAGCTTCAAGATCTATAGAGATAGATCAAGACGCTTGATAAGTTTTTCAATAAGTACATACCTTGACAAGATTTTGAAGTAGTTCAAAACGGAACAGTCAAAGAAAAAGTTTCTTGCCTGTGTTACAAGGTGTGAAGTTGAGTAAAGACTCAAAGCCCGACCACGGCAGAAGATAGAAAGAGAATGAAAGTCATTCCCTATGCCTCATTCATAGGTTCTATAAAGTATGCCATGCTGTGTACCAAATCTATTGTATACCCTGCACTGATTGGGCAAGGGAGTACAATAGTGATCTAGGAGTAGATCACTGGACAGCGGTCAGAATTATCCTTAGTGAAATAAGGATGTGTTTCTCGATTATGGACGTGACAAAAAGGTTCGTCGTAAAGGGTTACGTCGATGCAAGTTTTTGACACTGATCCAGATGAATCTAAAGTCACAATCTGGATACATATTGAAAGTGGGAGCAATTAGCTAGAGTAGCTCCGTGCAGAGCATTATAGACAAAGAATTTTGCAAAATACTTACGGATCTGAATGTGACAGACCCGTTGACTAAAATTATCTCACAAGCAAAAACATGATCACACCTTAATACTCTTTGGGTGTTAATCACATAGAGATGTGAACTAGATTACTGACTCTAGTAAGCCTTTTGAGTGTTGGTCACATGACGATGTGAACTATGGGTGTTAATCACATGGTGATGTGAACTATTGCTGCTAAATCACATGGCGATGTGAACTAGATTATTGACTCTAGTGCAAGTGGGAGACTGAAGGAAATATGCCCTAGAGGCAATAATAAAGTTATTATTTATTTCCTTATATCATGATAAATGTTTATTATTCATGCTAGAATTGTATTAACCGGAAACATAATACATGTGTGAATACATAGACCAACAGAGTGTCACTAGTATGCCTCTACTTGACTAGCTCGTTAATCAAAGATGGTTATGTTTCCTAACCATGAACAAAGAGTTGTTATTTGATTAACGAGGTCACATCATTAGTTGAATGATCTGATTGACATGACCCATTCCATTAGCTTAGCACCCGACCGTTTAGTATGTTGCTATTGCTTTCTTCATGACTTATACATGTTCCTATAACTATGAGATTATGCAACTCCCGTTTACCGGAGGAACACTTTGGGTACTACCAAACGTCACAACGTAACTGGGTGATTATAAAGGAGTACTACAGGTGTCTCCAATGGTAGATGTTGGGTTGGCGTATTTCGAGATTAGGGTTTGTCACTCCGATTGTCGGAGAGGTATCTCTGGGCCCTCTCGGTAATGCACATCACATAAGCCTTGCAAGCACTGCAACTAATATGTTAGTTGTGAGATGATGTATTACGGAACGAGTAAAGAGACTTGCCGGTAATGAGATTGAACTAGGTATTGGATACCG
This sequence comes from Triticum monococcum, assembly GCA_034509565.1. Classification (NCBI taxonomy): domain Eukaryota; kingdom Viridiplantae; phylum Streptophyta; class Magnoliopsida; order Poales; family Poaceae; genus Triticum; species Triticum monococcum. The sequence continues at coordinate 23,197,724 of CM067847.1, forward strand.
ACGATCGAATCTCGGGCAAGTAACATACCGATGACAAAGGGAACAACGTATGTTGTTATGCGGTCTGACCGATAAAGATCTTCGTAGAATATGTAGGAGCCAATATGGGCATCCAGCTCCCGCTATTGGTTATTGACCGGAGACGTGTCTCGGTCATGTCTACATTGTTCTCGAACCGTAGGGTCCGCACGCTTAACGTTACGATGACAGTTATTATGAGTTTATGCATTTTGATGTACCGAAGGTTGTTCGGAGTCCCGGATGTGATCACGGACATGACGAGGAGTCTCGAAATGGTCGATACGTAAAGATTGATATATTGGAAGCCTATGTTTGGACATCGAAGTGTTCCGGGTGAAATCAGGATTTTACCGGACTACCGGGAGGGTTACCGGAACCCCCCGGGAGCCAAATGGGCCAACATGGGCCTTAGTGGAAAGGTGAGAGGGCAGCCCACATAGGGCTGCGCCTCCCGCCCTCTCTCTAGTCCTATTAGGACTAGGAGAGGGGCCGGCCACCTCTCTCTTTCACTTCCCACTTGAGGAAACCTAGTTGGACTAGGATTGGAGGGGGGAGTCCTACTCCCGGTAGGAGTAGGACTCCTCCTGCGCCTCCGACCTTGGCCGGCCAGCTCCTCCTCCTCCATCCTTTATATACGGGGGCAGGGGACACCCCAAGACACACAAGTTGATCCTTGAGATCGTTCCTTAGCCGTGTGCAGCGCCCCCTGCCACCATATTCCACCTCGATCATACCGTTGTAGTGCTTAGGCGAAGCCCTGCGTCGGTAGTACATCAAGATCGTCATCACGCCGTCGTGCTGACGGAACTCTTCCTCGACGCTTTGCTGGATCGGAGCCCGAGGATCGTCATCGAGCTGAACGTGTGCTAAGAACTCGGAGGTGCCGGAGTAACGGTGCTTGGATCGGTCGGATCGGGAAGAAGACGTACGACTACTTCCTCTACGTTGTGTGATCGCTTCCGCAGTCGGTCTGCGTTGGTACGTAGACAACACTCTCCCCTCTCGTTGCTGTGCATCACCATGATCTTGTGTGTGCGTAGGAAAATTTTCGAAATTACTACGTTCCCCAACAAACTCAGATACATGTGTGGATACATAGACAACACCATGTCCCTAGTAACCCTCTAGTTGACTAGCTCGTTGATCAATAGATGGTTACGGTTTCCTGACCATGGACATTGGATGTCGTTGATAAAGGGATCACATCATTAGGAGAATGATGTGATGGACAAGACCCAATCCTAAGCATAGCACTAGATCGTGTAGTTCGTATGCTAAAGCTTTTCTAATGTCAAGTATCATTTGTTGGGGAACGCAGTAATTTCAAAAAAATTCCTACGCACACGCAAGATCATGGTGATGCACAGCAACGAGAGGGGAGAGTGTTGTCTACGTACCAACGCAGACCGACTGCGGAAGCGATCACACAACATAGAGGAAGTAGTCGTACGTCTTCTTCCCGATCCGACCGATCCAAGCACCGTTACTCCGGCACCTCCGAGTTCTTAGCACACGTTCAGCTCGATGACGATCCCCGGGCTCCGATCCAGCAAAGCTTCGGGGAGGAGTTCCGTCAGCACGACGGCGTGGTGACGATCTTGATGTACTACCGACGCAGGGCTTCGCCTAAGCACTACAACGGTACGATCGAGGTGGAATTTGGTGGCAGGGGGCACCGCACACGGCTAAGGGGCGATCTCAAGGATCAAGTTGTGTGTCTTGGGGTGCCCCCTACCCCCGTATATAAAGGTTGGAGGAGGGGGGCCGGCCGGCCAAGGGAGGGGAGGCACAGGGGAGTCCTACTCCCACCGGGAGTAGGACTCCTCCCCCCAATCCTAATCCAATTAGGACTCCCGGGGGGGAAAAGAGAGAGAAGGGGGGCCGGCCCCTTATCCTATTCCTAATAGGACTTGGGGAAGGGGGGCGCCGGCCAGCTTGGGCCTTTTCCCTTTTTCTCTTTTTTCCACTAAGGCCCAATAGGCCCATGAGTCTCCCGGGGGGTTCCGGTAACCCTCCCGGTATTCCGGTAAAATCCCGATTTCACCCGGAACACTTCCGATGTCCAAACATAGGCTTCCAATATATCAATCTTTACGTCTCGACCATTTCGAGACTCCTCGTCATGTCCGTGATCTCATCCGGGACTCCGAACAACCTTCGGTACATCAAAAATGCATAAACTCATAATAACTGTCATCGTAACGTTAAGCGTGCGGACCCTACGGTTCGAGAACAATGTAGACATGACCGAGACACGTCTTCGATCAATAACCAATAGCGGGACCTGGATGCCCATATTGGCTCCTACATATTCTACGAAGATCTTTATCGGTCAGACCGCATAACAACATACGTTGTTCCCTTTGTCATCGGTATGTTACTTGCCCGAGATTCGATCGTCGGTATCCAATACCTAGTTCAATCTCGTTACCGGCAAGTCTCTTTACTCGTTCCGTAATACATCATCTCACAACTAACTTATTAGTTGCAGTGCTTGCAAGGCTTATGTGATGTGCATTACCGAGAGGGCCCAGAGATACCTCTCCGCCAATCGGAGTGACAAACCCTAATCTCGAAATACGCCAACCCAACATCTACCATTGGAGACACCTGTAGTACTCCTTTATAATCACCCAGTTACGTTGTGACGTTTGGTAGTACCCAAAGTGTTCCTCCGGTAAACGGGAGTTGCATAATCTCATAGTTATAGGAACATGTATAAGTCATGAAGAAAGCAATAGCAACATACTAAACGATCGGGTGCTAAGCTAATGGAATGGGTCATGTCAATCAGATCATTCTACTAATGATGTGACCTCGTTAATCAAATAACAACTCCTTGTTCATGGTTAGGAAACATAACCATCTTTGATTAACGAGCTAGTCAAGTAGAGGCATACTAGTGACACTCTGTTGGTCTATGTATTCACACATGTATTCCGGTTAATACAATTCTAGCATGAATAATAAACATTTATCATGATGTAAGGAAATAAATAATAACTTTATTATTGCCTCTAGGGCATATTTCCTTCAGTCTCCCACTTGCACTAGAGTCAATAATCTAGATTACACAGTAATGATTCTAACACCCATGGAGCCTTGGTGCTGATCATGTTTTGCTCGTGGAAGAGGCTTAGTCAACGGGTCTGCAACATTCAGATCCGTATGTATCTTGCAAATCTCTATGTCTCCCACCTGGAGTAAATCCCGGATGGAGTTGAAGCGTCTCTTGATGTGTTTGGTCCTCTTGTGAAATCTGGATTCCTTTGCCAAGGCAATTGCACCAGTATTGTCACAGAAGATTTTCATTGGACCCGATGCACTAGGTATGACACCTAGATCGGATATGAACTCCTTCATCCAGACTCCTTCGTTTGCTGCTTCCGAAGCAGCTATGTACTCCGCTTCACATGTAGATCCCGCTACGACGCTTTGTTTAGAACTGCACCAACTGACAGCTCCACCGTTTAAAGTAAACACGTATCCGGTTTGCGATTTAGAATCGTCCGGATCAGTGTCAAAGCTTGCATCAACGTAACCTCTTACGGTGAGCTCTTTGTCACCTCCATATACGAGAAACATATCCTTAGTCCTTTTCAGGTATTTCAGGATGTTCTTGACCGCTGTCCAGTGATCCATTCCAGGATTACTTTGGTACCTCCCTGCTAAACTTATAGCAAGGCACACATCAGGTCTGGTACACAGCATTGCATACATGATAGAGCCTATGGCTGAAGCATAGGGAACATCTTTCATTTTCTCTCTATCTTCTGCAGTGGTCGGGCATTGAGTCTTACTCAATTTCATACCTTGTAACACAGGCAAGAACCCTTTCTTTGCTTGATCCATTTTGAATTTCTTCAAAATCTTGTCCAGCTATGTGCTTTGTGAAAGTCCAATTAAGCGTCTTGATCTATCTCTATAGATCTTTATGCCTAATATGTAAGCAGCTTCCCCGAGGTCTTTCATCGAAAAACTTTTATTCAAGTATCCCTTTATGCTATCCAGAAATTCTATATCATTTCCAATTAGCAATATGTCATCCACATATAATATCAGAAATGCTACAGAGCTCCCACTCACTTTCTTGTAAATACAGGCTTCTCCAAAAGTCTGTATAAAGCCAAATGCTTTGATCACACTATCAAAGCGTTTATTCCAACTCCGAGATGCTTGCACCAGTCCATAAATGGATCGCTGGAGTTTGCATACTTTGTTAGCTCCTTTTGGATTGACAAAACCTTCTGGTTGTACCATATACAACTCTTCTTCCAGAAATCCATTCAGGAATGCAGTTTTGACATCCATCTGCCATATTTCATAATCATAAAATGCGGCAATTGCTAACATAATTCTGACGGACTTAAGCATCGCTACGGGTGAGAAAGTCTCATCGTAGTCAACCCCTTGAACTTGTCGAAAACCTTTTGCGACAAGTCGAGCTTTATAGACAGTAACATTACCGTCAGCGTCAGTCTTTTTCTTGAAGATCCATTTATTCTCAATTGCTTGCCGATCATCGGGCAAGTCAACCAAAGTCCATACTTTGTTCTCATACATGGATCCCATCTCAGATTTCATGGCCTCAAGCCACTTTGCGGAATCTGGGCTCACCATCGCTTCTTCATAGTTCGTAGGTTCATCATGATCTAGCATCATGACTTCCAGAACTGGATTACCGTACCACTCTGGTGCGGATCTCACTCTGGTTGATCTACGTGGTTCAGTAGTATCTTGTTCTGAAGCTTCATGATCATCATCATTAGCTTCCTCACTGATTGGCATAGGTGTTGCAGAAACAGTTTTCTGTGATGTACTATTTTCCAATAAGGGAGCAGGTACAGTTACCTCGTCAAGTTCTACTTTCCTCCCACTCACTTCTTTCGAGAGAAACTCCTTCTCTAGAAATGATCCATTCTTAGCAACGAATGTCTTGCCTTCGGATCTGTGATAGAAGGTATACCCAACAGTTTCCTTTGGGTATCCTATGAAGACACATTTCTCCGCTTTGGGTTCGAGCTTATCAGGTTGAAGCTTTTTCACATAAGCATCGCAGCCCCAAACTTTAAGAAACGACAACTTTGGTTTCTTGCCAAACCATAGTTCATAAGGCGTCGTCTCAACGGATTTTGATGGTGTCCTATTTAACGTGAATGCGGCCGTCTCTAAAGCATAACCCCAAAACGATAGCGGTAAATCAGTAAGAGACATCATGGATCGCACCATATCTAGTAAAGTGCGATTACGACGTTCGGACACACCATTACGCTGTGGTGTTCCGGGTGGCGTGAGTTGCGAAACTATTCCACAATTTTTCAAATGTATACCAAACTCGTAACTCAAATATTCTCCTCCACGATCAGATCATAGAAACTTTATTTTCCTGTTACGATGATTTTCAACTTCACTCTGAAATTCTTTGAACCTTTCAAATGTTTCAGATTTATGTTTCATTAAGTAGATATACCCATATCTGCTTAAATCATCTGTGAAGGTGAGAAAATAACGATATCCGCCACGAGCCTCAATATTCATCGGACCACATACATCGGTATGTATGATTTCCAATAAATCTGTTGCTCTCTCCATAGTACCGGAGAACGGTGTTTTAGTCATCTTGCCTATGAGACACGGTTCGCAAGTACCAAGTGATTCATAATCAAGTGATTCCAAAAGCCCATCAGTATGAAGTTTCTTCATGCGCTTTACACCGATATGACCTAAACGGCAGTGCCACAAATAAGTTGCACTATCATTATTAACTTTGCATCTTTTGGCTTCTACATTATGAATATGTGTATCACTATCTTCAAGATTCAACAAGAATAGACCACTCTTCAAAGGTGCATGACCATAAAAGATATTATTCATATAAATAGAACAACCATTATTCTCTGATTTAAATGAATAACCGTCTCGCATTAAACAAGATCCAGATATAATGTTCATGCTCAACGCTGGCACCAAATAACAATTATTTAGGTCTAATATTAATCCCGAAGGTAGATGTAGAGGTAGCGTGCCGACCGCGATCACATCGACTTTGGAACCGTTTCCCACGCGCATCGTCACCTCGTCCTTTGCTAGTGTCCGCTTATTCCGTAGTCCCTGTTTCGAGTTGCAAATATTAGCAACAGAACCAGTATTAAATACCCAGGTGCTACTGCGAGCTCTAGTAAGGTACACATCAATAACATGTATATCACATATACCTTTGCTCACTTTGCCATCCTTCTTATCCGCCAAATACTTGGGGCAGTTCCGCTTCCAGTGTCCAGTCTGCTTGCAGTAGAAGCACTCAGTTTCAGGCTTAGGTCCAGACTTGGGTTTCTTCTCCTGAGCAGCAACTTGCTTGCTGTTCTTCTTGAAGTTTCCCTTCTTCTTCCCTTTGCCCTTTTTCTTGAAACTAGTGGTTTTGCTAACCATCAACACTTGATGCTCCTTCTTGATTTCTACCTCCGCAGCTTTCAGCATTGCGAAGAGCTCGGGAATAGTCTTGTTCATCCCTTGCATATTATAGTTCATCACGAAGCTCTTGTAGCTTGGTGGCAGTGATTGGAGAATTCTGTCAATGACGCAGTCATCTGGAAGATTAACTCCCATCTGAATCAAGTGATTATTATACCCAGACATCTTGAGTATATGCTCACTGACAGAACTGTTCTCCTCCATCTTACAGCTATAGAACTTATTGGAGACTTCATATCTCTCAATTCGGGCATTTGCTTGAAATATTAACTTCAACTCCTGGAACATCTCATATGCTCCATGACGTTCAAAACGTCGTTGAAGTCCCGATTCTAAGCCGTAAAGCATGGCACACTGAACTATCGAGTAGTCATCAGCTTTGCTCTGCCAGACGTTCATAACATCTGGTGTTGCTCCAGCAGCAGGCCTGTCACCCAGCGGTGCTTCCAGGACGTAATTCTTCTGTGCAGCAATGAGGATAATCCTCAGGTTACGGACCCAGTCCGTGTAATTGCTACCATCATCTTTCAACTTTGCTTTCTCAAGGAACGCATTAAAATTCAACGGAACAATAGCACGAGCCATCTATCTACAAGCAACATAAACAAGCAAGATACTATCAGGTACTAAGTTCATGATAAGTTTAAGTTCAGTTAATCAAATTACTTAGGAACTCCCACTTAGATAGACATCCCTCTAATCCTCTAAGTGATCACGTGATCCAAATCAACTAAACCATAACCGATCATCACGTGAGATGGAGTAGTTTTCAATGGTGAACATCGTCATGTTGATCATATCTACTATATGATTCACGCTCGACCTTTCGGTCTCTGTGTTCCGAGGCCATATCTGCATATGCTAGGCTCGTCAAGTATAACCTGAGTATTCTGCGTGTGCAAAACTGGCTTGCACCCGTTGTAGATGGACGTAGAGCTTATCACACCCGATCATCACGTGGTGTCTGGGCACGACGAACTTTGGCAACGGTGCATACTCAGGGAGAACACTTCTTGATAATTTAGTGAGAGATCATCTTATAATGCTACCGTCAATCAAAGCAAGATAAGATGCATAAAATGATAAACATCACATGCAATCAATATAAGTGATATGATATGGCCATCATCATCTTGTGCTTGTGATCTCCATCTCCGAAGCACCGTCATGATCACCATCGTCACCGGCGCGACACCTTGATCTCCATCGTAGCATCGTTGTCGTCTCGCCAATCTTATGCTTCCACGACTATTACTACCGTTTAGTAATCTAGTAAAGCATTACATCGCGATTGCATTGCATACAATAAAGCGACAACCATATGGCTCCTGCCAGTTGCCGATAACTTAGTTACAAAACATGATCATCTCATACAATAAAATCAGCATCATGCCTTGACCATATCACATCACAACATACCCTGCAAAAACAAGTTAGACGTCCTCTACTTTGTTGTTGCAAGTTTTACGTGGCTGCTACGGGCTTAAGTAAGAACTCATCTCACCTACGCATCAAAACCACAACGATAGTTCGTCAAATAGACTCCGTTTTAACCTTCTCAAGGACCGGGCGTAGTCACAGTTGGTTCAACTAAAGTTGGAGAGACAGTCTTCCGCAAGCCATCTATGTGCAAAGCACGTTGAGGGAACCGGTCTCGCGTAAGAGTACGCGTAAGGTTGGTCCGGATCGTCTCAACCAACAATACCGCCGAACCAAAGTATGACATGCTGGTAGGCAGTATGACTTGTATCGCCCACAACTCACTTGTGTTCTACTCGTGCATATAACATCAAACCATAAAACCTAGGCTCGGATGCCACTGTTGGGGAACGCAGTAATTTCAAAAAATTTCCTACGCACACGCAAGATCATGGTGATGCACAGCAACGAGAGGGGAGAGTGTTTTCTACGTACCAACGTAGACCGACTGCGGAAGCGATCACACAACGTAGAGGAAGTAGTCGTACGTCTTCTTCCCGATCCGACCGATCCAAGCACCGTTACTCCGGCACCTCCGAGTTCTTAGCACATGTTCAGCTCGATGACGATCCCCGGGCTCCGATCCAGCAAAGCTTCGGGGAGGAGTTCCGTCAGCACGACGGCGTGGTGACGATCTTGATGTACTACCGACGCAGGGCTTCGCCTAAGCACTACAACGGTACGATCGAGGTGGAATTTGGTGGCAGGGGGCACCGCACACGGCTAAGGGGCGATCTCAAGGATCAAGTTGTGTGTCTTGGGGTGCCCCCTGCCCCCGTATATAAAGGTTGGAGGAGGGGGGCCAGCCGGCCAAGGGAGGGGAGGCGCAGGGGAGTCCTACTCCCACCGGGAGTAGGACTCCTCCCCCCAATCCTAATCCAATTAGGACTCCCGGGGGGGGGAAAGAGAGAGAAGGGGGGCCGGCCCCTTATCCTATTCCTAATAGGACTTGGGGAAGGGGGGCGCCGGCCAGCTTGGGCCTTTTCCCTTTTTCTCTTTTTTCCACTAAGGCCCAATAGGCCCATTAGTCTCCCGGGGGGGTTCCGGTAACCCTCCCGGTATTCCGGTAAAATCCCGATTTCACCCGGAACACTTCCGATGTCCAAACATAGGCTTCCAATATATCAATCTTTACGTCTCGACCATTTCGAGACTCCTCGTCATGTCCGTGATCTCATCCGGGACTCTGAACAACCTTCGGTTCATCAAAAATGCATAAACTCATAATAACTGTCATCGTAACGTTAAGCGTGCGGACCCTACGGTTCGAGAACAATGTAGACATGACCGAGACACGTCTCCGGTCAATAACCAATAGCGGGATCTGGATGCCCATATTGGCTCCTACATATTCTACGAAGATCTTTATCGGTCAGACCGCATAACAACATACATTGTTCCCTTTGTCATCGGTATGTTACTTGCCCGAGATTCGATCGCCGGTATCAAATACCTAGTTCAATCTCGTTACCGGCAAGTCTCTTTACTCGTTCCGTAATACATCATCTCACAACTAACTTATTAGTTGCAGTGCTTGCAAGGCTTATGTGATGTGCATTACCGAGAGGGCCCAGAGATACCTCTCCGCCAATCGGAGTGACAAACCCTAATCTCGAAATACGCCAACCCAACATCTACCATTGGAGACACCTGTAGTACTCCTTTATAATCACCCAGTTACGTTGTGACGTTTGGTAGTACCCAAAGTGTTCCTCCGGTAAACGGGAGTTGCATAATCTCATAGTTATAGGAACATGTATAAGTCATGAAGAAAGCAATAGCAACATACTAAACGATCGGGTGCTAAGCTAATGGAATGGGTCATGTCAATCAGATCATTCTACTAATGATGTGACCTCGTTAATCAAATAACAACTCCTTGTTCATGGTTAGGAAACATAACCATCTTTGATTAACGAGCTAGTCAAGTAGAGGCATACTAGTGACACTCTGTTGGTCTATGTATTCACACATGTATTCCGGTTAATACAATTCTAGCATGAATAATAAACATTTATCATGATGTAAGGAAATAAATAATAACTTTATTATTGCCTCTAGGGCATATTTCCTTCATCATTTCCTTGGACCATGAGATTGTGCAACTCCCGGATACCGTAGGAATACTTTGGGTGTACCAAACGTCACAACGTAACTGGGTGACTATAAAGGTGCACTACGGGTGTCTCCGAAAGTGTCTGTTGGGTTGGCACGAATCGAGACTGGGATTTGTCACTCCGTATAAACGGAGAGGTATCTCTGGGCCCACTCGTTTGGACATCATCATAATGTGCACAATGTGATCAAGGAGTTGATCACGGGATGATGTGTTACGGAATGAGTAAAGAGACTTGCCGGTAACAAGATTGAACAAGGTATCGGGATACCGACGATCGAATCTCGGGCAAGTATCGTACCGCTAGACAAAGGGAATTTTATACGGGATTGATTAAGTCCTTGACATTGTGGTTCATCCGATGAGATCATCGTGGAACATGTGGGAGCCAACATGGGTATCCAGATCCCGATGTTGGTTATTGACCGGAGAGTCATCTCGGTCATGTCTGCATGTCTTCCAAACCCGTAGGGTCTACACACTTAAGGTTCGGTGACGCTAGGGTTATAGAGATATTAGTATGCGGTAACCCGAAAGTTGTTCGGAGTCCGGGATGAGATCCCGGACGTCACGAGGAGTTCCGAAATGGTCCGGAGGTAAAGAATTATATATAGGAAGTGCTATTTCGACCATCGGGACAAGTTTCGGGGTCATCGGTATTGTACCGGGACCACCGGAAGGGTCCCGGGGGTCCACCGGGTGGGGCCACCTGCCCCGGGGGCCACATGGGCTGTAGGGGGTGCGCCTTGGCCTACATGGGCCAAGGGCACCAGCCCCAAGAGGCCCATGCGCCAAGAATCAAGGGAGAGGAAGAGTCCTAAAGGGGGAAGGCACCTCCGAGGTGCCTTGGGGAGGAGGGACTCCTCCCTTGGCCGCACCCTTCCTTGGAGGAAGGGCCAAGGCTGCGCCCCCCTCTCCCTTGGCCCTATATATAGTGGGGGGGAGGGAGGGCAACCATACCTAAGGCCTGGCGCCTCCCTCTCCCTCCCGTGACACATCTCCCTCCTCCCGCAGCGCTTAGCGAAGCCCTGTTGGAATCCCGCTACTTCCACCACCACGCCGTTGTGCTGCTGGATCTCCATTAACCTCTCCTCCCCCCTTGCTGGATCAAGAAGGAGGAGACGTCTCTGCTCCGTATGTGTGTTGAACGCGGAGGTGCCGTCCGTTCGGCGCTAGGATCATCGGTGATTTGGATCACGACGAGTACGACTCCATCAACCCCGTTCTCTTGAATGCTTCCGCGCGCAATCTACAAGGGTATGTAGATCCACTCCTCCCTCGTTGCTAGATGACTCCATAGATAGATCTTGGTGACACGTAGAAAAAAATTTGAATTTCTGCTACGTTACCCAACAGTGGCATCATGAGCTAGGTCTATGTGTAGTTACTATGCATGAGTAGAACACAAAGTAGTTGTGGGCGTTGATTTTGTTCAATATGCTTGCCGTTACTAGTCTTATCTTGATTCGGCGGCATCGTGAGATGAAGCAGCCCGGACCAACCTTACACGTATGCTTACGTGAGACCGGTTCCACCGACTGACATGCACTAGTTGCATTAGGTGGCTGGCGGGTGTCTGTCTCTCCCACTTTAGTCGGATCGGATTCGATGAAAAGGGTCCTTATGAAGGGTAAATAGCAATTGGCATATCACGTTGTGGTTTTTGCATAGGTAAGAAACGTTCTTGCTAGAAACCCATAGCAGCCACGTAAAACATGCAAACAACAATTAGAGGATGTCTAACTTGTTTTTGTAGGGTATGCTATGTGATGTGATATGGCCAAAAGGATGTGATGAATGATATATGTGATGTATGAGATTGATCATGTTCTTGTAATAGGAATCACGACTTGCATGTCGATGAGTATGACAACCGGCAGGAGCCATAGGAGTTGTCTTAATTTATTTATGACCTGCGTGTCAACATAAACGTCATGTAATTACTTTACTTTATTGCTAACCATTAGCTATAGTAGTAGAAGTAATAGTTGGCGAGACAACTTCATGAAGACATGATGATGGAGATCATGATGATGGAGATCATGGTGTCATGCCGGTGACGATGATGATCATGGAGCCCCGAAGATGGAGATCAAAAGGAGCAATATGATATTGGCCATATCATGTCACTATTTGATTGCATGTGATGTTTATCATGTTTTTGCATCTTATTTGCTTAGATCGACGGTAGTAAATAAGATGATCCCTCATTAAAATTTCAAGAAAGTGTTCCCCCTAACTGTGCACCGTTGCGAAAGTTCATCGTTTCGAAGCACCACGTGATGATCGGGTGTGATAGATTCTTACGTTCACATACAACGGGTGTACGACAGATTTACACACGCGAAACACTTAGGTTGACTTGACGAGCCTAGCATGTGTACAGACATGGCCTCGGAACACAGAAGACCGAAAGGTCGAGCATGAGTCGTATGGTAGATACGATCAACATGAAGATGTTCACCGATGTTGACTAGTCCGTCTCACGTGATGATCGGTCACGGCCTAGTTAACTCGGATCATGTAATCACTTAGATGACTAGAGGGATGTCTATCTGAGTGGGAGTTCATAAGATAAACTTAATTATCCTGAACGTAGTCAAAAGATCTTCGCAAATTATGTCGTAGCTCACGCTTTAGTTCTACTGTTTAGATATGTTCCTAGAGAAAATTTAGTTGAAAGTTGATAGTAGCAATTATGCGGACTAGGTCCGTAAACTGAGGATTGTCCTCATTGCTTCATAGAAGGCTTATGTCCTTAATGCACCGCTCAGTGTGCTGGACCTCGAACGTTGTCTGTGGATGTTGCGAACATCTGACATACACATTTTGATAACTACGTGATAGTTCAGTTAAACGGCTTAGAGTTGAGGCACCGAAGACATTTTGAAACATCGCGAAACATATGAGATGTTTCGAGGGCTGAAATTGGGATTTCAAGCTCGTGCCCACGTCAAGAGGTATAAGACCTCCGATGATTTTCCTAGCCTGCAAACTAAAGAGAAAAGCTCAATTGTTGAGCTTGTGCTCAGATTGTCTGAGTACAACAATCGCTTGAATCAAGTGGGAGTTGATCTTCCAGATGAGATAGTGATGTTTCTCCAAAGTCATTGCCACCAAGCTGCTAGAGCTTCGTGATGAACTATAATATATCAGGGACATATATGATGATCCTTGAGATATTCGCAATGTTTGACACCGCGAAAGTAGAAATCAAGATGGAGCATCAATTGTTGATGGTTAGTGAAACCACTAGTTTCAAGAAGGGCAAGGGCACGAAGGGATACTTCATGAAACGGCAATTCAGCTGCTGCTCTAGTGAAGAAACCCAAGGTTGAACCCAAACCCGAGACTGAGTGCTTCTGTAATAAGGGGAACAGCCACTGGAGCAGAATTACCCTAGATACTTGGTAGATGAGAAGGCTGGCAAGGTCGATAGAATTATATTGGATATACATTGTGTTGATGTGTACTTTACTGGTACTCCTAGTAGCACCAGGGTATTAGATACCGGTTCGGTTGCTAAGTGTTAGTAACTCGAAATAAAAGCTACAGAATAAACGGAGACTAGCTGAAAGGTGAGATGACGATATGTGTTGGAAGTATTTCCAAGGTTGATCAAATATCGTACGCTCCCTCTACCATCGAGATTGGTGTTTGCGTTGAGCATATACATGATTGGATTATGTCTATCGCAATATGGTTATTCATTTAAGGAGAATAATGATTACTCTGTTTATTTGAATAATACCTTCAATGGCCTTACACCTAAAATGAATGGTTTATTGAATCTCGATCGTAGTGATACACATGTTCATGCCAAAAGATAGTAATGATAGTACCACCTACTTGAGGCACTGCCACGTAAGTCATATCGGTATAAAACGCATGAAGAAGCTCCATGTTGATGGATCTTTGGGCTCACTCGTTTTGAAAAGTTTGAGACATGCGAACCATGTCTATTGGTGTATATGCATGAAGAAACTCCATGCAAATGGACCGTTTGAACTCACTTGATCTTGAATCACTTGAGACATGCAAATCATACCACATGGGCAAGATGACTGAAATCCTCGGTTTCAGTAAAATGGAACTAGAAAGCAACTTGTTGGAAGAAATACATTTTGATGTGTGCAGTCCAATGAGTGCTGAGGCGTGTAGTGGATATCGTTATGTTCTTACTTCACAGATGATTTGAGTAGATGTTGAGTACATTTACTTGATAAATCACGAGTCTGAATTATTGAAAGGTTCAAATAATTTCAGGGTGAAGTTGAAAGATCGTCGTGACAAGAGGATAAAATATCTATGATATGATCATAGAGATGAATATCTAAATTACGAGTTTGGCACAGAATTAAGACATTGTGGAAATTGTTTCACAACTAATACAGCCTGGAACACCATAGTGTGATGGTGTGTCCGAACATCATAACTGCACCCTATTGGATATGATGCATACCATGATGTCTCTTATCGAATTACCACGATAGTGTATGGGTTAGGCATTAGAGACAACCACATTCACTTTAAATAGGGCACCACGTAATTCCGATGAGATGACACCGTATGAACTATGGTTTAAGGAAACCTAAGCTGTCATTTCTTAAAAGTTTGGGGCTGCGACACTTATGTGAAAAAGTTTCAGGCTAATAAGCTCGAACCCAAAGCGGATAAATGCATCTTCATAGGACACCCAAAACAGTTGGGTATACCTCCTATCTCAGATTCGAAAGCAATAAGGGATTGTTTCTAGAATTGGGTCCTTTCTCGAGGAAAAGTTTCTCACGAAAGAATTGAGTGGGAGGATGGTGAAGACTTGATGAGGTTATTAAACCGTCTCTTCAACTAGGGTGTGGCAGGGCACAGGAAGTTGTTCCTGTGGCACCTACACCAATTGAAGTGGAAGCTTATGATAGTGATCATGAAACTTAGGATCAAGTCACTACCAAACCTCATGGGATGACAAGGATGCGTACTACTTTAGAGTGGTACGTAATCCTGTCTTGGAAGTCATGTTGCTAGACAACAATGAACCTACGAGCTATGGAGAAGCGGTCGTGGGCCTGGATTCCGATAAATGGCTCGAGGCCATAAAATCCGAGAGAGGATCCATGTATGGAAACAAAGTGTAGACTTTGGCAAAACAACTCGATGGTCGTAAGGCTGTTGAGTGCAGATGGACTTTAAAAGGAAGACGGACAATGATGGTAAATGTCATCATTAAGAAAGCTCGACTTGTCGTTAAGAAGTTTCCCGACAAGTTCAAGGAGTTGACTACGATGAGACTTTCTCACTCGTAGCGATGCTAAGAGTCTGTTGGGATTATATTAGCGATTACTGCATTATTTATGAAATCTTGCAGATAGGATGTCAAAACATTGTTTCCTCGACGATTTTCTTGAGGAAAGGTTGTATGTGATACAACCGGAAGGTTTTGTCAATCCTGAAAGATGCTAATAAGTATGCAAAGCTCCAGCAATCCTTCTAAGGACTGGAGTAAGCATCTCGGAGTTGGAATGTACGCTTTGATGAGATGATCAAAGATTTTGGGTTTATAAAAATTTTATGAGAAACTTGTATTTCCAAAGAAGTGAGTGGGAGCACTATAGAATTTCTGATGAGTATATGTTGTTGACATATTGTTGATCAGAAGTGACGTAGAATTTCTGGAAAGCATATAGGGTTATTTGGAAAGTGTTTTTCAATGGAAAGCCTGGATTAAGCTACTTGAGCATTGAGCATCAAGATCTATAAGGATAGCTCAAAACGCTTAAATGGTACTTTCAAATGAGCACATTCCTTGACATGATTTTGAAGGTGTTCAAGATGAATCAGTCAAAGAAGGAGTTCCTGCCTGAGTTGTAAGGTATGAAGTTAAGACTTAAATCTCGACCACGGCAGAATAGAGAGAAAGGACGAATGTCGTCCCCTATGCTTAAGACATAGGCTCTACAGTATGCTATGCTGTGTACCGCACCTGAAGTGTGCCTTGCCATGAGTCAGTCAAGGGGTACAAGAGTGATCCAAGAATGGATCACAGGACAGCGGTCAAAGTTATCCTTAGTAACTAGTGGACTAAGGAATTTTCTCGATTATGGAGGTGGCAAAAGAGTTCATCGTAAAGGGTTACGTCGATGCAAGCTTAACACCTATCCGGATAGCTCTGAGTAGAGATACCGGATACATATAATGGAGCAACAATTTAGAATAGCTCCAAGTGGAACAGTTGTTTGGAATAGCTCCAAATGTAGCGTAGTAGTTGAATCTACAAGATGACATAGAAATTTGCGAAGTACATATGGATCTGAATGTTGCAGACCCGTTGACTAAAACCTCTCTCACAAGCAAAACATGATCAAACCCAGAACTCATTGAGTCTTAATCACATGATGATGTGAACTAGTTTAGTGACACTAGTAAACTCTTTGGATGTTGGTCACATGGCGATGTGACCTGTGAGTGTTAATCACATGATGATGTGAACTAGATTATTGACTCTAGTGCAAGTGGGAGACTGTTTGAAATATGCCCTAGAGGCAATAATAAATTGATTATTATTATATTTCCTTGTTCATGATAATCGTTTATTATCCATGCTAGAATTGTATTGATAGGAAACTCAGATACATGTGTGGATACATAGACAACACCATGTCCCTAGTAAGCCTCTAGTTGACTAGCTCGTTGATCAATAGATGGTTACGGTTTCCTGACCATGGACATTGGATGTCATTGATAACGGGATCACATCATTAGGAGAATGATGTGATGGACAAGACCCAATCCTAAGCATAGCACTAGATCGTGTAGTTCGTATGCTAAAGCTTTTCTAATGTCAAGTATCATTTCCTTGGACCATGAGATTGTGCAACTCCCGGATACCGTAGGAATACTTTGGGTGTACCAAACGTCACAACGTAACTGGGTGACTATAAAGGTGCACTACGGGTGTCTCCGAAAGTGTCTGTTGGGTTGGCACGAATCGAGACTGGGATTTGTCACTCCGTATAAACGGAGAGGTATCTCTGGGCCCACTCGGTAGGACATCATCATAATGTGCACAATGTGATCAAGGAGTTGATCACGGGATGATGTGTTACGGAACGAGTAAAGAGACTTGCCGGTAACAAGATTGAACAAGGTATCGGGATACCGACGATCGAATCTCGGGCAAGTATCGTACCGCTAGACAAAGGGAATTGTATACGGGATTGATTAAGTCCTTGACATCGTGGTTCATCCGATGAGATCATCGTGGAACATGTGGGAGCCAACATGGGTATCCAGATCCCGCTGTTGGTTATTGACCGGAGAGTCATCTCGGTCATGTCTGCATGTCTCCCGAACCCATAGGGTCTACACACTTAAGGTTCGGTGACGCTAGGGTTATAGAGATATTAGTATACGGTAACCCGAAAGTTGTTCGGAGTCCCGGATGAGATCTCGGACGTCACGAGGAGTTCCGGAATGGTCCGGAGGTAAAGAATTATATATAGGAAGTGCTATTTCGGCCATCAGGACAAGTTTCGGGGTCACCGGTATTGTACCGGGACCACCGGAAGGGTCCCGGGGGTCCACCGGTTGGGGCCACCTGCCCCGGGGGGCCACATGGGCTGTAGGGGGTGCGCCTTGGCCTACATGGGCCAAGGGCACCAGCCCCAAGAGGCCCATGTGCCAAGAATCAAGGGAGAGGAAGAGTCCTAAAGGGGGAAGGCACCTCCGAGGTGCCTTGGGGAGGAGGGACTCCTCCCTTGGCCGCACCCTTCCTTGGAGGAAGGGCCAAGGCTGCGCCCCCCCCTCTCCCTTGGCCCTATATATAGTGGGGGGAAGGGAGGGCAACCATACCTAAGGCCTGGCGCCTCCCTCTCCCTCCCGTGACACATCTCCCTCCTCCCGCAGCGCTTAGCGAAGCCCTGTTGGAATCCCGCTACTTCCACCACCACGCCGTTGTGCTGCTGGATCTCCATTAACCTCTCCTCCCCCCTTGCTGGATCAAGAAGGAGGAGACATCGCTGCTCCGTACGTGTGTTGAACGCGGAGGTGCCGTCCGTTCGGCGCTAGGATCATCGGTGATTTGGATCACGATGAGTACGACTCCATCAACCCCGTTCTCTTGAATGCTTCCGCGCGCGATCTACAAGGGTATGTAGATCCACTCCTCCCTCGTTGCTAGATGACTCCATAGATAGATCTTGGTGACACGTAGGAAAAAATTGAATTTCTGCTACGTTACCCAACACATATAGTAGATATGATCAACATAGTGATGTCCACCAATGAAACTACTCCATCTCACGTGATGATCGGACATGGTTTAGTTGATTTGGATCACGTGATCACTTAGAGGATTAGAGGGATGTCTATCTAAGTGGGAGTTCTTAAGTAATATGATTAAATTGAACTTAAATTTATCATGAACTTAGTCCTGGTAGTATTTTGCAAATCATGTTGTAGATCAATAGCTCGCGTTGTTGCTTCCCTGTGTTTATTTTGGTATGCTCCTAGAGAAAATTGTGTTGAAAATGTTAGGAGCAATGATGCGGATTGGATCCGTTATCTGAGGTTTATCCTCATTGCTGCACAAAAGAATTATGTCCTTGATGCACCGCTAGGTGACAGACCTATTGCAGGAGCAGATGCAGACGTTATGAACGTTTGGCTAGCTCAATATGATGACTACTTGATAGTTTAGTGCACCATGCTTAACGGCTTAGAATCGGGACTTCAAAGACGTTTTGAACGTCATGGACCATATGAGATGTTCCAGGAGTTGAAGTTAATATTTCAAGCAAATACCCGAGTTGGGAGATATGAAGTCTCCAACAAGTTCTATAGCTCAAAGATGGAGGAGAATCGCTCAAGCAGTGAGCATGTGCTCAGATTATCTGGGTACTACAATCGCTTGAATCAAGTGGGAGTTAATCTTCCAGATAAAATAGTGATTGACAGAATTCTCTAGTCACCATCACCAAGTTAGTAGAACTTCGTGATGAACTATAATATGCAAGGGATAACGGAAACGATTCCCAAGCTCTTCGTAATGTTGAAATTGACGAAGGTAGAAATCGAGAAAAACATCAAGTGTTGATGGTAGACAAGACCACTAGTTTCAAGAAAAGGGCAGAGGGAAGAAGGGGAACTTCAAGAAGAACAGCAAGCAAGTTGCTGCTCAAGTGAAGAAGCCCAAGTCTGGTCCTAAGCCTAAGACTAAGTGCTTCTGCTGCAAAGGGACTGGTCACTGGAAGCGGAACTACCCCAAGTATTTGGCGGATAAGAAGGATGGAAAAGTGAACAAAAGTATATTTGATATACATGTTATTGATGTGTACTTTACTAGTGTTTATGGCAACCCCTCAGTATTTGATACTGGATCAGTTGCTAAGAGTAGTAACTCGAAACAGGAGTTGCAGAATAAACAGAGACTAGTTAAGGGTGAAGTGACGATGTGTGTTGGAAGTAGTTCCAAGATTGATATGATCATCATCGCACACTCCCCTATACTTTCGGGATTAGTGTTGAACCTAAATAAGTGTTATTTGGTTTTTGCGTTGAGCATGAATATGATTTGATCATGTTTATTGCAGTACGGTTATTCATTAAAGTCAGAGAATAATTGTTGTTCTGTTTACATGAATAAAACCTTCGATGGTCATACACCCAATGAAACAAGTTCGTTGGATCTCGATCGTAGTGATACACATATTCATAATATTGAAACCAAAAGATGCAAAGTTAATAATGATAGTGCAACTTATTTGTGGCACTGCCGTTAAGTCATATTGGTGTAAAGCGCGTGAAGAAACTCCATACTGATGGGCTTTTGGAATCACTTGATTATGAATCACTTGATGCTTGCGAACCATGCCTTATGGTCAAGATGACTAAAACGCCGTTCTCCGGAACAATGAAGCAAGCAACAGATTGGTTGGAAATCATACATACTGATGTATGTGGTCCGATGAATATTAAGGCTTGCAGCAGGTATCAATATTTTCTGACCTTCACAGATGATTTGAGCAGATATGGGGATATCTACTTGATGAAACATAAGTCTGAAACATTTGAACAGTTCAAAGAATTTCAGAGTGAAGTGGAAAATCATCATGACAAGAAAATAAAAGTTTCTACGATATGATCGCAGAGGTAAAATATTTGAGTTACAAGTTTGGCCTTCAATTAAAACAATGTGAAATAGTTTCACTACTCACGCCACCTGGAACACCATAGTGTAATGGTGTGTTCGAACGTCATAACCGTACTTTATTAGATATAGTGCGATCTATGATGTCTCTTACCGATCTACCACTATCGTTTTGGGATTATGCATTAGAGACAGCTGCATTCACGTTAAATAGGGCACCATATAAATCCGATGAGACGACACTGTGTGAACTATGGTTTGGCAAGAAACCTAAGCTGTCGTTTCTTAAAGTTTGGAGTTGCGATGCTTATGTGAAAAAGTTTCATCTTGATAAGCTCAAACTCAAATCGAAGAAATATGTCTTCATAGGATACCCAAAGGAGACAGTTGGGTACATCTTCTATCACAGATCCGAAGGCAAGACATTCGTTGCTAAGAATGGATCCTTTCTAGAGAAGGAGTTTCTCTCGAAAGAAGTGAGTGGGAGGAAAGTAGAAAACTTGATAAGGTGATTGTACCTTCTCCCTTATTGGAAAATAGTTCATCACAGAAATCTATTCCTGTGACTACTACACCAATTAGTGAGGAAGCTAATGATGATGATCATGTAACTTCAGATCAAGTTACTACCGAATCTCATAGGTAAACCAGAGTGAGATCCACACCAGAGTGGTACGGTAATCCTATTATGGAGGTCATGTTACTTGACCATGACGAACCTACGAACTATGAGGAAGTGATGATGAGCCCAGATTCCGATAAATGGCTTGAGGCCATGAAATCTGAGATAGGATCCATGTATGAGAACAAAGTGTGGACTTTGGTGGACTTGCCCGAGGATCGGCAAGCCATTGATAATAAATGGATCTTCAAGAGGAAGACGGACACGGATAGTAGTGTTACTATCTACAAAGCTAGAATTATCGCAAAATGTTTTCGACAAGTTCAAGGTGTTGACTACGATGAGAGTTTCTCACTCGTATCTATGCTTAAGTCTGTCCAAATCATGTTAGCAATTGCCGCATTTTATGAAATCTGGCAAATGGATAAACAAAACTGCATTCCTTAATGGATTTATTAAAGAAGAGTTGTATGTGATGCAACAAGATGGTTTTGTCAATCCTAAAGGTGCTAACAAAATATGCAAGCTCTAGTGATCCATTTATGGACTGGTGCAAGCATCTCGGAGTTGGAATATACGCTTTGATAAGTTGATCAAAGCATATAGTTTTATACAGACTTGCGGTGAAGTCTGTATTTACAAGAAAGTGAGTGGGAGCACTACAACATTTCTGATAAGTATATGTGAATGACATATTGTTGATCGGAAATAATGTAGAATTATTCTGCAAAGCATAAAGGAGTGTTTGAAAGGAGTTTTTCAAAGAAAGACATCGGTGAAGCTGCTTACATATTGAGTATCAAGATCTATAGAGATAGATCAAGACGCTTAATAAGTTTTTTCAATGAGTACATACCTTGACAAGATTTTGAAGTAGTTCAAAATGGAACAGTCAAAAGAAAAAGTTTCTTGCCTATGTTACAAGGTGTGAAGTTGAGTAAGACTCAAAGCCCGACCACGGCAGAAGATAGAAAGAGAATGAAAGTCATTCCCTATGCCTCAGTCATAGGTTCTATAAAGTATGCCATGCTGTGTACCAGATCTATTGTATACCGTACACTATGTTAAGAGAGGGAGTACAATAGTGATCTAGGAGTAGATCAATGGACAGCGGTCAAAATTATCCTTACTGGAATAAGGATATGTTTCTCGATTACGGAGGTGACAAAAGGTTCGTCGTAAAGGGTTACGTCGATGCAAGTTTTGACACTGATCCAGATGACTCTAAGTCTCAATCTGGATATATATTGAAAGTGGGAGCAATTAGCTAGAGTAGCTCCATGCAGAGCATTGTTGACATAGAAATTTGCAAAATACATGCGGATCTGAATGTGGCAGACCCATTGACTAAACTTCTCTCACAAGCAAAACATGATCACTTTTTGGGTCTTAATCACATAGCGATGTGAACTAGATTACTGAATCTAGTAAACCCTTTGGGTGTTAGTCACATGGAGATGTGAACCAATCACATAAAGATGTGAACTATTGATGTTAAATCACATGGCGATATGATCTAGATTATTGACTCTAGTGCAAGTGGGAGACTGAAGGAAATATGCCCTAGAGGCAATAATAAAGTTATTATTTATTTCCTTATATCATGATAAATGTTTATTATTCATGCTAGAATTGTATTAACCGGAAACATAATACATGTGTGAATACATAGACAAACAGAGTGTCGCTAGTATGCCTCTACTTGACTAGCTCATTAGTCAAAGATGGTTATGTTTCCTAACCATGGACAAAGAGTTGTTATTTGATTAACGGGATCACATCATTAGTTGAATGATCTGATTGACATGACCCATTCCATTAGCTTAGCACCCGATCATTTAGTATGTTGCTATTGCTTTCTTCATGACTTATACATGTTCCTATGACTATGAGATTATGCAACTCCCGTTTGCCGGAGGAACACTTTGTGTGCTACCAAACGTCACAACGTAACTGGGTGATTATAAAGGAGCTCTACAGGTGTCTCCAAAGGTACATGTTGGGTTGGCGTATTTCGAGATTAGGATTTGTCACTCCGAATGTCGGAGAGGTATCTCTGGGCCCTCTCGGTAATGCACATCACATAAGCCTTGCAAGCATTACAACTAATGTGTTAGTTGTGAGATGATGTATTATGGAACGAGTAAAGAGACTTGCCGATAACGAGATTGAACGAGTAAAGGGAACAACGTATGTTGTTATGCGGTCTGACCGATAAAGATCTTTGTAGAATATGTAGGAGCCAATATGGGCATCCAGGTCCCGCTATTGGTTATTGACCGGAGACGTATCTCGGTCATGTCTACATTGTTCTCGAACCGTAGGGTCCGCACGCTTAACGTTACGACGACAGTTATTATGAGTTTATGTATTTTGATGTACCGAAGGTTGTTCGGAGTCCCGGATGTGATCATGGACATGACGAGGAGTCTCGAAATGGTCGAGACATAAAGATCGATATATTGGACGACTATATTCGGACACCGGAATTGTTCCGGGTGATTTCGGATAAAACCGGAGTGCCGGGGGGTTACCGGAACCCCCCGGGGAAGTAATGGGCCTTATTGGGCTTGAGGGGAGAGAGAGGGCAGCAGCCCAGGAGGTGGCGCGCCCCCCTCATGGGGAGTCCGAATAGGACTAGGAGGGGGTGCGGCCCCCCTTTCCCTCTCCCTCTCCCTCTCTTTCCTTCCCCCTCCCTATTCCTAGTTGGACTAGGAAAGGGGAGTCCTACTCCCACTAGGAGGAGGACTCCCCCCCTCTCCTTGGCGCACCCAAGGGCCGGCCGGCCTCCCCCTTGCTCCTTTATACACTAGTAGAAAACAGGGCTATGGTCCAGGCCGGCTCAGCCCATTAGTCCCGGTTCAGTCTAGAACCGGGACTAATGTGAGCATTGATCCCGGTTTGTGCGGCTAAGGCATTAGTCCCGGTTCACTCGGGCCCTTTAGTCCCGGTTTAAGCCACGAACCGGGACTAAAGGGTGCGATGACCTTTAGTCCCGGTTCATGCCTCAAACCGTGACTAAAGATTAGACCTTTAGTCCCGGTTTGAGGCACGAACCGGAACTAATGGGGTTGAGACCTTTAGTCCCGGTTCGTGCCACGAACCGGTACTAAAGGTCCCATTTTCAAACTCTACCCCCTCCCCCCCCCCCCCCCCCCCGTGGATCGCCTTTTCAGTTTTAAAAAAAATAAAAGAAAATAATGGAAATGTCAAAAAAATAAAAGAAAATAAGTTTCTCATGTGATATGTGGTCTAGTTGTTGGGAAAATTTGCAAATGTGAATTTTGACTTTATTTGCAAAATCTCTCTGAAATTTGTAAAAATGGGCATAACTTTTGCATACTAACTCGGATGAAAAAGTTTTTTATATGAAAAATCATCTACTCGAAAAGTTACATCCAAATTTTACCGGGGGAACACCGTTAAACATTTTCAAAATCCTCAAAAACCTAATAGAAAAAAGTTACGGGGCTTTTAAGATCTAGAGTGGAAAAAAATGAAAAATATTTAAACAGTGGGCAAACTGTGGTCAAACTAATTATTCTAGAATATTAGTGTTACTAAATAATTATTTTAGTTATTTCAATTTTGGTCAAATCTGGTCAAACTGTGGTCAAACAATGGTCAAACTAATTATTCAAGAAATATTAGTGTTACTAAATATATATTGTTTTTTAAAACAATAGTTTCAAACTCAAACAGTGAAATGTGTCACTTCATGCTCAAGCAAAATTCCTGAAGGTTAATAGGATTGACATCTTACTATTGTCAGGAAAACAACAAGTGCAGGCTTGGAGCGAGGGAGAATAGAACCCGGAAGTTAAGCGTGCTTGGGCTGGAGTAGTGAGAGGGATGGGTGACCGGTCGGGAAGTTAGATGATTTGGAATGATGAGGGGTGATTAAAGGATAAATTGAGAAGTGATGAGGGGTGGTGATTACGGACTAGAGGTTAAAATAATTCAGAAATTTGAAAATAAAAAAATCCAAAAAAAATTTCAAAATTTTTTTTTAAAAAAAACATAAAATTTCCTTTAGTCCCGGTTGGTGTTACCAACCGGGACTAAAGGTGGAGCTCCACGTGGCCGCGCCCTTTAGTCCCGGTTCTGGATTGAACCGGGACTAAAGGGGGGAGGTATTAGTACCGACACTTTAGTCCCGGTTCAGGAACCGGGACTAAAGGCCCTTACGAACCGGGACTGTAGGCCCTTTTTCTACCAGTGATATACGGGGGCAGGGGGCACCCTAGAACACACAAGTTGATCTTCGTGATCGTTCCTTAGCCGTGTGCGGTGCCCCCCTCCACCATATTCTACCTCGGTCATATTGTAGCAGTGCTTAGGCGAAGCCCTGCGACGGTTGAACATCAAGATCGTCACCATGCCGTCAGCGAAACTCCTCCCCGAAGCTTTGCTGGATCGGAGCCCGGGGTGCGTCATCGAGCTGTACGTGTGTCAAGAACTCGGAGGTGCCGGAGTAACGGTGCTTGGATCGGTTGGACCGGGAAGACGTACGACTACTTCCTCTACGTTGCGTCAACGCTTCCGCTTCGGTCTACGAGGGTACGTAGACAACACTCTCCCCTCTCGTTGCTATGCATCACCATGATCTTGCGTGTGCGTAGGATTTTTTTTGAAATTACTACGTTCCCCAACAAGAATCTCCATCCCTTTAATAGACAATTTATTTATCTAGCTAGGGGGGCGAATGTAAAAATGCCCTGGCGCCTCGTATTCCTTCGACGCGTGGGAGATAGCCCTTATTGGGCATAGAAGCCAAGAGGTTCAACATTTATGAGGCCAGACACTGCTTACGAACATTCGAAATTTGGAGAAGAACCCGCCTTGCAATGCCGAAGACAACACTGCGCCAGACTCATCGTCATTGAAGCCTGGTTCGGGGCTACTGAGGGAGTCCTGGATTAGGGGGTATCCGGATAGCCGGATTATATCCTTCGGCCGGACTGTTGGATTATGAAGATACAAGATTGAAGACTTCGTCCTGTGTCCGGGTGAGACTCTACTTGATGTGGAAGGCAAGCTAGGTAATACGGATATGTATATCTCCTCCTTTGTAACCAACCTTGTGTAACCCTAGCCCCCTCCGGTGCCTATATAAACCAGAGGGTTTTAGTCCGTAGGACAACATACAATCATACCATAGGCTAGCTTCTTGGGTTTAGCCTCTCCAATCTCGTGGTAGATCAACTCTTGTAATACTCATATCATCAAGAATAAATCAAGCAGGACGTAGGGTTTTACCTCCATCAAGAGGGCCCGAACCTGGGTAAAACATCGTGTCCCCTGCCTCCTGTTACCATCCGCCTTAGACGCACAGTTCGGGACCCCCTATCCGAGATCCGCCGGTTTTGACACCGACACTTAGGTTGCACACACACTTGACACTTAGATCCCTTGACAGTGGTGAAACTAGGGATTAGGTTCAACTTCGCTAGTCGCGACATGCAACCAAAGTTAACATGACAAAGACGTGAATGCCACACATTGGATTCACTATTGTTGCAAATATGATTGACAACTTTATTGCAAACATCTGATAAGGATAAGCGAAACAGACCTCCTAACTCATAGCCTTTACCAACAAAGGTTCCATACTTCGATATTACAAATTTATTCGACTCAAAGACAAGCTTGTAGCCATCTCTACACAAAAGAGATCCGCTAACAAGATTTTTATTGACGGAGGGGAAATAATGCATATTCTTCAGCCGCACGATCTTCCCCGAAGTAAACTTCAGATCGACCATGCTAACACCACGAATATAAGCACTTGAACCGTTGCCCATCAGCACGGTTGAAGTCCCTGTGGTCTGTAAGGCAAAACATGGAAATATCACCGCATACATGCACATTAGCACCCGTGTCAATCAACCAATCAGGAGAATGACATACTGAAAGAATAGTGGGAAATATACCATACCCAGCATCCTTCATGTCAGTGTCTCCAATGACAACATTAGCAGTCTTGCCGCCTTTCCCAGGATGACGCTTGTCATAGCGATTAGGGCAACTAGGAGCCCAACGATCAAGATCCCCACACACATGACAATCACCTTTCTTCTTGTCATTCTTCTTGAAGTTCGCGTGTTGCACAACCTTGTTCTTCCTATCAAACTTTGCTTTACCATCAAACTTGCCCTTGTTCTTGAACTGGTGGGACTGGAAGTTCTTCTTCTGTACCAGATTGGCACTAGATCCTCCCTCAATACCTCGAGCACGTGTGTCCTTTGCTCTCGCCTTTTCTTCCACATCAAGAGTACCAATGAGATCCGGGACGGAAAACTCCTACCTCTTATGCTTCAGCAAGGTAGCAAAGTTCCTCCACAAAGGAGGAAGCTTAGTAATGATACCTCCGGCAACAAACTTGTCCGGTAGCATACAACTGAAGTGCTCAAGTTCTCTAGCAAATGACCGTATCTCATGAGCTTGCTCAACCACGGAGCGCTCTTCAGTCATCCTGTAATCATAGAATTGCTCCATGATGTACAACTCAGTGCCAGCATCCAAGACCCCAAACTTGGCCTCGAGTGCATCCCACATATCTTTTCCATTATCAATTGACGCATAAGCATCAACTATGTTCTCACCAAGAACACTCAAGAGAGCAGCCTTAAACAGAGTATCCATTTTCTGAAAAGCTTGTGCCTGTTGAGCATCAAGCTCTCCTTCAGGTTTGCCAAGAGTGGCGTCGTAGCAACTCATGGTTTGAAACCATAAGACTGCTCTCACGCGCCACCTCTTATAGTGGATACCCTCAAACATAGGAGGTCTCATGGAAGCAGCAAAACCACTTGGGATAAATTGCCTATAATAAGGTTTTTGGATTGTTGGAAATATGAGCAATTTACCAAATGATTTTATTAACAGAAATATTAGATAAAGCATGATTAATATAGTCGTGATAAAGCAAGTCATGCAACCCGACAGAGAAAAAATAAATAGCATTTGCATATATGAACTTGAACTAAACACATCTAGGACAGACACTAGATCATGTTGCATATATGGAGTAGAAACTAACACATGTAGGGCAAGTACTAGTACGAGAAACTGTGGCAGGACATCTGACAGAAAGAAGAAGAACACATACGGGACAGCAGTAGCAGAAGCGCCGGACTTGGGGTCGACATCCTCTCCAGCCATGTCGTTGCTGAGGTAGTCGACATCGGGGAAGAAGTCGTCGTCGGGGAAGTAGTCGTCGGAGTCCGTGATGAAGAAGCCAGTAGTCGCGCAGAGCGCTCCCCAAAAACCTTATCACCCTTCTCTCGTATAGGACTCGAAAGGTGCGGTCTCGGAGGCCTACTGTCCCGACATGCGGTGCACGCTGCAAGCCGGGATGAGGAAGACAACAGCAGCTCAGAGATGGAACCGATGATGACGGAAGGAATAGTTCTGGTGCGTCTCTCTGGGAGGAGCGACCTCCCTTTTATAGGCGCAAGAGAAGGAGGCGAGAGGGCAGCGACGGGAGGCGAAACGAACAGCCAGTCGGCTGCACCGTTCGCATTCGAACTCCATTTTCCGTGTGACCTTTCGTATACCCGTAGTGCATGGCAAAAAATTTAGATATCGGCTCGGCTCATTCCCGCAACCCGCAGCGCACGTGGATATCCCTCTTGTTCTCATACTCGTACAAGTGGGGAAAGAACCTTCCTTATAAGGAGGTCCAACTCCCACTAAACTAGCAATGTGGGACTAAACTAATTTAGTAGTATCCCTTGACTTGCACAAATGGGCTAAGTGGGCCTCTAAGATTTATTAGGAATTTCTGAAATAGTTATTGGGCTGCCCAAAATAGACTAAATTCCAGCAACAAGGCCATGGAACTAGCAAGAAGCTGAAGAGCCATGTATTGTAAAAAATAGATTTTGACATAATCTTAAGTACTATGGAATACCGATTCCATATAAGCAATGCCCAAAGCACGGACCACTGATCTATTGTTTAAAACACCATGTGGTTGATTTACCCCATCACTTTTGCTTTTAGAATAATTCCAGTGAGTGCAAAACCTTTTTATTCAACCATTTTTTTTTCTTTTGTAAAAGTAGAGATAAAGGCAAAGAGCGGCGCAAACCGTCATCTCCTCCTCAAGACCGCAAAGGACAAGGTCACAGTTGATGAATCCGGATATCTTGAAGTCAGATTCCGCTATCTACCATGTCGGAGATGGCATGAGTTCGTCGGTGAAAAGCTAGGGGGTGGAGTAGAGTGAGGTGGATTGGCTCGGGTTTAGTCCAAAGTGGGGATGGGGATGAATTTATGTGAGGGAGGGTGGGCCATAGTGACATCTCGAAGTCAGATTCCGCTGTCTGTCATGTCGGTCTGGTCCATAGTTTAATTGTTAAAAAAAGAAAAAGAGACCGAAGCATCCACCATTTCTGGCTACAAACGCCTCGGCATGGGCCAGCCAGCCATCCCCCCCTCGTGCTTGCAGAGCACGGCAGGCCCAACGGGCCGCGAGGTAGAAGAATGCGGGCCAGCGAAGCGAGCAGCGCATTCCAGAACGTTCCCCTACCTTGCGCCCTCCCCCCTCCCCTCCCCCTTAACCCCGAGGCGGCGACGCCGACGGCCACCGACCTCGCGGCCCCCCACGACCATGCGGCTCCCCGGCGGCGCCCGCCTCGCGCTCCTCTTCGCCCGCCGCTCCCTTTCCACCGCCGCCGCCGCCGCCTCCTCCTCCGCCCGCTCCTCCTCCCTCCACGCCTCCCGCGCGCACAGAGGTGAGTCCGCCGCTCCCGATTTCCCGGAGTCCGCCGCCCCCCTGATTAACTGACCCTTGGTGCTTGCGCGCAGCTAGATGGGGCGACGCGGCCCGCGCGCCGCCCTCCTGGAGGCCGCCCTTCTCCTCGCCGAGCAGGTTCTTCCACGGTGAGGGCGATGGGCGGTTGTGGTTCTCGTTTGTTCCCGGTTGGGTGAGCTTTCCCTGATGTCTGTGGCTGCGTGCAGGGACCAGGCCTGTGGCGGTGAGGGACTACTACGACGTGCTCGGTGTGAGGAAGGACGCCGGCCAGGGCGAGATCAAGAAGGCGTATTACGCGGTATGGCTCTGTACAACTGGGCGTGGCACTTGTACTGTACTCCTAGTGTTGTCTAAGACTGAACTTCAAGGCTGCTTGTGGGTAGTAACTTTAGTTGGTAGATGCTCCAAGCCAAATACACACGTTATGCGCTAAATGTGGTCGCAAAAGCTCATGCTTAGAAATCGAATCATCGTTCACCCGTTATTAGTTCATCATGTGTTTTATGCGCAGAAATCAGATCACCATTCACCTGTTATCAGTGGTATTATTGTCTCTGAGTTCTGTGTTGTCAAAACTTATTGAGGCCTCTGTTGAACAACCTGAAAAACTCTTCCAAAAATGCATCTGAAAATAATAATTACATGGACTCTTTAAGCGTTTAGGCTTGCAAATGTAAAGGGCCTTAGGATGTTTGATATTTGTGGAGGGGCTGGAGTCTCCTTGGTGCCTAATTACAAAGTAATGGCAAGTTATTATATCATTTCTGTAGCAATTGAGTTATCTTTTCTTTATAGGCTACACTGTAAGATAGTTCATACTTTCAATGGCATGCAATTTGTTATTTACCTCACCATCTTATATTTTCTACTCTTGATTTCTCCTAAAAGCTTGCGAAGAAGCTCCATCCAGATACAAATAAAGGCGATGCCGATGCAGAAAAAAAGTTTCAAGAGGTTCAGAAAGCTTATGAGGTACTTGATTTTTGTTCAGCGTGGATGCTCAATTTCAAGGTTTACAGCTTTTAATAGTATTGATACATACATTTTTGCTTCTTCTCTGTAGACTTTGAAGGATGAAGAAAAAAAATCGGTCTATGATCAGGTACAATTTAATTCCTCTGATTATACACATCTATGTTCCTTTGACTGCCAATGGCTGTTTTTTTTGTATGTTCATGAGGTACAAATAATTAATTGCTTGAAAATTAAGATAATTAGACAGAAATACAACTTGACTAATTGTCTAATTTTTGTTTGCCTTTACTATTTGCAATGGTCATCAACCTGTCTAAAAATTAAAACACCAACCTTGTGTAAAAAGCTTGGCCAGAATCTCATGCTAACATGGAACCTACATTGATAACTTTGCTTGATTTTACAGGTTGGCCCTGATCAATATGAGAGGGCTGCTGCTGGAGGTGGTGGAGCTGGCGGATTCGAAGGCGGTTTTGGAAATCCTTTTGAGGATATTTTCGGCACTGGTCGTACTGGTGGAATGAATGATGTATGTCATCTTCTGACTTATTAATCTTGTCTACTGTTTTTATTTTAGGTCCCAGTTTGGTGCTTTTGCTTCTTTTCAAATCTCACGTTTTTAGCATTATTATGTATGTTTCTGACTAAGCAGAAATAGTTGTATCGTCTGGAAAATCTTTTCATCTTAGCAATTTTCAGTTTCCGGAGCTACTTTGAGCTAAGTATCTGCATTTGTTTGTTAATCATTACACACTAGATAGCCCCTTATATGGCTGGTTCTTTTGTGATGCTCTCCTAAGCACCAGCCATACCCTCTTAGTTCACAGATGGTTTCTCTCTCTCTCCCTCATCGAGTTAGCTTGCTAAGCATATAGGAATATTTCTCGACCCGTTTCTACATTTTTGTTTTACTTGACACTGAACAGATGAATTTTCTGTTGCTTCATGTATTCAAATCTCATGAATCTAACATATCTAATCTGATCTGCTGTCTTTGTTTGCTGTGAAGTTCCTCCGGAACATCTTCAAAGATAGAGAATCTGGTGGACAGGACGTTAAGGTTATTTCTAGATTTAATTTTCTTTGACCGTTATAGCTCTGCTCTTTGAATTGCAATTACATGTAATCCTTTTGCAGGTTAAGCTTGAGTTGTCATTTATGGAAGCAGTTGAAGGATGCAAAAAGACAATCAACTTCCAGACTTTAGTAACATGCGAAACCTGCAGTATGTATATGCACGTGTATTTTACCATTTACCAACTGCATTTTTTTGGTAACTAAATGTCTTTGAATCATATTTTCCCTTTTCTGATAACATCATGGTTCTTCTAGATGGAGCTGGTGTACCTGCGGGAACCAAACCCGAAACTTGTCTAGCTTGCAGGGGTTCTGGATATGTTAGTTCTTCCTCCAGCACATTCTATTTCGTTATCAAGATGCCTTTTGATCAATATAATTCATGTCTTATTTGTTTTTGTTTTTCATCTAATGCTGGCAGATGGTTCTGCAAACTGGTCCCTTCAGAATGCAATCAACATGCACACAGTGTGGTGGATCTGGCAAGACTGTAAAGGTGAGATATCACTTTGTAATAGCAACTATCAGTTGCAATAAAGTAAAAACAGCTTTGCGATGTAGCACATTTGCTGTACCAAGCCTCCAATGAATCATTTGGAAAGTTGACCATTCGTTAAGGTTCTAGGTAGAGAAGCTTCTTATTTGAACAAATATCTGCGTACTTATTAATATGTACTCCCTCCGTCCGAAAATACTTGTCATTAAAATGCATAAAAAGGGATGTATCTAGAACTAAAATACGTCTACATACATCTCCTTTTATCAATTTTGATGACAAGTATTTCCGGACGGAGGGAGTATATTGATTTATTTTCAACCAGATGACCAGAATAAATGGAATGAGCAAATATCTGCTTACTTTTTGGTACCTACAAATATCTACATCAACATCATAGTGAACAAATATCTGTGTACTTTTTAGTGTGTACTGATTTGTTACCAACCAGGTGACTAGAATAAATGTCGTGTGAGTGTGAGACTGTGCATCTGCATCTTCCTATCATACATTACTGTTTAATGTGAATGTTGCTTCCTATCATACATGACTGGTTAATGTGAAGACTGATGATTATGAAGCCCTTTGTCTTGCCATATTTGTCTGCAATATACATTATGCACAATGAGTATTTCTAATTACTTGATGTGAGCTGAAGATTACCATGCCTGTGTTGTTAGGATTTCTGCAAGTCGTGCAGGGGGAAGAAGGTTGTGCCAGGAATAAAAACAGTCTCTATTGATATAGCGCCTGGTAAGCTTCCAAGTTTTTGACATCGCTTGTACCCACGTGATGTTCTTCTGTGTTTACTATATGTCTTTGGACATGATTCTGCATGTGCAGGTACAGATGATGAGGATGTCATGAAAGTGCTTAGATCAGGTCAAGCAGATCCAGACGGTCTTCGTGCTGGTGACCTTTATGTAGCCATTAAGGTCAGTCGTCTTCTGGTTTGGTATTTCTGTTGTTAGCTGATGGCTGAAGATGGGCACTTGACCTTTGTAATGCTATTCTCGTTCCAGGTTCGTGAGGATCCAGTATTCCGGAGAGAGAAAGGTGATATCCATGTAGATGCTGTCTTAAATGTGACTCAGGTAATTGTTGCATGTTCCAGTCTCTGTGTGGTATACCATTTTTATTTGTCAGGGGACAGTTAAAGGAAAGTGGTAAAATTGATCCCCCTTCTTCGAAATTGTACCTCTGTGCGCTAGCATGAAAGCTCTGTTCTAAGCCACTGATTGATAGGAATACGAATCCTGATCGTGTTGGCTGAATTTGATCTTATAGGATACTAATGTTATTAGCTTCCCCATGTCCTTTGAATGAGCAAGTACCAATCCTTCCTCGCATTAATCACAACAGCTCATGTTACGAGTAGTTCTGTGCCGAATCACTTGTGACATTGCAGTGGCACTTGAAATGTGAGGTTGTATAATTGTTCTCATGAGACATTAATTCATGTCATTTTATAGGCAATTCTGGGAGGTACTGTTCAAGTGCCAACTCTCGCTGGAGATGTTGTTCTAAAGGTATGCCCAAAAAGGTCTATCTTAATTGTGCAAGGTTTTATTTGTTTATTAAGTGGCAAACTATCCATCGGTCTCATGTACCTTCTTGTTGTAGGTTAAGCCTGGTACTCAACCTGGTCAGAAGGTTGTTCTGAGAGGAAAAGGTAAATTGCATTGGACTGTTTATCTTTTGTTCGTGGTTCATTTTATCTTAGGTGCATATACGGTGACATAGTTTATAGTTGGTGCTTTTATGTTGAAGTACATCTTGTGTTTGCTAGGTATAACTACTACTAGTTGCTAAGATCTACTCTTTTCTTCGGAACAATTGAAAAGTAGGCATTTGCCAAACTGTATCTGGGTTTAAGTCTTCAAGTGAAGCAATAAGGATATGAATAAGCAACGAAGAGACAAAGTTTGTAGCACCTCCAAAATTGTCTCCTTTTGCCTTCCTGTATATTAGATTGCCAGGAGTAAGATCTGAAAGAAAATGCCAGGATTCGTTTTTAGCTGGCATCTAGTTGAACATTCAGCTTGAACGACCACATAAATGATTTATGTATGGCATCACATTTTCAGATACTAATAATGATTATAGGAAAACGGAATAACTGATGCATTTCTTTTGCCTATATAATAATAAACATCGTGTCCTGCAGGAATCAAGACGAGAAACTCGTATTCATATGGAGACCAATATGTCCATTTCAATGTCAAAATCCCTGTGTAAGTTCCCTGCAAAACTTCTGTACAATGCCCTGTTCCGTCACAGGTAGTTCTCATTTCTCACACATATTTCCTGCAGGAATTTGACTCAGAAACAGCGCATGCTTCTCGAGGAGTTCGAGAAGGAAGAGAAGGGCGAGGACGATAAGGACGCGGAAAAGGCAGCTGGCGCATCAGGATAGCCGGTCTTAGGAGCCAAGCCGCCCAGCATTTCATGGGCGGTTTAGCTCATCACACACCACAAGATAGAGTAGGATGCTGCCTGGAATTTGCAGGTTTAAGTTATATAGTTAGGTTGCATGGAATTCGCATGGCAACACATAGATCTTGGTTTCGAGTTATTGTAGCCGGGGAATAATGCTACACCCTGCCGCCTGGCACGTATTCTTCTTCTCCCAAGAGTGAGGCATGACGGTTGGCGGCATCTTGTATTGTATAATTGATTGATCTTGTTATGTTTTAGATACACACTGAACACACGGTGCCACTGTCTATTCATGTCGCTGGTCGGGACACTTTGGCATTCGAAACAATTTTGCTCGTTCTGCTTTCCGTGGTTTCAAGAGTTTGGATTTGGACAGTTTTTGGATGTGATCATCCTTGTAGTTGTGTCCTTCTGGAACTTGCATGGTTTTCAGTAAATTCCAATAATTGTAATGGCTTCATTCTCGTGGATATTGATGTTCCTAACTGGAAGTTTTTGTAATTCATATCGACAGAGCACAAAGCAATTTTGAGAGCCAAGTTCCTCTCAACAGGAGGAATAATCCATTGTGTGGCTGAGACCTTGGACGCTTGGTCTCTTCTCTTGCTGCCCAATTCTGTCCACAACCTCATCTTCCTCTCCTTGTACGAGAATAATTCTCGTTTCCTTTTTGGTTGGTGGTTGCATCTGGATGCGGCGGCGGCTGCCTAGAGGATGAAGCTGAGGCCGATGCTGGCGTGCTGCAAGCTCTACGTCTCCGAGGGCCGGAGCGCGGCGGCCCTGCGCGCCGTCGAGCAGGCGGCGCGCCGGCACCACCCGGCCGTAGCCCTCGTCAACACCTTCGCCGACGACGCCTACAACCGGGTCGGCTACACGCTCGTCTCCCGCCTCCCGGACCCCGTCGCGCCAGCCGCGCCGCTGCGGCGCGCCGTGTTCGGCATGGTCGAGGCCGCGCTCGGGGCCATCGACCTCGGCGCCCACGCCGGCGCGCACCCGCGGCTCGGCGCCGTCGACCACGTCTGCTTCCACCCCCTCGCCGGGGCCGCCCTCCGCGACGTCGCCGCGCTCGCCGCCGCCGTGGCCGCCGACATCGGCGACGGGCTCCAAGGTAAACCAGTGTCCTCTGTTTCTTGTTCTTGTCACCCTCTGCTTGCCACTCCGTGCGGCGTGCTGACGCTCAGATTCGTTTCGTGCGACGGCGGCGTCGGTCCGCAGTGCCGACGTACCTCTACGGCGCGGCGCACCGGGAGGGCCGGACGCTGGCGGCCATCAGGAGGCAGCTCGGCTACTTCAAGCCCCAGAGCAGCGCCGAGTGGCACGGGCCGCTCCCCGTCACGACGGCCGACACGACGGCGCTGCCAGTCGCGCCCGACGCCGGCCCGGACGCGGCATCGGCGTCCAAGGGCGTGCTGGTGCTCGGGGCGACGGCCTGGGTGGACAACTACAACGTGCCGGTGCGCACCGCCGACGTGGAGGCCGTGCGGCGGGTCGCGCGCCGGGTCAGCGAGCGCGGCGGCGGGCTCCGGTCCGTGCAGGCCATGGGGCTCGCGCACGGCGACGGCGGCGCCGAGGTCGCGTGCAACCTGCTCGACCCCGGGAGCGTGGGCGGCGAGGAGGTGCAGGGCATGGTGGAGCGGCTCGCGGGTGAGGAAGGGCTCGCCGTCGGCGAGGGGTACTTCACGGATTTCTCCCAGGAGAAGATCGTCGAGCTCTACATGGAGAAATCAGCTCAGGCTGAGGCTTAATTTAAGCTCAAGGTCAAGTGAAATCGGCTCTTGTTTGTTGAAATATAATCCTAACCGATCAAGAATGAGTACTTAACATTGTTCATGTGAAGCAAATGCATTGTTCTCTATGCATTTTCCACAGAGTTTGTCTTCTCCATGCCCCGTCTTGACGCCGAGCATTTTGTGGCGCGCTATATTTTCAACCGCAACCCGCCAATAAACCGCTGTCGAGGCCTGTTGCTGCCCAACTCGTCCTCAACGGCATCTCCGACCCTCGTTGATCTTGTAAGGGCAGACTAGGACTTTTTTCATGTACTAATCAATCATAAACTTGCCCCCTCCCCTGATTTTCAGGGGATGGGCCGCCTCCTCACCTATTGACTAATCAAATTAACCCTTTATATAAAAGCTTGTAACTTGTTTGTACGTGTAGCATTACTAAAAAATAA
This sequence comes from Triticum monococcum, assembly GCA_034509565.1. NCBI lineage: Eukaryota > Viridiplantae > Streptophyta > Magnoliopsida > Poales > Poaceae > Triticum > Triticum monococcum. Next base: position 23,234,498 of record CM067847.1, read on the forward strand.
ATGACGCGGGGGAGAGAGAAAGGAAAAAACCCTGGAGCCTGTCTGTAGAATTATCGACTGTCTACTCCCATGTAAATCGCTGCTTATAGACTGCTGCTTCCGTTGCTGTCGTGGGCTGATAGATCGCATATATATGGGCCCATTGTTTACAAGCGGTTGTAGTGTTTACAGCAGATGCCTCACTGTACGTTCTATTCTTAACGGTGTCTGTAGATAATGTGTACGTATGCTGCAGAAAGCAGGCGTCGACACTGATGTACATGCCCTAAGAGGAATAAAGAGGGATTGGTGGAATATCCTTGCCTCCCCTTGCACACTAGCGCCCCACTGCCTCCCTAGCCCCCACCGAGGCGACTACCTCGTCGAGTCGAGTTTGTCGCTTCTGTTGGTAGTATACATGACACAACCTCCCAACCATCTCCACGTACTAGCCCGAGGAGCAGGGGGGTGCCTGGAGATCATGCCCAAGCTCTCGGCCTCCTCCTCGCCTCCCCATGCTGGCCACCTCTGCCAACCGAGCCAATATGTGGTGGGCCCCGTTGCCGCGGTGAAGGCGATTTTGGAATTGACTCGTCACGCGTCCATGCCTCCTCCGCGCCTCCCCTTTGTCCTCCGTGACCTCCCCCGTGCATCATGCGTCGGTTGCCGCATGCCATAAGGTGCTCAAGACATTATTCCAGAACTATTTCCCCCTTTTTTTCTGTTTTTTTCCTCAATTGATGCAGCAAATTCGTTGGCAACAAAGCTCATATTTAACTCCGACGCAATCCACAGATGAAGAGGATTGTGGAAGAGTTTTTCAACGACTCCTCGTGTGAGGAATAGGAAGTTGCCGATGGCAGTGATCAATTGAGATGGAAAGGAGAATGAGAGACGTGGTTCTCAACCAGGCCGTGGTTGCATTTTTTTGCCATAGGGCAGAAGGACGTCCAAACTTGTCATGAATTATTTACAGACAGTCTGGTGTATTCGTAGAACCTTTTTAGACAACGGTTCCGGATATACAGAGATCTCTTCGTCGTGCACATTGTATATGATTTGCATGTGTATGATCATTGGCTCACGCTCACGAGGGATTCAGTTAGAGCAATCGTTCAAGTCCTTTGTACAAGTGTACCACAACAATTAATGTGCATGGATTTTCAATTAGAAAAAAAAATCATTCCACGTCAACGTCCAAAGAGTTCATAGCGAATTAGTTTTTGTAGGAAACTTGCTTAGGCACACTCTAGTCACGTCATCCTTGAGTCTCTTGCGACATTGCCAACATCTTAGTTGTTAGCTCAAAGTTCATATTTGTATATTTCAAGCTGTCCATCTCAAGTTTAAATTGGGAATGTTTCCTGGTAGACCAATGCATGGGAGTAGTATGCCATTTTCTTTTGACAGTGGCTAGAAAACCGAAAACCACTGCCTTTTGAGGAAGGTCAAGGGCAACTCCCTGCTTGACATGTAGGGTGAATGGGAGGGGCTCACAGGAGGAGTGGGATTGACTTTTTTTCGAACAGAAACAATTTATGCAAATCGTTCAAATTACAAACTGTCTTTCATGCTAGCTCCTATGTCGACAAGTTTTAGTGAATCATTATGATGTTATTTCTCTGGTGGAGTTGTGTAACGTGTCAGGCGCCAAAACAATTCAAAAAATTCTCTGAATTTATTATGCAATAAAGATGTGTGTGTGTGTGTGTGTGTGTGTGTGTGTGTGTGTGTGTGTGTGTGTGTGTGTGTGTGTGTGTGTGTGTGTGTGTGAAATTGCTCTAAAATACTATTTTCTTTACGAAGGTGCAAACAAGCAATTCATATTGCGGTAGTATCTCAGCATATATTTTGTCTGAAGCCCTGTTGGTTATGATGTTTCCTTTCTTTATCTTCTCTCTATATTAGTGTTCTCATTTTAATAAATTATGCTCTAATAATTTTTTAGTTGCATGGTCTCCTTTCCACTGAGATGAACAAAGTACTCTTTTATCATCTAATTAAATACTAAGATCACCTACAAAACTGGATTTTCTAACTCTTTATTCTAACTTTGCCTCCGTCTCTTTTGAGCTCTTTGTCACACAATAATATCCTGCGGCAACGTGCAGGGTATTATCTAGTACACCCTAAAAGGAAGGCTGGAGGTGATATCACACGGTCGAACTACAATCACATGATGCTTAGCACATAACTGTGCCGCTAAGTTCGCCTCCCTCATGGTGTAAGACATTTCAAAACCTAAGAACCGGATAAAATGTGCTCATCAATCTGACAGAGAATGCCCATGATTTTTTTTCCCGAAAGGAGGTTGAAACCTCGGCCTCTGCATCATGATGATTTCTAACCCCTACTTCTTCGGAGACTTCTACATACTAACCAGCACTTGGCCATCCGTTTCAACATGGATCTGTTGCCACACTTCTGTAGCTGCATTTGTTACACCATCTCTGAAGGCGAGTGTTCCGCTGTTTGAACGTTTTCACATTCCGCTGCAGTAGCAAGCGCAAACTCACCATCGGATCTTCCATCAAAGGACGCACCAATACTGATTTTATTCATACCCATCATTGGATCATACCATTTTGTAGTTTTTTGGGCCAAAACTACGAGCATTGGCACTAAGAGAACATTACTGATGCACACCATCCTTCACCCAGGTACAGACATGCTGAGGTGTGATACCTTTAGTACCATAGAACAGATTACTTCCACAAGTCCATAAGGTCCAGATTGTGCACGTTATACCCCCCCCCCCCACCCCCACACACACATGTACACGCCGAAACATATATGCAGTAAACAAACTTGATTTTATTTTTGAAATACTCTGCTATTTTTCTGGATTTTTTCCCAATGAGGTGTAGGTGAGTTCAGGCTAATATCCGTGCCGCCTTTCTTGTTTGTTCCAAAGTCCAAACTAATGTACAATAACTCAAGAGTCAGAATCATTTTTGGTACTGATCAAACTAATATTTGATGATCGTCATACTAATTCTCAATTAAACTTTAATTCTGATGTGTCTTTTTACCGCTTACTGTAGGGCAAAACGCCCCACAACATCTCATTTTATTTCAAAGAGAACACGATACAGTATGTACATGCCCTAAGGCAAAGGAGAAATAAAATATGTACAGAAAACTACCAGACTCACCTCAGGGTGGTAAAAAGGAAACCCACCTAACTAGCTCCTCTCTATATCTCTGCTAATTCGATGAGCTAGAAGAGAAATGTCATGAATGAAAGCATCCCTCCATCTGTTGAAGCTAGGCTTTTCATTCCTGAAGACTCTAGCACTCCTTATGATCCAGATATCCCAACATGTAGTGAACACCACCACGGCGAAGAAAGGTTTAGCAAAATTCCTTCCGGGCGCCAAAGCATTGTCCCTCATATCCACTCCCTATGGCCAATCAATCTGCAAGTAATTCCAAACTCTGCAACTGAAGTTGCACATGAAGAAAAGACGATCCCTGTCTTCCTTGGTGTGAGTTGGACTCAGAACACATGTATCAGGATCAGAGACATTCCAATGCCTTCTTGCAAGTAGATCTTGACTGTTCAATCTATCCATCACAATCATCAACGAAAAGACCTTGATCTTCATGGTACAACAACTAGCCCAAATCCAGTTGCGGACGTAATCGTGATTAGTAGTTAAGCACTGACCACGTCCTTGCTGACGACGCACGACAGTATGAAATTGACGTACAAGCTGGTCATGTGCGCCAGTTGTCAATAATTAACTTGGAACGGATCTAAGCCAGCTAGCTGCTGGAATTAGGACTGACCCTTGCAACAACAAAGCGCTATTGACTGACCGATTAGAAGAACTCATTCCACGTCGGCGCCCAAAGCAAGTGTTCATACGAAATTAAGTTTTTCCTTGCAAAAATCCTGACTCGCGTCCTTGGGTCTCTTACAATACTGTTAGCTCATAGTTCATAGATGGTATATACACAAGAGAATTCCTTATTTAACATTGTCTTAAAATTTGTTGCCCTATTTAACACCGAAATTTTTTTCCTTCCTTATTTAACATAGAGTCTAAATTTTATGTCTTTTATAACACTTTCGTCCATTTTAAACCATAACGGTGTTAAATGACACAGGACAAGACCTATTTGCCCTTCGTGTGATATTTGACCAAACTTTATATGTATGTGTGTATCCGGCCGACTCGTTTTGCGTTGGCCTTGGTCCCAACCTCGACCTCCGACCTTGATGGCGTTATAGCCGGGTGTTTTCCAGCGTACAGGCATACGAGGCTAGCTCGAATACTTTCCGAGGGTTCCGCCGAGACGTAGACGACACGTACACACCAAGAAACAAGTAGGCAGGCAGGTGGATTGATTCTAGTTGGACGCGTACTGCTAATACGTAATAGATGAAGTTAGCTAGCAGCCGATCTCTCCCTTGATCATTTCTACGTTCGCTGCCTAGCTAAAGCTAGCCATACCCGTAAAAAAAGCAAGTTAGGGATACAATCTCGGCTACAATTGGAACACACACGATGCGATTGATGGCCACGGGACCATGTCGGTCCTATTTACATTCCTTTTTCAATCTCAACTACGGCTGTTACAAAAGGACTGGGCATATGCAAATATATACTAGGTTATACCTAGCAATAGCTGTGTACGTGCGTGTACAAGCACTGCCTTTTCACAAAAAAGTTACAAGCACTCACTACGATTTTAACATACTTACTTGCTGTATACTATCGATCTAGTATGTAGTGTACCATGTACTATTGATGTACACCGGCTACCCTGCTGACCTAAAGCTAAACTACCAAGTAATATTTTGGTCACCTATCACATGAGGGGCAAATAGGTCTTTTCAGATGTCATCTAACATCTTTAAGGCTTAAAATGGACGAAAGTGTCATAAAGAGCATAAAATTTAGAGACTGTGTTAGATACGGAAGAAAAAAATATTCTGTGTCAAATAGGGAAACATAATTTAAAACAGTGTTATATAACGAATTTTCTCTATATACACAGTACTCCCGCAAAAATAAGTATATACATAGTATATTTTCAAGTTTAGATGTGGAGTATTTGCTGATAGACTGATGCATAGTGTCCAGATGCATCGATCCTTTGGGAAGGGTAGATTTTTTTTGTGGTAGTTCTAAATTTACAGCATAGTTACGTGGTATATTTCAAGTTGGTTATCCACTTGGGTTAGCTTAAATGGGGAGTATTTGCTTGTCGACAGATGCATGGCGACCAGACGCATCCCTCTTTTGGGAAGAGCATGTGCATGGGGAAGACTAGATTTTCAGTGGGTGGCAATCTTTTATTTGCCCAATAATTAATCCATGTCTGGCCGGCTATCTTTTTTTTTTTTAACACATTTGTTGGCCGGCTATCTGTTAGGAATCCCTTCGCTCTCAGCTCACACTTGCTCGACGAATAAGAGAACAAAGAGGCAGAGAGTGGTTTCTGCGACCTTGCAGCTTTTCCGATTTAATTGACCTCCTTTTATTCCTAACAAGGAAACCATGCGGCGCCCATGATCCCTACAGGTTCATGCCATCCCACGAACAAACTCATCACGCCACAAGAATCGGTCAAAGTAGTTGAGCCTAAACCGAAAAAACTCTAACAGAAAAGACTTGCCACGGCGGTTGAAAAACACTGCCATGGCAGCCTATAAAAGTGCTGCCATAGAAACAAAAATACCTTGCCATGGTAGATTAAGGCTATGTACAATGATGCTATCTTAGGAGCGTCACATAGGATAAATAATAAGATGAAAGAGAGAAAACTCATAAAAAAAGGCTTGTCTTCTCTTATTTGAGAGAAGACAAGAGATGATCTCTTACCATAATATGTCTCATCATATTTTTAGGAAGTACTAATTGTTAAAGATAAGGCTAAGAGATGCCCCATTGCAGACATTTTTTTTGTTATCTCTAAATTACATGCAAAACATAAGATAAGACTATCTTATCAACCATTGTACATACTCTAACTACCAACGCACAACAAGGTTTTATGACCGCAAAAAAAGTTTTATTTGCTAACAATTACCCCCTAATACTTGTAGCGCCTACCTTACCTTGAGCATTCCAATCTTGTCACGCAGCTAGAGGACCCTGATGCGATCCAAAGTCTTTGTCAGAAAGTCAGCCAGCTGCTCCTCTGTCCCTGATGATGAGATCTTAGCCCTTCATGAAATAGCCCATGGGTTAGGAACTTAGGATACACTGCCATAAAGGTATCTTCCTTAAGCTAGACTTTTAGAAGGCCTATAAGCGTCTAGACGGGGCCTTCCTCCAGTTGGTGCTTGAACTGAGGAGATTTGATGACCGATGGTGCTCCTGGATCACGCCGTTGGTTCGGACTGGCAGCTGATCGATCAATATTAATGGGTATGTTGGTCCCTTCTTTAGATATTAGCGTGGGGCAAGACACAAGGGGGTCCTATTTCCCCTCTTCTCTTCAACCTTTTGGTCAACGCCCTTGTGGTCATTCTGGACAAAGCTTGGATGGTCGCCCGCATCTCTGGGGTGGTTGGGCATCTTATCCCTGGGGTTTCTGTCACCCACCTTCATTATGCATATGATACCATGATTATGGCCGAGGGCTCTGATCTTGACATCATCAATCTCAAGTTCATCTTACTCTATTTCCAAGGCCATGTCTGATATGAAGATCAACTTTGACAAGAGTGGGGAGGTAGTTTTAGGATACTCAGAGGACGAGCGACTGCAGATAGCAGACAACTTAAACTGCACGTTGTCCTCCTTCCCCGCTATGTACATGGGGATGCCGCCGTCTGACTAGAGGGTTCTCTTGAGTGAGTTCGACCCGCTTATGGAACGGGCTGTATCTAGGGTGGAACCTTGGTGCGGTCATTCTACATCCAAGGGGAGTAAGAACTTCCTTATAGATTCCAACATCTCTTGTTTCCTGTTGTATATGATGGGGTTTTATATCTTTCCGGAAGGGGTTCATAGCTTGTTTGATAAAGACCTTTCCCAATTCTTCTGGCAAGCGATGGATGGCCAATAAAAATATAATATAGTAAAGTTGCCTCACATTTTCATGGCAAAGATTTTGGGAGGGATCACTAGAAGAAATATGTCAACTTGTGACCTTCTGTTAGTGACCCTGGAAGAATTGGTCATAGATCTATGACCATTTCAGACCAATTGGTCAAAAGTTGTTCGGGGGGCTCCAAAACCTAAACTATAACGACCATTTTGGTCAGAAAGGTCGTAATTTCCTTACACGAAATGGTCATAAAGCAGATAACACTGGTCTGCTGCCTTATTTCTAGCTGATCATGACCAATATAGATGGTCATAACCTTGTAAATTGTGGTGGGTTGCTATGACTAGGCGCCACCTCATCAGTTTTGCCTATGTGTCATGTCCATGTGGCAGTTTTTGCCATAGGTTGTGAAGCAACCTATATTTTTGTCATTCCTAAAATTCCCAAAAAAAATCTCATAAATTCTTTGGGTCATTTCTTCATCAAATACGTAAAAATCCTTCCTTGCCTAGTTCAAAACCAATTCAACAATATTCATTTTCCTATTCTGTTCACGACAACACTTTATGAAGGAAGTGCTATTTATATATTCTTGATTGCCCTTGGAATTTTTGGGCACTCTTTCCTATCCAAATAATTACCGCATGACAAAATTCAGCTCCACTTGCCTAGCAAATCTTCCTCGGCAAATTTCCAAAGTTTTTGTCCACCTAGAAGCATTGTGAAGGAAGTACCTTTTTTTATATATCGAATGACATGAAATTTATACAGTTTCTTCATATGCCCAAATTATCACCCTCCTCCAAATTGCAGCTCAGGAAAATTATCTATGTGAGCCCAGGTTCAATTTATATTTTATGGCCAAATTGGCATGTTGCAAAGCAAGTGTTATCTAGACCCCTCCTATTTAACCTCAAACTCTTTGGGAACTCTTCCATACCCAAATCATTGCCACATGATAATATTCAGCTCCATTTTCCAAGTCAACCTTTCTCAGGAAATTTTCAAAGTTTCTACCTCGAGAGAAGCTTTGTGAAGTAAGTACTAGCTAGGCTTACCCAAATGATCTGAAAATCTACCAAGGCATAACCATACCTATATAACTTACCTACACCAAATTTGAGCTCATTTCATTCATCCAATTTCTCTCACTAGTTTTCCCAAGTTTCTGTCCATAGAAGAGCATTGTGATGGAAGTACCACTTTGGCATGTCCAAATGGTATCAATTTTCTACGGTGCTTTGCAATGCCCAAATAACCATTCTCCACCAAATTTCAGCTCAATCCATTCATTATTTTGAGCCCAGCTTCAACATTCATATTTCTGTCCAGTGTGGTACTTTGCAAAGCAAGTACCACCTAGGATCCTCCTTTTTGATCTGAAAATTTGCGAAGACATTCTTCTTAGTAGATGATCATCCTCAGCAAAAACTCACGCCCATTGGCCATGTGCATTTCCTGTATCGCTAATCAAACACTTGGCTGCTAATTCATGTTTGAGCATCGATCGGTCTCCTCGTGAGAATCTTATGTTGTAATTTTCTTCCTAGAACCTACCTGGGGATCGCCCAACCCACTAGACATGCCTAGGCTGCCCAGAACACATGGCAACGCCACGGTCATGCGGTGACCACGCGTCGGGCATGCGAGTTTACGCGCTCTAGTGTTGGGGGCCTTGGCCACCGCCCAAACCTCGACGTATCGCCATCAAACCATGTATTTATGATTAAATAGGTACTTATGTAACTATAAATGATTTTTGGAAAAGATAAATAGTAAATTATGAGGCAGCTGCAGTTCAAATTTGACCCGCTTCCTTCTGAATCGGTGGGAATTTGTCTTTTTCACCAGAGGTGGATCAAAACTTTTGAAGCCCAAAAATTTTGTCAATTGTGCATTAAATATGGCCTAGTATTTTATAAAAATGATTTGGTCCAATTTTGCAACAATTATTTGGGAGATCCTTCACAAAAAACCCTCCTTTTGGGCACTCAAAAAATGGAAAATGGTTTTTTCGTTCAAAGAAAAAGAAAACTTCCTTAGGCAACATTGTTTGCCATTCCAATATACACCCTTGTGCACAATATGGGATCATTTGAACAAATTATGCCATGAATGTGGCCATAAGATTGATCATTTGGCTTGAAAGCCATTGATCTCCACACGTGATAGCTCGTTTTTGAGAACATTTTTTTAAAATAATTGCCGTATCACAAGTTTGTTATTTTTCCTAGGAACTTGGCCACATATAATGACACAATGCGAAGGTTTCTCAACTTTTTGATTTTTTTTGAATTTTTTATGTCCGTTTCAAAATGCGGTCAAAACGGCGGGAATGACCGTTCTTAGCTAGTGGTTGAATCTTGGAATTTTTTGGTGACTTATGTATCTAGAAATGATTTTTGGAAAAAATAAAGAGCAAACTATAAGGCAGCTACAGTTCAAATTTGACCCGCTTCCAACTGAATCACTTGAAATTTGTCTTTTTTATGAGAGGTGGATCAAAACTTTTTACACCCAACCATTTGGTCAACTGTGCATTAAATATGTCCTAGTATTTTAGAAAAATGATTTGGTCCAATTTTGCAACAATTATTTGGTAGGTCCTTCACAAAAGACCTCATTTTGGGCACTCAAAAAATGGAAAATGGTTTTTTCGTCCAAAGAAAATGAAAACTTCCTTAGGCAACATTGGTTTCCATTCCAATATGCACCCTTGTGCACAATATGAGATCATTTGAACAAAGTATGCCATGGATGTGGCCATAAGATTGATCATTTGGCTTGAAAGCCATTGATCTCCACACGTGATAGCTCGTTTCTGAAAACACTTTTTTAAAATAATTGCTGTATTACAAGTTTGTTATTTTTTCTGGAAACTTGGTCACATATAATGACACAATGCGAAGGTTTCCCAATTTTTTGATTTTTTTGAATTTTTTATGCCCGTTTCAAAATGCGGTCAAAACGGCGGGCATGACCGTTCCTATCTAGTGGTTGAATCTTGGAATTTTATTGGTGTTTCTATGATTAAATAGATACTTATGTACCTAGAAATGATTTTTGGAAAAAATAAAGAGGAAACTATGAGGCAGCTGCAGTTCAAATTTGACTCGCTTCCTACTAAATCAGCGGCAATTTGTCTTTTTTACCAGAGGTCGATCAAAACTTTTGACACCCAACCCTTTGGTCAATTGTGAATCAAATATGGCCTAGTATTTTAGAAAAAATGTTTTGATCCAATTTTGCAACAAATATATGGTAGGTCTTTCACAAAAAGAACTCAATTCGGGCACTTGGAAAATGGAAAATGAATTTTCCGTGCAAAGAAAATGAAAACTCCCTTAGGAAACATTGTTTAGAATTCCAAGATGCACCCTTGTGCACAATATGAGATCATCTGAACAAACTATGCCATGAATGTGGCCATAAGATTGATCATTTGGCTTGAAAACCCTGAATCTTCACGCGTGATAGCTCATTTTTGAGAACACTTTTTAAAAATAATTGTCGTATTACTAGTTTGTTATTTTTCCTGGAAACTTGGTCACATATAATGACACAATGTGAAGATTTCCCAATTTTTTGATTTTTTTGAAATTTTTATGCCCGTTTCAAAATGCGGTCAAAACGGCGGGCATGACTATTCCTAGCTAGTGGTTGAATCTTGAATTTTTTTTGGTGTTTCTCTGATTAAATAGGTACTTATGTACCTAGAAATGATTTTTGGAAAAAATAAAGAGCAAACTATGAGGCAGCTGCAGTTCAAATTTGACCCGCTTCCTACTGAATCGGCGGGAATTTGTCTTTTTCACGAGAGGTGGATCAAAGTTTTTGACACCTAACCATTTGATCAATTGTGCATTAAATATGTCCTAGTATTTTAGAAAATTTATTTGGTATGATTTTGTAACAAATATATGGTAGGTCCTTCACAAAAAAAAACTCATTTTGGGCACTCAGAAATGGAAAATGAATTTTCTGTGCAAAGTAAATGAAAACTCCCTTAGGCAACATTGTTTAGAATTCCAAGATGCACCCATGTGCACAATATGAGATCATTTGAATAAGCTATGCCATGAAAATTTGGTAGGTCCATCCTAAGAAAAACTTATTTTGGTCACTCGGAAAATGAAAAATGGTTTTTTCGCGCAAAGAAAATGAAACCCCCGCAAATCAACATTGTTTGTCATCCCTACATACACACACATGCAAAAAATTGGTTCATTTCAATAAAATATAATAAGTTAATATGTTGAATGTTTATCCTGAATAAGAAGGTAAAAACTACAAGAGAAACGAAAGAAAAAAAGAAAAATTATATAAGCTTAATTCTGATTCGTGGAATCAGTTGTGCCCTGGATCGATGACATGGCGAACATCTATCCATCCATACATCCGCCCACCCGTCCATCCTAGCGCTCCGCACGCTCTCTCTCTCTCTCTCGCTCTCTCTTGCAGCAAACCCCTCTCAACCCTAGCGCTTGCAGCCGCCTCTCACCGCTGCTCCCCAATCCAGATCCACCGCTGCTCCCCGATCCAGATCCGCCGCCATCTCCCTGTCCCCTCGCTGCCGGTCTGCACCGGACGAGACTTGCCTGCTCCCCCAGCGTGCTCCCATCCATGCTCCCGCATACGTGGCATGATTTAATTGGAACAAAATAAGGCCCGGCCCCATCTCTTTAAAATCAGGAGGGGAGATGATTAGTTTAGAAAGAAAAAGGAAAAAAGGACAGCCATAGGATGGAGTGGGAGCACGGATGGGAGCAGGGCGAGGGAGCAGGCAAGCCGGATCCGTCTGCACCCTCCCACCCCCCACCTTTGCCGCCCAGACACCACCGCCGCCCCACCCATGTCGCCTCGCTGCTCCAGCCATCTTCGCCATCTGCGGCCACCTGCCTCACCATCAACGAACACGCCAACTACTCCGTTCGCCTCGCTGCTCAACAAAGACGCCTGCCGCGGAGCAGATCGGGCGAGATTCATAGACAAGCGAGAAGAGGAGCCCCCCGACTACTCTACGCGTGCCGCCAGATCTTCAACTCCCAACGCCGACGTCTTCCTCCTTGGTCCGCCCAGGCTCCCCCTCGGTCCGCGTCCCTGAGGCGAGAGCATGTCGGCGGAGGAGGATTTGGCTGGTGAGATGGTAAGCTCGTGCTGCGGGCTGGTTCAATGATTCGATTCGTGTTGGTGCGAGCGTCCCGTTGATGATGTGCTGTTTGTTTGTTTTTTTTACTCAAGCAGGGCGCAAGGAGATGGCGCTCGACCTGGCATGTTCGTTGACAAGGGCGTCCAGGTCAAGCTCACCGGCGGCCGCCAAGGTTGATCCGATTCGCACAGCCCAAATCCCCTCATTTTTCTTCTGTCCCTTCCCAGTGTTATGATAGATACATCGTCAGATCCACTAGAGGGCTCCCTATTTGTTTTGCATTAGGCTCTGCCATCATTGCAGTGTTTGGTGTCGAGAGATACGTTATTTCTGGGTACATGGCCGGAGAATTTGACTTAGCTAGCTAGCTTCCGGTGACTCGATCAATGCTAAGCGCCGAGAGAGACCGGTAGAGCGTGTGGCTAGCTAGCTTCTGAAGGAGACCACGTAATTTGGACATCCTTTTTTAGAAAAGGAATCCTGATATCTTAGCAGCAGAATTAACACTAGGACCAAGTGAGGACGCAGACGTTTTCTGTGAGACTGTGAGAGACACGCACGGGGTGGATGCATGCACACTATTCATTTTCCCTATAGAAGTCTATGGTTTTGCATTTTTGTACATCTCAAACCAAGCCGTATTTCATATCATAGGATAATTCTAGCTCGGAGACTATGGTCATGGTGTTGTTCGTACAGAAACCTGAGCCGACTTGCTTGTACAATTAACTTTTAAGATGTAATTTTCCATTAGTGAGCATGGTAATTGGGAAACACTATATAATGATAAAGTAATTAAAGAATATATATTCTTTAGAAATAATCGAAGAATTGTTCATACATTAGACATGAGCCCATGCTGCTGGGGTATGTGCCATGATCGACGCATTTGATTTTTTGAGGTTGTCTTGAAGCTTGTTAACGCGCAGGCAATGCCCCTGGACCCCATTCTCCGCCCATCCGGCAGTGTGCTGGATGTCGTCCTCCTCGACACGGCCGTCCCCGAAGAGCTCTCTTGGTCAGAGGAGGTGGAGCAGCAAGGCCTCCTATCCTCCAGCGCGTGGACCGACGGCTGCGTCATCTTGCTCTCCTAGCGTGGTGAGCTTCCCCTCTACCCCCTACCCCAGATCTGGATGATACTTGCAATTGTGCAGCTATATATGAAACAAATCAGGTCTTGGTTCAGTTTTGTATGTGTCGATTTGATTAAACCTTGACTGAAACCAAAGCATCACGTTTTGATTAAACGTTTACATGAGTTGTTATTCTATTCAAGTGGGTGAACTAAGCCATTTTTATTTAGTTTGCTCATTTTTTAATGAAGTACTACTTCCTTTGGTTAGGTTAGAACGTTACCGCATGTGTTTTCAATGAAAAACACATTCATACTATAAACAATTTATAGTCTTTCCTAGCATATCCATATGTAACACAACAATCAAAGTTATATGCCAGGTATTTTAAAACGTAAAATCATTTTTGTCAAAGTTTCTAAGGTTTAGGGCTGATGAAGCTAAATGTTTTGTTGCACAGATAATGAACAATGGGTTCTTCAAGAGCCCTGTGCGTAGGGTTGTGACAAATGCAAAGAAAGAGAGGCTATCGATGGCTCTAGACTATTCTGTTGTCCACGAGAGGGATCTCCAGCCATCGGCACATCTGATTGATGGGAAGAGACCAGCATGTACATGATAGTGAAGGTCAAGGACTACATTGCCTGGCTGTATGAACATTTCTCTCAAGGAACGATGGTTATCGATACACTGCAGATATAAATATGTGGTATCACGGGTTTAAAAAAAAGATCATTTTATGACCAATATTTGTATCGTGTATTTCTAAATGCCAAGAATCACTTTGTTCAACAACACATGTCATTTCAATTTATTTGCATGTTCCACACGCTAATAAGAAAAATAAAGTTATGCATTATTAATCTGCTCTAAATGAAAACTATTTGATGCTGGATTGGTTGTCATGTGTTTCAGCTGTCAATAATTAAGTTCAAACGGGGCCAAGTCAGTTAGCTGACTGTCCCCTGCAACAACCACGTGCTCTTGTTTGACTAATTAGAAAACTTATGCATGGAATGATATTCATCATTTTTAATTTGAGCATGAAAGGGAATTGTAATCATGACCCATATTCAACCTATGGAATTGGTGGCATCTGCATAATTTATATTTGGAGCATAGTGTAAACATTCAAATGTGCATGCTACAATATTTATCAAAAAATTGTTACAAAGAATTATGTAAACATGTAAAATATGTACTTCTTTAAACCCTAACATCATTTAAATTGTTCATTTCTTTCTCGAACTTTTCTACCTGATAAATGTTCTCAGATAGGCAAAACGTGCATTCATGTTCTAGCACACCTTCAAAGGAAGACTGGAGGTGTGACATACCACACACTCAAACTACAATCATTAAGATGATGATTAGCACATAAATGTGCGGCTAAGTTTGTCTCAAGTAAACTTTAACTCCAACGTAGCAGCAGCTTGTGATTCAGTTGCTGATGTAATCATAATTAGCACTAACAACGTCCTTGCTGACGACGCATAAATGGTTTGAAATTGACGTAGTCATGGGCTTCAGTTGTCAATATTTAAACTGAAACGGATCTAAGCCAGCCAGCCGCAGGAATCTAGGACTGACCCCTGCAACAACCAAGCGCTCTTAACCAACCGATTAGAAGAATTCATTCCACGTCGGCGTGCAAAGCAAGTGTTCATACGAAATTAAGTTTTCTCACGGAACTCTCGAGTCGCGTCCTTGGGTCTCTTGCAATATTGTTGTGAGCTCTAAGTTCATACGTGGCACATACACGGTATATTTCAAGTTGGCAGTCCACTTGGCTGCAAGTGGGGAGTATTTAGTGGTAGATTGGTAGATACTGACCAGATGCATCGATCCTCAAGGAATGGTAAATTTTACTTTGGTGGTAGTTTTTAATTTACCGAATAGTTAATCTATGGCTAGGCGGCTACTAAGTTATTTGTCATATTTTTAATTTGTTACCTCAAAGTTCATAGGTGGTATGTTTCAAGTTGGCCATCCACTTGGGTTAGCTTAAATGTAGAGTATTTGCTGGCATTTAGATGCATGGTGACCGGATGCATCGATCCTTTGGGAAGAGCATGTGCATGGGGAAGACTAGATTTTCTGTGGGCGGTAATCTTCTATTTACCCAATAATTAATCCATGGCTGGCCGGCTATGAAGTCCTTTTGTCATATTCTTCAATTCTTAGAGGTGCTACCTGTTACTCCAATAGTCTATATAAACGGAGCTCCATGCTCTGGTATTTCCACATCTAAGTTGCATTACTTGTTGTAGAGCACAAGTACTGACCCGAGGAATTGGTCAAGGAGATTGATCAAAGGTCCATCTCAGATCTCTCCCACTATTGCAGGTAATTTCGTTTGGCAGTTCCTGATCTAAGCTTCATATGCATGAGCTAGCCAAGAAAATGCATGAGATTTAACGTTGCCTCGCAACTGTTCAAATCATACCTATTTTACGCGTATGTCAGATTTGCAGTATCAATCTGATTTTTAAGTGTAATCAGAATACATTTCGGATTCTTCTGTTTGGTACTCCCTCTTACTATAAGACCCATGCAGTATACGTGAAGGTCGTGCAAGTGCAACTATGGGAAGCATGGGAGAAGAGCGAGCACTGACGGTGCAGGAGCTCGCCAATGTCCTCGGCAAGCCCGACGTGCCAGCCCAGTACGTGGTGCGCGAGCACCACGACCAGCAGCTCGCCACAGCCATCGCAGCACCTATCCCTGTCATCGACCTCTGCTGCCTTTTCACGGAGTATGGTGCAGCCACTGATGAGGCATCGAAGCTTCGAGCAGCGCTCGAGTCATGGGGCCTCTTCCTGGTAAGTAACAATCCTATCAGCACACGGTACTTAGAAGTACTCCACAATTTTAGTACAAGATCAAACATTCATATTCATCTGGCTTATATGTATGTGCCTGCATGCAGCTCAGTAACCATGGTGTAGAAACCACCATTATGGATGACATGATGATTGCTTCGAGGGAGTTTTTCAAGCGGCCACTTGAAGACAAGAAGAGGTACACCAACCTAATCGGCGGCGAGGAGTTCCAGTTTGAGGGGTACGGGAATGACCAGGTGAGGTCGCCGGACCAGATCCTAGACTGGTCTGACCGCCTCTACCTCAAGGTAGAGCCCGAGGACGAGCGACGGATCGCCCTTTGGCCAACACATCCTGAAAACTTCAGGTCACCTATTGATCAGAGATATCACTTTCCAAATTTCCAGGCTTGGGGTTTAAGTATCATAAGCTCATATATTGTTGTCTTTGCAGGGATATTCTGCACAACTTCACGATAAAATGTGGGGGAGTGAAGGACAATCTGCTCCGGGCAATGGCGAAGCTGTTGCAGCTTCATGATGACGACTACTTTGTGGACCAGCTCGGGGAGAAGGCTGAAACTAACGTGAGATGCAGCTACTACCCAGAGTGTCCAAGGCCAGAGCTTGTATTTGGTCTCAAGCCTCACTGCGATGGAACCGTTCTTACACTTCTCATGGTCGATGACAGCGTCGGTGGCCTGCAAGTTCTAAGAGATGGGGTGTGGTGGGATGTACCGATCGTACCTCACACACTGTTGGTCATTATAGGAGATCAGACCGAGGTGCGTTTTTTTTATAAACTAGCAGTACTATTTTGTATGGTCAGGTCAGAACCTTACTGTTTGAGTTTTCCATGAAAAATACTTCCATGGTATAACAAATTTATAGCCTTTGCTAGCATATTCATAATGGAACACAACAATCAAAATTAAATGCCAGGGTTTTCGGATAAAATAATCATTTTGTCAAAAGTTTCTAAGGTCTTGGGCTGATTGAGTTAAATGTTTTGTTTCATAGATAATGAGCAACGGCTTCTTCAAGAGCCCTGTGCATAGGGTCGTGACAAATGCAAAGAAAGAGAGGCTATCAGTGGCTCTAGACTATTCTGTTGACCATGAGAGAGAAATTGAGCCATCGGCTCAGCTGATCGATGAGAAGAGACCAGCATTGTACATGAAAGTGAAGGTCAAGGACTACATTGCCGGGCTGTATGAACATTTCTCTCAGGGAACGATGGTTATTGATACACTGCAGATATAACTATGTGGTATCTATCATGGAAAAATGTGATCAAATTATGACCAATGTTTGTATTGTGTATTTCTAAATGTTACTTGTATTAAGTACTCTGTTTGTTCAACAACACATGTCATTTCAAGTTTTTGCATGTTTTACATGCTAATAAGAAAATAAAGTTATATATTACTAATGTGTTCTAAATGAAAACTTTGTGATGCTGGATTGCTGGTCATGTGCTTCAGTTGTCAATAATTAAGTTTAAACAGATCCAAGCCAATTAGCTGACTGACCCCTGCAACAACCAAGAGCTTTTGATTGACTGATTAGAAAAATTATTTCCTTATGAAACTCTCAAGCCACGTCCCTGAGTCTCTTGTAATATCGTTGTTAGCTCTAGATAGTATATTTCAAGTTGGCCATCCGCTTGGATTTAAGTGTGTGGAGTATTTGCTGGTAAATCGATGCATGGCGACCCGAGAGATGCATCCATCCTTTGGGAAGGGTAAATTTTCTTCTGGTGGTAATTTTTTAATTACCGAATAATTCATCCATGGCTTGGCGGCTATTGAGTCATTTTTCATATTTGAAATTTGATGGACCTTGCAAATGCTTACTCGGCCATGCTTGTCTCATAGTCAAGTAGTACTACAAGTTTTATCTTGATCTCTACTTTAGCGATGAAATAATGAACAAATTAAGCAGCATGCGGGATATAGTGTTATAGCATGCAGGTTCAGTTGAACTATGAGTTATTATCACAATTAACTGTATACTTAATCTACAAAAACTCAAACTTCACTTCTTAGATACTGGAGAACTGGATATGCACATAACTTAAACGCCCATTGAAAACATCATTACGATTTGTTCAATATAGAACATCCATAGTTCAGCAAGCACACAAAGCAGTCTTGATAAACACATATCAAAACAGAAGACATAATGCGGAGGCAATTGATCTGAATATGGCAATTCCATCCTGTTAATCTGATGAAAAAAGTCAATGGAAAAGTTTGTTGCTTGCCTTGATGATGCATCTTTATAGTGAGTGTCATAGCCAATAAGTAATATATTAACTTAGGTGTTCACAAAATCTGCCACACAAAACGTAAGATTCTTGTAGCTCCTACTAGGCCCAAGCCCACCTCATAGCAATTGGTCCAAAGATTACTGACACAACTACTAGTCCCCAGAAAGATTTCGTAATTTTCTGCATAGCTCCTCTCAGTTTAGTCCGCTTGATCCTGCCACCAGCCAACTTAGAAATGAAGTAGGCAGGCCAATCTATCTCACACGGTATAGCACTCTGGACACCGCCGTGAAACCACTCGGTGACCGTCTCCACCGCACCAGTTTGGAGATCTACAATGTACGCACAACCTTGATTGTCATTGACCAGCAGTTTGCCGCTCATCTTTCCCACACACACGCATTGCACAAGGCCGATCTTACTCTGGTTGGGTCGTTTTAGCTTGATCATCTTTGTGCCGTTCCAGCGGTCTGCAGTGCCATCTTCACTCTTGTTATCACCTTGACCTGTCCAGATCTCCAGCATGGTGCATTTCCTATACAAGCGAACCAATGCTTAGCGTCTAGCGTCCCGTCATTGGTGACGCTAAGCATTGGTTCGCTCTACAAATTGAGGTCGTGGTGGTTCGGGGTGATTGGGAGCCTTGTTAAGGACATGTTAGCAGTCTTAGCGCACACGTTGAGCGTGTAAAAGCTTGTCCTCTCCCTGAAAAGCCAGTGTGCCGTGCCTCGGCACACGACGGCGCTGGCCTGCTGGGGCGCCACATGCACGCCGCGCTCGAGAGTGTGAAAGAACTTTGTAGGCGTGCTCCAGCTCCACTCAGCAGACGTGAACACATGGAGATTGTACCCTGGCTGACCTTTGTCGACACTGATGATAAGCACTTTGAAGGAGACCGAGTAGATTGGCCATCGCCGTTTGTCGGAGCAGCAATCCAGATCGGTTAGGAAGGTGTATCCTTCCATTGTGAAATCCCCATTGTACCTCAGCAGGGGCAGCAGGTCGCCTATGCCGGCGAGCGGGTCGAACACTGCCAGACTCAAGTTTCTCTCGGTCAAATTGTTGAGGCGGACGAGTGGGACGATGTGGTCGAGAAGAAGGCCACGACGCGAGGTGAGCGGCACCGCGTGGAAGCTACCATCCTTGGGTAGGCCGCCGATGCCATGCCGGAGGAAGCTGTAGCGGTCTCCGAGGGGGGACCATGGCGCCAGGGCGAACGACGGCGCGGGCGCAGAGATGATTCTTGCTGGTCGTTCTTCACGGGGCGGTTGTGTGACGAGGAAGCCAAGAAGGAAGGACGGGTGGGGCACGCCCTCCGGCCAGCGGCGGAAGAGGAAAGAGGCGTCGGCGATGAGGCGGCGCCACCGCTTGCACGTCGCGGCGCAGCGGAAGAGCGCGGCGACGCCCGCCACGCGCACCAGGATCTCCGCGACCACGTCCTCCGGCAGCGTCTCCATTGATCTTCGCTAGAAGCTAGGGCCGGCGCGCGCCGTACCCAACTTGTGAGCGATCGACGTGCGACCGTGCGATTTGGAGCGACCGCTGATTGGATCTCGATTGGAGTCGTATATGAACCTCTTCAACGTCCTAATAATTATGCTACTCCCCTAAAAAAATATTCCTGTTACTACGGGACTATCCTACGAGCTGACGTGGATGAAATCATAAGGGGGGAGGGTTAAAACAAAAAACGCTAGTAGAACTCAGGGAACATTCTTTTTTTTTTCAAGGGTAAAAGGATTTTATTCCATAACAATAGGGATACAATCAAGTGGCACAAGTTCCTCCACACATGGTGGACTCCTACCTAGCCATACAGCAGTAGCACTCTCCGTACGACTATAAAACGCCAGCCGATCTGCAACCCTATTTTGATCACGTTTAACCTTCGACGGAATAAACTCCCTTTCACCCATAAGACGATGGATCTCAGCAACTAGATGTCCATAAGCGGAACGAGAAAGACTATCATCCTTCAACAATCGCAAAGCTTCTGAGGAGTCGGACTGAACAATCACCGGTCCTTCCGAGTGTTGAATAGCCAAGGCCATGCCTTGCATTAAGGTGCGTATCTCAGCCTCCTGGGCGTCATTGCAATTGAAGATGCACCTGTAAGCTGCAAATATAACACTCTCATCAGACCGCCGTAGGATTATACCCGCGGCCGCGGACCCGTCTGAGCTATCAAACGCTCCATCTACTGATAAGGCCACACGCCCCACTGGAGGCTTCGGCCATGGTTCATGTATAGCTTCAGGTCGCTGTTTTACCGGGGCTTCCTCCCTCATTGGCATCTTTCCTTTCATAATCTCCTCGGTTGAGTATTTCCGAGCCTGATGTAGAGAAGACATGTAGCTCCGTAAATACTCCGTTGTCACTTCCACCGATGGCACTGCTTTACCATGAGTTAAATCAGACCGTAAAGACCATATCCTCCATATTAACATGATAATACAATCTCGCATGTGATCATGACAGTGCAGCAGAAGATTTAGCAGCCACTCATTGCCAGACTCCTGTAATAACGTTGGATCAGGGAGCTCCCAAACCTGGCGCATTGCCATCCAAATTTGACGAGCATGTCCGCAAGTCACCAACGCGTGGAAGCTCGACTTTTCTCCATCCCACAAAGAGGACATGTATCGCGCGTCGTAATATGCCGATATTTCTTGCATCCGTTCGTCGCCAGTGCTCCGGTCACAGCCTTCCAGGCAAGGATGCGCATCTTAAGAGGAACCTTGGCCTCCCAGACCCTCCGCCAGATCGGGCGCTAGCCATCCGGCGAAGTACTTGACGCGCCCACTCCCATGTGCATATGGCCAGTTGCGAGCCTATACGCACTTTTCACGGTGAACCTTCCACTCTTCTCCGGGAACCAAGCGAGAAAGTCTTGCCCCCTGTTAGGAGATGTCCGAATCTTCAAAATTTCACGGACATCCATGTCCCAAAAGTACTGCCGGAGCCGCTGTATGTTCCAAGCGCTAGACTCCTCGAGAAAATCTGCCACCCAGTTATACCTGCAAGTACCCTTCGGGGTGATAGGCTTAAAGTCGTGCCCCCTCGGAATCCATGCATCTCTCCAAGTTTTTATCAACGACCCGTTGCCCACCCTCCAAATCAGGCCCTTCTTGAGCAGCTCCAAGCCATGTGTGATGCCTCTCCACACAGCTGACGAAGATGTAGGGAACACTGTGTCCAACAAGTTCCCGTTAGGATAATACTTCGCCCGAAGCAAGCGAGCACATAAACTATTAGGGCTGTCCAGTAATCTCCACGCTTGTTTAGCAGGCAAAGCTTGATTAAAAGCTCTCATGTCTCGAAACCCCATACCTCCCATATTCTTGGGTAGTATCATCTTTTCCCAACTGAGCCATGCCATCTTCCGTTTGCCATTTTCCACACCCCACCAATATTGTCTCATCATCCATGTGAGATCATCACAAACCGAAGCCGGAAGACGGAAAACACTCATGACATAGGTTGGTATTGCTTGCGTGACAGCCTTTATTAGAATCTCCTTGTTGCCTGACGATACATACTGCTCGCTCCAGTCAACAAGTCTCTTCCGTAATCTTTCTTGAACAGTCTCAAATTGTCCTTTATGCATTCTACCTTCCGGGACCGGTAAGCCCAAGTATTTAGGCTCAAAAACCTGCTGAGTAATTTCCAGAATATGTTTCACTTCGTCAGCCACCGACTGCATGCAATTATCGGAAAAAAGGATGGAGCACTTCCCTGGGTTAATAAGTTGACCCGTAGCTGAGGTGTATGTGTTCAACAAACCTTTCACAACGCTTGCTTGCTGGGTTGACGCTTCAAAGAGTAACATGGTATCATCCGCAAACAACAAATGAGAAATCACCGGTGCACCCCGACAAATTGATACCCCTCTCAAGTCCCCATTGTTAACTGAATTTGTGATAAGAGAGGATAGCGCATCAGCAACAAATAGGAACAAGAAGGGGGATAGTGGATCACCTTGCCTCAAACCCCTAGATGGGGCAAATGACTCTAATATTCTCCCATTGAACTTCACCGAATATTTCACCGATTTCACACACGCCATAATCCATGAGATCCACTCCGAGGAAAAGCCCCATTTGACCAGGGCTTGCTCCAAAAACTCCCAATCCACCCGATCATATGCCTTTGACAGATCAGGTTTATAGGCGCACGCCGCCGGTCTGTTCTGCTTCAGCGACTGTATATGGTGTAAGCACTCAAAGGCAATGATAGAGTTATCCGAAATCAGACGCCCTGGAATAAAGGCACTTTGATTTTCAGAAACCAAATCTCCAAGTATAGGTCGAAGCCGGTTGACGAGACACTTCGAAACAATTTTGTATAGTACGTTACATAAGCTAATCGGTCTAAAGTCCTTGAGTTCCTTTGGGTGTGGAACTTTCGGAATAAGAACGATGGCCGTATCGTTTACCCCGTCCGGCATTATCCCTGACTTAAAGAAGTCCAAAACTGCAGCCACTATCTCTGTCCTCAGCACCCCCCAGTTTCTTTGATAAAACCTCGCTGGCAGCCCGTCCGTACCTGGCGCCTTGATAGGGCCAATCTGAAAGAGCGCAGTAGAAAACTCCTCTTCTGAAAAGGGAGCACAGAGTGTATCATTCATAGCTTGGGTAACCTTAGGTACAATACCCCCCAACACCACTTCTGGCGAAAGTGTCGGATCCTTGGTATATACCTCCTTGAAATATGAGGTCGCCATACGTTCCATATCAGACGGGACGGTACACCACGTGCCATTCTCTCGGCGGAGGCGCTGAATAAAGTTACGCCGCGCACGCCAAACTGCCCGCCGATGAAGGTATGTCGTGTTCCTTTGCCCCTCCTTTAGCCATGTAATCCTTGACCTCTGAAGCCACAACATTTCCTCTCTATAGAGTAGTTCATCCAGGGCATACATTCTCTGTCGGATCAGTGCCCTGTCTGATGATTTAATTGGAGGTCCGCAAGTTCCCCTCGGAGTTTCTCAATTTCTGAAGAAACATGGCCGAAGTTTTGCTTGCTCCAGGACCGCAGTTCAGTCATCATTTCTTTGAGGGCATCTCGCACCGCCCCCAAATTCGCTGCCGGCTTACTCCTTCTCCATCTGTGCTCAATCACCGACGGTAGCGCCGAAGACCGTTCCCACATGATCTCATACCGTGGCGACGCCCTTGCTTTTGGTAGCTCATCATGTGCCACCCGTATGAAAATTGGACAATGGTCCGAACACGACGACGCCAAGTGCACCACTTGTGAGAACGGGAAAAGTTCTCTCCAAGCTTCATCCACACATGCTCTATCAAGACGGACCGTGACATTACCACTCCCGAGTTGGACATTATCGTATGTGAACGGAGTACCGGTAAAGCCCAGGTCCATTAGTTCGCACGACAGCAAACAGTCACGAAACAGTTGCATCTGTGTCTCGGACCGCTGCGTATGAGAAAAATGCTCATGTTGCCACATTACCTCGTTGAAGTCTCCACAAACTAACCATGGTTCTGCAGACACTGCTCTTAAACTGGATAGTAAGGTCCACATACGATGCCGATTCTCTGTCCTCGGTTCACCGTATACATAAGTTGTTCTCCAAGACCTATCATTCGCCCCGTCAACAATCCGCACGTCTATAAACCGTGCACATGAATCAAGAACTGTAACTTGAAGGTTCTCGTCCTAGTATAGCGCAAGGCCCCCACTGAGGCCATCGCTAGAAACTCCAGCAAAACCCTTCATTCTTAGTCTCCACTTAAGCTTCTCCATCTTACTAGAGGTTTGTCTAGTTTCAGAAAGGAAAACAAGCCCCGGGGAATTGGCTTTATAGAGGGCCAAGACCTCACGAACTGTCCGGCAGTCCCCCCCGGCAGTTCCAGATTAGCGAACTCATTGTGTCCGGCGGTCCTCCTCGAAGGAGGCCGCCGAGCTATTATCTTCAGAGTCCACTCTCGCACGCTTATTGCCATTACTGCTGCTGGGTGACATAGCACCGCCACCGTCCTCTCCTTTACCCAGAGTCAGGGCAAGGGTCACTTCCTTCACTGTTTGTGCCTTATTAACAGAGGTGTCCACACCATCCATCGCTAACCTCTTCCTTGCTGTGTTATCAATCCTTTCCACTGCCTGAGGCACCTTTGAGGGGCTAGAGGTCGTGCCAATAACCTCGGGATCAACAGCAAACTTCCCTGATTTATGACTCGACTTGGGAGTTTGAGTATATCCACCCCCCGATCGTATGATCCCTCATTCTTTTGCTTGTTCGGGCCATCTGCATACAACCATGCCCCAAATTTCTTGCTCTTCTCATCATGGATCCCCGACCCACACTCCTTGTACTCATGGCCAATGATGCCACAAACGCTACAAAAGCGAGCTAGTTTCTCATATCTCACTAGAAACACTTGTCGTTCCTTGCCTCTGACAATACTCACAAACTTAGTCAAGGGCATGCGCACGTCATGGCGCACCCTGATTCTCACATAGTCACTGCGAACATTGCCGCTCAACCTCATATCCAAGACTTCCCCTGAATTCCTCAACAGATGCTCAACAATGCTAACTTTGCAGAAACCCTCAGGGAGTTTATGAATCTGAAGCCATATCGGCATAAAAAACATTGGGACCTCCTCCGCCTTAGTGAATCCATCATAGGGACACATCAGAACCGCAGAGTTCCTGAATAGCCATGGTCCCTGATCGATCATGCGTTCGTAGTCACCGAGGCAGGATGCCTGAACGACGAACAATTTGGGGCCGGCTGGACGAAATCTTACTTGTTGCGCCGGGTTCCAGGCCGCGCGCATATCCTTGTAGAAGGCCGTGTGGCTAAAGGACTTCTCCGTATGAACCCTAGCTAGGGCAAGCCATCGCACACTTTCATTGATCTCTTGATCATCTTCGTCGATAACTAGATCGTCGAACTCTTCATCCTCTAGATTCAGTTGTTCCATGAAATCATCCAGATTTGATCTCATGTCCTCTTTGCCGCCTCCGTTGGTCCCGGACTGCGCATCCGCCGCGGTGCTCATCACGATGATGAAGACGTGGAATTGATCGGTGGACAGGAGAACCCTACGCTGGGGAGGAGCCCTATGGTAGGGGATCGAAGGTTTGTTGGGTAGGAACTCGCCGACAGGAGATCGCCAGCGAGGAGACAAAACCCTAGCCGCCGCTAGGGGAAAATTCACATAGTATCTTTTTTAACTCAGGGAACATTCTTACGGATTAACTTTCGCGGACAGAGATTTCAATAGAAAATTCCCTTAAAAAGAAATTTCAATAAAAGAAAGTACTTCTAGGGACAAATGTATCCAGCACCACCGCTGTTAAAACTCCCCATGATATCCCGCAAACAAAAAAACTTCCCATGATATTTTTCTGGGACGTGTCTAGCCAGCAGCCGATGCCTGGCTAGCGCTCCGTAGCGGCCAGTCTTTTTTGAAAAGTACTTTTTTTGAGAGATTTTGAAAAGTACTTGTTCCTTCACTTGATTAGGAAAGATTTTTCTAATCTCAACTTGCTCACAACATCCCACCAACATGCATATTAAAATAATACACATGCATTCGGCTGTCTTTCGCTTTTTGATTTGCATGAGCGTGGATTGATTTGTACCATTTAATTCGTGATTAACAAAATCTAAAAAGTCATAACTTTCTAACCACGCATCAGAATTAAGATCCTCTTTCATCATTTGAACCCTCGCGACGTGCTCTTCGAAACTAGATCCCTTATGGATATGTTTTGAAGAATTTTTTGTGTGCAATTTAGCCCCTGTTTTGTGCAACTGGCTAGCAGTCAATGTGCAACTAACTAATAGTGGATGTGCTACCTTCCGCCTATCCCGTGGGAGTGCAATTTTCACTGATGTCACCTCCACCCCAAACTACCCCTTCCATTGAGATGTACGACTTCGTTTGTTGCTCAAGCCAACTGCCTAGTAATTGATGTGCAACTTTCCCCAGTCCGTGAATTTGCTTTCAATTGATGCATTGGTCAACTGCCTACTAGTGGACGTGCAACTTCGGATACTACCACGACCAATTGTCTAACAGTGACGTGCAACTTACTATCATACCCCCATGGATGTGTAGTTTTTCCTACTGGCACCGTTCCAAACTACCCCTGCTAGTAAGATTTGAATTTTTAGCACCTTGTCTATATGCGTCTTTTCACTGTCCTCATGAATGTGAAATTTACATCATCCAACTATCCTTGTCTTGTGATATGTGCAACTTTGTATGTTTCTCTGGCCAACTGCCTAGCAGAATATGTGCAACTCCGTTAGTTGCCCCCGCCAACTGAAATTACATATCCACAAGTAGGGAGGGGTATTGGTTACACATCAACTAAATAGGCAGTTGGCTTGAACAACAGACTAAGTTGCACACATTGCTTGTAAGAGAGGTGGGGCAGGGTGTGCCAATAGTGAAAAACTAGACGTCCACAAGTAGGGAGGATGGTTGCACTGCACATCTACTACTAGGTAGTTGGCCAGGGCAATAGACTAGTTGCAAATCAGGTTGTCAAGGTTGCTAGGTTGCAACCACATAGGAAGTTGGATTATGCAGCTCCAAAATTTTGTTTTCAAAAAAGTTGCACCATGGTGTACTAAAGTTGCACAACGCAGTATTAAAATTGCACCATATAGCATAAAAGTTGGTATAAAAAAAATTCATCGAAACATTCCCATGCAGGATTTAGTTTCAAAGACCTCGACGCGAGGATTTCAACGGTGAAAACGGATCTAAATTCCGATGCGCGGTTTGAAAGGTATGGATTTTTTTTAATTTTTGTGAAAGGTAGTTAAATCGGTCACATGAGGAGAGAGAGAATGGACATAACGGGCTACTTTTCCTTCTAATTATATTCCCCGGCCCACAACAGTCCAAAACTAGTCCATATAATTCAGACCAGGTGGCATCTGGACTACGTACGCGCGGAAGCGAGTGGCCAGGAGCTGGCCGCTCGGTTCGTCCAAATAGTGCATATGCACTTTTTAGATTTTAGGATTTTTCTGAAGAGACAAAACTCCTCCTAATGTTCTTTGAGAGACAAAACTTAACTACCGGATTCTCTCCTCCCACCTTTTTTTTCAGACGCCCACTTTTTTAGATGCTTTAGGAGTTCTTTTTGTTTGTTTTGAGATTGCTTACCACATACACCATGTGGTAGGTGCTTTAGTAGTATGAATATATAGTTCTTTATTCAACACTCAAAGTCACTAGAATATACGCAATCTCAGGAGGAATGATGCCCTATATCAAGAAAAGAAGAAGCTTTAGCTAATTAAGGAATGCACCTCAAAATTTACAACGCGGTATAGGGCATCATGGGTGCCTCAAAAATTCATATGAAGAGAAGAAGAAACTTTAGCTAAAGATTGCCCACCACAAATGGCTAGAAGTATCTCTCCTACTGCCTAATTTTCAACCAATATACGCCAATCAGTCCATAAGTTGGTCCATAATAGTGTGATAATTTTATGCACCACAGACCTGATTACTTACGTACAAAACAATATGATAACTTTGACTTAGGGGAGAAATAGGTGTGGCAACATACCCCTCACGCTCTAGTTATCAGCCCCCTAACGATGTAGTTATCAACCTTACCATGCTTCTAACGATGCAGTTATTAGCCTTATAACAATCTAGTTATCAACCTTATTATGCTATTTGTTATCAGGGTGCTAATGTTGGAGTTATCAACATTATCATGCTAAAGTTATAATGCTTCTCATACTTTAGTTATCAACCTTCTAACGATGTAGTTATCCATAGATCCTCCTAATATCGTCTGTGTAAATAACATTACTCTATATGCACAACAAAGCTGATAACTCACATACAAACACCATGATAACTTCTGGCATGGAGATTTTTTTTGGAAAACACCGCCCGGTAACTCATTCGTAAATAGCATGGTAATATTGTTGGAAATATGCCCTAGAGGCAATAATAAATTGGTTATTATTATATTTCCTTGTTCATGATAATCGTTTATTATCCATGCTAGAATTGTATTGATAGGAAACTCAGATACATGTGTGGATACATAGACAACACCATGTCCCTAGTAAGCCTCTAGTTGACTAGCTCGTTGATCAATAGATGGTTACGGTTTCCTGACCATGGACATTGGATGTCGTTGATAATGGGATCACATCATTAGGAGAATGATGTGATGGACAAGACCCAATCCTTAGCATAGCACAAGATCATGTAGTTCGTATGCTGAAGCTTTTCTAATGTCAAGTATCATTTCCTTAGACCATGAGATTGTGCAACTCCCGGATACCGTAGGAGTGCTTTGGGTATGCCAAATGTCACAACGTAACTGGGTGGCTATAAAGGTACACTACATGTATCTCTGAAAGTGTCTGTTGGGTTGGCATGAATCAAGACTGGGATTTATCACTCCGTGTAAACGGAGAGGCATCTCTAGGCCCACTCGGTAGGACATCATCATAATGTGCACAATGTGATCAAGGAGTTGATCACGGGATGATGTGTTACGGAACGAGTAAAGAGACTTGCCGGTAACGAGATTGAACAAGGTATCGAGATACCGACGATCGAATCTCGGGCAAGTATCGTACCGCTAGACAAAGGGAATTGTATACGGGATTGATTAAGTCCTTGACATCGTGGTTCATCCGATGAGATCATCGTGGACCATGTGGGAGCCAACATGGGTATCCAGATCCCGCTGTTGGTTATTGACCGGAGAGGTGTCTCGGTCATGTCTGCATGTTTCCCGAGCCCGTAGGGTCTACACACTTAAGGTTTGATGACGCTAGGGTTATAGGGAATAGATGTACGTGGTTACCGGATGTTGTTCGGAGTCCCGGATGAGATCCCGGACGTCACGAGGAGTTCCGGAATGGTCCGGAGGTAAAGATTTATATATGGGAAGTCATCATACGGTCACCGGAATAATTCAGGGGTTACCGGTATTGTACCGGGACCACCGGAGGGGTTCCGGGGGTCCACCGGGAGGGTCCACCTGTCCCGGAGGGCCCTATGGGCTGTATGTGGAGAGGGACCAGCCCCTTAGTGGGCTGGGTGCCTCCCCCCTTAGGGCCCATGCGCCTAGGGTTTGGGGGAACCCTAAAGGGGGGGCGCCCCCCTTGCCTCGGGGGGCAAGGCAACCCCCTTGGCCGCCGCCCCCTCCTCAGATTGGATCTGAGGGGACCGGCCCCCCTCTCCCTTGCCCCTATATATATGTGGGGGGTGGGAGGGCAGCCGCACCCAAGTCTTGGCGCAGCCCTCCCCCTCTCCCAAGTTCTCCTCTTCTCCCGCGGTGCTTGGCGAAGCCCTGCAGGATTGCCACGCTCCTCCTTCACCATAATGCCGTCGTGCTGGTGCTGGATGGAGTCTTCCCCAACCTCTCCTTCACCCCTTGCTGGATCAAGGCGTAGGAGACGTCACCGGACTGTACATGTGTTGAACGCGGAGGTGCCGTCAGTTCGGCACTAGGATCATCGGTGATTTGGATCACGACGAGTACGACTCCATCAACCCTGTTCACTTGAACGCTTCCGCTTAGCGATCTACAAGGGTATGTAGATGCACTCTCCTTCCCCTCGTTGCTAGATTACACCATAGATTGATCTTGGTGAAGCGTAGAAAATTTTGAATTTCTGCTACGTTCCCCAACAGTGGCATCATGAGCTAGGTCTATGCGTAGTTACTATGTACGAGTAGAACACAAAGTAGTTGTGGGCGTCGATTTTGTCAATTTACTTGCCGTTACTAGTCTTATCTTGATTCGGCGGCATTGTGGGATGAAGCGGCCCGGACCAACCTTACACGTACGCTTACGTGACACCGGTTCCACCGACTGACATGCACTAGTTGCATAAGGTGGCTGGCGGGTGTCTGTCTCTCCCACTTTAGTCGGATCGGATTCAATGAACAGGGTCCGTATGAAGGGTAAATAGAAATTGGCAATTCATGTTGTGGTTTTGGCATAGGTAAGAAACGTTCTTGCTAGCAACCTATAGCAGCCACGTAAAAACTTGCAACAACAATTAGAGGACGTCTAGCTTGTTTTTGCAGCAAGTGTTTTGTGATGTGATATGGCCAAAGGATGTGATGAATGATATATGTGATGTATGAGATGATCATGTTCTTGTAATAGGAATCACGACTTGCATGTCGATGAGTATGACAACCGGCAGGAGCCATAGGAGTTGTCTTAATTTATTTATTGACCTGCGTGTCAACATAAACGTCATGTAATTACTTTAATTTATTGCTAACCGTTAGCTGTAGTAGTAGAAGTAATAGTTGACGAGATAACTTCAAGAAGACACGATGATGGAGATCATGGTGTCATGCCGGTGACAACGATGATCATGGAGCCCCGAAGATGGAGATCAAGAGGAGCAAAATGATATTGGCCATATCATGTCACTATTTGATTGCATGTGATGTTTATCATGTTTTTGCATCTTATTTTCTTAGAACGACGGTAGTAAATAAGATGATCCCTCATTAAAATTTCAAGAAAGTGTTCCCCCTAACTGTGCACCATTGCGAAAGTTCGTCGTTTCGAAGCACGACGTGATGATTGGGTCTGATAGATTCTAACGTTCACATCCAACGGGTGTAAGACAGATTTACACACGCGAAACACTTAGGTTGTCTTGACGAGTCTAGCATGTACAGACATGGCCTCGGAACTTAGAAGACCAAAAGGTCGAACATGAGTCATATAGAAGATACGATCAACATGAAGATGTTCACCGATGTTGACTAGTCCGTCTCACGTGATGATCGGACACGGCCTAGTTGACTCGGATCATTTAATCACTTAGATGACTAGAGGGATGTCTATCTGAGTGGGAGTTCATAAGATGAACTTAATTATCCTGAACATAGTCAAAAGGTCTTCGCAAATTATGTCGCAGCTCGCGCTTCAGTTCTACTGTTTAGATATGTTCCTAGAGAAAATTTAGTTGAAAGTTGATAGTAGCAATTATGCGGACTAGGTCCGTAAACTGAGGATTGTCCTCATTGCTTCATAGAAGGCTTATGTCCTTAATGCACCGCTCAGTGTGCTGAACCTCGAATGTCGTCTGTGGATGTTGCGAACATCTGACATACACATTTTGATAACTACGTGATAGTTCACTTAAACGGTTTAGAGTTAAGGCACCGAAGACGTTTTGAAACGTTGCGAAACATATGAGATGTTTCGAGGGCTGAAATTGGGATTTCAGGCTCGTGCCCACGTCAAGAGGTATAAGACCTCCGACGATTTTCTTAGCCTGCAAACTAAGGGAGAAAAGCTCAATTGTTGAGCTTGTGCTCAGATTGTCTGAGTACAACAATCATTTGAATCGAGTGGGAGTTGATCTTCCAGATGAGATAGTGATGTTTCTCCGAAGTCATTACCACCAAGCTGCTAGAGCTTCGTGATGAACTATAATATATCAGGGACATATATGATGATCCTTGAGATATTCACGATGTTTGACACCACAAAAGTAGAAATCAAGAAGGAGCATTAATTGTTGATGGTTGGTGAAACCACTAGTTTCAAGAAGGGCAAGGGCAAGAAGGGATACTTCATGAAACGACAAATCAGCTGCTGCTCTAGTGAAGAAACCCAAGGTTGAACCCAAACCTGAGACTAAGTGCTTCTGTAATAAGGGGAACAGCCACTGGAGCAGAATTACCCTAGATACTTGGTAGATGAGAAGGCTGGAAAGGTCGATAGAAGTATATTGGACATACATTGTGTTAATGTGTACTTTACTAGTACTCCTAGTAGCACCATGGTATTAGATACCGGTTCGGTTGCTAAGTGTTAGTAAACTCGAAATAAAAGGCTGCGGAGTAAACGGAGACTAGCTAAAGGTGAGCTGGCGATATGTGTTGGAAGTTTTTCCCAAGCTTGATGTGATCAAGCATCGCACGCTCCCTCTACCATTGAGATTGGTGTTTGCGTTGAGCATAGACATGATTGGATTATGTCTATCACAATACGGTTATTTATTTAAGGAGAATAATGGTTACTCTGTTTATTTGAATAATACCTTCAATGGTCTTGCACCTAAAATGAATGGTTTATTGAATCTCGATCGTAGTGATACACATGTTCATGCCAAAAAATATAAGATAGTAATGATAGTACCACC
Source organism: Triticum monococcum (assembly GCA_034509565.1). NCBI lineage: Eukaryota > Viridiplantae > Streptophyta > Magnoliopsida > Poales > Poaceae > Triticum > Triticum monococcum. Next base: position 23,266,949 of record CM067847.1, read on the forward strand.
TACTTGTGGCACTGCCACGTAAGTCATATCGGTATAAAAACGCATGAAGAAGCTCCATGTTGATGGATCTTTGGGCTCACTCGTTTTTGAATAGTTTGAGACATGCGAACCATGTCTATTGGTGTATATGCATGAAGAAACTCCATGCAAATGGACCATTTGGACTCACTTGATTTTGGATCACTTGAGACATGCAAATCATACCACATGGGCAAGATGACTGAAAGCCTCGTGTTCAGTAAAATGGAACTAGAAAGCAACTTGTTGGAAGTAATACATTTTGATGTGTGCAGTCCAATGAGTCCTGAGACGTGTAGTGGATATCGTTATGTTCTTACTTCACAAATGATTTGAGTAGATGTTGAGTATATTTACTTGATGAATCACGAGTCTGAATTATTGAAAGGTTCAAGGAATTTCAGGGTGAAGGTGAGAGATCGTCGTGACAAGAGGACAAAATATCTATGATATGATCATAGAGATGAATATCTGAATTACGAGTTTGGCACAGAATTAAGACATTGTGGAAATTGTTTCACAACCAATACAGCCTGAAACACCATAGTATGATGGTGTGTCCGAACATCATAACTGCACCCTATTGGATGTGATGCATACCATGATGTCTCTTTTCGAATTACCACGATAGTTTATGGGTTAGGCATTAGAGACAACCACATTCACTTTAAATAGGGCACCACGTAATTCCGATGAGACGACACCGTATGAACTATGGTTTAGAGAAACCTAAGCTGTCATTGCTTAAAAGTTTGGGGCTGCGACGCTTATGTGAAAAGTTTCAGGCTGACAAGCTCGAACCCAAAGCGGATAAATGCATCTTCATAGGACACCCAAAAACAGTTGGGTATACCTCCTGTCTCCGATCCGAAAGCAATAAGGGATTGTTTCTAGAATCAGGTCCTTTCTCGAGGAAAAGTTTCTCTCGAAAGAATTGAGTGGGAGGATGGTGGAGACTTGATGAGGTTATTGAACCGTCTCTTCAACTAGTGTGTGGCAGGGCATAGGGAGTTGTTCCTGTGGCACCTACGCCAATTGAAGTGGAAGCTTATGATAGTGATCATGAAACTTCAGATCAAGTCACTACCAAACCTCGTGGGATGACAAGGATGAAGGAAATATGCCCTAGAGGCAATAATAAAGTTATTATTTATTTCCTTATATCATGATAAATGTTTATTATTCATGCTAGAATTGTATTAACCGGAAACATAATACATGTGTGAATACATTGACAAACAGAGTGTCACTAGTATGCCTCTACTTGACTAGCTCGTTAATCAAAGATGGTTAAGTTTCCTAACCATAAACAATGTGTTGTTATTTGATTAACGAGGTCACATCATTATTTGAATGATCTGATTGACATGACCTATTTCATTAGCTTAGCACCCGATCGTTTAGTATGTTGCTATTGCTTTCTTCATGACTTATACATGTTCCTATGACTATGAGATTATGCAACTCCCGTTTGCCGGAGGAACACTTTGGGTACTACCAAACGTCACAACGTAACTGGGTGATTATAAAGGAGTACTATAGGTGTCTCCAATGGTAGATGTTGGGTTGGCGTATTTCGAGATTAGGGTTTGTCACTCCGATTGTCGGAGAGGTATCTCTGGGCCCTCTCGGTAATACACATCACATAAGCCTTGCAAGCATTATAACTAAGATGTTAGTTGTGAGATGATGTATTACGGAACGAGTAAAGAGACTTGCCAGTAACGAGATTGAACTAGGTATTGGATACCGACGATTGAATCTCGGGCAAGTAACATACCGATGACAAAGGGAACAACGTATGTTGTTATGCGGTCTGACCGATAAAGATCTTCGTAGAATATGTAGGAGCCAATATGGGCATCCAGGTCCCGCTATTGGTTATTGACCGGAGACGTGTCTCGGTCATGTCTACATTGTTCTCGAACCATAGGGTCCGCACGCTTAACGTTACGATGACAGTTGTTATGAGTTTATGCATTTTGATGTACCGAAGGTTGTTCGGAGTCCCGGATGTGATCACGGACATGACGAGGAGTCTCGAAATGGTCGAGACATAAAAATTGATATATTGGAGGCCTATGTTTGGACATCGGAAGTGTTCCGGGTGAAATCGAGATTTTACCGGAATACCGGGAGGGTGACCGGAACCCCCTGGGAGCTAAATGGGCCATAATGGGCCTTAGTGGAAAAGAGAAGGGGCTACCCTAGATGGTCTGCGCGCCTCCCCCTTCCCCTAGTCCTATTAGGACTAGGAAAGGGTGGCCGGCCACCTCCTCCTCTTTTCCCCTCTGAGAATCCTAGTTTGACTAGGATTGGAGGGGGAATCCTACTCCGAGTGGGAGTAGGACTCTCCTGCGCCTCCCCCCTTGGCCGGCCAGCCCCTCCCCCTTGGATCCTTTATATACGGGGGCAGGGGGCACCTCTAGACACAAGTTGATCCTTGAGATCGTTCCTTAGCCGTGTGCGATGCACCCTGCCACCAAATTCCACCTCGATCATACCGTTGTAATGCTTAGGCGAAGCCCTGCGTCGGTAGAACATCAAGATCGTCACCTCGCCGTCGTGCTGACGGAACTCTTCCTTGACGCTTTGCTGGATCGGAGCCCGAGGATCGTCATCGAGCTGAACGTGTGCTAAGAACTTGGAGGTGCCGGAGTAACGGTGCTTGGATCGGTCGGATCGGGAAGAAGACGTACGACTACTTCCTCTACATTGTGTCAACACTTCCGTTGCGATCTACAAAGGTACGTAGATCAGACTCTCCCCCTCGTTGCTATGCATCACCATGATCTTGCGTGTGCGTAGGAATTTTTTTGAAATTACTACGTTCCCCAACAGTGGCATCCGAGCCTAGGTTTTATGGTTTGATGTTATTTGCACGAGTAGAACACAAGTGAGTTGTGGGCGATACAAGTCATACTGCCTACCAGCATGTCATACTTTGGTTCGGCGGTATTGTTGGACGAGATGACCCGGACCAACCTTACGCGTACGCTTACGCGAGACCGGTTCCCTCGACGTGCTTTGCACATAGATGGCTTGCGGGCGACTGTCTTTCCAACTTTAGTTGAACCGAGTGTGGCTACGCCCGGTTCTTGAGAAGGTTAAAACGGAGTCTATTTGACAAACTATCGTTGTGGTTTTGATGCGTAGGTGAGATGAGTTCTTGCTTAAGCCCGTAGCAGCCACATAAAACTTGCAACAACAAAGTAGAGGACGTCTAACTTGTTTTTGCAGGGCATGTTGTGATGTGATATGGTCAAGGCATGATGCTGATTTTATTGTATGAGATGATCATGTTTTGTAACCAAGTTATCGGCAACTGGCAGGAGCCATATGGTTGTCGCTTTATTGTATGCAATGCAATCACGATGTAATGCTTTACTTTATTGCTAAGCGGAGGTGATAGTCGTGGAAGCATAAGATTGGCGAGACGACGACGATGCTACGATTGAGATCAAGGTGTCGCGCCGGTGACGATGGTGATTATGACGGTGCTTCGGAGATGGAGATCACAAGCACAAGATGATGATGGCCATATCATATCACTTATATTGATTGCATGTGATGTTTATCTTTTATGCATCTTATCTTGCTTTCATTGACGGTAGCATTATAAGATGACCTCTCACTAAATTATCAAGAAGTGTTCTCCCTGAGTATGCACCGTTGCGAAAGTTCTTCGTGCTGAGACACCACGTGATGATCGGGTGTGATAGGCTCTACGTTCAAATACAACGGGTGCAAAACAGTTGCACACGCGGAATACTCAGGTTATACTTGACGAGCCAAGCATATACAGATATGGCCTCGGAACACGGAGACCGAAAGGTCGAGCGTGAATCATATAGTAGATATGATCAACATAATGATGTTCACCGATGAAACTACTCCATCTCACGTGATGATCGGACATGGTTTAGTTGATTTGGATCACGTGATCACTTAGAGGATTAGAGGGATGTCTATCTAAGTGGGAGTTCTTAAGTAATATGATTAATTGAACTTAAATTTATCATGAACTTAGTACCTGATAGTATCTTGCTTGTTTATGTTGATTGTAGATAGATGGCTCGTGCTGTTGTTCCGTTGAATTTTAATGCGTTCCTTGAGAAAGCAAAAGTTGAAAGATGATGGTAGCAATTACACGGACTGGGTCCGTAACTTGAGGATTATCCTCATTGCTGCACAGAAGAATTACGTCCTGGAAGCACCGCTGGGTGCCAGGCCTGCTGCTGGAGCAACACCAGATGTTATGAACGTCTGGCAGAGCAAAGCTGATGACTACTCGATAGTTCAGTGTGCCATGCTGTACGGCTTAGAATCGGGACTTCAACGACGTTTTGAACGTCATGGAGCATATGAGATGTTCCAGGAGTTGAAGTTAATATTTCAAGAAAATGCCCGGATTGAGAGATATGAAGTCTCCAATAAGTTCTATAGCTGCAAGATGGAGGAGAATAGTTCTGTCAGTGAGCATATACTCAAAATGTCTGGGTATAACAATCACTTGATTCAGATGGGAGTTAATCTTCCAGATGATTGCGTCATTGACAGAATTCTCCAATCACTGCCACCAAGCTACAAGAGCTTCGTGATGAACCATAATATGCAAGGGATGAACAAGACTATTCCCGAGCTCTTCGCAATGCTGAAAGCTACGGAGGTAGAAATCAAGAAGGAGCATCAAGTGTTGATGGTTAACAAAACCACTAGTCTCAAGAAAAAGGGCAAAGGGAAGAAGAAGGGGAACTTCAAGAAGAACGGCAAGCAAGTTGCTGCTCAGGAGAAGAAAGCCAAGTCTGGACCTAAACCTGAAACTGAGTGCTTCTACTGCAAGCAGACTGGTCACTGGAAGCGGAACTGCCCCAAGTATTTGGCGGATAAGAAGGATGGAAAGGTGAACAAAGGTATATGTGATATACATGTTATTGATGTGTACCTTACTAATGCACGCAGTAGCACCTGGGTATTTGATACTGGTTCTGTTGCTAATATTTGCAACTTGAAATAGGGACTACGGATTAAGCGAAGATTAGCTAAGGACGAGGTGACGATGCGCGTGGGAAAAGGTTCCAAAGTCGATGTGATCGCGGTTGGCACGCTACCTCTACATCTACCTTCGGGATTAATATTAGACCTAAATAATTGTTATTTGGTGCCAGCGTTGAGCATGAACATTATATCTGGATCTTGTTTAATGCGAGATAGTTATTCATTTAAATCGGAGAATAATGGTTGTTCTATTTATATGAGTAATATCTTTTATGGTCATGCACCCTTGAAGAGTGGTCTATTCTCGTTAAATCTCGATAGTAGTGATACACATATTCATAATGTAGAAGCCAAAAGATGCAGAGTTGATAATGATAGTGCAACTTATTTGTGGCACTGCCGTTTAGGTCATATCGGTATAAAGCGCATGAAGAAACTCCATACTGATGGACTTTTGGAACCACTTGATTATGAATCACTTGGTACTTGCGGACCGTGCCTCATGGGCAAGATGACAAAAACACTGTTCTCCGGTACTATGGAGAGAGCAACAGATTTATTGGAAATTATACATACCGATGTATGTGGTCCGATGAATATTGAGGCTCGTGGCGGATATCGTTATTTTCTCACCTTCACATATGATTTAAGCAGATATGGGTATATCTACTTGATGAAACACAAGTCTGAAACATTTGAAAAGTTCAAGGAATTTCAGAGTGAAGTTGAAAATCATCGTAACAAGAAAATAAAGTTTCTACGATCCGATCATGGAGGAGAATATTTGAGTTACCACTTTGGTATACATTTGAAAAATTGTGGAATAGTTTCGCAACTCACGCCACCCGGAACACCACAGTGTAATGGTGTGTCCGAACTTCGTAATCGTACTTTACTAGATATGGTGCGATCTATGATGTCTCTTACTGATTTACCGCTATCGTTTTGGGGATACGCTTTAGAGACGGCCGCATTCACGTTAAATATGAAGGAAATATGCCCTAGAGGCAATAATAAAGTTATTATTTATTTCCTTATATCATGATAAATGTTTATTATTCATGCTAGAATTGTATTAACCAGAAACATAATACATGTGTGAATACATAGACAAACAGAGTGTCACTAGTATGCCTCTACTTGACTAGCTCGTTAATCAAAGATGGTTATGTTTCCTAACCATGGACAAAGAGTTGTTATTTGATTAACGGGGTCACATCATTAGTTGAATGATCTGATTGACATGACCCATTTCATTAGCTTAGCACCCGATCGTTTAGTATGTTGCTATTGCTTTCTTCATGACTTATACATGTTCCTATGACTATGAGATTATGCAACTCCGGTTTACCGGAGGAACACTTTGGGTACTACCAAACGTCACAACGTAACTGGGTAATTATAAAGGAGTACTACAGGTGTCTCCAAAGGTAGATGTTGGGTTGGCGTATTTCGAGATTAGGATTTGTCACTCTGATTGTCGGAGAGGTATCTCTGGGCCCTCTCGGTAATGCACATCACTTAAGCCTTGCAAGCATTACAACTAATGAGTTAGTTGCGGGATGATGTATTACAGAACGAGTAAAGAGACTTGCCGGTAACGAGATTGAACTAGGTATTGGATACCGACGATCGAATCTCGGGCAAGTAACATATCGATGACAAAGGGAACAACATAGTTGTTATGCGGTCTGATCGATAAAGATCTTCGTAGAATATGTAGGAGCCAATATGGGCATCCAGGTCCCGCTATTGGTTATTGACCGGAGACGTGTCTCGGTCATGTCTACATTGTTCTCGAACCGTAGGGTCCGCACGCTTAAGGTTTCGATGACAGTTATATTATGAGTTTATGAGTTTTGATGTACCGAAGGAGTTTGGAGTCCCGGATGAGATCGGGGACATGACGAGGAGTCTCGAAATGGTCGAGACGTAAAGATCGATATATTGGACGACTATATTCGGACTTTGGAAAGGTTCCGAGTGATTCGGGTATTTTTCGGAGTACCGGAGAGTTACGGGAATTCGCTGGGAGAAGTATTGGGCCTTGATGGGCTTTAGTGAGAAGAGGAGAAAAGGCCTGCTGCGCCCCCCCCTCCCCTCTAGTCTAAATTGGACTAGGGAAAAGGGGGCCGGCCACCTTTCCTACTCCTCCACTTACTTCTCCCTTCCTCCCCTCTTGATGGACTCCTACTAGGACTTGGAGTCCTAGTAGGACTCCCATCGTGGCCGCACCAATGGCCTTGGCCGGCCTCCTCCTCCTCCATCCTTTATATACTGAGGCAAGGGTCACCCCATAGACACACAAGTTGATCCTTGAGATCGTCCCTTAGCCGTGTGCGGTGCCCCCTGCCACCATATTCCACCTCGGTCATACCATTGTAGTGCTTAGGCGAAGCCCTGCATCGGTAGAACATCAAGATCGTCACCACGCCGTCGTGCTGACGAAACTCTTCCCCGAAGCTTTGCTGGATCGGAGCCCGGGGAGCGTCATCGAGCTGTACGTGTGCCAAGAACTCGGAGGTGCCGGAGTAACGGTGCTTGGATCGGTCGGATCGGGAAGACGTACGACTACTTCCTCTACGTTGTGTGATCGCTTCCGCAGTCGGTCTGCGTTGGTACGTAGACAACACTCTCCCCTCTCGTTGCTGTGCATCACCATGATCTTGCGTGTGCGTAGGAAAATTTTGAAATTACTACGTTCCCCAACAAAATAGGGCACCATCAAAATCCGTTGAGACGACGCCTTATGAACTGTGGTTTGGCAAGAAACCAAAGTTGTCGTTTCTTAAAGTTTGGGGTTGCGATGCTTATGTGAAAAAGCTTCAACCTGATAAGCTCGAACCCAAATCGGAGAAATGTGTCTTCATAGGATATCCAAAGGAAACTATTGGATACACCTTCTATCACAGATCCGAAGGCAAGACTTTTGTTGCTAAATTCGGAAACTTTCTTGAGAAGGAGTTTCTCTCGAAAGAAGTGAGTGGGAGGAAAGTAGAACTTGACGAGGTAACTGTACCCGCTCCCTTATTAGAAAGTAGTACATCACAGAAAACTGTTTCTGCGACACCTACACCAATAAGTGAGGTAGTTGATGATAATGATCATGAAACTTCAGAACAAGATACTACTGAACCTCGTAGATCAACCAGAGCAAGATCCGCGCCAGAGTGGTAGGGTAATCCAGTTCTGGAAATCATGCTACTAGATCATGATGAACCTACGAACTATGAAGAAGCGATGGTGAGCCCAGATTCCGCAAAGTGGCTTGAGGCCATGAAATCTGAGATGGGATCCATGTATGAGAACAAAGTATGGACTTTGGTTGACTTGCCCGATGATCGGCAAGCAATTGAGAATAAATGGATCTTCAAGAAAAAGACTGACGCTGACGGTAATGTTACTGTCTATAAAGCTCGACTTGTTGCAAAAGGTTTTCGACAAGTTCAAGGGGTTGACTACGATGAGACATTCTCACCCGTAGCGATGCTTAAGTCTGTTAGAATCATGTTAGCAATTGCCGCATTTTATGATTATGAAATTTGGCAGATGGATGTCAAAACTGCATTCCTAAATGGATTTCTGGAAGAAGAGTTGTATATGATGCAACCGGAAGGTTTTGTCGATCCAAAGGGAGCTAACAAAGTGTGCAAACTCCAGCGATCCATTTATGGACTGGTGCAAGCATCTCGGAGTTGGAATAAACGCTTTGATAGTGTGATCAAAGCATTTGGCTTTATACAGACTTTTGGAGAAGCCTGTATTTACAAGAAAGTGAGTGGGAGCTCTGTAGCATTTCTGATATTATATGTGGATGACATATTGTTGATTGGAAATGATATAGAATTTCTGGATAGCATAAAGGGATACTTGAATAAGAGTTTTTCAATGAAAGACCTCGGTGAAGCTGCTTACATATTGGGCATTAAGATCTATAGAGATAGATCAAGACGCTTAATTGGACTTTCACAAAGCACATATCTTGACAAGATTTTGAAGAAGTTCAAAATGAATCAAGCAAAGAAAGGGTTCTTGCCTGTGTTACAAGGTGTGAAGTTGAGTCAGACTCAATGCCCGACCACTGCAGAAGATAGAGAGAAAATGAAAGATGTTCCCTATGCTTCAGCCATAGGCTCTATCATGTATGCAATGCTGTGTACCAGACCTGATGTGTGCCTTGCTATAAGTTTAGCAGGGAGGTACCAAAGTAATCCAGGAGTGGATCACTGGACAGCGGTCAAGAACATCCTGAAATACCTGAAAAGGACTAAGGATATGTTTCTCGTATATGGAGGTGACAAAGAGCTCACCGTAAGAGGTTACATTGATGCAAGCTTTGACACTGATCCGGACGATTCTAAATCACAAACCGGATACGTGTTTACTTTAAACGGTGGAGCTGTCAGTTGGCGCAGTTCTAAACAAAGCGTCGTAGCGGGATCTACATGTGAAGCGGAGTACATAGCTGCTTCGGAAGCAGCGAACGAAGGAGTCTGGATGAAGGAGTTCACATCCGATCTAGGTGTCATACGTAGTGCATCGGGTCCAATGAAAATCTTTTGTGAGAATACTGGTGCAATTGCTTTGGCAAAGGAATCCAGATTTCACAAAAGGACCAAACACATCAAGAGACGCTTCAACTCCATCCGGGACCTAGTCCAGGTGGGAGACATAGAGATTTGCAAGATACATACGGATCTGAATGTTGCAGACCCGTTGACTAAGCCTCTTCCACGAGCAAAACATGATCAGCACCAAGGCTCCATGGGTGTTAGAATCATTACTGTGTAATCTAGATTATTGACTCTAGTGCAAGTGGGAGACTGAAGGAAATATGCCCCAGAGGCAATAATAAAGTTATTATTTATTTCCTTATATCATGATAAATGTTTATTATTCATGCTAGAATTGTATTAACCAGAAACATAATACATGTGTGAATACATAGACAAACAGAGTGTCACTAGTATGCCTCTACTTGACTAGCTCGTTAATCAAAGATGGTTAAGTTTCCTAACCATAAACAATGTGTTGTTATTTGATTAACGAGGTCACATCATTAGTTGAATGATCTGATTGACATGATCCATTTCATTAGCTTAGCACCCGATCGTTTAGTATGTTGCTATTGCCTTCTTCATGACTTATACATGTTCCTATGACTATGAGATTATGCAACTCCCGTTTGCCGGAGGAACACTTTGGGTACTACCAAACCTCACAACGTAACTGGGTGATTATAAAGGAGTACTACAGGTGTCTCCAATGGTAGATGTTGGGTTGGCGTATTTCGAGATTAGGGTTTGTCACTCCGATTGTCGGAGAGGTATCTCTGGGCCCTCTCGGTAATACACATCACATAAGCCTTGCAAGCATTATAACTAAGATGTTAGTTGTGAGATGATGTCTTACGGAACGAGTAAAGAGACTTGCCAGTAACGAGATTGAACTAGGTATTGGATACCGACGATCGAATCTCGGGCAAGTAACATACCGATGACAAAGGGAACAACGTATGTTGTTATGCGGTATGACCGATAAAGATCTTCGTAGAATATGTAGGAGCCAATATGGGCATCCAGGTCCCGCTATTGGTTATTGACCGGAGACGTGTCTCGGTCATGTCTACATTGTTCTCGTACCGTAGGGTCCACACGCTTAATGTTACGATGACAGTTATTATGAGTTTATGCATTTTGATGTACCGAAGGTTGTTCGGAGTCCCGGATGTGATCACGGACATGACGAGGAGTCTCGAAATGGTCGAGACATAAAGATTGATATATTGGAAGCCTATGTTTGGACATCGGAAGTGTTCCGGGTGAAATCGGGATTTTACCGGATTACCGGGAGGGTTACCAGAACCTCCCGGGAGCCAAATGGGCCTACATGGGCCTTAGTGGAAAGGTGAGAGGGCTGCCCACAAGGGCTGCGCACCTTCCCCCTTCCCCTAGTCCTATTAGGACTAGGAGAAGGGGCCGGCCACCCTCTCTCTCTCTGTCCCCCCTTTAAGGAATCCTAGTTGGAATAGGATTGGAGAGGGGAGTCCTACTCCCGATGGGAGTAGGACTCCTCCTGCGCCTCCAAGCTTGGCCGGCCAGCCCTCCCCCTCTCATCCTTTATATACGGAGGCAGGGGGCACCTCTAGACACACAAGTTGTTCCTTGAGATCGTTCCTTAGCCGTGTGGGGTGCCCCCTGCCACCAAATTCCACCTTGATCATACCGTTGTAGTGCTTAGGCGAAGCCCTGCGTCGGTAGTACATCAAGATCATCACCACGCCGTCGTGCTGACGGAACTCTTCCTTGACGCTTTGCTGGATCGGAGCCCGAGGATCGTCATCGAGCTGAACGTGTGCTAAGAACTCGGAGGTGCCGGAGTAACGGTGCTTGGATCGGTCGAATCGGGAAGACGTACGACTACTTCCTCTACGTTGTGTGATCGCTTCCACTGTCGGTCTGCGTTGGTACGTAGACAACACTCTCCCCTCTCGTTGCTATGCATCACCATGATCTTGCGTGTGCATAGGAATTTTTTTGAAATTACTACGTTCCCCAACAGTGGCATCCGAGCCTAGGTTTTATGGTTTGATGTTATTTGCACGAGTAGAACACAAGTGAGTTGTGGGCGATACAAGTCATACTGCCTACCAGCCTGTCATACTTTGGTTCGGCGGTATTGTTGGACGAGACGACCCGGACCAACCTTACGCATACGCTTACGCGAGACCGGTTCCCTCGACGTGCTTTGCACATAGATGGCTTGCGGGCGACTGTCTCTCCAACTTTAGTTGAACCAAGTGTGGCTACGCCCGGTCCTTGAGAAGGTTAAAACGGAGTCTATTTGACAAACTATCGTTGTGGTTTTGATGCGTAGGTGAGATGAGTTCTTGCTTAAGCCCGTAGCAGCCACGTAAAACTTGCAACAACAAAGTAGAGGACGTCTAACTTGTTTTTGCAGGGCATGTTGTGATGTGATATGGTCAAGGCATGATGCTGATTTTATTGTATGAGATGATCATGTTTTGTAACCAAGTTATCGGCAACTGGCAGGAGCCATATGGTTGTCGCTTTATTGTATGCAATGCAATCGCGATGTAATGCTTTACTTTATTGCTAAGCGGTAGTGATAGTCGTGGAAGCATAAGATTGGTGAGACGACAACGATGCTACGATGGAGATCAAGGTGTCGCGCCGGTGACGATGGTGATCATGACGGTGCTTCGGAGATGGAGATCACAAGCACAAGATGATGATGGCCATATCATATCACTTATATTGATTGCATGTGATGTTTATCTTTTATGCATCTTATCTTGCTTTGATTGACGGTAGCATTATAAGATGATCTCTCACTAAATTATCAAGAAGTGTTCTCCCTGAGTATGCACCGTTGCGAAAGTTCTTCGTGCTGAGACACCACGTGATGATCGGGTGTGATAGGCTCTACGTTCAAATACAACGGGTGCAAAACAGTTGCACACGCGGAATACTCAGGTTATACTTGACGAGCCAAGCATATACAGATATGGCCTCGGAACACGGAGACCGAAAGGTCGAGCGTGAATCATATAGTAGATATGATCAACATAACGATGTTCACCATTGAAAACTACTCCATCTCACGTGATGATCGGTTATGGTTTAGTTGATTTGGATCACGTGATCACTTGGAGGATTAGAGGGATGTCTATCTAAGTGGGAGTTCTTAAGTAATTTGATTAACTGAACTTAAACTTATCATGAACTTAGTCCTGGTAGTATTTTGCAAATTATGTTGTAGATCAATAGCTCGCGTTGTTGCTTCCATATGTTTATTTTTGATATGTTCCTAGAGAAAATTGTGTTGAAAGATGTTAGTAGCAATGATGCGGATTGGATCCGTGATCTGAGGTTTATCCTCATTGCTGCACAGAAGAATTATGTCCTTGATGCACCGCTAGGTGACAGACCTATTGCAGGAGCAGATGCAGACGTTATGAACGTTTGGCTAGCTCAATATGATGACTACTTGATAGTTTAGTGCACCATGCTTAATGGCTTAGAATCGGGACTTCAAAGACGTTTTGAACGTCATGGACCATATGAGATGTTCCAGGAGTTGAAGTTAATATTTCAAGCAAATACCCGAGTTGAGAGATATGAAGTCTCCAACAAGTTCTATAGCTAAAAGATGGAGGAGAATCGCTCAACTAGTGAGCATGTGCCCAGATTGTCTGAGTACTACAATCACTTGAATCAAGTGGGAGTTAATCTTCCAGATAAGATAGTGATTGACAGAATTCTCTAGTCACCATCACCAAGTTAGTAGAACTTCGTGATGAACAATAGTATTCTCGTTCCAGGTTCGTGAGGATCCAGTATTCCGGAGAGAGAAAGGTGATATCCATGTAGATGCTGTCTTAAATGTGACTCAGGTAATTGTTGCATGTTCCAGTCTCTGTGTGGTATACCATTTTTATTTGTCAGGGGACAGTTAAAGGAAAGTGGTAAAATTGATCCCCCTTCTTCGAAATTGTACCTCTGTGCGCTAGCATGAAAGCTCTGTTCTAAGCCACTGATTGATAGGAATACGAATCCTGATCGTGTTGGCTGAATTTGATCTTATAGGATACTAATGTTATTAGCTTCCCCATGTCCTTTGAATGAGCAAGTACCAATCCTTCCTCGCATTAATCACAACAGCTCATGTTACGAGTAGTTCTGTGCCGAATCACTTGTGACATTGCAGTGGCACTTGAAATGTGAGGTTGTATAATTGTTCTCATGAGACATTAATTCATGTCATTTTATAGGCAATTCTGGGAGGTACTGTTCAAGTGCCAACTCTCGCTGGAGATGTTGTTCTAAAGGTATGCCCAAAAAGGTCTATCTTAATTGTGCAAGGTTTTATTTGTTTATTAAGTGGCAAACTATCCATCGGTCTCATGTACCTTCTTGTTGTAGGTTAAGCCTGGTACTCAACCTGGTCAGAAGGTTGTTCTGAGAGGAAAAGGTAAATTGCATTGGACTGTTTATCTTTTGTTCGTGGTTCATTTTATCTTAGGTGCATATACGGTGACATAGTTTATAGTTGGTGCTTTTATGTTGAAGTACATCTTGTGTTTGCTAGGTATAACTACTACTAGTTGCTAAGATCTACTCTTTTCTTCGGAACAATTGAAAAGTAGGCATTTGCCAAACTGTATCTGGGTTTAAGTCTTCAAGTGAAGCAATAAGGATATGAATAAGCAACGAAGAGACAAAGTTTGTAGCACCTCCAAAATTGTCTCCTTTTGCCTTCCTGTATATTAGATTGCCAGGAGTAAGATCTGAAAGAAAATGCCAGGATTCGTTTTTAGCTGGCATCTAGTTGAACATTCAGCTTGAACGACCACATAAATGATTTATGTATGGCATCACATTTTCAGATACTAATAATGATTATAGGAAAACGGAATAACTGATGCATTTCTTTTGCCTATATAATAATAAACATCGTGTCCTGCAGGAATCAAGACGAGAAACTCGTATTCATATGGAGACCAATATGTCCATTTCAATGTCAAAATCCCTGTGTAAGTTCCCTGCAAAACTTCTGTACAATGCCCTGTTCCGTCACAGGTAGTTCTCATTTCTCACACATATTTCCTGCAGGAATTTGACTCAGAAACAGCGCATGCTTCTCGAGGAGTTCGAGAAGGAAGAGAAGGGCGAGGACGATAAGGACGCGGAAAAGGCAGCTGGCGCATCAGGATAGCCGGTCTTAGGAGCCAAGCCGCCCAGCATTTCATGGGCGGTTTAGCTCATCACACACCACAAGATAGAGTAGGATGCTGCCTGGAATTTGCAGGTTTAAGTTATATAGTTAGGTTGCATGGAATTCGCATGGCAACACATAGATCTTGGTTTCGAGTTATTGTAGCCGGGGAATAATGCTACACCCTGCCGCCTGGCACGTATTCTTCTTCTCCCAAGAGTGAGGCATGACGGTTGGCGGCATCTTGTATTGTATAATTGATTGATCTTGTTATGTTTTAGATACACACTGAACACACGGTGCCACTGTCTATTCATGTCGCTGGTCGGGACACTTTGGCATTCGAAACAATTTTGCTCGTTCTGCTTTCCGTGGTTTCAAGAGTTTGGATTTGGACAGTTTTTGGATGTGATCATCCTTGTAGTTGTGTCCTTCTGGAACTTGCATGGTTTTCAGTAAATTCCAATAATTGTAATGGCTTCATTCTCGTGGATATTGATGTTCCTAACTGGAAGTTTTTGTAATTCATATCGACAGAGCACAAAGCAATTTTGAGAGCCAAGTTCCTCTCAACAGGAGGAATAATCCATTGTGTGGCTGAGACCTTGGACGCTTGGTCTCTTCTCTTGCTGCCCAATTCTGTCCACAACCTCATCTTCCTCTCCTTGTACGAGAATAATTCTCGTTTCCTTTTTGGTTGGTGGTTGCATCTGGATGCGGCGGCGGCTGCCTAGAGGATGAAGCTGAGGCCGATGCTGGCGTGCTGCAAGCTCTACGTCTCCGAGGGCCGGAGCGCGGCGGCCCTGCGCGCCGTCGAGCAGGCGGCGCGCCGGCACCACCCGGCCGTAGCCCTCGTCAACACCTTCGCCGACGACGCCTACAACCGGGTCGGCTACACGCTCGTCTCCCGCCTCCCGGACCCCGTCGCGCCAGCCGCGCCGCTGCGGCGCGCCGTGTTCGGCATGGTCGAGGCCGCGCTCGGGGCCATCGACCTCGGCGCCCACGCCGGCGCGCACCCGCGGCTCGGCGCCGTCGACCACGTCTGCTTCCACCCCCTCGCCGGGGCCGCCCTCCGCGACGTCGCCGCGCTCGCCGCCGCCGTGGCCGCCGACATCGGCGACGGGCTCCAAGGTAAACCAGTGTCCTCTGTTTCTTGTTCTTGTCACCCTCTGCTTGCCACTCCGTGCGGCGTGCTGACGCTCAGATTCGTTTCGTGCGACGGCGGCGTCGGTCCGCAGTGCCGACGTACCTCTACGGCGCGGCGCACCGGGAGGGCCGGACGCTGGCGGCCATCAGGAGGCAGCTCGGCTACTTCAAGCCCCAGAGCAGCGCCGAGTGGCACGGGCCGCTCCCCGTCACGACGGCCGACACGACGGCGCTGCCAGTCGCGCCCGACGCCGGCCCGGACGCGGCATCGGCGTCCAAGGGCGTGCTGGTGCTCGGGGCGACGGCCTGGGTGGACAACTACAACGTGCCGGTGCGCACCGCCGACGTGGAGGCCGTGCGGCGGGTCGCGCGCCGGGTCAGCGAGCGCGGCGGCGGGCTCCGGTCCGTGCAGGCCATGGGGCTCGCGCACGGCGACGGCGGCGCCGAGGTCGCGTGCAACCTGCTCGACCCCGGGAGCGTGGGCGGCGAGGAGGTGCAGGGCATGGTGGAGCGGCTCGCGGGTGAGGAAGGGCTCGCCGTCGGCGAGGGGTACTTCACGGATTTCTCCCAGGAGAAGATCGTCGAGCTCTACATGGAGAAATCAGCTCAGGCTGAGGCTTAATTTAAGCTCAAGGTCAAGTGAAATCGGCTCTTGTTTGTTGAAATATAATCCTAACCGATCAAGAATGAGTACTTAACATTGTTCATGTGAAGCAAATGCATTGTTCTCTATGCATTTTCCACAGAGTTTGTCTTCTCCATGCCCCGTCTTGACGCCGAGCATTTTGTGGCGCGCTATATTTTCAACCGCAACCCGCCAATAAACCGCTGTCGAGGCCTGTTGCTGCCCAACTCGTCCTCAACGGCATCTCCGACCCTCGTTGATCTTGTAAGGGCAGACTAGGACTTTTTTCATGTACTAATCAATCATAAACTTGCCCCCTCCCCTGATTTTCAGGGGATGGGCCGCCTCCTCACCTATTGACTAATCAAATTAACCCTTTATATAAAAGCTTGTAACTTGTTTGTACGTGTAGCATTACTAAAAAATAAATGACGCGGGGGAGAGAGAAAGGAAAAAACCCTGGAGCCTGTCTGTAGAATTATCGACTGTCTACTCCCATGTAAATCGCTGCTTATAGACTGCTGCTTCCGTTGCTGTCGTGGGCTGATAGATCGCATATATATGGGCCCATTGTTTACAAGCGGTTGTAGTGTTTACAGCAGATGCCTCACTGTACGTTCTATTCTTAACGGTGTCTGTAGATAATGTGTACGTATGCTGCAGAAAGCAGGCGTCGACACTGATGTACATGCCCTAAGAGGAATAAAGAGGGATTGGTGGAATATCCTTGCCTCCCCTTGCACACTAGCGCCCCACTGCCTCCCTAGCCCCCACCGAGGCGACTACCTCGTCGAGTCGAGTTTGTCGCTTCTGTTGGTAGTATACATGACACAACCTCCCAACCATCTCCACGTACTAGCCCGAGGAGCAGGGGGGTGCCTGGAGATCATGCCCAAGCTCTCGGCCTCCTCCTCGCCTCCCCATGCTGGCCACCTCTGCCAACCGAGCCAATATGTGGTGGGCCCCGTTGCCGCGGTGAAGGCGATTTTGGAATTGACTCGTCACGCGTCCATGCCTCCTCCGCGCCTCCCCTTTGTCCTCCGTGACCTCCCCCGTGCATCATGCGTCGGTTGCCGCATGCCATAAGGTGCTCAAGACATTATTCCAGAACTATTTCCCCCTTTTTTTCTGTTTTTTTCCTCAATTGATGCAGCAAATTCGTTGGCAACAAAGCTCATATTTAACTCCGACGCAATCCACAGATGAAGAGGATTGTGGAAGAGTTTTTCAACGACTCCTCGTGTGAGGAATAGGAAGTTGCCGATGGCAGTGATCAATTGAGATGGAAAGGAGAATGAGAGACGTGGTTCTCAACCAGGCCGTGGTTGCATTTTTTTGCCATAGGGCAGAAGGACGTCCAAACTTGTCATGAATTATTTACAGACAGTCTGGTGTATTCGTAGAACCTTTTTAGACAACGGTTCCGGATATACAGAGATCTCTTCGTCGTGCACATTGTATATGATTTGCATGTGTATGATCATTGGCTCACGCTCACGAGGGATTCAGTTAGAGCAATCGTTCAAGTCCTTTGTACAAGTGTACCACAACAATTAATGTGCATGGATTTTCAATTAGAAAAAAAAATCATTCCACGTCAACGTCCAAAGAGTTCATAGCGAATTAGTTTTTGTAGGAAACTTGCTTAGGCACACTCTAGTCACGTCATCCTTGAGTCTCTTGCGACATTGCCAACATCTTAGTTGTTAGCTCAAAGTTCATATTTGTATATTTCAAGCTGTCCATCTCAAGTTTAAATTGGGAATGTTTCCTGGTAGACCAATGCATGGGAGTAGTATGCCATTTTCTTTTGACAGTGGCTAGAAAACCGAAAACCACTGCCTTTTGAGGAAGGTCAAGGGCAACTCCCTGCTTGACATGTAGGGTGAATGGGAGGGGCTCACAGGAGGAGTGGGATTGACTTTTTTTCGAACAGAAACAATTTATGCAAATCGTTCAAATTACAAACTGTCTTTCATGCTAGCTCCTATGTCGACAAGTTTTAGTGAATCATTATGATGTTATTTCTCTGGTGGAGTTGTGTAACGTGTCAGGCGCCAAAACAATTCAAAAAATTCTCTGAATTTATTATGCAATAAAGATGTGTGTGTGTGTGTGTGTGTGTGTGTGTGTGTGTGTGTGTGTGTGTGTGTGTGTGTGTGTGTGTGTGTGTGTGTGTGTGTGTGAAATTGCTCTAAAATACTATTTTCTTTACGAAGGTGCAAACAAGCAATTCATATTGCGGTAGTATCTCAGCATATATTTTGTCTGAAGCCCTGTTGGTTATGATGTTTCCTTTCTTTATCTTCTCTCTATATTAGTGTTCTCATTTTAATAAATTATGCTCTAATAATTTTTTAGTTGCATGGTCTCCTTTCCACTGAGATGAACAAAGTACTCTTTTATCATCTAATTAAATACTAAGATCACCTACAAAACTGGATTTTCTAACTCTTTATTCTAACTTTGCCTCCGTCTCTTTTGAGCTCTTTGTCACACAATAATATCCTGCGGCAACGTGCAGGGTATTATCTAGTACACCCTAAAAGGAAGGCTGGAGGTGATATCACACGGTCGAACTACAATCACATGATGCTTAGCACATAACTGTGCCGCTAAGTTCGCCTCCCTCATGGTGTAAGACATTTCAAAACCTAAGAACCGGATAAAATGTGCTCATCAATCTGACAGAGAATGCCCATGATTTTTTTTCCCGAAAGGAGGTTGAAACCTCGGCCTCTGCATCATGATGATTTCTAACCCCTACTTCTTCGGAGACTTCTACATACTAACCAGCACTTGGCCATCCGTTTCAACATGGATCTGTTGCCACACTTCTGTAGCTGCATTTGTTACACCATCTCTGAAGGCGAGTGTTCCGCTGTTTGAACGTTTTCACATTCCGCTGCAGTAGCAAGCGCAAACTCACCATCGGATCTTCCATCAAAGGACGCACCAATACTGATTTTATTCATACCCATCATTGGATCATACCATTTTGTAGTTTTTTGGGCCAAAACTACGAGCATTGGCACTAAGAGAACATTACTGATGCACACCATCCTTCACCCAGGTACAGACATGCTGAGGTGTGATACCTTTAGTACCATAGAACAGATTACTTCCACAAGTCCATAAGGTCCAGATTGTGCACGTTATACCCCCCCCCCCCACCCCCACACACACATGTACACGCCGAAACATATATGCAGTAAACAAACTTGATTTTATTTTTGAAATACTCTGCTATTTTTCTGGATTTTTTCCCAATGAGGTGTAGGTGAGTTCAGGCTAATATCCGTGCCGCCTTTCTTGTTTGTTCCAAAGTCCAAACTAATGTACAATAACTCAAGAGTCAGAATCATTTTTGGTACTGATCAAACTAATATTTGATGATCGTCATACTAATTCTCAATTAAACTTTAATTCTGATGTGTCTTTTTACCGCTTACTGTAGGGCAAAACGCCCCACAACATCTCATTTTATTTCAAAGAGAACACGATACAGTATGTACATGCCCTAAGGCAAAGGAGAAATAAAATATGTACAGAAAACTACCAGACTCACCTCAGGGTGGTAAAAAGGAAACCCACCTAACTAGCTCCTCTCTATATCTCTGCTAATTCGATGAGCTAGAAGAGAAATGTCATGAATGAAAGCATCCCTCCATCTGTTGAAGCTAGGCTTTTCATTCCTGAAGACTCTAGCACTCCTTATGATCCAGATATCCCAACATGTAGTGAACACCACCACGGCGAAGAAAGGTTTAGCAAAATTCCTTCCGGGCGCCAAAGCATTGTCCCTCATATCCACTCCCTATGGCCAATCAATCTGCAAGTAATTCCAAACTCTGCAACTGAAGTTGCACATGAAGAAAAGACGATCCCTGTCTTCCTTGGTGTGAGTTGGACTCAGAACACATGTATCAGGATCAGAGACATTCCAATGCCTTCTTGCAAGTAGATCTTGACTGTTCAATCTATCCATCACAATCATCAACGAAAAGACCTTGATCTTCATGGTACAACAACTAGCCCAAATCCAGTTGCGGACGTAATCGTGATTAGTAGTTAAGCACTGACCACGTCCTTGCTGACGACGCACGACAGTATGAAATTGACGTACAAGCTGGTCATGTGCGCCAGTTGTCAATAATTAACTTGGAACGGATCTAAGCCAGCTAGCTGCTGGAATTAGGACTGACCCTTGCAACAACAAAGCGCTATTGACTGACCGATTAGAAGAACTCATTCCACGTCGGCGCCCAAAGCAAGTGTTCATACGAAATTAAGTTTTTCCTTGCAAAAATCCTGACTCGCGTCCTTGGGTCTCTTACAATACTGTTAGCTCATAGTTCATAGATGGTATATACACAAGAGAATTCCTTATTTAACATTGTCTTAAAATTTGTTGCCCTATTTAACACCGAAATTTTTTTCCTTCCTTATTTAACATAGAGTCTAAATTTTATGTCTTTTATAACACTTTCGTCCATTTTAAACCATAACGGTGTTAAATGACACAGGACAAGACCTATTTGCCCTTCGTGTGATATTTGACCAAACTTTATATGTATGTGTGTATCCGGCCGACTCGTTTTGCGTTGGCCTTGGTCCCAACCTCGACCTCCGACCTTGATGGCGTTATAGCCGGGTGTTTTCCAGCGTACAGGCATACGAGGCTAGCTCGAATACTTTCCGAGGGTTCCGCCGAGACGTAGACGACACGTACACACCAAGAAACAAGTAGGCAGGCAGGTGGATTGATTCTAGTTGGACGCGTACTGCTAATACGTAATAGATGAAGTTAGCTAGCAGCCGATCTCTCCCTTGATCATTTCTACGTTCGCTGCCTAGCTAAAGCTAGCCATACCCGTAAAAAAAGCAAGTTAGGGATACAATCTCGGCTACAATTGGAACACACACGATGCGATTGATGGCCACGGGACCATGTCGGTCCTATTTACATTCCTTTTTCAATCTCAACTACGGCTGTTACAAAAGGACCGGGCATATGCAAATATATACTAGGTTATACCTAGCAATAGCTGTGTACGTGCGTGTACAAGCACTGCCTTTTCACAAAAAAGTTACAAGCACTCACTACGATTTTAACATACTTACTTGCTGTATACTATCGATCTAGTATGTAGTGTACCATGTACTATTGATGTACACCGGCTACCCTGCTGACCTAAAGCTAAACTACCAAGTAATATTTTGGTCACCTATCACATGAGGGGCAAATAGGTCTTTTCAGATGTCATCTAACATCTTTAAGGCTTAAAATGGACGAAAGTGTCATAAAGAGCATAAAATTTAGAGACTGTGTTAGATACGGAAGAAAAAAATATTCTGTGTCAAATAGGGAAACATAATTTAAAACAGTGTTATATAACGAATTTTCTCTATATACACAGTACTCCCGCAAAAATAAGTATATACATAGTATATTTTCAAGTTTAGATGTGGAGTATTTGCTGATAGACTGATGCATAGTGTCCAGATGCATCGATCCTTTGGGAAGGGTAGATTTTTTTTGTGGTAGTTCTAAATTTACAGCATAGTTACGTGGTATATTTCAAGTTGGTTATCCACTTGGGTTAGCTTAAATGGGGAGTATTTGCTTGTCGACAGATGCATGGCGACCAGACGCATCCCTCTTTTGGGAAGAGCATGTGCATGGGGAAGACTAGATTTTCAGTGGGTGGCAATCTTTTATTTGCCCAATAATTAATCCATGTCTGGCCGGCTATCTTTTTTTTTTTTAACACATTTGTTGGCCGGCTATCTGTTAGGAATCCCTTCGCTCTCAGCTCACACTTGCTCGACGAATAAGAGAACAAAGAGGCAGAGAGTGGTTTCTGCGACCTTGCAGCTTTTCCGATTTAATTGACCTCCTTTTATTCCTAACAAGGAAACCATGCGGCGCCCATGATCCCTACAGGTTCATGCCATCCCACGAACAAACTCATCACGCCACAAGAATCGGTCAAAGTAGTTGAGCCTAAACCGAAAAAACTCTAACAGAAAAGACTTGCCACGGCGGTTGAAAAACACTGCCATGGCAGCCTATAAAAGTGCTGCCATAGAAACAAAAATACCTTGCCATGGTAGATTAAGGCTATGTACAATGATGCTATCTTAGGAGCGTCACATAGGATAAATAATAAGATGAAAGAGAGAAAACTCATAAAAAAAGGCTTGTCTTCTCTTATTTGAGAGAAGACAAGAGATGATCTCTTACCATAATATGTCTCATCATATTTTTAGGAAGTACTAATTGTTAAAGATAAGGCTAAGAGATGCCCCATTGCAGACATTTTTTTTGTTATCTCTAAATTACATGCAAAACATAAGATAAGACTATCTTATCAACCATTGTACATACTCTAACTACCAACGCACAACAAGGTTTTATGACCGCAAAAAAAGTTTTATTTGCTAACAATTACCCCCTAATACTTGTAGCGCCTACCTTACCTTGAGCATTCCAATCTTGTCACGCAGCTAGAGGACCCTGATGCGATCCAAAGTCTTTGTCAGAAAGTCAGCCAGCTGCTCCTCTGTCCCTGATGATGAGATCTTAGCCCTTCATGAAATAGCCCATGGGTTAGGAACTTAGGATACACTGCCATAAAGGTATCTTCCTTAAGCTAGACTTTTAGAAGGCCTATAAGCGTCTAGACGGGGCCTTCCTCCAGTTGGTGCTTGAACTGAGGAGATTTGATGACCGATGGTGCTCCTGGATCACGCCGTTGGTTCGGACTGGCAGCTGATCGATCAATATTAATGGGTATGTTGGTCCCTTCTTTAGATATTAGCGTGGGGCAAGACACAAGGGGGTCCTATTTCCCCTCTTCTCTTCAACCTTTTGGTCAACGCCCTTGTGGTCATTCTGGACAAAGCTTGGATGGTCGCCCGCATCTCTGGGGTGGTTGGGCATCTTATCCCTGGGGTTTCTGTCACCCACCTTCATTATGCATATGATACCATGATTATGGCCGAGGGCTCTGATCTTGACATCATCAATCTCAAGTTCATCTTACTCTATTTCCAAGGCCATGTCTGATATGAAGATCAACTTTGACAAGAGTGGGGAGGTAGTTTTAGGATACTCAGAGGACGAGCGACTGCAGATAGCAGACAACTTAAACTGCACGTTGTCCTCCT
The DNA here is from genome assembly GCA_034509565.1 of Triticum monococcum. Classification (NCBI taxonomy): domain Eukaryota; kingdom Viridiplantae; phylum Streptophyta; class Magnoliopsida; order Poales; family Poaceae; genus Triticum; species Triticum monococcum. Next base: position 23,290,647 of record CM067847.1, read on the forward strand.
TCCCCGCTATGTACATGGGGATGCCGCCGTCTGACTAGAGGGTTCTCTTGAGTGAGTTCGACCCGCTTATGGAACGGGCTGTATCTAGGGTGGAACCTTGGTGCGGTCATTCTACATCCAAGGGGAGTAAGAACTTCCTTATAGATTCCAACATCTCTTGTTTCCTGTTGTATATGATGGGGTTTTATATCTTTCCGGAAGGGGTTCATAGCTTGTTTGATAAAGACCTTTCCCAATTCTTCTGGCAAGCGATGGATGGCCAATAAAAATATAATATAGTAAAGTTGCCTCACATTTTCATGGCAAAGATTTTGGGAGGGATCACTAGAAGAAATATGTCAACTTGTGACCTTCTGTTAGTGACCCTGGAAGAATTGGTCATAGATCTATGACCATTTCAGACCAATTGGTCAAAAGTTGTTCGGGGGGCTCCAAAACCTAAACTATAACGACCATTTTGGTCAGAAAGGTCGTAATTTCCTTACACGAAATGGTCATAAAGCAGATAACACTGGTCTGCTGCCTTATTTCTAGCTGATCATGACCAATATAGATGGTCATAACCTTGTAAATTGTGGTGGGTTGCTATGACTAGGCGCCACCTCATCAGTTTTGCCTATGTGTCATGTCCATGTGGCAGTTTTTGCCATAGGTTGTGAAGCAACCTATATTTTTGTCATTCCTAAAATTCCCAAAAAAAATCTCATAAATTCTTTGGGTCATTTCTTCATCAAATACGTAAAAATCCTTCCTTGCCTAGTTCAAAACCAATTCAACAATATTCATTTTCCTATTCTGTTCACGACAACACTTTATGAAGGAAGTGCTATTTATATATTCTTGATTGCCCTTGGAATTTTTGGGCACTCTTTCCTATCCAAATAATTACCGCATGACAAAATTCAGCTCCACTTGCCTAGCAAATCTTCCTCGGCAAATTTCCAAAGTTTTTGTCCACCTAGAAGCATTGTGAAGGAAGTACCTTTTTTTATATATCGAATGACATGAAATTTATACAGTTTCTTCATATGCCCAAATTATCACCCTCCTCCAAATTGCAGCTCAGGAAAATTATCTATGTGAGCCCAGGTTCAATTTATATTTTATGGCCAAATTGGCATGTTGCAAAGCAAGTGTTATCTAGACCCCTCCTATTTAACCTCAAACTCTTTGGGAACTCTTCCATACCCAAATCATTGCCACATGATAATATTCAGCTCCATTTTCCAAGTCAACCTTTCTCAGGAAATTTTCAAAGTTTCTACCTCGAGAGAAGCTTTGTGAAGTAAGTACTAGCTAGGCTTACCCAAATGATCTGAAAATCTACCAAGGCATAACCATACCTATATAACTTACCTACACCAAATTTGAGCTCATTTCATTCATCCAATTTCTCTCACTAGTTTTCCCAAGTTTCTGTCCATAGAAGAGCATTGTGATGGAAGTACCACTTTGGCATGTCCAAATGGTATCAATTTTCTACGGTGCTTTGCAATGCCCAAATAACCATTCTCCACCAAATTTCAGCTCAATCCATTCATTATTTTGAGCCCAGCTTCAACATTCATATTTCTGTCCAGTGTGGTACTTTGCAAAGCAAGTACCACCTAGGATCCTCCTTTTTGATCTGAAAATTTGCGAAGACATTCTTCTTAGTAGATGATCATCCTCAGCAAAAACTCACGCCCATTGGCCATGTGCATTTCCTGTATCGCTAATCAAACACTTGGCTGCTAATTCATGTTTGAGCATCGATCGGTCTCCTCGTGAGAATCTTATGTTGTAATTTTCTTCCTAGAACCTACCTGGGGATCGCCCAACCCACTAGACATGCCTAGGCTGCCCAGAACACATGGCAACGCCACGGTCATGCGGTGACCACGCGTCGGGCATGCGAGTTTACGCGCTCTAGTGTTGGGGGCCTTGGCCACCGCCCAAACCTCGACGTATCGCCATCAAACCATGTATTTATGATTAAATAGGTACTTATGTAACTATAAATGATTTTTGGAAAAGATAAATAGTAAATTATGAGGCAGCTGCAGTTCAAATTTGACCCGCTTCCTTCTGAATCGGTGGGAATTTGTCTTTTTCACCAGAGGTGGATCAAAACTTTTGAAGCCCAAAAATTTTGTCAATTGTGCATTAAATATGGCCTAGTATTTTATAAAAATGATTTGGTCCAATTTTGCAACAATTATTTGGGAGATCCTTCACAAAAAACCCTCCTTTTGGGCACTCAAAAAATGGAAAATGGTTTTTTCGTTCAAAGAAAAAGAAAACTTCCTTAGGCAACATTGTTTGCCATTCCAATATACACCCTTGTGCACAATATGGGATCATTTGAACAAATTATGCCATGAATGTGGCCATAAGATTGATCATTTGGCTTGAAAGCCATTGATCTCCACACGTGATAGCTCGTTTTTGAGAACATTTTTTTAAAATAATTGCCGTATCACAAGTTTGTTATTTTTCCTAGGAACTTGGCCACATATAATGACACAATGCGAAGGTTTCTCAACTTTTTGATTTTTTTTGAATTTTTTATGTCCGTTTCAAAATGCGGTCAAAACGGCGGGAATGACCGTTCTTAGCTAGTGGTTGAATCTTGGAATTTTTTGGTGACTTATGTATCTAGAAATGATTTTTGGAAAAAATAAAGAGCAAACTATAAGGCAGCTACAGTTCAAATTTGACCCGCTTCCAACTGAATCACTTGAAATTTGTCTTTTTTATGAGAGGTGGATCAAAACTTTTTACACCCAACCATTTGGTCAACTGTGCATTAAATATGTCCTAGTATTTTAGAAAAATGATTTGGTCCAATTTTGCAACAATTATTTGGTAGGTCCTTCACAAAAGACCTCATTTTGGGCACTCAAAAAATGGAAAATGGTTTTTTCGTCCAAAGAAAATGAAAACTTCCTTAGGCAACATTGGTTTCCATTCCAATATGCACCCTTGTGCACAATATGAGATCATTTGAACAAAGTATGCCATGGATGTGGCCATAAGATTGATCATTTGGCTTGAAAGCCATTGATCTCCACACGTGATAGCTCGTTTCTGAAAACACTTTTTTAAAATAATTGCTGTATTACAAGTTTGTTATTTTTTCTGGAAACTTGGTCACATATAATGACACAATGCGAAGGTTTCCCAATTTTTTGATTTTTTTGAATTTTTTATGCCCGTTTCAAAATGCGGTCAAAACGGCGGGCATGACCGTTCCTATCTAGTGGTTGAATCTTGGAATTTTATTGGTGTTTCTATGATTAAATAGATACTTATGTACCTAGAAATGATTTTTGGAAAAAAATAAAGAGGAAACTATGAGGCAGCTGCAGTTCAAATTTGACTCGCTTCCTACTAAATCAGCGGCAATTTGTCTTTTTTACCAGAGGTCGATCAAAACTTTTGACACCCAACCCTTTGGTCAATTGTGAATCAAATATGGCCTAGTATTTTAGAAAAAATGTTTTGATCCAATTTTGCAACAAATATATGGTAGGTCTTTCACAAAAAGAACTCAATTCGGGCACTTGGAAAATGGAAAATGAATTTTCCGTGCAAAGAAAATGAAAACTCCCTTAGGAAACATTGTTTAGAATTCCAAGATGCACCCTTGTGCACAATATGAGATCATCTGAACAAACTATGCCATGAATGTGGCCATAAGATTGATCATTTGGCTTGAAAACCCTGAATCTTCACGCGTGATAGCTCATTTTTGAGAACACTTTTTAAAAATAATTGTCGTATTACTAGTTTATTATTTTTCCTGGAAACTTGGTCACATATAATGACACAATGTGAAGATTTCCCAATTTTTTGATTTTTTTGAAATTTTTATGCCCGTTTCAAAATGCGGTCAAAACGGCGGGCATGACTATTCCTAGCTAGTGGTTGAATCTTGAATTTTTTTTGGTGTTTCTCTGATTAAATAGGTACTTATGTACCTAGAAATGATTTTTGGAAAAAATAAAGAGCAAACTATGAGGCAGCTGCAGTTCAAATTTGACCCGCTTCCTACTGAATCGGCGGGAATTTGTCTTTTTCACGAGAGGTGGATCAAAGTTTTTGACACCTAACCATTTGATCAATTGTGCATTAAATATGTCCTAGTATTTTAGAAAATTTATTTGGTATGATTTTGTAACAAATATATGGTAGGTCCTTCACAAAAAAAAACTCATTTTGGGCACTCAGAAATGGAAAATGAATTTTCTGTGCAAAGTAAATGAAAACTCCCTTAGGCAACATTGTTTAGAATTCCAAGATGCACCCATGTGCACAATATGAGATCATTTGAATAAGCTATGCCATGAAAATTTGGTAGGTCCATCCTAAGAAAAACTTATTTTGGTCACTCGGAAAATGAAAAATGGTTTTTTCGCGCAAAGAAAATGAAACCCCCGCAAATCAACATTGTTTGTCATCCCTACATACACACACATGCAAAAAATTGGTTCATTTCAATAAAATATAATAAGTTAATATGTTGAATGTTTATCCTGAATAAGAAGGTAAAAACTACAAGAGAAACGAAAGAAAAAAAGAAAAATTATATAAGCTTAATTCTGATTCGTGGAATCAGTTGTGCCCTGGATCGATGACATGGCGAACATCTATCCATCCATACATCCGCCCACCCGTCCATCCTAGCGCTCCGCACGCTCTCTCTCTCTCTCGCTCTCTCTTGCAGCAAACCCCTCTCAACCCTAGCGCTTGCAGCCGCCTCTCACCGCTGCTCCCCAATCCAGATCCACCGCTGCTCCCCGATCCAGATCCGCCGCCATCTCCCTGTCCCCTCGCTGCCGGTCTGCACCGGACGAGACTTGCCTGCTCCCCCAGCGTGCTCCCATCCATGCTCCCGCATACGTGGCATGATTTAATTGGAACAAAATAAGGCCCGGCCCCATCTCTTTAAAATCAGGGGGGGAGATGATTAGTTTAGAAAGAAAAAGGAAAAAAGGACAGCCATAGGATGGAGTGGGAGCACGGATGGGAGCAGGGCGAGGGAGCAGGCAAGCCGGATCCGTCTGCACCCTCCCACCCCCCACCTTTGCCGCCCAGACACCACCGCCGCCCCACCCATGTCGCCTCGCTGCTCCAGCCATCTTCGCCATCTGCGGCCACCTGCCTCACCATCAACGAACACGCCAACTACTCCGTTCGCCTCGCTGCTCAACAAAGACGCCTGCCGCGGAGCAGATCGGGCGAGATTCATAGACAAGCGAGAAGAGGAGCCCCCCGACTACTCTACGCGTGCCGCCAGATCTTCAACTCCCAACGCCGACGTCTTCCTCCTTGGTCCGCCCAGGCTCCCCCTCGGTCCGCGTCCCTGAGGCGAGAGCATGTCGGCGGAGGAGGATTTGGCTGGTGAGATGGTAAGCTCGTGCTGCGGGCTGGTTCAATGATTCGATTCGTGTTGGTGCGAGCGTCCCGTTGATGATGTGCTGTTTGTTTGTTTTTTTTACTCAAGCAGGGCGCAAGGAGATGGCGCTCGACCTGGCATGTTCGTTGACAAGGGCGTCCAGGTCAAGCTCACCGGCGGCCGCCAAGGTTGATCCGATTCGCACAGCCCAAATCCCCTCATTTTTCTTCTGTCCCTTCCCAGTGTTATGATAGATACATCGTCAGATCCACTAGAGGGCTCCCTATTTGTTTTGCATTAGGCTCTGCCATCATTGCAGTGTTTGGTGTCGAGAGATACGTTATTTCTGGGTACATGGCCGGAGAATTTGACTTAGCTAGCTAGCTTCCGGTGACTCGATCAATGCTAAGCGCCGAGAGAGACCGGTAGAGCGTGTGGCTAGCTAGCTTCTGAAGGAGACCACGTAATTTGGACATCCTTTTTTAGAAAAGGAATCCTGATATCTTAGCAGCAGAATTAACACTAGGACCAAGTGAGGACGCAGACGTTTTCTGTGAGACTGTGAGAGACACGCACGGGGTGGATGCATGCACACTATTCATTTTCCCTATAGAAGTCTATGGTTTTGCATTTTTGTACATCTCAAACCAAGCCGTATTTCATATCATAGGATAATTCTAGCTCGGAGACTATGGTCATGGTGTTGTTCGTACAGAAACCTGAGCCGACTTGCTTGTACAATTAACTTTTAAGATGTAATTTTCCATTAGTGAGCATGGTAATTGGGAAACACTATATAATGATAAAGTAATTAAAGAATATATATTCTTTAGAAATAATCGAAGAATTGTTCATACATTAGACATGAGCCCATGCTGCTGGGGTATGTGCCATGATCGACGCATTTGATTTTTTGAGGTTGTCTTGAAGCTTGTTAACGCGCAGGCAATGCCCCTGGACCCCATTCTCCGCCCATCCGGCAGTGTGCTGGATGTCGTCCTCCTCGACACGGCCGTCCCCGAAGAGCTCTCTTGGTCAGAGGAGGTGGAGCAGCAAGGCCTCCTATCCTCCAGCGCGTGGACCGACGGCTGCGTCATCTTGCTCTCCTAGCGTGGTGAGCTTCCCCTCTACCCCCTACCCCAGATCTGGATGATACTTGCAATTGTGCAGCTATATATGAAACAAATCAGGTCTTGGTTCAGTTTTGTATGTGTCGATTTGATTAAACCTTGACTGAAACCAAAGCATCACGTTTTGATTAAACGTTTACATGAGTTGTTATTCTATTCAAGTGGGTGAACTAAGCCATTTTTATTTAGTTTGCTCATTTTTTAATGAAGTACTACTTCCTTTGGTTAGGTTAGAACGTTACCGCATGTGTTTTCAATGAAAAACACATTCATACTATAAACAATTTATAGTCTTTCCTAGCATATCCATATGTAACACAACAATCAAAGTTATATGCCAGGTATTTTAAAACGTAAAATCATTTTTGTCAAAGTTTCTAAGGTTTAGGGCTGATGAAGCTAAATGTTTTGTTGCACAGATAATGAACAATGGGTTCTTCAAGAGCCCTGTGCGTAGGGTTGTGACAAATGCAAAGAAAGAGAGGCTATCGATGGCTCTAGACTATTCTGTTGTCCACGAGAGGGATCTCCAGCCATCGGCACATCTGATTGATGGGAAGAGACCAGCATGTACATGATAGTGAAGGTCAAGGACTACATTGCCTGGCTGTATGAACATTTCTCTCAAGGAACGATGGTTATCGATACACTGCAGATATAAATATGTGGTATCACGGGTTTAAAAAAAAGATCATTTTATGACCAATATTTGTATCGTGTATTTCTAAATGCCAAGAATCACTTTGTTCAACAACACATGTCATTTCAATTTATTTGCATGTTCCACACGCTAATAAGAAAAATAAAGTTATGCATTATTAATCTGCTCTAAATGAAAACTATTTGATGCTGGATTGGTTGTCATGTGTTTCAGCTGTCAATAATTAAGTTCAAACGGGGCCAAGTCAGTTAGCTGACTGTCCCCTGCAACAACCACGTGCTCTTGTTTGACTAATTAGAAAACTTATGCATGGAATGATATTCATCATTTTTAATTTGAGCATGAAAGGGAATTGTAATCATGACCCATATTCAACCTATGGAATTGGTGGCATCTGCATAATTTATATTTGGAGCATAGTGTAAACATTCAAATGTGCATGCTACAATATTTATCAAAAAATTGTTACAAAGAATTATGTAAACATGTAAAATATGTACTTCTTTAAACCCTAACATCATTTAAATTGTTCATTTCTTTCTCGAACTTTTCTACCTGATAAATGTTCTCAGATAGGCAAAACGTGCATTCATGTTCTAGCACACCTTCAAAGGAAGACTGGAGGTGTGACATACCACACACTCAAACTACAATCATTAAGATGATGATTAGCACATAAATGTGCGGCTAAGTTTGTCTCAAGTAAACTTTAACTCCAACGTAGCAGCAGCTTGTGATTCAGTTGCTGATGTAATCATAATTAGCACTAACAACGTCCTTGCTGACGACGCATAAATGGTTTGAAATTGACGTAGTCATGGGCTTCAGTTGTCAATATTTAAACTGAAACGGATCTAAGCCAGCCAGCCGCAGGAATCTAGGACTGACCCCTGCAACAACCAAGCGCTCTTAACCAACCGATTAGAAGAATTCATTCCACGTCGGCGTGCAAAGCAAGTGTTCATACGAAATTAAGTTTTCTCACGGAACTCTCGAGTCGCGTCCTTGGGTCTCTTGCAATATTGTTGTGAGCTCTAAGTTCATACGTGGCACATACACGGTATATTTCAAGTTGGCAGTCCACTTGGCTGCAAGTGGGGAGTATTTAGTGGTAGATTGGTAGATACTGACCAGATGCATCGATCCTCAAGGAATGGTAAATTTTACTTTGGTGGTAGTTTTTAATTTACCGAATAGTTAATCTATGGCTAGGCGGCTACTAAGTTATTTGTCATATTTTTAATTTGTTACCTCAAAGTTCATAGGTGGTATGTTTCAAGTTGGCCATCCACTTGGGTTAGCTTAAATGTAGAGTATTTGCTGGCATTTAGATGCATGGTGACCGGATGCATCGATCCTTTGGGAAGAGCATGTGCATGGGGAAGACTAGATTTTCTGTGGGCGGTAATCTTCTATTTACCCAATAATTAATCCATGGCTGGCCGGCTATGAAGTCCTTTTGTCATATTCTTCAATTCTTAGAGGTGCTACCTGTTACTCCAATAGTCTATATAAACGGAGCTCCATGCTCTGGTATTTCCACATCTAAGTTGCATTACTTGTTGTAGAGCACAAGTACTGACCCGAGGAATTGGTCAAGGAGATTGATCAAAGGTCCATCTCAGATCTCTCCCACTATTGCAGGTAATTTCGTTTGGCAGTTCCTGATCTAAGCTTCATATGCATGAGCTAGCCAAGAAAATGCATGAGATTTAACGTTGCCTCGCAACTGTTCAAATCATACCTATTTTACGCGTATGTCAGATTTGCAGTATCAATCTGATTTTTAAGTGTAATCAGAATACATTTCGGATTCTTCTGTTTGGTACTCCCTCTTACTATAAGACCCATGCAGTATACGTGAAGGTCGTGCAAGTGCAACTATGGGAAGCATGGGAGAAGAGCGAGCACTGACGGTGCAGGAGCTCGCCAATGTCCTCGGCAAGCCCGACGTGCCAGCCCAGTACGTGGTGCGCGAGCACCACGACCAGCAGCTCGCCACAGCCATCGCAGCACCTATCCCTGTCATCGACCTCTGCTGCCTTTTCACGGAGTATGGTGCAGCCACTGATGAGGCATCGAAGCTTCGAGCAGCGCTCGAGTCATGGGGCCTCTTCCTGGTAAGTAACAATCCTATCAGCACACGGTACTTAGAAGTACTCCACAATTTTAGTACAAGATCAAACATTCATATTCATCTGGCTTATATGTATGTGCCTGCATGCAGCTCAGTAACCATGGTGTAGAAACCACCATTATGGATGACATGATGATTGCTTCGAGGGAGTTTTTCAAGCGGCCACTTGAAGACAAGAAGAGGTACACCAACCTAATCGGCGGCGAGGAGTTCCAGTTTGAGGGGTACGGGAATGACCAGGTGAGGTCGCCGGACCAGATCCTAGACTGGTCTGACCGCCTCTACCTCAAGGTAGAGCCCGAGGACGAGCGACGGATCGCCCTTTGGCCAACACATCCTGAAAACTTCAGGTCACCTATTGATCAGAGATATCACTTTCCAAATTTCCAGGCTTGGGGTTTAAGTATCATAAGCTCATATATTGTTGTCTTTGCAGGGATATTCTGCACAACTTCACGATAAAATGTGGGGGAGTGAAGGACAATCTGCTCCGGGCAATGGCGAAGCTGTTGCAGCTTCATGATGACGACTACTTTGTGGACCAGCTCGGGGAGAAGGCTGAAACTAACGTGAGATGCAGCTACTACCCAGAGTGTCCAAGGCCAGAGCTTGTATTTGGTCTCAAGCCTCACTGCGATGGAACCGTTCTTACACTTCTCATGGTCGATGACAGCGTCGGTGGCCTGCAAGTTCTAAGAGATGGGGTGTGGTGGGATGTACCGATCGTACCTCACACACTGTTGGTCATTATAGGAGATCAGACCGAGGTGCGTTTTTTTTATAAACTAGCAGTACTATTTTGTATGGTCAGGTCAGAACCTTACTGTTTGAGTTTTCCATGAAAAATACTTCCATGGTATAACAAATTTATAGCCTTTGCTAGCATATTCATAATGGAACACAACAATCAAAATTAAATGCCAGGGTTTTCGGATAAAATAATCATTTTGTCAAAAGTTTCTAAGGTCTTGGGCTGATTGAGTTAAATGTTTTGTTTCATAGATAATGAGCAACGGCTTCTTCAAGAGCCCTGTGCATAGGGTCGTGACAAATGCAAAGAAAGAGAGGCTATCAGTGGCTCTAGACTATTCTGTTGACCATGAGAGAGAAATTGAGCCATCGGCTCAGCTGATCGATGAGAAGAGACCAGCATTGTACATGAAAGTGAAGGTCAAGGACTACATTGCCGGGCTGTATGAACATTTCTCTCAGGGAACGATGGTTATTGATACACTGCAGATATAACTATGTGGTATCTATCATGGAAAAATGTGATCAAATTATGACCAATGTTTGTATTGTGTATTTCTAAATGTTACTTGTATTAAGTACTCTGTTTGTTCAACAACACATGTCATTTCAAGTTTTTGCATGTTTTACATGCTAATAAGAAAATAAAGTTATATATTACTAATGTGTTCTAAATGAAAACTTTGTGATGCTGGATTGCTGGTCATGTGCTTCAGTTGTCAATAATTAAGTTTAAACAGATCCAAGCCAATTAGCTGACTGACCCCTGCAACAACCAAGAGCTTTTGATTGACTGATTAGAAAAATTATTTCCTTATGAAACTCTCAAGCCACGTCCCTGAGTCTCTTGTAATATCGTTGTTAGCTCTAGATAGTATATTTCAAGTTGGCCATCCGCTTGGATTTAAGTGTGTGGAGTATTTGCTGGTAAATCGATGCATGGCGACCCGAGAGATGCATCCATCCTTTGGGAAGGGTAAATTTTCTTCTGGTGGTAATTTTTTAATTACCGAATAATTCATCCATGGCTTGGCGGCTATTGAGTCATTTTTCATATTTGAAATTTGATGGACCTTGCAAATGCTTACTCGGCCATGCTTGTCTCATAGTCAAGTAGTACTACAAGTTTTATCTTGATCTCTACTTTAGCGATGAAATAATGAACAAATTAAGCAGCATGCGGGATATAGTGTTATAGCATGCAGGTTCAGTTGAACTATGAGTTATTATCACAATTAACTGTATACTTAATCTACAAAAACTCAAACTTCACTTCTTAGATACTGGAGAACTGGATATGCACATAACTTAAACGCCCATTGAAAACATCATTACGATTTGTTCAATATAGAACATCCATAGTTCAGCAAGCACACAAAGCAGTCTTGATAAACACATATCAAAACAGAAGACATAATGCGGAGGCAATTGATCTGAATATGGCAATTCCATCCTGTTAATCTGATGAAAAAAGTCAATGGAAAAGTTTGTTGCTTGCCTTGATGATGCATCTTTATAGTGAGTGTCATAGCCAATAAGTAATATATTAACTTAGGTGTTCACAAAATCTGCCACACAAAACGTAAGATTCTTGTAGCTCCTACTAGGCCCAAGCCCACCTCATAGCAATTGGTCCAAAGATTACTGACACAACTACTAGTCCCCAGAAAGATTTCGTAATTTTCTGCATAGCTCCTCTCAGTTTAGTCCGCTTGATCCTGCCACCAGCCAACTTAGAAATGAAGTAGGCAGGCCAATCTATCTCACACGGTATAGCACTCTGGACACCGCCGTGAAACCACTCGGTGACCGTCTCCACCGCACCAGTTTGGAGATCTACAATGTACGCACAACCTTGATTGTCATTGACCAGCAGTTTGCCGCTCATCTTTCCCACACACACGCATTGCACAAGGCCGATCTTACTCTGGTTGGGTCGTTTTAGCTTGATCATCTTTGTGCCGTTCCAGCGGTCTGCAGTGCCATCTTCACTCTTGTTATCACCTTGACCTGTCCAGATCTCCAGCATGGTGCATTTCCTATACAAGCGAACCAATGCTTAGCGTCTAGCGTCCCGTCATTGGTGACGCTAAGCATTGGTTCGCTCTACAAATTGAGGTCGTGGTGGTTCGGGGTGATTGGGAGCCTTGTTAAGGACATGTTAGCAGTCTTAGCGCACACGTTGAGCGTGTAAAAGCTTGTCCTCTCCCTGAAAAGCCAGTGTGCCGTGCCTCGGCACACGACGGCGCTGGCCTGCTGGGGCGCCACATGCACGCCGCGCTCGAGAGTGTGAAAGAACTTTGTAGGCGTGCTCCAGCTCCACTCAGCAGACGTGAACACATGGAGATTGTACCCTGGCTGACCTTTGTCGACACTGATGATAAGCACTTTGAAGGAGACCGAGTAGATTGGCCATCGCCGTTTGTCGGAGCAGCAATCCAGATCGGTTAGGAAGGTGTATCCTTCCATTGTGAAATCCCCATTGTACCTCAGCAGGGGCAGCAGGTCGCCTATGCCGGCGAGCGGGTCGAACACTGCCAGACTCAAGTTTCTCTCGGTCAAATTGTTGAGGCGGACGAGTGGGACGATGTGGTCGAGAAGAAGGCCACGACGCGAGGTGAGCGGCACCGCGTGGAAGCTACCATCCTTGGGTAGGCCGCCGATGCCATGCCGGAGGAAGCTGTAGCGGTCTCCGAGGGGGGACCATGGCGCCAGGGCGAACGACGGCGCGGGCGCAGAGATGATTCTTGCTGGTCGTTCTTCACGGGGCGGTTGTGTGACGAGGAAGCCAAGAAGGAAGGACGGGTGGGGCACGCCCTCCGGCCAGCGGCGGAAGAGGAAAGAGGCGTCGGCGATGAGGCGGCGCCACCGCTTGCACGTCGCGGCGCAGCGGAAGAGCGCGGCGACGCCCGCCACGCGCACCAGGATCTCCGCGACCACGTCCTCCGGCAGCGTCTCCATTGATCTTCGCTAGAAGCTAGGGCCGGCGCGCGCCGTACCCAACTTGTGAGCGATCGACGTGCGACCGTGCGATTTGGAGCGACCGCTGATTGGATCTCGATTGGAGTCGTATATGAACCTCTTCAACGTCCTAATAATTATGCTACTCCCCTAAAAAAATATTCCTGTTACTACGGGACTATCCTACGAGCTGACGTGGATGAAATCATAAGGGGGGAGGGTTAAAACAAAAAACGCTAGTAGAACTCAGGGAACATTCTTTTTTTTTTCAAGGGTAAAAGGATTTTATTCCATAACAATAGGGATACAATCAAGTGGCACAAGTTCCTCCACACATGGTGGACTCCTACCTAGCCATACAGCAGTAGCACTCTCCGTACGACTATAAAACGCCAGCCGATCTGCAACCCTATTTTGATCACGTTTAACCTTCGACGGAATAAACTCCCTTTCACCCATAAGACGATGGATCTCAGCAACTAGATGTCCATAAGCGGAACGAGAAAGACTATCATCCTTCAACAATCGCAAAGCTTCTGAGGAGTCGGACTGAACAATCACCGGTCCTTCCGAGTGTTGAATAGCCAAGGCCATGCCTTGCATTAAGGTGCGTATCTCAGCCTCCTGGGCGTCATTGCAATTGAAGATGCACCTGTAAGCTGCAAATATAACACTCTCATCAGACCGCCATAGGATTATACCCGCGGCCGCGGACCCGTCTGAGCTATCAAACGCTCCATCTACTGATAAGGCCACACGCCCCACTGGAGGCTTCGGCCATGGTTCATGTATAGCTTCAGGTCGCTGTTTTACCGGGGCTTCCTCCCTCATTGGCATCTTTCCTTTCATAATCTCCTCGGTTGAGTATTTCCGAGCCTGATGTAGAGAAGACATGTAGCTCCGTAAATACTCCGTTGTCACTTCCACCGATGGCACTGCTTTACCATGAGTTAAATCAGACCGTAAAGACCATATCCTCCATATTAACATGATAATACAATCTCGCATGTGATCATGACAGTGCAGCAGAAGATTTAGCAGCCACTCATTGCCAGACTCCTGTAATAACGTTGGATCAGGGAGCTCCCAAACCTGGCGCATTGCCATCCAAATTTGACGAGCATGTCCGCAAGTCACCAACGCGTGGAAGCTCGACTTTTCTCCATCCCACAAAGAGGACATGTATCGCGCGTCGTAATATGCCGATATTTCTTGCATCCGTTCGTCGCCAGTGCTCCGGTCACAGCCTTCCAGGCAAGGATGCGCATCTTAAGAGGAACCTTGACCTCCCAGACCCTCCGCCAGATCGGGCGCTAGCCATCCGGCGAAGTACTTGACGCGCCCACTCCCATGTGCATATGGCCAGTTGCGAGCCTATACGCACTTTTCACGGTGAACCTTCCACTCTTCTCCGGGAACCAAGCGAGAAAGTCTTGCCCCCTGTTAGGAGATGTCCGAATCTTCAAAATTTCACGGACATCCATGTCCCAAAAGTACTGCCGGAGCCGCTGTATGTTCCAAGCGCTAGACTCCTCGAGAAAATCTGCCACCCAGTTATACCTGCAAGTACCCTTCGGGGTGATAGGCTTAAAGTCGTGCCCCCTCGGAATCCATGCATCTCTCCAAGTTTTTATCAACGACCCGTTGCCCACCCTCCAAATCAGGCCCTTCTTGAGCAGCTCCAAGCCATGTGTGATGCCTCTCCACACAGCTGACGAAGATGTAGGGAACACTGTGTCCAACAAGTTCCCGTTAGGATAATACTTCGCCCGAAGCAAGCGAGCACATAAACTATTAGGGCTGTCCAGTAATCTCCACGCTTGTTTAGCAGGCAAAGCTTGATTAAAAGCTCTCATGTCTCGAAACCCCATACCTCCCATATTCTTGGGTAGTATCATCTTTTCCCAACTGAGCCATGCCATCTTCCGTTTGCCATTTTCCACACCCCACCAATATTGTCTCATCATCCATGTGAGATCATCACAAACCGAAGCCGGAAGACGGAAAACACTCATGACATAGGTTGGTATTGCTTGCGTGACAGCCTTTATTAGAATCTCCTTGTTGCCTGACGATACATACTGCTCGCTCCAGTCAACAAGTCTCTTCCGTAATCTTTCTTGAACAGTCTCAAATTGTCCTTTATGCATTCTACCTTCCGGGACCGGTAAGCCCAAGTATTTAGGCTCAAAAACCTGCTGAGTAATTTCCAGAATATGTTTCACTTCGTCAGCCACCGACTGCATGCAATTATCGGAAAAAAGGATGGAGCACTTCCCTGGGTTAATAAGTTGACCCGTAGCTGAGGTGTATGTGTTCAACAAACCTTTCACAACGCTTGCTTGCTGGGTTGACGCTTCAAAGAGTAACATGGTATCATCCGCAAACAACAAATGAGAAATCACCGGTGCACCCCGACAAATTGATACCCCTCTCAAGTCCCCATTGTTAACTGAATTTGTGATAAGAGAGGATAGCGCATCAGCAACAAATAGGAACAAGAAGGGGGATAGTGGATCACCTTGCCTCAAACCCCTAGATGGGGCAAATGACTCTAATATTCTCCCATTGAACTTCACCGAATATTTCACCGATTTCACACACGCCATAATCCATGAGATCCACTCCGAGGAAAAGCCCCATTTGACCAGGGCTTGCTCCAAAAACTCCCAATCCACCCGATCATATGCCTTTGACAGATCAGGTTTATAGGCGCACGCCGCCGGTCTGTTCTGCTTCAGCGACTGTATATGGTGTAAGCACTCAAAGGCAATGATAGAGTTATCCGAAATCAGACGCCCTGGAATAAAGGCACTTTGATTTTCAGAAACCAAATCTCCAAGTATAGGTCGAAGCCGGTTGACGAGACACTTCGAAACAATTTTGTATAGTACGTTACATAAGCTAATCGGTCTAAAGTCCTTGAGTTCCTTTGGGTGTGGAACTTTCGGAATAAGAACGATGGCCGTATCGTTTACCCCGTCCGGCATTATCCCTGACTTAAAGAAGTCCAAAACTGCAGCCACTATCTCTGTCCTCAGCACCCCCCAGTTTCTTTGATAAAACCTCGCTGGCAGCCCGTCCGTACCTGGCGCCTTGATAGGGCCAATCTGAAAGAGCGCAGTAGAAAACTCCTCTTCTGAAAAGGGAGCACAGAGTGTATCATTCATAGCTTGGGTAACCTTAGGTACAATACCCCCCAACACCACTTCTGGCGAAAGTGTCGGATCCTTGGTATATACCTCCTTGAAATATGAGGTCGCCATACGTTCCATATCAGACGGGACGGTACACCACGTGCCATTCTCTCGGCGGAGGCGCTGAATAAAGTTACGCCGCGCACGCCAAACTGCCCGCCGATGAAGGTATGTCGTGTTCCTTTGCCCCTCCTTTAGCCATGTAATCCTTGACCTCTGAAGCCACAACATTTCCTCTCTATAGAGTAGTTCATCCAGGGCATACATTCTCTGTCGGATCAGTGCCCTGTCTGATGATTTAATTGGAGGTCCGCAAGTTCCCCTCGGAGTTTCTCAATTTCTGAAGAAACATGGCCGAAGTTTTGCTTGCTCCAGGACCGCAGTTCAGTCATCATTTCTTTGAGGGCATCTCGCACCGCCCCCAAATTCGCTGCCGGCTTACTCCTTCTCCATCTGTGCTCAATCACCGACGGTAGCGCCGAAGACCGTTCCCACATGATCTCATACCGTGGCGACGCCCTTGCTTTTGGTAGCTCATCATGTGCCACCCGTATGAAAATTGGACAATGGTCCGAACACGACGACGCCAAGTGCACCACTTGTGAGAACGGGAAAAGTTCTCTCCAAGCTTCATCCACACATGCTCTATCAAGACGGACCGTGACATTACCACTCCCGAGTTGGACATTATCGTATGTGAACGGAGTACCGGTAAAGCCCAGGTCCATTAGTTCGCACGACAGCAAACAGTCACGAAACAGTTGCATCTGTGTCTCGGACCGCTGCGTATGAGAAAAATGCTCATGTTGCCACATTACCTCGTTGAAGTCTCCACAAACTAACCATGGTTCTGCAGACACTGCTCTTAAACTGGATAGTAAGGTCCACATACGATGCCGATTCTCTGTCCTCGGTTCACCGTATACATAAGTTGTTCTCCAAGACCTATCATTCGCCCCGTCAACAATCCGCACGTCTATAAACCGTGCACATGAATCAAGAACTGTAACTTGAAGGTTCTCGTCCTAGTATAGCGCAAGGCCCCCACTGAGGCCATCGCTAGAAACTCCAGCAAAACCCTTCATTCTTAGTCTCCACTTAAGCTTCTCCATCTTACTAGAGGTTTGTCTAGTTTCAGAAAGGAAAACAAGCCCCGGGGAATTGGCTTTATAGAGGGCCAAGACCTCACGAACTGTCCGGCAGTCCCCCCCGGCAGTTCCAGATTAGCGAACTCATTGTGTCCGGCGGTCCTCCTCGAAGGAGGCCGCCGAGCTATTATCTTCAGAGTCCACTCTCGCACGCTTATTGCCATTACTGCTGCTGGGTGACATAGCACCGCCACCGTCCTCTCCTTTACCCAGAGTCAGGGCAAGGGTCACTTCCTTCACTGTTTGTGCCTTATTAACAGAGGTGTCCACACCATCCATCGCTAACCTCTTCCTTGCTGTGTTATCAATCCTTTCCACTGCCTGAGGCACCTTTGAGGGGCTAGAGGTCGTGCCAATAACCTCGGGATCAACAGCAAACTTCCCTGATTTATGACTCGACTTGGGAGTTTGAGTATATCCACCCCCCGATCGTATGATCCCTCATTCTTTTGCTTGTTCGGGCCATCTGCATACAACCATGCCCCAAATTTCTTGCTCTTCTCATCATGGATCCCCGACCCACACTCCTTGTACTCATGGCCAATGATGCCACAAACGCTACAAAAGCGAGCTAGTTTCTCATATCTCACTAGAAACACTTGTCGTTCCTTGCCTCTGACAATACTCACAAACTTAGTCAAGGGCATGCGCACGTCATGGCGCACCCTGATTCTCACATAGTCACTGCGAACATTGCCGCTCAACCTCATATCCAAGACTTCCCCTGAATTCCTCAACAGATGCTCAACAATGCTAACTTTGCAGAAACCCTCAGGGAGTTTATGAATCTGAAGCCATATCGGCATAAAAAACATTGGGACCTCCTCCGCCTTAGTGAATCCATCATAGGGACACATCAGAACCGCAGAGTTCCTGAATAGCCATGGTCCCTGATCGATCATGCGTTCGTAGTCACCGAGGCAGGATGCCTGAACGACGAACAATTTGGGGCCGGCTGGACGAAATCTTACTTGTTGCGCCGGGTTCCAGGCCGCGCGCATATCCTTGTAGAAGGCCGTGTGGCTAAAGGACTTCTCCGTATGAACCCTAGCTAGGGCAAGCCATCGCACACTTTCATTGATCTCTTGATCATCTTCGTCGATAACTAGATCGTCGAACTCTTCATCCTCTAGATTCAGTTGTTCCATGAAATCATCCAGATTTGATCTCATGTCCTCTTTGCCGCCTCCGTTGGTCCCGGACTGCGCATCCGCCGCGGTGCTCATCACGATGATGAAGACGTGGAATTGATCGGTGGACAGGAGAACCCTACGCTGGGGAGGAGCCCTATGGTAGGGGATCGAAGGTTTGTTGGGTAGGAACTCGCCGACAGGAGATCGCCAGCGAGGAGACAAAACCCTAGCCGCCGCTAGGGGAAAATTCACATAGTATCTTTTTTAACTCAGGGAACATTCTTACGGATTAACTTTCGCGGACAGAGATTTCAATAGAAAATTCCCTTAAAAAGAAATTTCAATAAAAGAAAGTACTTCTAGGGACAAATGTATCCAGCACCACCGCTGTTAAAACTCCCCATGATATCCCGCAAACAAAAAAACTTCCCATGATATTTTTCTGGGACGTGTCTAGCCAGCAGCCGATGCCTGGCTAGCGCTCCGTAGCGGCCAGTCTTTTTTGAAAAGTACTTTTTTTGAGAGATTTTGAAAAGTACTTGTTCCTTCACTTGATTAGGAAAGATTTTTCTAATCTCAACTTGCTCACAACATCCCACCAACATGCATATTAAAATAATACACATGCATTCGGCTGTCTTTCGCTTTTTGATTTGCATGAGCGTGGATTGATTTGTACCATTTAATTCGTGATTAACAAAATCTAAAAAGTCATAACTTTCTAACCACGCATCAGAATTAAGATCCTCTTTCATCATTTGAACCCTCGCGACGTGCTCTTCGAAACTAGATCCCTTATGGATATGTTTTGAAGAATTTTTTGTGTGCAATTTAGCCCCTGTTTTGTGCAACTGGCTAGCAGTCAATGTGCAACTAACTAATAGTGGATGTGCTACCTTCCGCCTATCCCGTGGGAGTGCAATTTTCACTGATGTCACCTCCACCCCAAACTACCCCTT
Organism: Triticum monococcum; assembly: GCA_034509565.1. NCBI lineage: Eukaryota > Viridiplantae > Streptophyta > Magnoliopsida > Poales > Poaceae > Triticum > Triticum monococcum. The sequence goes on from CM067847.1 coordinate 23,310,103, forward strand.
CCATTGAGATGTACGACTTCGTTTGTTGCTCAAGCCAACTGCCTAGTAATTGATGTGCAACTTTCCCCAGTCCGTGAATTTGCTTTCAATTGATGCATTGGTCAACTGCCTACTAGTGGACGTGCAACTTCGGATACTACCACGACCAATTGTCTAACAGTGACGTGCAACTTACTATCATACCCCCATGGATGTGTAGTTTTTCCTACTGGCACCGTTCCAAACTACCCCTGCTAGTAAGATTTGAATTTTTAGCACCTTGTCTATATGCGTCTTTTCACTGTCCTCATGAATGTGAAATTTACATCATCCAACTATCCTTGTCTTGTGATATGTGCAACTTTGTATGTTTCTCTGGCCAACTGCCTAGCAGAATATGTGCAACTCCGTTAGTTGCCCCCGCCAACTGAAATTACATATCCACAAGTAGGGAGGGGTATTGGTTACACATCAACTAAATAGGCAGTTGGCTTGAACAACAGACTAAGTTGCACACATTGCTTGTAAGAGAGGTGGGGCAGGGTGTGCCAATAGTGAAAAACTAGACGTCCACAAGTAGGGAGGATGGTTGCACTGCACATCTACTACTAGGTAGTTGGCCAGGGCAATAGACTAGTTGCAAATCAGGTTGTCAAGGTTGCTAGGTTGCAACCACATAGGAAGTTGGATTATGCAGCTCCAAAATTTTGTTTTCAAAAAAGTTGCACCATGGTGTACTAAAGTTGCACAACGCAGTATTAAAATTGCACCATATAGCATAAAAGTTGGTATAAAAAAAATTCATCGAAACATTCCCATGCAGGATCTAGTTTCAAAGACCTCGACGCGAGGATTTCAACGGTGAAAACGGATCTAAATTCCGATGCGCGGTTTGAAAGGTATGGATTTTTTTTAATTTTTGTGAAAGGTAGTTAAATCGGTCACATGAGGAGAGAGAGAATGGACATAACGGGCTACTTTTCCTTCTAATTATATTCCCCGGCCCACAACAGTCCAAAACTAGTCCATATAATTCAGACCAGGTGGCATCTGGACTACGTACGCGCGGAAGCGAGTGGCCAGGAGCTGGCCGCTCGGTTCGTCCAAATAGTGCATATGCACTTTTTAGATTTTAGGATTTTTCTGAAGAGACAAAACTCCTCCTAATGTTCTTTGAGAGACAAAACTTAACTACCGGATTCTCTCCTCCCACCTTTTTTTTCAGACGCCCACTTTTTTAGATGCTTTAGGAGTTCTTTTTGTTTGTTTTGAGATTGCTTACCACATACACCATGTGGTAGGTGCTTTAGTAGTATGAATATATAGTTCTTTATTCAACACTCAAAGTCACTAGAATATACGCAATCTCAGGAGGAATGATGCCCTATATCAAGAAAAGAAGAAGCTTTAGCTAATTAAGGAATGCACCTCAAAATTTACAACGCGGTATAGGGCATCATGGGTGCCTCAAAAATTCATATGAAGAGAAGAAGAAACTTTAGCTAAAGATTGCCCACCACAAATGGCTAGAAGTATCTCTCCTACTGCCTAATTTTCAACCAATATACGCCAATCAGTCCATAAGTTGGTCCATAATAGTGTGATAATTTTATGCACCACAGACCTGATTACTTACGTACAAAACAATATGATAACTTTGACTTAGGGGAGAAATAGGTGTGGCAACATACCCCTCACGCTCTAGTTATCAGCCCCCTAACGATGTAGTTATCAACCTTACCATGCTTCTAACGATGCAGTTATTAGCCTTATAACAATCTAGTTATCAACCTTATTATGCTATTTGTTATCAGGGTGCTAATGTTGGAGTTATCAACATTATCATGCTAAAGTTATAATGCTTCTCATACTTTAGTTATCAACCTTCTAACGATGTAGTTATCCATAGATCCTCCTAATATCGTCTGTGTAAATAACATTACTCTATATGCACAACAAAGCTGATAACTCACATACAAACACCATGATAACTTCTGGCATGGAGATTTTTTTTGGAAAACACCGCCCGGTAACTCATTCGTAAATAGCATGGTAATATTGTTGGAAATATGCCCTAGAGGCAATAATAAATTGGTTATTATTATATTTCCTTGTTCATGATAATCGTTTATTATCCATGCTAGAATTGTATTGATAGGAAACTCAGATACATGTGTGGATACATAGACAACACCATGTCCCTAGTAAGCCTCTAGTTGACTAGCTCGTTGATCAATAGATGGTTACGGTTTCCTGACCATGGACATTGGATGTCGTTGATAATGGGATCACATCATTAGGAGAATGATGTGATGGACAAGACCCAATCCTTAGCATAGCACAAGATCATGTAGTTCGTATGCTGAAGCTTTTCTAATGTCAAGTATCATTTCCTTAGACCATGAGATTGTGCAACTCCCGGATACCGTAGGAGTGCTTTGGGTATGCCAAATGTCACAACGTAACTGGGTGGCTATAAAGGTACACTACATGTATCTCTGAAAGTGTCTGTTGGGTTGGCATGAATCAAGACTGGGATTTATCACTCCGTGTAAACGGAGAGGCATCTCTAGGCCCACTCGGTAGGACATCATCATAATGTGCACAATGTGATCAAGGAGTTGATCACGGGATGATGTGTTACGGAACGAGTAAAGAGACTTGCCGGTAACGAGATTGAACAAGGTATCGAGATACCGACGATCGAATCTCGGGCAAGTATCGTACCGCTAGACAAAGGGAATTGTATACGGGATTGATTAAGTCCTTGACATCGTGGTTCATCCGATGAGATCATCGTGGACCATGTGGGAGCCAACATGGGTATCCAGATCCCGCTGTTGGTTATTGACCGGAGAGGTGTCTCGGTCATGTCTGCATGTTTCCCGAGCCCGTAGGGTCTACACACTTAAGGTTTGATGACGCTAGGGTTATAGGGAATAGATGTACGTGGTTACCGGATGTTGTTCGGAGTCCCGGATGAGATCCCGGACGTCACGAGGAGTTCCGGAATGGTCCGGAGGTAAAGATTTATATATGGGAAGTCATCATACGGTCACCGGAATAATTCAGGGGTTACCGGTATTGTACCGGGACCACCGGAGGGGTTCCGGGGGTCCACCGGGAGGGTCCACCTGTCCCGGAGGGCCCTATGGGCTGTATGTGGAGAGGGACCAGCCCCTTAGTGGGCTGGGTGCCTCCCCCCTTAGGGCCCATGCGCCTAGGGTTTGGGGGAACCCTAAAGGGGGGGCGCCCCCCTTGCCTCGGGGGGCAAGGCAACCCCCTTGGCCGCCGCCCCCTCCTCAGATTGGATCTGAGGGGACCGGCCCCCCTCTCCCTTGCCCCTATATATATGTGGGGGGTGGGAGGGCAGCCGCACCCAAGTCTTGGCGCAGCCCTCCCCCTCTCCCAAGTTCTCCTCTTCTCCCGCGGTGCTTGGCGAAGCCCTGCAGGATTGCCACGCTCCTCCTTCACCACAATGCCGTCGTGCTGGTGCTGGATGGAGTCTTCCCCAACCTCTCCTTCACCCCTTGCTGGATCAAGGCGTAGGAGACGTCACCGGACTGTACATGTGTTGAACGCGGAGGTGCCGTCAGTTCGGCACTAGGATCATCGGTGATTTGGATCACGACGAGTACGACTCCATCAACCCTGTTCACTTGAACGCTTCCGCTTAGCGATCTACAAGGGTATGTAGATGCACTCTCCTTCCCCTCGTTGCTAGATTACACCATAGATTGATCTTGGTGAAGCGTAGAAAATTTTGAATTTCTGCTACGTTCCCCAACAGTGGCATCATGAGCTAGGTCTATGCGTAGTTACTATGTACGAGTAGAACACAAAGTAGTTGTGGGCGTCGATTTTGTCAATTTACTTGCCGTTACTAGTCTTATCTTGATTCGGCGGCATTGTGGGATGAAGCGGCCCGGACCAACCTTACACGTACGCTTACGTGACACCGGTTCCACCGACTGACATGCACTAGTTGCATAAGGTGGCTGGCGGGTGTCTGTCTCTCCCACTTTAGTCGGATCGGATTCAATGAACAGGGTCCGTATGAAGGGTAAATAGAAATTGGCAATTCATGTTGTGGTTTTGGCATAGGTAAGAAACGTTCTTGCTAGCAACCTATAGCAGCCACGTAAAAACTTGCAACAACAATTAGAGGACGTCTAGCTTGTTTTTGCAGCAAGTGTTTTGTGATGTGATATGGCCAAAGGATGTGATGAATGATATATGTGATGTATGAGATGATCATGTTCTTGTAATAGGAATCACGACTTGCATGTCGATGAGTATGACAACCGGCAGGAGCCATAGGAGTTGTCTTAATTTATTTATTGACCTGCGTGTCAACATAAACGTCATGTAATTACTTTAATTTATTGCTAACCGTTAGCTGTAGTAGTAGAAGTAATAGTTGACGAGATAACTTCAAGAAGACACGATGATGGAGATCATGGTGTCATGCCGGTGACAACGATGATCATGGAGCCCCGAAGATGGAGATCAAGAGGAGCAAAATGATATTGGCCATATCATGTCACTATTTGATTGCATGTGATGTTTATCATGTTTTTGCATCTTATTTTCTTAGAACGACGGTAGTAAATAAGATGATCCCTCATTAAAATTTCAAGAAAGTGTTCCCCCTAACTGTGCACCATTGCGAAAGTTCGTCGTTTCGAAGCACGACGTGATGATTGGGTCTGATAGATTCTAACGTTCACATCCAACGGGTGTAAGACAGATTTACACACGCGAAACACTTAGGTTGTCTTGACGAGTCTAGCATGTACAGACATGGCCTCGGAACTTAGAAGACCAAAAGGTCGAACATGAGTCATATAGAAGATACGATCAACATGAAGATGTTCACCGATGTTGACTAGTCCGTCTCACGTGATGATCGGACACGGCCTAGTTGACTCGGATCATTTAATCACTTAGATGACTAGAGGGATGTCTATCTGAGTGGGAGTTCATAAGATGAACTTAATTATCCTGAACATAGTCAAAAGGTCTTCGCAAATTATGTCGCAGCTCGCGCTTCAGTTCTACTGTTTAGATATGTTCCTAGAGAAAATTTAGTTGAAAGTTGATAGTAGCAATTATGCGGACTAGGTCCGTAAACTGAGGATTGTCCTCATTGCTTCATAGAAGGCTTATGTCCTTAATGCACCGCTCAGTGTGCTGAACCTCGAATGTCGTCTGTGGATGTTGCGAACATCTGACATACACATTTTGATAACTACGTGATAGTTCACTTAAACGGTTTAGAGTTAAGGCACCGAAGACGTTTTGAAACGTTGCGAAACATATGAGATGTTTCGAGGGCTGAAATTGGGATTTCAGGCTCGTGCCCACGTCAAGAGGTATAAGACCTCCGACGATTTTCTTAGCCTGCAAACTAAGGGAGAAAAGCTCAATTGTTGAGCTTGTGCTCAGATTGTCTGAGTACAACAATCATTTGAATCGAGTGGGAGTTGATCTTCCAGATGAGATAGTGATGTTTCTCCGAAGTCATTACCACCAAGCTGCTAGAGCTTCGTGATGAACTATAATATATCAGGGACATATATGATGATCCTTGAGATATTCACGATGTTTGACACCACAAAAGTAGAAATCAAGAAGGAGCATTAATTGTTGATGGTTGGTGAAACCACTAGTTTCAAGAAGGGCAAGGGCAAGAAGGGATACTTCATGAAACGACAAATCAGCTGCTGCTCTAGTGAAGAAACCCAAGGTTGAACCCAAACCTGAGACTAAGTGCTTCTGTAATAAGGGGAACAGCCACTGGAGCAGAATTACCCTAGATACTTGGTAGATGAGAAGGCTGGAAAGGTCGATAGAAGTATATTGGACATACATTGTGTTAATGTGTACTTTACTAGTACTCCTAGTAGCACCATGGTATTAGATACCGGTTCGGTTGCTAAGTGTTAGTAAACTCGAAATAAAAGGCTGCGGAGTAAACGGAGACTAGCTAAAGGTGAGCTGGCGATATGTGTTGGAAGTTTTTCCCAAGCTTGATGTGATCAAGCATCGCACGCTCCCTCTACCATTGAGATTGGTGTTTGCGTTGAGCATAGACATGATTGGATTATGTCTATCACAATACGGTTATTTATTTAAGGAGAATAATGGTTACTCTGTTTATTTGAATAATACCTTCAATGGTCTTGCACCTAAAATGAATGGTTTATTGAATCTCGATCGTAGTGATACACATGTTCATGCCAAAAAATATAAGATAGTAATGATAGTACCACCTACTTGTGGCACTGCCACGTAAGTCATATCGGTATAAAAACGCATGAAGAAGCTCCATGTTGATGGATCTTTGGGCTCACTCGTTTTTGAATAGTTTGAGACATGCGAACCATGTCTATTGGTGTATATGCATGAAGAAACTCCATGCAAATGGACCATTTGGACTCACTTGATTTTGGATCACTTGAGACATGCAAATCATACCACATGGGCAAGATGACTGAAAGCCTCGTGTTCAGTAAAATGGAACTAGAAAGCAACTTGTTGGAAGTAATACATTTTGATGTGTGCAGTCCAATGAGTCCTGAGACGTGTAGTGGATATCGTTATGTTCTTACTTCACAAATGATTTGAGTAGATGTTGAGTATATTTACTTGATGAATCACGAGTCTGAATTATTGAAAGGTTCAAGGAATTTCAGGGTGAAGGTGAGAGATCGTCGTGACAAGAGGACAAAATATCTATGATATGATCATAGAGATGAATATCTGAATTACGAGTTTGGCACAGAATTAAGACATTGTGGAAATTGTTTCACAACCAATACAGCCTGAAACACCATAGTATGATGGTGTGTCCGAACATCATAACTGCACCCTATTGGATGTGATGCATACCATGATGTCTCTTTTCGAATTACCACGATAGTTTATGGGTTAGGCATTAGAGACAACCACATTCACTTTAAATAGGGCACCACGTAATTCCGATGAGACGACACTGTATGAACTATGGTTTAGAGAAACCTAAGCTGTCATTGCTTAAAAGTTTGGGGCTGCGACGCTTATGTGAAAAGTTTCAGGCTGACAAGCTCGAACCCAAAGCGGATAAATGCATCTTCATAGGACACCCAAAAACAGTTGGGTATACCTCCTGTCTCCGATCCGAAAGCAATAAGGGATTGTTTCTAGAATCAGGTCCTTTCTCGAGGAAAAGTTTCTCTCGAAAGAATTGAGTGGGAGGATGGTGGAGACTTGATGAGGTTATTGAACCGTCTCTTCAACTAGTGTGTGGCAGGGCATAGGGAGTTGTTCCTGTGGCACCTACGCCAATTGAAGTGGAAGCTTATGATAGTGATCATGAAACTTCAGATCAAGTCACTACCAAACCTCGTGGGATGACAAGGATGAAGGAAATATGCCCTAGAGGCAATAATAAAGTTATTATTTATTTCCTTATATCATGATAAATGTTTATTATTCATGCTAGAATTGTATTAACCGGAAACATAATACATGTGTGAATACATTGACAAACAGAGTGTCACTAGTATGCCTCTACTTGACTAGCTCGTTAATCAAAGATGGTTAAGTTTCCTAACCATAAACAATGTGTTGTTATTTGATTAACGAGGTCACATCATTATTTGAATGATCTGATTGACATGACCTATTTCATTAGCTTAGCACCCGATCGTTTAGTATGTTGCTATTGCTTTCTTAATGACTTATACATGTTCCTATGACTATGAGATTATGCAACTCCCGTTTGCCGGAGGAACACTTTGGGTACTACCAAACGTCACAACGTAACTGGGTGATTATAAAGGAGTACTATAGGTGTCTCCAATGGTAGATGTTGGGTTGGCGTATTTCGAGATTAGGGTTTGTCACTCCGATTGTCGGAGAGGTATCTCTGGGCCCTCTCGGTAATACACATCACATAAGCCTTGCAAGCATTATAACTAAGATGTTAGTTGTGAGATGATGTATTACGGAACGAGTAAAGAGACTTGCCAGTAACGAGATTGAACTAGGTATTGGATACCGACGATTGAATCTCGGGCAAGTAACATACCGATGACAAAGGGAACAACGTATGTTGTTATGCGGTCTGACCGATAAAGATCTTCGTAGAATATGTAGGAGCCAATATGGGCATCCAGGTCCCGCTATTGGTTATTGACCGGAGACGTGTCTCGGTCATGTCTACATTGTTCTCGAACCATAGGGTCCGCACGCTTAACGTTACGATGACAGTTGTTATGAGTTTATGCATTTTGATGTACCGAAGGTTGTTCGGAGTCCCGGATGTGATCACGGACATGACGAGGAGTCTCGAAATGGTCGAGACATAAAAATTGATATATTGGAGGCCTATGTTTGGACATCGGAAGTGTTCCGGGTGAAATCGAGATTTTACCGGAATACCGGGAGGGTGACCGGAACCCCCTGGGAGCTAAATGGGCCATAATGGGCCTTAGTGGAAAAGAGAAGGGGCTACCCTAGATGGTCTGCGCGCCTCCCCCTTCCCCTAGTCCTATTAGGACTAGGAAAGGGTGGCCGGCCACCTCCTCCTCTTTTCCCCTCTGAGAATCCTAGTTTGACTAGGATTGGAGGGGGAATCCTACTCCGAGTGGGAGTAGGACTCTCCTGCGCCTCCCCCCTTGGCCGGCCAGCCCCTCCCCCTTGGATCCTTTATATACGGGGGCAGGGGGCACCTCTAGACACAAGTTGATCCTTGAGATCGTTCCTTAGCCGTGTGCGATGCACCCTGCCACCAAATTCCACCTCGATCATACCGTTGTAATGCTTAGGCGAAGCCCTGCGTCGGTAGAACATCAAGATCGTCACCTCGCCGTCGTGCTGACGGAACTCTTCCTTGACGCTTTGCTGGATCGGAGCCCGAGGATCGTCATCGAGCTGAACGTGTGCTAAGAACTTGGAGGTGCCGGAGTAACGGTGCTTGGATCGGTCGGATCGGGAAGAAGACGTACGACTACTTCCTCTACATTGTGTCAACACTTCTGTTGCGATCTACAAAGGTACGTAGATCAGACTCTCCCCCTCGTTGCTATGCATCACCATGATCTTGCGTGTGCGTAGGAAATTTTTTGAAATTACTACGTTCCCCAACAGTGGCATCCGAGCCTAGGTTTTATGGTTTGATGTTATTTGCACGAGTAGAACACAAGTGAGTTGTGGGCGATACAAGTCATACTGCCTACCAGCATGTCATACTTTGGTTCGGCGGTATTGTTGGACGAGATGACCCGGACCAACCTTACGCGTACGCTTACGCGAGACCGGTTCCCTCGACGTGCTTTGCACATAGATGGCTTGCGGGCGACTGTCTTTCCAACTTTAGTTGAACCGAGTGTGGCTACGCCCGGTTCTTGAGAAGGTTAAAACGGAGTCTATTTGACAAACTATCGTTGTGGTTTTGATGCGTAGGTGAGATGAGTTCTTGCTTAAGCCCGTAGCAGCCACATAAAACTTGCAACAACAAAGTAGAGGACGTCTAACTTGTTTTTGCAGGGCATGTTGTGATGTGATATGGTCAAGGCATGATGCTGATTTTATTGTATGAGATGATCATGTTTTGTAACCAAGTTATCGGCAACTGGCAGGAGCCATATGGTTGTCGCTTTATTGTATGCAATGCAATCACGATGTAATGCTTTACTTTATTGCTAAGCGGAGGTGATAGTCGTGGAAGCATAAGATTGGCGAGACGACGACGATGCTACGATTGAGATCAAGGTGTCGCGCCGGTGACGATGGTGATTATGACGGTGCTTCGGAGATGGAGATCACAAGCACAAGATGATGATGGCCATATCATATCACTTATATTGATTGCATGTGATGTTTATCTTTTATGCATCTTATCTTGCTTTCATTGACGGTAGCATTATAAGATGACCTCTCACTAAATTATCAAGAAGTGTTCTCCCTGAGTATGCACCGTTGCGAAAGTTCTTCGTGCTGAGACACCACGTGATGATCGGGTGTGATAGGCTCTACGTTCAAATACAACGGGTGCAAAACAGTTGCACACGCGGAATACTCAGGTTATACTTGACGAGCCAAGCATATACAGATATGGCCTCGGAACACGGAGACCGAAAGGTCGAGCGTGAATCATATAGTAGATATGATCAACATAATGATGTTCACCGATGAAACTACTCCATCTCACGTGATGATCGGACATGGTTTAGTTGATTTGGATCACGTGATCACTTAGAGGATTAGAGGGATGTCTATCTAAGTGGGAGTTCTTAAGTAATATGATTAATTGAACTTAAATTTATCATGAACTTAGTACCTGATAGTATCTTGCTTGTTTATGTTGATTGTAGATAGATGGCTCGTGCTGTTGTTCCGTTGAATTTTAATGCGTTCCTTGAGAAAGCAAAAGTTGAAAGATGATGGTAGCAATTACACGGACTGGGTCCGTAACTTGAGGATTATCCTCATTGCTGCACAGAAGAATTACGTCCTGGAAGCACCGCTGGGTGCCAGGCCTGCTGCTGGAGCAACACCAGATGTTATGAACGTCTGGCAGAGCAAAGCTGATGACTACTCGATAGTTTAGTGTGCCATGCTGTACGGCTTAGAATCGGGACTTCAACGACGTTTTGAACGTCATGGAGCATATGAGATGTTCCAGGAGTTGAAGTTAATATTTCAAGAAAATGCCCGGATTGAGAGATATGAAGTCTCCAATAAGTTCTATAGCTGCAAGATGGAGGAGAATAGTTCTGTCAGTGAGCATATACTCAAAATGTCTGGGTATAACAATCACTTGATTCAGATGGGAGTTAATCTTCCAGATGATTGCGTCATTGACAGAATTCTCCAATCACTGCCACCAAGCTACAAGAGCTTCGTGATGAACCATAATATGCAAGGGATGAACAAGACTATTCCCGAGCTCTTCGCAATGCTGAAAGCTACGGAGGTAGAAATCAAGAAGGAGGATCAAGTGTTGATGGTTAACAAAACCACTAGTCTCAAGAAAAAGGGCAAAGGGAAGAAGAAGGGGAACTTCAAGAAGAACGGCAAGCAAGTTGCTGCTCAGGAGAAGAAAGCCAAGTCTGGACCTAAACCTGAAACTGAGTGCTTCTACTGCAAGCAGACTGGTCACTGGAAGCGGAACTGCCCCAAGTATTTGGCGGATAAGAAGGATGGAAAGGTGAACAAAGGTATATGTGATATACATGTTATTGATGTGTACCTTACTAATGCACGCAGTAGCACCTGGGTATTTGATACTGGTTCTGTTGCTAATATTTGCAACTTGAAATAGGGACTACGGATTAAGCGAAGATTAGCTAAGGACGAGGTGACGATGCGCGTGGGAAAAGGTTCCAAAGTCGATGTGATCGCGGTTGGCACGCTACCTCTACATCTACCTTCGGGATTAATATTAGACCTAAATAATTGTTATTTGGTGCCAGCGTTGAGCATGAACATTATATCTGGATCTTGTTTAATGCGAGATAGTTATTCATTTAAATCGGAGAATAATGGTTGTTCTATTTATATGAGTAATATCTTTTATGGTCATGCACCCTTGAAGAGTGGTCTATTCTCGTTAAATCTCGATAGTAGTGATACACATATTCATAATGTAGAAGCCAAAAGATGCAGAGTTGATAATGATAGTGCAACTTATTTGTGGCACTGCCGTTTAGGTCATATCGGTATAAAGCGCATGAAGAAACTCCATACTGATGGACTTTTGGAACCACTTGATTATGAATCACTTGGTACTTGCGGACCGTGCCTCATGGGCAAGATGACAAAAACACTGTTCTCCGGTACTATGGAGAGAGCAACAGATTTATTGGAAATTATACATACCGATGTATGTGGTCCGATGAATATTGAGGCTCGTGGCGGATATCGTTATTTTCTCACCTTCACATATGATTTAAGCAGATATGGGTATATCTACTTGATGAAACACAAGTCTGAAACATTTGAAAAGTTCAAGGAATTTCAGAGTGAAGTTGAAAATCATCGTAACAAGAAAATAAAGTTTCTACGATCCGATCATGGAGGAGAATATTTGAGTTACCACTTTGGTATACATTTGAAAAATTGTGGAATAGTTTCGCAACTCACGCCACCCGGAACACCACAGTGTAATGGTGTGTCCGAACTTCGTAATCGTACTTTACTAGATATGGTGCGATCTATGATGTCTCTTACTGATTTACCGCTATCGTTTTGGGGATACGCTTTAGAGACGGCCGCATTCACGTTAAATATGAAGGAAATATGCCCTAGAGGCAATAATAAAGTTATTATTTATTTCCTTATATCATGATAAATGTTTATTATTCATGCTAGAATTGTATTAACCAGAAACATAATACATGTGTGAATACATAGACAAACAGAGTGTCACTAGTATGCCTCTACTTGACTAGCTCGTTAATCAAAGATGGTTATGTTTCCTAACCATGGACAAAGAGTTGTTATTTGATTAACGGGGTCACATCATTAGTTGAATGATCTGATTGACATGACCCATTTCATTAGCTTAGCACCCGATCGTTTAGTATGTTGCTATTGCTTTCTTCATGACTTATACATGTTCCTATGACTATGAGATTATGCAACTCCGGTTTACCGGAGGAACACTTTGGGTACTACCAAACGTCACAACGTAACTGGGTAATTATAAAGGAGTACTACAGGTGTCTCCAAAGGTAGATGTTGGGTTGGCGTATTTCGAGATTAGGATTTGTCACTCTGATTGTCGGAGAGGTATCTCTGGGCCCTCTCGGTAATGCACATCACTTAAGCCTTGCAAGCATTACAACTAATGAGTTAGTTGCGGGATGATGTATTACAGAACGAGTAAAGAGACTTGCCGGTAACGAGATTGAACTAGGTATTGGATACCGACGATCGAATCTCGGGCAAGTAACATATCGATGACAAAGGGAACAACATAGTTGTTATGCGGTCTGATCGATAAAGATCTTCGTAGAATATGTAGGAGCCAATATGGGCATCCAGGTCCCGCTATTGGTTATTGACCGGAGACGTGTCTCGGTCATGTCTACATTGTTCTCGAACCGTAGGGTCCGCACGCTTAAGGTTTCGATGACAGTTATATTATGAGTTTATGAGTTTTGATGTACCGAAGGAGTTTGGAGTCCCGGATGAGATCGGGGACATGACGAGGAGTCTCGAAATGGTCGAGACGTAAAGATCGATATATTGGACGACTATATTCGGACTTTGGAAAGGTTCCGAGTGATTCGGGTATTTTTCGGAGTACCGGAGAGTTACGGGAATTCGCTGGGAGAAGTATTGGGCCTTGATGGGCTTTAGTGAGAAGAGGAGAAAAGGCCTGCTGCGCCCCCCCCTCCCCTCTAGTCTAAATTGGACTAGGGAAAAGGGGGCCGGCCACCTTTCCTACTCCTCCACTTACTTCTCCCTTCCTCCCCTCTTGATGGACTCCTACTAGGACTTGGAGTCCTAGTAGGACTCCCATCGTGGCCGCACCAATGGCCTTGGCCGGCCTCCTCCTCCTCCATCCTTTATATACTGAGGCAAGGGTCACCCCATAGACACACAAGTTGATCCTTGAGATCGTCCCTTAGCCGTGTGCGGTGCCCCCTGCCACCATATTCCACCTCGGTCATACCATTGTAGTGCTTAGGCGAAGCCCTGCATCGGTAGAACATCAAGATCGTCACCACGCCGTCGTGCTGACGAAACTCTTCCCCGAAGCTTTGCTGGATCGGAGCCCGGGGAGCGTCATCGAGCTGTACGTGTGCCAAGAACTCGGAGGTGCCGGAGTAACGGTGCTTGGATCGGTCGGATCGGGAAGACGTACGACTACTTCCTCTACGTTGTGTGATCGCTTCCGCAGTCGGTCTGCGTTGGTACGTAGACAACACTCTCCCCTCTCGTTGCTGTGCATCACCATGATCTTGCGTGTGCGTAGGAAAATTTTGAAATTACTACGTTCCCCAACAAAATAGGGCACCATCAAAATCCGTTGAGACGACGCCTTATGAACTGTGGTTTGGCAAGAAACCAAAGTTGTCGTTTCTTAAAGTTTGGGGTTGCGATGCTTATGTGAAAAAGCTTCAACCTGATAAGCTCGAACCCAAATCGGAGAAATGTGTCTTCATAGGATATCCAAAGGAAACTATTGGATACACCTTCTATCACAGATCCGAAGGCAAGACTTTTGTTGCTAAATTCGGAAACTTTCTTGAGAAGGAGTTTCTCTCGAAAGAAGTGAGTGGGAGGAAAGTAGAACTTGACGAGGTAACTGTACCCGCTCCCTTATTAGAAAGTAGTACATCACAGAAAACTGTTTCTGCGACACCTACACCAATAAGTGAGGTAGTTGATGATAATGATCATGAAACTTCAGAACAAGATACTACTGAACCTCGTAGATCAACCAGAGCAAGATCCGCGCCAGAGTGGTAGGGTAATCCAGTTCTGGAAATCATGCTACTAGATCATGATGAACCTACGAACTATGAAGAAGCGATGGTGAGCCCAGATTCCGCAAAGTGGCTTGAGGCCATGAAATCTGAGATGGGATCCATGTATGAGAACAAAGTATGGACTTTGGTTGACTTGCCCGATGATCGGCAAGCAATTGAGAATAAATGGATCTTCAAGAAAAAGACTGACGCTGACGGTAATGTTACTGTCTATAAAGCTCGACTTGTTGCAAAAGGTTTTCGACAAGTTCAAGGGGTTGACTACGATGAGACATTCTCACCCGTAGCGATGCTTAAGTCTGTTAGAATCATGTTAGCAATTGCCGCATTTTATGATTATGAAATTTGGCAGATGGATGTCAAAACTGCATTCCTAAATGGATTTCTGGAAGAAGAGTTGTATATGATGCAACCGGAAGGTTTTGTCGATCCAAAGGGAGCTAACAAAGTGTGCAAACTCCAGCGATCCATTTATGGACTGGTGCAAGCATCTCGGAGTTGGAATAAACGCTTTGATAGTGTGATCAAAGCATTTGGCTTTATACAGACTTTTGGAGAAGCCTGTATTTACAAGAAAGTGAGTGGGAGCTCTGTAGCATTTCTGATATTATATGTGGATGACATATTGTTGATTGGAAATGATATAGAATTTCTGGATAGCATAAAGGGATACTTGAATAAGAGTTTTTCAATGAAAGACCTCGGTGAAGCTGCTTACATATTGGGCATTAAGATCTATAGAGATAGATCAAGACGCTTAATTGGACTTTCACAAAGCACATATCTTGACAAGATTTTGAAGAAGTTCAAAATGAATCAAGCAAAGAAAGGGTTCTTGCCTGTGTTACAAGGTGTGAAGTTGAGTCAGACTCAATGCCCGACCACTGCAGAAGATAGAGAGAAAATGAAAGATGTTCCCTATGCTTCAGCCATAGGCTCTATCATGTATGCAATGCTGTGTACCAGACCTGATGTGTGCCTTGCTATAAGTTTAGCAGGGAGGTACCAAAGTAATCCAGGAGTGGATCACTGGACAGCGGTCAAGAACATCCTGAAATACCTGAAAAGGACTAAGGATATGTTTCTCGTATATGGAGGTGACAAAGAGCTCACCGTAAGAGGTTACATTGATGCAAGCTTTGACACTGATCCGGACGATTCTAAATCACAAACCGGATACGTGTTTACTTTAAACGGTGGAGCTGTCAGTTGGCGCAGTTCTAAACAAAGCGTCGTAGCGGGATCTACATGTGAAGCGGAGTACATAGCTGCTTCGGAAGCAGCGAACGAAGGAGTCTGGATGAAGGAGTTCACATCCGATCTAGGTGTCATACGTAGTGCATCGGGTCCAATGAAAATCTTTTGTGAGAATACTGGTGCAATTGCTTTGGCAAAGGAATCCAGATTTCACAAAAGGACCAAACACATCAAGAGACGCTTCAACTCCATCCGGGACCTAGTCCAGGTGGGAGACATAGAGATTTGCAAGATACATACGGATCTGAATGTTGCAGACCCGTTGACTAAGCCTCTTCCACGAGCAAAACATGATCAGCACCAAGGCTCCATGGGTGTTAGAATCATTACTGTGTAATCTAGATTATTGACTCTAGTGCAAGTGGGAGACTGAAGGAAATATGCCCCAGAGGCAATAATAAAGTTATTATTTATTTCCTTATATCATGATAAATGTTTATTATTCATGCTAGAATTGTATTAACCAGAAACATAATACATGTGTGAATACATAGACAAACAGAGTGTCACTAGTATGCCTCTACTTGACTAGCTCGTTAATCAAAGATGGTTAAGTTTCCTAACCATAAACAATGTGTTGTTATTTGATTAACGAGGTCACATCATTAGTTGAATGATCTGATTGACATGATCCATTTCATTAGCTTAGCACCCGATCGTTTAGTATGTTGCTATTGCCTTCTTCATGACTTATACATGTTCCTATGACTATGAGATTATGCAACTCCCGTTTGCCGGAGGAACACTTTGGGTACTACCAAACCTCACAACGTAACTGGGTGATTATAAAGGAGTACTACAGGTGTCTCCAATGGTAGATGTTGGGTTGGCGTATTTCGAGATTAGGGTTTGTCACTCCGATTGTCGGAGAGGTATCTCTGGGCCCTCTCGGTAATACACATCACATAAGCCTTGCAAGCATTATAACTAAGATGTTAGTTGTGAGATGATGTCTTACGGAACGAGTAAAGAGACTTGCCAGTAACGAGATTGAACTAGGTATTGGATACCGACGATCGAATCTCGGGCAAGTAACATACCGATGACAAAGGGAACAACGTATGTTGTTATGCGGTATGACCGATAAAGATCTTCGTAGAATATGTAGGAGCCAATATGGGCATCCAGGTCCCGCTATTGGTTATTGACCGGAGACGTGTCTCGGTCATGTCTACATTGTTCTCGTACCGTAGGGTCCACACGCTTAATGTTACGATGACAGTTATTATGAGTTTATGCATTTTGATGTACCGAAGGTTGTTCGGAGTCCCGGATGTGATCACGGACATGACGAGGAGTCTCGAAATGGTCGAGACATAAAGATTGATATATTGGAAGCCTATGTTTGGACATCGGAAGTGTTCCGGGTGAAATCGGGATTTTACCGGATTACCGGGAGGGTTACCAGAACCTCCCGGGAGCCAAATGGGCCTACATGGGCCTTAGTGGAAAGGTGAGAGGGCTGCCCACAAGGGCTGCGCACCTTCCCCCTTCCCCTAGTCCTATTAGGACTAGGAGAAGGGGCCGGCCACCCTCTCTCTCTCTGTCCCCCCTTTAAGGAATCCTAGTTGGAATAGGATTGGAGAGGGGAGTCCTACTCCCGATGGGAGTAGGACTCCTCCTGCGCCTCCAAGCTTGGCCGGCCAGCCCTCCCCCTCTCATCCTTTATATACGGAGGCAGGGGGCACCTCTAGACACACAAGTTGTTCCTTGAGATCGTTCCTTAGCCGTGTGGGGTGCCCCCTGCCACCAAATTCCACCTTGATCATACCGTTGTAGTGCTTAGGCGAAGCCCTGCATCGGTAGTACATCAAGATCATCACCACGCCGTCGTGCTGACGGAACTCTTCCTTGACGCTTTGCTGGATCGGAGCCCGAGGATCGTCATCGAGCTGAACGTGTGCTAAGAACTCGGAGGTGCCGGAGTAACGGTGCTTGGATCGGTCGAATCGGGAAGACGTACGACTACTTCCTCTACGTTGTGTGATCGCTTCCACTGTCGGTCTGCGTTGGTACGTAGACAACACTCTCCCCTCTCGTTGCTATGCATCACCATGATCTTGCGTGTGCATAGGAATTTTTTTGAAATTACTACGTTCCCCAACAGTGGCATCCGAGCCTAGGTTTTATGGTTTGATGTTATTTGCACGAGTAGAACACAAGTGAGTTGTGGGCGATACAAGTCATACTGCCTACCAGCCTGTCATACTTTGGTTCGGCGGTATTGTTGGACGAGACGACCCGGACCAACCTTACGCATACGCTTACGCGAGACCGGTTCCCTCGACGTGCTTTGCACATAGATGGCTTGCGGGCGACTGTCTCTCCAACTTTAGTTGAACCAAGTGTGGCTACGCCCGGTCCTTGAGAAGGTTAAAACGGAGTCTATTTGACAAACTATCGTTGTGGTTTTGATGCGTAGGTGAGATGAGTTCTTGCTTAAGCCCGTAGCAGCCACGTAAAACTTGCAACAACAAAGTAGAGGACGTCTAACTTGTTTTTGCAGGGCATGTTGTGATGTGATATGGTCAAGGCATGATGCTGATTTTATTGTATGAGATGATCATGTTTTGTAACCAAGTTATCGGCAACTGGCAGGAGCCATATGGTTGTCGCTTTATTGTATGCAATGCAATCGCGATGTAATGCTTTACTTTATTGCTAAGCGGTAGTGATAGTCGTGGAAGCATAAGATTGGTGAGACGACAACGATGCTACGATGGAGATCAAGGTGTCGCGCCGGTGACGATGGTGATCATGACGGTGCTTCGGAGATGGAGATCACAAGCACAAGATGATGATGGCCATATCATATCACTTATATTGATTGCATGTGATGTTTATCTTTTATGCATCTTATCTTGCTTTGATTGACGGTAGCATTATAAGATGATCTCTCACTAAATTATCAAGAAGTGTTCTCCCTGAGTATGCACCGTTGCGAAAGTTCTTCGTGCTGAGACACCACGTGATGATCGGGTGTGATAGGCTCTACGTTCAAATACAACGGGTGCAAAACAGTTGCACACGCGGAATACTCAGGTTATACTTGACGAGCCAAGCATATACAGATATGGCCTCGGAACACGGAGACCGAAAGGTCGAGCGTGAATCATATAGTAGATATGATCAACATAACGATGTTCACCATTGAAAACTACTCCATCTCACGTGATGATCGGTTATGGTTTAGTTGATTTGGATCACGTGATCACTTGGAGGATTAGAGGGATGTCTATCTAAGTGGGAGTTCTTAAGTAATTTGATTAACTGAACTTAAACTTATCATGAACTTAGTCCTGGTAGTATTTTGCAAATTATGTTGTAGATCAATAGCTCGCGTTGTTGCTTCCATATGTTTATTTTTGATATGTTCCTAGAGAAAATTGTGTTGAAAGATGTTAGTAGCAATGATGCGGATTGGATCCGTGATCTGAGGTTTATCCTCATTGCTGCACAGAAGAATTATGTCCTTGATGCACCGCTAGGTGACAGACCTATTGCAGGAGCAGATGCAGACGTTATGAATGTTTGGCTAGCTCAATATGATGACTACTTGATAGTTTAGTGCACCATGCTTAATGGCTTAGAATCGGGACTTCAAAGACGTTTTGAACGTCATGGACCATATGAGATGTTCCAGGAGTTGAAGTTAATATTTCAAGCAAATACCCGAGTTGAGAGATATGAAGTCTCCAACAAGTTCTATAGCTAAAAGATGGAGGAGAATCGCTCAACTAGTGAGCATGTGCCCAGATTGTCTGAGTACTACAATCACTTGAATCAAGTGGGAGTTAATCTTCCAGATAAGATAGTGATTGACAGAATTCTCTAGTCACCATCACCAAGTTAGTAGAACTTCGTGATGAACAATAGTATGCAAGGGATGACGAAAACGATTCCCGAGCTTTTCATGATGATGAAATCAATGAAGGTAGAAATCAAGAAAGAGCATCAAGTGTTGATGGTTGACAGGATCAATAGTTTCAAGAAAAGGGCAAAGGGAAAAAGGGGAACTTCAAGAAGAACAGCAAGCAAGTTGCTGCTCAAGTGAAGAAGCCCATGTCTAGTCCTAAGCCTGAGACTAAGTGCTTCTACTGCAAAGGGACTGGTCACTGGAAGCAGAACTACCCCAAGTGATTGGCGGATAAGAAGGATGGCAAAGTGAACATAAGTATATTTGATATACATGTTATTGATGTGTACTTTACTAGTGTTTATAGCAACCCCTCAGTATTTGATGCCAGTTCAGTTGCTAAGAGTAGTAACTCGAAACGGGAGTTGCAGAATGAACAGAGACTAGTTAAGGGTGAAGTGACGATGTGTGTTGGAAGTGGTTCCAAGATTGATATGATCATCATCGCACACTCCCTATAATTTCGGGATTAGTGTTGAACCTAAATAAGTGTTATTTGGTGTTTGCGTTGAACATGAATATGATTTGATCATGTTTATTGTAATACGGTTATTCATTTAAGTAAGAGAATAAATTGTTGTTCTGTTTACATGAATAAAACCTTATATGGTTACACACCCAATGAAAATAGTTCGTCGGATCTCGATCGTAGTGATACACATAATCATAATGTTGAAACCAAAAGATGCAAAGTTAATAATGATAGTGCAACTTATTTGTAGCACTGCCGTTTATGTCATATTGGTGTAAAGCGCATGAAGAAACTCCATGCTGATGGGCTTTTGGAATCACTTGATGATGAATCAGTTGATGCTTGCGAACCATGCCTCATGGGCAAGATGACTAAGACTCTGTTCTTCGGAACAATGGAGCGAGAAAAAGATTTGTTGGAAATCATACATACTGATGTATGTGGTCCGATGAATATTGAGACTCGCGACAGGTATCATTATTTTCTCACCTTCATAGATGATTTAAGCAGATATGGGTATATCTACTTGATGAAACATAAGTCTGAAACATTTGAAAAGTTCAAAGAATTTCAGAGTGAAGTGAAAAATCATCGTGACAAGAAAGTAAAAGTTTCTACGATCTGATCGCGGAGACAAATATTTGAGTTACGAGTTTGGTCTTCAGTTAAAACAATGTGAAATAGTTTCACTACGCACGCCACCTGGAACAGCACAGCATAATGGTGTCTCCGAACGTCATAACCGTACTTTATTGGATATAGTGCAATCTATGATGTTTCTTACCGATTTACCACTATCGTTTTTGGGGTCATGCATTAGAGACAGCTGCATTCACGTTAAAAAAAGGGCACCATCTATATCCGTCAAGACGACGCCTTATGAACTATGGTTTGGCAAGAAACCAAAGTTGTCGTTTCTTAAAGTTTGGGGTTGCGATGCTTATATGAAAAAGTTTCATCCTGATAAGCTCAAACTCAAATCGGAGAAGTGCGTCTTCATAGGATATCCAAAGGAAACTATTGGATACACCTTCTATCACAGATCCGAAGGCAAGACTTTTGTTGCTAAAATTCGGAAACTTTCTGGAGAAGGAGTTTCTCTCGAAAGAAGTGAGTGGGAGGAAAGTAGAACTTGACGAGGTAACTGTACCTGCTCCCTTATTGGAAAATAGTACATCACAGAAAACTGTTTCTGCGACACCTATACCAATTAGTGAGGAAGCTAATGATGATGATCATGAAACTTCAGGACAAGATACTACTGAACCACGTAGATCAACCAGAGTGAGATCCGCATCAGAGTGGTACGGTAATCCTGTTCTGGAAGTCATGTTACTAGACCATGACGAACTTGCGAACTATGAGGAAGCGATGATGAGCCCAGATTCCGCGAAATGGTTTGAGGCCATGAAATCTGAGATATGATCCATGTATGAGAACAAAGTTTGGACTTTGGTTGACTTGCTCGATGATCGGCAAGCAATTGCGAATAAATGGATCTTCAAGAGGAAGACGGACGCTGATAGAAGTGTTACTATCTACAAAGCTAGAATTGTCGCAAAAGGTTTTCGACAAGTTCAAGGTGTTGACTACGATGAGAGCTTCTCACTCGTATCTATGCTTGAGTCTGTCCGAATCATGTTAGTAATTGCCGCATTTTATGAAATCTGGCAAATGGATAAACAAAACTGCATTCCTTAATGGATTTATTAAAGAAGAGTTGTATATGATGCAAAAGAAGGTTTTGTCAATCCGAAAGGTGCTAACAAAATGTGCAAGCTCCAGCGATCCATCTGTGGACTGGTGCAAGCATCTCGGAGTTGGAATATACGCCTTGATGAGTTGATCAAAGCATATAGTTTTATACAGACTTGTGGTGAAGCCTGTATTTACAAGAAAGTGAGTGGGAGCACTACAACATTTCTGATAAGTATATGTGAATGACATATTGTTGATCGGAAATAATGTAGAATTATTCTGTAAAGCATAAAGGAGTGTTTGAAAGGAGTTTTTCAAAGAAAGACTTCGGTGAAGCTGCTTACATATTGAGCTTCAAGATCTATAGAGATAGATCAAGACGCTTGATAAGTTTTTTCAATGAGTACATACCTTGACAAGATTTTGAAGTAGTTCAAAATGGAGCAGTGAAAGAAAAAGTTCTTGCCTGTATTATAAGGTGTGAAGTTGAGTAAGACTCAAAGCCCGACCACGGCAGAAGATAGAAAGAGAATGAAAGTCATTCCCTATGCCTTGGCCATAGGTTCTATAAAGTATGTCATGCTGTATACCAGATCTATTGTATACCCTGCACTGATTTGGCAAGGGAGTACAATAGTGATCTAGGAGTAGATCACTGGACAGCGGTCAGAATTATCCTTAGTGAAATAAGGATATGTTTCTCGATTATGGACGTGATAAAAAGGTTCGTCGTAAAGGGTTACGCCGATGCAAGTTTTGACACTAATCTAGATGACTCTAAGTCTCGGTCTAGATACATATTGAAAGTGGGAGCAATTAGCTAGAGTAGCTCCATGCAGAGCATTGTTAACATAGAAATTTGCAAAATACATGTGGATCTGAATGTGGCAGACCCGTTGACTGAGATTATCTCACAAGCAAAACATGATCACACCTTAGTACTCTTTGGGTGTTAATCACATAGCGATGTGAACTAGATTACTGAATCTAGTAAACCCTTTGGGTGTTGGTCACATGGCGATGTGAACTATGGGTGTTAATCACATGATGATGTGAACAATCGATGTTAATCACATGGTGATGTGATCTAGATTATTGACTCTAGTGCAAGTGGGAGACTGAAGGAAATATGCCCTAGAGGCAATAATACAGTTATTATTTATTTCCTTATATCATGATAAATGTTTATTATTCATGCTATAATTGTATTAACCGGAAACATAATACATGTGTGAATACATAGACAAACAGAGTGTCACTAGTATGCCTCTACTTGACTAGCTCGTTAATCAAAGATGGTTATGTTTCCTAACCATGAACAAAGAGTTGTTATTTGATTAACGAGATCACATCATTAGTTGAATGATCTGATTGACATGACCCATTCCATTAGCTTAGCACCCGATCGTTTAGTATGTTGCTATTGCTTTCTTCATGACTTATACATGTTCCTATAACTATGAGATTATGCAACTCCCGTTTACCGGAGGAACACTTTGGGTACTACCAAACGTCACAACATAACTGGGTGATTATAAAGGAGTACTACAGGTGTCTCCAATGGTAGATGTTGGGTTGGCGTATTTCGAGATTAGGGTTTGTCACTCCGACTGTCGGAGAGGTATCTCTGGGCCCTCTCGGTAATACACATCACATAAGCCTTGCAAGCATTATAACTAAGATGTTAGTTGTGAGATGATGTATTACGGAACGAGTAAAGAGACTTGCCAGTAACGAGATTGAACTAGGTATTGGATACCGACGATCGAATCTCGGGCAAGTAACATACCGATGACAAAGGGAACAACGTATGTTGTTATGCGGTCTGACCGATAAAGATCTCCGTAGAATATGTAGGAGCCAATATGGGCATCCAAGTCCCGCTATTGGTTATTGACCGGAGACGTGTCTCGGTCATGTCTACATTGTTCTCGAACCGTAGGGTCCGCACGCTTAACGTTACGATGACAGTTATTATGAGTTTATGCATTTTGATGTACCGAAGGTCGTTCGGAGTCCCAGATGTGATCACGGACATGACGAGGAGTCTCGAAATGGTCGAGACATAAAGATTGATATATTGGAAGCCTATGTTTGGACATCGGAAGTGTTCCGGGTGAAATCGGGATTTTACCGGATTATCGGGAGGGTTACCGGAACCCCCCGGGAGCCAAATGGGCCTACATGGGCCTTAGTGGAAAGGTGAGAGGGCTGCCCACAAGGGCTGCGCACCTTCCCCCTTCCCCTAGTCCTATTAGGACTAGGAGAAGGGGCCGGCCACCCTCTCTCTCTCTCTCCCCTTTAAGGAATCCTAGTTGGAATACGATTGGAGAGGGGAGTCCTACTCCCGGTGGGAGTAGGACTCCTCCTGCGCCTCCAAGCTTGGCCGGCCAGCCCTCCCCCTCTCATCCTTTATATACGGAGGCAGGGGGCACCTCTAGACACACAAGTTAATCCTTGAGATCGTTCCTTAGCCGTGTGCGGTGCCCCCTGCCACCAAATTCCACCTCGATCATACCGTTGTAGTGCTTAGGCGAAGCCCTGCGTCGGTAGTACATCAAGACCGTCACCACGCCGTCGTGCTGACGGAACTCTTCCTTGACGCTTTGCTGGATCAGAGCCCGAGGATCGTCATCGAGCTGAACGTGTGCTAAGAACTCGGAGGTGCCGGAGTAACGGTGCTTGGATCGGTCGGATCGGGAAGACGTACGACTACTTCCTCTACGTTGTGTGATCGCTTCCGCAGTCGGTCTGCGTTGGTACGTAGACAACACTCTCCCCTCTCGTTGCTATGCATCACCATGATCTTGCGTGTGCGTAGGAAATTTTTTGAAATTACTATGTTCCCCAACATGTACCAGGAGGGACGACGCTGGGAACTGTGGACCAGCTAATTGATAGAGACAACTGGTCATGGTGTCGGGAACTAATTCGTGACGTGTTTGCTGCACCCGACGCAGATGCGATACTGAATATCCCACTACGCAGAGGTGGCGGCGATGATTTTCTTGCTTGGGCCCATGAAAGAAGCGGCATCTATTCTGTCAAGTCGGCGTACCGTGCTCTTGTGACTCAAAAGGAGCGTCTAGCTCTCGAGGAAGGGACGGTTACCCGATCCTCACAGACTGAAGAACAGATGTGGAAGTCGCTATGGAAGCTCAAGGTGTTGCCGAAGGTGCGTGTGTTCTGGTGGAGGGTCGTCCGTGGCATCCTCCCTGATGAATCCACCTTGAGGTACCGTCATATCAAACTCATCAGTCGATGCAATGTTTGTCATGCAATGGATGAAGATTTAATGCACGCTCTAGTGCATTGCTCTCATGCCTTCGCTTTGTTCGATCTCCGCAGGCCGCGCCTACACCCGGATACATGGGCCCTTGATATTATATGTGATGGGCGGTTTTCTGATTTGGAAAGGTCTCAGATGATCTCAGTAATGTGGGCTATTTGGCACTCAAGAAATAGAGTTACTCATGATGATGATCAACTTGATCCCTTTTCATCAGTCAAAAGGATACGGGAGGACTTGGCATTACTCAATATTCCTCTTCCACATGCTTCGGTGATGCCAGGTTTTGGGTGGACACCTCCTGAAGAGGGGGTTATCAAGATCAATACCGATGCGGCTGTGAATTTGGACTTCAATAAGGTGGGAGCTGGAGGTGTTGCTCGTTCCAGCAAGGCCTTGTTGGGAGCTTGGAGTAAACCCTATATAGGGTTATCGGATCGGTTCATTGGAGAGACCATGGCTTTGCGTGATGGAGTCATCTTTGCTAACTTGCGTGGCTTCTCACATGTGATCGTGGAAACAGAACGCCTGGAGATAGTTAATCTCTGGAACACTCGTCATAATAGCCTTTCTGTTGTGGCTCCTTTACTTGTAGAAATTGGAGAGCTAGCTTCATCTTTTTCTTCTTTTGCTGTTCAACATGTAAACAGGGCAGCCAATGTACCGGCCCACCTTTGTGCTAAACCTGCAAGCACATTGTTGGTCACCAAAAGTTGGACTGGCTCAAGACCTTCCTTCCTACTCACCAGCATTTAGGCGGATGATGCTACGAGTGCCTTTGTTGAATAAAAGCTCTCGGATTGGGATGCAAAAAAAAAATTGCTGGCACCCATAGTGCCGTTTCTACATGGGCTTGTTCTTGTTTTTCTTCACTCTAGGCCTCAGACACGTGTTGGTCTCTGCTTTTTTTTTCTTGTCTAGCACTGTTGAAACCTGTGTTCGGCTTGTGGGTTTTTCTTCTTCTATTTTTTCATTTCTGTTCCATATGGCGTGAGCTGATTTTCTATTTGCTAAAAAAGCTGACTTTTATTTTCACCTTTTTCTTGTTTCTTTTCTATTTACTGTGTGTTCTACTCCCTCCATCCCATAATGTAAGACGTTTTTTGACAGTGCACTAGTGCCAAAAAGTGTCTTACATTATGGGATAGAGGGAGTATTTTTTTTCCTTTTATCTTTTTTTAATCTTTTCCTTTATAACAGTGTGATTCTTGCTAGCTTTCGTTTTGGGGATTTGCTAATTCTTTGTCGAATGAGAATTAGTCAAGTCTTAGTTGATTCGGTAGCCATAAGATCTTGACACAAAGATTCATGCAGTGCATCATTTTTCTCGATTCTTGAAGTTGACGCACGGACGTGTTGTACGCAATGGATGGTAGTTCTTTTTTCTATGGGCGAGTGATCAATATGCCAGGCCTCTTTCGTGGCCTATGCTCTTTTGTCCTACTTTTCTATTGGGGCCGTGCGTAGTTGCGAGGGATCTACACGAGCCTTTTGCTCTAGTACAACCGGCCAGTTTTTCCAGAAGCATCTAAAATTTGTATTTTTTGTATTCCTTTTGTTTTTCTTGTCTGACGTTTCTATTTTAATTTTTATAGTTTTCTTGGTTTTTAGTTTCTGCCTTCTGTTTTAATTTTCCTCTGTTTTAAGGTAATATAGAATGATAATATATTTTTTATTTTAATTATTATGCATTACCATTTTTGTATTTCTATTGCATCATTTTTTTCTTTCTATTTTTTATTTTTAAGTTATAATTGTATTTGTTCTTGTTGACTAAAGCATCGTGAACCAAGTTTTAAGTGTGGAAGAAGTATGAAACTAGTGGATCATGCTATTCCTTCACCTTTTCCCTCTCTTCCTCCGGACATGGTTTTCCTCAGAGCCAGCAGGTCAAACTGGAGTGGGGTGGGAATGTGATATATACCCCGTGCGAATTCAACCTAGTGGTGTTTTTTGTCAAGGGAAGTTGCATGCCTGCCACTAGGTGCGGAACTGTGAGTGTCCGCTTCGACTGTAACTTCTTGGTGTTTTACTGGGGGATTTGGACTGGGGAGTTGCATGTCTGCCACTAGGCGTGCAACTTCAAGTGTCGTCACCAACAACAACGACATGTGTTGTTATTTTATGTGTGTGTGTGGGGGGGGGGGAGGGGGGCAGTTGCATGTCTGCCACTAGGCACAAACTGCAAGTGTTGCCCTCAAATACAATTACATGTCTTCAAGGCTACTTTAATTTAGTGGTGTTTTGTGGGCGAGGGGTAGTTGCATGTCTTCCAATAGGCATGCAACTGCATGTGTCGCCTTCGACTAGAACTGAACCTTATTTTGTCTCTGGGCGGCGGGAGGGGGCACTTGCATGTGTACACTAGGCACGCAACTGCACGTGTAGTGCCCCGACTGAAACTGCAGTTGCATGTGTACACTAGACATGCAATTGCAAGCGCCAGCCTTGAATGTAACTGCATGTCTTCTTGCATGACTGCAACTAAACTTTGTTTTGTTCGAGGGCGGCGGGAGAGCGAGGAGCACTGGCATGTGCACACTAGACATGCAACTGCAAGTGTCCTCATGCCCCGACTGCAACTGCGTGTCTTCCATAACGATCGTAACTAAACTTTGTTTTGTTGGAAGCAGGGGGAGTAATTGCATGTGTACACTAGGCATGCAACTGCAAGTGTCGTCCCTAACTGCAACTGCATGTCTTCCATCACGACCACAACTGAACTTTGTTTTGTTGGAGGGCGGCGGGAGAGGGGGAGCAGTTGCATGTGTACCCTAGGCATGCAAACAACAAGTGTCGCCCCTGACTACAACTGCATGTCTTCCATCACGATCGCAACTCAACTTTGTTTTGTCAAAGGGCAGTGGGAGAGGGCGGGGGCAGTTGCATGTGTACACTTGGTATGCAACTGCAAGTGTCGCCCCGACTTCAATTGCATGTCTTCCATCACAGCCGCAACTGGACATTGTTTTGCCGAAAAGCGGCGGGAGATGGAGGCGGCAGTTTCATGTGTACACTAGGCATGCAACTGCAAGTTTCGCCCCTTACTACAATTGCATGTCTTCCATCACGCCCGCAACTAACCTTTGTCTTGCAATATGGAGGTAGGAGAGGGGGGAGTTGCATGTATGACACTAAGCATGCAACTGCAAGTGTAGCCCTCGACTACAACTACATGCCCCTAACACAAACACAACTGGGCTTTGTTTTGTCTGATGGGGGTGAAAGAGGGGGGCAGTTGCATGTTTGACACTAGGCATGCAACTGCAAGTGTAGCCTATTGAGTACAACTGCATGTCTCCAAGCACGAATGCAACTGGACTTTATTTTGTCAAATGGAGTTGGGAGATGAGGCAGTTGCAAGTGTATGTTAGACATGCAACTTCAATTGTCACACCCAGCTACAATTGCATGTCTACCCACCCGAGTGCAACTGTTCTTTGTTTTGTCGGGGGCCGTGGGGGAGGGGGGCAGTTGCATATATGATACTAGGCTTTCAACTACAAGAGTTTCCCCCGACTGTAATTGCATGTCTACCCATTCGACTATAAGTGACCTTTGTTTCATTGAAGGTCGGTGGGAGAGGGGGACAGATGCATGTCTGATACCAGGCATCCAACTGCAATCATTGCCCTCGACTGCAACTACATGTCTTGCCACTAGTATTAGAGATGCATTAATTAATTTTTATTTCTATGTGAGTCTCTTTTTGCGTTAGGAATTGCATGTCTTCCATCACGTCTATATGTTTGTCACTAGGCATACAACTGCAAGTATCATCCGAACTGCAACTCTATGGTGTTTTATGGGTGCGGCAATTGCATATCTGCCACTAGGAGGGGGTCGGCCATCGTATCATTGTTTTATTTATTTTTCTTCATTTTTCATGATTTACTCTTAATACATTAATATTTGTATAAATATGTAAACACATATTAAATATTTTGATTTAAATATGTGATGAACATTTTTATATTATGCAATGAAAATAGAAAAATGCGCGATGAACATTTCATAATGTACAATGAATATTTTTATGAATACACGATCAATACTTTTTGTATATATATGAGATGATACATATATAGGATTGTGCGCAAAAAAATACATATATAGGATGACCATTTATACACAAGAAAACACGAACAATTTTTAGTTTTACATAATATATAGGTTGTTTCACATTTTTTAAATTAATTTCATAGTTTATTTTGGATCTATGAAAAATGGCTGAAACAGAACGTGAGCTAGCAGAACAAACGCTCATGGCCTATGTAAGCAACTGTTTTTCAATAAGAAACCCATGCACAACACAGTACACCTTTTTTGTGTGTGGCGTAGTTTGCTGTTGTAAAAGAAACAAAGCCCAAGTACGGGAGTGAGCCCAACAAAAAGGAGAAGACAAGCTACGGAACATACCTAACGAGAACAGACCCAGCCTAAATAGAAAATCAATCACGCACGGTAAAACAGAAAACCAAACGAGTAATACGTACGTGAGGAAAACCTGTCATGGCTATCGATTTTGTGCGTGCCGACATCAGTCGACTGAGATTTCGTCAACTCTTAGTCGACTGATACGTAGACAAATCTATGTAGCACCTGACAACTTTTGTGTAAATGAATGGACCGATCACATGTCATTTTTTGAACATTCTTTTGCAATGGCAACTAATTGATCATTTTCGTATTACTTTTCACATTCACGGCAAAAAAATTATACTGGCATAGCAAATTTGATAAAAAAAAGTCCATGTTAAATTAAAATATGCATTTTCCATGGTAATTTTTGATCTTTTCTGTTCATGTTGTTTCACATACACGTCAATTTTAATTACACAAAGATGGCAAGTTTTGATAAAATACCATGGCAAATTTAAACAAGTTTTTGCCGTGACAATTTTTGCTCACTGGTTTTTGTATTATTTCAAGATGGCAATAGAAATTTATATATAAGCATGGCAATTTTGACAAAAATACCATTAAAAATATGTATATGCATTTGCCATGCAATTTTAATCTTCTTTTGTGTTGTTTCACATCCATGGCAATTTTATTATGCAAAAAGTTTGGCATTTTTGATAAAAATAAACATGGCAAATTTGAATATGCATTTGCCATGGCATTTTTGATCATTTTTTTGTGTTGCTTCACATAGACGACAATTTAATTACACAAAAGATGGCATGTTTTTGATAAAACACCCTGCAAATTTGAGCATGCTTTTTGCCATGGCAATTTTTACCATCTTCTTGTACTATTTCACATTTCTGTAAAACATTTTTCTTATATCAGCATGGCAATTTTGATTTATATTCCATGAAAAAAAATTGATTATGCATTTACCGTGTCGGTTTTTGATCTTTTTTGTGTCATTTACAAACATAAAAATTCAATTTCACAAAAAGCTTTTCATTTTTCATAAATATACCACGAGAAATATTGAATATGCTTTTGCATGGCAATATTTGATCATTTTTGTGTGTGTTTTTTCACATGCATGGCAATTATCTTACATACATGGCAAGTCTACTTCAAGTTAAATGTGCCTGTGACCGATTGTTTTCACGTACATGGCAAATCTAGTTCATGTCTTACATACATGGAAAATCTAGTACATGTCAAATTTGGCATGCCCAATTATTTTCACATACATGGAAAATCTAGTTCATAGAGCATGGCAAATCTAGCTCACGTAGCATGGCAAATCTAGTTCATGTAGCACGACAGTTTTTTATAATTGGCCATGGCAAATATTTATTTTGGTAATTGTCCATGGCAAATTTACTTTATGGACCATGGTATACTGTTCATTCTATTTCTACGTGGCAATTTTTTGCCATGACATTTTCCTGAATATAATTTTTCGCCATGTCAAGGAAGTTTCCAAGGCAAATCTAGTTCAAAACTACTTCATGTCTTACATACATGGCAAATCTAGTACATGTCAAATTTGTAATGGCCGGTTATTTCCACATACATGGAAAATGCAATTCATATAGCATCGCAAATCTAGTTCGCGTAGCATGGCAAATCTAGTACATATAGCACGTCAATTTTTTTCTTGTTGATGCTCGAACACTCCTATTTATGATGTGTGCGATACTTTTGGGAATGACGTTGTTGATGTACCAAATGTTTGTTCCATGTCTGAACTTGTAATGCTATATTATTATCTGTGATCATATTTTCCCGTTCATGTTTTATTTAAGAATTAGTATAGCATCTCATAGTTCGGTAAAATGATAGCATAAACGAAAAAATGTAATAGATTTCACTACGAGCATCTCAACTAATATTCATTAGATAAACCCAAAACTTGTTTTCGTGCCCACCATACCATTTTTTTACTTTACCAACGTGCCGAACATCTCAACTAATACCCTGAAAATTTGATTCTAATATGTTATTAACTCTGCCATGGCAGAAAATATAAGCTACTACGATCTGAACACCAACTCGTCATTTTTAAAATTATTTTTCTAACCGGCCGACCACTTTTTGTGACACCAAACATTTTATGTGACACTACGAACCACCCTAGAAAATAGATATGTGTAGTGACGCCCAAATGTGTCGCCGAAAATCAAGCCAGAACGTCGCCAAAATTGGCTAGGGCGCTGCCCCGGGAGGAAAACGCCTTGTGACGGTGGACCATCACAGAAAATGGTTTTAGGCTACCGTTCCTTTTTCATCACCGGGGACTTTGCCATTGAATAGAGCAATTTTTTTAGTGAGTAGTGATTTAGAGGTAGGGCCAAGACAGCTCGGCATAGGAGGTGGCTCGGGCGAGCCAAAAACCTTTCTTTTGCAGGTGCAGAACTTTACTCCATTTTGAAGTAAATGTTCTTCAATCAGCTGGAATTAGCTGCAAATAAAACCAATGTAACAACAAGCAAAATATTGCGTGCAATTGAGGCAGGAGGGGTGTGTGTAAAGCGGGCGGCCAAATGCAGCTCGGCAAGGCCCCGTCTTATATTTAAGGGTGCCACACCCACACGTCTAGTCATCGCCCGTCTTGTTTTCTTTCTCTCGCCTCTCCCCTCACTGCCTCTTCTCCCCTGATGCATCAACAAAACATACACCGACACAGCTCACGCCCCATGCCTACTCACAAACCACACCGTCGGCCACGTCCTTAGAAGGTCAGTTAGAATGCAAGCGATCCCTCTCTCTCCCCCTATCTCTCACTCTCTGTACATCTCCCTTGATTTATTTGGTCTGTTTTTACCCTGGAGCTGATCGATTTGATTTCTGTGCACGCTTTGTTTTGTCTCCTCTAGATCTTGTCCGTCGTGCAGTCTGCCAGTCTCAGATTCGATTTGCTGCCACATTATTTTGCATTGGTTCGCATCGATTAGTTGTTCTCACGATTCGGTTGATTAATCTGGTGACGTGGATACCGGAGCACGTAGATCCATCCATCTCATACAATACTCCTAATCACTGTGTATTTTGTGCATGTATTAGATTCATCCCATATACGATTTGGTTTACTTCATGATTCCAGTTTTATTTTGGTTTCGTACAAATAATCACTGGTATGAATCAGTAGCCTACTTGGGTGACACGGAGAAGGGAGACAGGGGCAGTCTAAACAAATTTTCAAATTAGGGCGAATTAAAATAACAATTTTATACCATTATCAAAAATGATTTTATCATACTAATATATTAATGGTTTTAATTTATTTAGCTGAAACAAGCAACTACACAACAATGTTGTCTAATATTAATTATGCCATTTCTTATTATATTTAATGTTGTTACTAAAAAAACAAATATGTGAAATTTCAATTTTGTGTTTAGCAAAACTTGTCTTTCAATAAAAGCTGGAAAATTGCATAAATTATATGGTGCACATGTGTTGGTATATATATCTTAATATGATCAAATATCATTATTGAGATCTCAAAAAGTGTATTGTCTAACTAATATCATTAGTGGTTTGTAGTTTATTATTACATAAACATATTTATAGAACCTCCTAGAATATAAATCGAACCATTTCCTAGCATACTATAAAAAATTTAGAGTCCTTCCTAGCATATCCATATATAACACAACAATCGAAGTTACATGCCAGGTATTTTAAAACATAAAATCATTTTGGTCAATGTTTCTAAGGTCTTGGGCTGATGAAGTTAAATGTTTTGTAGCACAGATAATGAGCAATGGGTTCTTCAAGAGCCATGTGCATAGGGTCGTGACATATGCATAGAAAGAGAGGCCATCGATGCCTCTAGACTATTCTGTTGACCATGAGAGATATCTCGAGCCATCAGCTCAACTGATTGATGAGAAGAGACAAGCATTGTACATGATAGTGAATGTCAAGGACTACATGGCCTGGCTGTACTCTCAAGGACGATGGTTATTGATACACTTCAGATATAATCATATAAATATGTGGTATCATGTGTGTCATGCAAAAACTTTCATCATTTTATGACCAATGTTTGTATCATGTATTTCTAAATGCCAAGAATCACTTTGTTCAATAACACATGCCATTTCAAGTTTTTGCATGTTCCACATGCTAATAAGAAAAACAAAGTTATTTATTCTTAGTGTGTTCTAAATGAAAAATACGTGATGCTGGATTGGTTGTCATGTGCTTTAGTTGTCAATACTAAGTTGAAACGGGCCCAAGCTAGTTAGCTGACTGTCCCCTGGAACAACCAATCGCTCTTGATTGACTGATTAGAAAATTTATGTATGGGATGATATTCAACATTTTTAATTCGAGCATGAAAGGTAATTGTAATTATGACCCATTTTCAACCAATGAAATTAGTGGCATCTGCATAATTTATATTTGGAGCATAGAGTAAAATTTAAATGTGCATGCTACATTATTTAGCAATTTTTTGTTACTCCCTCCGAACTGAATTAGTTGATGCAACCTCTGTACAATGCTGTATAGAGACTGAGTCAATTAATTTACAAACAATTTTGTAAACATGTAAAATATGTACTGCTTTAATCCCCAACATCATTTAAATTGTTCATTTCTTTCCCGAAGCTTTCTACCGGCTAAATGTTCTCAGATATTATAGTGTTAAATTTGTAGATAGATGGGCGCCGTAAAGTGAACATTCATGTTCTAGTACACCTTAAAAGGAAGGCTGGAGGTGTGACATACCACACGCTTTGAACAACAATCATCAACATGATGCTTAGCAAATAAGTGTTCCTCTAACTCCGATGTAGCAGCAGCTGGTGCTTCAGTTGCTGACGTAATAGTAATTAGCACTAACAACGTCCGTGCTGACGATGCATAAATAAATTGAAATTGACGTACGCATGTTGGTCATGGGCTTCAGTTGTCAATATTTAAACTAAAACGGATCCAAGCCAGCCAGCCGCAGTAATCTAGGACTGACCCCTGCAACAATCAAGCGCTCTTGACCGGCCGATTAAAATAACTCATTCAACATCGGCCTTCAAAGCAAGTGTTCATACGAAATTAAGTTTTCTCAAGGAACTCTCGAGTCGCGTCCTTGGGTCTCTTGCAATATTGTTGTTAGCTACAAGTTCCTACGTGGAACATAAATGGTATATTGCAAGTTGGCTGTCCACTTGGTTTTAAGTGGGGAATATTTACTGGTAGATTGACGGATACTGACCAGATGCATCGATCCTCTAGGAAGGGCAAAATTTCCTTTGGTGGTAGTTTTAAATTTACAGATAGTTAATCCATGGCTAGGAGGCTATTAAGTCATTTGTCATTTTTACAATTTGTTACCTCAAAGTTCATACGTGGTATGTTTCAAGTTGGCCATCCACTTGGGTTAGGTTAATTGTGGAGTATTTGCTGGCAGTTAGATGCATGGTGACCAGATGCATCGATCCCTTTGGGAAGAGCATATGCATGGGAAAGACTAGATTTTCTGTGGGCGGCAATCTTCTACTCCCTCTGTTCGAAAAATCTTGGTGCTAGATACATTCATTTGAGGAACAAGCTTTTTCGGATAGAGGGACTATTTAACCAATAATTAATCCATGGCTGGCCGGCTATGGAGTCCTTTTGTCATATTCTTCAATTGTTAGAGGCGCTACCTGTTACTCCAGTAGTCTATATAAATGGAGCTCCATGCTCTGGTACTTCCACAGCTAAGTTGCATTACTTGTTGTAGAGCACAAGTACTGACCCGAGGAATTGGTCAAGGAGATTGATCAAAGATCCATCTCAGACCTCTCACTCTATTGCAGGTAATTTTGTTTGGCAGTTCCTGATCTAAGCTTCATATGCATGAGCTAGCCGATAAAATGCATGAGATTTAACGTTGCCTCACAACTGTTCAAATCAAGCCTATTTTACCCGTATGTCAGATTTGCAGTAGCATTCTGATTTTTAAGTGCATTCATAATATATTTCAGATTCTTCTGTTTGGCACTCCCTCTTACTATAAGACCCATGAAGTATACGTGAAGCTCGTGCAAGTGCAACTATGGGAAACATGGGAGAAGAACCAGCAATGACGGTGCAGGAGCTCGCCAACGTCCTCGGCAAGCCTGACGTGCCAGCCAGTACGTGGTGCGCGGGCACCACGATCAGCAGCTCGCCACAGCAGTCACATCACCTATCCCTGTCATCGACCTCTGCCACCTTTTCACAGAGGATGGTGCAGCCACTGATGAGGAATCGAAGCTTTGAGCAGCGCTCGAGTCATGGGGCCTCTTCCTGGTAAGTAACAATCCTATCAGCACACGGTACTTAGAAGTACTCCACAATTTTAGTACAAGATCAAACATTCATATTCATCTGGCTTATATGTATGTGCCTGCATGCAGCTCAGTAACCATGGTGTAGAAACCACCATGATGGACGACATGATGATTGCTTCAAGGGAGTTTTTCAAGCGGCCACTTGTAGCGACCAGGCCTCAAACAGTCTGATCTCTATGCTCAGGTGTCATCCCTGGATCAGTAATGCTGACACCACACAGTACTTGAAGGATTTATAACAGAGTAGCAATCACACACTTATTACATCAAATGTCTCAAAAGAGAACTTATTACAATAAATATGGCTTAAGGCCATCTAATAACAATAACAATGGAAGGCTTGGAAGATAAGCGAGTCCATCAACTCCAACGGCATCACTGAGTATAGAACCACGACCTAAAGGCACCTTACTCGTCGTCTGAAAAGTCTGCAACATGAAACGTTGCAGCCCGAAAATGGGTTAGCACATGGAATATGCTGGCAATGTAACACATAGAGAGTAATGGAAGCATAAAGCTATACTACATGCATATATGGCTGGTGGAAAGCTCTATGGTTACAATTTTGTGTAAAGCCAATTTTTACCTACTACAAAGGAATAAATTTTTATTTAACTATCATGGTGGTTGTTAAACATTGAGAATGGTTGACAGCATCCTCAATCCCAATTAAGCATCTTCATTAAACCCAACAAAATTAATTAAAAGTAACATGATGAGATTCACATGATAATCCAAGTACTAGATACTTAAAACGTCCATAACCGGGGACACAGCTAATCATGATTACTTTATACACTCTGCAGGCACTACATGGTGTTTGAGAAACGGATGACCGAGACATAGTCTTTCAGAAGCGCTAGCACCTTACAATCGGGTAGACTGTACCACCTACATCCCCTACATCTGCTAGTCTACTATTGTAAGAGTTCGCACAACTTAGTCAACTATGCTAGAGCCCATAGTAGCTTGTGGCTGCACACGGAAGTTTCTAGTATGAATAATCTCATGATCCCTTTGGGCCTGGGTGGCGGTCCAAAAAGAAACAGTCAATCCTGGAATACCCAGGTACCTCAATCCACCCAGATGTGTGTTTAAGTTGCCACCTTAAATAAACACTAATTAACAATCTCACATCTGTCATGGATATCACTCACCCAATCCACGTCTACTAGCATAGCATGGCATAATAAGCAAACGTAGATGTAACTCCCAAGGGTTTGATAATGAAACAAGTAATAGGCACTACCTCATCTACTTCCCATCCCACAATTTAATTAGATCCTAATCATGCAATGTTTGAGGATTGATCTAATGCAATAAAACTGGGTAGTAAAGAGGTATGATCAAAGTGTTACTTACCTTGCTGATGATCCGCGAAACCTAAAGATTCGAAGTAACAGGCGGCGCACTCCGGATACTCTATCGCAAAAAAACAAACAAGCATACAATAAGTACTCATCTAATGCACAGGTAAAACTCAAATAAGAGATCTAACCAGAAAGTTCAACTTAAGAACTCCGGTTTGCAAAAAGAATCAAATCAAACGAAGCAACGAAAGTCAAACGGCGAAAGAAACCAACTTCATTTTACTAATCTGGACCTAAGTCAAATTTTACAGAAGCAAAAACTTGTTCAAATTGGTTAAACGGAAAGAGGGTTTCGAGACGAAACTCCAGGCGCTTGAATCGCCTGATTCCGATAAACGAGCGAAAAGTTATACTAAAACAAAAATCGGATCAGAAATCGCGATCAGAAATAATCGCGGAAAGTCCGAGAAAAAGAAAAACGACGAACTGATTAACGAACGAACGTTCTTTATCTGGATCTAAACGATGAACGCGTTCGTTAAAACGAACGAATGAGCGAACGCTCGTAATTAAACTAAACCGAAAAAACTGATCTAATAAAAAACGGAAACTAAAAAAACCGACGGAAAAACCGAATAGTTTTTCGAGAAAAACCGGCGGCGAGATCGAGGTCAACCTCGGGCGGCGGGGTCAGCGGCGGTGGCTCCGGCGGGCGGGCGGGGCGGCGGCTCCGATGGGCGGCGGCGGCTCCGGCGGGCGGCGCGGTCGGCGGTGAAAGGCGGCGGCGGGCGGCTAGGGTTTGGGGCGGCTCGGGCTGGGCTCCCCGGCTTATAAAGGCCGGCCGGGCCAGGTATCCGGGTCTGACACGGCCCGTTAGGTCGGTTCGCGTTTTTTTTTAAATAATTACGCACAGAAAAACAAATAAAAGAAATACTAAACGGACTCCAAAAATCCCGAAATAAGTTTTCTCCGACTTCTAAAATCAAGCCGGACAAAGTTAACATTTATTTGGGGCCTAAATGCAATTTTGAAAAACGCACATTTTTCCTAAATTCAAATAAAATAGCAAAAAACTCCGAAATAAAATCTTATTTAATTTTATTATTAAACCCTCAATATTTCTTTCTTTTGGGAAGGTCATTTTATTCCCTCTCTCATATTTTTGTAATAGAAATAATTGAAGATAAAATAATTAAAATCAAATGATCCTATTCTCAAAATTTGAGAAAACTCAAATATGAAAATAACGAAATCCCCAACTCTCTCCGTGGGTCCTTGAGTTGCGTAGAATTTCTAGGATCAAAACCAAAAGCAAATAAAATATGATATGCAATGATGATCTAATGTATAACACTTGAAGACAAGAAGAGGTACACCAACCTAATCGGCGGTGAGCAGTTCCAGTTTGAGGGGTACAGGAATGACCAGGTGACGTCACCGGACCAGATCCTGGACTGGTCTAACCGCCTCTACCTCAAGGTAGAGCCCGAGGACGAGCGACGCATCGCCCTCTGGCCAACACATCCTGAAAACTTCACGTCACCTATTGATCAGAGATATCACTTTCCAAATTTCCAGGCTTGGGGTTTAAGTATCATAAGCTCATATATTGTTGTTTTTGCAGGGATATTCTGCACAACTTCACGATAAAATGTGGGGGAGTGAAGGACAATCTGCTCCGGGCAATGGCGAAGCTATTGCAGCTTCATGATGACGACTACTTTGTGGACCAGCTCGGGGAGAAGGCTGAAACTAACGTGAGATGCAGCTACTACCCAGAGTGTCCAAGGCCAGAGCTTGTATTTGGTCTCAAGCCTCACTGCGATGGAACCGTTCTTACACTTCTCATGGTCGATGACAGCGTCGGTGGCCTGCAAGTTCTAAGAGATGGGGTGTGGTGGGATGTACCGATCGTACCTCACACACTGTTGGTCATTATAGGAGATCAGACTGAGGTGCGTTTTTTTTATAAACTAGCAGTACTATTTTGTATGGTCAGGTCAGAACCTTACTGTTTGAGTTTTCCATGAAAAATACTTCCATGGTATAACAAATTTATAGCCTTTGCTAGCATATTCATAATGGAACACAACAATCAAAATTAAATGCCAGGGTTTTCGGATAAAATAATCATTTTGTCAAAAGTTTCTAAGGTCTTGGGCTGATTGAGTTAAATGTTTTGTTTCATAGATAATGAGCAACGGCTTCTTCAAGAGCCCTGTGCATAGGGTCGTGACAAATGCAAAGAAAGAGAGGCTATCAGTGGCTCTAGACTATTCTGTTGACCATGAGAGAGAAATTGAGCCATCGG
Source organism: Triticum monococcum (assembly GCA_034509565.1). Taxonomy (NCBI): domain Eukaryota; kingdom Viridiplantae; phylum Streptophyta; class Magnoliopsida; order Poales; family Poaceae; genus Triticum; species Triticum monococcum. The sequence continues at coordinate 23,349,554 of CM067847.1, forward strand.
CTCAGCTGATCGATGAGAAGAGACCAGCATTGTACATGAAAGTGAAGGTCAAGGACTACATTGCCGGGCTGTATGAACATTTCTCTCAGGGAACGATGGTTATTGATACACTGCAGATATAACTATGTGGTATCTATCATGGAAAAATGTGATCAAATTATGACCAATGTTTGTATTGTGTATTTCTAAATGTTACTTGTATTAAGTACTCTGTTTGTTCAACAACACATGTCATTTCAAGTTTTTGCATGTTTTACATGCTAATAAGAAAATAAAGTTATATATTACTAATGTGTTCTAAATGAAAACTTTGTGATGCTGGATTGCTGGTCATGTGCTTCAGTTGTCAATAATTAAGTTTAAACAGATCCAAGCCAATTAGCTGACTGACCCCTGCAACAACCAAGAGCTTTTGATTGACTGATTAGAAAAATTATTTCCTTATGAAACTCTCAAGCCACGTCCCTGAGTCTCTTGTAATATCGTTGTTAGCTCTAGATAGTATATTTCAAGTTGGCCATCCGCTTGGATTTAAGTGTGTGGAGTATTTGCTGGTAAATCGATGCATGGCGACCCGAGAGATGCATCCATCCTTTGGGAAGGGTAAATTTTCTTCTGGTGGTAATTTTTTAATTACCGAATAATTCATCCATGGCTTGGCGGCTATTGAGTCATTTTTCATATTTGAAATTTGATGGACCTTGCAAATGCTTACTCGGCCATGCTTGTCTCATAGTCAAGTAGTACTACAAGTTTTATCTTGATCTCTACTTTAGCGATGAAATAATGAACAAATTAAGCAGCATGCGGGATATAGTGTTATAGCATGCAGGTTCAGTTGAACTATGAGTTATTATCACAATTAACTGTATACTTAATCTACACAAACTCAAACTTCACTTAGATACTGGAGAACTGGATATGCACATAACTTAAACGCCCATTGAAAACATCATTACGATTTGTTCAATATAGAACATCCAAAGTTCAGCAAGCACACAAAGCAGTCTTGATAAACACATATCAAAACAGAAGACATAATGCGGAGGCAATTGATCTGAATATGGCAATTCCATCCTGTTAATCTGATGAAAAAAGTCAATGGAAAAGTTTGTTGCTTGCCTTGATGATGCATCTTTATAGTGAGTGTCATAGCCAATAAGTAATATATTAACTTAGGTGTTCACAAAATCTGCCACACAAAACGTAAGATTCTTGTAGCTCCTACTAGGCCCAAGCCCACCTCATAGCAATTGGTCCAAAGATTACTGACACAACTACTAGTCCCCAGAAAGATTTCGTAATTTTCTGCATAGCTCCTCTCAGTTTAGTCCGCTTGATCCTGCCACCAGCCAACTTAGAAATGAAGTAGGCAGGCCAATCTATCTCACACGGTATAGCACTCTGGACACCGCCGTGAAACCACTCGGTGACCGTCTCCACCGCACCAGTTTGGAGATCTACAATGTACGCACAACCTTGATTGTCATTGACCAGCAGTTTGCCGCTCATCTTTCCCACACACACGCATTGCACAAGGCCGATCTTACTCTGGTTGGGTCGTTTTAGCTTGATCATCTTTGTGCCGTTCCAGCGGTCTGCAGTGCCATCTTCACTCTTGTTATCACCTTGACCTGTCCAGATCTCCAGCATGGTGCATTTCCTATACAAGCGAACCAATGCTTAGCGTCTAGCGTCCCGTCATTGGTGACGCTAAGCATTGGTTCGCTCTACAAATTGAGGTCGTGGTGGTTCGGGGTGATTGGGAGCCTTGTTAAGGACATGTTAGCAGTCTTAGCGCACACGTTGAGCGTGTAAAAGCTTGTCCTCTCCCTGAAAAGCCAGTGTGCCGTGCCTCGGCACACGACGGCGCTGGCCTGCTGGGGCGCCACATGCACGCCGCGCTCGAGAGTGTGAAAGAACTTTGTAGGCGTGCTCCAGCTCCACTCAGCAGACGTGAACACATGGAGATTGTACCCTGGCTGACCTTTGTCGACACTGATGATAAGCACTTTGAAGGAGACCGAGTAGATTGGCCATCGCCGTTTGTCGGAGCAGCAATCCAGATCGGTTAGGAAGGTGTATCCTTCCATTGTGAAATCCCCATTGTACCTCAGCAGGGGCAGCAGGTCGCCTATGCCGGCGAGCGGGTCGAACACTGCCAGACTCAAGTTTCTCTCGGTCAAATTGTTGAGGCGGACGAGTGGGACGATGTGGTCGAGAAGAAGGCCACGACGCGAGGTGAGCGGCACCGCGTGGAAGCTACCATCCTTGGGTAGGCCGCCGATGCCATGCCGGAGGAAGCTGTAGCGGTCTCCGAGGGGGGACCATGGCGCCAGGGCGAACGACGGCGCGGGCGCAGAGATGATTCTTGCTGGTCGTTCTTCACGGGGCAGCGGTGTGACGTGGAAGCCGAGGAGGAAGGACGAGTGGGGCACGCCCTCTGGCCAGAGGCGGAAGAGGAAAGAGGCGTCGGCGATGAGGCGGCGCCACCGCTTGCACGTCGCGGCGCAGCGGAAGAGGGCGGCGACGCCCGCCACGCGCACCAGGATCTCCGCGACCACGTCCTCCGGCAGCGTCTCCATTGATCTTCGCCAACAGCTAGGGCCGGCACGCGCCGTACCCAACTTGTGAGCGATCGACGTGCGACCGTGCGATTTGGAGCGACCGCTGATTGGCCCTCGATTGGAGTCGTATGAACCTTTTCAACGTCCTAATAACCATGTTACTTCCCTCCAAAAAAAATCCTCTTACTACGGGACTATCCTACGGACTGACGTGGATGAAATCATAAGGGGGAGGGTTGAAACAAAAATGCTAGTAGAACTCAGAGAACATTGTTACGGATTACTCCCTCCCTTCCGGTTTATAGGGCTCAAATCTTAAATCTCATCAACCAACGCATTTTGTGATTGGAGGAATGTATCTTATACTTTATAAAACTGTCCTAATTAAACTCATGCACTAATTTGGATTAATTACAGTGCATGCATGCTTGACCACTAGATGAGTAGGAACATTATATGCATTGGTGTGTTCTTTTTTAATTCTTGCATGCAAATATTTAATGCGCATTGAAAACTAAATATGAGATGAAGATGAGCCCTCTAAATTGGAAAAACGAAAAAGTTGAGATAAGCCTTATAAACCGAAAAGGAGGGAGCAACTTTCAGGGACAATTTGCACTTGACAAGAACGCGGAAAAGATCAATGTGGAGCTGGACAGCCAAGCGGTGGTGCAGATAACCAAACAAAGGGAAAAGAATTTGTCTGCAGCAAGGCCATGGATTCAAGAAATAAAGGGGATGCTCGATTCTGTGGTGGAGTTCAAAGTGTCATGGTTCGGAGATCTGCCAACGTTGTTGTGCATAAGCTTGCCAGAGTAGGTGTAGGTGAGGAGAGATCAGAGCTATGGCTTTAGTCTCCTCCAGATTTTATTTTAGATGTAATTTCGGATGACATTTCAAACTTTGTTTAGCTAAACAAAGTGGCGGCAGGTTTTCCCCCTAAAAAAACTTTCAGGGACAGAGATTTCAATAGAAAATTCCCTTAAAAAAGAGATTTCAATAAAAAAAGTACTTTCAGGGACAAACATATCCAGCACCACCGCTGTAAAAACTCCCCATGATATCCCGCAAAAAAAGGCTCCCCATGATATTTATCTGAAGAGACAAAACTCCTCTTGTTTTTCTTTGAGAGACAAAACTTAACTACCGGACTCTCTCCTCCCACCTTTGTTTTAGACGTCCACTTTTATTTAGATGCTTTAGCATTTTTTTTTAAAATTGCTTACCGTATACACCATGTGGTAGATGCTTTAGGAGTATGACTATATAGTTCTTTATTCAACACTCAAAAGTCACTGGAATACACGCAATCTTAGGAGGAATGATGCCCTATATCAAGAAAAGAAGAAGCTTTAGCTAATTAAGGAATGCACCTCAAAATTTACTCGCGGTATAGGGCGTCATGTGTGCCCCAAAATTTCATATCAAGAGAAGAAGAAGCTTACGCTAAGGATTGCCAACCACAAATGGCCAAAAAAGTATTTCTCCTGCTGCCTAATTTTCAACCAAAATACGCCAATCAGCCCGTAAGTTGATCCATAATAACGTGCTAATTTTACGCACCGCACACCAGATTACTTACGCACAAAACAAAATGGTAACTTTGGCTTAGGGGAGAAATAGGTGTGGAAACATACCCGTCATGCTCTAGTTATCAGCCCTCTAACGATGTAGTTATCAACCTTATCATGCTTCTAATGATGCAGTTATTAGCCTTTTAACGATGTAGTTATCAACCTTACCATGCTATTTGGTATCAGGGTGCTAATGTTGAAGTTATCAACATTATCATGCTAAAGTTACCATGCTTCTCATACTTTAGTTATCAACCTTTTCACGGTGTATTTATCCATAGATCCTCCTGATATCGTCTGTGTAAATAACATTACTCTTTACGCACAAGAAAGCTGATAACTCGCATACAAACACCATGATAACTTTCGGCGCGGGGATTTTTTTTTTGAAAAACAGCCCCGGGTAACTCATTCGTAAATAGGATGATAATATACGCATAACAAAGCTGATAACTTCCGTAGCCTAGGGACTGGTAACTATCTGATCCAAGATTTTTTTTAAACACCCAGTATAACTCATATGTGAATAGCATAGCAATATGTGCACAACAGAACTGATAAATACTTTAGCTAGGCCTGGTAACTTTTTAACCAAAAAAGTCATTGAAACATATCAACATGGGATCTAGTTTTGAAGGTCTCGCCGCGTTGATTCTTTATGTGAAAACAATTTTTTGATCGGGCATATGATTGGAGCTACAAAACATTTTGAAGTTTCAAAATAGAAGAATCTAGAATGAAATTATTATCTACATGACAACTTATATAACACATTTACGTAGAACAAGCATGGTAACATTTTACCCAAAAAAGTTGTCAAAACATAGTAACATGAGATCTAGTTTTGAAAGTCTCGTCGCTATGAATCTTTTATCTGAAAACAATCTCTCAATTGGGCCGACGGTTTAACCTACAAAACATTTTAAATTTTCAATTTTAAAAGAAATCTAGACTGACATCATCATTTTTTCTACACATGCATGTAATTAGGCCCTTCTAATTAAAATATGGCTACTCTTAGACGCCTATGCAAACAAGCTACAGCGCTAGCATCTGATCTGATGCTATATTTCAGAACGATCGGAAGATAGCAAAGTCATGTTACATATAAACCTGGGTAAATCACTAACAACCCATATATCAGATGCCGCTATATATAAGTATATGCAAGTCCTTTTCTTTTGCGAAACTACCAAGTATATGCAAGTTCATCTTCCTTTTCATATTTTTTTTGTTCTAGAAGTGATGTTAAAGCATAACTTGTAGCAGGCCTAATGGATCAGCCATCTCTTGCTTCTTCAATACTCGGTACTTCAACCCCCTCTTATCATCACTAGCATCTATGGAGATCGTTGAGCCTTTACATGCTTCTCCATTGACCAACATGTTTGAAAGAACTATCGTCACATGCTTCTTTACCCACATCTTTATAGGCCTCGCACCGTTCACCTATGAGCATCCAAGAAGGATGCATGGATTAACAAGTCATACAAACAAATACTCAAATAAATATTTTCCAGTTAAAAACTATATATGATGCCTTTCTCGTCCGCTGATTGTGGTAAGAAGCTATGCTTACCGTGTCGTGTGATTCCGACAAAATGACTTCCAAGGCGGCATCTGCCATAGATAGAGAAATACACTTCTTAGCCATCATATCGACGACACTTTTCATTTGGATTTTCAAGATTTCCCTCAGTTCATTGTGTGAAAGCGGCTCAAATATCACAATCTCGCTCAGTCTGTTCCTAAGATCAGGCTTGAAATGTTTCTCAACCTGCACAAACAAGTATTATATGACGATTAATCACTGAGGACATTACAAAGGACCGTTTGGGATTGATTAGCATACCTCTTTCATGAGAAGATCACGTGCATTTTCCATAGTGTTTTCTCCTCCCACTTCAGCAGATAGGTGCTCCGATCCTAGATTTGAACTCATAATAATGATTGTATTCTTGAAATCTATGTCTCTTCCTTTGCCATCAACCAACATACCATCATTCAGGAGTTGAACAAAAAGCTTGAGTATTGAAGGATTTGCCTTATCCATGTCGTCAAAAAGGATAACACTATATGGCCGGCGCCTGACTATCTCGGTGAGTTGTCCCTCTTCTTCATAGCTTTAGGAAGTCAAATGAAAAGGTGAGACATGATGATCGACGAAGCATAAAAATGAAATACACTTGCAACAAGTGTACAAGTCAAACCTTCGAGGTCCTCCAATGAGACGCGACAAAGATCCACTCTCAGCATATTCAGACATGTCTAAACGAACTAACATTTTCTCATTATTAAATAGCTTCTCTGCAAGAGCTTTAGCAAGTGTTGTCTTTCCAACACCCATCGAGCCCAAAAAGAGGAAAGAACATATCGGTTGACCAGATTTATCAATGCCGACCCTAGAACGTAGCACTGCTTGTGCAACCAAACTAACCGTTTCATTCTGACCAACAACTCGCTCATGAAGCCTATCTATTAGATGAGTCAGTTTTTCCTCCTCTTGATCGAGTGTAGTGATAGGAACTCCAGTCCACCGGCTCACAATCTTCAAACAATATTAGAAAACATTAATTAAGAGCATAATAATAATAATAATTAATGATGATGAAATAGTAGAAAGCACTCAGACGTATGTGATTAGGAATGACCTCTGTGACATGGCCTGGACCAACCAGTACCTCCCTCGGTGCATTCGTTTCTCTTTGTTTGCTGACACGCAACTTTACCGTAGTGCATGCCTCGTCCATGAGATCAATTGCTTTATCAGGGAATTTGCGACCTGGAACGAAGAAAAAGAGGTCCATAATTTTCTTCAAGGTGCACCAATTTAAAAGAGTAAATCAAACCAATTCTCAATGATTTCATGAGCGTACGTACCGGTAATATAACGGGCAGCGAGCTCTACAGCAGCAACAAGAGCCTCGTCGTCGATTTTCAAGCCATGGTGCTCTTGGTACTTCTGCTTCAGCCCCTGCAGGATGGCAAGAGTGGTTTGCATGCTCGGCTCTCCGACTTCGACCTTCTGGAACCGGCGCTCAAGCGCCGCATCCTGCTCAATGTACCTGTAATACTCCTGAGAGGTGGTAGCACCGATGCAACGGAGGCGGCCTCGGGCCAACGCCGGCTTGAGGATGTTAGCGGCGTCGGCGGTGCCTCTTCGATCGCCTGCGCCAATAAGCATGTGCATCTCGTCGACGAAGAGGATCAGTTTACCGCCTTCGTCCTCGGCCTGCTTGATGGTCTCCTTCAAGCGCTGCTCGAACTGGCCGCGCAACGAGGTCCCGGCGATCATCGCCCCGACATCGAGCACCGCGACACGCGCTCCAAGGAGAAGGTCGGGGACGGTCCCGGCGGCGATGCGTCGGGCGAGGCCCTCGACGATGGCGGTCTTGCCGACTCCCGCGGCTCCAACGAGTGCGGCACAGTTCTTGGTCCGGCGGCAGAGGATGCAGATGACGTGGTCGATCTCGTTGTCGCGGCCGATGACCGGATCAACACTGTTGGCGTCCAAGATGGTGAGTCTGAAGGGGAACCGAGGCAACAAATCGGCGTCGACGTTGTATAACTTCCACGCTGACCAGACAAAAGCAGCGCCGGAGAGGATCGCGGCCACCTCGTCCTTCCGCAACATGTTTGACGTGCCGAAGAAGAAAGAGCAGCCGCGGAAGAAGAATTGTTCTCTTGGATTCGATCGATATATATTGCACCCTACGCACAGACAGATAGGGTTCTGTACGTGCGCACGACTCCAAACGACTTGGATTCTTATTATTGGTGCCCTGGATGCATTAGTTTGAAAAAAAAAATCGGTGCGTCGCTTTTAGGTAGGCAATTTGACTGAGAGTTTTGTAGTCCCCTAGCATGGGGATCCAGCTTGCCTGCTCTTTTCCCATGCTCTCATTCACACACCCACTTCATTCTACGGCTGTTTTTTTTTTCTTTTTTTCCTTTCTAATCTAATTATCTCCTCCCTAATTTTAAGGAGAGTTTTGTAGTCCCCTAGCATGGGTGGCTCTCCCGCGGGCATCACGGGACAGTGGTGGCTATGTCTCTTTCATGTGGGCGACGAGAGATATAGCGGCGGGTAGCTCGAGCGCACTCTCTATCTCTCGCAGTGGGATCCAAATCTAGGGATCTGAACTTATCGCGCTTCTCCTAAAGTCCTCGTGCTAGCATGAGAGGGATGCTGAGGGAAAGCTCAGCGCTTTGTCGCCACCGTTGCCGACGCTCGTGGGCACTGCTCTCTTCTTGAACGCCATCATGGTGTTCCTTTTGTGTCTGGGTTCCAGGTGAAAGCCTTTGTCCATTGTGGACTAGGCAATGGCGATGCTTTGCGCCATTCTACCTCTCGAGGTCGTTGTTGTGGAGCTTAGATGTATTAGGGCATAGCATGGCATTGTTCTCAATCTTCCAGTGTTATTCTTCGATAGCGTAGTTCCGCGTGATCTGGGTATTTTGGGATTGACGAGTAAAATGCATAAAACCACCACTTTCGTGTCATAACTCTCGGAAAACAATCACATTTCAAAACATGACACTTTGCACCAGGTGACGACTATTGCCCGCCACTGCTGAGCATTTAGCAGTGACATGCGCCTTTTTCACCCGCCACTAGAACTTCCCCAAAATAGTTCTAGCGATGCCCAGGCTATGTCCGCCACTATTGTGATCCCACTTATAAGCCTTTTCCCAATAGTAAAACAGTTACATCGAATTACTTTATGCTTCTTTCCAATTTATTCATGGTCTTCCAGACTCTACCAGGAGTCTAGACGAATTCATTGTCTCCCAGAAAAAATAGGGTAGAATATCCCAATACTTTCCATGTTCCTTGAAAAGTTGATCGTTCTACAAAAGGTCTAGAAGATGCTAAGGCAATGGTTTTTTTTATTTTGTGTGTGTAAATTGAATGGTTAATGAATCTGCTTTATTCGGTGACTCCATTTCATGCCCTAGCTATAAAAAAAGAAAAGGAAATCGTGTTTTCCGGTGAACAACAATTGCATGCATTGCTAAGGATCCATAGGCCCCATGAAACTTATTTCTTATTTACAAGAAGAATCGGTGACTCTTTGCTTAGTTTTGCCACCGAGGCCAATCCTTCCCCACAATAGCAATAGCAAACAGATCTTTCAGAATCTTCGCGTCAGGATGGACAAGCGCGGGGCGGTGGTGCCGTTGGGAGCCGTGGTGGCGTTGACGGATGGATAGGCTGGCAAGGATGATGGGGATCTCTCTCCTAAAGATGGGTCAGCGGTCCAATGATGATGGCGGTGTCTAAAACGTGTTCATGTGGTGTACGCTTTGGGTCTGCTACATCGGTTGTTTGTTCCGATACGTTATGTGGATGGATCGGCGATGACACCGGTTTAGATATGAGAGTGAGAGCACTCTACATTATCGGGTGGCTTGATGTATGTTTTGTTAGACCTTGGCAGAATAATAAATAAAGACGACCATATGCATCGATTAATATTGTAGACAATGATTTGGTGCATCGATAATTATTGATCGTGCACTAGGCACATATATATAGGTACAAGGGGTGCGACCGGTGTCTTGTCTCCCAAGATACAAGTACATACAGGGGAAGAGAGACACTACAGGTGCGGCATACAAAACCCAGACCTACGTACATGTACACATGTTCAACACCCCCCCCCCCCCCGCGCGCGCGCGCGCAGTCGAAGCGTCGCCGGTGACGCAGAGACTGGACCGAAAGCCCTCAAACGTCGAGGTGGGTAGTCCCTTCGTCATGACATCGGCGAACTGCTGATCGGTGGGCACATGGAGAACTCGAACACGACCAAGTGCGACGTGCTCCCTCACGAAGTGAATGTCGAGCTCAATATGCTTCGTCCGTCGGTGATGGACAGGGTTGGCAGCGAGATACACCGCGGAGACGTTGTCACAGTAAACAAGTGTCGCCTTGGTAACCTCGCATAGCAACTCCTGAAGTAGCTGTCGTAGCCAAGAGCACTCCGCGACGGCGTTGGCCACTGCCCTGTACTCAGTCTTGGCGCTCGACCGTGAGACCGTGGGTTGTCGTTTAGACGACCACGAAATCAGAGAGGGCCCAAGGTAGACACAATAGCCGGAAGTGGAGCGGCGAGTGTCGGGACACCCAGCCCAGTTGGCGTCGGAGTAGGCGACAAGGCTGGTGTCAGGTGATGCCATCAGGGTGAGACCCATAGTTGTGGTGCCACGTATGTACCGAAGAATACGTTTCACCATAGCACAATGAGTGTCACGAGGAGCATGCATATGAAGGCACACCTGCTGGACAGTGTACTGAATGTCCGGACGCGTCAGTGTGAGATACTGAAGCGCACCGACGATGGAGCGGCAGAAGGGAGCGTCGGACAACGGAGAACCCTCGACGGCGGACACCTTAGCCTTTGTGTCGACAGGCGTAGGAGCAGGCTTGCAGTTAAGCATGTCCGCTCTCTCCAGAAGCTCGTAGGCGTACTTCTGCTGGTGCGGGAAGAAGCCAGTATCCCGGCGTACAACCTCAATGCTGAGGAAGTAGTGGAGATCCTCCAAGTCCTTGAGGGAGAACTCGGTGCCGAGGCGAGCTATGATCTGCTGAAGGAGCGCAGGCGAAGAGGCAGTCCAGATGATCTCGTCGACGTATAGGAGGAGGTACGCGGTGGCGGGACCCTGGTGATAAACAAACAGGGAGGCATCGGACCGTGTGGACCGGAACCCTTGCTGCTGAAGGAAGGCCGCGATCCGCTGGTACCAGGCCTGAGGCGCCTGCTTCAACCCGTAAAGAGAATGGGAGAGCAAGCACACGTGGTCCGGATAGTCGATGTCGAAGAAACCAGTAGGCTGCTGATAGGACACCTGCTCGTTGAGATGGCCATGCAAGAAAGCATTAGACACATCAAGCTGGTGGACCGGCCAGGCACTAGAAACAGCGAGCTGGAGAACAGCGCGAATCGTGCCTGGTTTGACAATCGGGGTGAAGGTGTCAGTGAAGTCCACGCCGGCACGCTGACGAAAGCCGCGCACCACCCAACGCGCCTTGTAGCGCTCAAGGGAACCATCGGGGCGAGTCTTGTGGCGGAAGACCCACTTGCCAGTGATGACGTTGGCACGGGGAGGCCGCGGAACAAGCTGCCACGTATGGTTGCGCTGCAGGGCATCAAACTCCTCACGCATCGCAACTAGCCAGTTCGGATCCCGAAGGGCTGCGCGAGCGGAGGTGGGTAGTGGAGACGGTGCCGAGGTGGATGCAGCACACGCGTACTCATCCGACGGATAGCGTGTGCTGGGGCAAAGTGTCCCTGTCCAAGCCCGAGTGACTACACCGGTGAGGGGTGTGGCCGCAGCGACGGGGGCCGCGGGGGCCACAACAGGGGCCGCGGCAGGGGCGGCCGAGGGGGCAGCGGTAGTGGCCGCGGCGACAGGGGCCACGGCAGGGGCCGTAGCTGGGGCCGCCGGTGCAGGGAGCGCGGGCAGGGCCGACTCCGGGGCGCGGCTGGGCGGTCCGCCAGAGGTGGGGGCTGGGGCGAACCGCGCCGCTGGAGACGCCGAAGGTGGCAGTACCTGCTGAAACAGGGACACTAGCTCATCAAAGTACACATATCGCGAAGTGAAAACGCGGTGGGACACTGGATCATAGCTACGGTAACCTTTGGTGTTGGGAGGATAACCAAGAAAAATGCACAGAAGTGACCGGGGTGCGAGTTTGTGAGGAGCAGTGGACGCGGTGCTAGGGTAACAGAGACACCCGAAGATGCGAAGACCATCATAAGGTGGAACCGCACCGAAGAGGAGCTGGTGAGGAGTGTAGTTCCAGCGGGAACGACAGGGGCGAATGTTAATGAGGAGGCTGGCGGTCGCGAGCGCATCCGGCCAGAACCGAGGAGGCACGTAGGAGTGGAAGAGCAACGTGCGGACACAGTCATTAAGGGTGCGAAGGACACGCTTGGCACGACCGTTCTGCTAGGATGTGTAGGGGCATGTGAGGCAAAAGATGGTGTCGTGGGACGCAAGTAAATTGCGGACGGCGACGTTGTCAAACTCCTTGCCATTGTCAGTTTGTAAGGCGAGAATAGGGCGACCGAACTGTGTGATGACATATGAATAAAAAGCTGTGAGTGTGGCAAGAGCGTCAGACTTGCGACGGAGAGGGAATGTCCACACATAATGAGAAAAATCATCCAATATCACCAGATAGTATAAATAGCCCGTGTTGCTAGCAACCGGGTACGTCCAAATATCACTATGCAATAGCTGAAACGGAAAGGTGAAAATGTTTGTAGACTCGCTAAAGGGAAGACGAACGTGCTTGCCAAGACGGCAAGCCTCACAAGTATGATCGTCGACTTTATTACATGAGAAAAAAACTCTGAAGAATCTGACACATAACGATGGAGTTGGGATGACCAAGACGGGCATGCCAAAGATCGACACTGGCGGCGAAGGCGACGGGACGACGGGTGGTGGCGGCGCCGGAGGGGTGCACTGGGTAAAGCTCGGCCGGGCTGTCACATCGGTGGAGTACCATCCGTGTACGGGCGTCCTTCACAGAAAAAACCGATATCGTCAAATTCAACGGTGATAGGGTTCTCATGAGCAAGGCGACGAACATAAACAAGATTAGTAACTACATCAGGAGACACAAGAACATTAGACATATGGACAGGAGTAGAAGTAGATGGAAAAGACATATGATCGACATGTGTAATGGGTAGGGAGGAACTGTTACCAATGGTGATACGGGTGAGAGTATGAACGGGAGTGGCAGACATGAGGTTACCGGGATGAGCAGTCATGTGAGCGGTGGTGCCCGAGTCCATGTACTAGTCACCACCGCCACCATAAGAGCTCGGTGACGGGGCGGAGTGCAGGGCGGCGAGCAGGGCGGGGTCCCACGGCGGCGGTACCTGCACCGAAGGCCGACGCAGCGGTGGCGCCGTAGGCGGGCGCGGCCCCATAAACCGGCGCGGCGACAACGCCGTAGGCCGGCGCGGACCCGTAGGCGGGCGCAGGCGGGGAGGGGGGCGGCGGCACCGTAGCCGCTGTAGGGAGTGGCGTTTTGCGCGGCGAAGAGAGCCTGGTGGCCCGCCGGGAGAGGCCCAAGGATGCCCGGAGCAGGAGCCCGAGGAACCGGCATCGAGTACGCGTGGACGACGCCGGTCCACGGGTTGGCGCCGTACGTCCATGGGGGAGTCACCTCCTGCTGCTGCTGACGAGCCCCCCCTCCCCCCTCCCCCGGGCGCCTGTTGCTGCTTGCGACCGCCCCCGCGGCAGTTGCCGTGGCGTCCGCCACCCGGCTGCTGGGAGGCATCGGGAGGGGCGGGAGGCGCGGGCGGGAGGGGGAAATACCCTGGAGGCGCGGAGGGTGGCGGCTGCTGTTGCGGCGCGGGTGGGGCGGCCGGCGAAGGGGCACCACGGGAGGTGTTGGCAACGAGGGCGTGATGCTGCACACGCTTCTTTACCCCCTTCAGTCGGCGCTCCTCCAACCGCAAGTACGCCACAAACTTGGGGAAGGAGGGCTCCGGCATCAAGGTGAGGTTGGAGGCGGCGTTGCCGAAGTCCTCGTTGAGGCCGGCGGTGAGCGTGCTGAGGAGGAGGTCGTCATCCACCTTGGCTTCAATGTCACGGAGCTCATCCGCCAACGTCTTCAGACGGTGGCAGTAGTCATTAATGGACTGTTCATCCTAGTGATAGTCAAAAAATTCCTGTTGCAAAAAAACGCGGCGCTAAAGCTTGTTATCGGTGAAGAGGTCGTTCAGCTTGACCCACAGGGCACGGGCGTCGTCGCCGGCGCTCATGACCGTGTGGAACAAGTCCTTGGAGATGGTGGTGAAGAACCACCAGATGATCGTGGCGTCGATCGCGGTCAACTCGGCGTCGTCCACCATGGCACGGGAGTCCACGGTGCCATCCACATGATCCACGAGGTTGTTCTCGCGGAAGAGCAGCGAGAAGTACGTCTTCCACGCGAAGTACATGGAGTTGGAGGCGTCGAGGACCACGGGGACGCGTGCACGGGTTGGTCCACGGGTTGGTGCCGTACGTCCACGGGGGAGTCACCTCCTGCTGCTGCTGCTGATGAGCCCCCCTCCCCCCTCCCCGGGTGCCTGTTGCTGCTTGCGGTCACCCCCGCGGCAGTTGCCGTGGCGTCCGCCGCCCGGCTGCTGGGAGGCATCGGGAGGGGCGGGAGGCGCGGGCGGGAGGGGGAAATACCCCGGAGGCGCGGAGGGTGGCGGCTGCTGTTGCGGCGCGGGTGGGGCGGCCGGCGGAGGGGCACCACGGGAGGTGTCGGCAACGAGGGCGTGATGCTGCACACGCTTCTTTACCCCCTTCGGTCGGCGCTCCTCCAACCGCAAGTACGCCACAAACTTGGGGAAGGAGAGCTCCGGCATCAAGGTGAGGTTGGAGGCGGCGTTGCCGATGTCCTCGTTGAGGCCGGCGGTGAGCGTGCTGAGGAGGAGGTCGTCATGCACCTTGGCTCCAATGTCACGGAGCTCATCCGCCAACGTCTTCAAACGGCGGCAGTAGTCATTAATGGATTGTTCATCCTAGTGACAGCCAAAAAATTCCTGCTGCAAAAAAACGCGGCGCTGAAGCTTGTTATCGGTGAAGAGGCCGTTCAGCTTGACCCGCAGGGCACGGGCGTCGTCGCCGGCACTCACGACCGCGTGGAACAAGTCCTTGGAGATGGTGGTGAAGAACCACCAGATGATCATGGCGTCGATCGCGGTCCACTCGGCGTCGTCCACCATGGCGGGGGAGTCCACGGTGCCATCCACATGATCCACAAGGTTGTTCTCGCGGAAGAGCAGTGAGAAGTACGTTTTCCACGCGAAGTACGTGGAGTTGGAGGCGTCGAGGACCACGGGGACGCGTGCATGGACGTTGATGTCGCGGATCTCAGCAGGGTCGACGGCAAAGGGGTTGGAGTAGGTGGAGGCGTTGGACGACATGGCTGCGAGGTCGTGGGGAGGGAGGCGGCGCGGCTGGTGGAGAAGCGGCGCGGCGGTGGAGGGCGGGCGGCGCGGCATGGAGGGGAGGGCGCGCGGGGAGAAAAAGGCGCGCGGGGAGGTGGGGTGGTGGCGGCGGCGGCCCGAGGCGGCGGCTAGGGTTAGCGGAAGCGGGAGGATCGACTTGCGATAGATACCATGTAGAGAATGATTTGGTTCATCGATAATTATTGATCGTGCACTAGGCACATATATAGGTACAAGGGGTGCGACCAGTGTCTTGTCTCGCAAGATACAAGTACATACAGGGGAAGAAAGACACTACAGGTGCGACATACAAAACCCAGACCTATGTACATGTACATATGTTAATCAAATATAGAGACCGGGGATTTTAACCTTCTTCTAGAAAAAGGGGATACCTGGCAATATATTTGCGGTAGAAAACACATGCCACCTTCTGTGATTTTATTTGCCACCACTCCTCATCTATGTCGCCATCGCCACCCATCATCCTCCCGTGTCACAGATCCCCAATCCACCACACACTGAGCTCCATCACATCCACCTTCGCCGCCGTCATCCCATCCACGCGGCCTCCCGCACCCCTGGATTGCTCCTTCGTCGCCTCACGAGCGGCCCCGCCTCCTGCACATGCCCCTGCTGCTGCGGTGGCACAGTTGTAACCGGCGACGGTGGCTGCTGTAGAAGCCTCAACGACCATGGAGTGGTTGGCCAATGCAGACTCCCGCGCCTCTGCTTGGCTCCACCATCGCCTGGTTGTGGCCATGCTGGTGCGGCACCCTTGCAGCCAGCGAGAGTGACATCTACTGGAGTTAGACATCAGCGTGCACTTGAGATGGCAGCGACGTGTGCGGGTGGCCAGCTTGACAGGCACTCCATATGGTGTACAATCAATTCTATAGTGTACGTATTACTTGCACAACCGTACTCAGCGACCCACCCAATGATGCATTGCTGCACTTACTGTGCAGGAGTATTGCATTGTTTCTTACTTTGTTTGCATCAGGTTAGTCAATAGATCTGCGCAAATCAATTCCTGCAACTACCTAGATATGCTCTGACCTGGTTCTATGAATATTGATGTTTGTGCACAATAGTCAATACAAGGACATCATATCCTCTGGTAGTTCCAAGTGAGCAGATCATTTTCGGTTTGCAGGGTTGTCGTCAGCTTCCTCGTTGGCGCCCTCAATGGATAGAGCATTTCAGTGGCGGTTGCTGAAGCTAGACTACCTGCACATGGATGAGTGCGGGTGGCAGCGCGTAGCGAACATGTCGAAGGTGACTACTAAAGCTTCACTTTGGCAACAAAGTCTAGGTGGCAGTCGGCACGGACATGTCGTCCCTGAGCTTTACTCCCAGGTGAGATTCAGAGGCAGGTTTGCTCTATCAGAGCAACTCCAATGGGACGACCCATTTCGTCCGCCCTCGTCCGTTTGGGTCGGCACGGACAAAAGTGGCGGCCCAACGCGCCGACCCAAACGGACGCACGTCCGTTTTTCGTCTGCGGGCGATCCATTTCAAGCCCATTTTTGAGACGGATTTGTGTCGGCGCGGATACGAGACGGACGCGCGCGTGGCCACCTACTCCTCTCCCCGGGCCCGCCTGTCGATGGCAGCCACAACCATTTTCTCACATTTTCTCCAAAAACGCTTCCGCCAGCGCGCGCCCCCGCCCTCCAACCAGCTATGGAGAACGCCATCGACCTCGACCTCGACCTCGACGCCGCCGCCGGCCTTGCCTCCCTCCCCTCGTCCGGCGCCGTCACCCCCTCCGGAAAAGGCAAGCCTCGTGCGGCGCGCAAGACCACCGCGGCGACCAATCCGAAGAAGGCGCTGACGCCCGAACAGCGGGCAAGGGAGTCGGCCAAGAGGAAGGGCCGGAGGCACGCCGCGGACATGAAAGTTGAATGCGGACATGAAATGGATCGGCGCATTGGGCGCATTGCCGACCCAAATGCAAAACTGGACGGACGCCGGGCGGGCAGCCGACCCAAACGGATAAAAAGCGGACAAATGCGTCGTCCGTTTGGGTCGCCCCATTGGAGTTGCTCTTATGGTTGCAGATTTGATTGTGAGAATTACAAGATTAGACTGGTTTGTGAAGCAATGAAGTTAATTCAACATGATAATATGTATCTGCTAGAAGGTCTATTAATCTTCCTTCGACCGTATCCCCGGCAAGCAAGGTAGATCATGTATAGCTTGCTGCTCTGAATCTATCTAAGTACCGTGATCAAGTAGAATACACAGAAATAGGATTTCTATTTTGTTTATGCTGAAGAGAAGGTGGCTTGACACTTTGTTTCTAGCTAGAGCACTCTTTTCTACATAACACATTTGATCTGACTAAAAAATGTCTACAATACCATACTGTTATAAGCCATCATCTAAATGCTCCATCATACCAGTGGAAAATAGATTAGTCTGTCTGATATGCAGTGCCTTATGGGTTGCGTATCGCCACTTCAATTACACCATTGTGTTGTGCCAGTATGTTTTTCCTGTCGCAGTCATATGGATATATTTTTTATACTGTCTAATTTGTGTCACAGAGCCACCCGGGTTATCGCACCATACTTTTTTCCATGATTAAGTCACCGCTAAATCATAGAGTAGTCATGTGCATGGTTAAGTCACCGCAAACAGTTTATTGTGCTCATTCTTCCATCCTTTTATTGCCCACAAGTAAAAAGATGAATAACGAGATGAAACGGCCCACAAAGGATGGAGTTTATCCGCTGATCATATATACGTTTCTGGAAATCATATCGGCAAAGTTGTACTCAACTGTCTGCCTTCAAGTTCTTCTCCTATTGTGAGTGATGTGGCCTGCGATTTCTATGGTGTCAGTCAAGAAGCCGAGAACCTCACCCACATTTCTTTGATGGCAACTGATGCGATCCAGACCATAGGCATCTATCCATATGATGCGGTATCTGACTGCTTTGAGTGTGACGAGTTCCCTGGCTATTGATCATCTAATTATATGGAGGGGACAACTACAGTGCAAGCCGCTTCGATGCTGAAGACTTTCTCTATGACCAGAATGCTTGATCCTTCAGCCACAAGAAGAAATTGAGGCCCTTTTGGTTTATCAGCAAGCTTTGCTTAAGTATTGTACTTAGCTTGGATGCCTCTATGCGGGTGTGCCGAATTAGTGCGGTGGGCAGTAAAGTCGGTTATGTGTTTCTCTTGCGGTATTTCTCCTATGACAGTGTAGTAAAAGTTCCTTCACATCATGTACTGGTTAAGTGTTGGATGTCACTACTTGGGAAATAGGAGGAGTCTGGTGAGATGGGGGCGCGGGCACGGGCGACTCCGGGGACGACCGGAACGGCGATCGCGGGGGCGCCGCCCTCGTCAACTGCGGCTCGCTCGTGCGTCGGCGGCCGGTTCTGGGCGCTGGCCGGATCGGATGAGGATGATGCGGATGGTGACAGAGATGATCCGGCGGCCTCACCTTCGTCGCCGACACCGTCGGATCTGATTTGTGAGTTTTTCAACTCTGGTTATGACGAAGACGAGGTAGCCACGACGCACGACAAGGTATTGCCGGTGGACGATCCGGCGAGGGTTGGGCTTCACGCGGGCGAGAGGAAGGAGATGGTCCGTCGCGTTGTTCACCGGAGAACGGCGGCGACGGCGATCAGGCCATGGAAGGGCCCCCTACCTAAGGTACGTCTTCCGAAGCTTACGCTTTTCGATTTAATTCGTCCGGACTCATGGATCACGGTTAAGAAGAAGAGGCAGGTGCACCGGAAGTTGGCCGGACCACCGCCGGCGGTGGCCGCGGCGACCGCGCCGTCGATCCCGGGGATCGGGATCAGGGCGGCTCGGGAGGTCTGTTTGAATTTGATCTTGGTTCGCGATGGGCCGCATCTGTCAGATAATAGGCCGCAACTGGCTGGGCCGGAGATAGCTGGGTATGAGGCCCAGGCTATTCCGAAACCCACCAGGACTGCGTGCACCGATACATGCAGAGGCGACACCGTTCTTTGCCCTATGTATGCCGTTGCGCCGAGAGCTAGGGTTCGTCGGAATGGGACGCCGGGGTTCCTGTCTTGCGGTTCTGGACGTGCGCGATGGATCCTCCCCCTTGTTGCCATGGTGGGCCGAGGGGCGGGGCTGCCTCCTGCAAAGAAACCCCCGTTGGTGGCCGCGAGTGGCTGAGCCGGGGTTGAGCCGCCCCCGCCCGCTGGCGCTGGGCGTGGCGCTGCCGCTCAAGCTGCCACTATGGGGAGGGGGGTGACCACGCCGGGTCTCGGCCTCCAACGCCCGCTGCGGGTTGGGGCGGGACGCCTCCTGGCTCCCAGCCAGCGACGGCTAGATCGCCTGTGGCACCGGCGGGTCGGGGTGGGCCTGTTGGTCCCCGGCCGACAGGGCCGACGACGGCGGCGACTACTGCTAAAGGGCGGGGCGGAGCCAACGGCCCGAAGCCGGCTGGTCAACCAGGTCGCTTCTGCCGGAGTTCAGCCACGTGCGGCGCCGCCGCCTCACTACGTCGCGAGGCCGGCACAAAAACGATTGGGCCCAATGCAGACGAGTCAGAACACGGTTGCTGGAGGGACTAATGATCCGCCCCGGAGATAGTGGGGGGACGATGGCTACGATGCATATGGGGATGGCCAACACCGTGGTTTGTCATCCACGGGAGGTGCTCATGGATATGCCTGGCGGAGTGATGGTTCTACTGAGAGACCTTTTCTCGGCCCTCTGGGTGGTTTTGTCGAGGGAGCATCTGGCCCGGACTACCAGCAGGGAGGTAGTTACCGTGGTCCCCATGATGGTCGTGGTGGTGGTCATGGTCGGTACCGTAACAGGCAGCCTCCTCCACCTGCTGTTGTTGACCATACGACCTCTGTCGTGGCAGCCGATCCCGCTCAGACGACGGACTTGCCTAGCCAGGCGATGGATGTCGTGACAGCGCTGGCCAACGCGGAGGCACCTGGGACCGTGTCTACAGCTGAGACAGGCGACAGGGCTGATTCGGAGAGAGCGCCCAAGTGGGCGCGTAAGAAGGAGAAGATGTTATGCTATCGATGTGGTGAGAAGGGTCACTTCATTGCTGAGTGTGTGGCGGAGCTTTGCGATTCGTGTGGTAAGCCAGCACATGTTACGGGGGATTGCCCGTTTTTGCGTGATCGGGTTCCGGCTCTTACAATGTATGGAGTATATTGTGCTGAGTTGATGTTCTTTGAGTCCCCAGCTGCGAGAGAGATTTTGGTGGAGACGCAGAGTTTGACCACTAGGATTGTGAAAGTTACCCAGGGAGAGGTTTCTGAGGCTCAGATTGTGTAGAGGCTTCAGGAACTAGCTCCAGGTGACTTCCAGTGGGAGCTTGTCAGTATTGAGGCAAATGTGTTCAAGGTTGACTTCCCAACTGTGGACGATTTGCAGAGATTGCTGAGCTTTGGGTTGTGCGGACTACCTTGCACTAAATGCATTCTGGAATTTCACGAGTGGAAGAAGGTGGAGCCACAGGGCAAGCCCCTTACTCAGGTTTGGTTGCGGTTTTCCGAGGCTCCATCTGAGCCAATGCAGGATGCTCGAGTTGTGGCTACTTTGGGTATTATGGTTGGAAAAACTGAGAAAGTGGATATGGCCTTTACCCGCGCTCATGGGGTGTCCCGACTTCTGGTGAGTGTTCTGGACATTGAGTTCGTCCCTGATGTGGTCAACTGGACTTACAGGGGAGAGGTTTTCCCTCTCGAGATTGAGTTTGAGGATGCAGATCTATTTGCTAAGGCGATCAATGGGACTGATGTGGATATGCACGAGGGTGATGACAGCGCGGGTGCCAAGGGGGCACCGACTGATGAGGCTGGACGAGAGGTGTCCAACGGATCAAGCCCTGTTGCTCAGCTGCCCGGGGATGGGCCCGGGGTCGGGACGGCACCATCATCCTTGGTGCCTATGAGTGCTATGAGGTTTGGGTCGTTTGAGTCAGCTTCTGCCCCTCCCAGACTCTGGAGCGACCGGGTGGAATCCGATGATGTGTTTGAGCATACGCTTCCTGTTTTGGAGTTTGATGCTGCTGATAGTCCCATGATCGGAGGCTTGGTGAGGACTTCCTCGGCGACGACCTTGGTTGGGGGAGGGGAGGTGGAGTCTGAGGTGGCCTCTCTCTCTCCCACTCTCCCAGCGGTCTCGATCCGGGATATGACGTCTACTGTGGAGGAGGCTTCTAGGGGAGGGACTCCAGGGCAGGTGGCCTCGGTCCCCTCTTCTCCTACGGTGGCCAGAGTGGCCACTTCTCCTGTGGCGTAGGGAGGTGGTATGGGGCAGGTGGCCTCGACCCCCCTTCCCCTGTGACGGTCAGGAAGGCCGCGTCTCCTGCAGCACCGGTGTCACCCTCTAGCCAGAGGGTTGGGGCGGGAGGAGTGCTCGGGTAAGCGGCCCCCGCGCTCCCCTCTGCTGGCATACCGGCGGCCCAGGTCCTCGGTTTGAGGCACACGTCTGTGGGGCTTGGGAGCCCACCGCCGCTTCCTCCGGTAACTCTGGCTGACCCTTCGTGGGATTCGATGAGAGGAATTACTCGGGAGGAGGTCATTGCCTTTGGTGGGATCCCAGATGCGGTCTCTGTGGGGCGACGGATGAGTTGTCATCTCCAGGAGCACCTGGAGGTTGATGACATGCAGCAGAGGTGCGCTATGAGGGCGGCCAAGCTTCATGACATGGAGGTCACTATTGGTATGTCTGTCAACGTTTCTAATTCAATCTTGCATTTTTCTAATGAGGAGATTATTAATAATGCAAACCAATTAGGAGTTTCACTAGGGAGTAATGATAGTGAAATATCCAACTCGGTTAATGATCTCCTAGATTTGGAAGCGGAACGCGCTTTAGAAACGATTCAAAACCTAGCAGCGGTAAAACCCATGAATGATGCAGAGATTGATGCGTTGGGGGTCAGAGTGTTCGATAATTTTTGTGCGGATCTTGCACCATCCACTGCTGAGTCTGAGGAAGAGGATGCAAATCTAGAGGATGAAGTAGCTAGACCCACTGAGCCTGGTTATGAGGACCGGATGGAGGACCAAAGCAAGCGCAAACGCAAGTGGAAGCGGAAGATTTATCCCGCTTCAGTGGTTAGTAGGAGTGCTAGGATCCAGACTACCAAAAAAATTCATGATGAAATATGAAAGGAATCTTTTGGAATAGCAGACGTCTGAAAGACTTGGCTAAAAGAAGGTTTCCTGCAGAGGCATGTCTCGAGCATAGATTAGATTTTATTGCTCTCTCGGAAACTGGTAGAGATAATTTTGCACCCCAGTTTATCAACACTTTATCGGGCGGTGTCGATTTCGATTGGCATTGCCTACCTCCGCGAGGAAGATCGGGTGGGATCTTACTTGGAGTGAGATGCGATTCGCTGGAAGTCCGAAGTGTAGTAATGGGTGACTTCACAATTAAGTTTCAGGTCAGGTCCAAAGCTAATGGGTTTAACTGGGCTCTGGTGGTGGTTTATGGTGCCGCGCAGCCCGAGCTTAAACTGGAGTTTTTGGCGGACCTTGTTCGAATCTGCGGATCCGAGCATCTCCCAATTTTAGTTGGGGGTGACTTCGATATCATTAGGAGGAGAGAGGAAAAGAATAATGATAATTTTGACGGCAGATGGTCGTTCATGTTTAATACCATTATTGAAAGCTTGGATCTAAGAGAGATAGAGCTTTCCGGTAGAAAATTTACTTGGGCTAATGCTTTGCCAAACCCGATGTTTGAGAAGTTGGATCAAGTCCTCGCGAGTGTCGAGGGGGAACATAAATTCCCTTTGGTAACGGTCCAAGCTCTCTCGGGCAGAATCTCGGATCACACACCTTTATTCGTGGACTCGGGTAAGCCAAACCATGTGGGAAACCAAAACTCCTTTTCTTTCGAGCTGGCATGGTTTGAACGTGAAGGATTCTTGGATCTGATTGCCAGGCAATGGGCTAAGGATGCAGGAGGTAGGACTTCTATTGAGCGCAAGCAGAATAAGATTAGGCATTTGAGAAGTTTCCTACCGGGGTGGGTTAAGCACCTTAGTGGGATTTATAAGGTTGAAAAGGAAAGGCTCCTTTCACTTATTCAGTCCCTAGATTTAAAAGCCGAATCCATGATTTTGCAATCCATGGAGCTTCATGATAAACTAGATGCGGAGATGAGGTTGAAAGAACTTTCCATGAAGAAGAATTAAAGTGGGCGTTGCGGGCTAAGGTCCGCAAAGTTGTCTAGGGGGACGCGAACACTCAATTCTTTCACTTGATTGCTAATGGCAAGCACAGAAAGAAGAGAATCTTTCAGCTTGAACAAGAAGAAGGAACTATTTTAGGACAGGACAACCTAAAACTTTACATAACCGAGTATTATAAGCAATTATTTGGGCCTCTGGAGGATAGTTGTGTGTCCCTCGATGAGTCCAGGATTGAGGATGTGCCTCAACTAACTGCTAATGATAATTATATTTTGGTTGCCCCGTTCTCGTAGAAGGAGGTGTTTGAAGCTATTGCGCAGATGAAAAACAATAAGGCTCCAGGGCCGGATGGACCCGGCGGAGTTCTATAAAAAGTGTTAGCATATTATTAAGGGGGATTTGTTACCAATGTTCCATGATCTATTCTCTGGACAGCTTCAGTTATTTCACTTAAATTTTGGAACAATAACACTGCTTCCTAAGAAAACGGATGTTGTGAGAATCGAGCAGTTCAGGCCGATCTGCCTTCTCAATGTTAGTTTCAAAATTTTCACCAAGGTTGGGACTAATCGGCTCACACAGATTGCGCATTTTGTGGTGCAGCATTCCCAAACTGCTTTCATGCTAGACAGAAACATCCTAAAAGGGGTGGTGATCCTTTATGAAACGCGCAATGAAATTCACTCAAAAAATTAGATGGAGTTGTTTTTAAGGTGGATTTCGAGAAAGCGTACGATAAAGTCAAATGGCCATTCCTTCAATAGGCATCGCGTATGAAAGGTTTTGATGAAGCCTGGCGCCGCCAAGTAGAATCGTTTACGCGAAAAGGAAGTGTTGGAATTAAAGTGAATGATGAAATAGGTCATTATTTCCAGACACATAAGGGCCTGAGACAAGGGGATCCGATGTCCCCTATCCTGTTCAACATTGTAGTTGATATGTTGGCAATTATGATAGGAAGGGCTAAAGAGGCTGTTCAAGTGGGTGGCCTAGTACCTCATCTCGTTGATGGAGGTGTGTCCATCCTTCAGTACACCGATGATACAATCATCTTTATGAAGCATGACTTAGCCAAAGCGAGAAATATGAAGCTGGCATTATGCCTTTTTGAACAATTGACCGGGTTAAAGATTAACTTTCACAAAAGTGAGTTGTTCTGCTTTGGTAGAGCCAATGACGAACAAGAGGCATATAGGAAATTGTTTGGGTGCGAATTGGGGGCTTTACCTTCTACATACTTAGGAATACCAATCCACTATCGTAAGCTGAAAAACAGAGAATGGAAGTGTATCGAGGACCGATTTGAAAAGAAACTGAGTTGCTGGAAGGGCAAGCTCATGTCATACGGAGGCCGATTAATTATGATAAACTCGGTTCTCACGAGTATGCCTATGTTTCTTTTGTCGTTCTTCGAAGTATCAGTTGGAGTTAGGAAAAGAATGGACTTCTATCGATCACGATTCTTCTGGCGGGGTGATGAACTAAAAAGAAAATACCGTCTCGCCAAATGGGATATCATCTGTCGACCGAAAGACCAAGAGGGTCTTGGTATTGAGAATCTTGAGGTCAAGAACAGATGTCTTCTCAGCAAGTGGCTGTGGAAGTTATCGAGTGAGACTGGTGCCACTTGGGCGCAAATCCTCCATAGCAAGTATCTTCACTCCAAAACTTTGTCCCAGATGACTGTAAGGCCGACTGACTCACCTTTTTGGAAAGGGCTTATGAAAGTCAAACTAACCTTGTTTAATAGGACAAAGTTTATTATTGGTAATGGTGCTAGTGCGCGATTCTGGGAGGATACTTGGCTTGGAGAGACTCCCCTAGCCATTCAATACCCGTCTCTGTTTCGTATTGTTCAACGACGTGAGGCGTTCGTTGCAACGGTACTTCAATCCATCCCCCTTAATATTCAGTTTAGAAGGACACTAGTTGGTAATCGTTGGGAAGAATGGCTCCATCTCGTAAGTAGACTGATGGAGGTTCAGCTTTCTCAACAGCCCGATAAATTACGCTGGAAGCTTACTAGGTCTGGAGAATTTACAGTTAAATCAATGTATGTTGATGTTATCAATTCAAGCTCGATTCCTAGTTCCAAACATGTTTGGGCTGTCAAAGTCCCTTTGAAAATCAAAGTGTTTATGTGGTTTGTCCATAAACAAGTTATTTTAACAAAGGACAATTTGACAAAGCGTAATTGGACAGGACCTACTAGGTGTAGTTTCTGTGATCGGGATGAAACGACCAAACACCTTTTTCTTGATTGCCCGTTAGCCAAAGTTCTATGGCGGACAGTCCATATTGCTTTTAATATTACTCCACCGAGTTCTGTCAACACGTTATTTGGAACGTGGCTTAATGGGATAGAGCCCGAAGCAGCGAGACATATTCGCGTAGGAGTCTGTGCTTTATTGTGGGCAGTCTGGAATTGCAGAAATGATTTGGTTCTTAACATGCCAACAAATATTCATTTTTGCAGGTTATTTTCTGAGCCACGGTGCTGATCCGTTTGTGGTCGCTACTCACTCCGACGGAGGCCACGGAGCGTTTGGTTACTGGAGTTATCCGCTGGGAGATGGTAGCACGGGATATCTTCAACCGGTTTGGATGGCGGTCATGTAATAGGATAGGAAATTAGTTTACCTATCTCTCTTATGTCAGCCGGTTGTGGCGTCCTTTTTATGGCTAGTTTGTCCTTTAGCCCTTTTAGCTCTGTGTGAGCTCTTCTTTTTTTTTCATTTTGAGACTTTAAGACCTTGTTTGAACCTATTTTTTTGTTTAATAAGATGGTTGTATGCATCGTTCTGATGCAGAGCCCGGGGAGTCCCCCTTTTTGAAAAAACTGTTGGATCCAGTGTTATGTAGTTGTTCTACTTCTTCTGCTTGACACTAAGGTTAGTTATGTGTTCTTTATACCATGAGATTTTTTGTAAGGTGAACCTTCTTCACTGATATAGTCAAGCATAGTCCTAATCAAAGACAGTTTGGAATCATATATTCCAAAGGGAAAAAGATGTGGTTAAACATGCTAAGGTTGGCCCACAACACACACGTTGGGACCCGGCACTGTGTTCTAGTAGGTTATGACATTGTTGTTCAATGCAGAGGAAATCGAGGGAGGAGATTGGAGAAAAAAAGAGAAGAGGAAATCCATCATGTAGCTCCTTATTGGGCCTTCCTAGCATGTGTCATTTGGTTCCCTAAATTGCTCTGCTCCTCAGTTGAACTTTGTGTGGTTTGTTAAGCTAGCAAAGGTTGAGGTTTTGATTTCTAACGTAATATATATCTTAGTATGGTTTAAGTGAAGAATGATGCAGTGATGGCCTTAGAAAGGATCTACTCGATGTGTCATGCTTGACCTTACTCATTATCACCCAGGCCTTAGAAAGAAAGGCTTGGCACATTGCATTATTTGCAGCTATGAAGTGAAGTGGTGCATTAACTGAAAAATGCATGATGTGTTGTATAGATTTCATGTGGTAGTAAGCTATTTAGTAGATGCATATGAGCTGACTATTTGTGGTGCTTCAGCGTGCTTTGCTTTGACTGATTTTCAGTGTGGTGTTGGCTTTTATTCTGTACCTTACATTGATAGTGTGATTAATCAGGCAGCATGAGTTATTACATATTGTTGTGTAATGTATGCCATGCCAGATTCATTTATTCAACATATGTCCATCTTGCTCCTCCTTCCACAGTAAACCTTCTGGTTATGTTTTGAGCAGTCATCACCTCATGTTCTGCCTTGCAATATTTTCTATGTTTGATCAAAGTGCATTAATCTCTCGACACCATAAGGCATCTTAGAATTGACAGTGTTGTGCATGACTCCACGTTGCTGCAAAACTATTTCTGAAATTTATACTAGATATCTGTTTTTGTTTCATGTAATTGAAATGCTCTCTTTTCAAGCTTTGCTGTTGAGGGATTTAGCATTGTTTGTGTTTTTCAGCGGCTTGGTAGAGGTGTCGTTGTCGGGGTCCAGCGCACTGATGGAGAAGATTAGTAGTGAGATTGGTTTGGTGGATGCCGGTATCCTCGCCGCCATTCGGCAGCAGGTTCGGTTTCGCGATCTAATTTTCCATTTGGTTTGCAATATCTACACTCTTTGCATTAATACCGGTTAATATGACCAAACTGATGTGTGAAAAGGTGCCTGGTACTTTTATATTATAAAATTTTAGATTTATTCAGCGGTAACATACAAGTGGTGGCTGACCCTTTTCTATGTTGTCAGCTTTAGAAATTGTAGAAACTACCTTAGGCACATGTACCTTCCATAGGAGGAATTTTGCCCTTGCGATTGTTTTGTATCATCGCCTTTTGTCCTGTTCCCTAAAAGTTTGAACTGGTGTTGGGTCCTTCTCTACACTGTCATATCTACATGATTATATAATCTCTCTTATGGCTATGTTTTTTGTAGGAAAACCATGCCCATGCGACGGTACCGACTGAAGTTGCGCACAGGATGAAACCAAAAAATGAAAGCATTCACAATCTATCCTAAAGATGACTGCACTATCTGTTTAGTGTAGCAAATAGGTTCAGGTTGGAGAGTCAGGAATGGATAATCCGGTAGGTAATTCTCTTTCTTTTTGTTTATGATTTGTCCTACTTGGGAGGATATATGGTTCTGTAACAAGACTAATTCAGCCAGACAGTTATAAATTTACCCCAAACACATATAAGCATTCTATACATTGATAACTAAGGCGTCGGTCCACTCGCTCAATTTTGAAATTTTTCATATTGATGGCTGATACGTCTCCAACGTATCTATAATTTTCAATTGCTCCATGCTATATTATCTACTGTTTTGGACATTATTGGGCTTTAGTATCCACTTTTATATTATTTTTGGGACTAACCTATTAACCGGAGGCCCAGCCCAGAATTGCTGTTTTTTTGCCTATTTTAGGGTTTCGAAGAAAAAGAATATCAAACAGAGTCCAAACGGAATGAAACCTTCGGAAACGTGATTTTCTCACCGAACATGATCCAGGAGACTTGGACCCTACGTCAAGAAACAAAGGAGGAAGGCACGACGTAGGGGGCGCGCCAAGGAGAGTCGGTTACAAGGGAGGAGATCTACATATCCGTATTGCCTAGCTTGCCTTCCACGCCAAGGAGAGTCCCATCTGGACACGGGATGAAGTCTTCAATCTTGTATCTTCATAGTCCAACAGTCCGGCCAAAGGATATAGTCCGGCTGTCCGGAGACCCCCTAACCCACGACTCCCTCAGTAGCCCCTGAACCAGGCTTCAATGACGATGAGTCCGGCACGCAGTATTGTCTTCGGCATTGCAAGGCGGGTTCCTCCTCTGAATACTTCATGGAAGATTTTGAACACAAGGATAGTGTCCGGCTCTGCAAAACAAGTTCCACGTACCACCGTAGAGAGAATAATATTTCCACAAATCTAATCTGCTGACGCGTTTTGTCAGCACGACGTCATGTCATGACACGGTCCTTATCCGAACCGTTTTCCCCAGCCAGCCCTGCACATATTGCGAGGCGGTTTTCTTGACACGTCTTATCGAAGCAGAGATCGTGTCCCCCTTATTACGGGATTCTCATCAATACGGACATGGGTAACCCACTCGTGCCTGTTGGCATGACTCGTCGATTTTAGGCGAGTCCAAAACGGCCGCGAGGAGGACGCTTGATATTCACCCTCTTTATAAATAGGCCAAGACCTGTCCGTTTTTCCTCTCGTGCTCAATCGAATCCTTCCCCCGCCTCGAGTTCCAACACCCCAGGCTCAGGTCAGGCGCTTCAGACCTTCAATCATGTCCGGATCCAACCTCCAAGGTCGGTGGATGCCTTCCTCTGTCACAGAGGAGGACATCAAGAAGCTGAGAGAGGCCAGATATCTGACCGCCGAAATTTTGCATAGGCTGCCCGCCCGAGGGCAGGTCATCCCCACTCCCGAACCCAACGAGAGTGTTGTGTTCATCTCTCACTTCCTCCGAGGACTAGGCCTCGCTCTGGATCCCTTTGTTAGGGGGCTCATGTTCTATTATGAGCTGGATTTCCATGAGCAGGGGGCTGAGCTGGGGTCCAGCAAAGGATGTGCCGATATTGCAGAGCCACATCCGAGATCTCTTTGAGAGAGACTTCAGCCTGGTTATGGTAATGCAAGTTATGCTATTTCGTCGAGTCCGGCCTTGCAAACGTCGACCCCTCTGTATGTGGGAATTCAACTCGGAAGGACCGCGAACCATCCAGCACTTCCTCGGCATGACGCTCAAGGAGATGTACAAATTGTTCTTCGGACCCCAAATAGAGTGTTCGGATACCACCGAGGATGCGGGTCTGAGCTGCAACCGCCCTGCTACCCAAGTAAGTAATCCCATGGCCGAACACACTGTCCTTTTTTATCATGACATCATTCTGAAAAGTCGCTCTTTGACCAGGACTGGATAACAAAGGCGAAGATGATCAGGTGTTCGGCCCCCCTTCCCGAAGGCTTCACTACTAGGAAAAGGCCTACTAGTGGCGCACCTGTTTTGGCGCACCACATAGAAGTGCGCCATTAGTAATAAATTTTTTTCAAAATTTTTCTTAATCTCAGGTCACTATGGCTTAACCTCGGGTCAATATGCTTAATCTCAAGTCAAATCGCACTCTGTGGTCAAACTTCCCAAAAAGGTCACCAATCCTCACACTACTTCAGCCCGAGCATGCTTAACTTCGCAGTTCTATCCAACCCCAGCACCAGCTCACTTCACACGCACTTGTTGATATATCTATCATATCAATCCCATTAAACCTTGTTGATGTCTAGGACTTTGTTCATGTTCATGAGTATGATGAAATTTTGAAAAAATATTTCAAACTTCCCGGTCATATTACGTATCATATTTTGAAAAAAAATCCATAATTTTTTTTGAAACCAATTTTTTTCTGTTACTAATGGCACTCCTAGCAAATGGTGCACCACTAGTAAGTTTGAATTTTTTTTTCATTTTCCCCCCTCTAGATCTTAAAAGCCCCGTATCTTTCGTTCTGTTAGGTTTTTGGGGATTTTGAACATGTTGAACGGGGTTCCCCCGTTCAATTCGGGTGTAACCTTTCGAGTAGATGATTTTTCATATAAAAACTTTTTATGCAAAAGTTATGCCTATTTTACAAATTCTAGAGAGATTTTGCAAATAAAGTCGAAATTCATATTTGTAAATTTTCCCAACAAATAAACCACATATCACATGGGAAACTTATTTTATTTTATTTTATTGACATTTCCATCATTTTCATTTATTTTTTAAAACTAAAAAGGCGGTCCGGGGGGTGCATTCGGTGGAATTTTTGGGCCAAGTTAGTACTGGCGCACCGTGGGAGTGGTGCGCCATTACTAGTTAAACTAGTAATGGCGCACCACACCCACGGTGCGCCATTACTAGTTTTGAAAAAAAAATTGATTTTTTTGAAAAAAACTTAGTAATGGCGCGCTAGTGGACAGTGCGCCATTACTAGTCTGGTGCGCTATTACTAACAAATTTTATTTATTTATTTTTTTCAAAACTACTAATGGCGCACGGTGGGTGTGGTGCGCCATTGCTATGTCAACTAGTAATGGCGCACTATCCCACGGTGCACCATTAGTAACAAATTTTTTTTATTTTTTTTTCAAAACTACTAATGGCGCACCACACACGAGGTGCACCATTAGTAATAGATTACTAATGGCGCACCTGTATAGCAATGGCGCACCACATACATGGTGCACCATTAGTGTCCATATTATCTATAGCCCTTTTTCCTAGTAGTGCTTGGCCAATCCAGTACTGGACAGAATGCTCGAGCCGGCGCCTTGTCAGGTGCCCTCAAAGGAAGATGAAGGGGGGAATAAAGAGGCCGCAAGCGGGGGAATTAGCACCTCTGCGAAGGAGGATAACCAGGGAGAAGAATCTGACATTCCCTCTCCCCGAGGAAGGAAGAGGACCACCTCTGAAGATCCGGAAACAAAGGCTTCCAAACGGGGGAAGAAATCCTCGCCAGAGGGTCCTGCTTTGGAGGGTATTCTTGCCGCACAATGTCCGCATGGGGATCAGCCCTTTACCGAGCTGTAAGTAATCAAAAAGTACTTTAATAGTGAAAGTGTCCTACCTTACTTCTGGAGAGAATAACCTAAGCTTATATCTTGTAGTTCGGATCGTAGCCCTTCTCGACAGAGTTCGTCTTCGGGGGATCTTCTTCCGGAGATGATGGAGAGTGAAACGCCTCCCCCTGCCACCCCGCCTCATGAGGCGGGCGACCCTGAAGTGTCGTCGTGGAGGGTCTCTCCTGATCCACCAAGGCCAGAGGGTAATCCTTTGGCTACCCGGAGTCCTCAGTATTCGGCTCCTAAAGAGAGCAACAGAAAGAGTCCGGAACCGTTCAGTGTGCGGTCGAACGCACTAAAGGATCTTCTGGAGCAAGCGGCCATCTCAAAAGCGCATCGTACGCTAATGGGTACAGTAATTTAAAGGATTTCATCCGCTGAAAGCGGATTGCATGAAGCTTTTATGAGTCTGCTGAAAGGCTTTGAGGTACGTGAAATAGTGTATGTTTTTTAAAGTACCGCACATGTTAGGTGTGCCATATGCGGATAGTAGCCCCTGAGACTCTGGTTGTCGTCGAAAACGGAGGCAAACAGAGGATCATAGTCCCAGGTAATAACCAGACCGCCTTTATGTGCAGGTGGCTGAAGCTCTGGTGGCTAGCCGGACTGATGGGTTTGCCGAGGTAAAGCAGCAACTTGATGCGGCAGATGCCGACATCGTGCTTGTCAACAAGCGCTTGACGAGGCACAGGGTAAGTGATTTCTCCGGTGATCAACACATAGTAAGAGGAGCATGATGCTAGTATCTTTAATATGGTGTGACTATAGATGGAACTGCCACCTTGGAGACCCTTCGGGCGGAACTTGCCTGAGCCAACGAGCAAGCCAGAAATAGCAATGCGGCCACTCTAAAGGCGGTCGAAGAGCTGAGGGCCGAACAGGCTGCACATTGCCAGAGCAAGGAAAGAATGGCCAAGATGGCCGTTGAGTTGAAAGATGCCGCCGACCGTTACCAGCTTCTTGAAGAAGAAAACCTTGCAAAGGCGACGGACCTGGAGAAGGCCATGGTAGCAGCCAAGGAAGCCCGCTCCAAAATACGAGCGACAAAGGAGGAGCTGCATCAAGCTGGAAATATCGCAGCTGGGAAGCCCTTTTTGTTGCGGACTAAGTTTGGAGATCCGAAGTATGCACCTCTTGATCAACTATGGAGTTCTGCAGACTCATGCGTGGATTTGGCAGCAAGTGCTACTGATGCGGCCGAGTACTTGAAGGATCAAAAAGATCGTGAAGTGGAGAAGTTGTTCTGGTCACAGTTCCATGCTCCAGTGCGTCCGCTGCTGTTGAATGAGCGAATGGCCGAGTGGGCCGAGCTCCATAGGTTTTCCGGACTTGCCATGAGGTCTGTTGTGGATCATCTATGGCCGGGAGGGCCAAGGCCAAATAGTTACTTTAGTTTAGTGCAACAATTCCTTGGCGTTGTGCCACACATCGACGCTATGAAGAGGTCGGCGTGCATAGAGGGTGCGCGGATGGCACTTGCCCGTGTCAAGACATACTTGGCAGATATGGAGGCCACCGCTATTGCAACACAGGGTTCGGCCGTGGGCCAAGTAGCTGTCGAGCACTACTTTGAAGAGGTCCTTGAAGGCGCTCGTTCGATAGAGGCGCAGTGCTCGAAGAATATTTTGTTCTAGTGACATGTATTCCCATGGTAAAAACAGTATTTTATTGAATTATGAAGCCTGTATTTATACTTTAGCCTGAAAGTATTATGATGCCTCCTGTGCGGCCATTTATGTAGATATGTATATAATCTGAAAGTTTGCAGTCGTCGGCTTCCGCCCCCACGCATATAATGAGGGGGTGTTCGCAAAAAAATGCTTATTCACACTTGATCCACGTCTTGGTCCATTAAGGAGGTGGTAGCGCAGCGAACGAGGCAATCGGACTATATTGCTTTAACACTTTCACTTAGCCATAGGAGTTTGACGGTGGGGCTAATATATAGCCCCTAGTACTTCTGCACTCATTCGAATACGGGGCGCGTACGTACATGACTGGGAAACGGCCCTTCCTTAATGCGGAGGAATCCTGAAGATTCTGTTGAGTCATCGAGTGGCTGACCAGTCTCACGCTTTATCATGACAGTCAGTTTTTGGCTTTCTCTACTGAGGTGCTCATCCGGATGAAACAGGGCACAATTGCAGTAGTTCTCCCAGTGCTACCTTAGCCGATATAGTGGAACGTGAGGTACCAAAACGTGGGAGCCGGGCAAACCCAACATTTGACCAAAGACATGATTCGGAGCTGATGCATATAAGGCCAAACTCGCGACGCCGGACACTCCCTAAGGTATTCGGTCTTTATAACATATGCCGGGCTCAACAATGCCCTTAATAATAAACCCCGTGTGTCCAGGTACATGCAATATCCTGACGTGGCCACATGCCAAGAATGTCAGTATCCTTCTCGGTTGTATTGAGTATCTGGAGGATGTGAACAACAAGAGACAGTAAGAAAGGTTTACGCAGGGTCTTAATCTGAAAAGAAACCTTTGAGCGGGTCCCTGCTGCACGTCTGCGCCTGTGTCTCCGTTGTGCCGTGTCCCGGACGGGTGTAGCACGATTGTCATCTGTAAAAGAGAAGAACTTAGATGAAAGTTACCGTGCCAAAAAATTAACTATTATCAATAAACCGTTAAAATTCAAGATAAGTCGGGTTGAGCCGAGCTAGCCCTGATTACATGCGGGAAGCCCCTGGTACCGTTTATGAGGGTTTAACCCTCAAACCAATCGCATGTATTTGTAGTGATGCGCCGGACTCGTCTAACCGTGTCTATGGCCTTGACGACCTGTCGTTTATTCTGGTTGCTGAGGCCGTCTAGTGCTCGGCAGTTAAAGCCGCTACACATTCTTCCGCGCGTAGAGAACGCTCAATATTTCCACTAACGGTGATGGTGCCACGTGGACCAGGCACCTTAAGTTTGAGAGAAGCGTAATGCGGGACTGCCTTAAAACGAGCGAAAGTCGCTCTTCCGAGTAGTGCTTGATAGCCACTTCGGAATGGAGCGATGTAGAAAGTTAGCTTTTCGCTTCGGAAGTTGTCGGAAGAACCGAATATAACCTCTAGTAGTAGAGAGCCCGTACAGCGGGCCTCTTGGCCTGGTATTACTCCCTTGAAGGTAGTATTGCTGCGGATGATTTTTGTCGGGTCTATCCCCATTTTGCGGATTGTGTCCTGATATATCAGATTTAGGCCACTGTCGCCGTCCATGAGGACTCGTGTGAGATGGTATCCCTTTATTATTGGGTCTAACACCAAGGAAGCCAATCCTTCATGCCGGATGCTTGTCGCGTGATCCCCGCGATCAAAAGTGATCGGGCAGGCCAACCAGGGGTTGAACCTGGGGGTGACGGGCTCTATGGCGCGTGTGTCTCGGAGTGCATATTTGCTTCTCCTCTTCATCACATGGATCATGTTTACTGTTTTGACCTCTAGTGGGAATTTTTCTGTCCTCCAGTGCTTTGCTGGCGAGGCTCGTCCTCGTCTTCGCTTGGTGTCTCCCCCCCTTGTGTTCGGCATTTAGTTTGCCGGCCTTCTTGAAGACCCAACATTCTCTATGGCTGTGATTTGTAGGTTTATCAGGGGTGCCATGAATCTGACATAGTTTGTCAAGAATCTTGTTTAGGCCAGACGGTCTGTCTCTGCTGCCTTTGAAAGGCTATTTCCGCTAACCTGGTCGAGAGCCCCTGAATCTGGCGTTGACCGCCGTATTATCTGGGCTATCTTCTTTATTCCAACGCTTGTTTTTATTGCATCGTGGTTTTCCATTGCCATCCCTGACTTCGGATGTGCTTGGGTCGCTGGTGCTACTGCGGGCTAACCAGCTATCTTCGCCCGCGCAAAAGTGGGTCATGAGGCTTGTTAGGGCTGCCATTGTTCTCGGTTTTTCTTGGACGAGGTGTCTGGCAAGACATTCGTCTCAGACGCTGTGTCTGAAAGCTGCTAAGGCTTCAGCGTCCGGACAGTCGACGATTTGGTTCTTCTTAGTGAGAAACATGTTCCAGAGCTTTCGGGCGGACTCTCCGGGCTGTTGGATTATATGGCTTAAATCGTCTGCATCCGGAGGTCGGACATAGGTCTCCTGAAAATTAGCCTGAAAAGTGTCCTCAAGCTCCTCCCAACTTCCAATTGAGTTTTCGGGAGGCTTTTCAGCCAGTGTCGAGCTGGTCCTTTAAGCTTGAGGGGCAAGTATTTGATGGCATGGAGATCGTCTCCGGGGGCCATATGGATATGGAGGATAAAGTCCTCTATCCAGACCCCAGGGTCTGTGGTCCCATCGTACGCCTCTATGTTCACTGGTTTGAATCCTTCTGGGAATTCGTGGTCCAGCACCTCATCGGTGAAACATAGGAGGTGTGTGACACCCCTGTATTGGGATGTGCCACGGCGTTCAGACGGTTGTAGTATTCAGTTTTGATTTTGTGCCGGAGCACGCTTCCTAGATCCATAGATGGATCTGGTCATACCGGACTTTTGGCGCAAGTCCTCACGTAGATCGTGTGTTGACTTATGTGCGACTTCGTTAGCCGCTCTATCATGGTCACAAGGTGGTGGATCCGGCCGGTTGGCCATTTTTGGCTATGTGGGCTCTAAGGCCTCATCATCGAATTCAGGTAGTAGCTTGCGCTTTGGATAGCTCTTTGTGTGGTAACTTCCATCGTACTTTGCTTCATTGTCAAGCACTTTGTTCCACCTTCTGTTGACCGTATTTTGTGCGGCCTTAAGCCTTTGCTTCTGCTTCTTCAGACTCCTCGCTGTGGCAATAAGCCTTCTGCGGAGGTTCTCTTGCTCCAACTGCGTTTCTGGGATGATGTGTGCATCTTCATCCGGACTGTTTTCCTCCCGAGAGGGGGTTTGACGAGGTTTATCCTTGTCGTCGCCGTGTTCGGACGTCGGATCCGTACTATGTTCGCCGCTTGCAGCTTCATCGTGCTATGCCGCCGGGACAATGTGGTCGTCGTTTCCTCTAGAGTCGACTGGAGTGTTATTTTCTCTTGCGCTGTTATCGCTATTTTTGCTATGGCAGGACTTAGAGCGGCGCCGGTGATGTCGGCGCTTGGATTGTTTCTTGGAGGGGCCATCCTCCGATGTCTCTTCGCCATTGCCTTCTTTGGGTGTATCCACCATGTATATGTCATGTGATGAAGTGACTTTCCGGCGCCCTGTGGGCGCTGGTTCCTGTTCGTCTCCGGCATCTTCGTCCATGCCGTCGATGTCTTCGGAGTCGAAGTTGAGCATGTCGGTTAAGTCGTCGACAGTGGCTACTAAGTGGGTGGTGGGTGGGCAGCGAATTTCTTCATCGTCCGCATCCCATTCTAGCCGTACATAGTTCGGCCAAGGTTCTCCTGACAAGGAGAGAGACTTTGATGAATTTAGCACATCGCCGAAAGGCGAGTGCTGAAAGATATCCGTGGAGGTGAACTACATGATGGGCGCCCAGTCGGATTCGCTAGGCACGGATGCAGGCGGCTCGGAGTCCATGGCCGGAGACGATTCCATTGGTTCGGCGACACGGCTCTCGTAAGGGGTGAAGTCAGTATCCGGCTCCATCGCCACTGAGAATGCGGCCCCCATGGCAAGGTCTATCCCTCTGTCCCTGGATGGCGCAATTTGCTCCGGATTGAAAGCCGGAGTAGTTGCAGATGCGATCTCCCGAACACTATTCAACGGCAGAGTCACGTCATGCTCATCGTGATTGTGTGGCGTACCTGACATGGGCCCGAATCCATCGAAGATCAAGTCTCCGCGGATGTCGGCAGTGTAGTTTAAGTTTCCGAACCTAACCTGACGGTCAGGGGTGTAGCTCTTGATCTGCTCCAGATGGCCAAGCGAATTGGCCCGCAATGCGAAGCCGCCGAATACATAGATCCGTTCGGGGAGGAAAACCTCGCCTAGGACCGCATCGCTACCGATGATCGAAAGAGCCATCAAGCCTTATGGTGACGGCACAGTGGAACTCTCAATGAAAGCACCAATGTCGGTGTCAAAACCGGCAGATCTCGGGTAGGGGGTCCCGAACTGTGAGTCTAAGGCGGATGGTAACAGGAGGCAGGGGACACTATGTTTACCCAGGTTCGGTCCCTCTTGATGGAGGTAATACCCTACGTCCTGCTTGATTGTTCTTGATGATATGAGTATTGCAAGAGTTGATCTACCATGAGATCGTAGAGGCTAAACCCTAGAAGCTAGCCTATGGTATGATTGTATGTTGTCCTACGGACTAAACCCTCCGGTTTATATAGACACCTGAGGGGGCTAGGGTTACACAGAGTCAGTTACAAGGGAGGAGATCTACATATCCGTATTGCCTAGCTTGCCTTCCAAGCCAAGGAGAGACCCATTCGGACACGGGACGAAGTCTTCAATCTTGTATCTTCATAGTCCAACAGTCCGGCCAAAGGATATAGTACGGCTGTCCGGAGATCCCCTAATCCAGGACTCCCTGAGCGTTACTCTGTTTTCATGAACTTAATACTCTAGATGCATGTTGGATAGCAGTGGATGAGTGGAGTGATAGTAGCATTGTTGAGGAAATCGTTAACTGGTAGCTGCTCGGTTGGCTAGTGAGTAGGGGATTAATTGGCTAATCGGCAAGTTAATCGGCCATTTAATCAATTAATCAGACGATTTTTCGGTTTATCGGCTACTCGGTGACCCTATGAGTAGGGATTAATCGGCAAGTTAACTGGTTAATCGGATGAATTCTTGAATAGGGGATAGTAGTAGATGCAGGCAGGAGTCGGTCTACTTGTCTCGGACGTGATGCCTATATACATGATCATACCTAGATATTCTCATAACTATGCTCAATTCTGTCAATTGCTCAACAGTAATTCGTTCACCCACCGTAAAATACTTATACTCTTGAGAGAAGCCACTAGTGAAACCTATGGCCCCCGGGTCTATCTTCATCATATTAATCTTCCAATACTTAGTTATTTCCTTTGCTTTTTACTCAGCTGTTATTTTACTTTGCATCATTACGACAAAAATACCAAAAATATTATCTTATCATATCTATCAGATCTCACTCTCGTAAGTGACCGTGAAGGGATTGACAACCCCTTATCGCGTTGGTTGCGAGGAGTTATTTGTTTTGTGCAGGTACTAGGGACGCGTGCGCAACCTCCTACTGGATAGATACCTTGGTTCTCAAAAACTGAGGGAAATACTTACGCTACTTTGCTCCATCATCCTTTCCTCTTCAAGGAAATCCAACGCAGTGCTCAAGAGGTAGCAAGAATAATTTCTGGCGCCGCTGCTGGGGAGGTTCGCGCAAGTCAAGATTTGACTCCCGACAACGAGCCATTTCTGGCGCAGTTGCCGGGGAGTCTATGCAAAAGTCAACATACCAAGTACCCATCACAACCCTTATCTCCTGCATTACATTATTTGTCATTTGCCTCTCGTTTTCCTCTCCCCCACTTCACCCTTGCCGTTTTATTTGCCCTCCCTCTCTCTATCCTCCCTCTCTTTCTCTATTTGCCTCTTTTTGCCCGCTTGCTTTTTGTTTGCTTGTGTGTTGGATTGCTTGCTTGTCACGATGGCTCAAGATAACACTAAATTGTGTGGCTTTACCAATACCAACAACAATGATTTTATTAGCACTCCAATTTCTCCTCTTCCCGATGCTGAATCTTGTGAAATTAATGCCGCTTTGCTGAATCTTGTCATGAAAGATCCGTTCTCCGGCCTTCCTAGTGAAGATGTCGCTACCCATCTAAATAGCTTCGTTGACTTGTGCGATATGCAAAAGAAGAAAGATGTGGATAATGATATTGTTAAGTTGAAGCTATTTCCTTTTTCGCTTAGAGATCGTACTAAAGCTTGGTTTTCGTCTTTGCCTAAAAATAGTATTGATTCTTGGAACAAGTGCAAAGATGCTTTTATCTCTAAGTATTTTCCTCCTGCTAAGATCATCTCCCTTAGAAACGATATTATGAATTTTAAGCAACTTGATCATGAACATGTTGCACAAGCTTGGGGGAGGATGAAATTAATGATACGTAATTGCCCTACTCATGGTTTGAATTTGTGGATGATTATACAATTTTTTTATGCCGGACTGAATTTTGCTTCTAGAAATCTTTTAGATTCGGCCGTGGGAGGAACTTTTATGGAAATCACTTTAAGAGAAGCTACTAAACTCCTAGATAATATTATGGTTAATTATTCTTAATGGCGTACTGAAAGATCTACTAATAAAAAGGTGCATGCGATAGAAGAAATTAATGTTTTGAGTGGAAAGATGGATGAACTTATGAAATTATTTGCTAGTAAGAGTGTTTCTTCTGATCCTAATGATATGCCCTTGTCTACTTTGATTAAGAATAATAATGAAATCTATGGATGTGAATTTTGTTGCTAGGAATAATTTTGGTAACAACGCGTATAGAGGAAACTTTAATCCTAGGACTTATCCTAGTAATCCCTCTAATAATTATGGTAATTCCTACAACAATTCTTATGGAAATTATAATAAGATGCCCTCTGATTTTGAATCTAATATTAAATAATTTATTACTTCACAAAAGAGTTTCAATGCTTTGATTGAAGAAAAATTGCTTAAGATTGATGAGTTGGCTAGGAACATTGATAGAATTTCTCTTGATGTTGATTCTTTGAAACTTAGATCTATTCCACCTAAGCATGATATCAATGAGTCTCTCAAAGCCATGAGAATTTCCATTGATCAGTGCAAAGAAAGAATCACTAGGATGCGTGCGAAGAAAGATGCCTTTATAAGAGCGTGTTCTTCTAGTTCCTTTGAAAATAAAGATGAAGATCTAAAAGTTATTGATGTGTCCCTATTAAATCTTTGTTTTGCAATATGAATCTTGATAATGATGGGACTGAATATGATCCACCTTTACCTAGAAGGCGTTCGAAAAATTCGCAGTTTTTAGATCTTGATGCTAAATTTAATGAAAGTGGGATTGAAGAAATTAGAACCCTAGATGTTGCTAAACCCACTATTATGGATTTCAAGGAATTTAATTATGAAAATTGCTCTTTGATTGATTGTATTTCCTTGTTGCAATCCTTGCTAAATTCTCCTCATGCTTATAGTCAAAATAAAGCGTTTACTAAACATATCGTTGATGCCTTGATGCAATCTTATGAAGAAAAACTTGAGTTGGAAGTTTCTATCCCTAGAAAACTTTATGATGAGTGAGAACCAACTATTAAAATTAATGTTAAAGATCATGAGTTCTATGCTTTATGTGATTTGGGTGCTAGTGTTTCCACGATTTCAAACACTTTGTGTGATTTGTTAGGTTTCCGTGATTTTGATGATTGCTCTCTAAACTTGCACCTTGCAGATTCCACTATTAAGAAACCTATGGGAAGAATTAATGATATTCTTATTGTCGCAAATAGGAATTATGTGCCCGTAGATTTTATTGTCTTGACATAGATTGCAATCCTTCATGTCCTATTATTCTTGGTAGACCTTTCCTTAG
Source organism: Triticum monococcum (assembly GCA_034509565.1). Classification (NCBI taxonomy): domain Eukaryota; kingdom Viridiplantae; phylum Streptophyta; class Magnoliopsida; order Poales; family Poaceae; genus Triticum; species Triticum monococcum. The sequence goes on from CM067847.1 coordinate 23,390,404, forward strand.
AACGATTGGTGCAATTATTGATATGAAGGAAGGAAATATTAGATTCCAATTTCCATTAAGGAAAGGCATGGAACACTTTCCTAGAAAGAAAATTAAATTACCTTATGAATCTATTATGAGAGCCACTTATGGATTGCCTACCAAAGATGGCAATACCTAGATCTATCCTTGCTTTTTATGCCTAGCTAGGGGCGTTAAACGATAGCGCTTGTTGGGAGGCAACCCAATTTTATTTTTATTCCTTAATTTTTGCTCCTGTTTAGTAATAAATTATTTACCTAGACTCTGTTTTGGTTGAGTTTTTTGTGTTTAATTAGTGTTTGTGCCAAGTAGAACCGTTGGGAAGACTTGGGGAAAGTCTTGATATCTTGCTGTAAAAAAACAGAAACTTTAGCGCTCACGAGAACTGCTGCCATTTATATTTGGAAAATGCTATTTAGTTAATTCTTTTTGAAGATGATTGATAGATAAATTCCTCACGTCCAGCAATTTATTTTAGAATTTTTGGGGTTCCAGATCTTGCGCTAGCTACAGATTACTACAGACTATTCTGTTTTTGACAGATTATGTTTTTCGTGTGTTGTTTGCTTATTTTGATGAATCTATGGCTAGTAAAATAGTTTATAAACCATAGAGAAGTTGGAATAAAGTAGGTTTAACACCAATATAAATAAAGGATGAGTTCATTACAGTACCTTGAAGTGGTCTTTTGTTTTCTTTCGCTAACGGAGCTCACGAGATTTTCTACTTTAAGTTTTGTGTTGTGAACTTTTCAAGTTTTGGGTAAAGATTTGATGGATTATGGAACAAGGAGTGGCAAGAGCCTAAGATTGGGGATGCCCATGACACCCCCAAGATAATTTAAGGACACCTAAAAGCCAAAGCTTGGGGATTCCCCGGAAGGAATCCCCTCTTTCGTCTACTTCTATCGGTAACTTTACTTGGAGCTATATTTTTATTCACCACATGATATTTTTTTTGCTTGGAGCGTCTTGTATGATTTGAGTCTTTGATTTTTAGTTTACCACAATCATCCTTGCTGTACACACCTTTTGCGATAGCCATACATTATTTGGAATTTGTTAGAATACTCTATGTGCTTCCTTATATCTTTTGAGTTATATAGTTTTTCTCTAGTACTTCACTTATATCTTTTAGAGCATGGTAGTGGATTTTTTTATAGATACTATTGATCTCTCATGCTTCACTTATATTATTTTGAGAGTCTTAAATAGCATGGTAATTTGCTTAAATAATCCTATTATGCTAGGTATTCAAGGTTAGTAAAAATCTTCCTATGAGTGTTTTGAATACTAAGAGAAGTTTGATGCTTGATGATTGTTTGAGATATGGAGGTAATAATATCAAAGTCGTTCTAGTTGAGTAGTTGTGAATTTGAGAAATGCTTGTGTTGAAGTTTGCAAGTCCCATAGCATGCACGTATGGTAAACGTTATGTAACAAATTTGAAACATGAGGTGTTCTTTGATTGTCCTCCTTATGAGTGGCGGTCGGGGATGAGCGATGGTATTTTCCTACCAATCTATCCCCCTAGGAGCATGCGCGTAGTGCTTGGTTTTTTATGACTTGTAGATTTTTGCAGTAAGTATGTGAGTTCTTTATGACTAATGTTGAGTCCATGGATTATACGCACTCTCACCCTTCCATCATTGCTAGCCTCTTCCGTACCGTGCATTGCCCTTTCTCACATTGAGAGTTGGTGCAAACTTCGCCGGTGCATCCAAACCCCATGATATGATACTCTCTTTCACACATAAACCTCCTTATATCTTCCTCAAAACAGCCACCATACCTACCTATTATGGCAATTCCATAGCCATTCCGAGATATATTGCCATGCTACTTTCCACCATTCTTTTTATCATGACACATTCATCATTGTCATATTGCTTAGCATGATCATGTAGTTGACATAGTATTTGTGGCAAAGCCACCGTTCATAATTTGTTCATACATGTCACTCTTGATTCATTGCATATCCTAGGACACTGCCGGAGGCATTCATATAGAGTCATCTTTTGTTCTAGCGTCGAGTTGTAATCATTGAGTTGTAAATAAATAGAAGTGTGATGATCATCATTTTCTAGAGCATTCTCCCAAGTGAGGAATGAAAAAAAGAGAGAGAAAGGCCATAAAAAAAGAGAAGGCCCAAAAAAATGAGAGAAAAAGAGAGAAGGGACAATGCTACTATCCTTTGCCACACTTGTTCTTCAAAGTAGCACCATAATATTCATAATAGAGAGTCTTTTGTTTTGTCGCTTCCATATACTAGTGGGAATTTTTCATTATAGAACTTGGCTTTTATATTCCAACAATGGGCCTCCTCAAGTGCCCTACGTCTTCATGAGCAAGCAAGTTAGATGCACACCCACTTAGTTTCTTTTGTTGAGCTTTCATACATTTATAGCTCTAGTGCATCCGTTCCATGGCAATCCCTACTCCTTGCATTAACATCAATCGATGGCCATCTCCATAGCCCATTGATTAGCCTCGTTGATGTCAAACTTTCTCCTTTTTTGTCTTCTCCACAAAACCCCCATCATCATATTCTATTCCACCCATAGTGCTATCTCCATGGTTCGCGCTCATATAGTGCGTGAAAGTTTATAGGTTTGAGATTACTAAAGTATGAAACAATTGCTTGGCTAGTCATCGGGGCTGTGCATGATGAGAGGATTCTTGTGTGACGAAAATGGAGCATGACTAAACTATATGATTTTGTAGGGATGAACTTTCTTTGGCCATGTTATTTTGAGAAGACATAATTGCTTAGTTAGTATGCTTGAAGTATTATTATTTTTATGTCAATACGAACTTTTATCTTGAATCTTTCGGATCTGAATATTCATGCCACAATTAAGAAGAATTACATTAAAATTATGCCAAGTAGCACTCCGCATCAAAAATTCTACTTATATCATTTACCTACTCGAGGACAAGCATGAATTAAGCTTGGGGATGCTTGATACGTCTCCAACGTATCTATAATTTTTGATTGCTCCATGCTATATTATCTACTGTTTTGGACATTATTGGGCTTTATTGTCCACTTTTATATTATTTTTGGGACTAACCTATTAACCGTAGGCCCAACCCAGAATTGTTGTTTTTTTGCCTATTTTAGGGTTTCGAAGAAAAGGAATATCAAACGGGGTCCAAACGGAATGAAACCTTCGGGAACGTGATTTTCTCACCGAACATGATCCAGGAGACTTGGACCCTACGTCAAGAAACAATGGCTTGGGTATAGTATACAAGTGATTCTTTATTTGATTAAAACATTGTTCTTTGTTGTAGTTGTAATCGGCATAATGGTCTTCGCTTTTGATATTATTGGCGCTGAGTAAACACTATCTTACTGTGGATATAGATAGATACCTCAAGAATATTGAAATGTTAATTGTCTGGTAGCAGCAGCGGCACATGGCAATTGTGTGATAACCCACAAGTATAGGGTATCGCAACAGTTTTCGAGGGTAGGGTATTCAAGCCAAAGTTATTGATTCGACACGATGGGAGCCAAAGAATATTCTCAAGTATTAGCAGCTGAGTTGTCAATTCAACCACACCTGGAAACTTAGTATATGCAGCAAAGTATTTAGTAGCAAAGTAGTATGATAGTAGTGGTAACGGTAGCAAAAGGTAATAGTAGCAAAAGTAATGTTTTTGGTATTTTGTAATGATGATAGCAATAGCAACGGAAAAGTAAATAAGCGAAGAAAAATATATGGAAAGCTCGTAGGCAATGGATCAGTGATGGAGAATTATGCCGGATGCGGTTCATCATGTAACAATCATAACATAGGGTGACACGGAACTAGCTCCAATTCATCAATGTAATGTATGCATGTATTCCGAATATAGTCATACGTGCTTATGGAAAAGAACTTGCATGACATCTTTTGTCCTACCCTCCCGTGGCAACGGGGTCCTAATGGAAACTAAGGGATATTAATGACTCCTTTTAATAGAGTACCGGAACAAAGCATTAGCACATAGTGAATACATGAACTCCTCAAACTATGGTCATTACCGGTAAGTATCCCGATTATTGTCACTTCGCGGTTAACGGATCATAACACATAATAGGTGACTAGAATTGCAAGATAGGATCAAGAACTCTCATATATTGATGAAAACATAATAGGTTCAGATCTGAAATCACGGCACTCAGGCCCTAGTGACAAGCATTAAGCATAGCAAAGTCATAGCAACATCAATCTCAGAACATAGTGGATACTAGGGATCAAACCCTAACAAAACTAACTCGATTACATGATAGATCTCATCCAACCCATCACCATCCAGCAAGCCTACGATGGAATTACTCACGCATGGCGGTGAGCATCATGAAATTGGTGATGGAGGATGGTTGATAATGACGATGGTGACGGATTCCCCTCTCCGGAGCCCCGAACGGACTCCATGTCAGCCCTCCCGAGAGGTTTTAGGGCTTGGCGGCGGCTCCGTATCGTAAAACGCGATGAATCCTTCTCTCTGATTTTTTTTCTCCCCGAAACCAAATATATAGAGTTGGGGTTGAGGTCGGAGGAGCTCCAGGGGGCCACAAGGTAGGGGGCGCGCCCCCCACCCTCATGGATAGGTGGTTGGGCCCCTGGTCTTCATCTTTTGCAAGGATTTTTTATTATCTCCGAATAGATGTTCCGTGGAGTTTCAGGTCATTCCGAGAACTTTTGTTTCTGCACATAAATAACATCATAGCAATTCTGCTGAAAACAGTGTTAGTTCGGGTTAGTTCCATTCAAATCATGCAAGTTAATTAGAGTCCAAAACAAGGGCAAAAGTGTTTGGAAAAGTACATACGACGGAGACGTATCAACTCCCCCAAGCTTAAACCTTTGCTTGTCCTCAAGCAATTCAGTTGATAAACTGAAAGTGATAAAGAAAAAAATTTACAAACTCTGTTTGCTCTTGTTGTTGTAAATATGTAAAGCCAGCATTCAAGTTTTCAGCAAAGATTATGACTAACCACATTCGCAATAACGCTTAGGTCCCATGTTTACTCATATCAATGGCATAATCAACTAGCGAGCAATAATATTAAATCTCGGATGACAACACTTTCTCAAAACAATCATAATATGATATAACAAGATGGTATCTCGCTAGCCCTTTCTGAGACCGCAAAACATAAGTGCAGAGCACCTTTAAAGAGCAAGGACTGACTAGACATTGTAATTCATGGTAAAAGAGATCCAGTCAAGTCATACTCAATGTACACTAACAGTAATGAATGAAAATGATAGTGGTGCTCTCCAAGTGGTGCTTTTTAATAAGAGGATGATGACTCAGCATAAAAGTAAATAGATAGGCCCTTCGCAGAGGGAAGCAGGGATTTGTAGAGGTGCCAGAGCTCTGTTTTGAAATAGAGATGAATAATATTTTGAGCGGTATACTTTCATTGTCAACATAACAACCAAGAGATGGCGATATCTTCCATGCTACACACATTATAGGCGGTTCCCAAACAGAATGGTAAAATTTATACTCCCCCTCCACCAACAAGCATCAATCCATGGCTTGCTCGAAACAACGAGTGCCTCCAAATAACAACAGTCCCAGGGGGAGTTTTGTTTGCAATTATTTTGATTTAGTTTGCATAAAGCATGGGACTGGGCATCCCGGTGACCAGCCACTTTCTCGTGAGTGAGGAGCAGAGTCCACTCCTCTTGAGAATAACCCGCCTAACATGGAAGATACGGACAACCCTAGTTGATACATGAGCTATTCAAGCATACAAAACAGGATATTTATTTGAAGGTTTAGAGTTTGGCACATACAAATTTACTTGGAACGGCAGGTAGATACCATATATAGGTAGGTATGGTGGACTCATATGGAATAACTTTGGGGTTTATGGAGTTGGATGCACAAGCAGTATTCCCGCTTAGTACAGGTGAAGGCTAGCAAAAGACTGGGAAGCGACCAGCTAGAGAGCGACAACAGTCATGAACATGCATTATAATTAATCAACACCGAATGCAAGCATGAGTAGGATATCATCCACCATGACCACAAATATCATGAAGGCTATGTTGATTTTGTTTCAACTACATGCGTGAACATGCGCCAAGTCAAGTCACTTAAATCATTCAGAGGAGGATACCACCCTATCATACCACATCACAACCATTTTAATAGCATGTTGGCATGCAAGGTAAACCATTATAAGCTCCTAGCTAATCAAGCATGGCACAAGAAACTATGATCTCTAGTTGTCATTGCAAACATGTTTATTCATAATAGGCTGAATCAGGAACGATGAACTAATCATATTTACAAAAACGAAAGAGGTCGAGTTCATACCAGCTTTTCTCATCTCAGTCAGTCCATCATATATCGTCATAATTGCCTTTCACTTGCACGACTGAATGATGTGAATAATAATAATAGTGCGCGTGCATTGGACTAAGCTGGAATCTGCAAGCATTCAATAAACAGGAGAAGACAAGGCAATATGGCCTATTTTGTCAGATCAACAATAATGCATATAAGAGCTACTTCAACAATTTAATCATGGTCTTCTCCTATCGACCCCCAAAGAAAAGAAAATAAATAAAACTATTTACACGGGAAAGCTCCCAACAAGCAAAAGAAGAACAGGAAATCTTTTTGGGTTTTCTTTTTAATTACTACTACAATCATGGAAAGTAAACTAATTAAAAGCTACAACTAATTTTTTTGGTTTTTCTTAAGGTTTATTAAACACACAAGAAGAAAGCATAAAAAAGAAAATAAACTAGCATGGATGATACAATGAAAAAGTATGAGCATCGACATCTAGCAATGAGTGTGTGAACATGAATGTAATGTCGGTGAGAAATACGTACTCCCCCAAGCTTAGGCTTTTGGCCTAAGTTGGTCTATGGCCACGGCTGGCCTGGCGGATATCCATAATAATAGTTGGGGTCGTACTGCAATGAAGAAGACTCTGACTGCCACTGGTTGGCAATCATCTCCGGATCCCAATGGTAATTACACTGTCGTGGAGGATCAACTTGTGGTTCCGACTCTGGCTCTATGGCTGGTGCAGGGTTCCGGTAGGCGTGAATGTCCTCCGGCGAGACGATGTACTGGCCTGCAGATAAATCGAACAAGGAAGGAACAGGAAAGGTAATAGTCTCCGGATGATGTTTATCAAAGAACAATTTGTATTTAAGCTCCCCTTCCCTATTCTTTATAATGAAATCATGTGCTACCATACTCTTATAATCTAAATAAACACGAGGCAGCAATTTTTCTTCCTTCTCATGTGCAGCTAGGCGTGAAGCATAGATACCACCAAAGATGGGGCCCTTTGTACGGTTCAGACTCAACCGTTTAGCAATAATACCACCCATACTCACAGAGTTATCACAGAATAAACCATGGAACAAAATAATAATATCAGGAACACTAAGATTTCCACAGTTTCCATGACCAATTAAGCAACGACTAGCAAATATTGCAAAGTAGCGTAAAATAATAAAATGTATGCTAGTGATTCGTGCATCGGAAACATTCCTCGTTTCCCCTACAGTGATGGTATCAATAAACCCATCCACATCGTCATGATGTGGTTCCTCTATTTTTGCCCTCGAAAGGGATCAAACAAACCTGACAAAAATCATAAAGTGACATATTCTTAACCACATCATATAAATGAAACTCTACTGGACGAGGTGATTCCCTAGGATAATAGTAGAAGTTTTGCACAAAAGTATTGGTGAGTAAGAGATACTGTTCGCGTTGGTCGTGGAGGAAGTCAGTGAGGCCTGCATTCTTAGCCAATTCATAAAAATCCTCATAAATCCCGGTGGCTCTCAAGAAATCATCGGAGGGCCATTCACACGGCCTAACCTCCGCGGTGCGAGGCAGATTATGCTTGGGCTTCTGTGCCTCTTCATTTTGCTTTTCCCTTGAGCTTCGGCTCGACGAGCCCCTCAAAAATCTCTTTATCATTTTCTGAAAAATTCTGAAATTTTTAGTAACCTCAAAATAAAAGTAAGCCAAACTCAATAATATTGGTAGCAACTACTCATACAAGTGTCTAGAGCCTATATCATGCATCAAAACTACTTGGAACCATATAAATTTGACATGCAAGCTCAAGAACATGGTCACCTAGGCAGCACAAATTTTCAATGAATAAAGCACTAGAACAAAAACTAATTGGACCAATGGAGGAGTCACATACCAAGGAACAATCTCCCCAAGCAGTTTTGTGAGAGGTGCTTTGAGCAAGGAGATCAAAAATGGCAGCAAAACGAGCTTGTACTCGGGTTTGAGCTGGATATTCGTGTTCGTGGGAGAAAGAAGGAGTGTGTGGGTGAAAGGATAAGTGGAGGAGGGCCACCATGGGCCCACGAGGCAGGGGGCGCGCCCAGGGGGGTAGGGCGCGCCCCTGACCCTCGTGGCCAGGTGCCAGCTCCTCCTGATGTGTTCTCAGTGCCAAATATTCTCAAATATTCCAGAAAAAATCATATTTAAATTTCAGGGCATTTGGAGAACTTCTATTTTCGGGGTATTTTTATATTGCACGGATAAATCAGATAACAGACAGAAAAATACTTATTTTATTTTATTTAATATAAATAACAAAAAGTAAAAGTGGGATACATAAGGTTGTGCCTTCTAGTTTCATCCATCTCATGCTCATCAAAAGGAATCCACTAACAAGGTTGATCAAGTCTTGTTAACGAACTCATTCCGAATAACATGGAACCAGAGAAATTTCGAATAACACTATGTTACCTCAACGGGGATATGCACATTCCCAATAATAAGAATGTCATATTTCTTCTTGACAGTAGTAAGAGGAAATTCAAAACCTCCAAAAATAATCGATGGAATTTTTCCAATAGAATTGATACTGTGGACTTGAGGTTGTTTCCTCGGAAAGTGTACCGTATGCTCATTACCATTACCATGAAAAGTGGCATTGCCTTTAGTGCAATCAATAACAGCCCCTGCAGTATTAAAAAGGGTCTTCCAAGAATAATAGACATACTATCGTCCTCGAGAATATCAAGAATAACAAAGTCCATTAAAATAGTAACGTTTGCAACTACAACAGGCACATCCTCACAAATACCGACAGGTATAGCAGTTGATTTATCAGCCATTTGCAAAGATATTTCAGTAGGTGTCAACTTATTCAAATCAAGTCTATGATATAAAGAGAGAGGCATAACACTAACACCGGCTCCAAGATCACATAAAGCAGTTTTAACATAGTTTCTTTTAATAGAGCATGGTATAGTGGGTACTCCTGGATCTCCAATTTTCTTTGGTATTCCACCCTTAAAAGTATAATTAGCAAGCATGGTGGCAATTTCAGCTTCCGGTATCTTCCTTTTATTTGTAACAATATCTTTCATATACTTAGCATAAGGATTCATTTTGAGCATATCAGTTAATCGCATACGCAAAAAGATAGGTCTAATCATTTCAGCAAAGCGCTCAAAATCCTCATCATCCTTTTTCTTGGATGGTTTGGGAGGAAAAGGCATGGGTTTCTGAACCCAAGGCTCTCTTTCCTTACCGTGTTTCCTAGCAACAAAGTCTTTCTTATCATAACGTTGATTCTTTGATTGTGGGTTATCAAGATCAACAGCAGGTTCAATTTTTATATCATTATCATTGCTAGGTTGAGTATCAACATGAACATTATCATTAACATTATCACTAGTTTCAGGTTCATTGCCAGATTGTGTTTCAGCATCAGAGATAGAAATATCATTTGGATTCTCAGGTGTTTCAGTGATAGGTTTACTAGAAGCATGCAAAGTCCAATCATTTTTCTTTTTCTTCCTATTAGAAGGACTAGGTGCATTTATATTATTTCTCTAAGAATCTTGCTCAATTCTCTTAGGGTGGCCTTCAGGTTACAAAGGTTCCTAAGTCATTCTACCAGCTCTAGTAGCCACTCTAACAGCATTATCATTATTCTTACTATTCAATTCATTGAGCAAATCATTTTGAGCTTTAAGTACTTGTTCTACTTGAGTGGTAACCATAGAAGCATGTTTACTAATAAGTTTAAGTTCACCTTTGACATTAGCCATATAATCACCCAAGTGCTCAAGCATATTTGAATTGTATTTCAATTGTCTACCAAAATAAGCATTAAAATCTTCTTGCTTAGCCATAAATTTATCAAACTCATCTAAGCATGGGCCGGCAAATTTAGTAAATGGGATTTCATCTTTATCATATCTATAGAGAGAATTTACCTTTACTACCTGTGTCGGGTTATCAAGACCATGAGTTTCTTCAATAGGTGATGGATTAAGATCATATGTTTCTTCAACAGGCGGTAAAATAAGACCATGTATTTCTTCAATAGGAGGTAAATTCTTAAGATCTTCAGCTTTAATACCTTTTTCTTTCATAGATTTCTTTGCCTCTTGCATATCTTCAGGACTGAGAAATAGAATACCTCTCTTCTTCGGAGTTGGTTTACGAATAGGCTCAGGAACTGGCTCATGAGGTGTCCAATTTTTTCCATTTGTCAACATATTATTCAATAGAATTTCAGCTTCATCCGGTATTCTTTCCCTGAAAATAGAACCAGCACAACTATCTAGGTAATATCTGGAGGCATCGGTTAGTCCATTATAAAAGACATCAAGTATTTCATTTTTCTTAAGAGGATGATCAGGCAAAGCATTAAGTAACTTGAGAAGCCTCCCACAATCTTGTGGGAGACTCTCTTCCTCAATTTGCACAAAATTATTTATAGATATCCCTTAAAGCAGCTTGTTTCTTATGAGCAGGGAAATATTTAGCAGAGAAGTAATAAATCATATCATGGGGACTACGCACATAACTAGGATCAAGAGAATTAAACCATATCTTAGCATCACCCTTTAATGAGAACGGAAATATTTTAAGGATATAAAAGTAGAGAGTTCTCTCATCATTAGTGACAGGGTAGCTATATCATTTAATTTAGTAAGATGTGCCACAACAGTTTCAGATTCATAGCCATGAAAAGGATCAGATTCAACCAAAGTAATGATATCAGGATCAACAGAGAATTCATAATTCTTATCAGTAACACAGATAGGTGAAGTAGCAAAAGCAGGGTCAGGTTTCATCCTAGCATTTAGAGATTGCTTATTCCATTTAGCTAATAACCTCTTAAGTTCGTATCTATCTTTGCAAGCTAAAATAGCTAGAGCAGCTTCTTTTTCAAAAACATAACTGATACGTCTCCAACATATCTATAATTTTTGATTGCTCCATGCTATATTATCTACTGTTTTAGACATTATTGGGATTTATTATCCACTTTTATATTATTTTTGGGACTAACCTATTAACTGGAGGCCCAGCCCAGAATTGCTGTTTTTGCCTGTTTTAGGGTTTCGGAGAAAAGGAATATCAAATGGAGTCCAAACGGAATGAAACCTTTGGGAACGTGATTTTCTCAACGAACAAGACCCAGGAGACTTGGACCCTACGTCAAGACACAAAAGAGGAGGCCACGAGGTAGGGGCGCGCCTACCCCCCCCCCCCCCCAGGTGCACCCTCCACCCTCGTGGGCCCCCTGTTGCTCCACCGACGGACTCCTTCCTCCTATATATACCTATGTACCCCCAAACGATTAGATACGGAGCCAAAACCCTAATTCCACCGCTGTAACTTTCTGTATCCACGAGATCCCATCTTGGGGCCTGTTCCGGAGATCCGCTGGAGGGGGCATCGATCACGGAGGGCTCATCAACACCATAGCCCCTCCGATGAAGTGTGAGTAGTTCACCTCAGACCTACGGGTCCCTAGTTAGTAGCTAGATGGCTTCTTCTCTCTTTTTGGATCTCAATACAATGTTCCCCCCTCTCTTCTGGAAAACTATTCGATGTAATCTTCTTTTTGCGGTGTGTTTGTTGAGACCGATGAATTGTGGGTTTATGATCAAGTCTATCTATGAACAATATTTGAATCTTCTCTGAATTCTTTTATGTATGATTGGTTATCTTGGCAAGTCGAATTATCAGTTTGGTTTGGCCTACTAGATTGATCTTTTTTGCAATGGGAGAAGTGCTTAGCTTTGGGCTCAATCTTGCGGTGTCCTTTCCCAGTGACAGTAGGGGCAGCAAGGCACGTATTGTATTGTTGCCATCGAGGATAACAAGATGGGGTTTTCATCATATTGCATGAGTTTATCCCTCTACATCATGTCATCTTGCTTAAGGCGTTACTCTGTTTTCATTAACTTAATACTCTAGATGCATGCTGGATAGCGGTTGATGAGTGGAGTAATAGTAGTAGATGCAGGCAGGAGTCGGTCTACTTGTCTCGGACGTGGTGCCTATATACATGATCATACCTAGATATTCTCATAACTATGCTCAATTCTGTCAATTGCTCAACAGTAATTTGTTCACCCACCGTAGAATACTTATGCTCTCGAGAGAAGCCACTAGTGAAACCTATGGCCCCCGGGTCTATCTTCATCATATTAATCGCACAATACTTAGTTATTTCCTTTGCTTTTATTTTACTTTGCATCTTTATCACAAAAATACCAAAAATATTATCTTATCATATCTATCAGTTCTCACTCTCATAAGTGGTCGTGTAGGGATTGACAACCCCTTATCGTGTTGGTTGCGAGGATTTATTTGTTTTGTGCAGGTACGAGGGACTGGCGCGTAGCCTCCTACTGGATTGATACCTTGGTTCTCAAAAACAGAGGGAAATACTTACGCTACTTTGCTGCATCATCCCTTCCTCTTCGGGGAAAACCAACGCAGTGCTCAAGAGGTAGCAAGAAGGATTTCTGGCGCCGTTGCCGGGGAGGTTCACGCAAGTCAAGATTTGACTCCCGACAACGAGCCATTTCTGGCGCCGTTGCCGGGGAGGTCTACGCAAAAGTCAATATACCAAGTACCCATCACATACCCTTATCTCCCGCATTACATTATTTGCCATTTGCCTCTCGTTTTCCTCTCCCCCACTTCACCCTTGTCGTTTTATTCGCCCTCTCTGTCTATCCTCCCTCTCTTTCTCTATTTGCCTCTTTTTGCCCGCTTGCTTTTTGTTTGCTTGTGTGTTAGTTTGCTTGCTTGTCACGATGGCTCAAGATAACACTAAATTCTGTGACTTCACCAATACTAACAATAATGATTTTATTAGCACTCCGATTGCTCCTCTTACCGATGCTGAATTTTGTGAAATTAATACTACTTTGCTGAATCTTGTCATGAAAGATCCGTTTTTCGGCTTCCTAGTGAAGATGCCGCTACACATCTAAATAGCTTCGTTGATTTGTGTGAGATGCAAAAGAAGAAATATGTGGATAATGATATTGTTAAATTGAAGCTATTCCCTTTTTCGCTTAGAGATCATGCTAAATCTTGGTTTTCATCTTTGCCTAAAAATAGTATTGATTCATGGAACAAGTGCAAAGATGCTTTTATCTCTAAGTATTTTCCTCCCGCTAAGATCATCTCTCTTAGAAAAGATATTATGAATTTTAAGCAACTTGGTCAAGAACATGTTGCACAAGCTTGGGAGAGAATGAAACTAATGATATGTAATTGCCCTACTCATGGTTTAAATTTGTGGATGATTATACAAAAAAAATATGCCGGATTGAATTTTGCTTCTAGAATTCTTTTAGATTTGGCCACGGGAGGCACTTTTATGGAAATCACTTTAGGAGAAGCTACTAAACTCCTAGATAATATTATGGTTAATTATTCTCAATGGCATACTGAAAGATCTACTAATAAAAAGGTGAATGCAATAGAAGAAATTAATGTTTTGAGTGGAAAGATGTTTGAACTTATGAAATTATTTGCTAGTAAGAGTGTTTCTTCTGATCCTAATGATATGCCCTTGTCTACTTTGATTGAGAATAATAATGAATCTATGGATGTGAATTTTGTTGGTAGGAACAATTTTGGTAACAACGCGTATAGAGACACTTGTCTAATAATTATGGTAATTCCTACAACAATTCTTATGGAAATTATAATAAGATGCCCTCTGATTTTGAATCTAATATTAAAGAATTTATTACTTCGCAAAAGAATTTCAATGCTTTGATTGAAGAAAAATTACTTAAGATTGATGAGTTGGCTAGGAACGTTGATAGAATTTCTTTTGATGTTGATTCTCTGAAACTTAGATCTATTCCACCTAAGCATGATATCAACGAGTCTCTCAAAGCCATGAGAATTTCCATTGATGAGTGCAAAGAAAGAACCACTAGGATACGTGCTAAAAAAGATGCCTTTATAAGAGCGTGTTCTTCTAGTTCCTATGAAAATAAAGATGAAGATCTAAAAGTTATTGATGTGTCCCCTATTAAATATTTGTTTTTCAATATGAATATTGATAATGATGGGACTGAATATGATCCACCTTTATCTAGAAGGCGTTCCAAGAATTCAGAATTTTTTGATCTTGATGCTAAAATTGATAAAAGTGGGATTGAAGAAATTAAAACCCTAGATGTTGCTAAACCCACTATTATGGATTTCAAGGAATTTAATTATGAAAATTGCTCTTTGATTGATTGTATTTCCTTGTTGCAATCCGTGCTAAATTCTCCTTACGCTTGTAGTCAAAATAAAGCGTTTACTAAACATATCGTTGATGCCTTGATGCAATCTTATGAGGAAAAACTTGAATTGGAAGTTTCTATCCCTAGAAAACTCTATGACAAGTGGGAACCAACTAATAAATTAAAATTAAAGATCATGAATAATATGCTTTATGTGATTTGGGTGCTAGTGTTTCCACGATTCCAAAGACTTTGTGTGATTTGTTAGGTTTCCGTGATTTTGATGATTGCTCTCTAAACTTGCACCTTGCGGATTCCACTATTAAGAACCTATGGGAAGAATTAATGATGTTATTATTGTTGCAAAAAGGAATTATGTGACCGTAGATTTTATTGTTCTTGACATAGATTGCAATCCTTCATGTCTTATTATTCTTGGTAGACCTTTCCTTAGAACGATTGGTGCAATTATTGATATGAAGGAAGGAAATATTAGATTCCAATTTCCATTAAGGAAAGGCATGGAACACTTTCCTAGAAAGAAAATAAAATTACCTTATGAATCTATTATGAGAGCCACTTATGGATTGACTACCAAAGATGGCAATACCTAGATCTATCCTTGCTTGTTATGCCTAGCTAGGGGCGTTAAACGATAGCGCTTGTTGGGAGGCAACCCAATTTTATTTTTATTTCAGGCTTTTTGCTCATGTTTAGTAATAAATAATTTGTCTAGCCTCTGTTTTTGTTGTGTTTTTTGTGTCTAATTAGTGTTTGTGCCAAGTAGAACCGTTGGGAAGACTTGGGGAAAATCTTGTTACACTGCTGTAAAAAAATAGAAACTTTAGCGCTCAGGAGAACTTCTGCCATTTTTATTTGGAAAGAGATATTTAGTTAATTCTTTTTGAAAATGATTAATAGATAAATTCCTCACGTCCAGAAATTTATTTTAGATTTTTTGGGGTTCCAGATCTTGCGCTAGATACAGATTACTACAGATTGTTCTGTTTTTGACAGGTTCTGTTTTTCGTGTGTTGTTTGCTTATTTTGATGAATCTATGGCTAGTAAAATAGTTTATAAACCATAGATAAGTTGGAATACAGTAGGTTTAACACAAATATAAATAAAGAATGAGTTCATTACAGTACCTTTAAGTGGTATTTTGTTTTCTTTCGCTAACGGAGCTCACGAGATTTTCTACTTTGAGTTTTGTGTTGTGAAGTTTTCAAGTTTTGGGTAAAAATTTGATGGATTATGGAACAAGGAGTGGCAAGAGCCTAAGCTTGGGGATGCCCATGGAACCCCCAAGATAATCTAAGGACACCTAAAAGCCAAAGCTTGGGGATGCCCCGGAAGGCATCCCCTCTTTAGTCTACTTCTATTGGTAACTTTACTTGGAGCTATATTGTTATTCGTCGCATGATATGTGTTTTGCTTGGAGCGTCTTGTATGATTTGATTCTTTAATTTTTAGTTTACCACAATCATCCTTGCTGTACACACCTTTTGATAGAGCCATACATGATTTGGAATTTGTTAGAATACTCTATGTGCTTCGCTTATATCTTTTGAGTTATATAGTTTTGCTCTAGTACTTCACTTATATCTTTTAGAGCACGGTGGTGGATTTGTTTTATAGAAACTATTGATCTCTCATGCTTCACTTATATTATTTTTAGAGTCTTAAATAGCATGGTATTTTGCTTAAAATCCTAATATGCTAGGTATTCAAGATTAGTAAAAATTTCTTATGAGTGTTTTGAATACTAAGAGAAGTTTGATGCTTGATGATTGTTTTGAGATATGGAGGTAATAATATCAAAGTCGTGCTAGTTGAGTAGTTGTGAAATTGAGAAATGCTTGTGTTGAAGTTTGCAAGTCCCATAGCATGCACATATGGTAAACGTTATGTAACAAATTTGAAACATGAGGTGTTATTTGATTGTCCTCCTTATGAGTGGCGGTCGGGGACGAGCGATGGTCTTTTCCTACCAATCTATCCCCCTAGGAGCATGCGCGTAGTGCTAAGGTTTTTGATGACTTGTAGATTTTTGCAATAAGTATGCGAGTTCTTTATGACTAATGTTGAGTCCATGGATTATACGCACTCTCACCCTTCCATCCTTGCTAGCCTCTTTGGTACCGTGCATTGCCCTTTCTCACATTGAGAGTTGGCGCAAACTTCGCCGGTGCATCCAAACCCCGTGATATGATACGCTCTTTCACACATAAACCTCCTTATATCTTCCTGAAAACAGCCACCATACCTACCTATTATGGCATTTCCATAGCCATTCCGAGATATATTGCCATGCAACTTTCCACCATCCGTTTATCATAACACATTCATTATTGTCATATTGCTTAGCAAGATCATGTAGTTGACATAGTATTTGTGGCAAAGCCACCATTCATAATTCTTTCATACATGTCACTCTTGGTCCATTGCATATCCCGGTACTCCACCGGAGGCATTCATATAGAGTCATCTTTTGTTCTAGTATCGAGTTGTAATCATTGAGTTGTAAATAAATAGAAGTGTGATGATCATCATTTTCTAGAGCATTGTCCCTAGTGAGGAATTATTAAAAAAAAGAGAAAGGCCATAAAAAAGAGAAGGCCCAAAAAGAGAATGAGAGAAAAAGAGAGAAGGGACAATGTTACTATCCTTTGCCACACTTGTGCTTCAAAGTAGCACCGTAATCTTCATGATAGAGAGTCTCTTGTTTTGTCACTTTCATATACTAGTCGGAATTTTCATTATAGAACTTGGCTTGTATATTCCAACAATGGGCCTCCTCAAGTGCCCTAGGTCTTCATGAGCAAGCAAGTTGGATGCACACCGACTTAGTTTCTTTTGTTGAGCTTTCATACATTTATAACTCTAGTGCATCCGTTGCATAGCAATCCCTACTCCTTGCATTAACATCAATTAGTGGGCATCTCCATAGCCCATTGATTAGCCTCGTTGATGTGAGACTTTCTCCTTTTGTCTTCTCCACATAACCCCCCTCATTATATTCTATTCCACCCATAGTGCTATGTCCATGGCTCGCGCTCATATATTGTGTGAAAGTTTATAGGTTTGAGATTACTAAAGTATGAAACAATTGCTTGGCTTGTCATCGGGGTTGTGCATGATGAGAGCATTCTTGTGTGACGAAAATGGAGCATGACTAAACTATATGATTTTGTAGGGATGAACTTTTTTTGGCCATGTTATTTTGAGAAGACATAATTGCTTAGTTAGTATGCTTGAAGTATTATTATTTTTATGTCAATATGAACTTTTGTCTTGAATCTTTTGGATCTGAATATTCATACCACAATTAAGAAGAATTACATTAAAGTTATGCCAAGTAGCACTCCGCATCGAAAATTCTGGTTTTATCATTTACCTACTCAAGGACGAGCAGGAATTAAGCTTGGGGATGCTTGATACGTCTCCAACATATCTATAATTTTTTATTGCTCCATGCTATATTATCTACTGTTTTGGACATTTGGGCTTTATTATCCACTTTTATATTATTTTTGGGACTAACCTATTAACCGGAGGCCCAGCCCAGAATTGTTGATTTTGCCTGTTTTAGGGTTTCGAAGAAAAGGAATATCAAACGGAGGCCATGAGGTAGGGGGCGCGCCTACCCCCCCCCCCCCCCCACCCCCCCCCCCCACCCCCTCCAGGCGCGCCCTCCACCCTCGTGGGTCCCCTGTTGCTCCACCGACGTACTCCTTCCTACTATATATACCTACGTACCCCCAAACGATCAGATACAGAGCCAAAACCCTAATTCCACCGCCGTAACTTTCTGTATCCACGAGATCCCATCTTGGGGCCTGTTCCGGAGCTCCGCCGGAGGGGGCGTCGATCACGGAGGGCTTCTACATCAACACCATAGCCCCTCCGATGAAGTGTGAGTAGTTCACCTCAGACCTACGGGTCCATAGTTAGTAGCAAGATGGCTTCTTCTCTCTTTTTGGATCTCAATACAATGTTCTCCCCCTCTCTTGTGGAGAACTATTCGATGTAATCTTGTTTTTGCGGTGTGTTTGTTGAGACCGATGAATTGTGGGTTTATGATCAAGTCTATCTATGAACAATATTTGAATCTTCTTTGAATTCTTTTATGTATGATTGGTTATCTTTGCAAGTCTCTTTGAATTATCAGTTTGGTTTGGCCTACTAGATTGATCTTTCTTGCAATGGGAGAAGTGCTTAGCTTTGGGTTCAATCTAGCGGTGTCCTTTCCCAGTGACAGTAGGGGCAGCAAGGCACATATTGTATTGTTGCCATCGAGGATAACAAGATGGGGTTTTCATCATATTGCATGAGTTTATCCCTCTACATCATGTCATCTTGCTTAAGGCGTTACTCTGTTTTCATTAACTTAATACTCTAGATGCATGTTGGATAGCGGTCGATGAGTGGAGTAATAGTAGTAGATGCAGGCAGGAGTCGGTCTACTTGTCTCGGACGTGATGCCTATATACATGATCATACCTAGATATTCTCATAACTATGCTCAATTCTGTCAATTGCTCAATAGTAATTTGTTCACCCACCGTAGAATACTTATGCTCTCAAGAGAAGCCACTAGTGAAACCTATGGCCCCGGGTCTATCTTCATCATATTAATCTCCCAATACTTAGTTATTTCCTTTGCTTTTACTTTGCTTTTATTTTACTTTGCATCTTTATCACAAAAATACCAAAAATATTATCTTATCATATCTATCAGATCTCACTCTCATAAGTGGCCATGTAGGGATTGACAACCCCTTATCGCGTTGGTTGCAAGGATTTATTTGTTTTGTGTAGGTACGAGGGACTAGCGTGTAGCCTCCTACTGGATTGATACCTTGGTTCTCAAAAACGGAGGGAAATACTTACGCTACTTTGCTGCATCATCCCTTCCTCTTCGGGTAAAACCAATAGTGCTCAAGAGGTAGCGATAACCCTCAGGAATAACAGGTGAGTCATCATCATCACTTTCATCAATATTATCAGATTCAATATTTTCACTCTCTCTAACCCTAGCAAGTTGTTCATCAAGAAATTCACCAAGTGGCCCAGTAGTATCAAGCATAGAAGTAGTTTCATCATAAGTATCATGCATAGCAGAAGTGGCATCATCAATAACATGCGACATATCAGAATGTCGGGGTTGCTGATCCCACGGACACCTATGGGACCACGGCGGACTGAGGCCCCTTTCGGTTCGGCAGGGGGGCGGAGAGTGCACGAAGAGCAGATCGAGGCGAAACACACGAGCAACGCGATCAGTTTACCCAGGTTCGGGCCGCATGGATGCGTAAAGCCCTACTCGTGCTTGTGGTTTGTATTGTGTTCTTGCTCGGGAGCGATGAATGCTACAGTACGCTCAAGTGGCTAGCGAGACCGAGCGTGAGAATGAACGTCCGACCCCCTCTACGTTGCGCATGGGCCTCCTTTTATATGTCTAAGGGGTCACCGACAGGTGGCAACATAGATGAGGGTAAAAAAAGGAAAAGACATGGTGGTTGGCACCACCGCCTACTACAGTGTTATCGTACCTAACCCTGACGGCAGGGGACAAAGGCATTAAATGCCTGTCCACGTCGCCTAGACGGTGCAGAAAGGGACCGCTAGGGACGCCATTTGCTTGCCACGATGGCGATCTTGTCAGCGCCGCTCGCCACCATGTACCTCTAGCTGCACAGCCTTCCGCCACGTGCGCCTGGAAGGGTCCCAGAGCGACACGTTGATGGATGTGCTGGAGCGCGGGTACAAGATGGAAGCTTGCCGCGCCAAGCGTCTTGCCGCGGTTATTATCTTGTCGCGTCCAGGAGCTTGTCGCTCACTGGGTCTTGCCGAGACACATGGTGTGCTGCGGCAAGTTCCTTGATATGCCTTGGTCGGCCTCCCCGGCAAGCTCCTCTTGTCGGGGTCTTGTCTCCTTCCCGGCAAGCTCCTCTTGCCGGGGCCTTGTCTCCTTGGTTTGGATACTTTGTTCTTGAATGGCTCCAAAAGAACCACGGAGGATCTTGGCGGTCGCCCGGCAAGCCTTGCCACGGGACGCTGCGACTGCCCGTGCACAAGTTCGGGATACTAAGGTACCCCTACTTTAGTACACCGACAGGATCCCCCGGGCCTAGGCCATACACGGTGCCGAGCGCTGTTGGGCCAGGCCCAAAACAGGGCACGGGCATGCGCGGCCTAGGTTACGCCGTATCTCACTCCGCATGCACCGCGCCCTCCTCGCACGGCACGCGTCGAACGCGGAATCATGGGAGAGATCATGGGCGGTTTCTTTATTAGGAAAGGCGGAACGTCTGCCATCTCCCCCTTTATAAGCAAAGGGAAGCGGGGGTAGTGCGCCCACTCGCCCCATTCCAATCTCAGAAAACTCCGCCCTGCCTCCGTCTTCTCAAGGCAGCAAGAGAGCAGCGTCCTGCCCCCCCCCCCCCATCGCCACCAGCACCACCAACGCCGTCGGCCTCCTCCACCACATTCGTCATGGCTCTGAAAGCCGACAAGGGGAAGGCCGTGAAGTCGACTGAGGCACAGCGGCTTGCGGCGCTGCGGAAGGAGCGAGCCATCTTCCCCCCCCCCCCAAGCTCGGCGCGAAGGAGCTGCGGGAGTACTATTACCTCTTCTGGTCGACGGAGACGCGGGCTCACCCGCGGACCAAGGTGCTCCCGGCCACTGCTCACAAGACGGCTCCGGACGGGTACCCCTTCTTTGCCATATTCTTCTACTGCGGGCTCTGCCCGCCCTTTTCCGAATTCTTCTGTGACATCATGAACACCTATGGCCTTTGCCTCCTTGATTTCACCCCCAACGCCGTCCTCACCATGGCAGTTTTCGCACACCTTTGCGAAAATTTTGTCGGAGTCCACCCAAACGTAGCTCTATTCCGTCATTTCTTTATTCCCAGGGTAGAGAGAGGAGAGCCCTTATCCGGCGGAATCGCTTGGGTCTCAAGGACCGGGAAGAAAGATTCGTATCTGGAGGGCGAGTTCCGCGGCAAGTGGGAGGAGTGGAGGGCAGATTGGTGCTGGATTGTCGAGGAGAACCCGCAGCCATTCACCGCCCGGCGCCAAGCAGCAGCAGTACGCGGCAGTGACTGGAGCGACGTGGCCCCGGAAGACAGCAGGCTGAAGATTGCCGTCACCAGGATCCAGCGCCTCAGGCTTGCCGGACTCACTGTAGGCGCCGTTGGCGCAGACTTTCTTCGCCGCCGCATCGCCCCCCTGCAGGAACGGAGGAGGCCTGCCTGGGAGTTCAAGAACGCGGCAGATATCATGAGGCTGCGCCCGGGCCTCAACTACAATTTCACTGTCCTTGAGCTCAACGGAATGCTACAGGAGCTCTTCAAGTATGATTCAGATCACCCCGAAGTCTTTAGGTTGCCGCAGGGCGTCGTCCCGTTGTGCAACAATTCTGCGCTCGACCGCATCAGGGCAATGATGCCGCTGTGCAACTCGCACGGACTCGTGCCCACTTGGCAAGAGCCCGAAGACGAGGTCGTGCAGCAGTTCTTCGACAACCTGGTAGAGGTGCCAATCCGCGCCGACGAGAAGGACGGCCTCATCCGCGACACCACCGAGGTGGAGTTGGCGTACATCGCCACCAGGTTGGAGGAGGCGGCGGCAACCGCAGCGGCAGGCGAGTTCAGGTTTACTTTGGAGCAGGCAGCGGCAGCAGAGGCGGAAAACCGTGCCGAGCGAGAGGAGTTCACTGGCAAGAAAGAGCTTGTCCGGCAAGAGGAGCTTGCCGGCAAGGAAGATCTTGCCGGGCGTGACGCCGAGCCGAGCGAGCCCGCCGAGGATGCGAGCGGCTCATTGGAGAACCGCTCCTCTTCCACTTTGTCCTCAGACAGCACGCTGCCAGCAGCGTCTCCGTCTCCACCAAGAAGGCATTTACGCAGGGCCGGGATGCGGCGAGGCGGCAGGCGAGCCGGCAGTCGCCGCGCCACACGACGGCTCCACCGTGGCAAGCACCGTTGCCGCGGGAGCGCCCCATGCCGCCGCTGCAACTGGAGCGGGGTCTTCTCGGACTGCCGCTTCTGCTCCCGCCAAGCGACCAAGGGAGCCTACTCCTCCACCTTCCCGCGCCGGACGCGAGCCGAATTTCGACTTCTCTGCGTTCAGCTCCGACGAGGAAGAAGAAGAAGAGTAAGTTTTTCTTATTGTACTTGCAGTTCTTCAATCTTTGCTGTTTCTTGTCTTGTATCTCATTTGCTTCGATCCGAACTCATTCCTCCTTAGGACACTGGCCCAGAGAGCGGCAAAGAGAGCCAAGGCCCTGGTGATTGTCATCGAGGACGAGCCCACCGCATCAGCAGGGGACGTGCCCGAGATAACCTTGCCGGACCCGACGACTGATCTCCAGAGCAGCCCCCAGTGTAAGTATCTTGCTTGCTTTCCGCTGTCGGGCGCGCATGGAGATTCTTGCTTTGCTGATATCTGTTTGCTGACTTGTACAGGAGCGGAGCAGCCTCAACAGGAGCGCCTGGAGGCCGCCCCAAAGCGCCAAGGGAGAGTCCTCCGGCAAGGGAGAGGTCTCCGGCAAGGGAGAGGTCTCCGGCAAGGGAGAGCTCTCCGGCGAGGGAGGAGGCTCCGACAAGGGAGGAGCCCCCGGCAAGGGAGGGGTCTCCGGCAAAGGCCAGTGCCAGCGACCCCCCGGCGACGGAGACCACTACTGCCGAGCCTGGCACAGGTAATTTCCTTGCTTCAAACTCCCCTTGGGCTCTTTTTCTTTCGATATCCTTCTTGGATTTTGCTTGAATTTTGCTTGAATCTTCTCCCCTCTTCCGGCTGTCAGATCCATCTGGTGTAGAGCCGATGGAGACTGAACTCGCCGCCGACGTCGCTGTTGCCGCCGAGGAAGCGGCTGGCGCCGGCGAGCCCGCCAGCGAGGAGGCCGCCAGGACTGTCGCCGCGGAAGCGGGCGGGGAGTCTGGCGGTCGTACTGACGACCCGGAGGCCGCAGGAGCTCCAGGCGCTGCTCCGACCACCAACTCCTCCGCCGCTGCCGCCGCGCCAGGCTCCGATGAGCCCTAGCCTGGCGTCTACCTGAAGGCCGGCGACGACATCTTCATCAACCTCCCCTGGGCGTCAAGCTCCAGGGCGCCGGTCGAGGGAGAGATGCTTGACGGAGAGGTGCTTGCCTCCGCCGGGCTGAAGCTGGTCGACGCGCCAAGCAGTAGCAGCAGCGAACCCAAAGAGGAGCGTCTGCTGCGGAAACTGGTGGCGCTCTACCGCGCCCGGCAAGCCAAGCTGGAGTCCCGCGAAGCACTCGTCGCGAAGGCGGGAGCTGATATCAAGAAGCGTGCGGAGGAGCTCCGGGGCGCCAACCAGGAAGCTCTCCGCTCCCTGGCAAAGGAGCGGGAGCAACTTGACGAAGCGCAGCAGGCCTTCCTCCTCGAGAAGGCTGACGTCGAAGAGCGCCAACGGCTTGCCGCGGAGAAGTTGTCTTCGCAGGAGGGTGACTTGGCGCAGCGGAAGGTCAACCTCGACAGCCACAAGGAGGGGCTTGCCGCGCACGAACGAGCAGTTGGCGGAGCCCTTAAACAAGCCGAAGACGCCGCCGCGGCTGCCGAGGCCGCCAAGGCTGAGCTGGAGCTGAAGGTGGTGCAGCTGGAGGTGGGTCTCAAGGCGAGCAGCGATGAGCTTGCCGCGCTCAAGCTTGAGCGGGAGAAGGACGCCAACAGCTACTCAGAGCTGCAGGCCCTTCTCGCCGAGAAGGGCAAGGAACTGGACGCCGCCAAGAACTCCAACGCTGATCGCAAAGTGAAGCTGGCGGCTCTGACCAAATCTCTGGACGGTGCCAAGGAGAAGGAGACGGCCCTGAAGGAGGAGGTCAAGGCCGGCAAGGTGCTGCTGGCGAATGCTGTTGCCGCCCAGAAGACTCTGTCGGAGAACGTGGAGCACTGGATGGAGGGTCTGGTGAACGTCGCCGCCGACATTGACAAGGAGTTGGCGCAGCTGGGGATGTTGGATCTCGGGTATCCATCCGACGAGAACCTCCAACCCAGCGCCAAGCTAACCTTGTTCTTCAAGGGCGTGGCGACGGCACTCCGGCGACTCCGGGAAGGGATCCCGAAGCAGCTTGCCGACGAGTCGCGCAAGATCTACGCGGGAGCTCTTCAGAAGGTGCTGATGAAGGTGGCGTTCCGCAATCCGGGTCTCCGCCTCACCAACGTCCTTAGGAGCTTGCCACCGGATGCTGATTTGGAGGAGCTCAAGGCCCTCGTCGCACCCATCGTGGATAGGGTGAGCGGCATCAAGAGGGTCGAGGGTGACCGTGTAGACTAGGCCATCCATCTTCTTCTTTCCTTGTCGCTGTTAATCATGTTATAAAAAACAGTCTATTAGAGCTACGACAAATTATTTTGTAATATACTCTATCCTGGGTAGTAATTGCTATGTTATTTCCTTTACTTGATTCCTTCCTTTGTATGCTTTTACCCTACGCTTTTAGGGAACTTGCCGGTGCAGGCACCTTTGTCGCGAGCGCTGAGTGCGGAACGTCAGCAGCCTGCTGGTGGTGCCGCAGCCGACAAGAAACCTTGTCGCGGCTAGTCGCAGCTCACTTAAGTTGTTGAGCGGACTCGAAACAACAGTAAGGGCGCAACTAGCTATGAGTTGGTTCCTCCGCGCACAGGTTTTCCATACAAAGCGCGGTCGTTCAAGGAAAATAACTTCAAAATTTAAAGGAAATCTGATTGCTCAGACTTTGGCCACTTATCTTTTTTGTTACTTGCTTCCCGGCAAGGCGAAACCTTCTTGAACGACGCCTGGTCCATACCGTATCTTCTCCCTTCCCCCCCCCCCCCGGCAAACTTGTGCGCGAGGGAACCTCCTTTTCGTTGCGAAAAAGAAAGAGGACGAAATAACAATATGGAGCTTTATGGCTCGTTATTGCTTACCGGGGGTAAGTGCTGCACAAAATGTCAGATAATACATGCAAAACTTAAAAAGCATGAAATCGACAAGGTGTGCTGAGCACATGGTATTTATGCACGGGATCTGTGCCCGGCTTTGTACAAAGGATTACATGCAACAGCGGCAAGACTTGTACAAAAGGTGGTTGCCGGAACGGGTTCCGGCAACCGCGCCCTATGGGTAAAACTTGCGAAGATGCTCAATATTCCAGGAGTTGCTCACTGGTACGCCATCTTCGGTCTCAAGGCGGACAGCGCCAGGCCTAGTGACTCGTTTCACCCGATAAGGGCCTTCCCACTTCGGCGTCAACTTGTTGGAATTCTTGGTGGACTGAACGCGCCGAAGAACAAGGTCGCCTTCCTCGAAACTTCTGACGTTAACTTTGCAGCTATGGTAGCGGCGCAAAGCTTGCTGATAGCGAGCAGCTCGCATAGCAGCCTGAAGACGGTCTTCCTCAAGGAGCAACGCGTCGTCTTGTCGCAGCTGCTCTAGCTCGAGCTCATCATAAGCGAGCACTCGAGGCGACCCGTATACGAGTTCCGTGGGGAGAACTGCCTCTGCTCCATAGACTAGAGCAAAAGGTGTCTGGCCAGTGGCTCGATTTGGTGTCGTCCTGATCGACCAAAGAACCACTGGCAGCTCCTCGATCCAGTTTCTTCCGCACTTGTGCAGCCTGTCGAAAGTTCTGGTCTTGAGCCCGCGCAGCACTTCAGCATTTTCCCTCTCCGCTTGACCGTTGCTTCTTGGGTGAGCAACAGAAGCGAAGCAGACCTTGGCGCCAAGATCTTGGACGTACTGGATGAAGGTGCGGCTCGTAAATTGCGTACCGTTGTCGGTGATTATCCTGTTAGGGATCCCGAAACGGCAAACAATCGACCTGAAGAACTTGACTGCTGACTGTGCTGTCACCTTCCTCACTGGTTCCACTTCCGGCCACTTTGTGAACTTGTCGATCGCAACGTACAAGTACTCAAAGCCCCCGACAGCTCGGGGAAAGGGGCCGAGGATGTCGAGCCCCCAGACCGAAAATGGCCAGGATAAAGGGATTGTCTGGAGAGCTTGAGCTGGCTGGTGTATCTTCTTGGAATGGAACTGGCACGCTTCACACTTGGTTACTTGTGCAGTTGCATCCTGGAGGGTTGTCGGCCAGAAGAAACCTTGCCGGAATGCTTTTCCGACAAGGGCTCTTGCGCCAATGTGGTGACCACATATGCCTCCATGTATCTCTGCCAACAGCTTTTGTCCATCTTCTCGGTGAATGCACTTCAATTTCACACCGTTGAGTCTTCTTCTGTACAGTGTGCTGTCGACAAACTGGTACATACTTGACTGCTGGGCTACTCTTTCCACTTCTTCTTGCTCTTCCGGAAGTTCTCCTGTCTGATGGAAACGGACAATCTGCTGCGCCCATGTTGGAGCCTATGGCTCGACAACAAGGACTAAAGGCACATCTGCTGCTGCGGGAACATCCGCTTTTACGGCAAGAGCCTGCGGCTCTGCTGGAGCTTGACGTTCCCCGGCAAGCTTGCCGGAGCAGAACTTGTCGGGAGTGTCTGCTTCAACGGTAAAAACCCTAGGACTTGCCGGAGCAGACTGCTCCTCGGCATTCTTGGTGTTGATCTTGGGGACCTTTTTGACGGCGGCTTCGGGAAGCTCTGCCGGAAAATAGTCGCCAGAAATCAACTTCCTCTTCTTGCTCTGTCCAGTTGGTGGTGTTACGGACGGCTGAGTCAGCTTGAGCACAAAAATCCCTGGTTCCACTGGTAATTTAAGTGCGGCGCACTTTGACAGGCCATCGGCAACGTCATTCTGAGCTCTTGGGACATGCTCCATCTGCAGGCCGTCAAAGTGCTCTTCTAGCTTTCTCACTTCGTCGACGTAAGCTTCCATTAATGGCTCTGATAATTCTTGTTCACTTGGCGGACGATAAGCTGCGAGTCACCCCTGACAATAAGCTTCTTAATCCCAAGGTCTGCCGCTATCCTGAGACCGGCAAGCAAGCCTTCGTACTCTGCAGTATTGTTTGTCGCTTGCTCCTTGGGAAAGTGCATCTGGACTACGTACTTGAGGTGTTCTCCGGTGGGTGCGACAAGCAGCACACCAGCACCGGTGCCTTGCAGCGAGAAGGCACCGTCAAAGTACATGAGCCACTCTTTGCTTGTTTCCTTGACGGGGATGCTCGTCTCTGGAATTTCTTCATCTGTAGTTGGCGTCCATTCTGCTATGAACTCTGCCAATGCTCTGCTTTGGATTGTTGATGTACTCTCAAATTTGAGGCCAAAGCTTGACAGTTCCAGTGCCCACTCGACAATTCTGCCTGTTGCTTCTGGATTTTGCAATATCCTCTTCAGCGGAAAGCGAGTGACAACTGTGATCTCATGTGCTTGGAAGTAATGGTGCAGCTTTCTCGAGGCCATGAGAAGGCCGAAAAGCAACTTCTACACACCAAAGTACCTTGACCTAGCCCCCTGCAAAAGGGAACTGACAAAGTAAACTGGGCGCTGCACCATCTTCTTCTGTATCTCCTCTTGCATCTGCGCAGATCCATGCTTGTCGGGACCAGAGCTTGTGGGGGAATGTTGGGGAACGCAGTAATTTCGAAAATTTTCCTACGCACACGCAAGATCATGGTGATGCATAGCAACGAGAGGGAAGAGTGTTGTCTACGTACCAACGCAGACCGACTGCGGAAGCGATCACACAACATAGAGGAAGTAGTCGTACGTCTTCTTCCCGATCCGACCGATCCAAGCACCGTTACTCCGGCACCTCCGAGTTCTTAGCACACGTTCAGCTCGATGACATTCCTCGGGCTCCGATCCAGCAAAGCGTCGAGGAAGAGTTCCGTCAGTGCGACGGCGTGATGACGATCTTGATGTACTACCGACGCAGGGCTTCGCCTAAGCACTGTAACGGTACGATCGAGGTGGAATTTGGTGGCAGGGGGCACCGCACACGGCTAAGGAACGATCTCAAGGATCAACTTGTGTGTCTTGGGGTGCCCCCTGCCCCCGTATATAAAGGTTGGAGGAGGGGGAGCCGGCCGGCCAGGGAGAGGAGGCGCAGGGGAGTCCTACTCCCACCGGGAGTAGGACTCCTCCCTCCAATCCTAATCCTATTAGGACTCCCGGGGGGAAAAGGAGAGAGAAGGGGGGTCGGCCCCCTATCCTAGTCCTACTAGGACTTGGGGAAAGGGGGGGGGCGCCGGCCAGCTTGTGGGCTTCCCTTTTTCTCTTTTCCACTAAAGCCCAATAGGCCCATTAGTCTCCCGGGGGGTTCCGGTAACCCTCCCGGTATTCCGGTAAAATCCCGATTTCACCCGGAACACTTCCTATGTCCAAACATAGGCTTCCAATATATCAATCTTTACGTCTCGACCATTTCGAGACTCCTCGTCATGTCCGTGATCTCATCCGGGACTCCGAACAACCTTCGGTACATCAAAATGCATAAACTCATAATAACTGTCATCGTAACGTTAAGCGTGCGGACCCTACGGTTCGAGAACAATGTAGACATGACCGAGACACGTCTCCGGTCAATAACCAATAGCGGGACCTGGATGCCCATATTGGCTCCTACATATTCTACGAAGATCTTTATCGGTCAGACCGCATAACAACATACGTTGTTCCCTTTGTCATCGGTATGTTACTTGCCCGAGATTCGATCGTCGGTATCCAATACCTAGTTCAATCTCGTTACCGGCAAGTCTCTTTACTCGTTCCGTAATACATCATCTCACAACTAACATATTAGTTGAAGTGCTTGCAAGGCTTATGTGATGTGCATTACCGAGAGGGCCCAGAGATACCTCTCCGACAATCGGAGTGACAAACCCTAATCTCGAAATACGCCAACCCAACATCTACCATTGGAGACACCTGTAGTACTCCTTTATAATCACCCAGTTATGTTGTGACGTTTGGTAGTACCCAAAGTGTTCCTCCGGTAAACGGGAGTTGCATAATCTCATAGTTATAGGAACATGTATAAGTCATGAAGAAAGCAATAGCAACATACTAAACGATCGGGTGCTAAGCTAATGGGATGGGTCATGTCAATCAGATCATTCAACTAATGATGTGACCTCGTTAATCAAATAACAACTCTTTGTTCATGGTTAGGAAACATAACCATCTTTGATTAACGAGCTAGTCTAGTAGAGGCATACTAGTGACACTCTGTTGGTCTATGTATTCACACATGTATTATGTTTCCGGTTAATACAATTCTAGCATGAATAATAAACATTTATCATGATGTAAGGAAATAAATAATAACTTTATTATTGCCTCTAGGGCATATTTCCTTCAGGGAAGCCCCCTGCTTGTCGCTGGATGTGCTTGCCGCGGTTGCTGGCTCGTCATCTGCCTCCCTCTCCGCTACTAATGCAGCACTAACCACTTGATTTGTTGCCGCTATGTACAGCAGCAACTTCTCTTGCGGCTTAGGTGCGACAAGTGTTGGAGTGGAGGACAGGTATCTCTTCAAGTCCTGCAGCGCAGCCTCCGCTTCCGGAGTCCATTTCATTGGACCTGCCTTTTTCAAAATTTTGAAAAATGGCAGGGCACGCTCAGCAGACCGAGAGATAAACCTGCTGAGAGCAGCCACGCAACCGGCAAGTCTCCGTACATCCTTGACGCATTTTGGTGCTTTGATCTGCTCAATAGCCTTGATCTTGTCGGGATTGGCTTCGATTCCCCGCTGAGACACAAAGAACCCGAGAAGCTTGCCGGAAGGGACTCCAAACACACACTTCTCGGGGTTGAGCTTGAGGTTGATCTTGCGCAGATTTGCAAAAGTCTCTTCTAAATCTTGGATCAGAGTTGCCCTGTCCTTGCTCTTGACTACTATATCATCCATGTAGGCTTCCACATTTCTGTGTATTTGCAGCTTCAGAGCGACATGGACTACTCTTGCAAATGTTGAGCCAGCATTCTTTAATCCGAAAGGCATCCGTATGAAACAGTACGTGCCACGTGGAGTAATGAATGCAGTTTTCTCCTCATCCTCTTCTGCCATGAAGATCTAATGGTATCCTGAATATGCGTCAAGAAATAAAAGCAAATCACATCCGACTGTGGAGTCAACAATCTGGTCAATGCGCGGCAAGGGAAATGGATCTTTGGGATAAGCTTTATTAACATCAGTAAAGTCAATACAAAGCCTCCATTTTCCATTCGCCTTGCGCACGACTACAGGATTGGCCAACCACGTGGGATGGAGCACTCCTCTGACAAGGCCTGCTGCTTCCAATTTCTTGATTTCTTCTGCTATGAACTCTTGGCGCTCCACTGCTTGTTTCCTGACCTTCTGCTTGACGGGCCACGCATGAGGACAAACGGCAAGATGGTGCTCAATTACTTTCCTGGGAACACCGGGGATGTCAGACGGTTGCCACGCAAACACGTCGACGTTCGCCCGCAGGAAAGCAATGAGCGCGCTTTCCTATTTAGGGTCAAGCGTGGCACTGATGGTGAATGTACCACCAGTGCCGTCCTCCTTGGCGGACACCTTCTTGGTATGTGGTGGAGCTTCCATTGCCTTCTTACACTTGCCGGTGGAGCTCGATGGTGCGTCCTCGACGGCAGCGCAGCACTCCAAAGAGGTGCGCTTGCCGGAGTGGGTGTCAGAGCTCTTGCCGGACTTGGTCTTCTTCTTACCCCCGGGAGCTTCAGCGGCAAGTGTGTTGTGATCTGTTGCGGCTGTTGCTTCCCGGTAGATCTTGTCGGCGCAGATAAGGGCATCCTTCTTGTCTCTAGGGACAAAGATGACGCTTATCGGGCCTGGCATTTTGAGCAGGTTGTATGCATAGTGAGAGGCTGCCATGAACTTGGCGAGTGCTGGACGGCCAAGTATGCCATTGTAAGGCAATGGGAAATCGGCAACGTCAAAAGTGACCCTCTCAGTCCTGAAGTTCATTTCGCTGCCGAATGTTACTGGCAACGTGACTTTCCCTTTTGGCTTGCTCCTTCCCGGGTTGATTCCTTGGAATGTGCCGGTCTCTTCGAGCTCGCTGTCAGGGATCTGGAGTTTCTGGAGTACAGCGGAGGAGATCAGATTTAAGCCAGCCCCGCCGTCAACTAACATCTTAGTGACCTTGAGGTTGCGTATAGTTGGTCAAACCAACAGCGGCAAGCACCCGACCGCAGTTATGCGATCAGGGTGGTCCTCAATGTCAAAGATGATAGGCATGCTGGACCATTTCAGAAGTTTGCGTGATTCGACAGGTGGTTCTGCCCATTGACTTCCCGCGCCCACTGTTTGAGCTGGTGGTGAGAAGTATGCAGAGAAGCACCGCCGTCAACACACAAGACTTCTGTAGCTTTCTGAAACTCTTGCTCACTGTTCTCAACATCATCCATGTCCTCGTCGTCGCCTTCGTCTTCATCCTTGTTGCGGCCGCGGGGAGGTCTGTCTCCTTGCCGCTGCTTGGCCTTGCCGCGGCGTCCTCCCCGGCTAGCGCGCTTCTTGCCGGCCTCTCCACCGCCTCCTTGGGCTCTCTCCTTGTCGCGCCGCTCGTACTCAGCTTTTTGTTGCTGGACAAGATGCTCAACTTTCTTGCAGCTCTGGAGATCATGGCCCTTGGTGCGGTGGATCTTGCAGTACTGCTTGTCGGAGTCGTCCTGCTTGTCGGCGGCCACCACAGCTTGGCAGTTGGTGCATGCGACAACCTCCTTGCCGGAGCTGCCAACTTTGGCTTGCCTGGCACCACCGTTGTTGCCGGACTGCTCAACGACTAGTACCTCTTTGCCTTTCTTCTTCCTGTTGCGCCTCCGGTTTTTCTTTGCCGGGGCAGCATCTTCGCTGTCAGATCCTCCTGCTCCAGTAGTCTCTCCGGGGAGTTTCCTCCCTTCTTCAGCGTGTGCACACTTGTCAGCCAGGCCGTACAGTTCGCTGACGTCTCCGATCCTGCTCATCGCCATCTCCTCCCGCATCCTGCGATTACGCACGTTCTGATGGAACGCGCTGATAACCGCGGTAGGGTGGATGTCTGGGATGTTGCGCTGTACACGGCTGAATCTCTGAATATACTTGCGCAGGGGCTCTCCTTCCTTCTGGGCAAGCAGATGAAGGTCACTCTCTTGGCCATGGGGTTTGTGGCCGCCCGTAAAGGCGCCGACAAACTGATGGCACAAGTCCGCCCAAGAGGATATGGAGTTGTCCGGCAAGTGCATGACCCAGGACCTGACTTCAGGCTTGAGCACCAGCGGGAAGTAGTTGGCAAGGACCTTGTCGTCTCGCCCCCCGGCAGCTTGCACCGCGATGGTGTAGATGCTGAGGAACTCTGACGGGTGCGACTTGCCGTCGTACTTCTCCGGTACGTCTGGCTTGAAATGCTTCTGGCTGGGCCACTGGACTTGCCGCAGCTCACGGGTAAACGCAGGGCAACCTACCGCGTACGGCAAGTCGCCTGGTTCTCCGGGCGCGTGCATGTCAACAGAGGGCCCAGCGCGCAGGTCTGATTGACGCCGCGCTTCTCTTCGGCGCTCGATACGAGTACGAGCGTCTTCTTGCTGTCGTTCGTGGAGAACTTGGCGCTGATCGCGATGAGCTCGCGGATCCGATGACGCGGTGGAGTCGCTGTCGAGGTGGATCCGGCGAGTCGGCGATCTTGGCCTCCGGGGCGGGGAGTGCACAGTGGTTGTACCCCCGCCGGTCTTGTCGCCACCGGCTTGCGCCTGGCTGACTTGCCGCGGCAATGAAGTACTCGCTGCCGTGGACTGTCGCCGTTGGTGAAGCCGATAAGGCTCTGAATGGTGGCCCTCCAGTCGTCGATCTTGTCTGGCACCGGAGGGTAATCTAGAAGCAGTTGGGCCCGTGCCAACGCTTCTGCCGGAGTGGTGGGCGGCGGCGGCGAACGGTGCGAGGAGCGAGATATGCTCGGACTTCTAACTGCGTTAGAAGGAGCAGTACCTCGTCCAGGTGACCGTGCCCCGCTCGCGCCAGCATGTTGGCGCGCATGCTGGTCTTGAGCACTCCGGGATCCACCAGCTTGATCTTGGCCCAACAAACGTATGGTACCGTGAGTACCATAACGCTGCTGGTCCCGCGCCTCCTGCGATGGGCGCGGTGCGTGTACGGACGCCGAGGTCTTGGAGTGCGCCCGGTCATTGTGGGAGCCGACTGCGCCGCCGATGTGCAGCGCAGCCTTGTCCTTGGACCTGGCGGCACCGTGTGTTCCCTCGTCGCCGCCTGTTCTTCCGCCGGCGTCTACCCCACCAGCCACTCGCTCCGGCGACGGTGGGCGTGGCGCGGATGGAGCAGCTGCCTCCGAAATCTTCTTCTTCGGCGGCATGTTGATGAAGATGATGAAGATTCGGCTCGTGCGAACGCCGGATCAGATTCACACAGCCTCGACGCACCCCTACCTGGCGCGCCAAAGATGTCGGGGTTGCTGATCCCACGGACACCTATGGGACCACGGCGGACCGAGGCCCCTTTCGGTTCGGCAGGGGGGCGGAGAGTGCACGAAGAGCAGATCGAGGCGAAATGCACGAGCAACGCGATCAGTTTACCCAGGTTCGGGCCGCACGGATGCGTAAAACCCTACTCCTGCTTGTGGTTTGTATTGTGTTCTTGCTCGGGAGCGATGAATGCTATAGTACGCTCAAGTGGCTAGCGAGACCGAGCGTGATAATGAACGTCCGACCCCCTCTACGTTGCGCATGGGCCTCCTTTTATATGTCTAAGGGGTCACCGACAGGTGGCAACATAGATGAGGGTAAAAAAAGGAAAAGCCGTGGTCGTTGGCACCACCGCCTACTACAGTATTATCGTACCTAACCCTGACGGCAGGGGACAAAGGCATTAAATGCCTGTCCGCGTTGCCTAGATGGTGCAGAAAGGGACCGCTAGGGACGCCATTTGCTTGCCACGATGGCGATCTTGTCAGCGCCGCTCGCCACCGTGTACCTCTGGCTGCACAGCCTTCCGCCACGTGCGCCTGGAAGGGTCCCAGAGCGACACGTTGGTGGATGTGCTGGAGCGCAGGTACAAGATGGAAGCTTGCCACGGCAAGCGTCTTGCCGCGGTTATTATCTTGTCGCGTCCAGGAGCTTGTCGCTCACTGGGTCTTGCCGAGACACATGGTGCGCTGCGGCAAGTTCCTTGATATGCCTTGGTCGGCCTCCCCGGCAAGCTCCTCTTGCCGGGGTCTTGTCTCCTTCCCGGCAAGCTCCTCTTGCCGGGGCCTTGTCTCCTTGGTTTGGATACTTTGTTCTTGAATGGCTCCAAAAGAACCACGGAGGATCTTGGCGGTCGCCCGGCAAGCCTTGCCGCGGGACGCTGCGACTGCCCGTGCACAAGTTCGGGATACTAAGGTACCCCTACTTTAGTACACCGACACAGAACGACTAGAAAAAGTAGGTTTAGGTGTCGCAAGCTTACTCAAAACAGAAGGTGAACCAATTGCAGGGCTAGATGGCAGTTCCTTACCTCCCCTCGTAGTTGAGGGATAAATCTTGGTTTTTGGATCTCTCAAGTTCTTCATAATGATAAGCAGATATAAATCCCAAGTGACTCAAAGAATAGAGCTATGCTCCCCAGCAATGGCGTCAGAAAATAGTCTTGATAACCCACAAGTATAGGGGATCGCAACAGTTTTCGAGGGTGGAGTATTCAACCCAAATTTATTGATTCGACACAAGGGGAGCCAAAGAATATTCTCAAGTGTTAGCAGCTGAGTTGTCAATTCAACCACACCTGGAAACTTAATATCTGCAACAAAGTATTTAGTAGCAAAGTAATAAGATAGTAGTGGTAACGGCAGCAAAAGGTAATAGTAGCAAAAGTAATGTTTTTGGTATTTTGTAATGATGATAGTAATATCAACGGAAAAGTAAATAAGCGAAGAACAATATATGGAAAGCTCGTAGGCAATGGATCAATGATGGAGAATTATGCCGGATGCGGTTCATCATGTAACAATCATAACATAGGGTGACACAGAACTAGCTCCAATTCATCAATGTAATGTAGGCATGTATTCCGAATATAGTCATACGTGTTTGTGGAAAAGAACTTGCATGACATATTTTGTCCTACCCTCCCGTGGCAGCAGGGTCCTAATGGAAACTAAGCGATATTAAGGCCTCCTTTTAATAGAGTACTGGAACAAAGCATTAGCACATAGTGAATACATGAACTCCTCAAACTATGGTCATCACCGGTAAGTATCCTCATTATTGTCACTTCGGGGTTAACGGTTCATAACACATAATAGGTGACTATAGACTTGCAAGATAGAATCAAGAACTCTCGTATATTTATGATAACATAATAGGTTCAGATCTGAAATCATGGCACCCGGGCCCTAGTGACAAGCATTAAGCATAGCAAAGTCATAGCAACATCAATCTCAGAACATAGTGGATACTAGGGATCAAACCCTAACAAAACTAACTCGATTACATGATAGATCTCATCCAACCCATCACCGTCCAGCAAGCCTACGATGGAATTACTCACGCACGGCGGTGAGCATCCTGAAATTGGTGATGGAGGATGGTTGATGATGATGATGGCGACGAATTCCCCTCTCCGGAGCCCCGAACGGACTCCAGATCAGCCCTCTCGAGAGGTTTTAGGGCTTGGCGGCAGCTCCGTATCGTAAAATGCGATGAATCCTTCTCTCTGATTTTTTTCTCCCCGAAACAAAATATATAGAGTTGGGGTTGAGGTCGGAGGAGCTCCATGGCCCAAGAGGTACGGGGCGCGCCCTAGGGGGGCAGGCGCGCCCCCCACCCTCGTGGACAGGTGGTGGGCCCCCTTGTCTTCATATTTTGCAAGGATTTTTTATTATTTCCGAATAGATGTTCCGTGATGTTTCAGGTCATTCGAGAATTTTTGTTTCTGCACATAAATAACACCCTAGCAATTCTGCTGAAAACAGCATTAGTCCGGGTTAGTTCCATTCAAATCATGCAAGTTAGAGTCCAAAACAAGGGCATAAGTGTTTGGAAAAGTAGATACGACGGAGACCTATCATTGTGTCATGTTCATAGTATGGGAAAGGACGAGCTCCTACTATTTTTTAATGATGGTTGTTGAGCTGTTGAGCTCTATATTTGTTTAACCTGATATATAATGTTCAATTTGCTTATTGGTAGCTAGTATTACAGTACGCATTTTAGTAAGGAAGATCACTAATTTTTCTTTTTGTGTTTACACACTTAGTTATGTGTTGTCACAAAAATGTTAGATTGGCATAATTGCATTATCCTTAAAAACAATTCATGACTTCTTTGGCTTACAAAATATGTCCAACAGGTCCATACGACGCACGATGCAGCATATGAGGAGTCAAATAAGAAGGCAACTGAACCAATCTATCAAATATGTATGCCTTAGTAGAACTATATAGGTTTCTTACAACTCTATTCTTTGTATTGAACTTGATGTGAATATGTTATCTTGGGCAACCACTGTGCTTTGGTTTCGGAACAATTTTTTTTTACTTTGCCATGGGCTTGCTGATCAGTTAGCTCAGTGCATATACCTCAACTTCTGAACAACTCCTCCAATTTCCTTTTGATGTACCAAATGTTTTATTATGTTGAAGTCTTACATGCTGGGCCACGGCGCGGGGACGGGCACCGCGCACGCCAAGGCGCGCTCTTGGTCTAGTCAATAAGAGGGATTGTATGTGTGGGGGGCAGTTGATACGATTTCAATAAATCGGTGGGAAAAACCAGAGATTGAGAGCACAAAATAAAAAATAAAAGAGAAAGGAGAAGTGGAAGGAGAACATATGTAAGGTTGGATGAGCAAAGGGTATGCAATGATGAGTATGTTCAGACACCGAAATGATTTGCAACGGCAATCCGAACAGTTGCAACAAATTACATGGTAGCGTCCAGTCCTCGATCGAATGAGAGAAAAGGTAGTGGGGCTCCTCCAACAAAAGATTTGGTTAAATTCAACGTTCACTAGTAGAAAAAGGGCCATTTGTCCCGGTTCATAAGGCCCATCTGTCCCGGTTGGGGAACCGGGACTAAAGGGTCGTTAGTAATGCCTAGGCCTTTTGTCCCGGTTCTTATACTAACCGGGACAGATGGGCCTCCACGTGGCCGGTGCTGCGAGCCCAGGTAGGAGGCCATTTAGTCCCGGTTGGTGGCACCAACCAGGACCAATAGGCATCCACGCGTCAGCTGTTCAGGGGCTAGGGTTTTTGTTTTTTCTGAAAGGGGGTGGATTTGGGGGTTTTGTACGGTTAATTAAGGTGTTTCATATATTGTGTTAGGTAGCTAATTAATTAATAGAGAGAAGTGTCCTCTCTTATCTCCGTGCTTGGTCGACGCTACGTACTATACGTATAGAGAGGCCCTCAACATGCTAGCTAGTAAGAAAATGAAGGAAACCATTAAGTACAGAAGTTCGTCATGCATACCGAGAGAAGTGATCGACCTCTCCTTCTCCGAGAGATTGGTCGAACAACAACTTTTCGTATTATCTATCCGACGCTACTGGCTACATACATATACAATATGTAAGATCTCTTACAATCCCCTAGCATCTGAAATCAAGTTCCACATGGTATTCTCCGGCTTTATTGATGACGTGGTCAAGAAAGAATCCCGCTAATTCCTCTTGAATTGCTTTCATGCGATCTTCTGGTAGGAGTTCATTCCGCATCTCCCACGTCTAATTTGAAGAAGGGGGTTAATACATATATATGAATGAAACTCAACAGAAATGATGGTGTAATAAAATGAAATTGTGAATATTATTGCTTACGCACATCAAATTGTCTTTTATAGTAGCCCTGCTTATCTTTGCAAGTCGCGTTGTAGATGAACTCGCACACGTAGTATCCACAATAATCATTCCCTTGTTCCTGCCACAAGCACTTTACGAGAAATAGAGGTCAATCAAACTGATAATGAAGCATTATAAATGGCATTGATGAAAGTAGCTAGAATCAACGGGAGATGCACGGAACTAGCTAGCTAGTAGTACTTACTTTCGGGTATGTATATGGCAGCTCCTTTGGCAGTCCCGGGGCTTCTTCGGTGAACTTTTTCCAAACCCTGCAAGACAAAGAAAATAATTATTACTTGAGATATCAGGAAATGAACAAAAAGTTGCCGATATGGTGCGATAATGATCGATTGAACTTACTTGTTGAGAATTTTAGTCATGTCCGCATAGGTCTCGGGATCTTTTCGTCTCGAGTCTAAGACGGTTACTAGTCCCTGCTCAAGCTTAATCTCCAGGAGAATATAGTGGAAGCTACGCACGCATGCATAACTCATCAATTACATTACTATAACCTCGCTCGAGTAATAAGGGAAACCGAATATGCACAAGACGGTAACACTCACTCGAAGATGTAAGGAAAGAGTATTTTTATCTTTGTTTTGATTTATTATCAATGATTTGAGCAAGTTGGCCGCAACAACATCGACGTTCTTTTTAACCTGAAATTCATCTATGAGATTTGTGTTAATGAACCCAATATCATACATTTCTGCTTTTCTGCACTCGACGATCTTCAATCTGCATAATATAGTGAGGATAATCATATATACATGCAATGAAAGAGCTGAGCTATATATAGAGACTTAATGACAGAAGTAGTACTTACAGACAGTAGCAAGTGACCGTTAGTTTATCAAGGGCCTTTTGATTGAACCACTGGAAGAACTCCTCAAATGGAACAGTCAACAAATCAATTCCAACAAGGTCGTGCTCCTTGAGGGAGTCCTGGATTAGGGGGTCTCCGGACAACCGGACTATCTCCATTGGCCGGACTGTTAGACTATGAAGATACAAGATTGAAGACTTCGTCCCGTGTCTGGATGGGACTCTACTTGGCGTGGAAGGCAAGCTAGGCAATACGGATATGGATATTTCCTCCTTTATAACCGACCTTGTGTAACCCTAACCCTCTCTGGTGTCTATATAAACCGGAGGGTTTTAGTCTGTAGGACACAACAACTACAATAGACAATCATACCATAGGCTAGCTTCTGGGGTTTAGCCTCTCCGATCTCGTGGTAGATCTACTCTTGTACTACCCATATCATCAATATTAATCAAGCAGGACGTAGGGTTTTACCTCCATCAAGAGGGCCCGAACCTGGGTAAAACATCATATTCCCTGCCTCCTGTTACCATCCGCCTTAGACGCACAGTTCGGGACCCCCTACCCGAAATCCGCTGGTTTTGACACCGACATTGGTGCTTTTATTGAGAGTTCCTCTGTGTCATCGCCGTTAGGCTTGATGGCTCCTACTATCATCGATAGTGATGTAGTCCAGGATGAGACTTTTCTCCCCCAGACAGATCTTCGTGTTCGGCGGCTTTGCACTGCGGGCCAATTCACTTGGCCATCTGGAGCAGATTGAAAGTTACGTCCCTGGCCACCAGGTCAGGTTTGGAAGCTTAAACTACATGGACGATATCCATGGAGACTTGATCTTCGACGGATTCGAGCCTCTGCCTTGTGCGTCACGTGGTCACGATGAGTACGATTTAGCTCTACCATCGGACAGTGTTCAGGAGATCGCACAGGCAGCCGCCCCGACCCTCAATTCGGAGCCAGTTGCATCGTCCGTGGATGGGTGGATGGAGCCCGCCACGGAGGCCTTACCCTCAGCGGTGATCGAGCAAAACATCGACCTTACCTTACATGAGAGCCGTGTTGTTAAATTGTCGGATCCTTCTCCAGCCACGGACTCCGAGCCGCCTGCGCCCGTTCCTATCGAATCCGATTGGGCGCCGATCATGGAGTTTACCTCCGTGGATATTTTTTAGCACTCGCCTTTTGGCGACATACTGAACTTATTAAGGTCACTCTCCTTGTCAGGAGGATCCTGGCCGAACTATGTCCGGCAGGACTGGGATGCGGACAACAAAGAAATTCGCGGCCCACCCGCCACCCACTTAGTAGCCACTGTCGATGACTTAACCGACATGCTCGACTTAGACTCCGAAGACATCGATGGTATGGACAACGATACAGGAGACGAAGAGGAACCACTGCCCACAGGGCACTGGACAGCCACTTCACCACATGACGTATACATGGTGGACACACCAAAGGAAAACGACGACGAGGAACGGAAGGACGCTACGAAGGGTTGTTCCCTCGAGAACCAGTCAAAGCGGCGGCGTAAGCACCGCCCCAAATCCCACCTCGGTAGAAACAACGATCATACAGACCCAGCGTTCGAGAAGGGTAAACCATTGCCGGACCACGGCAACACGAAGAATCAAACCAAACAACCCGATTCTGTCAAAGATAATAGTTCGGATGACATAACACCGGACAGACACCCGGAGCAACAGAATGCTCATCAAAGGCTGGTTGCCACCGTGAGGAGTCTAAAAAAGAAGAAGCAAAGGCTCAAGGCTGCGCAAGACACACTCCAAATCAGATGGTAATCGCCCCATCAAGAGCTACCCGAAGCGGAAGTTGCTACCTGAATTCGATGAGGAGGCCTTAGATCCCCCGCAACCAAAAATTAAAACGGCCACCTGGCCGGATAGACGACCTCACAGCCAAAATAGAGCGGCAAGCAATGCCGCACATAAGCCAATACGCGATCCACGCGAGGGCTCGCATCAAAAGGACGGCACAACCAGATCCATCTATGGACCACGCAGGCATGCTCCAGCACACGAGGCAACACAACAAACATCCGAACACTACGGTACACCCAGATACAGGTGCTGGACCATGAATTTCCAGAGGGATTCAAACCCGTAAACATAGAGGCATACGACGGAAAACAGACCCTGGGGTCTGGATTGAGGACTATATCCTTCATATCCATATGGCTCGAGGAGATGATCTCCACGCCATTAAGTACTTACCCCTCAAACTCAAAGGGCCAGCTCGGCACTGGCTTAAAAGCCTCCCCGAAAGCTCCATTGGAAGCTGGGAAGAGCTCGAAGACGCTTTTCGGGCAAATTTTCAAGCGACTTATGTCTGACCTCCGGACGCGGATGATTTGAGTCATATAACTCAACAGCCCGGAGAGTCAGCCCAAAAGCTTTGGAACAGGTTTCTTACTAAAAAGAACCAAATAGTCGACTGTCCGGATGCCGAAGCCTTGGCAGCTTTTAAGCATAGCGTCCATGACGAATGGCTTGCCAGATACCTCGGCCAAGAAAAGCCGAGAACAATGGCAGCATTAACAAGCCTCATGACCCGCTTTTGCGCGGGTGAGGATAGCTGGCTAGCCAGATGCAGCACCAGCGACCCTAGTACATCCGAAGTTAGAGATGGAAACGGGAAATCACGGTGCAACAACAATAACAAACGCCGGAATAAAGAAGACAGCACGAAGAGCACGGCGGTAAACGCCGGATTCAAAAGCTCTCGGCCAAGTCAGCAAAAGCCGCCCTCTAAAGGCGCCAGAGACGAACTGTCCAGCCTCAACAAAATTCTGGACCAAATATGTCAGATCCATAGCACCCCTGGTAAACCCGCTAATCATACCTACAGAGAATGTTGGGTCTTCAAGCAGCCCGGCAAGCTTAACGCCGTAGACAAGAGGGAGGATACACCAAGCGAAGACGAGGATGAGCCTCTCAAGCAAGACACTGGAGAACAAAGAAAATTTCCACCAGAAGTCAAAACAGTAAACGTGTTACACGTGATCAAGGGGAGAAACAAAGCTGCACTCCCAGAAAAATATGCCCAAGGGCCTATCACCGCGGAGTCCTGCCACTGGTCGTCTCAACCGATCACTTTCGACCATCGTGATTACTCAGCAAGTATCCGGCGTGCGGGATGGGCTGCCCTGGTATTAGACCCAATAATTAATGGATACCACTTTACACGAGTCCTGATGGACGGTGGCAGCAGTTTAAACCTGATATACCAGGATACAATCCGCAAAATGGGGATAGACCCAACGAAAATTTGCCTCAGCAATACTACCCTTAAACGAGTAACGCCAGGCCCAGGGTCTCATTGCACAGGCTCCCTGCTACTGGAGGTTATATTCGGCTTCCCCGATAACTTCCGTAGCGAAAATTTAACATTCCACATTGCTCCGTTCCAAAGTGGCTATCAAGCACTACTTGGACGCAAAGCTTTCGCTCGCTTTAATGCAATACCGCATTACGCTTCCCTTACGCTTAAGATGCCCGGTCCACGTGGCATCATTACAGTGAATGGAAATATTAAGCGATCCCTGCGCGCCGAAGAGAGTGCGACTGCCTTGGCAGCCACACACTAAAACGGCCTCACCAGCTAAAGTACTCGATAGGTCGTCAAGACCACGGACACGGTTAGACGAGTCCGGCGCAGCTATATGAAATTCGTACATGTTTGATGGCCACACCCCCCTCATAAACACAAGGGGCTCAACGCGCGGAGACAAGTGGCAATTTTTACTCCTCTTGAATTATACATGGTTTCTTTAAACCTACCTTTTTGCACGACAACTTTTCACCTAAGTTTCTCTCTTTTACAGATAACCATCATGCTACACCCGTCCAGGATACGGCACAGCGGAGACACAGGCGCAGACGTGCAGCAGGGACCCGCCCCAAGGATTCATTTTAGATTAAGACCCTGCGTCAACCTTTTTTACTGTCTCTTGTTGATACACATCCCTCGGATTCTCAGTACAATTGAGAAGGATGCTGGCGTCTTGGCATGTGGCCACGTCAGAAT
The DNA here is from genome assembly GCA_034509565.1 of Triticum monococcum. Lineage (NCBI taxonomy): Eukaryota > Viridiplantae > Streptophyta > Magnoliopsida > Poales > Poaceae > Triticum > Triticum monococcum. The sequence goes on from CM067847.1 coordinate 23,433,513, forward strand.
AATGCACGTACCTGGACACTAGGGGCTTCTTACAAAGGGCACTACTTAGGCCTGGTTTATACCATAAAGACCGAATACCTTAGGGAGTGTTCGGCGTCGCGAGTTTGGCCTTATATGCATCAGCTCCGAATCATGTCTTTGGTCAAATGTTGGGTTTGCCCGGCTCCTATGTTTTGGTACCTTATGTTCCGCTCTATCGGCTAAGGTAGCACTAGGAGAACTACTGCGATTGTGCCCCGGGTCATCCGGACGAACACCTCAGTAGAGAAAGCCGAAAACTGACTATCATGATATAGCGTGAGACTGGTCAACCACTCGATGACCTATCGGAATGTTAGAATTCCTCCGCCATAATGAAGGGCCGTTTCCCGGCCAGGCATGTATGCACCCCGAATTCGGGAGAATGCGGAGCCAACAGGGGCTATATAGTAGCCCCACCGTCAAACTCCTATGGCTAAGTGAAAGTGTTAAAGCATTATAGTCCGGTTGCCTCGTTCGACGCGCTATCACCTCCTTAATAGGACCAAGACGTTGGGTTAAGTGTGAACACGCGTCTTCTGCGAACACCTCCGCATTATATGTGTGGGGGCTGAAGCCGACGACTGCAATCTTTTAGGTTATACACATGTATACATAAACAGCCACACAAGAGGCATCATATTACTTTCAGGCAAAAGTATAAACATAGCCTTAATAAATTTCATAAAAACATTGTGTTTACAATGGAAATACATGTCACTCAAACATAATATTCTTCGAGCATTGGGCCTCTATCAAACGAGCACCCTCGAGAACCTCTTCGAAATAGTGCTCGGCAGCCACTCGGCCTATGGCCGAACCCTGTGCCGCAACAGTGGTAGCATCCATCTCCGCCCAGTATGCTTTAACACGGGCAAGGGCCATCCGCGAGCCTTCTATGCATGCCGACCTATTCATCGCATTGATGCGCGGCACCGCACCAAGGAACTGCTGCACTAAGCTGAAATAGCTGTTCGGCTTCAGCTTTTCCGGCCACAGCTGATCCACGACAGACCTCATGGCGAGTCCGGACAACCTATTTAGTTCGGCCCATTCGGCTAGCTGATCAGTCAATGGAAGCAGATGCTCTGGAACGTTGAATTGCGACCTGAACAGCTTGTCCACTTCACGATCTGTTTGACCTTGGAAGTATTTGGCCGCATCGGCAGCGCTCGCCGCCAAGTCCATATATGCGTCTGCCGAACTCCACAGCCGATCCAGAGGGGCATACCGTGGATCTCCGAACTTCCTCCGTAGCATGAAGGGCTTCCTAGCCGCAATATCCCCGGCTTCATGCAGCTCCTCCTTCTTCGCTCTCATAGCAGAGAGGGTGTCTTTGTTCGCCATCGTGGCCTTTTCAAGGTCCGTTGCCTTCACTCGGTTTTCTTTTTCAAAGAACTGGCAACGGTCGGTAGTGTCTTTTAATTCTATGGCCATCTTGGCCATCTTCTCTTTGCTCTCGCAATGCGCGGCCTTCTCGGCTTTCAACTCTTCGGCCGCCTTCAAAGCAGCCGCATTACTAATCCTTGCTTGTTCTTTGGCTCGAGCAAGTTCCGCCCACAAGGTTTCCACGATGGTAGCTCCATCTGCAGTCACAACATATTAAAGATATTGGCATCATGCTGCTCTTACTATGTGGCATTCACCAGAAAATAACACTTACCCTGTGCCTCGTCAAGCCTCTTGTTAACAAGCTCGATGTCGGCATCCGCCGCATCCAGTTGCCGCTTCAGTTCGGCAAATTCATGAGTCCGGCTAGCCACCGGAGCTCCCACTACCTGCACATTAAAGCGGTATGGTTATTGCCTGGGACTACGATCCTCTATTTGTCGCCGTTCTCGGCGACAACCAGAGTCTCAGGGGCTACTATCTACACAGGGCACACCTAAAAATGTGCGGTACCATCACAAATGTACATCATTTTACGTACCTCAAAGCCCGTCAGTAGACTCATAAAGGCATCATGCAACGCGCTTTCGGCGGATGAGATCCTTTCCATCACCGTGCCCATCAATGTACGGTGTTCTTCTGAGATGGCCGCTCGCTCCAACAGCTCTCTCGGCATGTCCGACCGCATACCAGACGGTGCCGGACTCTTCTATTTGCTCTCTTCGAGAGCCGGGCGCTAGGGACTTCGGGTGACTATAGGATTATCTTCTGGCCTCACCGGATCCGGAGAGGCCCTCCGTGACGACACTTCAAGGTCGCCCGCTTCTTGAGCGGAGGAGTCCAGGGGAGGCGTTTCGCTCTCCATCATTTCCTGAAGAAGATCCCCCGAAGGCGAGCTCTGCTGAGAAGGGCTAAGATCTGAACTGCAAATAAATACTTCGGTTATTTTCCTCAGAGGTAAGGTAGTATATCTCCACTATTAAAGTACTTTCTGATTACTTACAGCTTGTTGGAGGGCTGATCCCCGCGCGGACTTTGTGCGGCAAGAGCACCCTCCAAGGCAGGACCCTCTGGTGGAGATTTCTTCTCCCGCTTGGAAACCTTGGTTTCCGGATCTTCAGAGGTAGTCCTCTTCCTTCCCCGGTGTGAGAGAATGTCCGATTCCTCCCCTCGGTTATCCTCCCTCACGGAGGCGCTCATTCCTCGGTCGGAATAGGTAGCGATGGAGGCCCGCTTTCGCCCTCATTATTCCCCCCTTTGCCTTCCTTTGAGGGATCCGAGCAAGGTGCTAGCTCGAGCATCTTTTCCAGTACCGGATTTTCCAAACCCTCAGGAAGGGGGATCGAACACCGAATCATCTTCGCCTTTGTTATCCAGTCCTGGTCAAAGAGCGATTTCTCAGAATGACGTCGTGGTAAATAAAAGACAGTGTGTTCGGCTAAAGGATTACTTACTTGGTCGGCGGTACGGTTGCTGCTCAGGCCCACATCCTCGGTAGTATCCGGACACTCTATTTGGGGTCCGAAGAATAATTTGTACATCTCCTCGTGCGTTAGGCCGAGGAAATTCTGAATAGTACGCGGCCCTTCTGGATTGAACTCCCACATGCGGAGGGGCCGGCGCTTGCAAGGCTGGACTCGACGAACCAGCATGACTTGCGCCACCATAATCAAACTGAAATCTCCTTCGAAGAGATTTTGGATGCGGCTTTGTAGTACAGGCACGTCCTTGGCAGGACCCCAGCTCAGCCCTCTACTAATCCATGACATCAGTTGTGGTAGAGGGACTGAGCGGAAAGCAGGGGCAGCCACCCACTTGGCACTTCTAGGAGTTGTGATGTAAAACCACTCCTGTTGCCATAATTTGGACACCTCTGGAAAGGAACCTTTGGGCCACGGAGCTCCTGCTATCTTGCTTATTAATGCGCCTCCGCACGCTGCATACTGCCCCTCGGCCATCTTCGGCTTCACGTCAAAGGTCTTGAGCCACAGGCCGAAGTGAGGGGTAATGCGGAGGAAGGCCTCACACACGACAATGAATGTCGAGATGTGGAGAAAGGAGTCCGGGGCTAGATCGTGGAAATCTAGCCCATAATAAAACATCAACCCCCTAATGGAGGGATCCAGGGTGAGATGAACACGACGTCTTCTGTAACGCCCTCGATGCGGCTATATCTCCCACGTGTCGAGGCACGACTTAGAGGCATAGCCGCATTGAAAGCAATGTCGCAAGTCGGGAAATCATCACACATCCCATGTACATATATAATATAAAGGGGAATAACATAGTTGGCTTACACTCGCCACGTCACATCAAAGTACATAAATAACATCCATCATACAATCACTCATGGCCCGGCTACGGCGCCAAAATAGAAAAGACCCCCAACATGCGACAAGGCCCTGAATCTAACCCCGAATAGGCACCACTACTAATCATCAGGAAAAGACACATAGTAACGCTGAGAGTCCTCGTCGTACTCCCACTTGAGCTCGAGCGCGCCATCTGGAGCGGTATCTTCTGACCCTGCATCTGGTGTAATTGTAATCTGTGAGCCACAGGGACTCAGCAATCTCGCACCCTCGCGATCAAGACTATTTAAGCTTAATGGGTAGGAAGGTGTAATGTATAAGTGGAGCTGCAGCAAGCGACTAGCATATATGGTGGCTAACTTATTCGCAAAAGAGAGCGAGGAGAGGAGGCAAAGCCCGAGCGAGCAACTAGAGAGCAACCTCGCAAACATAACTCCAACGTCGTGTCCACCTCCCGGACTCCACCGAGAAGAGGCCATCACGGCAACACACTCAGTTGATTCATTTTAATTAATTAAGGTTCAAGTTATCTACAACCGGACATTAACAAATTCCCATCTGCCCATAACCACGGGCACGGCTTTCGAAAGATCAATCCCTGCAGGGGGGTCCCAACTTAGCCCATAACAAGCTCTCACGGTTAACGAAGGAATAGACCTCCACCCAAGACACACCGATCAGACTCGGTATCCCGGTACAACAAGATGATTCGACAGGTTAAAACAAGACCAGCAACACCGCCCCGAATGTGCCGACAAATCCCGATAGGAGCTGCACATATCTCTTTCTCAGGGCACACTCAGATGAGCGCTCCATACAACTAAAACCAAGCCTCAAGTTTCCCCGAGGGGGCACTGCACAGGACTCTAGTTCGGACCAACACTCAGAGGAGCACTGGCCCGTGGGGGCTAAAATAAAGATGACCCTCGGGCTCCGGAAACCCAAGGGAAAAAGGGGGGGTAGGTGGCAAATGGTAAAACCAATGTTGGGCATTGCTGGAAAAGCTTTAATCAAGGCGAACTATCAAGGGGTTCCCATATAGCCCAACCGCGTAAGGGACGCAACAATCCGGGAACATAACACCGATATGACGGAAACTAGGGCGGCAAGAGTGGAACAAAAAACTAGGCGAGAGGCCGAGCCTTCCACCCTTTAACAAGTATATAGATGAATTAAGATAACATAGCAATATAATAATATCCCAACAAGTAAATAAATGTTCCAACAAGGAACGGCTCCAATCTTCACCTGCAACTAGCAACGCTATAAGAAGGGGCTGAGCAAAGCGGTAACATAGCCAATCAACCGTTTGCTAGGACAATGGTGGGTTAGAGGCTCAATCATGGCAATTGGGAGGCTGACAAGCAAGTGGTAGGCATCGTAGCAATGGCAAAGCAAAAGAGCGAGCAAACTAGCATAGCAAAGATAGTAGTGATTTCGAGGGTATGATCATCTTGCCTGCACAGTTGTCAGAGTTGACTGGATCCTCAAAAGCAAACTCAACGGGCTCCTCGTTAGCGAACTCGTCTCCCGGCTCTACCCAACAACACAAACAAGCAACAAGGATACAATCAACCACATGCAAGGGCAACCAATAATATGCAAAGATGGTATGCTATGTGGGATGCGATGCGGGATGCAAAATGCAAGACGTGACAGGAAATGCATGAACCTGGCCTCAACATGGAAAACCAAGTGTGCCACTGGATAGAGGGGAAGAAATCCCCTGAAAACGATATAAAGATCAAAGGAATCGGAGCTACGGTTTGGAAATGGCAAGCGTTTTACTAAACGAACCGATCTGCGATTTACAGCAAGTAGCCTCCTAAATGCAACGAAATGAACATGCTACAACCACCAAACATGAAAACAAAATACATGGCAGAGATGTACACAAGATGCTTAACAAATCACTAGGACTGAGACATAGGCAAATTCATCCATTAAGGGGTTCAAACAAGCATGGCAAAACTGAATAAGCAAAACAGATTTCAGACTTATCGAAATTAACGCTAGTCTGGAATTTCAGACCACGATGCTCTCTTCGGAGCAGCAAAACAACATGAAACATAACCTGAACATGGCAAGTAAGAGCATGGCATGGAGCTACTCAACAAGCTTAACAAAACACCCAAAATGACCTGGGGCCAAAAGGGTTCTCAAAATACTCTACCGAGCACACGAACATCGATGAAACACAATCAGTTTTCAGACTTAGTGAAAACTGAGACATGCTGAAACTATAACTCACGGAGGCATGTAAACGAGCTCGATGCACTCACTACGGTGCAAGTCATGGCAAGGCAAGCATATATCCATAAAGAAGGCACAAAATGCTAGCTAGACATGGCAAGAACAATGGCATAGCATGCATGGATCACTAGCAATAACACCGGCAAAATCGCAAAAGAGTTCACGATCTGCCCAAATTAACAACTATGCAAAAGTTGAGCTCGATTGAGTCAACCTAGGGTGCTCCAACATAACAAGTAAAGACATGGATGGGTAGAGCACAACAAGCATAACAAATCACTCTTACTGATCATCCTCAAAAGAGGCACGGATCACTAGGAAACAAGCTGGACATATAGCATCATGAACTAAAACATCCCAGACTTAGTGATTTTCACTAAGTCCCTGAAATCGGCAAACTCAGGTACCCCTCTTTGCAAGCTTGCACAAGACAACACACACATCCTAAAAATGCATGGGCGGCACCTCTGGAAAGAAGACAAAATGCTTAACAATTCATCCCAAAGGGGCACAGGCATATGATGCACACAATAATCATGGCAAAAATGACAAAAGTCAATGTTGAGCTAACGGATCTGCAATTTAACTCATGATGCCTCCTTCCAACAGCATTTTGGGCATCAAGATGAACTCAAATGCAAATGATGCAATGGAATGAAATGATGTACTCGTCGAGATGAAGATTTTGATATATCATATGTCCAAAACGGAGCTACGGATGCAGAGATATGAGCAGTCAAACATAGCACGAAAATATGATGGGAGAGGGGGAAAGTCAACCCTAGGGTTTCCCAGATCTGGATCTGGCCAAAACACTGTTCACCAACACTGTAGCAGGGCGCAGTTCCCGAGGTTCATCGCCGGCAATGGCGCTCTCCGGCGAGGCGGAGAAGGTACCGGGCGGCGCCGGCCGGCGAGGAGGAGGCGCTGGACGGGACGGCGACCACCGGGCGGCGGTGGCAGCTGACTTGGGCCGCCGGCGTCGAGCGGCGCATGGCGGCTCCGGCCGCCGGAGCGGAAGAAGGCGGCGGTGGGGCGACGGGGCCTCGGGCGTGGCAGGCGGCGGAGGGAGATGGGCCGGGCGGGCCCACTGCGGGCTCGCCGGGCCGCGGCGGCGGGTGGCGGCGGAGGTTGCCACATGGCAAGGCGGGACTGGCGGCGGCGATGTGTCCGGCCGGTGCGGGGATCTGAGATCTCTTTTTTTTTAGGGTTTGGACGGGGGAGAAGAAGAGATCCGAATGGGGGGTATTTATAGGCATAAGTGGAGATAGGAGAGTCCAAATGAGGTGCGGTTTTCGGCCACGCGATCGTGATCGAACGACCGAGAGATGGAGCAGAGTTTGGTGGGTTTTGGGCCAAATTGGAGGGGTGTTGGGCTGCAACACACACGAGGCCTTTTCGGTCCCTCGGTTAACCGTTGGAGTATCAAACGAAGTCCAAATGACCCAAAACTTGACAGGCGGTCTACCGGTAGTAAACCAAGGCCACATGGCAAGTCTCGGTCCAATCCGGAAATGTTTAATCCCCACACATGAAAGAAAGCTAGAAATGGCCACCGGAGGAGAACGAAGCGCCGGAATGCAAAACGGACAACGGGGAAAATGCTCGAATGCATGAGATGAACATGTATGCAAATGCAATGCACGTGATGACATGATATGAGATGCACGAAAAGGAAAAACAACACACGGAGAGAAAGACCCGAACCCGAGGAATAAATATAACTTAATGCCGGAAATGGCAAGAGTTGGAGTAAAAATTGGGAAAGTCATATCTGGGGCGTTACATCTTCGTTGGGTTCAGGAGTAGGGACGACCTGCCCTCGAGCAGGCAGCCGATGCGAAACCTCGGCGGTCAGGTATCTGGCCTCCCTCAACTTCTTGATGTCTTCTTCCATAACTGAGGAGGGCATCCATCGGCCTTGAAGGCTAGATCCGGACATGACTGAGGGTCCGGAGCACCTGACCTGGGCTTTGGGTGTTGGAACTCGAGGCGGGGGAAGGATTCGATTGAGCACGGGAGGGAAAAAAGTAAAAGCCTTGTCCCTTTATAAAGAGGGTGAATATCAAGCGTCCTCTCTGTAGCCGTTTGGGACTTGCCTATAATCTAGGAGTCCTAGACACAGTTGGGTTACCCACGCCCGTATTGATGAGAATCCCGTAATAAGGGGACACGATCTCTGCTTCGACGAGATGTGTCAAAAAACTGCCTCGCGTTATGTGCGGGGCTAGTTAAAGGAAACGGTTCGAATAATCACCGGGCCATGGCATAATGTCGTGTTGCCAAAACAAGTCAGCAAATTAGATTTGTGGAAATATTATTCTCTCTACGGTGGTATGTGGAACTTATTTTGCAGGGTCGGACACTATCCTTGTATTCAAATTCTTCTGTGATCTGTTCGAAGGAGGAACCCGCCTTGCAATGCCAAAGACAATACTGCACGCCGGACTCATCATCATTGAAGCCTGGTTCAGGGGCTACTGAGGGAGTCCTGGATTAGGGGGTCTCCGGACAGCCGGACTATCTCCATTGGCCGGACTGTTAGACTATGAAGATACAAGATTGAAGACTTTGTCTCGTGTCCGGATGGGACTCTACTTGGCGTGGAAGGCAAGCTAGGCAATACGGATATAGATATCTCCTCCTTTGTAACCGACCTTGTGTAACCCTAACCCTCTCCGGTGTCTATATAAACCGGAGGGTTTTAGTCCGTAGGACACAACAACTACAATAGACAATCATACCATAGGCTAGCTTCTAGGGTTTAGCCTCTCTGATCTCGTGGTAGATCTACTCTTGCACTACCCATATCATCAATATTAATCAAGCAGGACGTAGGGTTTTACCTCCATCAAGAGGGCCCGAACCTGGGTAAAACATCGTGTTCCCTGCCTCATGTTACCATCCGCCTTAGACGCACAGTTCAGGACCCCCTACCTGAGATCCGCCGGTTTTGACACCGACACTCCTCTTTAACTCTCAGATACAAAGTATTCGTCCCCCCAAACTCTCTGCAGGTTTTCATGTACCAATCATAGAATCTTCGCATCATCGTTGTTAGAGATTTTTCATCTTTGACAAGAGGTTTCCCGTAATCGTATTGGTGTTCTTCCACCTCCAAGAAATCATAATGTACATCGTCGGGTAGGTAATTTTCAAGATTGCTATAACCGGGCACCATCCTCGGATCATTAGCGACGATATCGCTAGACACCTTGAGCGGGGGGCACGATTGGTCCGCTTGTTCGCCAAGCTGGGCAATTTTTTCCCAACTCGTCGTTCTGCTAACCTTCGATCACTGATAGTATTTACCGACCGCTCCGCTTCGATATATACCTTTGCAATAATGCGCTCATAGTTGTTTTTCAGCGGAGATTTTGGTGGTTTCCTCAGAGCATCGATAGTGCGCTTTGCTTTCACCCGGTCTACCTTCTCCTCCGGAGGTGGATGTCTCTTTGCTTTCACCCCTTCAAAGAAGTCCTTCACTTATTTTTCCACGATCTTCGTGTTTTCTTCCATAGTCCTCTCATATGGTAACTTCTCCAGAGGCTTGAGAGGTGGACCGAATCTGTATTGCCTCCCGCCTCTGGCTGTACTGCTAGACGCTGGAGCAGACGGAGCGGCTGTGGCTGTCTTCTTTCGTGCTTGCTTACGAGGCGGAGGAGAAGGACTACGACGCGCCGGAGCAGCCGGGGCCGCGGCGGGTCTCTTCCGCCCTTGCTGGCGAGACGGAGAAGCAGGAGGCTGGTGGCTGCTCGGGCGCGCCGACGCAGGCGGAGAAGGAGGCGGAGTGCCGCCACGCGCCGGAGAAGGAGGCTGAGTGCCCTGATCACTCGCCGGAGGAGGAGGCGGTGGAGGAGGCGGAGTGCCCTGACTCGCCGAAGGAGGAGGAGGAGGAGGCGTCCAGTTCAGAAGGTTGATGAGCTCCTTCCGCCATAGGCATGGAGTCTTCAGACAAGAACCCAGCCGAGTCTCCCTGTCACCCATAGGGTGGTCAAGCTGGAGGTCCTCAAATCCTTCTGTGATTTCATCCACCATCACCCTAGCATATCCTTCTGGAATCGGCCGACAGTGAAAAGTTGCGCCAGGTTTAGGAGGTGCAACAGAGCTAACAGCCGCCTTGACTTTAAATCCCGTCCACTGCGTCATAAGGTGGCAATTCTGAGACTCCGTGATAGCATCCACGGGGTAGCTAGCAGGAGCCGTGAAGACAGGCTCCTAAAGCAGCTCCGTGGAAGCCACGCTGCTTCTCCGTTGAGATGGCGGGGTAGCTTCGGGTGTAGCAGCTTCGGCAAGTCGCGTGCTGCGGGCCTCGTCTCGTTCCTCTAGCGCTTGTACTCTTGCGTGCAGCGCCTGTAGTTGGGTCAACTCCTTTTTCTTCTTCCTCTCCCGGCGTTTGTAACCGCCTGCGTCGGGAAATCCAGCCTTCCACGAAAGGGAGCCTGGCATGCCTCGGGTCCGTCCGGGGTGCTCAGGATTCCCAAGGGCCTCTATGAGCTCATCGTTCTCTCTGTCCGGAATGAACGTCCCTTGCTGCACCTTTTCGATATACTCCTGAAGCTTCTCGATGGGTGTGTTCAGCTGGTCGTTGGTCCAAACGCACTTCCCTGTTACAGGGTCCAATTTTCCCCAAACCCCGAAGAACCAAGTCCTGCAACGGTCTGGCCAGCGTCGCATCTCTGGTTTGATCCCTTTATCAATGAGGTCATTCTCAGCCTTGTCCCACAACGGCCGGGCTTTCAGGTAGCCACCTGACCCCGTACGATGGTGACGCTTCTTCTTTGCAGCATTTTTCCTGTTTGTCGCTGACATCTTCGCTGCTCTCTCAGATTTCTTTTTGGAGACAAATGCGAGCCATTGGTCTTTGATCTTCTCAAATCGACCGATGAATTCTGGAGTCTTGTCTTGGTCGACAAACGATGATTTGAGCTCATTCTTCCACCTCCTGAATAGCTCAGCCATATTCTTAAGAGCATAAGCCTTGATCATTGGCTTTTTAACTGGATTCTCCAGATCCTCCTCTGGCGGGAAAGTGAAATTTTCCTGCAGCGCGGTCTAAAGATCAGCTTTCTGCCTATCGCTGACATAAGACACCTGAGAGTCTTTGTCCTTAGGCTTCAACCATTGCTCGATCCTGATCGGGATCATGTCCCTAACTAGAACCCCGCACTGAGCATTAAATTTTTGCTTGGTCCGAAGGGGTTCAATCGGTTGGCCAGCGTGATCAATTTCGATGATCGTGTACCTTTCATCCGCGTGCAACTTTCTCTTCGGGCCTCATCTCGTTACCGAAGTGTTGCTCGATCCGGAGGGCTAGAAAATAAGAAAAAGAAGAGAGTTAATATGTGTACATACCAAAAACAATTAATGCATCAATTAGCTATAGTCAGCACATGATTAATTAATTAATATATATATATACCTGACCGGACTCCATTCGGTCACCGGAGTCCGGAGCCGTCATCACGGTGTCCTTCCCCCTCCATTTGATCACCGGAGCCGTCATCACGGTGTCCTTCCCCCTCCATTAGGTCACCGGAGCCGTCATCATGGTGTCCTTCATCCTCCATTGTTTGATCATCGTCGTAGCCTGCTTCTTCATCCTGTCTTTCCAGACCATCGGTGCATGTGTCGTTGAGAAGCGACAAGACGGCATCACTTCCGTGTGCGATTATCTCCCCAACACCACTTCTGTTGCTTCGTCTCGGGGGTGCGGATCCATAGCTTCTGCAAATATTTACAACATGGCAGATGGATATATTAGTGGCAAACGTAGAACTAGCTAGCTAAGCACAATAAGGAATCATATTATTGGCCTGGCCTCGACGCTTCTCTAGGGTTTGGGGTGGCCTCGGCAACGCTTCAAGGGTCCCGGGTGGCCTCAACAACACTTCAAGGGTTCGGGGTGGCCTCGATGACAACCTCTTTTAACTTGGTAAATTTGGGTGGCCTCAAGAGAGTTTGTCGATCGGGTAGGGGCGCGGCGGGAGGGGGTAAGAGACCGACATCGTTTTTTCTAGGGTTTGGGTGTCCTCGAGAGTTTTGGTCGAGCGAGAGGACCGGGGGGTGCTCCCGACGTCCCCCCTCACTTTAACAATGAACTACCTTAAAAAAAAGACTTGCTTCGCCGCGGGTGCTCGATCGGTGCGACGTGGACTCATCGGTGGAAACACTGTATGAAAATGCAGTGGTGGCCGGGCCGGGCGGTTTTCTTTTCCTTCTTCATTTTATCCTTTGTTTTTTCTTATATGTTTGTTTTCGTTTTCATTCTACATTTTCGTACATATGAAAAAAAATTCGATACGAAAGTGCACAATTTTTATGAACAAATTACAACATCTAAATTAACTATACATCTAAATAAATATAACTACACATCTGAAATTTTCCTAATCTTAAAACTAAACTAAAATAAACTAAAATAATATAACTACACGTCCATCATACATACATACACTACATTATATATGAAAGAAAATCTAACTTTTGCATATTCATTTATGAACAAATTACAACAACTCAATTAAATACACATCTAAACTACACATTTAAATTAGAAAAATTCATATGAGCTCACTATGGGGGCGGTGATCGACGAGGAGGCAGGGCATGCACGGGGGCGAAGGTGAGGGGCGCGGCGACGACGACGGTGAGGGGCGCGGCGACAGGCGATCAGGAGGCAGGGGGCGGTGACGGTGATGGCCGCGGCGATGGGCGACGAGGAGGCAGGCCGGGGGCGGGTGGGGCACGGCGACGGGCGATGAGGAGGCAGGGGGCGCGGGGCGGCGACGGCGTCTGGGCGGCGCGGGACGGCGTCAGGGCGGCATGGGACGGCGTCGGAGGCAGGGCGACGACGGCGAGGCGCAAAGCGGCAACCTGGCGGCGGCGTCGGGGCGGAGAAGACGAACTGAATGAAGATTTTCACAAGTGCTAGTTATATAGATGAAGCATTGCTCCCGGTTTGTGACACCAACCGAGACGAATGCGACCTTTAGTACCGGTTGGTGTCACCAACCGGGACTAAAGGCGGCACTGGTACCGGTTGGTGCCACGAACCGATACCAATGCGCCCCTTTAGTCCCGGTTGGTGCCACCAACCGGAACCAAAGGCCTTGTGTTGCCGGCGTCAAAAGTTTAGTCCCACCTCGCTAGTTGAAAGAGCTCAAGAGTGGTTTATAAGCGCTGCTGCGCCCACCCTCTCGAGCTCCTCTTAACTGCAGGCTTTCGGGTCTAATCTGTCACCTGTGCCTGTGGGCCTGCTGGGCCAGCCGCGGGCCTGAATCCTGGCCCAATGGGGTTTCTAGTCGTATTCAGGCCGTTGTGGCCCAGTAGGTGGCATTTTTTCTAATTTTTCTGTTGTTTTTTGCATTATTTATTTTCTTTTCTTTTTTGCTTTATTTCTTTAATTTTTTTGCTGTAGGGTCACTAAAATTATAGACTTTCTGTTAGTGCCATTAATTTTCAAATTTGAATTCTTTTAAATTAGTGTGAATTACTAGTTAGTGAATAAGTTTACTAAAAAATAGATTTTTGAGTGATTCTTTTTCTAGCTATTTAACATTATTGTGTTTTATCATTATATTAAATTTGGTAATTTTTAGGTAACTTTAAATCTCTATTTTAATCAAGAACAGATTTTGTTACTTTAGTTTTTTATTAAAGCTTTTTTTAAAATCTTTATGAAAATTCTTTTTGCCATTAATGTTTTGAACAAAAAATACTTTGATAATTTCAGTTGCATAAATTTTATATAATTGTAGTTTAAAAAATACTAGAGGTTTATAATAACTTTTTAGTTGATTTCTTTTGTTGTTAGAGTTTTATAAAAACTTTTTAGTTTATTGTTTTTTCTATTGAAGAATATTATAGTTTTGTTTTAGTTGATCATAACATAATATTATAATTGATTATTTTAAGTTCATTATTTTTGCTATTAGTTCATTCTTTTTGTACTAAATGACCCTAAAATTGAAAAGCATTTCAAATGAACTCTGAAAATGTTGAAAGTTGGCATGGTATCATTATTTCACCCACATAGCATGTGCATAAAAGTTGAGAGGGTAACGGCAAAAACTAGATGCACTTCGTGTACAAAACAGACAATCTCTTTCGAAGTATAAGGGTTTCATACGGAAACTCATCTGTTACAAAGGGATTTCATTTTCATGAACTTATTTGAACTCCAGACTTTTTGCGTGTTCAAAATGCACCATTCAAAGCCACATCATCAATTTTCAACCCTTTCTGACTTCATTTGTTATTTTTCATGCATTTACTGATTTTTTTGAGCTGAATGACCTTGAAATTGAAAAGCACTACAAATGAACTCTAAAAAGGTTGAAAGTTGGCATGGTATCATCATTTCACCCACATAGCATGTGTTAAAAAGTTGAGAGGGTTACGGCAAAAAATGGATGCACTTCGTGTACAAAATGGACAATCTCTTTCAAAGTATCAGGGGTTCGGAAAACTCATTTGTTACAAAGGGATTTCATTTTTTTGAACTTACTTCAACTCCAGACTTTTTGTGTGTTCAAAATGCACCATTCAAAGCCACATCATCAATTTTCAACCCTTTCTGACTTCATTTATTATTTTTCATGCATTTACTGATTTTTTGAGCTATAAGACCCTGAAATTCAAAAGCATTTCAAATGAACTCTGAAAATGTTGAAAGGTTGCATGGTATCATCATTTCACCCACATAGCATGTGCATAAAAGTTGAGAGGGTTACGGCAAAACTAGATCCACTTCGTGTACAAAACAGACAATCTCTTTTGAAGTATAAGGGTTTCATACAAAAACTCATCTGTTACAAAGGGATTTCATTTTCTTGAACTTATTTGAACTCCAGAATTTTTGTGTGTTCAAAATGCACCATTCAAAGCCACATCATCAATTTTCAACCCTTTCTGACTTCATTTGTTATTTTTCATGCATTTACTGATTTTTTTTAGCTGAATGACCTTGAAATTGAAAAGCACTACAAATGAACTCTAAAAAGGTTGAAAGTTAGCATGGTATCATTATTTCACCCACATAGCATGTGCTAAAAAGTTTAGAGGGTTACGGCAAAAACTGGATGCACTTCGTGTACAAAATGGACAATCTCTTTCGAAATATGAGTGGTTCGGACGAAAACTCATCTATTACAAAGGGATTTCATTTTTTTTAACTTATTTCAACTCCATACTTTTTGTGTGTTCAAAATGCACCATTCAAAGCCATATCATCAATTTTCAACCATTTCTGACTTCATTTGTTATTTTTCATGCATTTACTGATTTTTTGAGCTCTAAGACCCAGAAATTCAAAAGCATTTCAAATGAACTCTGAAAATGTTGAAAGTTGGCATGGTATATATCATCATTTCACCCACATAGCATGTGCATAAAAGTTGAGAGGGTTACGGCGAAAAGTAGATGCACTTCGTGTACAAAACAGACAATCTCTTTCGAAGTATAAGGGTTTCATACGGAAACTCATCTATTACAAAGGGATTTCATTTTCTTGAACTTATTTGAACTCCAGACTTTTTGTGTGTTCAAAATGCACCATTCAAAGCGACATGATGAATTTTCAACCCTTTCTGACTTCATTTGTTATTTTTCATGCATTTACTGATTTTTTTGAGCTGAATGACCTTGAAATTGAAAAGCACTACAAATGAACTCTAAAAGGGTTGAAAGTTGGCATGGTATCATCATTTCACCCACATAGCATGTGCTAAAAAGTTGAGAGGCTTACGGCAAAAACTGGATGCACTTCGTGTACAAAATGGACAATCTCTTTCGAAGTATCAGGGGTTCGGACGAAAACTCATCTGTTGCAAAGAGATTTCATTTTTTGAACTTATTTCAACTCCAGACTTTTTGTGTGTTCAAAATGCACCATTCAAAGCCACATCATCAATTTTCAACCATTTCTGACTTCATTTGTTATTTTTTATGCATTTACTGATTTTTTTAGCTATAAGACCCTGAAATTCAAAAGCATTTCAAATGAACTCTGAAAATGTTGAAAGTTGGCATGGTATCATCATTTCACCCACATAGCATGTGCATAAAAGTTGAGAGGGTTACGGCAAAAACTAGATGCACTTCGTGTACAAAACAGACAATCTCTTTCAAAGTATAAGGGTTTCATACGGAAACTCATCTCTTACAAAGGGATTTCATTTTCTTGAACTTATTTGAACTCCAGACTTTTCGCGTGTTCAAAATGCACCATCCAAAGCCACATCATCAATTTTCAACCCTTTCTGACTTCATTTGTTATTTTTCATGCATTTACTGATTTTTTTTGCTGAATGGCCTTGAAATTGAAAAGCACTACAAATGAACTCTAAAAAGGTTGAAACTTGGCATGGTGTCATCATTTCACCCACATAGAATGTGATAAAAAGTTGAGAGGGTTACGGTAAAAACCGGATGTACTTCGTGTACAAAATGGACAATCTCTTTCGAAGTATCAGGGGTTCGGACGAAAACTCATCTGTTACAACGGGATTTCATTTTTTGAACTTATTTCAACTCCAGACTTTTTGTGTGTTCAAAATGCACCATTCAAAGCCACATCATCAATTTTCAACTCTTTCTGACTTCATTTGCTATTTTTCATGCCCTTACTGATTTTTTTTAGATGAATGACCTTGAAATTGAAAAGCACTACAAATGAACTCTAAAAAGGTTAAAAGTTGGCATGGTATCATCATTTCACCCACACAGCATGTGCTAAAAAGTTGAGAGGGTTACAGCAAAAACTGGATGCACTTCGTGTACAAAATGGACAATCTCTTTCGAAGTATCAGGGGTTCGGACGAAAACTCATCTGTTACAAAGATATTTCATTTTTTTTGAACTTGTTTCAACTCCAGACTTTTTGTGTGTTCAAAATGCACCATTCAAAGCCACATCATCAATTTTCAACCCTTTCTGACTTCATTTGTTATTTTTCATGCATTTACTGATTTTTTTGAGCTATAAGACCCTGAAATTCAAAAGCATTTCAAATGAACTCTGAAAATGTTGAAAGTTGGCATGGTATCATCATTTCACCCATATAGCATGTGCATAAAAGTTGAGAGGGTGACGGCAAAAACTAGAATCACTTCGTGTACAAAACAGACAATCTCTTTCGAAGTATAAGGGTTTCATACGGAAACTCATCTCTTATAAAGGGGTTTCATTTTCTTGAACTTATTTGAACTCCAGACTTTTTGTGTGTTCAAAATGCACCATTCAAAGCCACATCATCCATTTTCAACCATTTCTGACTTCATTTGTTATTTTTCATGCATTTACTGATTTTTTACGGCAAAAATTGGATGCACTTTGTGTACAAAATGGACAATTTATTTTGAAGTATCAGGGTTTCGGGCGAAAACTCGTCTGTTACAAAGAGATTTCATTTTTTTGAACTTATTTCAACTCTAGACTTTTTGTGTGTTCAAAATACACCATTTAAAGCCACATGGATAGATAAGTGACTAAAATAATAGAAGTTCATCATCACATTTTGTGTGTCAAAAACCATTAAAGATTCACATGGATAAATAAATGACCAAATTAATAGAAGTTCATAATCAAATTAAAAACAAAGTACATACATAGTTCTCATTGAACAACATATAGCTCTCCAGAGCATCTAGTTAAACCATACATTGAAACTATGTGAAACCTTTCAATGCAACAATAAATGCGATCATAATCAGAACCAATGTAAAAAATTGATCCAACGGCATAATGATACCAAGCCTCGGTATGAATGGCATATTTTCTAATCTTTCTCATCTTCAACCACATTGCATCCATCTTGATCTTGTGATCATCGACGGCATCCGCAACATGCAACTCCAATATCATCTTCTCCTCCTCAATTTTTTTTTTATTTTTTCCTTCAAGTAATTGTTTTCTTTTTCAACTAAATTTAACCTCTCGACAATAGGGTCGGTTGGAATTTCCAGTTCAACTACCTCCTACATAAATAAAATATATGTCAACTTGGTGGGCATGATTGTCATAAACAATAAATGAACCAAATAGTTATAAAATATAATATATACCACATCCGAATCATAGCCAGGACGAGGGCCGACGGGGGCGGATACCAAAACCATCGCACTATATAATAACAAGCAATAATAAAAATAAGAAAATTAGACAAGTATCTATCTAAAGTAAGAAATTTTTTTTTCTTTCAGAAGAAGATAAGAGGCTCACCACAGTGGTGCAGGCGACGAGATCGGCGCGGGCGATCGACGGCGTTGAAGACGGGGACGGGACGTGACGGACCGCTAAACCTAGACAAATCTCGGGGAAAATGGAGCTTGGAGGTCAAGCTTCAAGAGGAGAAAGCTGGCTCGGGCATTTCATCGAACACCTCGTATGCATAGAAGGTGAGCTAGAGCACCCAAATGCCCTCTCCTCGCCGACCAGAAAAAACAGAGCACCGTGGAGTGCTCTGCTCATGGGCGAGGGGTATATATAGGCAACTCATTTGTCCCGGTTCGTGGCTGGAACCGGAACTAAAACCCAACCTTCTGTCCTGGTTCGAGCCAAGAACCGGGACCAATGGTTGTCGGCCAAGAGCGAGGCCCATTGGTTCCAGATCGTGCCTAGAACCGAGACAAATGGGTCCTTACAAACCGGGACCAATGCCCACGAGGCCCCGGCCGGCCCCCTGGGCTCACGAACCAGGACAAATGCATCCATTGATCCCGATTCGTGGAAGAACCGAGACTAATGGGCTGGTCAGGCCCGAACGAAAGCCCCTTTTTCTACTAGTGGTTGATGCTTCTTTCGACGAGGGCAATCTCTGGGACTACAGGTGTCATAGGGATAATAAGGTAGATTTGTTGCTGCTAGAAACACCAAATTTTCAGCAGCGTATGTCGATTATGCATAACCGATAGCTCTGAAGTACGGACTGCTATTTGCCTACTCAACTGGATTCAATAGATTGATTATTTGCTTGGACGACGGTTAAGTCATTGAAGCCATGAATAATGACTTGCACGCAGCGGGTGTTGCTGCAGTAGTGCTTAGTGATTGTTATTTCTTGTCTTCAGAATTAGCCAAAGTGGTGTTTGAGCATGAGTACCGAGAGGCGGAATATTTTCAAAAATTATTTTAAATTTGTGCACTTGTTCTAATTTTGTGTTTTTCCCAAATTCATAAAATATTTTGAGGTCATAAGCCTTTTTCAAATTCACGAAAAAAATCAAGTTCATGATTTTTTTTAAACATGAGCTTTTTGAAAATTCACACAGATTTCGAAAATTCATGAACTTTTTTTAATTCAAAAATATTTTTAAACTCAAGATTTTTTCAAATTCATTAACTTCGTTCGAGTTCACAAAACAAAATTCAAAATCATGAACTTTTTTCAAACCTGTCAGCATGTCTCAAGTTCATGAAATTTTTCCAAATGAATGATTTTTTAAAAATTTGACATTTGTTTTCCATAAAAATGTCCAAAATAAAAAATAGACAGATACACACGTATAGATCGCGAGCGATCAAAGCTAGTCATAAGTGCAGACTTGTATTGCCTTCAATTGAAGAGATCGCACGAGTGCCAGAGCAATCGGGAGTGCGTGGGGAGTTCCTATTTTGCGACCAGGACCTCCTATGTGGCGCCTAAAGCGCCACTTGCAGGAACAGGCGCTCACGCGCCCCTGCTAGTAGGCCGGCCATGTAGAAAGGCGAGCGCTCGATCTTGACCTGTTTCGCGCTCGGTAGTTTGATTGCATTTTGACCGGATTGTGGTTGAGTATATGAATAGTCAACCATCGACTTTTGAAATAAATATGAAAAAAAACTCACAAAACTTGAAAAGACCTCGACTTAAAAAATGTTCACGAATTTTCAAAAAAAATCACAAACTTCAAAATATTCTTGTGTTTGAAAAAATAGTTTGTCAATTTATACAAATTAATTGAGTTAGCAAAAAGTTCATCAATTTTAAAAAACTTCATTAATTATTAAAAAAAGTCATCCAATTTGAAAATGAGCTGTTTATTTTGAAAAAACTTCATCTAATTTGGAAAAGGTTTGCCAATTTTAAAGAAGAATAAAAAATCTGAACAGTTCATCAATTTTCTCAAAAATCATCGATTTGTAAAAAGTTCAGGCATTCAATAAGAATAAAAAATACAGAAACAAAATATAGACAACGCAGAAAAGACAACAAGGCGGTGCGTTACTAGAGAGGGAGGGTGTGCGCCAAATATTAGGCCTAGAACGGTCAGTCCTATAATACGTGCAGGTCCCCGAATAGCGACCTCGTGCATGGCAGATCCTATTTGACGCCTGCAGGCGTCAAAAGGATGTGGCTCCGCTGAAGGCTGGCCACCCGACGCCCCAGTTTGGGCCGGCCCATGATCGGCTGCTTTTTCTTCTTTTTTTCTGTTTATTTCATTTCTGTTTTCGTGTTTCTGTTTATATTTCTTTTCCGTCTTTTTTTCTTTTTTTTCTTTTTCGTATATTATACACATTTCATTGCATATTTATATACAAAAATGTCCATCATATATTTAAGAAAATGTTCATTATGTATTTTGAAATTGTTCAACATATATTCACAAAAATGTTCAATGAGTATTTAAATATTGTTCAGCATATATCACCAAAATGTTCAATGTGTATTTAAATATTTGTTCAGCTTACATTAAATATGTTCAGTGTGTATTTAAAAATTGTTCAACGTATGTCAAAAAATGTTCAATGTATATTTAAAAATTGTTCATCATTTGAAATTTCAAATATTTGTTCATGATTTCAATAAATGTTGGCGTTTTTAAAATTTTGATAAAAATTCTACAAAATATCAGGATTTCAAACGTTATGAAAAAAATTAAGAAAAATTTATTCATTTTCCCCAAGAAATGATGAAAAGTTTGAAAAAAGAAACGGAACTGCTGTTGTATATGGTAGTTTAATTGATCAGGCGATATACATTGGTTCTTAATGTTGGGCGCCGAAAATCTAGCACTAGGACTTGTCTGGTCTATTGGTTTGGATGAGCTATACAGTGGCCGGAGATAACGAGTTCAATGTCTCTTTCTAGCGCAACAGTTTACTGGTGATATCTTTTTTACGTGCCTGGATTTCGCTAGCTCCAACTGGGCCGGGCCGTTCGCGGTTCTGTTCAGCGAAGGGTCGACAGCTTGACGCTCGCGAGCGTCATACAGGAGCTCCCCTCGTGCATACCCTTTTCGTGAGCATGTTCTCTCTATGGACCTACCATGTTTGTTTTTATCCATCGATTTTGGAAAGGTTCTTCTTTTTCTTTTTTCTTTTTCTTTTTGCATGTTCGTTTCTTCTTTCCTTTCTATTTTCATTTTTCTTTCTTTTTTTCACATTTTATTTTTTATTTTTGCGATTATATTTGGAAACCGTAACCTTTTTTGGAAATCATGAATTAGAATTTTTAAACATTTTTTAAAATCATGAATAATTTTCTAATTTGCTAAAATTTTACGAAATTGTGACCATTTCTATAGTGTGCCAACTTATTTTACATATTCGATATATGTATCTGAAATTATTAACATGTTTCCAAACTCATGAACATTTTTAAAATTGACAAATATTGTTTGAATTTGGGAACAATTTTTGAAATTTATGAGTCCATTTTAAAAATGACAACTATTTGCTCATTTTTTTAATATACACACATTATTGGAAAATCACCATTTGTTGGAAATCTGGAAAACAAATCTCGAATAGTGGAAAAAGAAAGTAAAGAAAAAGGTGGCGTGCCGCCCTGCACATGGCCAGGCCCAAAACGACGCGCTGGGCGAAGAGGAGGGTTGTGTATTTGGGAGATTCCTATTTGGCGCTTCACGCGCCCGTTACTATACATTTTTCACTTGAACCCCCGCGCTGGCCTGGCACATGTAACTTTTTTCCTGTGTTTTTAATCCGACAAAATACTGCGCGGTTGTTGTGAAATGATCCTGCAAAGTTCCTCATCGGGGGTTGCTCCTATATGGTGCATAGAGCGCCGGCCAGTAACCTAGAGCTTACTCATTTCTCGGTTTTCTTATTTCGTTTTTTCGTTTTTAATATTTTTACATTTTTTATTTTATTTTTATTTTTATTCTTCCTTTTTATGTTGACCTTTTTATTTTTATTTTTGTTCTTATTTTTCTTTTCCAATTTTTTTATGAATTTGTCTTTCAAATTCGAGAACAATGTTTTTCATCGATTTCAAAAATTGTGAATTTTGTTTTTCAAATTCGAGAACATATGTTTACCTTTGGCTTGCTTAGTCCTTGTAGTGGCCTCTAAGTGGTCTATGGATCTAGATGTATTTTTTATTATTTGTGATGCTTGTTGTACTGCCATGATTGAAAGTTTGCTCGCAAAAAAAAGATATATAGCTTTGTACGAATCATCCATTTTGGCGTAGAAGTTGCACAAATGTCCTATAGTAGAAAATTTGTGTTGTGGCATTTCGTTTAGAAATGAGGGATACGTTTCTCATTCTAGTTGTGTTTTATGGGGAAAGGATTTTTGGCATGCAGGTTTGGGGTTACACAGATCATGTGTCACCGATCTGCGCCAAGATTCGCGACATTGGTTACGTATACACAGAGTTCCATTTTTGTTCATGTATGTAATGCATTTGTATATCAAACCGATATACCCGTTGGTGTGGGGTCCGATACCCATTACATGCGGTCCGTTAAAAATAGAAAATGGAAAGTAACGAACAAGTATGGAACGGATGAGGAAAAACGATTCATTAAGCCATTGTTGCGATGTTCTTCTTAGTTCTTGTTTGTTCTTATATTCATGTTGCTCGAAAAAGAAGATCCATGTGTTAAGCATGGTTTAAATCAGAGAAAGGAAAGAGGTATTTTTCTGTTCATGCATAGTGAAGGGCTTGGAATATATGAACACCCACAACAGTATGTCGCTACAAAGAGGTGCACATTTGTTTTTGAAATGTTCAATTACTTATGTAAAGACAGGAGATCATCTTCTGTCTTTACTGATTGAAGAGCTTCAAAGATATGAACATCCGCAGCAGTATGCAGCTGTAAAAAGGTACTGTTTCCTTTGAAAAGGTTTGTTTGGTTATATATTTGGCTACGATCCTCTCTTGTATAGTTGGGGAATATCATCGTACCTTCTTCCTTTTTTCTTGTTGTCGTTATTGGTTATCCTGGAACAATTTTTCTGTCCGACATATTTAGTCTGTCTAATATGAAGTAGGATGAATCACAAACGATCTTAGGACGCAGGTGGAATCAGCGGCAGTAGATATATGTGTCTAAAACATGTTTACAGAAGTTACAGTCATCGAAACTTTACTTTTTGACGGTTCATTGGAAACTTAAACTTGGCGTAATATATTTATTTACTATTTATTACTTTAACTTAATAATTAGTACCCCCTCCATCTCAGTTTACAAGTCATGCACGTGTACCTAGATCGTTAATTTGACCAACTTAATAAGAGGCATGCATTACAAAAAATATGCCACTAGAAACTTTAGATATTCTATTTTCTAATGATATAATTTTTATGTTAAGTTAAATTGACAACCTAAATACACGTGTAAGACTTGTAAACTGAGATGAAGGGAGTAATCCCTAAACTCAGTGAGCTCTCTGGGGTAGAAAGCCCCAGGAGCACTTCGGCATTTGATTTGGTGTGTCGATCAATTTTGGGCAATCCCTATTTGGTGCTGCAGGCGCCCATTACAGTGCAATTTACAAACGGGCGCCTGCAGCAGTACAAGCTGGGCCGGCCCGTTCTACGTTTTTCTTTTCTGGAAAAGAGCAAAAAATGGAGCATGAGCCAGGATCAAACTCAAGACCAATCGGTACAAAGCTAACCACAGTAACCACTACGCCACCAAGGTGGATTATGCAATCTTTCTTATTTTCACCTTTTCATTCTTTCTGTTTGTGAAACTTTCCCTTTTTCTGTTCTTTTTAATTTTTTTATTTTTATTAAATACGTGATCATTTTCAAAAGAAAATTTCAAATTTTCCTGACCTTTTTTTCTAATTCTATATTTTTAGAATTTGGTGAACTTTTTCATATTCGGTGAAATTTTTTTGAATTCGATGAAATTTTGTTCAAAATCGATGAACTTTTTCAGCTTTAATGAACTTTTTTTGAAATTTGATGAACTTTTTTTAAAATCAATGTACTTTTTTCAAAAACAATAAACTTTTTTTCAATATGATGAACCTTTTAAAACACTTATGAAATTGTTTTCAAATTTGTGAACTTTTTTCTCAAATTAGTGAACTTTATTCAAGTTTCTTGAACTTTTTCAAATCTGTGAAATTTTTTCAAACTCAGGAAATTTTATAGCACTAGCAATCTTTTTTAAATTTCATGAACTTTTTTTTTTGATATTTTGTGAACTTTTTTTAATACGTGAGCCTTTTCTTTTTTGAAAAAAATGGCGAACTTTTTTTAATCTATGAACTTTCATTTTTGGAACCGCGCCGCCCATACTTGTCCTTAAAACCTATCGAGGTACTTCTGTCTGCAAGTACCGGTCACCCCTAGTGGTTTTGGCCGAGCGTTTTAAGATAGCGAAGTCCTGAGTTCGAATCCTCAGCTCAACAACATTTTATAGCTTTTTTTTTGTCCCGTGGTGTTACACGCTCATGGGCCAGCCCAGGAAGGCGCTGCTGCGTGCGCCAGTTAGATTAGTGGCGCTGAAGGCGCGGAGTAGGAGCTCCCTCAATTTTGACTCGGTCGTACCATCGTGAAGCTGGCCTTGCTCGGCTAGTTGTTTTATGGGCTTGGGTTGGGCTGTCGTTCAGTGGGAGGGCCCTCTCTCTTCTGTGGTCGGTTGTTTTCCGTGGTCAAGGCTTCATGGTGGCTGGGGGCGGGTCGTGGGACATGTGTCGGTAGACCGTCGGAGCGTGGCCTCCTCCAGCATACGGCTTCCCTGGTGCGCCGTGCTCTACATGTACGCTAGCATTGTGACCTGCGCCATTGTCTCAAGGAAAATATAAGCATCAAGCCATCAACATGCCGCACGGGGTGGCAATGAAGGGAAGGGGGGAGAAGACACCCATGGGATTGGTTGACTACCTTGGAGCCCGTCCCCATGTGGGTGGCAAGTCATGCCAGCATCGCGGAGGACTGAGCGAGCGGGTGAAAGCAGACGTCATCGATGGCGCGGAGCCATGGAAGTCCATTGGCACACGTACTGAGTAAAATGGCGTCGAGCATCACCGCGCCGAGCACGACACAAGGTCATGGCGGCAGGAGTTGCCCGTGTGGCCAATCCAATTGTAGTCATCGTCGATGAAGGTTTCAACTAGAGCGTCGGTCGGGTGGTGTCCCCATGTTGCAACACCGTGAAGGATCATGGAGGTGGCCTTATAGTGTCCCTTGTCTGACTTGCGGCGACAGCAACCGACCTTGCAGCGACACGTGATGTCTCATAGCGCCGGTATGACTTTGTAGTAGAAAAAACAGCAGTCACTGGCTTGCATCATTAGTGTGTTGGCCGGTAAACTTCATGCTTGTTTGCCACTTGCAGCAGTGAATTACAAGCCTTGCAACATCACATCTAGCTTGCAGCGGCGGCATACCGATCTTGCATCATCACGCCTCCCACAATCTTATCAAAATCATTTCAAACTCTTGCAAAAATCCGGACAACCATTTCGTTGAAAATAAAAACATAAAAAAGAGAAGGTATGCAATACATGTAACATAAAAGATCGACGCAAGAGCATATACAAAAATACATGCAATAAAATGGAGAAACCTAAATAAGTATTTTGGTGGCAACATTATTTTTTATGTATGACAGAAGAATATTGGTAGAAAAATGTTGTGACACTTCAAGCGCATAGATATAGGAATATGTATGTTGCAACAACAGTTTTGTACGTAGAAGTGTTGCATCAAAAAAAGATTGGCGGTGTCCCCAACCTTGTGGGGTCGCATCTTGGCTAGTGTATGCAATGGGCCGGGTGTAGTGCATGTCATGCAATGCCGCATCCTGATCATTTGCAGCAATTATGACGGCCTTGTAGTGTTCGGTCCTGAATTAGGCCCCTCCCAATGCTCCACCTTGTACAGGTTTCTAAGACAGCCAACAAAGCAAAAAATATAATATGGCAAGTTAATTAACGAGAGAGAGAGAGAGAGAGAGAGAGAGAGAGAGAGAGAAGTGTGGTAACCTCATGACGAAATGATGCTTAGCGTGTGTACCTAGGTGGGAACACTGAGTCTATACCTAATTAAATGAATGGAGCTTAGCAAAACTAAGCACATATGCAATTGGGAATTTAGTTGCAAAGACCTTTAATGCATTTAGCACATAATCTAAGCACTTATGGATTGGAAAAGGTTTTAAGGTGACTAGCATTTGGATCATTTATGGCCCCGACATTGCATTGACGCCGACGTCATTTCATAGCGCTACGATTCCTGCTTGCAGTAACAACAACCAACCATAGCAAACTGAGCGTAGGTCAGATAGTTAGGTTCCTTGTGATGGAACTAACCCATCAGGATTCAAGTCCAAAACTTGGTACTAGCGGTCGCATTTTCCTGGATTTATTTTAGGTCTTGCAACGATGTGTGTTCATGGGAGGAGAGGTTCCAGTCGATACAAAGGCGTCTATTGCGACTTTGTCAATCCAAAAATGAAGTGACAGCTCAGTATCTCGAAGATGCTCATCTAAGGTGTGTGTGTGCATTAATAAAGTTAAGTGTATGTGCATGTAGCGTAAGCATCTGCATTTATACTGTGTTAATAAAAAAACACCAACCAACCAAATGTTGTCACATCGCACCTCGACACTTTGCAGTGTTCGTGTTCTTGTTAGCAAAACATCAATCAGCCTTTGCAGCAACGGCGTCGGGCTTGTAGGTACCTTCTTGTGTAAGTAAAAAAAACGCAGTGCCAGCAATAATTTAAAAAAGCAATAAATAATTACTGTAGCAAGTGTCAACTAAAAAAGGACGCGCGCGGAGCCCACGCAGCGAGGAGAGAGTCAAACAACGTAGCAGTGGACCCCCTCCACAGCTACGGCCCGACGCACGCGCACGCTGCTGCATTTGTGTGGGCGCAGGAGGAGGATTCTCCCGCGACATGCGCGTCCTATTCCATTCGATCGCATGGACTGGTCCACTCCCCAATCCGCCCAAATCGTTGTCGGCTGACCGGACAAGGAGGAGAAGATCAGGAAGCCAAATGAAATTTTATAGTACCATGTAGTACCAACCAATGCTCTTCGCACGTAAAGGGTTGCATGGTCATTTCATCAATTCCGTACAGCTCCTGCTATAATTAATGGCCAATCATCTGCCCGCTTTTGAAACTGTCCTTTTTTGTTATCATTAATGGCCAATCATGTGCTTCATTCCGCAATCGTCATTTTCTGTCTCACTCATTTGTAGTTAAATTAGGCAAGGTTGTCCCCTGTCGCCCATGCGCCGCCACGTGCGTTTATTGCTTAATGCAATTAATGAGCTACATCCTCTGCTTCAAAATAATTGAAGTTTTATAATACTCCGAAACCAATACTTTAAAAGACTTGATCAAACTTAATGAAGTTCTTTTCTTTTGAACAGTCATCGAGGGGAGAGCTTCCCCACCCGAATTTGATCTTATTCAAAAAAAACATGATCCAATTTGTAAGAAAAGAAAACCTGAACAAGTTGCCCTGTTAATTAAAAACTAGGCCGAAACCGTACAAGTAATAACAATGATAAA
This sequence comes from Triticum monococcum, assembly GCA_034509565.1. Classification (NCBI taxonomy): domain Eukaryota; kingdom Viridiplantae; phylum Streptophyta; class Magnoliopsida; order Poales; family Poaceae; genus Triticum; species Triticum monococcum. The sequence continues at coordinate 23,461,204 of CM067847.1, forward strand.
AGAAGATTGGAAAAAAGTGGATGCTCAGGATAAGGCATGACGTTGCTTGCAGACAGAAGGACCATCACCACCAGAGACACAAGTAAATGTGGCGTGCCATCGGGGGATCACAATACCAAAACTTTGCAAGCAGCCTAAAGCACTGCAGCGACGTGCGTACCGAACTCCACGTCGCAACATAGGAGCATCCACAGTCAGTAAGTGCCATAGCTGAACACGAATCTTGATTGAGAGCTCTGCCACAGGAATTCGAAATAGTTAGCAAGTTGGGTGGACATCTTGCACCATCATTGAGCAAAGATGAACCGAGACAACACCTAGAGCAAGAAGCTCACCACAATGCAATGAAAGCCATGGAAGGGTCTTGAGCAAGCACAATAACAAGGGCGGCATACCAGAGGATGGGCAGGGGCGGATGGATGACGGCGTAGGCTCGCAAGTGACGCCTTCAAGAAGGAAAACGACGTCCCATAGACGACGGCGTCATTGGGTCTTTGCTCAGAGAACATACCTAGCAAATCCACGGTGAACAGAATGGTCGGAGCGTTGCGGATGCGGGTCGTTTGATGAGGAGAGCTCAAGCACACACACACGAGGTAAGCAACGCCAGATTGGTGCCATCGTGCTCCGCTGATGTGGGTCATTAATTAGGGATTTCTCCCGAGCACGTAACGGGTCCAATTGACAGCTAGGAATCAAGTCGGACCAACTACAACCCACGACGGGTTAAAGGCCGCCAGATCGGGGCTGAGCGCGAAGAACTCGATCTGACTAGCGGCCACCATCCATGCGGAGGAGCGCATCGAGGGGAAGCAAGAAATGCCTTCAAACGCTACTACTACTACGTACTGGATGGTCTCATATAAACAAGAATCTGTTGTGCCTTCACTTTTGTATGGTTTGGCTGGCAGTCGGTCATTCTGAGGGTCACCGTTGAGCTAGCTAGACAAGGGCACCATGGCAGGACTATCGCCCTTCCCCGAAAGGTAGGCGATCGAGTGGTTCCTCGGCTCGACCCCGACCGACGCATGTAGCACATAGACATGTGTGGCCCACATGTGCCGCCGCGGTCGGAGGGGATGGACCCCGGTCGAATTCCTTGTCCGTCACTTGACTTTGAACGTGAGGCGACCGACTCCATCGATCCGACGTGGTTTTGGATTGTAGAATTTCAATTACAAAGATGCATTTCTCGTGATTTTTTCCCCGTGTTTAGCTGTGTAGAGCTAGCTTAACAACAACAACAACAACAACAAAAAACCTGCTTAGAGCTAGAGATTTTTATATTACTGTAATATATACGTATACCATGATCCTTTTTCATTACTGTAATATATACGTATATACCATGATCCACCGAGACGGCAAGCGGGTCGGGCGCACCGGCGGCGTCGCCTCCACGTCGGCCGTGCGCACCGGCACGCTGTGGCTGGTCCACCGAGACGGCAAGCGGGGCTCGCCACTGAAGTAGCCGAGCTGCCTCGTGATGGCCGCCAGCGTCCGAGCGTCCCGGTGCGCCGGCCGTACACGGGTACGCATATTTTTAAAAAAGTTACGTTCTGAATTGGAACTGTCCTTTTGTTCGCAAAAAGAATCATACTCCACATTTGTTGCATGGACAAACTAACCTAGTTTCTCTCATTTGCAACCGACATTCGATCGCCATTCCTCCTTTTATTGAAGGATGTTGAAGTGCCTGCCACCTAAGGCCATCTCGGGCAATTTGCTTCGTTTTGACCTTTAGATCGGTCCGTTATTGCTTCCCACAGTGGTGCTGACACCGGACGACTGAAGCCACATGGATAGCGATGCAGCCCACCTCATCTTTGGTGAATGTGTTGATGAACGACTGAAACTTAAAACTCACTATGCCCTCGTGTGGGATTCAACTACTTTACAGATCATGAGACAATTGAGCGGTTGGGCAGGGCTTGGTAGGTGTGTGCCCCTGCACTTGCATGTCCCTGCGAATTTCCGGCATGAAAAGTAAGGTTGAATGCAAGGTCTCAAGGACAAAAAACAAGGGTTAGAGCGCAACGATTTCTATGTTTGACCAAACATATTTACAAAAATATGAAGGTAAAAAAACAAATCAATATTAATATTATAGTTGTTGATATATTTTATATATCTGATCAAACTTGAAAAGCATTGGCTTTTTGACCAAGTTTATATGCCATGTATCTGGTGACAGAGGGAGTATACGCAGTCACTACGAGCATCTACAGTCGGCCCTTCAAACGGTCTATATGTCCGGGCGGACGGCCCAGTCAGTGACCAGTCATAAAAACACGCCTAACCAAGCTCCTCGAACTGGCCCTATACGTCAGGGCTGACTGTCACCCCTCATATCCAGCCCAAATTTGGGGCGAATATGAGGAGGCCCGGACATGTCCGGGCGTGTCCACTACTTCGAACTGACGTGGGGACCCACAGAGACACCCGTCGAAACCCAGTGGTCTAGTAAGAACGCCGCTCCAGCATGCTGTCCAAGGGGCGAAATCACATTCAGATCTTGTTGTTTCTCCTAACACTTCTGGAAGAAAAGTCGTCAATAACCACATCAGTATTTATTTCATCCAACTTTTCTTTCTCAATGCATAAAGTAGCAAGAATATACTGTTTTTTACTTTCTTTTCTGAATGATAAACAATTTTTTAGAAGACATGTCACCAAACAATTGCAGAAAAAACAGTCAATCAAGGAACAAAAGCACCTGAAATGGCTTGATGTCGAATTGTCGATGTAGCTTCCCAGATCTGCAAGGCTGCAACACTCATTCCCCATATCCCCTTCTCAGCCCTGGATCCAATTAAGCTTTTTTTTTCTGCACATGGATCCAATGAAGCTTTGAAGAACAGACCAATAGAGTAAGAACTAGGAAGAGAAGAATTGGAGGTGTCAGATGGAGCAATCAGAGGCGGAGCGCCGAGCTATTTAACAGTGAATCAAAATAGTACTTGATTAGGGGAAGGAGGCAGACGTACCATCTCTGATGCGGTGATGCCTCAAGTGCCTACTTGATGGGGAACGTTGAGGATGCAAAGAGAGATGATTGTGGAAAGGAATATCATCATTGGTCTCCATTAATGGATGCATGGAGCGGCGCCTCGAATTTTGAAGTGCACGGGAGCGGCGGTGCTGTTCTCTGGGATTGGATAATTTGGGGGAGGAGTCGAGGAGGCGAGGAAACTGGAGACGAGACCGGAGGAGATCGATGGAGCGCTGCAGCAGCGTAGCGAACTAGCTATCAATTCTTTTGGTCCGTGAGTGCTACCTACATGGTGGGCTTGGACCTTATTGTATACTATACTACTACCTGGGCCGGGGCCCCTACCTCCCAGGGGCCCAGGGCGGTCGCCCCGTTGCCCCGCCCTATGGGCCGGCCCTGCGAAATCCAACTACTTAAACCGAACAACGACCATCAACTCTAGCTGCAGTTAGCCGCACTCACATTTCCCTTCCCTCCGCACCGCCACTCCCCGTCCACTCGCAGACCAGAGATCACCGTCCTCCTGTAGCCATTGGTCGGCAGTTGATCACCACATATGCAATGCTCACTCCAGAGCATCGGTTAGATCTCCTTGAGGAGATCTAGGCCCGACGCAATTCTCGAATTGCAGCCGACTTGCATCCGGACTCATCAGAGCAGGAGGAGGACGCAGAGCAGAAGACGCGGGACACGGGTTCAGAGGAGGAGGAGGAGGAAGATGATGAAGGCAAGGGTGATCCGGCGCCTCTGGCTACTGGATTCAGCACGGCCAACGCACTGGGCGAGTTTGTGGTCGCCCAAGCGAAGAAGGTGGTGGAGTAGCAGGCCATGTTCTACTAGGCAAACCGCCAGTACCTCCGGGAGGCATGGGCAGGGGTGGATGCACTCTTGGCGGACATGGAGTTTGACGAGGAGCCGGAGCAGCGGGAGGCGGCCATCAACCAGGAGGCATGTCCTTCTGACATTGTCAGCACGGGGGTTGTCTACATTTCCGACGATGAGTAGAAGTAGGCTAGGTTTATCTTTGTAGTACTGTACTAAGTAGCTTTTTTTGCATGTGTAGTGCGGATTTGAGGTATGATAATTGAGATACTCGGCTGCGTCAGACGCAAAATGAGGGGTGACCGGGCCCAAGTCCGCGGATGTATGAGGGGCTGGATTTGATATATCCGGTTGTAGATGATCTAAACTTGCTTTGAAAATTCACTTCCGTTAGTGTGCTAAAAAAATACCCGATTTGTGATCACTAACTGTTCGAAAGCAATTTAGGATCACCTAACTTTACATTAACGTGTCGTTGACAATCACCGTGTACGTTTGGATGTATTTCGCTGCTGTGACGTACTCTTTGACTTGTTGATCCACTTATGGCTGACGCACTCACAGCAGAGCTAGGCAAGGAAGACCAGAGAATGATTCCAAGACTTCAAAACTTGGCACTCTTGGCGGACATGGTGTACAAAACATGATAGCGTACCAGCCCACACGGGGGTTTAAAACGCATACAGCGTCCACTCAATACCATAGTTCTGGAGTATTGTACTAGTAGTATACTGCAAACGCCCAACTAAGTACGTAGAACGCAATACAAGTTCGTATGTCCTCGAATGGAAAACTGGCTCGCGCGCACCGAACCCAGCTAACCGATGGTGAGGATGGCGAAGACGACGATAACGAAGGCAAACCAGAAGTCCGACGCGTCGTCGTGGGCGATGTCGGCGGCCGGAGGGTCGACGGGGTCGGTGGAGGCGACCGTGGCCTCCGGAGGAGCATCGTCCGTCTCCCGGCGATGCTGGTGAACCCTGTAGGCGACGAACAGCAAGAGGGCGGCTCCGGCGAGGAAGAGCGCGAGGTCGCGGTGCTCGGTGGTGACCGGCGGCTCCGGAATGGGCGGCACCGGGTCAGGTGTGAAGACCTCGCAGTCGCAGGGGAGGACCGGGCCGATACGCGGCTCCCTCATGGCGTCCGCCAGGCTCGGGGGTGCGGTCAGCAGGGCGCGGGCGTAGGGCGGGAGAGGGCCGGCCAAGATGTGCCGCATCCGGCTCGCGAAGAACCCCCCTCTCCTGGCGCGTAGGTACGTCTCGACCAAGAGGCGGTGGAAAAAGGACTCGCCGATCCTCCATACCACCACGATGGCCGGCTCCATTGTACCTGCAAGCCATTCACGAGAGGAGATGCACAGCATAAACGATTAGTAGCAGCAGCAGCTAATTAATGGAAAAACCGTTAGTACGACACACAGGCTCTATGCATGCGACCTCAAAGTTAAGGACATGGGACAAACAACCCAAAAAGGAGTACGGGTGCAAGTGGGTAGGTAGGATCCTGTGACGTCATGCATGCACAACAACTCGAAAAGTAGGACCATTTGGTAGGTACTTCCTCCGTCCGGAAATACTTGTCATTGAAATGAATAAAAGAAGATGTATCTAGACATATTTTAGTTCTAGATACATCCCTTTTTATCCATTTTGATGACAAGTATTTTCAGACCGAGGGAGTAATTACTACAGTTTGGTTGTATGTAAACGAAAAGGTAAACAGATGATTCCCCTGATCCTCTGATCCTCCAAGCGGGCACGATTCACAGGCTCTACGCGACAGTAGGTGTGCACATGAGAAGCAGTACTCGGATCAAAACATGATGCAAAGTTGAAAAAGTGAGTGGCCACACAGTTATACGCCGGTCTCTAGATGATGCTGCTGCTACCGGACAAAAACGCCGAAAAAATGCGCGTGCAAGCAGGATCCCGTGACGTCATGCACCCACAACTAGGGGGAAATTAGTAGGAGGATGCGGCACTACGGAGAGTAATTAGACTACAGACAGAATGATTGGGCGGGTCGCATTAATTACAGTTAAAATCAGAGCAAGGATTGTTGGACGAATCCATTCCACAGTCGCAACAGAAATGCACGCGAGAGTAATTTTCCATAACTCGGTACCAAAACAAATCTGGCCCCAGCTCAATTTATCTTCATCAATCAGAGAAAGTAGACGCATCCAAACAACAATTTCTACGGGACGGAGACTCCATGTTCCTATCTAGGCAGGCACAACACATTGCGAACCAGGAAGCCGCTGCAATTGGTGCACGAACGCGCGTCTGAATTACATGCGGCCACTGCTACATGCGAATCAAGTCAGACTAGCGGCACGACACGAACGCGCGCGCCGAAGCACGGGCCAACACAACAGCAGCGCTACGCTACGCGGCCGACGAATCTAGTATTTCCGGCGGCCGTGGAGAGGAGGCGGCGTGGCATGGATCCGCGTCTCCACGTCGCCGGGTAGTGCACCGAATCTAGAGTGGTACTGCTGGACGCGAACGCATGCGGAAAACCCTGGCAGAAAATCAAATCCAACACCGGCAGATTGCGCGAGAGACGAGATCGGGAGGAGACCAAGCAAACGAAAGCGTGCGCCGACATCAGATGGATCGGCCCCAGGCCCAGGTAGAAGCCGACAAATAAATCAAGCGCGATCCTCAGAGAGGGAGGGAGACGCGGGGAGGGAGGGAGGGAGGGAATCGCCTGCATTCCGTCTCACCTCGTAGCGTCCGGGGCGTCGCCGGCGGCCGGCGGCGTGGGCGTCGGCGTCGCTCGGGTGAGATTTGGCGAGGCGAGCGAGAGGGTGGAAGGCGCGGGCAGGGGAGGGGAGGGGAGAGAGGCGGCGACAGAAAGCGACTAAGCGAGACGGGCGACGGCTCTTGACGTGCGTGTGTGGTGTGCCCTTTAATAGGAGAAGGGCCTTGCTGAGCTGGCATTGGCCGCCCGCGCGTGCCACACACACCCCCCTCCCGCCCTTGCACCAAAATTTCGTTGCTTATTGTAATGGGTTTTCTTTTTCCAGCTAGAGTAATTCCAGCTAGTTATTTCAAATCAACATAGACTAAAGTTTTAGCCCCGCAAAAGAAAGGATTCTGACCCGCCCGAGCCGAGCTGTCTTCGCCCTACCTCTAAACCCCTGCCTTCTCCGGCGCCGACAACCCACCTCCGCACCGGCGCCTAGAACATTTCCGGCTCGCCCTCGCCGGCCGCGGCATCAAGAGTCACCGGCTCGACACACACTTCTGTTGCGGAGTCGACTGCCGTCGGAAATGAGGATTTCTACATATTGCAAAGAATATGAAGTTATATAGTATATATGAGAAAATCTTCCAACAAGAAAATACTTAACCAAAGTGGAAGATGTCACAATTGAACACGATGGTATTTGAAATGCAACTATATAGTTCAATAATGCATGTTACCTTGATCGTCCTACACATGACTTTCTCATTTTTCTGTACTTTCTTCGTTCTAAATTGCTCTTACCCCCCCCCCCCCCCCCTCCCACTCAATCTATCTATTTGTTGTGGTGTTGAGAGAGATTGACACTAGCGATAAATTGGTTAAAAGGATATGCCTCCGCAATATCATCTTGGGAAGTGACCAACACCGGGAACTCCAACGATGAGGTCGACCCCAAAAAGACAGGCGTGTTGACAAACGTAGTATAGCTTCCCCGTATATTCATCGCCGGGATACACATGATATGCACGTTAGCACATGTATACATGCATGCACCCTTTCAGCTCCCTTTCAACCATACGCCGATAAGAATAGTATATATTCACAATGCAGCTATAGTCGAAGTACACATGATAAAGAAGGCAACATATTTATGCATTCATCATGGGCATGCATGCATGTACCATAGTGAGTCACATTCAGGCTTAACAATATGTATGTATGGTATATGCATGCATGTACCTTAATCGAATATGTCACAATTAAACGCCATAGAATTTAATAAGATTCAAAATCCAAGAATGCACTAATGCATGTTATCTTGATCTTTCGGCGTGTGGGTGTATACTTTTCCTCTATCTTACTAGTTACCATTTTCTCTTAAACCCCCTACACACTTCCCATGTAATCAACATTTTGTTGTAAAGTTGAGAGAGACGGTGTTGATGTAATAGGGGCACAAGTTGGCATGATCAATGTAGTGTTAAGTGTGTACCTCATCTTGACTGAACACAAAGTTAACAAAACATGCACCGACAATATCATCTTGGACGGCGAGCATCACATGGAACTCCAATGCTAATGTCGACCCCAAGACAATGGGCGTCTCAACAGACGTAGTATAGCTTCATCAGACGACCATCGTCAGACTACACATGATATGCATGTTAACACATGTATGCATGCATGCACCCTTATAACCACCTTTCAACTACGTGTCGATAAACATAGTATAACTTTATCCTGTAGATGTCGTCAGACTACACACGGTATGCACACTAACACATGTATGCATGAATGTACCCTTCTAACCACCTTTCAACTGTGTGACGAGAGGAAGTATATCTTCGTCGTGCAGCCTACCTCGGACTACACATGATATGCACGTCAACACATGTGCATGCATGCATGCATCATTTTTTACTACCTTTGAACTATTGTTATCTGAATACTATGTATACATGGCATGCATGCATGCATGTACCTTAACTGAGTGGAATATGTCACAATTAAACGTTATGGAATTTAATGAGATTCGAAATCCACTTACAATACACTAATACATATTACCATGGTCTTTGGTGTGTAGGTGTGTACTAATGCATGCATGTACCATTCTAACCATCTTTCAACTATGTGTGGACAGGAAGTATATCTTTCGGTGTCTTAGTGTTGAGGGAGACGGCGTTTGTGTTACAACGGAACAAGAAGGCATGGTCAACGTAATGTGTATGACCAGACACCAAGTTAATGGAACATGCCCTGGCAATATCATCTTGGACGACCAGCATCACCTGAAACTCCAATGATAAGGTTGACACCAAGACGATCGTTGTGTCTACAAACGTAGTATATCTTCTTTGCCCAATCACCGTGCAACTACAAATGATATGCACGTTAAAACATGTATGCATGCATGTCTACAGACGTAGTATATCTTCTTCGTGCAATCATCGTTTGAGACTACACATGATATGCACGTTAAAATATGTATGCATGCATGTACCCTTCCAACCACCTTTCAACTACGTGTCAACAAGCATAGTATGACGTCATCATGCAGCCATCGCTCGACCACACATGATATACACATCAACACATATGTGTGCAGTGAACATGCATGCGTGTACCCTTTCGACTCTCTTTCAACTCGCGATAGCACAAGAGTTTTATTGCATGCATCAAAGCACCGCCAATGCATTATATGCATTAAATATAGACTAATAGATAACCCCTCCAATGCATTAAATTATATTGTTGCATTTAAAAGAGCTCACATTTTATTTGTTTTATGAGAGAGAGAGAGAGAGAGAGAGAGAGAGAGAGAGAGAGAGAGAGAAATGTTTGTTCTCTTGGTTTTGATGCTAAGAATCATATCCAGATTAGGATTTGGTAACACTCTCTTTCCACATTAAATATGGTGACTAACGTATATCACAGGAGCACTGACATTATCCTCACGGGCATGCATGCATTGTTGCACTACACATGATATGCATGCATGCATGTAACGCTTCCAACCACCTTTCAACTACGTCTCGGCAAGCATACTATAGCTTTGTCGTGCAACCGTCATTGGACTACACAGGATATGTATATCAACACATATGTGTATGCATGCATCATGGATTCATGGGCATGCATGCATGCTTGTACCCTTTTAACTCCCTTTCAACTATTGTTAGCTCAACAATGTGTATGCATAGCATGCATGCATGTACCTTAAATATGCCACAATAAAATGCCATGGAATTTAACGAGATTCAAAATCCACTTAGAATGCACTGATGCATGCTAGCATGATCTTTTGGCGTGTAGGTGCGTATTCTTTCCTACATTTTTTGTCACTGTTTACTCTTAAACCCCCTCCCACCCCTCCCACGTAATCGACAAATTGTTGTAATATTGACCAAGACGGTTGGTGTTACAAGGGAACAAGTTGGCTTGGTCAATGTAGTGTGTAGTGTACACCCCGTCTTGACTAGACACCAAGTTAATGAAACATGACCCGACAACATCATCTTGGACAATGAGCATCACTGAGAAATCCAATGATAAGGTCGGCCGCTAGACATAGCATGATTTCAGCGTGCAACCATCGGACTACACATGATATGCACGTTAAAACATGTATGTATGCATGTACCTTACCCACCACATTTCAACTATGTGTTAACAAGCATAGTGTAGATTCATCGGACTACATGATATGCACATCAACAATATGTATGCGTGCATCATGGGCATGCATGCGCATGTACCCTTTCAACTCCCTTTCAATTCCCGATAGCTCAACAACATTATTTCATGCATCAAAGCACTACCAAATGCATTAGACCCCTTAAATATGCACTTAGATATAACCACTCCAATGCATTTTATCTTATTGTTGTATTTGTAAGTTATACCTAAACATCTATTTAATCTAATTAGATATAGACCGATCTTAGGGCACTCTTGATACGTGGCTCTTAGCGCAATGCCATAGACAAAATGTTGATCTGGCACCGTATTAATAAAAAAAGAGAATATGCTAATATCATATTATAATACCGTATCATCATAAATATTATGCTACTATGTGTCATGCAAAACAATAAATTACCAAATTTTCATACTATGCACCAAGCATCATATGCATGATACTAGTATATGATACTCCATACTACGAGTAGTGTTAGACTGCTTAGCGAGGAATTAATATCATAAGTTGATATTTTAGGTGACCTCATTTATTCCTTTGTATGAAAAATAGCAGCACATCATTTCTTATGATACTATATATATCATGATATGATACTAATATACATTACCGTTCCTCAATTAATATTATGCCACATCAGCAATATGGTTAGTTGGCATTGAACGAGGTTGCATGATACTAGTTAGGGCATCTCGAACACTAACCCCTAAAACGGACAAACTATTTATCCGCGGAACCGGTGGGACCAGTTCGTGGACACCGATGCAGGAGCTAGCCCATCCAACCACGTCCCCTAAATGTCCTTCTATGCATGTGCATATCGCGGTTGAGGAGAGAGAGGGGAAGTCTGGATGTTCGGCGTGGTGGGCCGATTTTGGTTGGCTAGACGGATGTCCAGACTCTCCTAAAGCAACCCCCCCCCCCCTCCGCAGAATTTTGCTTTGAGTTTGGATGTCCGGCGCTTTTCCGTATGCTCGGGGGATAGCATTGGATGACAAAAAGTGTCCGGACTCCCCTAAAGGACTTATAGTGGCGATTTGAGGGTCCGCATTGGAGATTTCCTTATGATATGCCTAAGAGGTCTTAACAAAGTGAAATATTTCTCAATTAAACACATTGGAATTTAATGTGGCTCAAAATCCACTTAAACCACACTAATGCTTGTTACCTTGATCTTTCCGCATATGGGTGTGTCCTTTTTCTCTACCTTATTGTTTGAATTTTGTCTTGAACACCCTCCACCCTCCCACACAATTGACATGTTGTTGTAATGCTAAGGGAGATGGTATTAGTATTACCAAACCTCAAGTCGACATAGTCAAGTTAGTATGCAGTGTACACCCCATCTTGATCGTACACCAAGTAAACGGAACATGCCCGACAATATCATCTTGGGCGGAGAGCATCATAAAAAACCAACTATGGGGCCGGCAGGCGTGTCGACTGTGCAGTATAATTTCGCCATGTAGTCGTTGCACTACCCATGATATGCACATAAGAGAGCAAGTATAAGAAGGTACAGTTAGCAGGCTATATATAAGGACTAAACTATACTATTTATGCTGAATTTCTTTTCGAGAGAATATTTGTGGTGAGTTGGATGAGAGAAGAGGAGAGAGGGAGGAATCGGGCTGTACTCCAAGAAATATTGTAAGAGTATAAGGTGGATCATGCATTAATAAAGTAGTACTACTTAGCAACTAGTTACTCCCTCCGTTTCATATTAGTTGTCTTTGAAATTGATGTATTTAGATGCATTTCAGTGCTAGATACATCCGTTTGAGCGACAACTAATATGGAACGGAGGAAGTACTATATATGTTGGCTATTTGGTTGACTAAATGTGACATAACAACTTCACTATAGTATTAATCATGCTCTGACATGTATGTACCCTTTCAACTATCACGAGCTCAATTGATTTCCTCATTTTCTATGACCCAGTTTGTGCTTGTTGAACTATGCTAGGGGGTTCTTATTTTTAGAAGTGTTCTATAAAAATAGCCAGGAAACTAGAGATAAGTAGGTTAAATAAACAAAAAAAAGCCAAAATCGATAAGTTGAATTATCACATTAATTCAGCGCACTGTTGATATGTTTAAACTATTTTTTTTTACTATGTTCATGCTACGTCAATACCATTATTGCATCATTTTGACACAAGTTTATATTTACTTATCGAACTAACATATTAATCCACTACATGTTTTTAAAAATTGTTCCACACCCCCACCCCTCCCCGGCCTCCTCCACGCGCTCCACGGCCGAAGGGGGCGTAACACCGGCACCCTTCCTCGCCCCTCCTCCTAGTCCTAGGCCAGCTCCCTCACACACACTCTCCCTTCCATGGCGGATCGGCACGGCGAGGGCGGCGTGGCCTCGGCGCGGCGGCTGGGGCACACAGACTTGGACGACCCATCGACAACACGCTGCTGCAGCGCGTGCAGGCGCACCTCCCGACCTCGACGCAGGTGCTGGGCCTCCTGACCCTGCTCATCGCCGGCGCGGCGCTGCTGGTGCTGGCGGGGCTGACCATCAGGGGCGCAGTACTGGTGGCGGTCGTCTTCCTCGGCCCGCTGGCTGGCGCTGCTGACCAGCCCCATCTGGGTGCCGTTCGCGTTCGCGCTCCTCGTGGTGGCCGCCGCGGCGCTCTACTTCGCCACCCTCGCCGCGGCTACCTCACGGGGCGGCACGCCGACCGGGTGGGCCGCGCCGCGCGTTGATCCACCCCTCGTCTCACCTGTAGGGGCATGAATCGGCAGCTGGAGGGAGGCCGATCATGGATACGAGCGGCGAGGACATCCGACATCCTCGTGCTCCTGCAATCCGCGCTCGTCGTCCCCTTCGAGGCCGCCACCGACCGCCTCACTCCCCGGTTCTCGCCTCCCAGGCCTCAGCTGACGACCTCCGTCCCCATCTCTTGGTCCCGCTCCGCGACGGGTACGACGCTCCTGACCCGCCCCTTTGCCGAACGCCACCACGAGCAGTGTGCGTCTCAATTCCCCAGCCCTCCTCGTCATGAGCAGCAGCGGAAGGAGGAGCATGTCCCCTTGGACCAGGCTGCGGTACCGGAGTCCGTTGGCAGGTGCGCCCCTGGCCTCATTCTCTCCATCGAACGCTCATCCAGGGCAGCTTGCACATGAGAAGTCCAGGGGACGCCGACGCTGGATTGGTTTCATAGTGTGTCTCTGACATGGCACAGGAGGAGTCCATGATGTGTCTAATATATTTGGACTTTTGTCAGGTAGGCGGTGATCAGCTGGACCTGGAGGACTTGTGTTCCAAAGATCAATGCAATGGTGCATTCTAGAACTGATGGAGGATGTGGTGAGTGAGATAATTAGTAGTATTCTGTAGAAAGAAGGCAGTGTACATAGATTGTAACTGTATTGAGTTTTGTGTTGTCACTGCAGCTCGTTTAGCGGGAGATGAGTCGCGTGATGCTGCAGATGGCGTGGGAGGAGAACAAGCATCACAGGTACGTCTCTTTCTCTGATGAGTGCGCGCGGTATGGAACCCAGGGTCAAACAATTTATTCACATGAACAATTGTGGCAAATGATCAGCTGTTTCTGAAAGATGTCACGGAATTCAGCTTGCAAGTGGGGTTCGTTAGGACAAAGGTGGAAGGAGAAATGGGAGATAAATTCCCGAAGAAGGCTGGATTAAAGCATGAAGAGCTAAATGCTCGAGACGTGCTCACCTTCTGTGATAATATGCTATCATGTACTGGCAAGTAGGTGCTCGACAATTAAAAATTCGGCGGGTAGACTTCATCATGGGACCTGGTATGTGCGCCTGTTGGTGGAAGCTCCAGATCATGGTAAAGGCGCCTCCTCACATGTTTTTGTCTCAGTGTCAATGTGTGGATTCTGCTGAATTGTTATTTATAGTGCTGTCAGGTTGGGACTCTTGTGCTTCTCGGTGCTACAAATTGTGTTGAAGCTGCAGATTCAACTGCCATTGTCACTAATTTAGTCGCGGGTTATAAATTTGGACTGAAATGTTAGTTGGTACGGTTAAGTGATGGTTTGAGGGTTATGCTATACACTCAGATTAGCATTGGCATGGAATTGTTTCTGTTGTTGATTTCTTGCGTGTAGTCACACTTGTGTAACTTATGGAAGGGTGGTCTTGCGCAGTTGCGCTTATATTGACGTTGTAGTGAAGTTCGTGACTTTTAGTTAACATCGACCTTATGGTTGTCCGTAGTTCAGTATGGCAAATGCATTTAGATTCTCTTGTTTGGCTGCCATCAGTACCACCAAATGTGCAAGTGGAGCCAATTGTTGTGAATTTTGATGAACTTGATCTCATGCTTGTAGAGAAGGATGATTCAGAAAATCTTTCCAGCTCTACCAGGTTGTGATTTTGTACCATCATATGATGTTCTTTTCTCAACTTCTTTAAAAGCACTGTATATGAATATGCTGATAAGGTTGGTTTCACTGCATTTGATGTTCAGTAATAGGTACTTACACATTCAAAAAAATTATCTGTAAGGCCTTCACTCAGAGTTGCTTCTGTTAGAATGATGATTATATTGTTAAATCATCCAGATAGTTCATGTTATTCATCATAGCTAATTTCAATATTTTTAGGCTCTGTTTTCTGCTTTATGGGCTGTTATTTCCTGTGTGTGCATGTCTGCACCTGTTGTTTTACTAATAAGTTTTATAACTGTACAAAAGTTTCTTACTATGGATCACATGCAAATTTATTGAAGCAATATACTCTTACAAAATCTGAAGTAATATGCTATACTGGGCTTAGATTGCATATGGCATGACTGTACAAGTACGTATTGTGGACCTGGTATTGGAAACACCTGGAAAGCCTGAACACTTATTTGCATATTCAGTTCTATTTCTGATGACAAAAGGGGCTAAACCTTTTTATTTTGTCCTGAAATACCTTTAGGGCTTTTCTAGTGACCTACTTGCATATTCAGTTTTTTCCTATTATTTGTTTAGCGAGTAAAATTGGATGCATCGTTAAGGACAGGAATTTTAATTCGTAATTTCTTTTCAGGTCACCTCCGCTAGCAGCTATAACATTTCATAATTTTGTACTGTACACAAAAAAAACGAAAAATGGCAGGTATTCTTGCTAGATTAAAGTTGCACTTGAAATTGTAAAATCATTGTTTTCAGCCACCTGATTGTAATACTCTATCATTTATATAGGTTGTAATTTTGAAAGAAGCAAGGGATTTCTCCAGTAGCACAGGATTCATTTATGTTTTCATCGTTTGATACTCCCCTAGTTTATCCCAGTAAATTAATGTCTTCTTGTGTTGTTACCTAATGTACTAGGACATAATCAATGAAGAATAGTATACACAATTTCTGATCTCCCATATTTTTTGTCTAAATTCACAGAAGATGCCAGTTACTTTCAGTTGATCTTTTACCCAATCCTGACATGTTTGTCGATGCATGATTTAACTCTTCAAGCAGTCAAGATAACAGGCGAGATGATGATGGTGCAAAGCAAATGTTCTTGGGCGGTGAAAAGTTTTTGGCAGGAATATCAGGGGATTCTAATGTGAGTGTCTCGGAGATGATTTGTCAACTTTGAGAATTTGTTAGTTGATGTTGGAAGTTCGGCATGCCTTGGCTTCCTCGCTTATAAATTTTGTCAAGCACAGATAACTCTGCAACGAACGGAGCAGAACAGTCCACTTGGCCTGGAGGTTCAGCTGCATGTTACTGAAGCTCTCTGTCCTGCTTTAAGTGAACTTTGTAATAGTTATTGACCATAAAACTTCAGCTTGTCGATCTGTTCCTGTTTTTATCAGTCAAACCTGAAACGCATTTTTGTCAGGTTTATGGGCTTTTCTTCGATTCATGAGTCATGACTGGGGTATCTGCGTGCTTAGATAGAGTAATTTAGATCCAAAGTCTCAACAGGTTTCTTTTTCTCATGTAGTTTTAATGATTGCATTTTATGTAGTAGGGTGATGCAATGGGGAGGACCACTGCTGGAATTCTCAGGCCCCTTAAGTTTGATAAGCCTCTTAGCCAGGGAACCATCGAACAGCTGAGGAACCTAGGTATGGAATGAACTACTTGTAATGCCCTGGGCTTCGCATTATTTTTTGGGTTGCTCTTTTAATGAGGTTTCAAGTGTCTTACAAACTCGTGCTACTGCAGTAACTGGAGGTATGGACAATGTTTTTTCAACTAGCAGGCCCAGCAGGCAGAACAGTTTTGGCGTGTCGGCACCCCTAGGACCCCTGGGACTCCAGTGTTTCACGCAGTCTCGAATGCGGCGTCCAAAGAGGCCCTGGAAGCGACAATCACCTCGCTACAGAGTGGCATTTCTGAATCCAAGGCCAGATGTGCGTACCTAACCAGCGTGGAAGACGAGAGCCGCGCTGAGGACTTCAGGCAGCTGACCGACAAGCAGGAAAACATGCAGTCCCTGGTGACGTGAATGAGAACCTTGATCTGAGTTGTACATTGGTTTCCTTCTTTGTGTACAGGCTGGGCAGTGATACATAACCGGGGAGCGGCTAATGCCATACTTCCCTCGCGGATTATTTCTCTTATGTGTTCATCTATTAATCGTTCCTTGGGGTATAAAGGTCGAACGGTGGAACAAAGGGTGTGCGTCGATTATGTTTTGTAACTGGAAGGGTGGGGGCAGCAGAAAAATTTGTAGCTGGAAGGATGCAATGTACATAGGTGGTTCGCACATCATGTTTTATTTTTCGCTTACAGCTTACCAGAGGCCTGGATTATGTTTTGCTGTGTGCATAGTCAAAGTATCTGATGTTGTTCCTTGCAAAATAAATTCTATTTAGGATGAGAACAAATTTGATGCAAGCATTCCTTATGTTTAGTCAGAAATCAGAATGGAAAATGGCCTGAAGGGGAACATATTGTCTGTAGTAGTTTAAAAACAATAAAACGAAAATTTTGTTTATACTTGATGAACACGAGGCGCCGAAACGTGTTTTTTAAATGAAAAAGCCGAAGAATTGTGGGAACGAGGCATTTTCTATGGGCTAACTGTGAGGATCTCGCTACTAATTCCAGTTGATCAACCAAGTTCGGTTACAACTCCTGAAATTTATAGAGGAATCGCAAGGAGGAAGGGGATCATCTTCCCTCTCCTAACTATTGTTGTCGTGACCGATGGGGTCCCGGTTGAAAAAACCGTTAGTAGTCTTGGTCAGCATGGCCTTGCTCGAAGTAGAACGTGAGATAGGATCATCAGAGTAGCAGTCACAACAGTGTGTCGGCGGCGCCACAAAAATTTGCCCTCCTGGCGCCCACCAAGCAATTTCCATGGCATTTTGCTTGATCCAAAGTCGATGCCGAGTAAGACCACCAGGATCCCATGGAGTTGGCAAAGGCATACTGAACCCAATTCTTCAGCTTCGCATCTTGAGTCCAATACAGTTGCAAGATTTGCAGGAATAGGTTCCCAAGAACATCAATCAGAAGAAAGACACTTGATTAACCCAACATGTACCAACGGTTCGAGCTTCTGAAGAATGCGCATGGAAAACTGGATGCATCCAACGGACACAGAGAACAGGGCACCCAGGCAATCAGTTTAATAGCAGAGCACTCACTTGGGTTATCAGTTGGAGACCCATGGAAAAATACCATCACCCATGCATAGCTCGTACAAGCAATTGTCAGGTCAAATGAAATATTGCCAGAACCTATTATCAAATCACTTCCAAGAGTGCCAAACTGAAGGTCTGACTGCAATATCATACCGCTGAAGATCCAAACAACCCTCCATTGCTGCAGCTCAAAACTGGGCTCATTACCACCAGCAGAACATCCCCAGTCAAACTGATCCCAAGGCGCTTGCGCGACAAACTGAACCCAAGAACAACAAAAATTACCCTGTGCCATCATGTATGCAAAGCAAGTACATACTCTATCCAAGTTCAGATGTGTTGAATCAGGGCCAAAAGCGTAATAGCAAGAAGGACCAGCGATTATTGTACACTCTGACTGCACAAATATAATACAGTACCAATCAAGTGCAATTCGATAGCGACGACCATTCATTGTACTGTATAATTCCCATTCTCTATAAACTCCAACTTGCTCAAAAATTGCCCAATCAGTGAACTCATACTAAGTTGCATATTACCGGACTGCCTCTTCGTACTAATTAACTCTGGGCATTCGCTTCTTTCTGCTTGCTCACCAAGATTCCGAAGGGATAACCATATCTCAACACATGGATTGTATTTCCGCAAGAACAGTTCATTCCTCAACTCGAGTACCTCATATCCTGGATCCCAAGGAAGCAGAACTATGAAGAAAACCCGGTTCACTAGCACACGGGTGATCTTTGACAGCAAACAACAGCTGCACTAATTGTCAAGCCCACAACAATATACAAAAACAGTGAGCTGGGTACTGAGGAAAACAGATGCCAAACCACTGAAATTACATGTTATATGCGCACCAGCCTTCCCACCATTTTCCTGCCCAAGAATGCACAACAAGAGTTCCGGCTGCAAGGTGCCCATCCTGAAAAACCAAGCAATCTCCAACTGGAGCAGCACATTGTCGTATGTACAGTACGGTTGTTTCCATAGCTTGAATAGGCACAACAAATGTTGAAATAGGCATGAAGGTCAGTAGGTTGCATTGCCAGGCTTAAATTCCCCATGATATGCGACTTCTCCCTGAACTTGCCAACACACTGATATCCTCATAAACTGCATTATTCCAACCAAAGTTGCAGCAGTAATTAGCCTATGGATTTTGGTTCCAGGATCCCATGGCGAGATAAACCTTTGCACTATTTGTGACATACAGTGGTATGAACATGAAATTCCGCAAACCGCTCATCATATCTCATAGATCAGAAACAGCGAGAAACAAGAAGTGCGAGGTTTCAGGAGGCCACGAAGTCAGGTAGGTCGGCCAGAACTGGACCATGGATAAATCGTGTCCAAGAGTATCCAGTAGCACGTAGAATACTTCAGCCAGCGAGAGTTCAATTGGTTGACAAAACTGATTCAGTGGTGCCCCAATTTCAGATTGCACAGCTAAGTGAACTCCAGAAGAATGTAAAATAGTTACCTCAACTAGTTTCCTAAGTGCAATACCACCATCAGAATATCCCAAGCAATCTGCCATTGAAAAAGTTTGGAACTAGTTTGATATACCTTAAGAGCCGCCCTTGAAACCGAGCAAATCAGACGACTAGTTGTTCTCATTAACGTGTTCCTGTTTGTCCACTTGATTTGACGTACAGCCACATGCCCACATGCATCATGTGAGCCTCCAAAATCAAGGTCCTCTCACACATGCTTCCATCCAATTCTGTCGGAGCACAATATAATTCCAAGAGAAACCATGCAGTATAGCATGGAAAGGGTGCAGAAACATACCATGTAGCATTTGCAAACAGGATAAACTTGCAGCTCTGGTATTGTCTGAGAACTTCTTGACATGAGCATTGTGCTATTCGATTTCTCTTCAGAAATGTAGCCGTAAGAGAACTGGAAGCACATCCAATTGAAAGAAATTTCTTGCCCGAACAACAGGTGACCAACACGTTCTTAGGAATTCCAATGACAATCTGCTGAGGATAAGGAGGAGCTTCACAATGCACACTGGTTGGCTGCATACACTGAATACCAAATCTGTGCACATTAACTAACTCCGGCGGCATCCAAGTTGGTCGCCATTCATCTCCAATGCCATGAGAGTTCCTATCAACTACACTGGGAAGCTTGACTTTAAACGCCTTGCGTGATACAGCCGCAACAAGCTTGGTAATGTCGACGATGCCAATGATGCCGACGTTGAGCTCCGGGCAGGACATTAGTCGCACGTGTGCCGGCTGGTGAATGCGGTCACGATTGATTTCCCAGTGTTGAGCACTTGAGCTGCAGCAAGACCACATGTCGGCATCAGCATGTTGGGGCTTGTCGAACAGCTTGCTTGCGACATCTAACCGAGCACTTGGCCACACATACTCTGGCACACGAGGTGGTAGTGGGGAGAGCTGGGTGTCGCGAAGAATCAGTGTGGTCGTGGTAGCACTCTGAGTCCCATCACCCCTAGACGGAGGCATCATGGTGTGGGCGACGACGTCTGGGCATTCCATCGAGCACTTGACGGGCGCCGAGCCAGCAAGTCGAGCTTGAGGACGAGTGGCAGTGGGGGTGGCCATGCCTTTGGTAGGTGTTGGAGCAGCATGTGACACCCGCCGCCGCCGGTTGCTACAACGAGGCCTCCGACGTGGAGCGCCTGCTCCTGGGACAGGGCTTGAACCTGGCGGTGCTGGAGGCCAGCGACAACGCGGCCTAACCGACGGCGCTCGTCTTCGGGCTCCGGTCCAACCGTCCAAGGACAACAACACCAAGTTGGCCACCGACGTCGCCTTCCCGATGGTGTTCATCGGGGGCGGGCTGGACCGCCTAATGCCCATGCATATCGCTCGCGAGCTCGTGCCATTCTTGAAGCAGGCAGGAGTCCATTGGCTGAGTTGCAGCCGCCGCCGGCTAGCATTTTTAAACATTGAATATTTATGCAGATGCGTAGCGACTTTATTAGACATAGGTTGACCTTGAATTAATGGGTGACAGTGCCCCATGTCTCCCCTTATCTTCCAATATCCCGGTGCAATATCTTATCTGTTATGCACATTTGAATTCATTTTCTAAAGGTTCATGAATTGCCGGCGATAGAACTCTTTTCTTTATACATCCCTACTAGCTGCCTGGTTTGAAGGGTCATCGTTAATATAAATTTCGAGGGTATGCCTTAGATTTTAGAAATGATCTTTAGATTGTTTTATTTCATAAACCAGATCCATGAATAAATATTCTCCCGTTGCAACGCACGGGCATCTTTCGGTACTTGGATCGGCCGGACATGAAGAAGTACGACTACATCAACCGCGTTGATATAACGCTTCCGCGAACGATCTACGAGGGTACGTAGACAACACTCTCCCCTCTCATTGCTATGCATCACCATGATCTTGCGTGTGCGTAGGAAAATTTTGAAATTACTACGTTCCCCAACAATGGCATCCGAGCCTAGGTTTTATGGTTTGATGTTATATGCACGAGTAGAACACAAGTGAGTTGTGGGCGATATAAGTCATACTGCCTACCAGCATATCATACTTTGGTTCGGCAGTATTGTTGGATGAAGCGGTCCGGACCGATATTATGAAATATGTTAAATTGTTTGCCATCTTTGTCTAAGGAGGCAATATATGTTCATGGTGCATGCCGGGGGCTGCCGGCGGGGCTACGTGCATGTCCCATGCATTATTGCGTCTTGCCTATGTGAATACGTGCATGCCCCATGTAGTTCCTTTTTCTTTGTTTTTTTTCCATATAATGTATGATTCTTCAGAAAATGCCAATAGTGCCCGAGCTGCAGTGAGCTCGATATTTTAAAAAAGAGCAAAGCTATATTCAAAGTTTCAAAAAAAATTGAAAGAACGTCCGCGAACACTTATACATTTTCCGCATGCACGTGTGAAGAATCATTTGAAATTTTTGTGATTCGTAGACTGTACAAAAAAAAAACCAAAAATCGGCCCAGCAACAAGACGGCTCATTTTAGAAATAGGTTTCTGCCTTTTTCTGTACGCCGCGTGTGACTATTTACAAAAAAATAAAAAATTCCAGAAAAATCATGCTGTGTAAATTCATTTTTTTTAAACGAGCCTGCACTCATGGTTCCCTCCATTTTTAGGAGAGTCTTCGGCTCCATTTGATGGTCCAGTTGTTGGTCAACCTGCTGCTCTTTGTATTGGCACCTCAGGTTTGCTGCTTGGTATCTTTTTAGATTATATAATTTTTCTATTTGATATGTTCACTCCTTTTTGTAT
Organism: Triticum monococcum; assembly: GCA_034509565.1. Classification (NCBI taxonomy): domain Eukaryota; kingdom Viridiplantae; phylum Streptophyta; class Magnoliopsida; order Poales; family Poaceae; genus Triticum; species Triticum monococcum. The sequence continues at coordinate 23,483,252 of CM067847.1, forward strand.
TTTAGTACAAACCGCTACTGTTGATGCTGTCACTTGCGTACTGGAGGATCTTTCTGGTGGGTTTACGTCTGGTGTTGATCAAGTTAACCGACCCATGGTGGCAATCTTTTTCGGATAACAAGAAACAATTTGCTCAAATAATCTCAGCAGAGATAACATTGCGGTCTATCAGGAAAAAAAGTCAGCTATTTAATTAAATAGAAAACTCTGTCACTCATTGCAATAGATGCTAAACAATTAGACTAACTGACAGAAAAGTATATATAGAGTAGTTACATTTCTTTATTCCAAAAACAGATGATGGATGTTAATCGTACAAGAACACGAGGATGACAAACATAAATTGATCACATATATTATCACCACGGGTCGATTTAATTGGTGGTAATTTTTGTTTGCGATGGAAACAAAGTGGAATCAAATGATTCAAACAACCAAAAGAAAGGGAACAAAGGATGCTTACGGAGCTGAATGAGTCAGGGTGCTCTACTACTGGATTGCAAGTAATAATAGGTAGATCCAGCGACTCAGTGGCAGATGTTAATCGACCCCACAATGTCAGGCAGCCGCCCTGGCTTTGCCCGGAAGTCACCACTGAAATTACAGCAAGAAATATGAAGTAATTTGTATCTTCCATGCTGGGGTTGTACCAGTGTATTGACTCCGTCAATGCACCAACCTGGAAGAAGAAGAACTGTTTGTGGAGTGGTGAATTTCTTTTCTGAGGAGAAAAATGTTTAGTACGTCTCTAAGTTACTGAACTGTCCCCCTAGACAAAGATGAGTTTAATATTGCCCGTTGACACAGAGAAGGCATACTATCACATACCGCTTATTGGACTGTCTAACATTAGTCTCATTCCAAAGCCCACATATCCATCAAAGAAGCTTAAATCAAAGAGAAAGCTACAAATTGGATGATTGGTCCCTATGAAATTGATGTTATACTTATTTTATTTTCGAAAAGGGGATTACCCCGGCCTCTGCATCAAATGATGCACACAGCCGCGCCATATTATTAAACATAAATCAAGTTCCAGTCAGCGAGTTCCAGACTTATTTCATCAAGTAGTTTTCTTCTATTTGAACTCAATTTCTTCAATTGCTTTGAGCCGTGAGCTTATATTAGCCGGGAGCTCATATATATTTGGCGTTGTGAACTCATTTTAGTTTTATTTATGAAATCATTATGTGAACTCCTTACTTTTTTTTGGGAGATGTGAATTCAAATTCATCTATGAATCGTGGTTGAAGAGTCCCTTGCCAATGTACGGAGGTCTACATACGTGTGCCACTTCTACCTTCAATTCCATTGCTGCTTTTGAATAAGCTACAACAAGTGCAACAAAACAGATTGCAGCAAGTAGCTTATGGACTGAAATTTGCAATATTACTCATTTGTCATATTGTCGCTCATTTGATCCTGGCTGTGAAACTAAACATGACATGCTATTCTTCATGTAATTTCCAAATCGCAATCCATAATCAAGCAAAAGATTACAACAAACGTGACTTACATGTTGCTTGCATTCAACATCTTCAGGACCTACACACGCATCCATCTCCTCCTCCGGCCGCTGCTGCCATCACGCCACTTGCTCAGGACCTGCACAAGGCATCGTCTTCTCTTCAGCACCACCCTCGCCACTGAAACACTTCTCCAGCAGGGGAGGGCGAGCTGTGCCAATGAGCCGAGGGGATGGCAAGCACCCGCAGAGAGCTGCGCTATCGCGCGCAGGCGTGGGGGAGAACCCGCAGCGAGCTGCGGTATCTAGCGCAGGCATCCGCGAGGCGAGGACGAACTGCGGCGGCGCCTGCAGACGTGGACGAGAACCGGCAGCGAGTCGCAGTGGCTCGCTCGGGCATCAGCGTGGGTGAGCACCGTCGGGGAGCTACGGTTGCTCGCACAGGCGTGGGCAAGCTAGGGCGGAGAGCTGCGATGGCTTGCGCTGGTAGCGGTGAGGTTCGACGACGAGCAACCCGTGACGACAAGAGCGAGGTAGCCTGAGAGTAATCCTTATCCAACCAGTCCACACGCATCAGATAAGGTTAGATAGGATGAGGGGCACTTTGGTCTTTCAGGTGCCTAGAAAATGGAAAAGAAAAAGGGAAAGTAATGGAAAAAAAGGAGAAATTGCATGGTAATGAAAGTGAACATGAATTGGATGGCATTTTTTGAAGCAAATCTTGACGGTGACAATTCTGCGAAGCCCCGTGTTGAAAGTGACAAATAACCATTTTTCTTTAAAAATAGTATAATTCTAACTTTCTTTTATTGTCGGTTTGGCCCATGTTCAAATTGGGCCACAAGCCAGTCAACTGCATGCAATTGACTAGGACTAATCTGTACACCAAGCGCTCTGACAATCATCCACAGAGGTTACTCAACTCCTTGATTTTCTTGTAGACTGCTTAGTTAATTCAGCGTATTTTGCTCTTCTAGCCTCAATTTGTTTGAAGTGACTCACATGCTAATTATTTCTTCCTCCCTCCTTAACTTACGTTTGTTTTGATTAATTAAAACTTATTGTGCCAGTCAACTATGTATTCAGCGTATGGATCTGTTTTTTTTTGCAAAAGCGTATGGATCTGTTGACTTCTCCACTTCGGTACTACTTATCTTTCGCTCCTCTACCACACCGAAACCATTGTAGCGGTCGAGCAAAAAAAAGAACCTTCAATTTGACCACTTAGTTTGAAAGATACATGCGTCTAGGTTTACAACCTTAGTAAACAAATAAGTAGCTGTTGCGTGCACTTAATCTTCCGCGGGAGAAATCAAGGTGAACAAGGATTCTCAAAATGGTTTGTCTCCAATTTCAAGATATTTTGCAATCTTCGAGAGTCAAGTCATGATTCGGAATCGTTGAGAGGTAGGCCGTGCATCCAGCAATAACTTCAACATTGTATTTACGGGAACAAACCATCAAGAACAATAGCATAAGAACTAGCCTCATCTCTCTACCACTACATCACAGAGACAAACACAGCTTGAGGATCAATATCTCAAATCTAACAAGAGAACAAGAGCTTCGCCATTCTGCATCCAATAGCCGCTATCACTATCTATTGTACATCATTTATGCATGTACCAAATAGACATATCCTTTTCTTGTATGAACTACTTTGCAACGAATCAACTCTTGGGACGAGTTACCAAACATTCAAAAAAATTCAGATAGCGTGTTAATTCATGTGGCGCATGAATTAGTATAGGAAGCAGTTATTTTAGTACATAAAATAAACTGTATCTGTGCCGTATGGATGGGCGCGGCGTGCCGCCACACGGGGAAAAGCTAGTAAAATTGAAACGGATCCAAGCCAGCTATTTTCTAGGAATCTCAACACGGCTGATACCTGCAACAACCGCCAACTCTTGACTGACTTATTAGAAAAAGAATCATTCCACGCCGGCGTCCATAGCAAGTGTTCGTACCAAATTTAAGGTTTTTCTTAGGAAACCCTCCAGCCGCGTCCTCGGGGCTCTTGCAATATCTATCTATCTATCTATCTATCTATATATCTATCTGCTATCTATCTATCTATCTATACCTATATTAATTACAGACTTCCTAAAAGTTCTCACGTTAATTAGAAAATTAGAGCCGTTAATCTCTGGTGGGACCAAAGTTATTACGGCGTAGATTAACCCATCTAATTTTCCATCTCTAATGTATCTTAAAAAAAAGGTCTCACGTATCTCTCCCCCCATGAGTCAACCATCTCAATCTATTTTTTTTGACTCAAAAACTTCACGTATCTTTCTTCCAATCCCTCACGTATTTCTCTGGAAAAAGACTCACGTGTCCCTCTCCCATATATCTCTAAAATAAATACTATCTTCATGTACCGCTCTCAAACTCTCACGTCTCTCTCGAAAGAAAAGGCCCAACTTCCCTAATCTCACGTATCTCCCTAACTCCATCATATTATTAATATGCCCACTAACACCCTGTGGTGGCCAGCCGAAAAAGGTAAGTTTTTGTCTCCCTGGCTCATATTAGAAAAAGTAAACATGTGTGGACATATGTGAAGAGGATAAATAATTGTAAAGTATCCATGTGAACAGATGTGACCGTATTTAATTTGTGTTTCCAGTTTTTTAAAAAATTATAACTTTCAAACCGCGCGTCAAAATTAAGATCCGTTTTCACTTTTGGAACCCTCGTGTCGTGCTCTTTGAAACTAGATCCCGCATGGCTATGTTTTGACAAATTTTTTTTACCATTCAACTGTCCTTGCCTGTGAGATGTGCAACTTCGTATATTGCCCCTGGCCAACTACCTAGCAGACTATGTGCAACTCTGTTTGTTGGTCCTGCCAACTGAAAATACAGGTCCACAAATAGAGAGCGTAGGGAGTTGCACATTGACTAATAGGTAGTTGGCTTGAACATTAGACTAAGTTGCACATATCCCTTGCAGGGAGGTGGGGGTAGGGTGTGCCAACAGTGAAAAACTATGCATCCACGAGTAGGGAGGATGGTTGCACAACGACTACTAGGTAGTTGGTCGGGACAGTAGACTAGTTGCACCATATAGCACGAAAGTTGGCATCGAAAAATTTTCGTCGAAACATACCCACGTGAGATCTAGTTTCAAAGATCTCGTCATGAGAAATCCAACAGTGAAGACGGATCTAAATTCCGACGCATGGTTTGAAAGATATGACTTTTTAAAAATTTGAAACACCCGAAATAAATAGACGTAGATCTGTTTTTCATCACATGTGACCAGTCTGACCGCATTTAATGCTAATAGTCACATGCACTAGCAGACAATACATGCATGTATGCATGCGAGTGACAAAGCGGCCGCTTGTTCTCTCCAACGAGCGCGCGTGCACTTTTAAGATTTCAGGATTATTAATTAGGCCGACCCTCTTTTAGTCAAAGAAAATTAATAACCCACGTATGCCATCAAAGATACGTCCCTTCTTTAGCCCTAACCTAATCTCTTTTACTTGCACGCCAGACTCGCAGGATATAGGCTCCCCGCCGCCGTCAGCAAAAACATCACCCCAGCAATTGCCTTTGTTGCCGATGAGGACACGAGCACTTGGAGGACGTGGTGTAGCGAGAGGCAAGCGTTCCAGTGCCCCAACGACAGCGAGCACCAGTGCCAAGCCGCGGTTGACCTCTCACGGCAGATCGGAAAGGCCATGCGGACATGGGACGATGCGGGGAGTGAGTTCACGGCTGAAGCAGACAGTCGCTGAGTTCGAGGTAAAGCTTACATCGCCACCATGCAGAACCTCACCCATGCTCTCTCCCTGTAGCAATCTGGTCCGAGACGTCCATGCATGGAACGGGTAGGTAGATGTGCCCAAGCATCCGGCATTGCTTTGCTAATAGGTGGTATGTTTGTTTGTTTTCATCTTTAATTGCTTCGAACCAGATAATCAATTAATTAGCAAAGTACGCATAGTGAATTAGGGATAGGAGAGATATGTACAGAAGGCTTAAGATTTTCTCAGCGGAATAAAGACAAACCCTAGACGCTGCTCTGTGTTTTGGCTGAAGCGCCAGGCAGGAGACCGCACCCCCGCAGTCTGAGGTACTGCTGGTCGTGACTGCTGTTCACGTGGCGTCCATGTTCTGGATTATGATGATAGTAAGTATGCTCTGACGCTCCTCTATATTTTCTATTTTAAGTTCTCTCCTCGGCTAGAAAACGCTTTAACTGAAGTCAGCAGATCAAGGTTTGCTGCATGTTGGATGTTGGAATGTAGCCGGCCACATCGTTGCGTCATCACCTGATGGAACTCGAAGTGTCGAGCAGACTCGCCGGAAGGCGAGATTAGGTACTGGCCGGATGGTCCTCTGCATGCCAGGTTACATCCTTTGTATTTAGATGAACCATATCCTACATGTTCAGAATTTTAGAAGCAACCTGTAATTTTGTCATGTTGGTTCGTTTTCAACTAAGGTTACTTACAAGCTTAATAAAAAAATTATATTTCTTTTTGTTTGCAGCCTTTGCGTAATGGGAATTTCGTCATAAATCTATTGCTTTCTACAGGATAGACACATGGCATGTTCATAAAAAAGAAGTTAACTCTACTGGGTGCATGTATTCCTGTCACATCTCAGGCATATGTTGTACACAACTCCATCTATGTATAATGTTTTTTTGTTTATCCTTGCACATAGTTTTTCAGTGTAATCATCAGAAGATCTATTAACATGTACATGAAGTCATGCACCAAACGAAAAACCACCCAAAATAGTGGACTTTATGTTTTGTATGCACAAATTATACTTTTTGAGATAAATGTTAGATTGGACTATATATATAAAATGAGACCACTAGATCATGTATATGAAAGAGAGATGATGCGTATTAGTTCATTTTCTTGAAGTTAACCCAACATAACAATGATTACAAAGACGCCTAACTGGTGACTTATTGATGTCTGCCTCATGTCAAGTTGAACTGGCTAAAGGATATAATGAACTAGGAACATATGCATGAATGAATGACCCACGGTTGGTAGGATGACACTTTTGTAGGCATCTTGCCATTTCATAAAATTAAGTAAACCATAAATGCCAGGTATATATATCTACGGCGTACAAATTAGTTTCTTTTACCGCTTATGTTAAGAGTATCTATCATAGCAGAAACAAATGTCAAACAATATTTCAGGGGTAGGGAATCATGATTGCTCTCATAAGTTTGGTTAGAAATATTTCTCAGTGCAGGTGGATCACGATTCCTCTCAAGGTTTAGGTTAGTATAGTTGCTGCCTAATATTAGTAAGAATGCCCCAATTCCGTCAAATATTCATTATATTTTAAACTAAGCAAACATTCAATTTTTAGGTTAGTATAGTTGATTCAATTTTTAGCAAAAAGAAAATGGAGGGAGCATGCTTGGTAGGCTTCACAGTTTTGTAGGCGTCCTGCCATTTAATAAAATAAAGAATAAAACAAAAAGCCCAGGCATACCCAAGCATCTATTCCAGGCAAAGTTTTTGCCTTCAGGTTTAGCCATTTGGATGAAAGTGACTCTTGGTGAGGTTTGAATCTGGCACGTGGTATTATTTTGGTATCTGGCTGTGTACAAACGCCTTGTGTATTCAATTATTTGATTCAAATTTTTTGAACTAGTGTGCGGCTTCTCTTGGTAAGTTTAGCATTTTTGTTGTTGGTCGATTTGTGCTGTCCCTTTCCTCCGTAAGAATCGTGCGCCAGTTTGCTATTGGTGTACTGCATGCGGGGCTCAACTGATTCGGCGATTTGACTATGAGCTCTTCCGCAGCTTTTTTCTCCTTTTCTTAATTTCTTTCCTCATGCATGAGCCTTCATGTCGCGCTACCCTTCCGGCAGGTTCGTCCTTTTTTCTCGCGTGTTCTGCTGTTCCATTGAGAGGATGCCACGTATGTGTCTGTTTTTTTTAGCATCAGTACAGACACAAGGTCTCCTCTCACTGAAAGCGCATCGTCGGAAATCCTGAAATAAATCCAGAAATAATGCGAGCACCAGAATTTGAACCTTGGTGGATTGAGGATATCACTGTCCACCTAACCAACTCAACCACGGGTTGATTCGTGTATGTGTCTGTCTACCATTTGGGTACGTGCGCTTTTGGTTCGACGTACAGGCGGTTGCCGCTTATGTCGCGAGTTCTGGACGCGTACGTCTGGATCGTTCGGCGCGTGTATAAAAAAGGCTTTGCCCCATCGCTTCTGGACCTCACTACGTTTGCCGAATTTCTCCAAACTAGGCGATCCCACGTCCGACCTCACCGCCGGACCGCGTCTTGCCGGAGCTCTCACCGTTGGGTCCCCATCTCTCCGCTGCCATCGGCCCCCGGACGGCGTCCACAGCATGCGGAGGCTTGCGAGGAGGGCACGACTGGGGAGAGGAGGCCATCACTGGAAGACATGGACATGCGCCCGTCGTTCGGGTGTCATTCACCTGGAATTCGGGCTGCTGTTATTACTTATTAGTCGTCTATTTCATGACCGGGGTGGTACTGATGGACGGGTTCATCATGCGGTTCTGCAGTGTTCTGTTGCTGGCCATGATTCTTCCGGTGTTTTTTGGTCGCAGGCGGGTGCGCCTGTGCACCATAGGAGTACTTCCTGGCGAGCATGGCGAAGATGATCGCGGCGAATGACAACGTCCCGGCGTCGTCGCCGCGGGGCCTCGAGGAGCTGCTCGCGTGCTACGTGCTATCTCGCCCTCGACGCCACCAAGCACCCCGCGGCATCGGTTCCTCTCCGTCTTGGCGCCGCATCGCTTCTTCTCCGCCTTGGCGCCGCGCACCAGGAGAACCCGACGTTGCTGCGTGGCGCGCGAGCCATCCAAAAGGGAGCTCGCCGCACGCATTATCCAGGCATCCAACAGCACTTCCGCCCTGCGGTCAGAAAGTGGGGCTCCCTCGCCGTCACCAGGTGCCCGTACCTGGCAAGAGTTGCCTCGAGCCGATGCCGCTGCTAAGGATTATTTCCGAGCTGCCTCGCACCGATCGCCGGTCGCTGTGCCGGCTAATCACGTGTACGAGCTGTCGGCCGTGGCAGCGACGCACACCGCCCGCAGTCAGATTACGTAATATGATTAGGGGAAGAAATGTCATGGTTAGTGTAATTATTAGCAGCAAAGTAGGTAATATCAGGGAAGGATATATATATGCATCATGAATCAGGTTCTGGTCATTTAATCCTTGCAGGTCGGCGTAAATGGAAACCTGTCATATAATTCAGTACCTGCATAGAACACTACCTGCTAGATTATATAGTACTTGATTGTTGATTGTACAAATACACAAGCACATCTCTGAATATTTAGAGGATTTGCTAAGGATTGTTTCTGATAGCATGTCAAATTTAGTGATGTTTGCCTGCGTGAATGTTTTCTTTGCATGTTTGCTTAATTAAAAGGGTGCATATATAGCAAGTCAAGAGACAACAATGCTATCTTAGGATCACAAAGGAGACACCATGCATAAATTTTAGAACGTGTCAGAATGCACATTCTTATGTAGTCGTGCCACTAAACCACGGCATACATACAAAACTTATGTGGATTCACCTTCATTTTTGACAAATTTCTGCAGTTTCCCCTCCCTGTAACATGTTCATATGAGAAATTTATTTCATCACTCTAAATCAGTTATGGTCATGGCTGAGCTCTCAGTGGAGAGGGGATGGAGACACCACCATCTTTTTTTTCTTTCAGTCATTCGTAGTAATATTTTTGTTTGAATGGAGGAACAATTGTAAAATATCAGTTGTCAGCCTTCATGCAGTACTGACCAAGCTAATTAAAATGCCACAGGATGGTTATTTGCTTTATGAAAGCATTTGCTTATGCTAGCAATGTCATCGGTACGACATAACGTTTCACTTAGTCAATTTTATTCATGTTGGTGCTATTTTTTGATGTCTACTTCAGATTGATGTTGCCCAGACTGTCTTGGTATACATCTGCACTAAAACAAATCAGCGAAATGCATCAGCAAGGCAATGTTGCCCAGGCTGCCTTGGAATACATCTGTTGTTCTGCACTCACTTTTAACATAGTCATGAATGACCATAGTTATCATGCCTTTGAAGCTATCAAGAGAAGCCTATTTTCAGCACAAGTACGAGTCTGCACCAAGCAATGGCACTTCAACATGGCTCGCCAGCAAATAAATGTTCAAAAAATTAGTTCATATGACAAACTTATAAGATCATGGCGAAGACGTGCAACAATTTTTTCGAAATCATAGCATTGCACATGTCCTCGATGCTCACAAACTAAAGATCCAATTATCTCATACACCGGTGCTAATCCACCACAAGATTGTATTAAATAATTTGCAGAAGCTCTATCCCTCTTCATCACACGCACCAATCTCACAGGAAGCCACACTAGAATGAGAAAACTATTGATATCTACAATATCATATACAGAATATGAAACTATATCTTATGATGAATCTAACGATATAAGTCTGACCTTCTAGATGTAAAAGTTTTCCTCCATAAAGTCGGTCAAAGTTTGTGAAGTTTGACTTCTTATAAGATCTATATGCACCAAATTATGAAACGGAGGGAGTATAAACTATGAGTGGTTGTAATGTGATCTGTACATGGCTGATTAGGAAGTAGTACAGTACTCGCATGTTTAATAGTTGTCAGGTTGTTTCTGTACATAGTTGATTTGTGTATTGAGATGGGAGCCCAAGTTCAGTTTGTGGATTTGATTTGGCCAGACTGGTGGCATTCCCTAATTTCTGATTCCTGTTTATGTTTGGTTTTGATTATCATGTCCTGTGTGAAGAGCATTAGGATAGACAAGTAAGCAAGCCTCTTGACATTCATGGTATGTATTTTGTTTCTCTGAGCGATGTTGTCTTTGATTTTGAATTTGAACGGATCCGCTGCTTCCGTTCACTGAAGATATATATATATATATATATATATATATATATATATATATATATATATATATATATATATATATATATATATATATATATATAGGGATTGACTATTCGTCACCCTGGGTGAGGAATAGTTATTCTTCACCCCCTCTATTTTACCATCAATGGACCGTAATTTTACGTTCTGTAAATTTTGCTTTATTTCCGAAGTAAAAAGAGACCGTAAGAAAATATATAATCATCGAAAAAAATATTTTATGTTATGTAAAATTACAAATGTAAAAACATAGTGTAAAATACACATAAACTGTAATTTTTCTTGTCTTATGACCTATATTTTTATTTTTTTATGTCAAATTTTACGTCGTGAATCGATAGGAATATAACTATTTGAATTCCAAACGTAATTTAATTATGAAATGATCGTAATATTACCTTGGGTGAAGAATAACTTATTCTGCACCCTGGGTGATGAATAGTAACACTATATATATATATATATATATATATATATATATATATATATATATATATATATATATATATATATATATATTGCTGGCGAGCCATGGTGTGTATTTTGAAATATTGTTCTTCGCATAACGTATCAATAGGCGCGGCGTGTCGCCGCGCGGGTTATGCTAGTATATATCTACGGCGTACAAAAAAGTTTCTTTTACCAGTTATGTCAACAATATGTATCGTAGGAGACACAAATGTCAATCAATATTTCATGGTAGTGAATCTTGATTGCTCTCATGAGTTTGGTTAGAAATATTTCTTAGTGCCGATGGACCAAGAATACATTCATGCATTCAGTGGATATAGTTTCTGTCTAATATTAGTAAGAATGTTCCACTTGCATCTAATATCCAATATATTTTAAGTAAGAGCAAATATTTATTTTTTTGTCCTTGATATTCTCCCATATTCTTTTTTCATATGTTTAGGTGCTAATTTAACCTGCCGTGGATATGAAAAGTTCTATTCTGCAGAAGCAACGATTAAGCGAATTGATATATGAGGTAAGTGGTACTACATATAATGTGGCAAATATAATAGAAAAACAGTACAAAAGAAGGGAATCACTTCTGCCGTCCAAAATGTGAAAAAGAACCTGAGAAGACATGTCCGAGGTAAATTTGCTAATATCTCATTGTTTAGGTAGAAAATTATGTTGCACTATAACCACATGTCCCATTTTATGGCTTAGGTACAAACTCAAGCTAGAGATACATGATCTTAGTGAATTTATGACTTGCACCATGTTTGAGGCAGAAACACACAAACAAAATGATTAATCAATCTGCATAATTCTCGATACATAGGGATGATTGTGATATACTTAACGAGTAAGTTGTGTGCACATAAACCACACATGAAGGTAACAAATTAACTAGGCGTTATACACAGAACAAGGCTGCACTTCTTGACGAGCATTAGCAAAGCCCGTTAGAAGAAAGACAATATTTGAGGGCATTTATTTGATTAGCTACTTTATATAATTATCAAATAATACATAGTATAATTTACCTCCTAGCTAACATAGAAGATGCAGATACTTATCCAATTAGCATCCCATGTTCCTGCATATCAATCAGTTTTTTCAAATATATATGTCGTCAACTTTCTAAACTACGTTTCCACAAACTCAAAGTAACTCAATATATAACACATTACAATCACTACAACATTGTCCCTTTGTGTAGGAAAAGTGTTTTTGATAAAACAAGAAATAAACAACAATTAACTAGCCCGTGCGAATGCACGGGTTGACGACTAATTACTAGTTCCTAGTTGAATATTATTACTTCCAGCAAATAAATTATTGAAATGGATCCCTAAAAGACAACCGCTGGCTATTGACTGACTGTCAAAGCTAGGAAAGAGCCGCTACCTCTTGATTACAGCAACGGGACGCTTGATTGTTGGCAATTCATTCTACGCCGGCATCCAAACCAAGTGTTCATACGTGGTGTATATATACAAGAGTATGTATATATTTTATTTGAACACGGTACAATCGAAGTTGCCGGCATACATGAGTATACACTCATCCTTATGAAAGCATGCACGCACACCCAACCCCTATGAACATCTCCAAAAGACTGGGTCGACGGAGCATCTTGAGATTAACCAAGTCACCACAGATGCTTCGACGGAAACATCTCCTCCTACTATCACCGGGAAGCTTAAACAAATCTAAAAAATGCAAGCACTGATATCAAGTCTAGGACTTAAACCCTAATAGGTTGGGAATACCATTATCCTCCTAATCATTCAACCATAGTTTGGTTCGCAAAGTTCTTATATTTAGGAAAGCTCTTGAATCGACTGGTGAGTCTCTTGCAATATAGTTACATGAAAGTTTCTATACGTGGTAGGAAAGCTCGGCCGCTCGCTTGGCCGTCATAGGATCAACATTTGAACAAACAAACCATGTGAAAGCTTCTAGGGGAGTGGGGGGTGGGGGCGGGGAGGGGGGGGGGGGGCTTCCTTGTGTGTGCGCGCGCCATCTGTCCCCTCCCTCTCAATGTTTTCCCCTCACAATTCAGACTAGTCCTCTTTTTCCCCCTCTGAGCAAATCGCCCTTCGCCGACTCCCATGCAACTCCTGCTCTTCTCCTTCTCATGGCTCGCAGGCAAGCTCCTCCATGGGCACTTGCTCCCATGTGTCCTCATCTGAGCTCCTCAAGTGTTCTTGAAAGTTGTTGCGACGGTGGGACAATGACATGCGAGCTCACAAGCCCACCCCCCGCCCCCCCAGGTACGGATCCTTTGTAAGCCACCGCACGGGGTAAGTTGATCAGTTGTAAATCCCCGGTGTTTGTAACCTTCCCCGATATAGTAAATATTTGCTTGTTGGCGCCCCTGCACCCCCCCCCCCCCCCCCCCCCCCTCATGTTGGAGGGGTTTTCCATGTTAAATCCTTGTGTCCCCATGTTTCATTTCATTATTCATCGTGTTTGATTGTGCGTCATATCTCTAACAACTACGCCCCCGGTGTCCAACAGAGCGGCATCTTGCATGACGGCGAGCTGCATCCGTCAAGGGAGGCAAGCTGCAACTACGCACCCAGAATGCTGGCACTGCCATGCCCAGATGGTGGAAATGTGATTGACAGTTGTTGCGACCCTCGGACACGCGCAAGCTTCCATTGTGACCACACAAGAGCTTCTGTGTGTGGGTGGGTGGGGGGGGGGGGGGGGGTGATGCAACCGTGGTGGGAAGATGCCTGTGGAGGTCGGATGTAGGAACAGGCTAGAGCCCGGTGTTGTGATGGGGCAACAATTTGGTGCGGCGAATTTTTTGTTGGAACAGGCATTAGGAGTTGGAGGTGTTATGCCAAGGGAGACATTGTTGGTTGTGAGGCGCGTGTGAGCAAAACGGCCGTGCCCGAGTGGACTGCCAGGATGGGGGAACGACGCTGGAATTCTTATTTCTGTTGCGAGATGCAGATCCAACGGTCGTCATCGGCTGAATCGGAAGGTTCGGGTGCGATTTCCCAAAACTGGCACCGCGCCTAGCAGTGCCCATAACTAATCTGTGACAAAGGCTATTAGGTCATTTGTCATTTTTTTAACTTTTTTTGGAGGGGTCATTTTTTAAATTTGTGAGACATGTTACACGCTGCTCCACATTCATCGATTAATTTATTCTAAGAATATATTGAGCGATCAATGATTAATCCATGGTTGAGCAGCTATTAAGTCATTTGTTAGATTTAAAATTTGTTGGACGTGTTACCTGCTACCCCTGTAGTCTATATAAACGAGGCTCCATCCTTCGGCACTTCCACACTAAGTTGCATTATTACTAGCTGTAGAGCAACAGGTACCGACTGGCCGGAGCAATTGATCAAAGATCCATCTCACACTAGTAGAAAAATGGTCAAATGTCAAGCACATTAATGCCGGTTTATTTTTGAGCCGGCACTAATGTGTGCATTAGTGCCGGTTCCAACGGCTAGCCCGCCGCTTTCATTAGTACTGGTTCGTGGTCGACCTTTAGCACCGGTTCAAGCCACGAACCGGTACTAAAGTGATTGGTGGCAGGATGTTGTCAGTCCGGGGCCCCTCCAGCACCTTTAGTACCGGTTCGTGGCACGAACCGGTGCTAAAGGTCGTCCTACATAAACCCTTCGTCCACCCGAGCTCGCTCTGTTCTTCCCCTTTCCCCTCTCCTCTCTGTTCTTCCCCTCTTCCTCTCGAGATCATCACACATTATGCCCAAATTTTGTCAAGATTTGAAGGCCCCCATCCATTCAAATGATCACAAAGGCTAGCAACTTTGTCCTTTCATCTCTCATTGCTAGATTAGCTCTTGCAATGCTTTGTATAGTGATTCATTTATGAGTTTAGTAATTTGGGAGGAAATATATGTGCTAGTATTTGATTTTTATGCAATTTGAGGTCAAAAATAACACTTAGTTTGCATATGTAGGTGTGGTTTACTTAGTGCCTTCTGAATCTCCGTCGTAACCACAGTCGATCGCCCGCACCGTTCCGTCGCCGGCACCACCTTGTGGCGAGCCTCTTGTTCATGAATGTTTTACATTACCAAATTGATGTTTGTTGGATTTGGATATATAGTTACTCGTATAATTATCTTACCCGTACGTTGTTTGTTATACATAGTGTCATGGTTTTGATATCCGTCCCCGTCGGCCCTCGTCCTTGTTATGATTCGGATGTGGTATATTCTCTTTTAAAACTAGTTGTTGCATTTCGTATTTATGACAAATTATGCCCATCAAGTTGACATAGATATTTTTTCTAGGAGGTTTGTGAACCGGAAATTCCAACCGACCCTATTGTCGAGAGGTTAAATTTAGTTGAAAGAGAAAACGAGTATTTGAAAGAAAAATTGAAAAGAATTGAGGGGGAGAAGATGGAATTGGAGTTGCATGTTGCCGATGTCGTCGATGATCACAAGATCAAGATGGAGAAAATGCGCTTGAAGATTAGAAAGATTAGAAAATATGCCATTGATAGTGAGGCTTGGTATCATTATGCTGTTGGATCAATTGTTACCTTAGTTGCGATCTTTATCGCATTTGTTGTTGCATTTAAATGCTTTAGCTAGAGAGTTATTTGTTTGTTGCATTTAAATCTTGTATGAACTTTATGTATGAACTTGTATTAATTTGGACTTTTCGGTGTTGTGTAATGAAGATGAGCCGACAATGGATGTACGATGACCGATGCTCTCCCGAGTTCATTAATGGCGTGCAAACTTTTCTGCTTGCGGCTGAGCCAAACAATCGGGCGGATGGTTTTATGCCTTGTCCATGTTTTGCCTGTATGAACGATCACAATTACTCTACGTCAAGAACCATTCACGTCCACCTGTTTAAGTCCGGTTTCATGCCCCACTATAATGTTTGGACCAAGCATGGAGAAAGAGGGGTTATGATGGAAGACAACAAAGAAGAAGAGGACGACGACAGCTTTCCTGGCCATGGGTTCCCTGAATACGACGATACAACAATGGGGGAAGAAGCTGAGACGGTAATGCGGGAAGAAGCTGAAGAAGAGGCATCAGATGAGCCCGCTGATGATCTAGGTCGGGCCATTGCCGATGCAAAGAGAAACTACGCAAGTGATTGGGAGAAGAAGAAGTTGCAGCGGATGTTAGAGGATCACAAGAAATTGTTGTACCCGAATTGCGAAGCTAACAAGAAAAAGTTGGGCACCACACTGGAATTACTGCAATGGAAGGCAGAGAATGGTGTATCTGACAAGGGATTTGGAAAGTTGCTGCTAATGATAAAGAATATGCTTCCAAAGGACAATGAATTGCCCGAGAGTACGTACGAAACAAAGAAAGTTGTCTGCCCTCTAGGGTTAGAGGTGCAGAAGATACATGCATGCCCTAATGACTGCATCCTCTACCGCGGTGAGTACGAGGATCTGAACGCTTGCTCGGTATGCGGTACATTGCGCTATAAGATCAGGCGCGATGACCTTGGTGATGTTGAGGGCGAGCGCCCCAGGAAAAAGATTCTTGCCAAGATGATGTGGTATGCTCCTATAATACCATGGTTGAAACATTTGTTCCAAAACAAAGAGCATGCCAAGGCGATGTGATGGCACAGAGAAGACCGTAAGAAAGACGAAAAGTTGAGAGTACCCGCTGACGGGTCGTAGTGGAGAAAAATTGAGAGAAAGTACGGGAAGGAATTTGCAGATGACGCAAGGAACGTATGGTTTGGTCTAAGCACAGATGGCATTAATCCTTTTTGGGAGCAAAGCAGCAACCATAGCACCTGGCCTGTGACTCTATGTTTGTATAACCTTCCTGCTTGGTTGTGCATGAAGCGGAAGTTCATTATGATGCCAGTGCTTATCCAAGGCCCTAAGCAACCCGGCAACGACATTGATGTGTACCTAAGGCCATTTGTTGAAGAACTCTTACAGCTGTGGAATGGAACAGGTGTACATGCATGGGATGAGCACATGGGGGAAGAATTTTACCTAAAGGCCTTGCTGTTCGTGACCATCAATGATTGGCCTGCTCTCAGTAACCTTTGAGGACAGACAAACAAGGGATACCGCGCATGCACGCACTGTTTGGATGATATCGACAGTATATATTTGGACAATTGTAGGAAGAATGTGTACCTGGGACATCGTCGATTTCTTCCAAGCAGGCATCCCATAAGAAAGAAAGGCAAGCATTTCAAAGGTGAGGCGGATCACCGGACGAAGCCTCGCCACCGTACTGGTGCTGATGTACATGATATGGTCAAGGATTTGAAGGTAGTCTTTGGAAAGGGTCCTGGCGGACAACCTGTTCCGAATGACGCTCACGAACGCGCACCCATGTGAAAGAAGAAATCTATATTTTGGGACCTGCCCTATTCGAAAGACCTAGAGGTCCGCTCTGCAATCGACGTGATGCACGTGACGAAGAATCTTTGCATGACCCTGCTTGGCTTGTTGGGCATGTATGGAAAGACAAAAGATATGCCTGAGGCACAGAAGGACCAGCAACATATGCATGGAAAAGACGGCATACATCAGGGTCATGCCAGCTACGCTCTTACCAAAGAAGAGAAGGAAATCTTCTTTGAATGTCTGCTCAGTATTAAGGTACCGTCTGGCTTCTCGTCGAATATAAAGGGAATAATAAACATGGCAGAGTAAAAGTTCCAGAACCTAAAGTCTCATAACTGCCACGTGATTATGACGCAACTGCTTCCGGTTGCATTGAGGGGGCTTCTACCGGATAACGTTCGATTAGCCATTGTGAAGCTATGTGCATTCCTCAATGCAATCTCTCAGAAGGTAATCGATCCAGAAATCATACCAAGGTTAGAGAATGATTTGGTGCAATGTCTTGTCAGTTTCGAGTTGGTGTTCTTGAAGAAATATGCCCTAGAGGCAATAATAAAGTTATTATTTATTTCCTTATATCATGATAAATGTTTATTATTCATGCTAGAATTGTATTAACCGGAAACATAATACATGTGTGAATACATAGACAAACTTAGTGTCACTAGTATGCCTCTACTTGACTAGCTCGTTAATCAAAGATGGTTATGTTTCCTAACCATGAACAAGGTGTTGTTATTTGATTAACGAGGTCACATCATTAGTTGAATGATCTGATTGACATGACCCATTTCATTAGCTTAGCACCCGATCGTTTAGTATGTTGCTATTGCTTTCTTCATAACTTATACATGTTCCTATGACTATGAGATTATGCAACTCCCGTTTACCGGAGGAACACTTTGTGTGCTACCAAACATCACAATGTAACTGGGTGATTATAAAGGAGCTCTACAGGTGTCTCCAAAGGTAGATGTTGGGTTGGCATATTTCGAGATTAGGATTTGTCACTCCGATTGTCGGAGAGGTATCTCTGGGCCCTCTCGGTAATGCACATCACATAAAGCCTTGCAAGCATTGCAGCCAATGAGTTAGTTGCGAGATGATGTATTACGAAACGAGTAAAGAGACTTGCCGATAATGAGATTGAACTAGGTATTGGATACCGACGATCGAATCTCGGGCAAGTAACATACCGATGACAAAGGGAACAACGTATGTTGTTATGCGGTCTGACCGATAAAGATCTTCGTAGAATATGTAGGAGCCAATATGGGCATCCAGGTCCCGCTATTGGTTATTGACCGGAGATGTGTCTCAGTCATGTCTGCATTATTCTCGAACCGTAGGGTCCGCACGCTTAATGTTACGATGACAGTTATTATGAGTTTATGCATTTTGATGTACCGAAGTTACTTCGGAGTCCCGGATGTGATCACGGACATGACGAGAAGTCTCAAAATGGTCGAGACATATAGATTGATATATTGGAAGCCTATGTTTGGATATCGGAAGTGTTCCGGGTGAAATCGGGATTTTACCGGAGTACCGGGAGGTTACCGGAACCCCCCGGGAGCCATATGGGCCTTAGTGGGCTTTAGTGGAAAGGAGAAAGGGGCAGCGCAAGGTGGGCCGCGCGCCTCCCCCCTCCCCTAGTCCTATTAGGACAAGGAGAGGTGGCCGGCCCCCTCTCTCTCTTTGCCCCTCGGGGAATCCTATTCCAACTAGGATTGGGGGGAGTCCTACTCCCGATAGGAGTAGGACTCCTCCTGCGCCCTCCTCCTGGCCGGCCGCCCCCCCCTTGGCTCCTTTATATACGGAGGCAGGGGGCACCCTAGACACACAAGTTGATCATTGAGATCGTTCCTTAGCCGTGTGCGGTGCCCCCTGCCACCATATTCCACCTCGATTATATTGTAGCAGTGCTTAGGCGAAGCCCTGCGATGGTAGTACATCAAGATCGTCACCACGCCGTCGTGCTGACGGAACTCCTCCCCGATGCTTTGCTGGATCAGAGCCCGGGGATCGTCATTGAGCTGTACGTGTGCTAAGAACTCGGAGGTGCCGGAGTAACGGTGCTTGGATCGGTCGGACCGGGAAGACGCACGACTACTTCCTTTATGTTGTGTCAACGCTTCCGCAGTCGGTCTGCGTGGGTACGTAGACAACACTCTCCCCTCTCGTTGCTGTGCATCACCATGATCTTGCGTGTGCGTAGGATTTTTTTGAAATTACCACGTTCCCCAACAGTGGCATCCGAGCCTAGGTTTTATGGTTTGATGTTATATGCACGAGTAGAACACAAGTGAGTTGGGGGCGATATAAGTCATACTGCCTACCAGCATGTCATACTTTGGTTCGACGGTATTGTTGGACGAGATGACCCGGACCAACATTACGCGTCCGCTTACGCGAGACCGGTTCCCCCGACGTGCTTTGCACATAGGTGGCTTGCGGGCGACTGTCTCTCCAACTTTAGTTGAACCAAGTGTGGCTATGCCCGGTCCTTGCGAAGGTTAAAACGGAGTCTATATGACAAACTATCGTTGTGGTTTTGATGCGTAGGTGAGATTGGTTCTTGCTTAAGCCCGTAGCAGCCACGTAAAACTTGCAACAACAAAGTAGAGGACGTGTAACTTGTTTTTGCAGGGCATGTTGTGATGTGATATGGTCAAGGCATGATGATGAATTTATTGTATGAGATGATCATGTTTTGTAACCGAGTTATCGGCAACTGGCAGGAGCCATATGGTTGTCGCTTTATTGTATGCAATGCAATCGCGATGTAATGCTTTACTTTATCACTAAGCGGTAGCGATAGTCGTGGAAGCATAAGATTGGCGAGACGACAACGATGCTACGATGGAGATCAAGGTGTCGCGCCGGTGACGATGGTGATCATGACGGTGCTTCGGAGATGGAGATCACAAGCACAAGATGATGATGGCCATATCATATCACTTATATTGATTGCATGTGATGTTTATCTTTTTATGCATCTTATCTTGCTTTGATAGATGGTAGCAGTATAAGATGATCTCTCACTAAATTATCAAGAAGTGTTCTCCCTGAGTATGCACCGTTGCCAAAGTTCGTCGTGCCCAGACACCACGTGATGATCGGGTGTGATAAGCTCTACGTCCATCTACAACGGGTGCAAGCAGTTTTGCACACGCAGAATACTCAGGTTAAACTTGATGAGCCTAGCATATGCAGATATGGCCTCGGAACACAAAGACCGAAAGGTCGAGCGTGAATCATATAGTAGATATGATCAACATAACAATGTTCACCATTGAAAACTACTCCATCTCATGTGATGATCGGTTATGGTTTAGTTGATTTGGATCACGTGATCACTTAGAGGATTAGAGGGATGTCTATCTAAGTGGGAGTTCTTAAGTAATTTGATTAATTGAACTTAAACTTATCATGAACTTAGTACCTGATAGTATCTTGCTTGTTTATGTTGATTGTAGATAGATGGCTCGTGTTGTTGTTCCATTGAATTTTAATGCATTCCTTGAGAAAGCAAAGTTGAAAAATGATGGTAGCAATTACACGGACTGGTGTGTAACTTGAGGATTATCCTCATTGCTTCTCAGAAGAATTACGTCCTGGAAGCACCGCTGGGTGCCAGGCCTGCTGCTGGAGCAACACCAGATGTTATGAACGTCTGGCAGAGCAAAGCTGATGACTACTCGATAGTTCAGTGTGCCATGCTTTACGGTTTAGAATCGGGACTTCAACGACGTTTTGAACGTCATGGAGCATATGAGATGTTCCAAGAGTTGAAGTTAATATCTCAAGCAAATGCCCGGATTGAGAGATATGAAGTCTCCAATAAGTTCTATAGCTGCAAGATGGAGGAGAACAGTTCTGTCAGTGAGCATATACTCAAAATGTCTGGGTATAACAATCACTTGATTCAGATGGGAGTTAATCTTCCAGATGATTGCGTCATTGACAGAATTCTCCAATCACTGCCACCAAGCTACAAGAGCTTCGTGATGAACTATAATATGCAAGGGATGAACAGGACTATTCCCGAGCTCTTCACAATGCTAAAAGCTGCGGAGGTAGAAATCAAGAAGGAGCATCAAGTGTTGATGGTTAACAAAACCACTAGTTTCAAGAAAAAGGGCAAAGGGAGGAAGAAGGGGAACTTCAAGAAGAACGGCAAGCAAGTTGCTGCTCAGGAGAAGAAACCCAAGTCTGGACCTAAGCCTGAAACTGAGTGCTTCTACTGCAAGCAGACTGGTCACTGGAAGCGGAACTGCCCCAAGTATTTGGCGGATAAGAAGGATGGCAAGGTGAACAAAGGTATATGTGATATACATGTTACTGATGTGTACCTTATTAGAGCTCGCAGTAGCACCTGGGTATTTGATACTGGTTCTGTTGCTAATATTTGCAACTCGAAACAGGGACTACGGATTAAGCGAACACTGGCGAAGGACGAGGTGACGATGCGCGTGGGAAATGGTTCCAAAGTCGATGTGATCGTGGTCGGCACGCTACCTCTACATCTACCTTCGGGATTAATATTAGACCTAAATAATTGTTATTTGGTGCCAGCGTTGAGCATGAACATTATATCTGGATCTTGTTTGATGCGAGATGGTTATTTATTTAAATCAGAGAATAATGGTTGTTCTATTTATATGAGTAATATCTTTTATGGTCATCCACCTTTGAGGAGTGGTCTATTTTTGATGAATCTTGATAGTAGTAACACACATATTCATAATGTTGAAGCCAAAAGATGCAGAGTTGATAATGACAGTGCAACTTATTTGTGGCACTGCCGTTTAGGTCATATCGGTATAAAGCGCATGAAGAAACTCCATACTGATGGACTTTTGGAACCACTTGATTATGAATCACTTGGTACTTGTGAACCGTGTCTCATGGGCAAGATGACTAAAACACCATTCTCCGGTACTATGGAGAGAGCAACAGATTTGTTGGAGATCATACATACAGATGTATGTGGTCCGATGAATATTGAGGCTCGTGGCGGAAATCGTTATTTTCTCACCTTCACAGATGACTTAAGCAGATATGGGTATATCTACTTAATGAAACATAAGTCTGAAACATTTGAAAAGTTCAAAGAATTTTAGAGTGAAGTTGAAAATCATCGTAACAAGAAAATAAAGTTTGTACGATCTGATCGTGGAGGAGAATATTTGAGTTACGAGTTTGGTGTACATTTGAAAAATTATGGAATAGTTTCGCAACTCACGACACCCGGAACACCACAGCGTAATGGTGTGTCCGAACGTCGTAATCGTACTTTACTAGATATGGCACGATCTATGATGTCTCTTACTGATTTACCGCTATCCTTTTGGGGTTATGCTTTAGAGACGGCTGCATTCACGTTAAATAGGGCACCATCAAAATCCGTTGAGACGACGCCTTATGAACTATGGTTTGGCAAGAAACCAAAGTTGTCATTTCTTAAAGTTTGGGGCTGCGATGCTTATGTGAAAAAGCTTCAACCTGATAAGCTCGAACCCAAATTGGAGAAATGTGTCTTCATAGGATACCCAAAGGAGACTGTTGGGTACACCTTCTATCACACATCCGAAGGCAAGACATTCGTTGCTAAGAATGGATCCTTTCTAGAGAAGGAGTTTCTCTCGAAAGAAGTGAGTGGGAGGAAAGTAGAACTTGACGAGGTAACTATACCTGCTCCCTTATTGGAAAGTAGTACATCACAGAAAACTGTTTCTGCGACACCTATACCAATTAGTGAGGAAGCTAATGATGATGATCATGAAACTTCAGGACAAGATACTACTGAACCTCGTAGATCAACCAGAGAGAGATCCGCACCAGAGTGGTACGGTAATCCTGTTCTGGAAATCATGCTGCTAGATCATGATGAACCTACGAACTATGAAGAAGCGATGGTGAGCCCAGATTCCGCAAAGTGGCTTGAAGCCATGAAATCTGAGATGGGATCCATGTATGAGAACAAAGTATGGACGTTGGTTGACTTGCCCGATGATCGGCAAGCAATTGAGAATAAATGGATCTTCAAGAAGAAGACTGGCGCTGATGGTAATGTTACTGTCTACAAAGCTCGACTTGTCGCAAAAGGTTTTCGACAAGTTCAAGGGGTTGACTACGATGAGACCTTCTCACCCGTAGCGATGCTTAAGTCTATCCGAATCATGTTAGCAATCGCCGCATTTTATGATTATGAAATTTGGCAGATGGATGTCAAAACTGCATTCCTGAATGGATTTCTGGAAGAAGAGTTGTATATGATGCAACCAGAAGGTTTTGTCGATCCAAAGGGAGCTAATAAAGTGTGCAAGCTCCAGCGATCCATTTATGGACTGGTGCAAGCCTCTCGGAGTTGGAATAAACGCTTTGATAGTGTGATCAAAGCATTTGGTTTTATACAGACTTTCGGTGAAGCCTGTATTTACAAGAAAGTGAGTGGGAGCTCTGTAGCATTTCTGATATTATATGTGGATGACATATTACTGATTGGAAATAATATAGAATTTCTGTATAGCATAAAGGGATACTTGAATAAGAGTTTTTTTTAATGAAAGACCTCGGTGAAGCTGCTTATACATATTAGGCATAAAGATCTATAGAGATAGATCAAGACGCTTAATTGGACTTTCACAAAGCACATACCTTGACAAGATTTTGAAGAAGTTCAAAATGGATCAAGCAAAGAAAGTGTTCTTGCCTATGTTACAAGGTGTGAAGTTGAGTCGGACTCAATGCCCGACCACTGCAGAAGATAGAGAGAAAATGAAAGATGTTCCCTATGCTTCAGCCATAGGCTCTATCATGTATGCAATGTTGTGTACCAGACCTGATGTGTGCCTTGCTATAAGTTTAGCAGGGAGGTACCAAAGTAATCCAGGAGTGGATCACTGGACAGCGGTCAAGAACATCCTGAAATATCTGAAAAGGACTAAGGATGTGTTTCTCGTATATGGAGGTGACAAAGAGCTCACCGTAAAAGGTTACGTTGATGCAAGCTTTGACACTGATCCGGACGATTCTAAATCGCAAACCGGATACGTGTTTACATTAACCGGTGGAGCTGTCAGTTGGTGCAGTTCTAAACAAAGCGTCGTAGCGGGATCTACATGTGAAGCGGAGTACATAGCTACTTCGGAAGCAGCGAACGAAGGAGTCTGGATGAAGGAGTTCATATCTGATCTAGGTGTCATACCTAGTGCATCGGGTCCAATGAAAATCTTTTGTGACAATACTGGTGCAATTGCCTTGGCAAAGGAATCCAGATTTCACAAGAGGACCAAGCACATCAAGAGACGCTTCAATTCCATC
Source organism: Triticum monococcum (assembly GCA_034509565.1). Taxonomy (NCBI): domain Eukaryota; kingdom Viridiplantae; phylum Streptophyta; class Magnoliopsida; order Poales; family Poaceae; genus Triticum; species Triticum monococcum. The sequence goes on from CM067847.1 coordinate 23,507,794, forward strand.
CGGGATCTAGTCCAGGTGGGAGACATAGAGATTTGCAAGATACATACGGATCTGAATGTTGCAGACCCATTGACTAAGCCTCTTCCACGAGCAAAACATGATCAGCACCAAGGCTCCATGGGTGTTAGAATCATTACTGTGTAATCTAGATTATTGACTCTAGTGCAAGTGGGAGACTGAAGGAAATATGCCCTAGAGGCAATAATAAAGTTATTATTTATTTCCTTATATCATGATAAATGTTTATTATTCATGCTAGAATTGTATTAACCGGAAACATAATACATGTGTGAATACATAGACAAACTTAGTGTCACTAGTATGCCTCTACTTGACTAGCTCGTTAATCAAAGATGGTTATGTTTCCTAACCATGAACAAGGTGTTGTTATTTGATTAACAAGGTCACATCATTAGTTGAATGATCTGATTGACACGACCATTTCATTAGCTTAGCACCCGATCGTTTAGTATGTTGCTATTGCTTTCTTCATAACTTATACATGTTCCTATGACTATGAGATTATGCAACTCCCGTTTACCGGAGGAACACTTTATGTGCTACCAAACGTCACAACGTAACTAGGTGATTATAAAGGAGCTCTATAGGTGTCTCCAAAGGTAGATGTTGGGTTGGCGTATTTCGAGATTACGATTTGTCACTCCGATTGTCGGAGAGGTATCTCCGGGCCCTCTCGGTAATGCACATCACATAAAGCCTTGCAAGCATTGCAGCCAATGAGTTAGTTGCAAGATGATGTATTACGGAACGAGTAAAGAGACTTGCCGGTAACGAGATTGAACTAGGTATTGGATACCGACGATCGAATCTCGGGCAAGTAACATACCGTTGACAAAGGGAACAACGTATGTTGTTATGCGGTCTGACCGATAAAGATCTTCGTAGAATATGTAGGAGCCAATATGGGCATCCAGGTCCCGCTATTGGTTATTTACCGGAGATGTGTCTCAGTCATGTCTGCATTATTCTCGAACCGTAGAGTCCGCACGCTTAACGTTACGATGATAGTTATTATGAGTTTATGCATTTTGATGTACCGAAGTTAGTTCGGAGTTCCGAATGTGATCACGGACATGACGAGAAGTCTCGAAATGGTCGAGACATAAAGATTGATATATTGGAAGCCTATGTTTGGATATCGGAAGTGTTCCGGGTGAAATCGGGATTTTACCGGAGTACCGGGAGGTTACCGTAACCCCCCGGGAGCCATATGGGCCTTAGTGGGCTTTAGTGGAAAGGAGAAAGGGGCAGCCCAAGGTGGGCCGCGCGCCTCCCCCCTCCCCTAGTCCTATTAGGACAAGGAGAGGTGGCTGGCCCCCCTCTCTCTTTCCCCCTCGGGGAATCCTATTCCAACTAGGATTGGGGGGGGGGGGTCCTACTCCCGGTAGGAGTAGGACTCCTCCTGCGCCCTCCTCCTGGCCGGCCGCCCCCTCCCCCTTGGCTCCTTTATATACGGTGGCAGGGGGCACCCTAGACACACAAGTTGATCATTGAGATCGTTCCTTAGCCGTGTGCGGTGCCCCCTGCCACCATATTCCACCTCGATTATATTGTAGCAGTGCTTAGGCGAAGCCCTGCGACGGTAGGACATCAAGATCGTCACCACGCCGTCGTGCTGACGGAACTCCTCCCCGACGCTTTGCTGGATCGGAGCCCAGGGATCGTCATCGAGCTGTACGTGTGCTAAGAACTCGGAGGTGCCGGAGTAACGGTGCTTGGATCGGTCGGATCGGGAAGACGCACGACTACTTCCTCTACGTTGTGTCAACGCTTCCGCAGTCGGTCTGCGTGGGTACGTAGACAACACTCTCCCCTCTCGTTGCTGTGCATCACCATGATCTTGCGTGTGCGTAGGAATTTTTTTGAAATTACCACGTTCCCCAACAGTTCCCACCATCCTTCTTCAACATCATGACGCACGTCCTAGTTCACCTATGCGAAGAGATTAACGTTTTGGGTCCTATATTTCTACACAATATGTTCCCCTTTGAGAGGTTCATGGGAGTCTTAAAGAAATATGTTCATAACCGTGCTAGGCCAGAAGGAAGCATCTCCAAGGGCCATGAAAATGAGGAGGTGATTGAGTTTTGTATTGACTTTATTCCTGACCTTAAGCCGATTGGTGTTCCTGAATCGCGGCATAATGGCAGAATGGATGGAAAAGGCACGCTAGGAGGGGATCAAATAATATGTATGGATGGACATTCTCTCACTTAAGCACACTACAGAGTTCTACAGAATTCTGCCTTGGTGGCTCCGTATATGGACGAACACAAGAATTTTCTATGCTCCAAACACCCGGAGTGGTCTAATGACTGGATTACACATGAACAAACCATGAGTTTCGCCGGCTGGTTGCAGACACGTACCATGCATGACGCCTCTATTGAAGATGACATGTACTCGCTGTCCCAGTTACCATCTTGGAATGTAATGACTTTCAAAGGGTACGAGATAAATGGTAATACATTTTACATGATCGCCCAAGATAAGAAGAGCACGAACCAAAACAGTGGTGTCCGCTTTGATGCAACAACCAAGACGGGAAAGGAAACATATTATGGTTACATATAGGAGATATGGGAACTTGACTATGGACGTGGTTTGAAGGTCCCTTTGTTTCAGTGCAAGTGGGTCAATATGACACGAGGCGGGGTAACGGAAGACCCGCAGTATGGAATGACAATAGTGGATCTCAACAATCTTGTGTGTGCAGACGAACCACTCGTCCTAGCTAATGATGTGGCACAGGTTTTTTATATGAAGGACATGTCTACCAAGCCGAGAAAAAGAAAAGATAAGGAAGTGAATGCATCATACGATGAGCCAAAGCGTCACATAATTCTTTCTGGGAAGAGAAACATTGTGGGAGTGGATGACAAGACAGACATGTTAGAAGATTATGAAAAGTTTGATAAAATTGCTCCATTCAGAGTGAATATTGACCCGAGCATCCAGTTAAATGCTGAAGATTTTCCATGGCTACGATGCAAAGGGACACAACGAAGAAAAAGTTTCACACCCAAAGATCTGGGATGTGATCGGCTTCACTATCATCACTTTCTTCTGTGTTTTCACACCCAGGAGGGAATGTCAGCAATAGTTAAGGTAGTTATGTGTTTTGGCATTTGAAACGCGAAGAAATTTTATGTGCAAACAAATTCTTTCATGCATTTACTGATTTTTTCAGCTAAATGACCCTAAAATTGAAAAGTATTTTAAGTGAACTGAAAAAAGGTTGAAAGCTGGCGTCGTATCATAATTTCATCCACATAGCATGTGCAAAAAAGTAGAGAGGGTTACCGCAAAAACTAGATGCACTTCGTGTACAAAATCGACAATCTCTTTCGAAGTATCAGGGCTTCGGACGAAAACTCATCCGTTACAAAGGCATTTCATTTTTTAAATAACCTAAGCATTACCAAATTGAATATAATGATAAAACACACTAATATTAAACATAAGAAAAAAGAATCATTAAAAAATCTATTTTCAAAGTTAAGTTATTCACAAACTAGTGATTCACACAAATTTCAAATAATTCAAAATGTAAACTATTCAAATTTGTAAACTACCCGCACTAATAGAGAGTTTGTAATTTTTTGTACCTAAAGCAAAACTATTCACAAAGAAACTCTAAATACAGCAAAAAACAACTCAAAAATAAATAAAGCAAAAAATTGAGAAAATAAAAAAGGCTGCCTACCGCACACAGCAGCCTGCATACGACTAGAAACCCAACCTGTAGTTGGGCCAGGATGCAGGCCCGCAAGCCCAGTAGGCCCACAGGCAGAGTGGGAGAGGTAGGCCCTGAAGGCCTGCTATTGAGAGGAGCTCAATGCAGTGCCCGCGCCGGGGCTTATAAACTGGTCCTGGCGCTGCTCAACTAGCAAGGTGGGACTAAAATTCTGTGCCCCTCACCTGGCAGCGCATACCCTTTAGTACCGGGTCGTGGCACCAACCGGTACTAAAGGGTGGGTCTTTAGTACCGGTTGTTGCTACCACCCGGTACTAAAGGTGCGCGCTTCCCGCCGCTTGGCCTGGCCAAAACAGACCTTTAGTACCGGTTGGTGGCTCCAACCGGTACTAAAGGGGTGTTCTATATAAGAAAACCCTTCAAAAAAAATTTGTCAGTTTCGTTCTCCCTCTGCTTTTTCTCCTCTGCCCCGTCGTCGTCGCCGTCGTCGCCGCCCCCGTCGCCGCCCCTGTCGTCGTCCGTCGCCGTCGCCGCCGCCCCTGTCGCCATCCCATCGCCTAGTCGTCGCCGCGCCCCGCCCCGGCCTCCCGTCGTCCACGCCCGGCACGTCCCCGTCGCCGCGCCCCGACCCGTCGCCGTCGCCGCCCCCCGTCGCCGCGCCTCGCCGGTGAGCTCATGTTCCCCGGCCGCCATGTCCACACACACACACATACTGATATTTAGTTATAGAAATATTTATAGAAATGTTAGTTATATAAATTTTTTATTTATAGAAATATAAGAACTGTTAGTTATATAGAAATGTTATAAATCTTGCTATTTTTTAGTTATAGAAATGTTAGCAATTTTTCTGTTTTTTAGTTATAGAAATATTTGAAATGTTAGTTATATAGAAATGTTATAAATTTTTCTATTTTTAGTTATATATATATATATATATATATATAGAAATGTTATAAATTTTAGAGTTAGTTTTAGCTAGATGAATTAGATTAATGTCTAATTGTTAGAATTTGCATATAGAATTTTAGTTATCACAATCCGATCACATCTAAAAAATGTTACTTTTTGCGGGCATATAGTATTTGTTCTCGACGATGCCCGGCCCGCATCCTTGCCGTCGACCCGTTCGCCACGACGTCCGGCTGACCCATGTCCGGGACTGGGCTCCGCCGGGCTGGCACTAGGAGGTGGTACCTGGAGGGGCGCGCCGTGTGGTGAGGAACCCAGCCTCGGGTCCCGTCGTCGACCCTGATCTCCTTTGGTGGCGTTCGCATGGGCCACATTCGGTGCAGAGGGAGCCGGCACCGCCGGAGGTGGTGCGTCGTCGTGTCAGGGAGGAAGACGAGCACGTCCATCGCTACATGGCTGCTATGGACGTCAGGTTCTCCAATACCTGGCAGGTTCTTTGGACAGATGCCCGAAGATATGATCCTATGATGGTTCCTTCTCTTTGGGTGTCCACCGCTCGCGCCCCAGGAACCGCGAGTGGCCTAGATTCTTCTGTAGTATTCGATCTTTATTAGCTACCTACCTAGTGATGTATTTGATATATAATATTCGAGACGATGTATTCGAGATTATATATATTATACGAGACCATGTACTTGAGATTATATATCATTCGAGACGATGCATATTATGTACTATATATGATTCAGTTTTTCCGTATTGATTGCATCCATGCATTGTAATTTGAATACTAAATTGTTTTATATTTTTTCTGTATTAGTTAAGTAAAAGCTATGGCGGACAATACCGGTAGAGAGAGAGAGAAGAGGAATTGTTCGAGATCATACGCAGCCCTCGCATGCTAGATGATCAGAATGAAGCAGATGATAGCTCCCAATATCTGAACAATACCGGGGAGGGTGATGATAACATATTCGATCTCGACGACCAAGCTGATGAAGTCATGAACTATGATTATGATTATGATGACGCAGACAATGTTTATGATGAGACAGACAATGTTGATCTTGAAATAACAAAGACTACCGGCGCGGTATATTTATATAAGCAGGCATCTGGTGATCATCACATGTTTTTTTTATTTGAAGATATATGTATTAACGAATCGATCTTTCTTCTTTCAGCCCTCCGGATCGAGCAAATCTGCTTCTACAGACAGCAGGACAAAGCGAGGCCCGGGCAAAAAGTTGAAGGAGGGTGTAAAGTACAACATCGACTCCATCAAAGCTAATGGCGAACCCCTCACGCCTAAGAACATTGCGAACAAGTGGACTCGTCAGTGCAGAGTTCTTGTGAAGGACCAACTCGCGATCTCCATTCATGAATGGAAAGAGCCAAAAACTAAACGTCCAGATGTTACTTGGGTCGACGACAGAGCAAAACAAAATCTTTGGGAATCTCCGATGGAACATTTCATCCTACCAGATTATTTCACGGATGCAGATGTGTGGAAAGTCAAGGACGCTGCTCTAAAGACGATGGCAATTGCATTCAACACCCACAAGAAAACTGTATGGGCCAACTACCTCGCTACAAAAAAAGAAGACTCCAGAATTCAAGGGAACACTGGAGAAGCAAAGAGAACACTGGCCCGCTTTCGTGAAATTCAAGGAATCAGAATTATCTAAGGAACGGTCGAGACAAAACAAGGCCAATGCCGCAAAAAAGATGCAGTTCCATAGGCTGGGTCCAGGTGGCTACGCGGTGGCAATGCCTAAGTGGGATAAGTCTGAGCAAGAGATGGAGGATGCAGGGGTCACTCCGGTTACTAGGAGCTGGCCCCCCAGGTGCAGAACTTGGTTCTATGCGCATGGGGGCGTTGGACCCGAAGACAGGCCTAGTTTTAAAGAAGGCAAGTCTAAAAGGAACAGATCAAAAGTTACTTGACGCAATAGAAGTTGTTAAAAAGGGGGTGTTCACGCCCAACAGAGAGAACAACGAGCTTACGCGCGCCTTGGGAAATCCTGAACACCCGGGAAGAACATGAGGCAAGGGCGTTATTCCCTGGTATGAGGGCTTTTCGGAATGGAACGATGACTACAGGACCCGTGCAAGAAAGAAGATGGAGGAGGAGAAGAAGAGGAAGCTGGAGGAGGAGCAGAGGAAGCAGGACGCAGAACACCTTCAAGGCCTAGAAGCAAGGCACACGGACTTGGCACTCAAATTCCAGCAGCAGCAACAGTAGATCGACTCACTTAGCCAGGAAAGGGGGTCTCAGCAGCGGCAGCAGCAAGCTGATGATCATCCAGCATTGGGTAGCACCGTCCCATCCATGCTGAGAAGTAGCGTTGGTTCCGCCCCGGGCGACGCACTGCTCGATACAATACCCTGTGGATGACATCATAGAGAACACTAACTGTGAGCTACACTTCAAAATGAAGAACATATCCATGAAGGTGGTGGACGCAGTTGCTTTTACAATTACCCCCGAAGCAACCTTCCATTGCGCCCCGATTCTAGCGGGCTATGCTCGTGTCTAGGTTGATGAGGTGGTGGACCCATATTCGGGGCTACGGCTTGACATTCCTGGAGGTGACGACAAGCACACACTAGGAGAGGCCATACATCGTATCATCCTATGGAGAAAGGATTGCATCATCTTTTGAAGTCCACCGACACCGCGTCTGCCGACTCCTCCTCGAAGTCCGCCACCAAGTCAGCAGAGTCCCGATCCTCCAAGTCCACGAACGCGTGAGCAGACTCCTGTTTCAAGTCCGGCACAGTCTCAGGCCACTCCTCCCGTTTCAAGTCTGACACCGTGTCAGGCCACACCTCCTGTTTCAAGTCCGGCACAGTGTCAGGCCACCCCTCCTGCTCCAACTCAGCCACGCCAGCCATCTCCGCCACCTCAGCAATCGCAGAAGAGACACGCCGCAGCTATGGTGCGTAGCGGTACGAGTCGAGGTAGTACAAGAAGTACAGGCGGAGACAAGAAGCGATATAAATATGGTCCAAGCAGCCTCGCTCCTCTTCCTCAGAGGCCTTAAGACATGACCGAGAAGCAAAACAATGCCATAGTGCGGGCAGAAGTGGACGCCCATTTTGGACCAAAACCGGCAACGCCGCCGAGGGAGAAAGTGCATGAGAAAAAGATTGACCACTTCATTCGGATGGCTAGACCACCAGCTCCCAAGCCTATTGACTCAGACTATGAGCGCCAAATCAGGAAGGACATCGAGCATGACTACAGAAAGAAGCGAGCTCGAGCTCGAGCCAACAAGCAGCTGTCAAAAAATGCGGGAAAACCGTTCCCCAGCTGTTAGAACAGGCGGCGCAATCGATCCCTCCGCTTGTTGTGCCAACAACACGTGAGAGTACGCGCGCCCAATATTATTGTGGGCAAACAGTTTATGTCCCCGAGGTGGACAATGTGGTAATAACCGAGGAGCATATAATGCAGGCTGAAATTCTCAAGATCACTGTTGGACAAGTCCTTGATATTGAGCCCATGTCTCCGCTTAGAGAGGAGGAAATAAAACGGAAATATGTCCGGGGCCAACCTTTGGTCGAGCCAGACGAGGTCAAGAACCTCCTAACGAGAATGTATGAGTTGCATCAATGGTACATGAACATTACCAAGATTTCCAATCGAGAGTCCCTCATGGTGAAAGTCGAGGAAGATCATTACTTCCATAAGAAAGCTTTGTCTGTTGAGTATTCAGAGCTATTTCAGTTATTCAATCAAGATTCACTCGACAAATCTCTCGTCAGTTGCTATTGTCTGTAAGTGATTTCTTTCTATAATTTAAGTCTCAAGATAGCTCTAGTGCTCATTGATTGATCATTAATTACCTTTAATTATATATCCTCACTATATATTCTTTTCTGTGGTATTATGCAGGATGAAGATGTATGAAATGAAAAAAGGTGGACGCTATGGCATTGGGTTCATTGACCCAAATACCATTAATGAATTCACATGGAAATTGGAATACTGTAAACAAGATGTAGAGAAAAGCATGCTAGAGTTCTTCAAGCGCCTCAATAGCAATGTAGATATACTACTTCCTTACAACTTCGAGTGAGTCACACTGTCTTGTACTACAAATTATGTTTTTCCTTACTAGTTAGATGTTAATAAGTGTATAGGGTTTAGGGTTATAGTTGATTAGTGTTATGCACATGCCCGCTTAATTTATACATGCAAACGTATGCGCATGCAGGTACCACTGGATCTTGTTAGACATTAGAGTTGACGAAGGAAAAGTTGAAGTACTGGACTCACTACTTAAAAATGATAGTGACTACAACATCGTGAAGGGGATAGTCGACAGGTAATTTCAATCATTATTAACTATATCTCGGCCTATTTAGTTCGTCATTTCCTGATATGAACTATTTTTAATAACCCCTTTATTAATTTTCTTTGCCGGCGGGCAAGGCTTGGGTAAAGTACATCAAGGTGACTCCAGGAAAATGGAGAAAAAAGCTATTTTGGTATCGACCCAAGGTAAGTAATTAAGTAGTACTAGCTAGCTAGCTACCATCTCTTTAATTCTTGTTTCAATACCATTAATTAATTAACATGCTTGATTAATTATTATTTGATTAATTTCTATTCTCGTAAAGGCCCTGAAGCAGACGTCGGGGACTGATGTGTGTGCATACTACGTTTGCGAGAACATTCGCATGATGGCATCCGAATGGAGAACATCTGATAGACAGCAATGGGTACGTTTGCCAGAACACTATTCACAATCTTACATGATTGTCAATATCTAGTCACACAACTAATACACAGGTATATTGATCTCCTTCTTAATAGTTCCATGACGTGCGGGAGCAGCTCCTATCAGAGGAGCGCATACGAGCACTTAAAGAGGAAATAGTGGGATTTTTGCTCGACCAGGTCATAGATCCCAAAGGAGAATACTATTACCCGCTACCGCCCCCATGAACCACTTGTCATCGTGCTCCGAAGGCACCAAGGCAACATGTAGGAGAAATTGTATGTATGCACGTGTATGTGTGAATAATTAATGGTGGTTGTGAGACATTCGATTATATATATATATATATATATATATGACCGGTTCCACGAGAAAACCTATTTATATATATGCATAACGTGTACAATATGTAGTATCGTAAAATACCGTCAAACAAAAAGAATTAAATGGAAAACACAAAATTAATGAAAAATTAAAAATTAAAACCAACCCCCCCCCCCCAAACATTTAGTACCGGTTGGTGCTACCAACCGGTACTAATGGTCTACCAGCACCCGAGCCTGGCTCGTGCCACGTGGTGGCACTTTAGCGCCGGTTCGTGCCGAACCGGTAGTAAGGGGGGGGGGGGGGGGGGGCTTTAGTCTCCACTCTTTAGTGCCTGTTGCAGAACCGGCACTAAAGGCCCTTACGAACCGGTGCTAAAGCCCGGTTCTGCACTAGTGTCAGTTCTCTCCAACTCATCAAAGGTATATTTGTCTAGCGGTCAATCGTCCACTCCAAGGTTTTCCTACTTTTCACATGTATGATCTAGCTAAGAAAATCCATGAGCTTTTTTTTACAAGAAATCCATGAGCTTGAATGTTTCCTCACAACTGTGTGCAAATCACCCCCGCAAAGAAAGAAAACTGTGTGCAAATCATACCAAAGCACCCAAGGACCTTGGTTTACCCTTTAGGACATGTCTGATTTTTTGGAGAAATGATTTGTGGTGTCCAATCGGGTTTAAAAAATGGAACTATAATACAATTGAGATTCTTCTGTTTGGTACTCCTTCTTACTCCCTCCGTCCCATAATATAATTAAGAACGTTTTTTAAGCAAGCTTCAAAAACATTGTTGCATTATGGGGCGGATGGAGTAATAAATATAAGGCCCATAAAGTATTCATACGTACATGAAGGTTGTGCAAGTGCAACTATTGGAAGCACGGGAAAATCCAAAGCAATGACCGTGCAGGAGCTCGCTAACGTTGGCAAGCCCGACGTGCCAGAACAGTACATGGTGCATGGTCACCACGACCAGCAGCTTGCCACGACGGTCGCACCACCGATTCCTGTCATTGATATCTACTGTCTTTTCAAGAAAGACGGTGCAGCCGTCGATGAGGCATCCAAGCTCGCCTCTTCCTTGTAAGTAACAATTCTATCAGCACTTCAGCACCCGGTATGTAGCACTTCAAAATGAAGCACTCCACAATTTGTAGCAAGATCAAGCATTCGTATTCATGTTGCTTCATATGTACATTCCTGCATGCAGCTCAGTAAGCATGGCATAGAAGCCACCATGATGGACGACATGATGACCGTGTCGAGGGAGTTTTTCTGGCAGCCACTCGAAGACAAGCAGAGGTACACCAACCTGATCGACGGCGAGAAGTTCCAGTTTGAGGGGTACGGGAACGACCGGGTGAGATCGCCAGACCAGATCCTAGACTGGTCTGACCGCCTCTACCTCGAAGTGGAGCCCGAGGACGAGCGGCGCATCACCCTCTGGCCAACACATCCCGAAAACTTCAGGTCATCGATTGATCTGAGCCATGTCTTCCCAAATTTCCTATCTCGGGGTTTAAGAATCAGTAGCTCATATTTTTTGTGTTTGCAGGGATGTTCTGCATGAGTTCACAAAGAAATGTGGGAGAGTGAAGGACGATCTACTTCGGGCAATGGCAAAGCTGCTGGAGCTTAACCACGACGACTACTTTGTGGACCAGCTTGGGGAGAAGGCTGAAACTAACGTGAGATGCAGCTACTACCCACAGTGTCCAAGGCCAGAGCTTGTATTTGGTCTCAAGCCTCACTGCGATGGAACTGTTCTTACAATTCTCATGGTCGATGACAATGTCGGTGGCCTTCAAGTTCTAAGAGATGGGGTGTGGTGGGATGTACCGATCATACCTCGCACCCTCCTGGTCATTATAGGAGATCAGACTGAGGTGCGCTTTTTCTAATAAACTAACTTTATTTGGTCAGGTTAAAATGCTAGCCTTTTGATGAAAAATACTTTCATAGTATAACAAATTTATACTCTTTCCTAACATGTCCATATAAAACACAACAATCAAAGTTACATGCCAGGTATTTTGAAACATAATATCATTTTGTTGAAAGTTTCTAAGGTCTTGGGCTGATTGAGTGAAAGTTTGTTGCATAGATAATGAGCAATGGGTTCTTCAAGAGCCCTGTGCATAGGGTCGTGACAAATGCAAAGAAAGAGAGGCTATCGGTGGCTCTAGACTACTCTGTTGACCACGAGAGAGAAATCAAGCCATCGCCTCAGCTGATTAATGAGAAGAGACCAGCATTGTATAGGAAAGTTAAGGTCAAGGACTATATTGACGGGCTCTATGAACATTTCTCTCAAGGGACAATTGTTATTGATACATTGCAGATATAATTATGCAGTATATATCATCGGCTTCATGCAAAAAATGTTTCCACCTAAGGTCAAGGACCAATGTTTGTATCATGTATGGTTAAATGCCAAGTGTATTAGTACTCCCTTTTGTTCAACATCACATGTCATTTCAGGTTGTGCATGGTCTACATGCTACTAAGAAAATAAAGTTATATATATCACTAGTGTGTTCTATACGTGTGGATAATATTTCCACTTGAGAATTTCATAAACCTTTTCTAGATAGTACCAATGAAAAATGCAAGTTCGAGAACTATTGCTAGGTTGTTTGAGCATGCTTCCCGAGGGACAAGAGTCATCAACAAAGAAGATACTGTTGGAAAATAAAGGTAATAGTTTAAATCCAAGAATTTACTGGAGGCATCATTCACAATAAGAATATGGCACAAAAATATTTCTAACTGTAGGTAAGACAGTCCTTACAAGGGAGTGCAAACAAACGCCGTAAGGTTATGAACACACCTGCCTGCTGACATGTGTCCCTCGCTCCCACCTAATGAATCCCCGTGGTTCATATGCCGACATGCTTTTGAGCTAGTTGTGGTACCCATCGGTGCCCGAGACTAGTGAGAGGTCTACGACATTCGTTTATGAAGTGTATCTCTCTATGCTAAAGAGGATGGGAGATCATTTGATTATTGATCGACAATTACAAGTGATGTGTTTGGGCTATGGTTCAGGGTGAGCCTTGGTATTTTGGACATGATTAAGCCAAGGTAAGATGTAAAATAGACTGCAAAGGCGTAAATAGACCGAAGGAACCCCGTCTGCTATTTCCTAATCATTGGTACTAATCATGTATAATTCAAAAAATTAAGTTAGGATCTTTGGTCTTACTCTGGAACCATTGAAAAAACTGTAAGATAATATAATAAAAAGACTCTAAAGTGTCATAGAAAAACCTATATTGTATTATTTATGCTACTGGTTTTTTCTATGGCAATTTTCCCTAACCTTTTGTATGTAGTTTTTTATTCCATATATAGAGAAAGCAGATGTGCCCTTATTAGTGTAGAACATACATATCTCTCTTTATCATGAAAGAACATCTTGGCTGGTTCCACCTTCCCAGGGCTACTGGGAACGAATCAAATCATGGTGGAGTTAAATCCAACAAAAATTTAGTAACAATTTAATAGAGAATTATTGGCATGTGAACGCAGCCAATACCATGGTAGCAACAACTGGAATTTCTTTAGGAGGAGTTTGAATCCAGATTCCAAAGGAAAAAGAAAGGAAACTCAAAAGGATCCTTTGATTCCCAAAAGAATGTCCTGAACATAAAAGAAATTGATTGTGAAAGACAAGTGCTCCATTCGCCTTCCCGAAAGCCCTTTGTTTGAGAGAGAGGAGAACGGGTTATTCAGTTTTAATTGGATGGCCAGGGGAGAATTCAAAGCTAAGTTGCTAATGTACCTACAAAAGCTTGAAGTGGGACAAAGGAGTCTTGGTTAGCCGAAATTTGGTTATAAGTACGCTCAAGATCTTCCGTCTTCCCCTAGAACTAACGAAAAAAAGACCACCGGGAAAAGCATGACAAAATGCTCGAATGCAGCAAGTGGTTGGTTTTAGTAATTCCTCACAGATAATTATTGACTCCCCAGCTTGTTACTTGCGTGTTACGAATAAAAGAAGTCGATACCCGAAGAGAGTCTGAGTAGGGTGACCGAGATGCTTTTGGCTGGTGCTGCTAAAACGAAGCAAAGAGTCACTGACTTTTCTTGTAAATAAGAAATAAGTTTCATGATGCCTATTTATCCTCAACAATGCATGCAATGGTTGATCACCTGAAAACACAATTTCCTTTTCTTTTTTTAGCGGTGGAGGATGAAATAGAGTCACCGAATAAAGCGGATTCATTAACAATTCCATTTACAAATGCAAAATAAAAAAGCCATCGTCTTAGCATCTTCTAGACCTTTTCTAGAATGATCCACTTATCGAGGAACATGGATAGTATTGGGATATTGTACCCAGATTTTTCTCGGAGACAACGAATTCGTCTAGTCTCCTGGTAGAGTCTTGAAGACCATTAATAAATTGGAAAGAAGCATAAAGTAATTACATGTAACTCTTACACTATTGGGAAAAGGCTTATAAGAGGGATCACAATAGCGGCGGACATAGCCTGGGCACCAACACAACTATTTTGGGAAAGTTCTAGTGGCGGCTGAAAAAGGCGCATGCCACTGCTAAATGCTCAGCAGTGGCGGGCAATAGTCGTCACCCGCACTCCTTGTTTTTCACATAATTTGTCGTGGGATAGAAACAAATCCACCACTAAAATATTTCGCTAACCCATGCAGATGTTTTTCTAAAAATATTCAAAGTTATCGGTGGATGGCATCAATAAGCGCCTGCTAGAGATCTTGTAAATAAGGAAATTGCTTGAACAAATCATGTTTATTAAACCAGAATAGTCCCAAGCGCGAGCATGGTGCTATAAATGGTTTATATTCAACATAGAACATTTTAAAGGGGAAATGTTGCAAAAAGATTGAATTATATGCGGAAGGCGAATGTTTTCGTTCGCTGGAGAGTGTTTAGTTTGTATGCTAAGTGTATCCGGTTTTTCTCGTAATGCTTTCAAATTTTTACCACACCCAATAGGGGTCATATGATAACCAATGCCAAGTTTCGAACATCTCAGAGCTCATCCATTTGCTATTTTTAATAAAAGACCATTTTGCCCTTTTTAAAGGCTAGAAAATCAATAAATGCTTTAAAAATAGCAAAGCAGCTCAAAAAGAGGCAAAATTTGAGCATGGCAGTTTGAATCGTTGTATTAAACACATAATTTTTTTAAGGGAAATGTTGTTAAGAAAGCATGATACTTCACACACAATAAAATAGTTATGTTTTATAAGGGAGACCGAATTAGTGGTATTGGTATTACCCTTAAAGAAGAAATAAAATGAAATAAAAACTAAAACTAAATAATGACAAAATTTGCACACAATTTGCACAGGAATTGTGCTTTGTTATAATATGCAAGAATAAACTTATAATGGTGATTTTTTCAAACAAAGTTCTATAAAACAAGAATCAATTAGTGGCATTGGTATTTGATCCATGGCGTCTTTACTTCTCCAAATCAAAATAATGAAGTTTTGTATGAAGAAATTATTTACTAGCAAAGGAATTACCCTTTAAGAAGAAAGAAAATAATGACAAAATTTACACACAATTTATGTAGAAATTGAACTTTTTTCATAACGTGGAAGAATGAGCATATAATTGGGCAATTTCTGAATAAATAAGTTTCCAAAGAATGAATGAATTACTAGCATTGGTATTGCCCTTAAAAATGGAAATAAAAAAATTATTCTTTCTAAGGAAAAAATCAATTAGTGGCATTGGTATTATTACCCTTAATAAGAAAAAAATTGTTGACAAAATTTTCACATGGTTTGCCCAAAAATTACGCTTTTTTATAGTATGCAAGAATAAGCAAATAACAGTGAAATTTCAAAAAATTATGCTCCTAAGAAGGAATGAACTAGTGGCATTGGTACTACCCTTAAAGAACAAAGAAAATGAAATAAAACTTAAACAAAATTAAAATAATGTAGTTTTTGAACAAAGAATAAATTATTGGCATTGATATTACCCACTAGGAAGAAATAAATTTAAAAAAACAAAGAACATAAAAGTTTGCACACAATATTTAGAAAAAAATGTACTCTTGCAAAATATGCAAGAAGAAACATATAATAGTAATTTTTTGGCAAAAATAATTCCTAAGAAAGAATGAATTAGTGGCATTGGTTTTATCCTCAAAGAATAAATAAAATGAAATAATAATTAGTTTTTAAAAAAAAGAACAATGAATTAGTAACAATAGTATTACCCTTTAAAGAAGAAAAATAACGAAAAGAAAGTTTTAAAATTTTTGCACACAACTTCGCTCTACTATTGCACCTTTTGTAATTGTAATTATCGCACATATTGCATAGTGACATTGCAAAAATATCCACAAAGGAAAAATAAACATCAACTAACGAAGAAAACAAAAAACAAAGACGAAAACACATAAAATCACAAAAGGCATAAGAAATAAAGGAAGAGAGAGGAGGGCTTGATCTCACAATTAATGGGCTTCGGCCCATAAGCAAATCGACTGAGCAAAATATGGGTGCAGTACAAAAAACAAGCCCATGACAGTCCAGAAAAAAAACCGTATCAGGAATTTCAGAGCAAAAATGAACAGTCAAGAAACTGGCTGACCCAAATTTACAATTCAAGCAACTTACAAGTAGCTAAAATTATATTTATAACCATATATTGGAGATCACTCTTACAGGACTTAACCACTCTTACACCACATGTTCACATGTCTTACACGTACGTATATATACGTGATATCTGGATATGGAAATATTAATGGTTGCATTGCACGCACTTATTGAATACATATGCCACGTATTTTTCATTCCTTCTTTCTAATTACCTTGGTGGCAGCGTGCAGCTGCATCGTCTCCACAGTGAACCCCGGTCCAAATCCCATCATCACCCCCCAGTCTTCATCATGGCTAGCTCCCTCTCCTTCACGATCTTCTCTTTGGCGCCTGACCTCATCGAGCACGAAGATCACCGTGGCGCCAAGCATGTTCCCGTACTCTCTCACCACGGTTCTGCTCGCCGCCAGCTTCCCCGGGGCCAGCCGGAGCGCCCTGACGATGTGGTCCAGCATCGCACTGCTGCCGGGATGCACCGCCCAAAAAAGGTTGTTCCAATCGACGACGCCTCCGATGATGGCTAGGTGGTTGCCGAACGCATCCAGGAGGCACCGCTCAACGATGCCCGCCGCCAGTCTTGGCAGTCCGGGGGCGATGGTCCCGCGGATGCCATCGCTCCCGAGCTGCATGGCGAGCATGTGCTCGGTGTCCGGTATCACGTACTGGGAGGCCGACACCATCTCGAACAGCGGGCGCTCGTGGATGTTGGGGTCGGCACCCACGATGACGGCGCCGGCGCCGTCACCGAAGAGCCCCTGGGGAATGAGGGTCTCAAAGGAGTCCGCCTCGTCGGGCCCGCGGAAGGCGGTGATGGTGAGCTCGATGCAGGCCACGAGGACGCGCGCGCCGCGGTTGTTCTCGGCGAGGTCCTTGGCTAGGCGCAGGGCGGCGCACCCGGAAGCGCAGCCGTTGAGCTGGAGCACGGTGCGCAGGACATCATGGCGGAGGCCGAGGAGGGAGACCAAGCGGACATCGGTGCCCGGGGCGTGCGATCCCGCGTTGGTGCTGACGACGAGATGGGTGATGTCGCCCGCCGGACGGCCCCACTCGGCGATGGCGTTCGCCGCAGCCGACGCGGCGAGCTCCGGGGCGGCGGTAGCCACGACGTCCAGCCGGGCGTCGAGGGACATGCCCGGGTGCGCGGCGAGCAGTTCGTCGGTGTGGTGGAAGAAACGCCTGCCGATGCCTGTCATCCCGCATAGCTTGGCGAAGGTGGGCTTGAGGTCGGTGAGGTGGTCGCTGTTGGTGACGCGGAAGTAGTAGTCGGGGTAGTCGCCCTGGGGCACGCAGTGGGGCGGGTTCGCCGTGCCGATGGCCAGCACCGCCGCCGGCCCGTCCGCACGCTGCGCAACACGGATCTCACGGACGGTGGTGGCTGGGATGCTGCTGCTGCTTGCCATGGTGACTTTCCTGCATGCAATATTAAGTAGAGTCAGTTTCCTTGAAAAGCGATCGATCTTTAGGTTCCAAAAAACCCTTACCTTCTACTCCTATCCTACCTGATAGATAGCTGAAGGCGAGAGTTGGATAAAGTGGAGACGATCGAGGGGCTGAGCGAGCTACCTACCTTGTGAAGAACAAAGCAAACGGGGCGAGAGGCTGATCAAATGATTTATGTGCGTTGGGAGACGGGAGGAGGAGGCAAGTATTTAAGGACGTGCGGGAGCAGGACGAGAGAGAGAGAGAGAGAGAGAGAGAGAGAGAGAGAGCAGGGCTCACGTGCAGATATCTAGCCTAGGCATATGATTGAAGGGTAGAGGTGAGCCACATCAAGTACTCCCTTTCCTCCAAAATAGAGCATGCTTTTTTTTTTGCGAGAAGAACGGATATACAGATCATGTATTAAGTCTACGAATTATATATGTTTACTAACCTTCCAAAGTTGAATGACCCACATGGGCTACCATATCTTACATACGTACGTCAGATGGAGGTGGTGATTGTTTTTCACTCTAGAGCTTGAGAACTGGTACTCAAAGAGCATTGGAAATTCACGTCCTATGATGTTATTAACCCCACTTGAGAACTGGTACTACTTTTCAAAGAGCATTGAAAAGTCGCAAAGAGTATTGAGCGTTGTCCGCAGTATTGTAATGGGTAAGAGCATCTAGAGTCAGGGTCACCGAATTTGGCCCCTCATATTGAGAAAGAAAACATTCATACGGCCAGGTCACAGGAATGCTTCTACGGCTTACAATTCCAAGTCAACAACCGTAACTTAATGCCCGCGGACGCGCCCGACCGGGCACTCCTAAATTTGTGTCCTGCACATATGCACTCCTCAGATATGATACCCTATAGCCATACTACACATACAACGTGAACATAAATTACGTAGAACATCGCACAGACTATGAAATGGATATAGATATGAATGGGCAATGAAACAGACTAGTTTTTTAGGTGAAGACCTAGAAATCTAGCCTCTGGAAGTCGGATTCTGTGACGATGATGCTTGAACATCGTTTCCTTCCTGAAGGCGTTGCTGTTGAAAAACATCGGTTTCCCTATGATGTCAGAAGATTGTTGGTGTGGATATGGTTGTGGTTGTAGTTTGCCGATCACTGTTTTGATCGTTGTAGTGTTGTTCCGGGGGAAACCCTAGATCTGGTATTCCAGATCGGACGATGGCCGCACTGCGGTGTCGCTTCTCACTTGGGAGGATTATTTGTGCAGCAGCGCCGGAAGATAGAGGCGGGAGGTGGAGCGGCTTCGTCCTTCACAGAGCTTCGGTGGAGATGCCAAGTCATGCCTGGCCGACAGGTGCTACACTGTTTCATGCCTGTTCGGCAGGTGCTACGCACAATAGTTCTTCCGAAGGCTTCAAGCTGTGTTGGCTGGAGGTAGACGACGGCATGGTGCTGCGGCGTACCGGTGGCGACTGCGACGTGCTCAGCAGTTTGTGCGCAGGGAGGTGGTGCCATTGAGCGCCGTGGTGGCGTCGACGAGCGGCCGGACTGGCAAGGATGATGCGGATCTCTTTCCTGAAGACGGCTCAGCGGTTCGATGAATGATGGCGGCTTCTAAAACGTGTGCATGTGGTGCACGCTTTAGGTTTACTGCATCGGCTGTAGGTTCCGATACGTTATGTGGATGGATCGGAAACGACCCCGGTTTTATATATGGGGATTGAAAGCACTAGCTCCACATTATCGAGTTTATAGGTGTGAGTAATGGCTTGGGGTGGCTTGATATATGGTTTTGTCAGCCTTTGTTGAATAATTAATAAAGTTGACCATATGCATCGATTGATGCAGAAGCCGGGGGTCTTAACCCCCTTTTGAAAAAAGGTATGATTTGGTCTTATGTGACTTTGCTCTTTTCCGGCGTGTTTTTTTCTTTTTTCTTTGTGTATGCGCGTTGGTATTGGTTGTATGCATCTTTACTATGCAGAGGCTGGGTGTGTCCTTATTGTGTTTGTATTCGCTTGATACTACACTTTGACTCAATAAAACTCACCTAGTACGAAAAAAAGATGTGGTGCTAACGGCGCTCTTGGCCGCCGAGCCACTCAATGCCGCGTCTTCCGACCAGCATGATGTGGTAACTAGTCGCGTCTGCTCCATGTCGACATGAATGTGTTGCCAAACGCAAAGATACAGTTGCAAAGGACACGTGGGAGAGGGTTTCCGATGGGACCGTGTTGTCGGGCGTATATGAGGCGGAGGTCCGGATGCCAATAAGCCTCTCCTGTTGGATACCGGTTTGCAGGAATTCAGACGCGCGGATGCAGCCGCTGACGTAGGTGGCACCATATTGGATGGTAGAAAACATCCACACATTGTGGTCTGGACGTTTATTATTTGATGCACTGTGTTGGTGGTGCCCTTAATAATAGTTGGGCCAGCACTAGAATTTTTGTACTTCATCAATCAATGCTTACTTCTTTTTTTTCCGGGGAATGCTTACTTCACATGTGTTATGATCCATTAAAACTCTAGGAAAAGGCAAATTTTAACATGGTCCCTCTTACCTCCTCTTTTTACATGTGAGGTAAGAAGGTAAGAGTTAATCAGACCATTAATTAATGAGATCAATGGCTCAGATCTATTTTATACTCTTACCTCTCATGTGAAAAGCGGGGATAAGAGGAACCATGTTAAAACTGCTCCTAGCAAAAATATTTGTTATGGATTTGACAAACTAACAACACTATCAACGCCCCATAACTTTTGCTCAGCGAGGTGACCAATCAAGCTAAATTGAATTTGCATTTGTGAACGAATGGCACCTTATTTCTTTGCGGGGAAATGAATGGCACCTTGTGGATGGTACAATTTGTAATGCAATTTTTATGTAAGCACATGCATGTAATTAGGTGGCACACGCGCTTACCCTTTGATATTTTTATCCAGTCACAGTAAACATCATTTATTAGTTACTCCTGTAATTAATCATTAAAATAGCTGGTCATTGGGAGCTTATGCTTTGGAGAAAATCAGTGTTGCGGAAAGTTGGACAACGGTCGTCTGCCATTTTTTTTTTGAGTAAATACAACGGTCGTCTGTTTGTTTCAGAAAGTCTTGTGTGGGCTCATTTGGTGTCGCCCAGCGTCACCCGCCATCAATACATCTTCCACTGTGAATAATCAGTACTCCGTCCGTTTGTAAATATAGTCTTTTTAGAAATTCCAATATTAAATACATATGAAACAAAATGAGTGAATCAATACACTAAAATATGTCTATATTTATTCATATATAGTCCATATTCAAATTTCTAAAAGAATTTATGTTTAGAAACAGAGGGAACATTAATCTTAAAAATTACTTCCTCCATCTTAAAATAAGTGTCTCAATTTTATATTAAATTTAGTACAAGGTTATATTACTAAGACTGAGACACTTATTTTGAGACGGAGAGAGTTATATTACTAGTACTACCAAACTGCGTTGCAAGTAGACTTATGTGCAGGTTTGAATTAATGGCCAACAAATAACCGCTTTGGGGTTATACAATAAATGGGGCGGCCGGGCGACTTGCTGTTTAGAAAAATCTCACATTGGTGAGATGACCTAACAATCCAGTCCGGGAAAGTGCAAAACTGAATTTGCTTTAAACAGGACTTCACAATTTTAAAAAGAAAAGATCTTAAGAGCATCCCAAACCCTTCTCAAACGCCTGGGCAGCCCGTCCGTTCACCTACTGGCCAAGATTTTTTGACCCGGACGGACGCCTCAAACGCCCGGGCTGACCGGCACCGCTCAGATCTAGCCCAAATATGAGGCTGATATAGGGCTCAGGGGCCCGGGCACGTCTGCCACGTCGGATCCGGTCCATCCGACCCACATATATTCATCCACATCCGCTCGCCAGAGCAAACTCTACCACCTAACTCCACTCGCCTCCGGCGGTTTCCCGCATGGCAGACAGGGGTCGTACTCCGACCAGTCCGGATACGTTGATTGGGGTGTCATCCCGTGCGAGTAGGAGGAGGCAATGGCAGTCCACATTGCATTCCGCCGCTCCCCAGACGACAACGTCCGGCCAACGGACGGATCTGTCTGTTGCCACTCCATAGCGTCGGCTCACCAGGCGCTCAGGTCCCGGCAGCCGAAACACCTCTTCTTCCCCATCACCGGTCGGACAGACTATGAGTCCCACCGAGAACGGGTGGTCCACCGTGGGAAGGAGAGGATAAGGGCTGCCGAGGCCCGTACCGCGGTGAAAATGGCGGCGGCGGAGATGGCTGATGTGGCGGTGCGGGCGCCGTAGAGGAGGAAGCCATCTGCGCAAGCATTGTGAGGAAACAACAGCGGTGGAACACGAGCGCCCTCGCCCGAGAGCAGAATCGGGCGATCCGTGCTATGGCCGGACTGCCACCAAAGGAGGAGAAGGCGGACAGTGACGTCGAGGACAGCTCCGGCGGCGAGCAGATCCGGCTCGATCTGTACCGCATCTTCGAGCAGTACTTCCTCGAGAAGGACGGCAAGGGCAGCCGTGGATGAACTCCACTATAGTCAAACTTGCCAAATTTTGGTAGTCTGATGACATGTTTAATTAGTAGTGATGGAGTAGTCGGACGATGTATGTGCATCGGAGTAGTTACATGAGTCTGTATGGTTTTGAGTTATGATAGTTGAGGTGTCCGCATGTGGATTACATTATTGGAGAGGGCTGCCTGGTCAGCGCTTGCTGACGCGCTCGGGCGCGTCCGCGGGCGTTTGAGGGGCCGGATTGCCAAGTCAAAAACCAGCCTCAAACACCCAGGTTGGCCGCACGGTCAGTGACTAATCACAAAAACGTGACCTAGTCGGGCGCCTCAAACGCCTGGGCTGTGCGGTGCCCCTCATATCCAGCCGAAATATAGGGCGGATATGGGGCTTCCCGGGTGCATCAGACACGTCAGCCTGGCCTACCCCGACCCCACTCCGTGCCCACAAATATCCCTAGTCCTAAAGCCCAACCTCACTCCGCTCTTTATCCGTCTCCTCTTCTACCCACTGATTTCTCCGATTCGATCAACTCCGACGACTCCAATGACCAAATCGAGCGTTGGCAACCGCTTCGACTCCGACTCCGATGAGGAGCTGGCCCTCCGCATTGCCCTTGAGAGGTCCAAGGTGGGCACAGGTGGCAGTTCCAGATCGGACGCCTCGCCTCTCCCCCACCGACACAGCAAGGACACCAGTGCTGGCTCCTCCCGGCCAGCACACAGCTCCGCGAGAGCTGCGCAGTCTGCTCCTTCCCCACGCCACCCCCTGCCCCCACCAGCTGCTGCTCCCCACGCAGGCAGCGGTGGGTCGTTCAGCCCGTCCGACCCGCATGGACGCACATGATGGAGTCGGAGGCGCACCCCACACACCGCCAGAGGTAGCGGGTAAGGGAGAGGGACGCGGCGAAGAGCTCCGTCTGCTGCCGCCGCGTGTTACTAACGAAGCCAAACAAGGACGAGCGGCTCCTCGCGTGGGTCTACCGTCGGTCGCTTACGACGGCGGAGACAGACGCTCGACGGCTCCGCCAGAAGAATTTGCTCAAATCACTAGATTGCCTATAATTTGAGCTAGGAGTAGTTTTTCAGATGATTCTTTTTGCTACTGGTTCTTTGTGACTTTGTTTATCAGTAGTAATTAATTGGCGAATTTTATAATTATTTAAAATTAGGTTTTTATGAAAACAGTTCTGTTTTAGTGTTCTATAGGTTTTATGCCATTTCTTTTAACTTTAATTGCTTTGAATTGTTTTCTTTAGTTTTTTTGACATATTCTTTTTGTTTCTATTTAGTTATCAGTAGCTATTTTATTTGTAGTATTTTTTGCATCGATGGAGGATGACTATGATGCCTTTATATGGAGTGTGAAACACTGTGTGAGAGAAGTCATAAGTGTGAAACACTCTCCGATGATGATGACGAAGCTGCAAACACTTATGACTTCTCTCAGACAGTGTTTCACACTCTACGAGCAGCACCAACGTAGGAGACATAGACCGCGTCAGACGATGTTATCTACGGTCGTGGACAACATGAGGCTCGTTTTATAATTTGAGAAGTGAAGATGGCGACAAAGAAGATGGCAGGAGAGAATGGCGGGAAAGAAAATGGCGGGAGAGAATGGCAGGAACTAAAATGGCGGGAGAAAATGGAGGGAGAGAATGGCGGCAAATAAAATGACGAGAAAGAAAATGGCAGGAGAAAATGGAGGCAAAGAATGGCGGGAGAGAATGGCGGCAAAGAATGGCGGGAGAAAATGGCGGCAAAGAAAATAGCGAGAGAAAATGAAGGGAAAGAACGACGGGAAAGAAAATGGAGGATAAAAGAAATAAAATATACAAAATACTACAAATAAAATATCTACTAATAACTTAACAGAAACTAAAATAATATGTTAAAAAAATAAAGAAAACAATTTAAAGCAATTAAAATTAAAAGAAATAGCACAAAACCTATAAAACACTAAAACATAACTGTTTTCGTGAAAACCTAATTTTAAATAATCCTAAAATTCATCAATTAATTACCACTGATAAACAAAGTCACAAAGAACCAGTAGCAAAAAGAACCATCTAAAAAGAATACTCCTAGCTCAAATTATAGGTAATCTAGTGATTTGAGCAAATTCACAAAAATTCAAATTCAAACTTTCAAATCTAGTCAAACTTGATATCTACAAAAACTTCATAAAATTTCTAATCAAATGCACAAATAATCAAATTAAAATACTAAAAATCCTAATTGATATGAATTTTCTAAAACAGTAGAGCAGGTGTTGGCGGAAGAGGGACTCTTTGGCCAACTGTTGGCCGAAAAGTCCTTTTTGGCCAATGGTAGGCCGAAAAGTCCCTCTTCGGCCAATGATAGGGCGAAAAGTCCCTCTTCGGCCAACAGGAGGCCGACAAGGTGATACTTTTGATTTTTCTGCATTAGGGTGTATAGTTTCCGAATTTGCTATAAAAATCATCATAGTTTCAGAAAAAGTCCGATCATCATCGTCTCCTCTGACGACGCCCGTGGCTCTTCCTGTCGGACGATCCTCCACCAGCAACCGACGTCTATAGCTGCGCCTGTAACCGAAAGTGGAAAGGGCCAGCGAGGAATTGGTGAAGATCCGCTTTCTTCAATTTAATTTCAAATATTAGATGTAGTTTAAAGTTGTCCGTCATTTAAAGTTGTATGGTTTAGTATGGATATAGGGGATCGAAAATGAGATACAAATGTGGACGACGCGATTTGGGGAGTGACCAGTTAGTGCCAGCGGACGCGCCGGGCTCGTCCGCGGGCGTTTTAGGGCCCGTATTTGCCTATTCCGGCTATAGATGCTCTAACAACTTCAAATAAAAATAAAAATAAGATTTAACAAACAGCTCTCGGAAATAGATACAGGCCGTTAATTCGTTGAGAGAAGATGTTGCTAATGATTGTGCAGGGCTAAAAAATGGATGTATCAAGTCTGAAGGGAAAAAGAAATGAATAAAGAAAGACTTGTGCGTAGGTGCATAGGACATGCATGATTGCTGCCATAAGAGCAAGTATAATAGAGATGAGTCAGCGGGCTATAAAAAATAAACTAGTATATTTTTGCTTAGTTGAAGGAAAGAGAAGAAGAGAGAGAAGGTAAGCGGGCTCTTCGCGAATGAAAGGTGGGCCAGCTCTAGCATGTGTTCCTAGGCATTTTGTGAGAATGAAAGGTGGGCCACATAATGAAAAAGTAGTACACTTTTTTAATCTACTATTATACATGTTGACTATAAGATGGGCTGTAGATGACATGGCACTGGCTTATAGCCAGCAGCTGGCTATACTATTAACAACCATGCTCTAACGTACGTCCGCAGGCAGATCGACCCACCAACAATCAATCAATGGTGTGTGGTTGCGAGCAATAGCTATCGGTACGTCAGCACCTACTCATACTACTCATAGGGAGCGGACTTTAGCGTGCTCGGAGGCGAGTCAATTATTGTAGAGTAGGAGATACGTACGCACAGTGACAGTGCACACCACGCAACAAAGCCATTGCATCTAGGAACCACACAGAATTGTCAAGGCT
Organism: Triticum monococcum; assembly: GCA_034509565.1. Taxonomy (NCBI): domain Eukaryota; kingdom Viridiplantae; phylum Streptophyta; class Magnoliopsida; order Poales; family Poaceae; genus Triticum; species Triticum monococcum. The sequence goes on from CM067847.1 coordinate 23,533,573, forward strand.
TCACAAAACTTGTGTTGGAAACAAATTAACATCTTCTCAAACAACAAATTAACACGAACGTACGTACATACGTGCTATATATGGCCGACGCTAGGCTGGTCGGCCGAGAGCACATACCAGTCGCCTTATGACCGTAGATTGATTTCCATCTGGCCGTTGGATCTCGTCCGCTATGCACGCCTTGAAAATGGAAAACGGCTCCGCACCCCCCGACCACCCGGCACGTCGTTCATGGCAAATGACCAGGCTAGGAAAAAGAAAGAGTAAAGTCTATTTTAAACCCTGAACTCGTACGGCTCGTCTGTTTTAAACCCCAAACTCCAAATCCCTGAAATCCACACCCCCAACTCTCTAATCCCGGTCGTTAGCCACCTTAATGCCGTTTGAGGGGAGGATTAGGTGACGTGGCAGAATGGAGGCCGGGTTTACCTAACTCTCTGCCTGTCTCTCTGTTATAAGCGCGCGCTGGCTGTGGGTGGGGAACAGAGCTGGGGTTCGCCGCGAGGGCTGGGTGGGGAACAGAGCTAGGGTTCGTCGAGCGACGGAGACAGGGCGGCGATTGGCGGCGCCGGCAACCATGTCGTTCTCCTCCGGAGCTTCATCTTCTTTGCGCGGCGGCGGGCTTAGCTGGAGAGGCGGGCAGCAAGCTGCGAGGTCGCCGGTGCCATATCGGGAGCAACCGATGGACTACGAGCCAGCTAGGAATTGCAGCCTTTGCGGGAAGAAGGCGCCGCGGTGGATCTCGTGGAGTAGGGCGAACCCTGGTAGGAGGTACTATTCGTGTGTGGATGTTCAGGTATGCTGTCCAATTTCTTTGAAATTTGTTCAATTTCTGAATCTCTGTCCGCCTTTGTTTCTGAATCTCTGTCCAATTTCTCTGAAATGTGTTTGTGAAACAAATAGCATGGCTTCATCGATTGGCATGACGGCCCGACGACGCCATTTTTGCGTGGATTGCTTGGAGATCTTCGGGATAAAGTATGGAGGCTGGAGGATTATTTGGCGGCTCAGTCAAGGGAGGGACAAGATGCTGGTTTGACAGAAGAATTGAAGAAGAATGAACTAGTTGCAGAAATTAGAGCAAGTTCTGACAAGAAAAAGGAGATGGAAATGTATAAGTATGTGTTCTATGGAATGATGTTTTTTGTTGCTGGTTTAGTTGCAGGTTTGCTGATTAGTTAGATCATTTCAGTGAAATTTCAGAAAATTTCAGGGTTGCTCGTTTAGTTTCTATGGAATGATGTATTTTCAGTGAAATGTAATGGATGGTATGTGTGGCAGAAAATGCCTGAATGTTGAATTTATATTATATGAAGATCAATTGGCAGCACTGTATTCACTCTGTATTGTTTTATTTGTATGCACTTTCTTTCTTGACAACAACAAGATCAAATTGACATAATTACACATGAAGAAAGTCTGCAGTTTGACACGAATTTGGCAGCAACATGTATAATAGAAATTTTGACAACAAATTGACATGAACATATATAAAATAAATTTGACAGCAAGTTGACATCAACATGAAGCTCTCCAATTTGACAGCAAGTTGACAGCAACATATATAAGAGATATTTGCTAGGAAAGAAACATAGTTCAGTGCACATATTTCATTTTCAGAAATTTGACAAGAAAGAAACATAGTTCAGTGCACATAGATCTAAAGTGAAAGCAAAGGGCAACCACAGGTTCACATATTAGCACTTGTAGCTATCAAATACAATTACTGAAGATCTTATCCAGTACTAGGAAAACATCTTTAGTAATTGCCACTTGCATAGAAATAATCCCCCCATGCTCCAGTAATTACACCAGTTCCTCTTCCAGTTCCTCTTCCTGCTGCTCTTCCAGTTCCTCTCCCTGATGCTCTTCCACTTCCTCTCCTTGATGCTCTTGCACTTCCTCTCCCAGCAGATGTGCTTCCCTCTGGATTAATGCTTCTGGGAGGTCTGAACCTTGATGGTGCAGTTTGAGAACTGGATGTACCAGCTTCAGAGCTAGCTGCAGCTGTAGTTCTTGCAGCTTGGGTAGTAGATGGAGTTGTAGTTCTTGGAACTTGAGAGCTTGTTGGAGGTGTAGATCTTGATGCATCAGTGTGTGCTTGCTGCAAACAAAATATACCAATGAACAGATCAAAACTAGTTATGGTTTTGCATAGTTCAGAACAAAGAAAAAATAGATAAATATGATTATGTTTTTGCATAGTTGAAGGAAAAACAATATAATTAGTACCTCTGCTGCCCTCTGATTTCTCCCTCTCTTTCCAAGATATGATTTAGTTTTCTGGGTTCTGTCTGCATTACTTTTACAACCACTTTTGTTGTGTCCCTTAAGCCCACAAGATCCACAAGTGATCTGTATGCCATGCTTGCTCATTTTTTTTCCTTTGGGTGCTTCACCCTCTTCTCTCCTCCTGTTATTGTTTTTTTTTCTTGCTCCTGGCATGGCAATGTATCCAGGTGCCACTGGCCTAGGGTTTTGAGAGACAGGCCAACTTTCTTCTCCTAAAACAGGTTGCAGACAGTGCTCATATATTTTGTTGAATGTTTCAACCCAGTAGCACTTGTCAATGTAGTCTTCTATCTTTCTACCACACTTGTAGATAGCTGCAATGGCATGGCAACAAGGGAGGCCTGCCAGCTGAAAGTATCCACATGTACAAATCCTTCTTTCAAGATGTACTGTGTACTTTTTTTTCCTGCCTTTCATGTGCCTGACCTCAAATCCCTCCTTGCCATTCCAGAGCACCTCAATGTACTGTGTCATTTTAATACTGACTTGTAGTTTCTTCAAAATACTTGGACAAATTTTTTCCCTTCCACTTTGCCCCTTTGGCTCTCTGCTCTTGCACTCTAACAAGCATCTTTTTCCTTATCATTTCTTGTTGTGTAATAATTGGATAGAACCTAGATTCTATGATGGCATTGTTAAATGACTCACAAAGATTATTGTCAACTGATTCACAGTTTGCTCTAGGTGGGAAAAAAGCCCTAGCCCAATGCTTTGGCTCTGTCCTCATGATATCCTTTGCACCTTCAGGAGTTAGTTGAGCAAGCTTGGCCTTGTTGTAATTAAAATCCTCTCTGTTACCAGCCTTAGCAACTGCCCAGAATCTCTTTTGGTATTCATGGTCCTTGTGTTTCTTCCTCCAGTTGGCATATATGTGCCTTGCACACATCCTGTGCTCAGCCTTAGGCAAATAGTCCCTCATGCTATTGATCAAGCCCTAAAAAGAGTGAAAAGCTACATAAGTTTGTATGTACTAGTAACTAAGTTTGCATTAGTAAACAAAAGTAAGTAAGGTTGCATAAGTAAAGAAAACTAAGTAAACTAAAAAAAGTAAGTAAGTAACCTACCTATGTTACCCTATCCTAGAGTGCCCTATGTCTCGCTTCGACGATGTGACTACACCAATTTCACCTACCCTGTCATAGAGTGCCTTTAGTCTCGCTTCGACGATGTGACTACACCAATTCCACCTACCCTATCATAGAGTGCCTTTTGTCTCGCTTCGATGATGTGACTACACCTTTTTCACCTACCCTATCCTAGAGTGCCCTATGTCTCGCTTCGATGATGTGACTACACCAATTTCACCTACCCTATCATAGAGTGCCTTTAGTCTCGCTTCGACGATGTGACTACACCAATTCCACCTACCCTATCATAGAGTGTCTTTTGTCTCGCTTCGACGATGTGACTACACCAATTTCACCTACCCTATCATAGAGTGCCTTCAGTCTCGCTTCGACTATGTGACTACACCAATTCCACCTACCCTATCATAGAGTGCCTTTTGTCTCGCTTCGATGATGTGACTACACCAATTCCACCTACCCTATCATAGAGTGCCTTTTGTCTCGCTTCGATGATGTGACTACACCTTTTTCACCTACCCTATCATAGAGTGCCTTTTGTCTTACACCACTAATAAAATGCATGCAGTAAATTAAATGTACCTTCTGTTGGTCAGAAATGAAGACCCATCCTTCCCCTTGGTCATTGATATCCAAGTCTTTGATTAAGAGTGCAATGAACCACTTCCAGCTGTCATTTGTCTCTTTCTCCACCACAGCCCATGCTATTGGGTACATCTGATTGTTAGCATCCCTAGCAATGGCAGCCAACAGTTCACCTTGACATGCTCCCTTGAAAAAGCATCCATCTAGTCCAATGACTCTCCTGCACCCTGCTTTGAACCCTTGCTTCATTGCATCAAAGCAAACATAGAATTGTTGAAATATATTTAATTCCATCTCTGTTGGATCTAAGGTAATGGCCACTGTGCTACCAGGGTTGCTCCTAAGAAGTTCTAGTTGGTAATCAAAGACTTTTGTGTACTCACTTTTCATCCCACACAAGAGCTTATCCAGCACAATTTTCTTTGCTGCCTTGCATTTTGAAACTGACACATCAGCAAACATGTCTTTGAGCACTGTGGCTTTAATGCTGTCAATTTTCCATAATGGATTTGCTAGGATAATGTGCTCATATCTCTTAGCAATCACTTTTGCAGTAACAAGTCTGTTCTCTCTGTTCTATGCCAGTTGTGCTCATCTTCATAAGTGATGATCTGAAACCTAGAACATCTACTTGTCTTTGCAGCATACAACATCCAAGGGCAACCAGGCCAGTCACATTTAGCTCTTACCCTTTGCTCTTCAGATTTTGGGAAAGATATGCTCCTTTTGGTTGCAAGCCCATACCTCTTTAGTGCTTTCAGCAATTGGTTCTAGCTTTTGAAAACCATTCCCAAACTAAAATGTGGAATTTCTGAATCAGGGTTAAACCTAACAAACTGGCTCTTGCTCCTAACAAACTGGCCATCTTCATCTTCATCATAAGAGTAGTCCTCATCAGAGGACTCAAACTCCATGTCATGTACTGCTTCTTCCACATTTGCCACTAGCTCAATTGGTACTGGACCAGTAGACTCCTTTGCAAACCATATTTCTGAAGCTTTCATCTTCTTCTTGAATTTTCTGGCATGCTTTCTCAACTCCACTACCTCTGATTCCTCCCCACTATCATCAGTATGTGCTACATATTCAGGATCATCTGAATCTTCAGACTCTGAACAATTTCCTGCAGTTTCTGGAATTGAAGCTATATTTTGGCTAGCAACAGTTGGCTGAGATGGATTGACAACTTGAGAGCCTTGGGAAAGAGCATCAACTCTGATATTGTGCTTCACAGGGCTGCTTATAATTTCAGTAACCACACCACCTTCATTAGGAACCAGGACATGTTCCAAAATGTCTTGCTCTGGTACTGCATTAACTGCCTGCACATTGCCTTGAACAATATCTTCTTCTTCTGCAGTGATAACAGCATCTGGTTCATCATCATTGTCCATCAGATCATCCAATTCATCTTCAAAATCAGAGCCACTAGCATCTTCTTCTGGCTCATCTTGTTCACCATTATACTCAACATATATGTCAGCAACCCCTGCATCAGTAATGTGCTCTGACATTTGCATGCAACCTTCGTCAGTATGCAGAAACAATAATCCATTTACTAATTGTCTCCCAGGCATGAGAAAATATATCTTCATACTATCTTTCACAGTCAAATGATCAGCTAAAAATCCTTTTAGCTCTGGCAGTGATAACTTATCCCTCTCAAGCACTGACATTGCAGTATCTCCCCCAACATAATCAAGGGATGGACCAATGCGGATGAACTCTCCCCCATAATGAAACCTGACATTCAAAACATCTGCTGGATCCATGATTCCAGAGAGCAAAGCCTACACAGTGCATTATTTACATTCAGTCAGTACACTTCAAATTCAGAAAAAATTACATTCAGAAAGCTACTGTACAATTAACACACACATTCAGTGCTGCCCTAAGATGAAGCTACTGTACAATAAACACAAATAAAGTTGCTGCAGAACCAACCTACTACAGAGCACACAAATTCAGATGCCCTAAGATGAATTGACACCTTCAGGCAACACAACTACAAAACTGTTAAAAAAGCTATAACATTGATGAAACTTACAATGCATATCATGTATCAGTCCATGAATAAGTATAGCCCCCAAAACATGAGATTAAACGGGCAACAAAATCCCCCCCCAAAACCCCACCTTTGACCCCCCTATAAAACCCTAAACCTAACTCGAGGAGGGAAGCAAAAAACACCACAGATGATTCACGTATGAACACGAGGACGCACCTGCTACTTTGCCGCCGGCGTGGTCGTCGGAGGTCGCCGCGATCATCCGCTCAGCGTCGCCATTGCCGCCGCGGGAGAAGGCGATGCGTCGGGAGAGAAGGGGATTGGGAGGGCGAGTGTGCGAGGACCGGAACGAGCTGGTCCGGCTCAACCACTTAGCATCTCCAGCGCCCCAGCGGGACCCACAAGTCAGCAATCCCATCCTCCCCCCCGTTTGGATACTGCAACAAGGGCGAAAACGACCGGGATTAGAGAGTTGGGGGTGTGGATTTCAGGGATTTGGAGTTTGGGGTTTAAAACAGACGAGCCGTACGAGTTCAGGGTTTAAAATAGACTTTACTCAGAAAGAAAGGGAGAGATACGTCCGGTAGGACGTGTGACGCGAGCACGTGCGTTCCAAGTGACCGGCGGCGCGTTATGTGCTATGTGCATGCTGATCAACGGATGAACAAGCAACGAAGCTGTCCCTGCACATACCTCGATCAATCAATCCAGCGGCCCCCCAAAAAAAAAATCAACCCAGCGGCCCTCGCGGCCTCGCCGAGTCAATCCGACGCGTGTATTTCATGCCTTAGTACGAATTTGTCATTACGTATGGCAAGATTCAATAAAAGACCCATGATGTATCGTAGTACGAATTTGTCCTTACGTATGGCAAGATTCAACAAACAATCCATGATATGTCGCCTCAAGATAGCTATCATCGTACTACGTCTAACAAATTAACAATGAGCTGCCTAGTGCCTACTTGCTCGGATGTGTATGTGTATATAGTACATATGTGACCGGACTGAGTGTGTACGCAGGTAGTCAATGCTGCTAGGCGCTGCGTACGTACGCACACGACGTAACAAAGCCAGCATGAGATGCACATGTACTTGCATCAACAAGTGCCGACAGAACCCGGCGAACGTATCGGAATTGTCAAGCTTCACAAAACTCTTGTGTTCGGTAACAAATTCACACGGACGTACCTAGTTACGAACGATGACAAAGACCGGTAGTGCTACATGTGACTGAGAAGATCCTTTTGCAGTCGCGTGTTGAACGTGCGGTCTGGCTTCACACGTTAGACTTTGTTGGTCAAGCCGTCCCATAGGTAAGCTCTTCCCCATGAATGTAAATCGGTGGAGCCCGGCATGTCCTACAGTGTCTCTCACCCTATTTTTGTTAAAAAGGAAAAAAAAAACTTGACTTTGTATGCTTCTGTCCAAAATCATTACTTAAGAAAATAATAACATTTTTAAATAATAAATAACCATGCAGTTTTGCATATGATTCGTCACAATGTAGTGACATATAATTATGATTTGTCACAAGGTAGTTGGCAGAAACGTGTAATAATTTTGATTTATGACAAGGTAATTCGCAGAAACCATATGCACAGTAGACATAAAGCATCTATTTTAGAAAGACATGCTATTAATATGTCAACAGTATTTTCTGTTTATCCATCTATACTTATATATTTATATTGTCAAATGTACCCTTAATACACCGATACCAGCTTCTTGAAATTTCTTCTACGTTCTTTAATAATATTTTTGAAAGTCCACTTCTTCGCTTGTTACAGAAAAGTAAAAACAAGCCCAAATTTGGTGCAAAGAAACAACCTCCTTAACAGTATGCTTTTTAGACTTGTCACCCGGACTATAAACTATTAGCTGCGTGATGATTTAATCCCAATTTCGTGGGGATGATTCTGGATGGGTGGTCGGTGACGCGCGGAGGACTGGGTGGATCATCTGGATCCGATGCGAGGAAGTGAGAGCAGTGTCGCGCACATGCCTTGTTCTTGGCGATGGTAAGAGCTGGCAGCGGCGATGTCCGCGGATGTCCTTAGATACTCGAAAGCATCATTGTGATGTTATGCTCTTCTACTTTTCCCAGACTCTGGGCTCCTTGGGAAACCTTCGATCCTTGTTTTCACCGGGTCGGATGATGACCCTGCCTTGCGTCATGTCCCTCAGTGAGGCATCATTTTGAGACTCAGGACCGGCCGTAGGGAATAAATTCGTTTCGTTGCCGGTGTGTGTATCAAAGGCCAGGTGGATGCGTTAAAGATGGGGTTGTGAAAAGGTTGTGGTCACTTTGTTGCGGCGGAGTCCGAATTGTGTGACGGTGAGGTTCTGATGGCAACGATGCCAAGCGACTAGTGGCCTAGCTCAGTGATCCTACACGATGCGGGCTTGCATAGTCCATCGTTCTAGTTCATTATTATATTCGTCGTTGCGTGCACCTCACGACCTTTGCAGTGTGGCTTTTGTTGGTGTCAAAGCCAGAGTCGCTTACTTGGGGACAAGTGATGACGATGATACCAACACACAACCTCGACGATTTCTTCTTCACAACGACGTATTTGTTGCGTCTTCTTTGTGACAATATTCCACTAATCAACCATGACATATTATAAATACAGACTTGTAGAAACAAACAAAAAAACCTTCGCTCCCGTGCCGCTCCTGCGGCACTATGGCGTCAAACCTAGCCGCCAGAGGAGGGCTAGATCCGTGCTTACGCTGCCGCCGGCGTCGGCCGCGGTTACAGCGGGCCCCTGCCTCAAAGGGGGAGGGGCTCCTGTGCATCCTTCTGGCGGCGGTGTTGGGAACTCGGGGCGGCGGCCCTGGGGATGGTCGCGAGTTCAGCGTGACTGTGGGCGTCGGTGGTCCACTTTGGCTGCGTGGGTAGCGATGAGGATACCATCCGATGGGTGTCCCTGTTCGTTGTTGTGGTGGCTTGAGTTGCACCTTGGCGTGCTCTTCGCCTCAGATGAGATCTGGCAGGGACGGCCTGATGGAGGGCTCGCCGACAGCATCCTATACGTCCGCGTGGGATGGTCGGAGCGCCCTGGACTCGACAGTCTGCTGCTGGTCTGATGGCCTCCCTCTGTCAGGCTTCCTCCATTATGGTGAGCACATGCTTAGGCATCCGAGCACGTGTTGCTCGACGGAGTCGGCTGTGATGAGGTGCGGTCTCGAGGCTTTATGCTGGATCGAGCATTGCTCGTCTTCTAGATCTAGGTGCTTCGCATGGTGTAGCAGTGTTGTCGCTTCAAGGCGAATGAGCGATCCTGACCTGGCGGTGGCTGGGTTCCGTTGGCGCGCCTCGGTGATGCTGGTCTGTCTTTCTGTTCTACCTCTGACAATGTCGACCCAGGGCCGACGAGCATGAGTTGAGCTCTTTCCGGTGAGGTGGTAGTCGGCAGTGTTGCGCTCCGCCATTGGTGTTGGTTATTGATGACCACTCCGGCTTGTGGTGGCGGCCTTGTTGTGGATTTCAGTGGCCATCGAATGGTCTTTGTGAGGGTTCCTCTCTCCGGATCCGGCGGTTGACTTCGATGTTGAGATGCAAGCTATAGATAGTAGCTTGATGCAACTGGATGGTTGCGCAGCGGCGGCGGTTACACATCGTATGTAGCTGCTGGGATCTTGAAAAAATGGTGGCGGCAACACATTTGTGCCTCCGATGGCCGTTACTCGAACACCCAGTCTCGAGCTTCGGGGTGAAAGCCTAGGTCTTGACCCAAGTTGATTAAACCTGGAAATGGTGATGTTTCTATGTTGTTACCTTGTTGACAATGTGTGGTATTGCAAGCCCTAGAACCAAACAGCCCCTTACTTCTTGATCCTCAAAAAATTTTTAGTAAAGGGACGTGGCGATGAAGAAAATGGCTCTATAAATTCCCATGAGGTGCAGCCAACGACGCGGCATGCAGCGGCACAACTCAAAACAAGACTTTCAAACTAAAGCAGCTCAACTGCGCCATGCATGCAAACAAGACTTCTCCAGCGAAGCAGAAGGAGGGAGGTGACATCTCCGTGGACATGTACCCGTTCATACGCAAGTACAAGGACGGCAGCATCGAGCGTTTCCTGCGCAGCCCATTCGTGCTGGCGTCGCCGGATCAGGGCGGCAACCGCGGGGTGGCGACGAGGGACGTCGTCGTCGACAAGGTCACCGGCGTGTCTGTGCGCCTGTTCCTTCCGTCCCGTGCCGCCGACACCACAGGCAGGAATCGGCTTCCCCTCGTCATCTACGTCCATGGCGGCTCGTTCTGCACGGAGAGCGCTTTCGGGCGGACGTACCACCGCTACGCGACCTCCCTCGCCGCCAGCGCCGGAGCCCTCATCGTGTCGGTGGAGTACCGTCTAGCACCGGAGTTCCCCATACCTGCAGCGTACGACGACGCGTGGGCCGCGCTCCAGTGGGCGGCGTCGTCGTCCGACCCGTGGCTGGCCAGCTACGCCGACCGGGGGCGCACGTTCCTGGCCGGCGACAGCGCAGGCGGCAACATCGTTTACCACACGGCAGTCCGCGCCAGCCACGAGGTCAACGATGACATGATGGACATCGAGGGGATGATCATGGTGCAGCCTTACTTCTGGGGGGCCAAGCGGCTGCCTTCGGAGCTTGCGTGGGACGACAGCGAGGGCGTCGGGGCGGTGTTCCCACCGTACGGGGTGGACCGGCTCTGGCCGTTCGTGACGGCCGGCCAGGCCGGCAACGACGACCCCCGGATCGACCCTCCGGCCTCGGAGATCTCATCGCTGGCTTGCCGCCGCGTGCTCATCGCCGTGGCCGGGAAGGACAGCCTGAGGGACCGCGGCCACGGCCTGGCGGCCCTCATGCGTGATCACGATGCGCCTTTGCCTTGGATGATCCAGCGGCGCCGCGAGGTGACGGTGGTGGAGTCGGACGGCGAGGACCACGGCTTCCACCTCTACAGTCCGCTGAGGGCCACCAGCAAGAGGCTCATGGGGAGCCTCGTGGAGTTCATAAACCAGGAGCCCACCTTGTCTTCTCCTAATCCTATGGTGCTTGGCGTGCCGACGACGCCGTTCAAGGACGTGTTTGGGTATGGCATGGCCATGAAGTCCTGGGGCACACGCTCCAGTATGCCACGTAACAGCGCTACTTACTTGAAAGTTGCAAGGGTTGGGCCATGCAACAAAATCTCAGTTCGACTGCCGATGCCTGCTGGTAACGCTCATCACAAACATCCATTATTTGCTGCAGTTTTGCGGAGTCGTGTGATCAACAACTTTTTCTAGATGACGGCCGGCCTGATAACGCACACATAAATTAATGTCTGGTTCAGACTCTCTCCAAAGGGTCTGTGCCAAGGGTATGCCTTTCTCCTGCGTACTACTACGACTACTACAGTAAATAAAACACAGAGTCTGCTAGTATTAATTATGAGTGGTGTGAGTCCTTCACGCCAAGAGCTGCATTATTAGCTAAGAGGGTCCTATTGGTCCCATCCATTGGGATTTGTCGGAGATCAAATTCACGAATGTACGCCAATTACCGGCCAGGGAATTATATGTGAACTTGTCTGCTTTATCTTATTATTATTCGATGTCTGCTAAATATATATTGTATGTCTTTCTTTAAAAATTTACTATATTGTATACCTTATCATGTCGAACTCTTATTTTGTATTGAATGTTACTGTACATGCAATATTGGATTCTCAACCCGTTGCGTGTTCACGGTGCATATTATGTCTTTTTTTCTTGCACTAGCAAGAATGCCCGTGCGTTGCAACGGATTTACAACAAAAGAATCATAAAATTTATAGCCCCACAATAGAAAAATTCAAACTCAGGGAAACTGCACCGACCTACCATCAATTTACAGATCAATAATTAAAAATAACTCATTCAAGAAAGCAAAGAACAATGGAGATACAATTTGTGACCCCATGGGAAAAGAAATTGATTGGCGAAAGAAATAGATCAGGGATTTTTATTGATGTATGTTGTCAATGCCCTAAGGCTACTCATAGTGAGGAGTATCATATACTAGTATCATCACAATAGCTACATGTCAATCGCCTGACTTTCGAATTTGGTGGCAGTCCATTTTCGATTGAACGGAGAAACAACCGGAGGGGAAGGAAGAACCGTAGGGTGGGGGTGGGGGATCAATCAAAGAGACACATGTATTAAGTATATATACCTAGAAAAAAGGAGAGTCGGGGTGTGCACGATCAAAGAAAACGCAAACAATCATACAAAAAGGGAGAGCCTGAGTATGCCTGCATGCACGATCAAAGCAAATGCAAATGACAAGGGAAGCGATGGCCGGTGGCTGCATATGAGCCGATGGGAGAAGAGAGAACCGATCAAATCGATGGTGCTAGCTAGTTAAATGGGAGAGGAGCACAATGCCAATGCATCGTGATGCCATTTCAAATGTGATGCTACAATTAACCTCGGTGGGCTAATTAAACAGGATACTGGATATGCACATAGTAAAGGAAATACACGATCATTTCTGAGTTCATGCATAATTAAAAGAGGAACATGCCATTGGGACCATGAATTAAAACGGTATTATGAATATATTGGGAGCGCCCTTTGGCTGGCCATAGCGGTAGTATCTTAGCCGGTATCATGCACTCGGAATAGCAAACACGTTGATGTGGCAGAGAATTAAAGAAGAGAGAGGGTTAGAGTAACATAGGTCATGTTAAATGATATGCTACTTTTTGTCATGCATGACAATAAATAAAATCATTTATGATACGACTCTATGAGGGGACTGGCTGGGTGCCAGTCGACTGAATCCCCGATTTGGGCCAGTCACTGCTCTCCACCCTCTATCTCCGATCTAACGGCTGTCAGGTCGTCTTCAGCCTCCCGACGAATCTTCTTCCAACCGCCCCATAGACCACTGGCTGAATCGCTGGCCACCACCGCCCCGCCCTCGCCGGAACCTCCTCCCACCGCCGCGCTGCTGCCGCCCCGGTCATCTCTTTAGGCTTGGGCCTTGCATATTTTTTCTCCAGCAAACCTTCACCATCACCCGCAGCCGCCCCCCACAACCGTCGAGCTCCCTCCCCCACCCCCACCCTAAGATATATGCTGGGGTAGCCTGCCCAGCGAGGTTCTTCCTCCCCTCCAGCGAGTTCTTGCTCCCCCTCTGGTTGTTTCTCTGTTCAACCAAAAATCGACTGCCACCAAATTCGAATGTCAATCGATTGACATGTAGCTATTGTGATGATACTAGTATATGATAGTCCCCACTATGAGTAGCCTTAGGGCATTGACAACATACATCAATAAAAATCCCTGATCTATTTCTTTCGCCAATCAATTTCTTTTCCCATGGGGTCACAAATTGTATCTCTATTGTTCTTTGCTTTCTTGAATGATTTATTTTTAATTATTGATCTGTAAATTGATGGTAGGTCGGTGCAATTTCCCTGAGTTTGAATTTTTCTATTGTGGGGCTATAAATTTTATGATTCTTTTGTTGTTAATCCGTTGCAACGCACGGGCATTCTTGCTAGTGCAAGAAAAAAGACATAATATGCATTGTGAACACGCAAGGGGTTGAGAATCCAATATTGCATGTACAATAACATTCAATACAAATAAGAGTTCGACATGATAAGGTATACAATATTGTACTACATTTTTTAAGGAAGACATACAATATATATTTAGCAGACACCGAATACTAAGATAAAATAGACAAGTTCACATATAATTCCCTGGCCGGTAATTGGCGTACATTTGTGAATTTGATCATGGTACGTCCGGCCGAAAGCGCTCTCCGTGCAGAACGAGCCACCATGGACGTAGACGACGAGGGGAAGCTGATTCCTGCCTGCGGACTCGGCGGCACGGGACGGGAGGAACAGGCGCACAGACACGCCGGTGGCCTTGTCGACAACGACATCCCTCGTTGCCACCCCGCGGTTGCCACCCTGATCCGACGACGCCAGCAAGAATGGGCTGCGCAGGAAACGCTTGATGCTGTCGTCCTTGTACTTGCGTATAAAGGGGTACATGTCCATGGAGATGTCACGTCCGTCCTTCTCATTCGCCGGAGAAGTCTTGTTTGCATGCATGGCGCAGTTGAGCTGCTTTACTTTGGAACTCTTGTTTTGAGTTGTGCCGCTGCATCCCGCGTTGTTGGCTGCGGAATTTATAGAGCTATTCTCTTCATCGGTACGTCCCTTTACTAATTAATAATAGCAGTTAGGACCATTAGCGCATATGCCCGTGCGTTGCTACGGGGGAAAATTGATGTGTCCACTAACACGCCCATGAACGCGGCATGACAACATCCATCGGAAGTAAAAATACCTCACCCACCTGTTTTACTCACTAATAATTGCACAATCATGTTAATCATGTTCAGACTCATCGAGATCAACATGTTGTAGTCTAGTTCAAATTATTCAACCTGACATTAGTTTGAAATAATCAAAATTGACTTTATATCACAACAATCTGCAATAACAACCAATAAACAATAAGCTTTAATAATAAACAATTACAACACAAATACAGTAGCTAGTAATTTATATCCATCTCTCTAACTGTCTCTTCCCTTTGTACAATATAATGGCATCATCGCACAAATAATGGCAACATCAGTACAAAGGAAAAGGAACAAAATTGCTCCGAATCTCAATTCCAATCTATGTATTGCCATGTACAAAGTTTCCCCAAGCAGAGCGTAGGTGCCAAAGAAGAATGAGAAGAAGCCCCCAAAAAAGCAAAAAGAATACAGCAGGCATAGAACACCACACAGCAGCAGCATACGATCTCGGTCTGAAAAAAGTGTGAGAAAGGAACTATTTACCTGATACAAAAAAAAAGACAATTCCCTATTGCATTAAAAGAAGCTATTGTGGCAATACAGGAGTTTATGGTAACCTCATATAGTCATGTGAAAATTTCAAAGCATCTTTGCTTGATATACTCTTCAGGTGATTTGCCAAAATTAGGTGTGTCATTATGCTTGGCAAACTCAACAATCCGCTTTCTGTAGTTCATTACCTACTACAGTATTTGGCAAACTGAAAATAATGTGTAGTGGAGGGCACAAGTGTACGTCAAAGGGGATCATAAGCCAAAGTATGTTTAATAAATTACCATAGAAAAGCACAAACCTGAGTGTGCAAACAGAATTGTTGGCGATTGGAATGGGCTTCGATGAAGAAAATTTCCGATCGACAATTTTAGATCACAAGAAATCACAAATTACTAACAGCTTCCTCCAGGAATCTGACATAAATACAACCCCAAAAGCAGTGATAAATGCTTCCCCCTTGAAGCAGTAAGGACAACTTACCATATCTATATACTTTCTTCTCTTAAGCTCATCTCCAACATAAATTCTCTGAAAATAAATACACCAAAGATGGATTTTTACCTTTCTTGGAACTTTGGCACTCCAAAGCTTCAGCCAACCATTGTGTAATTCTACTGAAGAAGACGTTCCACCTTTTTTATCCATGTTAATAATGAGATCTTCTTGCCTTTTCAGCTTGAACACGCCCTGTATGCTTGTAGCAGCTTGGTAGTGACGCAGCTTGGGTGCGGATGTGGAAGGCCTCGACGCCACGTTTGGGCATCATGCACACCTCCTTCTAGCGCTCGTCCTCGTCGAGCCCCACCAGCGGCTCCATGGCGTAGATTGTATCTACTGCTGTATCTTTTCGCATGAACAATTCAGTGTACAACGTGTACACACAACACACATCAGCTTGCTTCAGGAGCACATGAGGTCGTGATAGGTAACATAATTACGGTTAGGCAATATGTGTGTCGTTCAGTTCAACAAAATACCAATTTCATTTGGTCAAGTCTTAGATTTTGTTCTAAATAACCAAATTCACTCACGGATGTTCACGACTGTGAGAATGTAGCCATGAGAATCCAAATCACTTGGGTTTGATCTATCATCCATGCCACGTATGCTAACTCAGTGCAGCAACATGGAATGACTCCATCTGCAGTTGCTTGATTTGCCACCATACCAAACTCTCCACCGCTTAAATCGACATAAAGGTGGTGACTGGAGTTTAGAGATTTTTCTTCATGGGAGTTATGTGGATGGACAGAGGAGAGTCTTGTTGTTAATTACGGGACCATACCCGGCGCTGCTACAGATCGGGGTCTCCTTCCACGGCGAGAAGGGCTGCCTCGAGGGCCTGGACTTGTTAGAATAGGCCAGCGACTTGGTGCTCCAGCGGCCTAGATCGTACATGATGAGGATGATGGACACAACCCTTCTTGGTGCTACTGTAAATTCTGTTGGGAAAATGCAATGCATCCCACTTCAGATGGTTCGTTTAGCTCTATAACAGATGGCCCAATATGATTGAATTAATTTATTAGCACTCAGCAGTCACTAAATCATGAAAAATAACACTGTTCTTAATAGAGAAGAATAGAATAGAATTACTAACCTTCAGATTCTCAGTGCCATAGCATCACTATATGAACCTCGGAAGAAGCAGTAAATTGGCTTGCAGGAAGCAGGCCACGGCCATGAGGTGCAGCACGTACATACACCACCTCATAGCAAACATCCGCCACCCTATGGATTCCTCATCAAATCAAATTATGAACTAACTGTGAGCATCTTTTATCTTAGCCTCATCTCTGAACATAGATGTAACCTGTACTACCTCAGCGTTGTCTTCCTGGTTAGGACAGATCACTGCATGAAATGTCACACATGATTAATCAGTCAAAAAGGACTGTCCGAAAAATAAACCAAAACTTGTAGGATTGGCTAATACCTTTCTTTCACCATGCGTGCTTTCCATGAGATAAATCCATATTGTAGTGCAAGAAACAATCACAGGTTTCCAGCTTCTAAGGGCAACATTACCAATGTTTAAGGGATGTAAACCATTAACCATCAACATCCTTGTCTAGGCTAATGTCGCTAAGAATATTTTCCACATCCATATGCTGATTTACACAATATCATCATACAAAAAGAAAGCTTGATGATGCATTATACCAGCAAAACATGGACATAAACAAAGTTGAATCCTGACCAACATATACTGAAAACAAAAACTGAAACCAAATACAACTAAAGTTGCTCGTCTATTACCATCAGAACTAAAATACTTCATATTATTCAGTTAGATCAAAACCGTTCTCTAGCACATCTCAAATGAAATATTTTGCTAATTCATGAATCAATCCACATGCATTATCCATCACATTAGTAAGTAGCATGGATACATGTCATTCTGTAGCTGAGAATAAATTAGAGAGAGAGCTGTTTTCGGTGCATCAAAAGAGGAACTTTTGGTGGCTGCTCTCCATCAAATATCAATGGAATCTCAATACTAATTAGAGAAGGGAGAGGAACTTACAGTGGCTGCTCTGCATCAAATGTGTCAATGCAGCACATGTTTTTCCTCTTACCTAGGCCTCGTCCCATCGGCTGCCGTCCAACAGCAACAGTAGCACCATCGGAGCAAGCTACCACCGGGGCTCCAACCCAGCCCCGCAGGATCCCGCCGCCCCTTCCTGAAGTCTCCTTCCTTTCCTTCTTCCTCCCGGCTCTCTCTCATCTCTCTCTCTCTCTCTCTGACCGTACTCAAGAGAGCTGTTGCAGGAGACGGGCACCACCAGAACTTTCCCGACGCTTCTCGCGACCTCTCCTCCCCTCTGTCTCTCACAGGTGCAGGGCCACCGTATCCATGGAGAGACTCCGCCAGAGCTCCCCATCTCGGTCGGAACCGGCGAAGAACGCCGCCGCCATGAACTTAGAGTTCAAGCCCCGCCGCCTGACCTCCTCCCGCGCTTCGTAGATCGCCTCCACACAGTCTCCTAAATAGGATCCGGACCTGCCTCGACTCCTCGACCGGATCTGGCCGGAGATCGCCGCCGCCGCGCCCAGCGTTGTCTAGATCGCGACCCCATCTCGCTCGGAACCTGACTCAGGAGGAAACAGATGTTGATGGACTGCGGGCTGATTATGTAAAATATGAGGTGTTTTTCTGAAAAACATGCCGAACGAAACGTTTTTCACTTAATCGTGGACTGCGGGTTGTATTACCCTAAATCACAGGGACGTTTTGGGAAAAACGCCGCGACGGTGAACCCGGAGACTTAGGCCATGTTTGGTTCACAAGTCTTAGGACTTCTTTTAGTCCCAACTTATAAGTCTCAAGTCCCTAAAAAGTCCCTAACTGTTTGATTCCCGGGACTTATAAGTCTCTGTAAGACCATATTACAACTATAAGTCCTTATAAGTTCTTTCTTGAGAGTCTTATTTCATAAGTCCCAAATGCCCACTTTAAGTCCCTATAAGTCCCTCCTGTTTGGTTTAGATAGGACTTATAGGGACTTATTTAAATCCCTAGATCAATAAGTCCCTGAAAACAAACACCCTCTTAATCCATGCTTTATTATTATTAATATAATAATAATAATAATATTATTATTATTATTATTATTATTATTAGCAAAAATGCCCGTGCGTTGCAGCGGGAGGAAAAAAATCCTTTGCGCCTAGCTCAGTAAACACAACTCATGACCTTCCAAAGGTCTATGCCCTCTAGTTGAAATTATACTCCTTCCCATCCTCATCAATAGAAGCCACGGTGTCCACCTGAAGGCGATGCGTTCGAAAGTGACCAATCTGAACACGGTGATCTCAGCCTCTACATGACACACCGGCAATTGAGACACGCCAGCGCAAGGGAGTGTTTATACTTTGAAAACTAATCCCGTCGAGTTGGGATGGTGATAATTTCTGATGTCATGAAGCCATCGGCTCCTCCATGAAATAAGTTGTCATATTTTTGGATTTCTTCTCAAGTCGGAATGCTTGATAAAAAAATGGTCGCAGTTTCTTCTCCATTTTCTTTGTCCTCCCTCCTTCCTTTCCCTCCCAACTTCTCTCTTTGTAGACACTGATTTAGGCAAATATATGTTGGGTCTTTCTCCCATTAATTCCTTCTTTGAAAGAATCCTTGATTCGAGGCTGCTTATTGTTTTGAGCTCACTAACATATTTAAACTGCTGGGATTTTATAAAGAAAAACGATATGGGATTATCTTGTGAACAGTTCGTGAGGTTAGGATTAGGAATTCGATCGAGTAATAATTTTTACCGTATTCTTGGGCCACGTCGCAAAGGATGGATGGATGGACTGAGGCCCAAGATAGATCAACCTAGAAATTCTGCTAGACGGGTGAAGCCGATTAACATAAGAAAATTCGTCTAATTGTGACAGACAACCGGCGCTAGCTCAGCTGGTACATACGGGGTGATTTCTCGCGTGAAGTCTTGTGTTCGATCCCAGCGAGGATCGTCTGCTTTCTTTTTAACTGGCCTATCTATCCTTCATGGGCCGGCCCAGGTTTTTTTTAGCTGGCCGATTCGTATCCTTCATGGGCTGGCCCAGGTTTCGTGACAGTTTCTTTTAGCGAGGCTAGCGTGCGATGCATGAAATTTTATTAGTACCACCTCGCGTATACATTTTAAATTTAAATTAAAAGCGTAAATTCATGGAAAGAAGCGTATTGTGACGGTGAACCCACGGAGTCAATCCGTGCTTTATTATATATATTATTATATAATATATAATATATATATATTATATATATATAATATATATAATATATAATATATATTATTAGGGTAAGACTAGGACATATGCCCGTGCGTTGCAACGGGAGAGGTATTTGGGTATCCACGGTACGATGGAGGCGCGTGTCGAGGTCTAGCAGAAATGCATATGAGCCATGCGTAATAAAATCACGAAATAAGTCATAATGTTTTTTTTTGAATCATAATGTTGATGGTAAGGAATCCTGAAATCTACTCCCTCCTATCTGATTTGTGCAGCCTTTCTTTTTCTCTCCTGATTTTCTTGGGCCACACTGTAGCGGCCTCAGGCCCAAGGGTAAAAGGGTGGCGGACGAGCCCAGCGCGCTTCCAAAAATTGACGAACGAATTTTGCGATGTGTTTCCCGAATTAGTACCACCTCGCATATATGATTTAAATTCAAACTGATAGCGTAAATTCACAGGAAGAAAGCGTGATTTTCTTGGGCCACACTGTAGCGGCCTCAGGCCCAAGGGTAAAAGGATGGCGGACAAGCCCAGCGCGCTTCCAATAATTGACGGACGAATTTCACGACGTGTTCCCCGAATTAGTACCACCTCGCATATATGATTTAAATTCAAACTGAAAGCGTAAATTCACAGGAAGAAAGCGTATTGTGACGGTGAACCCACGGAGTCAATCCGTGCTTTATTATTAGGGATAGATTATTATATTATTATATATTATTATTATTATATAATATAATATATATAATAATAATAATAATAATAATAATAATAATAATAATAATAATTAGGGAGAGATTTTGTACTCGCGACCAACTTGAATATGGACTATTAGATACGCATATATAGGTTGTCTTATATACTCCCTCAATTCCAGATTATAAAGTATATCGATTTCTGTGCAAGTCAATTTGAATGTTTGACCAAGATTATAAAATAAAATAACAACATCTACAATACCTAATAGATATTATGAAACTGCTTTTCATGATGGATCGAATGATATAAATTTTGTATTATGGATAATATTATATTATTCTAAAAACTTGGTCAAACATGCATTTGTTTGCCTTTAAAAAAATAAATACACCTTATATAAACGAAAGGAGAGAGTATAAGTTGAAGTTTGACCAAGTTTATAAGTCTGTATGTATATTATATCATGCTTGATTAGCAGAATATTGTCACAGAGAAGACGCAACACAGACACCGTTGTAAAGAAAACATCGTCGAGGTTGTGTGTTGGCATCATCATCGTCACTTGTCCCCGAGTAAATGAGTCTGACCTTGACGCCGACAAAGCCCACACTGCAAAGGCTGCGAGGTGCATGTAACAATAAATTTAAAACCATTCAGTTGCGCATCAAGGGTGCCTTCTCGCGATGTCCATGTCAGCACAAGGAGACGAGCGATTCGCGACCTGCTCCTGTGGGGCTCGTACTGGGCTTGTTGGGAATCTCTACTATTAAAGGAGAATCGAACGTCGTGATGGTTCGACCTCCTCTCCCATCCCTATCGATACCTCCTCCCATCCTCTCGCATCCCACCGATTTTTTTATCATCGTAAGTTCCACTCCCACGTCCGGTTTAGAGCAATTTAAACCAAAGAAAAAAAAACAACTTACCCACGCACGCAGTCTCCCCTATGCGATCACAACCGCCGAACCCAGCCCCAACATAGGCACGCACGTCTCCCCTCCTGCGACCTCCACCTCAACTTCGTCGGGAGGCGAGACGGCGAGGCACCGATTTGCTAGCCCGAAGGCAAAGATGCCACCAGCAGGGCTCCGAGCCTATCCCATGGCCTCTTCCCCTTTGTCGCCGTCGGCGAGCAGTTCGTGCACCAGTTCTTGAACAGGTTTGGCGCACCACGATCTAGGTTGAGCTCCAATGATTCGGCGCAGCGATGGATCCGACCCCTAAACCTAGGTCGCCTCTTCCGCAGGTACGCCTCGTCGGGGTCTTTGCTTGGTGGGAAGGCCCGTGCATGCGGTTGCAGAGGCAAGATAGGGAAGATAGGAGCCGATGGGACCCTTCTCATCTTTTCTTCTCATCTTTTCTTAATGAAGCGCTTCCATCTTTAATTTCTATCCACCACCGTTGCCCTTGTAATCCTCTTTTGCCAGGTCATCTAGGTTCAACAATTTCAGGCTTGTCCGTGGTCGATTTGGACTTGTCAAATTGGTTGCCTTATTTTCTGCTACGTTATATTATTTATGGCGAGATTTGTATCCTCAAGTGCTCATTGATGTTGATCTGTTTAAGGGTTCAGTTCATTGCAACATCAATGTGCCTTCCTGCTCTTTTCTTCCTTCCACCAATGATATTTATGACTCAACAAAAATTCCATACCTTCATGGTCAACAGCTGCATCTGGAATACGTATGTGAAGCATATCTTAATATTTTACTTGAACTCCTCACCTGAAGCTATTCTCCTTATTTCTGCATTTCTCTTGAGCTAATATGTATATAATAAGGTGTTTTCTTGCTATCTGAACTTCATGACAGAAGTCTCACTATTGTGATGGATATTTTTATTTAGGCTAATCTGTGAAATGTTCAGAATGTGACTGCATAAGCTGTGTTGAATTGACACATATTTCTAAAGAAATTACATAAATGCATACCTATGGTATATATCCCTTCAGTCCTAGAAGCATGAAAGTTATTGTATGCCAGGTTTTGTTTTATTCAGCAAATGCTAGGAGTTTTTTCCACTTGAAAGTTCTGGGTATTATGAACATAAGGGTAGATTTTAATATTTTATAGCAGACCAGATTCAGGAAGGACCTCACGAAAGTTGGTTGATTATCCTAACGGCTATGGTTGCACTAGCAGGATTATCCTAGCAACAAAGCATTGTTTTTATTTAGGTGAATACACATTTAAGGTAGTGGATTTTTTTGTACATTTTTACAGTGCCTAGATTGATCAATAGGCATCATGATGTTGCAATTCTTGATTTCTAGACATATTCAATTTCTATGCCAAGTTGCAAATTGGAGATAAAAACTAAGGTCTGTCTCAGGTGTCAATACTAAAAGACAGAGCCTTCGGCAATATACAGAAACTAAAGGATGTGGATTCCCTGGAGGGGAGACGAAGTAAGAAACAAAGCTGACCAGCATTACATTGCAAGAGGTGTTTATATTTGTTAAATGTTGTTAGGGTTGTTAGTGACGATCTAGGCTAAGTAACCAAGACCTTTTCTTTCCTGCTAATAGAATGGGCAGCGCTCCGGCCTTACATTAAAAAGATTCACTGATGTTTCTATTTAGTTTTTTTGGTCGATTTCTGGGACCATTGCTTCCGTTGTTCTTTTTCTTAATTGCTTCAATAAAATTCTCTCATACCCTTATTTGTTGCCAGGTATGTAACCACAATATCCTGGCAGGTGATGCAATCTGAATATCATGCAAAAACTTGTCCTGTTAGGGCCTCATCATCCCAGGAACACCGGGACTAAGAGTGTGCGAGAACGGCGTCTGACACGTTTTCGCATGCACACCTTACCAATGGACAGGCAGTGTCGACCGCATGGACTGCAAGTGGACACAGGTAGTGTCAACCGCTTGCTTTATTTTAAAATATGACCCGACACACTAATCCAATATCTTGCCCCAAGTGGATAAGGACTGCAAGTGGTCAGGGCTGTGATTTTCTTGAGTGTCAGAAGATTATGAATTGCAATCTTCTGGTGGCTACATTTAGCCATAATGGAGAGAAGCTTATGACCGAAGTTTGGTTGGAAAACTCAAAACACATTGGGAAACTTGGTTCTTTATTTATACCTTACAATGTGCACTGTTTGGTTGAAGGTTATTCTGACAGTGATATAAAGAAACACATTGCATTCAAGACGATACCCGGTAAGTGACGAAACCTGAATTTTCATATTTATGAAGAAATTTTCTTGTATGCAACATGATATGATGTTGGTGCAGGACACATTTACTCATTCTTATGTACGACCTAGAATTAATTCTGGTATATGTCATTCCATTTTTATTCACATTATCATTTGGATCTAATGTTTGGGTTCTAGAACCATTGCGTCGTCAGACGAGCAGTGCAAATATGAGAACAAAACTATGTATATGTGCAACATGTTGAGTAATTATTTGTAATTTTTTTATATGTTTCAGTAGTTTAGTGTGAGAAATGAAAGGAGGTATCAAAAAAAGTATCCGATTAGAATGTCGGATGATATTTAAAAGAACACACTACGGTTGCACTAAATAATTGCAGCTTTTCAAAATATATGGTTTTGCTGATCGGCTCAGGGATATAATGCTTGATGCATAGATCTAGGTTGGTATGGTTGCTGATACTTTCTATAATGTTTGGATCTGATTGTTCTGTAGTAATCACCAAAAAGTTAACATTGACCAGGATGCTGCGTACAGGATCCATGCAGTGTGCAGAGAAACCATGTCCGGTCACAACCACTTTGCATTAGAAAGTGGGTAGAGGATGGGGTCATCGCCCAGGCTGATAGGATTAGTAAAGTTTGGATGGGGTATGTAATATTGTACTGTTTGAGGGCACTGTTGTACAACCAAAAACAAGTAAAAATACATTGTAGATTTGGATGGAACAGTTGTAAATACTAGGGAAACATGGATAATCAAGAGCATGCTATTTCTAAATTACTAGAGGCTCTTCTTATTTATCTATTAAAATAAAATATAGGGGCAAGATATGGTTAAACTGCAGTTTCTGTAAGTTTCAAAAGATGTGAACTGGTCCTTCATTTAGATTTGAGACATTAGTCATACAAATGTTGCATTTAGATCAAAGTTTTACTTTGCTTAGCGTATGGATAGAAATATGAAACATTTAGTCATGTAGTGATATTTATAAAGTAATAGAGGAATAAATATTGATATTCATTCCAATGTCTAAATAATTCATTGGAGTTAGGGGGGCAACAACAACAAACGGTGGGGAAGCAAGTGGAGAGGAAAAAATCATGGCCAGTGGGGAGGACGATGGGAAAACAAGTACTAGCTTGTCATCTCCATTTCGATGTTGTCGGCAGGCCCAACTTGCGAGGGGTGTCGTAGGATGATGAGAAAGGGATCGGCGATGGAGGATTGTCTAGCTTTTCCGTCGATCTTCTTAGACATGGCAGACCTCACCGACAGAGCTGCTTGAGGGGGCTTGCTTCCATGTGTTTTTTCAAATTGGTCGTGGGGAGTAGTGAGTGAGACGTCCAGCGACTTCGTTTAAGTGTTCTTACTAACCATCTATTATAGTTAAATTTGTACATCGCAATTCACCGTGCAACAATGTGTATAGCATAATAAATAGGAGAATTTTAAGGAAAGGGCCAGTTTAGTTAATCATGACTTTGTTTTAGTTTCATTTTCTCGGAACCGTATTTCTGTTTATGTTTCTCACAAGCACGAAGGTGATTCTTTGTTGTCATTGAAGAATAACGGACATTGTCATTGTCACTGGACTATCATTGTCTCTCACCACATATGATAAGTGTTTCGATTTTAAATCAGAGATACAACATGATGGTATCTCTCGCTAGATGGTAGCCCTTTTAAGTAATGCAATGCTAGATCAAGGGGGGTAAAGAGAATGGAAGTCGGTGGGTGTGAGGGATCGGGCTAAAGTTGTTGCTAAGGAGACATTGTCATTGTCATTGACTTACCATTATTTCAGGTGATAGACCAGAAGTGTTTGCATTGTAAACTAGAGATACACCATGATGTTAATGTCTCGCTAGATGATATCCCTTTTAAGCAATACCAATGCTAGAGCAAAGGAGTTGAAGAAAATGAAAGTTGAAGGGTACGAGGGGACATGCTAAAGATGTTGCTAAGGAGACATCACATTGTTAATGATGCAAGAAGTGACTGAGAATTACATCTTATCGATGTATAAATGGAAACCACATGCCATCAAGAACGACATATATTTTGGTGTAAACTTTTTATATTCCGTGGCAACGCACGGGCATTCAGCTAGTAATAACAAAAGGGAAAAGATGACATCGTGCACGTCACTAAGGGGATTGGGCAGCCACTCCTCCTCTCGTCTCGCCTCCCAGCTAGGTTTAGCGTCATTGTCGCCGCCGCCGCCCCCATACCTGCTGCTCCGTTGTTGCCCACCGGAGGAAGGGCCCCTGTTCAGATCCGCTCCTTCCCCGAGTTAGGATGTCTGCGCGCCGTCGTCGTCCTCATACCTTCGTACGTGGCGCTGGAGAGACGGATGAGGAGCTCGAGCAGTTCGTGCATTCATCCCTCTTCCCTCGACCATCGACGTCTACTACGACAAGATCAGCCACCTCATCGACCCACCCGGACCCACCTCCTGGGGCGCATCTCCTTCCACCGCCTCCACATCAAGAACGACTGCCGCCTCGAGGGGATCACCAAGATGGCCGATCTGGTGCACCCCTTCCCACCTCCCCTCCCTTCGCCGTTCGCACTCGTCCTCTAATGGGTCTCCAACTCTCCATCGCGCCATCTCTTCCTTGTTGATCTCGGTTGCTGCCTCCACTTCGTCTCTTCTCCACGGGAACAACAGATGGAAACAAGGAAAGTGGCTCGGCCCAACCATGGCCATGTCGCCGCCACCAGTTGTTTTCTCCGCCCTTCCCTCTTAGCTCCTTCTGATTCCTTCATAATTTCGTAGCTGGGGTTTGTGTGTCCAGTCCACAAGATTTCTTACACCAACGATTGTTTCCATAAATCTATGGTTGCTATGGAGTGGTTTTGGGTACCCATAAGATTCTTACACCAACAACTAAAGTGACCAGGATTTGTCTTCATAGAATCCAGGGCTGCTGTGGAGTGTTATTTTTGCTGCTGAGTGTACAATTTATTATAAATAATATACGATGAAGTACCAAAGTTCAAAGTGGCATATGATCAGATATTCAGATTCCCTTTGCAGGTTAAACTCTATACCAGAAAAAAAATGTTTTAGAGTATACCTCCAAGATTCTCCATTTAAGATATTATAATTTCAGTGATGATGCCTTATTTCAGGATAATTGGTGTTGTTTTTGCTGCAGCTCAGGCCTGATTTTGGATTGCAAGGCTAAGCAGGTCATCTAAATTGGTATGCTTACATAGAATTCTTTCTGTATTAGTTCTTTTGCATTCTCATTCTATCTGAACAACAAGTTTACTGACACAAATGCAGAAGCTGAAAAGAAGAAATATATAAACCACATTGAGGAGTTAGTCCAATGAATGGGATGGGAGCCCTTCAAAGTCACATATACAAGCAATTTATGTAAAAGCTTTATACGAGCAGGCAATTGAGTTAATCGGAAAGGGGATAGCCTATGTGGATCACCAGATTCATTATCTCTTCTCCTTTCTTTATCATGGTATAATATGAAGTTTGAAAGGAATAGGCATGTATATCGAGTCCTTGACAAATAAGTAAAGGCTAACTGGTATATGATGCTAGATTTTAGAGTAAATCAAGAAATACAAGGAAAAGAAGATGGATAGTATAGTTAATCTGTTGCACACATCTAAAATTGTTGGATGATTTCATTTTTTTTAGTTCCATAGATGGGATTCAAATATTTACATGCATGATATATCACATATTTTAGAATATGTTTTTCCTTGTCTCATTATTATGCTAATTGGGATTCAAATAGAGAAGCCATGACACATGTCCTTTGTTCTTTCCATTTTTTTCTAGGAGTTCTTTCAATTCTCCTATGCTTGGGATCTGTTTGATTGATGGACCTTAAAGCTCATGCAATAATGCATGAACTTGTCAAAAGGTGCACATTCAAATCAGTAATAGTGCTTCTACAGTAAATTATCCATCTTCGGATGGATCACTATTTACTAACTACTGAGTCATAAGCACCAAAGTTTGGGGCGTGTGTTAGTATCCCTGTGACTTGGCATGTGCAGAAAATACACCATTTCTCTTTATTTGCATCTGTTCTTGACATTCTTTTGTCGTCTTGATACTTCATAAGTAATCTGACAAAGTATAGGTAGTTGTTTTACTCTTTGTTGAATTCATTTTTTATTGTGATACAAAGGAAATAATGTAAATCATTAGGATTCTCCAAGAGTAAATCAGACACCTATCTTGCTTATAGTGTCCTCACTAAATTAAAAAGCTTGGAAATGTAGATGCATGATCGTTTTGGTGAGGGATGGCATACGGATATGGTTCTTTTGGTTTTGCTGCGCCATGATTGTTATTAGGCATGTATGTAATGTTCGGACTATTCTTTTACCGAGGCAATTTTGTAGATTTGATTCCATTTGATGTATTAAGTAAAATTTGCTCATTACCTTGAACTTCTAATTCCATTTGAATGCAGATTTGATTGTCTTGAAGTAACAAGGAAGAAGGGTCAGTTTATGTTATGCACTAAGCACAAAAAATGATGCCATTGAGAATAATTGATCTGCTATAAGTAAAAGGTCGGGTCATTTCCTATTCTTTGCTTTCTTTTATTTGTCATTCTTTTGGAATGCTTTTAAAATAAACTGTATTACTGCACACTTTTACTGTCCGTTGTAAGTGCTATCGTTCTTTTTAGATGCTTAGGTGATATGACCAGTTTGTGTTATAGTCTCAATTGGTCTGTGCATTAACTTTGATCAGATATAGTTGTCCACTTCTCCTGATTTCTACCGACTTCCACTTAATTTGATTTCTACTGCATAAGTAATGGCACTAAGATGCAATACATGCAAAAAATGATCCTGTCTTGTATGTCAGAAGTATGGATTGTTATATAATCATTGTGGTACTTGGTGTATTAGTTTGTGTGTCTCCATTAATATTTTGTCGGTTGGCCATATTTAGTTGCATTAGTTCTTCCAAACACAAACTTCCAGTTAGGTGTTGCTTGCTATTTAGTTGCTTCAGTTCACTTGCGAAAATGATTGTGATTCCATTCATTTCTTTGTTTTGCAGAGAGCATTTGTACTGTTGAGTTTGATTTATTAATTCGGTGGGGTATAGCCTGTTGGAGCTATGCAAGTGCTGATCATCATTTCTCAGGTACAATCACAACATCTTAATTTGCTAATTGTTCCTATTCTCTGTGTAGTTTGTTATGCCTCAAATCTTTACATCGTTGTATTTTATAGTATGCATGCTTCATATAAAGGCTTGGTTGATCTTAATAAAATTTCGCTATCGATGTTCTATTCTTACATAGTTTTGTTCGAATTCTTCTTACATAATTCAGTTTTGTTGTGTTGCCTGCTCATTCTTCTTAAATAGTTTAGTTTGAATTCTTTGCCTTGATGATAGTATTTATATTGGCAGAGTAAAAAACTAAGCATTTTTCCTCTACGCACAAAGCTAGATAGAGATTCTTTTGGTTGCTGCAGCGCATGCAATTCTATACGAGTATGTCACCAACTGGTTCAGATTGGACGAGTCCATGTACCATTGAGCTCTCAATGACTACTACGATAGCACCAGTAAGGTTTGTGCTTTTCGATTTCTCCTGTGCAGTTTCCCTATAACTGTGAGGAATCGAATTCCATCTGTGTTGTAACATCCCAAATTTTCAATTTGGAATGTTATACATTAGATCATCATGCATATCATATTTTATTTGCTTTTGATTTTGATCCTAGAAAATCCTAAGCAACTCAAGGACCTACGGAGAGAGTTGGGGATTTTGTTATTTACGTATTTGAGTTTTCTCAAATTATGTAAACAGGATCATTTGATTTTATTTATTTTATCATCAACTATTTCTATTACAAAAATATAAGAGAGGGAATAAAATGACTTTCCCAAAATATAGAAATATTGAGGATTTAATAAAAAAATCAAATAAGATTTATTTCGGAGTTTTTCGGTATTTTTATTTGAATATAGGAAAAATGCACGTTTTTCAAAGTTGTAGCTTGGGCCCAAATAAATGTTCACTTCATCGGGCTTGATTTTAGGAACCCGGCAAAATTTATTTTGCGATTTTTGGAGTCCGTTTAGTATTTCTTTTTATTTTTCTTCCGAGCGGAATTAAAAAAAAAGGGAACCGACTCCGGGCCGTACCCGAGCGGGACACCGCCCGGGGCAGCCTTTAAATACCCGCACACCCCAGCCGTCCAGCCCATAAGCCACCGCCGCCGAAACCCTAGCCCAGCCCCGCCGCCGCCGCCGCCGGAGCGCGCCTTTCGAGGTTCGCCGACGTGTCTCGATTTCCGTGCAAAAAAAAGAGAGGAAAAAAATTCGTTTCTCTTTCTTCTCTGTTCGTCGTTTCTCTTTTTCGTCGGATTTTCCGCGCGTATTTTCTGATCGCGATTTTTGATCCGATCTTCGTTTTAGTATAACTTTTCGCTCGTTTATCGGAATCAGGCGATTCAAGCGCCTGAAGTTTCGTCTCGAAACCCTCTTTCCGAATAACCAACTTAAACAAGTTTTTGTTACAGTAAAATTTGACCTAGATCCAGATTACTAGAACGAAGTTGTTTTCTTTCGCCGTTTGATTTCTTTTGCTTCGATCGATTTGATTCTTTTTGCAAACCAGGGTTCTTAAGTTGAACTTTCTGGTTAGATCTTCTATTTGAGTTTTACCTGTGCATTAAATGAGTACTTATTGTATGCTTGTTTGTTTGTCTGCGATAGAATACCTGGAGTGCGCCGCCTGTTACTTTGAATCTCTAGGTTTCGCGGATCATCAGCAAGGCAAGTAACACTTTGATCATACCTTTTCTACAACCCAGTTTTATTGCATTAGATCAATCTTCACACATTGCATGATTAGGATCTAATTAAATTGTGGGATGGGAAGTAGATGAGGTAGTATCTATTACCTGTTTATTATGAAACCTTTGGGAGTTACTTCTACGTTTGCTTATTATGCCATGCTATGCTAGTAGACGTGGATTGGGTGAGTGATATCCATGACAGATGTGAGTTTGATAATTTTAATGGTTTATCTAAGGTGGCAACTTAAATACACATCTGGGTGGATTGAGGCACCTGGTTTCTATCAGGACTTGCCTGTTTTCTTTTGGACTGCCACCCAGGCTCAAAGGGATCATGAGATTATTCATACTAGAAACTTCCGTGTGCAGCCACAAGCCATTATGGGCTTTGGCATAGTTGATTAAGTTGTACGAACTCTTACAGTGGTAGACTAGCAGATGTAGGAGATGTAGGTGGTACGGTCTACCCGATCATAAGGTGCTAGCGCTTCTGAAAGGCTATGTCTCGGTCATCCGTTTCTCAAACACCATGTAGTGCGAAAAATCCAACGGAGGCGATCGAGTCTTGTGGGGAAAAGTGCGCAAACCTCTGCAGAGTGTAATAAACTAATCAACATGTTACTCTAAAATTAATTTTGATGGGTTTGTTTAATGATGATTTTTAATTGGGATTGAGGGTGCTGTCAACCATTCTCAATGTTTAACAACCACCATAATAGTAAATAAATTTATTCCTTTGAAGTAGGGAAAAATTGGCTTTACGCAAAAACTGTAACCATAGAGCTTTACACCAGCCAAATATGCATATAGTATAGCTGTTGCATTCCATTACTCTCTATGTGTTACCTTGCCAGCATATTCCATGTGCTGGGCCGTTTTCGAGCTGCAACGTTAATGTTGCAGACTTTTCAGACGATGATTAAGGAGTTTTAGGTCGTGGTTCTATACTCAGTGATGTCGTTGGAGTTGATGGACTCACTTATCTTCCAAGCCTTTCGCTGTTATCGTTATTAGATGGCCTTAAGCCATATTTATTGTAATAAGTTCTCTTTTGAGACATCCGATGTTATAAGTGTGTGATTGCTACTCTGCTATAAATCCTCCGAGTACTATGTGGTGTTAGCATTACTGATCCAGGGATGACACCGGAGCACAGAGATCAGACTGTTTGAGGTCTGGTCGCTACATGTGTCTTGGTTGTCATTCTTACAGTTTGATATTAGAGCTTCATAGTAATTACAGTATTTATTTTTAGGATGAAGATTTGATGGGTGAATTCTATCTGTGGTTGATGTTGCTGTTGTTATATGTTGAGGTTTTAAGTGTTGATTGGTGTCTTGTCAATTTGATAGATGCTCATAGATGTCTCCTTTGCCGTATGTGTGGTTATTGATTTGGCTGTAATATGTATATATACGCTGTGGTGAATATGTACAAATGGTTTAGGTACATGTGGTGCATGGTGCCTACTGCCAAACTAAAGTCGATCTCATCTTGTAATATCCGTAAAGCTGGAAGACGGAGATAACTAGGCCTGCAACACAAGGCAAAAATAGATGCCTAATCACACCTTTTGCCTCCTATAGGAATGATGAAGAATTTTCTTGGGCACAAAATGTACACTAGGCTTGTCATATCGTCTAGAGTAGCATACTTTGAAGCTTATGTGAAGTTGTTCCCTTGTTCTAGCTTTGACAAATATGACTGACAAGCGGGTGAAATGACAAGTTTGAATTTGCTGTTATGTTATTTGCATCATTCAAGGGCTCGTGTCACTAATCTCATGCTAACCTTTAACCTTTAACATATGTTGAAAGCCAAAGATGGCACCAGAGAGATAGGAGGTGTGATTGGGAATAGGGTAGAAACAAGCATAGTACCAGTGTGTTACTTACATTTCAAACTAGATGTCTTTGATACCATACTTGATTTGTATATATAAGAGCATGTTTGTTTGATAATAACCTTCTTTCATACATCATCCACTTGCTCATTTTTGTTATCTATTTTGGTTGACTTGTATACCTAGAGGTATATCTTCTTCCTGAACATATGTCAACTGTGTGATTTATCTACTTATTGTGAGATTTCACATCCAGGTTCGGCTGCTACCAACATAAATGTGGCTATGTTGGAAGATGATACAGGAAATGTTCATGCTGCTCTAAGCCATTTGCACGAAGCACTATTATTAGTAGTTACAGAAGCTGGCACATACATGGGTGCATGTTGGTGCCTTCTAGAGATTAGGTTCATGTTTATCTAATGCAAATTTTGCCGCCTATATGGCGCAAGATTGCTTTGCAATTCTCTTGTGCTGAAACATTGCGGTGCTTTGCCAAGTGTTTGTGGTTCTTTTTTACTTGTAAAGAGAACTTACGCTAACAATCTTTAGTTCATTGGGGCACATGAACCATAGTGAACATTGGTTAAGATGAACAAATTGACATAATGGCATTGATGTTTGATGTATGTATGTTTGTATGGTCCGCGATGGTGGCATGAAAAGTGAATCAAGTTGGTAGACAATCTGAGACGATGGTTGGTTAGATATTATGGAGATGGTCACTGTAGAAGTGAAATTTAATCTGTAGTAATGGTTGTGTCTGATTTAATACTGGCAATGTCAGTATATCATAGTGTTGTATGGAGTAGTAGAGGGAAATGTGTGGTGTAACATGGTTGAGCGAGCCAAGACTTTCTGGTCTTTCGCTATTTGAAAATAAATTAGCTGATTTTATCTTGATTCTAAATTTCTAATGCAGCTACATATGTACATACTGCTATGGGACTTCATATTGTCAATTTCTTATTTTAGTTAAGTACTGCATTTTAGATGTGCATTGTGCTTGGAGAAAATAACACCACCAGGACCGTAAGATTTTATGATTTATACCAAAAACTGTTCCATGTTACTTGACAATAAATGTGTATTTACTCATGTCAATATAGACACCCTAAAGGTGCAATGAGGTGCTTCAGCAAGGCAAGTGCGCCACAAGTACGCACTCAGGAGGCCCGCCATTGGCGAGTCCCAACCACTAGTTTGATAACAAACTAGGACGGGGGACTATGCAAGCCTGCGTTGTTTAGGATCACTGAGCTAGGCCACCAGCCGCTTGGCATCGTTGCCATGTGAACCTCGCCGTCGCACAGCTCTGACTCCACCACAAGTCCGCAACAAAATGACCACGATCTTTCCACGGCCCCACCTTTCACGGATCCACCTAGCCTTTGCCACACACACCGGCAACGAAACACATTTATTCCCTTCGGCTGGTCCTTACTCCGAAAGTGATGCCCCATTCAGGGACATGACTCAAGGCATCGTCATCACCCGACCCAGTGAAAAAAAGATCCGTCGTTTCCCAAGGAGCCCAAAGCCTGGGAAAATTAGAGGAGCACAACACCACAACGATGCTTTCAAGAATCTGAGGACGTCCGCAGACATCGGCGCCGCCAGCTCTTGCCATCGCCAGCAACAAGGCATTTGCATGGCACTGATCTCACTTCCGTGCATCGGATCCGGTTGATCCACCCAGTTCTCCATGCGCCACCGACCACCCATCCAGAATCATCCCCACGAAATTGAGATGAAACCATCCCACAGCTAATAGTTTATAGTTCGAGTGACAAGTCCAAAAAGCATAGTATTAAGGAGGTTGTTTCTTTGCACAAAATTTGGGCCAGTTTTTCCTCTTCTCTAACAAGTGAAGAAGTGAACTTTAAAAAATATTATTAAAGAACGTAGAAGAAATTCCAACAAGCTGGTATAGGTGTATGGGTACATTTGACTATAAATATGTAAGTATAGACGGATAAACAGAAAACACTGTTGACAAATTAATAGCCTATCTTTGAAAATAGATGCTTTATGTCTATTGTCCACATGCTTTCTGCCAATTACCTTGTCATAAATCAAAATTAGTACTACATGCTTCTGCCAACTACCTTGTGACAAGTCATAATTATCTGTCAGTACATTGTGACAAATCGTATGCAAAACTCCATGGTTATTTATTTATAGAAAAATGGTATTATTTTCTGAAGTAATGAATACTCCCTCCATCCCATAATATAAGATGTTATGACAACCGATGTACTCACCTATTGGTTGTAATAACATCTTATATTATGCGACAGAGGGAGTAATAATTGAAATTCTATTTCTTGCTGCAACAATGCCAAAAGAAAAAACATGCTTCTGCCAACTAATTAACTTGTGAGAAGTCAAAACTGGGAAGATGGCAAATATAACGTCTATTAGAACTGATGCTATGTATTACCTTATTTATACCTTCATAATTTGATACCACTATACTTTATTTTCTTATGGCTGCATGCATCTCCAAGATGCAGAGGCCGGGATAATCCACCTTTTCTACAAAAATAAGTTATTTTCTTCTTTGCAGAACTAAAAGTTCCATATTACCAATACACAATCACTAACAACATCTTACCTGGTGCTCGATTTCCCAGAACTATAGTAATATTAGCCTAGTTATTTATAGTACATACTCAATATTTTGAGGTGCTCGATTTCCGATAGAAGCGTACGAAGTCATTTTTTTCTTTTTAACAAAAATGGGGTGAGAGACACTGAAGGACACCCCCCGATTTACATTCATGGGGAAGAGGCTACCTATGGGACGACTTGACCGACAGCGTCTAACGTGTTCAACGCGCGACTGCGAAAGGATCTTCTCACAGTTATTTATAGCCTAGTCTTTCGCAATAGAAAATGTTGTTGACAGATTAATAGCCTATCTTTCAAAATAGATGCTTTATGTCTACTGTGCATATGGGTTCTGCCAATTACCTTGTCAAAAATCAAAATTAGCACACGTTTCTGCCAACTACCTTGTGACAAATCATAATTATTTGTCAGTACATTGTGACGAATCATATGCAAAACTGCATGGTTATTTATTATTAAAAAATGGCATTATTTTCTTATGTAACGAATACTCCTTCTGTTCCATAATACTATAAGATGTTATCACAACCGATATACTCACATATTGATTGTAATAACATCTTATATTAAGACAGCGAGAGAAATAATTGAAATTCTATTTCCTACTACAACAATGCAAAAAAAGAAAAACATGCTTCTGCCAACTAACTTGTGAGAAATCAAAACTGGGAAGGTGGCAAATATAACATTTTTTTGAACTGATACTATGTATTACCTTATTTATTTATTTGTTTGTTTGCAGGGTAATACCTTATTTATACCTTCATTATTTGATACCACTGTAATATATTTTCTTATTTGCTGCACTAAAAGTTCCATATTACCAATACACAATCATTAACAATATCTTACCTCGCGGGAGATAATAGTACTCAATAACTTGAGGTGCTCGATTTTCGACAGACGCATACAAAGTCAAGTTTTTCTTTTTAACAAAAATAGGGTGAGAGACACTGAAGGACACGCCGGGCCCCATCGATTTACATTCATGGGCAAGAGATTACCTATGGGACGACATGACCGACAACATCTAACGTTCAGAAGCCAAACCGCACGGTCAACCCGCGACTGCGAAAGGACTTCTCACAGTCACATGTAGCACTGCCGGTCTTTGTCGTCGGTTGTAACTAGGTACGACCGTGTGAATTTGTTACCAAACTCTAGGTGCAGGTACACATGCATGTCATGCTGGCTTTGTTACCTCGTGTGCGTCACGTACATAGCGCCTACTAGTATTGACTAGTTGCGTACATACTCCGTCGGCTCACATATGACATGTATACACATACACATCGGAGCAAGTAGGCAGCTCACATAGATTGTTTGAGGGGACGCATCCGAACAAGTAGGCACTTGACCAACATGCTGGCTTTGTAGGACGTAGTACGACGATAGCTATCTTGAGGGGACACACCATGCATGCATTGTCTGTTGAATTTTGCCATCCGAATTCGTACTAGGACACAGCATGGATTGCTTGTTGAATCTTGCCATACGAAGGGACGAAAAACATGCGTCAGATTGACAGGGCGAGGGCGCTGGATTGATTGATCGTGGTAAGTGGAGGGGACAGCTTCGTTGATCGTTCCTCCGTTGATCTGCATGCACATAGCACATAGCGTGCCGCCGGTCACTTGCCACGCACGTGCTTTTGCGTCACCGTCACATGTCCTACCCGACGTATCTCTTCCTTTCTTTTGAGGTAACTAGGACAGATGCCCGTGCGTTGCAACGAGACAGAAAATTGTCAACTCG
Organism: Triticum monococcum; assembly: GCA_034509565.1. NCBI lineage: Eukaryota > Viridiplantae > Streptophyta > Magnoliopsida > Poales > Poaceae > Triticum > Triticum monococcum. The sequence goes on from CM067847.1 coordinate 23,570,024, forward strand.
CTAAAATTTAGTAAGCATTATATAGAACTTCATCCATCAGAACTTCATGACAAGTAAGAAGAAAACCACTCAGATTGTTTGCTCATCGTACTTCACAAACACAGTACATGTCACACGCAATAAATGAGTATATGACTGATTTGTGCACCATATACCAGTCATACATAATCATAGTTCCTATGAAAATTGGTACATATGCGAAAACCCTCTATATCTACATCATTATTCTATCTATGTAAAAAAAATACAACAATGATCACCATGTACAATATGGCCATACAACAATCTGCACCTCTTTCTTCTACCATATTCTATCTATCTCGGTCAACTATACAAAAAAAATACATACAACAAAATCTGTAAGCAAAGTCAGTTTTATCTACGCAACAATCTGTACGCAAGGTCATATTTATCTATCTTCTATTCCTGCAAGTATGCAGTTATGCACATACTTTTCTTCATACAATAGCAGAAGGTCGCATTATATTCATACAACAATGGCAACACAGAGCAACCTCCTCTTTACTGTTTGATTTTTCATCAGCTTCCACAGCATGTTTAGCAGCTTCTGCTTAGTGTAATCTCAAAATTATTTGGAGAGAACTACAGCTTCATGGGAAAGCGAAATAACAGATTTACGAAGAGGGATATTCCTTTTATTGAGCAACAAAAAGAAAAGTTATCCTGAAACAGAATAAAATGCCAACAAATTTACTTGCTGGCACGTTTGCAGCGGTATGATCCCACAGAATAGATATTGTTCAAGTAAGGTCGTTGCTGGCAGGTTTGATCCACAAAATAACTGACATCAGATCCTCACTTGTGAGTAAATTAAGAAGTTTGTCATTACCACAGAGAAACTAAGTTGTCAACATCAAAGAGTTTCCTTTTCACTTTCCTAACCAACCATCCAAATAATCAACAGTAAATCTATAAATTTGATTGAACTAAGGAAACACTGATAGGTCAAGTAGTTGAAACGATAATCTCTTTATGTCATAGATATCCAACATATATGCTTCTATCCTTGATGCCTAATGTCATGAACCATGATGGATGTCCAATTTGACGGTGCCGCAGATTAGAAAGAAAATCTTGCTACAATGAATATTGTAATCTTACGCCATGTAGAATTACTTTATGCAAAACCTCCTCTCATAACTTGCTAATTTTAAATGAATAATCTCATCTTTGCATTAGTTTGTTGGAATTTTGAAGCTTGGGGCTAATTTCTAAGATCTTGAAATTGTCTCAAATGACATGGTGCGCACGTGAAAAAGCAACATATATTCGCTAATTTAGTTTAACAAAAACTGTAAGCTATGCCAATCATGCTAAACAGCAGCATGCTTTGATGCGATTAGACACTGAGCTCTGGCCTCTAGAAAAAAACCGAGTTGCCCCAAACATATACCACACAGGCAACCTCATTAAGTGATATGCCACATAATTAATAAGAAAATTTATATGAACAACCTAAGCCAACATGCCGTAACTAAATTTAAGTATGAGACAAAATTAATGTTGCTGTCAAGTGCCTATATTTGGTAGTTGATTGGCTGGAAATTCATGATTTTATTTCTTCCTAGCCAATGGTTTTTTTACTGCACAAAATGCATCCCATATGAAAATGAATTCCGAATCCAGATGGAGCGCCAGTTGACAGCAACTTGCATCTTCTCTTTTGTGCCTCTTTGTTGGCTACAACATTACAAAATATCTGTGTGTGTATCCTACTACAGTATATATGAATAGAAACAACTCAGCTTGTCATGTGTTGAGAATAAATAAGGATGCAATATCTAACAAGTAGGTGGAATAGCTTGCCGCGCATTGCCTGCCTTCTGCAAGGCAAGAATAGCAAGAGAAATAGTTTCAAAACTCCAAAACAACAACTGCCGTATGCCTTTTCAAAACATCATCGAATAATGTGCATGAAAAAAGAAGTTCAAAAGATCAGGAGATACTCAACTGGACCCAGCAAAAGCTAATTACCTATACAGTATACGTGGATAAGTTCTAATGGCTATATAGTAGCGGAGGTAATTAAGCAGCAAGATAGTTATTACTATAGCTGGAATTAAGGTTGAATGAGGTCTATTTCAGGCCGCATCAGTTGTTCTGTATCCACTGTTGCCGCCGTTGAGACGGTGTTGATTCCTTGCAGTGATGGCACGCTGATATAAATCCCCTATTTTCCGAGAAAGAAGATTGTAGACACTAACTGATGATCGTACCTTGCAGTGAGAGAAGTACTTGTTCATCTCCTCGCACTCGCAGCACAAAGCTTCTCAATATTCTCAGGTTTTCTCAAGCACTACATGAGGTTGTGAGCTACCAAAAAAAATACTATGAAACATCAACAACGCTAGTCACTGTCAACACTTATCAATCAACAATATCCACTTTAAATGCAGGCAAAGCATCCCAATTCAGTAAAAAAAAACTTTAACTGAGGAACTCAGCCGATCATGCTAAAAGAGGAACCTGCTCGCAATCTTCATCAGTAATTGCTGCTGCAAAGTCAATCACTTACCTGTTGTCGCATAGGCATTCCAACAAACACTGGCTGTGCACCACCCAAACAATCACGACAGCTAGCTTTACACCATCGGAGTGGCATGATGCATGGAATAGGAACAGTCATAGATGAGAGCGATCCGGCAATGTGTTCCCATAGCAGAGACATCCGAGACCACGCTTGGGCGGGGCCTGTGTGTCCCGTGCCAACCGAGGCAAAGCAGTAATGAAGTGAGGGCCACACTGGTCTAAATCGTCCCGCCTCCTTCTCTTCTCTCCATCTCACCTCCTCTCTCTCCCTCGTCTCTTCTTCGCAGGAGGCCAAGTTGCCAGGTGTCGCAAACAGTTTTCATCAAACAAAAGCAAAGTAGTTGTACAGTACGTAAAATATGGCAAAAGGTGCGCCCACACCGAAGTAACCATCATCAAGTTTCAGGTTCTGTAAATTCGCATCACAACTGTTTATTCATGAATTTTCAATCTTGGAAAACCGATTGCCCTGTTCATCTCGGACTTGGACAAAGATTGTTAGACAAAGGTTCCAAATGTTATTTAATTCACTGCGACTTCAACACTCTAAATTTGCTTACACATGAAATGAACTTGAAACAAAATCTAGCATGATAGAAACACAAACAATACATTAATGATCTGGACTGTGATACTTGAGATAAATTATACGAGTATTTGATCAATAGCAGATTATTGAAGGATGCAAAGTTTTACTTGCCTGTGAGTGGGCATAGGAGCGACTGGTCAGGAAGTTGAATGGCGTCGAGGTAGCAAATTTTTTGCGGCGCCAGGCCGCCACTATATTACTTGTGGAAGCCTCGCAGACAGAGGCAGCGCCTGACCCGCTTCAAACAACGGGGTACAACTCCTTTGCTAAATTAACCACTGCGAGATAAAGTCATGTACTGGGAATTTACATGATGGATTGATGCTAAGTCAGAACTTGGAAACTGAGCCTCAATGGTTGGAGAGGAACACTGTCAGGAGAGTTGGACATGTTTGATTAGATCATTCCTACTAAATAAACCATCATAAAATAAAATCATGTATTGGAATATACATGTTGGATTTCTAAACTTGAAAACTGAGTTTCAAAGGTTGGAGATGAACACGAGGACAGCTGGACACATTTGATTGGATCATACATACTAATCAACCACCATTGAATAAAAATCCTGGTTCTGCTCTTCTCCTTTTATTCTAGATTAACGCGGGGATGCTTTGGAGTGGGTAATCATCATAGATACGGAGATAAACAAAAAGTGTGCAACTGACACCAATTTACAGAATGTTTCTAAAGTATCCAATGACAAATAACTGCAGGGACCTGCAAAATAGAAAATCAAGTTAATAAAAGTTATCTACATATAAGTTGTAATATTATTTAATAATTGAAGTCTTGATTTAATGAGACAAACTACAATGGCCCTAACACTCTGCTTGAACTACACTAATTATGATTTATGAATGAACAGAGATCAATTCCAATTGTGTAGCCTTGAAAGACCATCTCTACTTTTGTAGTGCTCTAGCTCTAGAAAAGCAGTCCATCATAGTTGTACTGATTCTCGTCAGTAACAGCAAAAGCTAATCCCAACCGAAGAGTATAATATAGTTGCCGGGAACCTGCTAGTACACATCCCAACCGGATCGAGCGTTACCCGGGGTAGGCCGGCTGGACGCAGAGGTGGTCGGGGTAGACCTTGGCGCGGCTGTGCCTTGTGCTCGATGCGCTGGAGGAGCGTCTCCGTCGAGCACATGACGAGGAGGCAGGGGACGAGCTACAGGAGCTCCATGGTGGAGGTCATGGCAGGTTGGGCGGCGCCAGATCGGGTAGAGGAGGTGCAGGGCGCACGGATCCGGGAGGGAGGCGCCGGATCTGGCCGGTGGAGGTCCGGTGGCGGCGTTCGAACCTCCAAGGTGAGCTCGAGCACTGGGCATCCATGGTGCTGGCGCTGTGCTCCTGGAGAGAAGGAGGCAAGGAGATTAGAGAGAGAGAGAGAGAGATAAAGAGAGAGAGAGAGAGAGAGAGAGAGAGAGAGAGAGAGAGAGGAAAGAGAAAAGGCAGGGGAGCGGCGGCGTGACGTAGGTGGTCTTCGGCGGCGACGCCGGTCACCGGACGACGGGCGAGGAGGCCGACGAGGAGGCGCACAGGAGGAGGAGGAGTTCGGGGTCGGGAGCTCTGCGGGGCTAGTGGTGGCGGCGTATGTGCGGCGGCACTCGGGCTGGGCGGGCCAGATCTGGGCTCGAACCGTTTTTTCTCACTTTAAAAAGGACGGCGGGTTGATTTTAGAAAATCACAGGGACTTTTTTACAAATTGACGACGACGGACGACCAGAAGCCATAGGTGGTTTATTAGTAGCTAAAGATAGCACCCGGACCCCAGGAGCGAGTGAAGAAAATATTAAAAAAAATTGGCCCCGTGTCGCCCCTCCCCCTCCCCCCGCGGGCGGCCCGGGTGCTCGAACCCTAGCCGCCGTCCCCAACCCCCACCCTCCTCCGCCGCCGCCGGGCAAAGCCCGCGCGGTGCCGGCGACGGCGGGATCTCCTCTGACCTCTCCTGGAGCGGGGCTGCGGGGGGCTTCTTCCTCGACCGATGGCGGAGTTCGGAGGCCGGCGCGTCGGGCGTGGCGCGCAGGCAGGCGGCGGTGTTTGGCGGCGTTGGGGCTGGCCGATGGCGGCGCGTCGAGGCGGAGCGCGCGGGCCGGTGGCGGCGCGGCGCCCTCTTCTTGACGGGGCTGGGGTCGGCCAGATCTGCGCGTGCCGGAGAAGGGGTTGGCGGCCAGAGCTCGGCAGGAGGCCTGGTGGAGCAGCGGGCCGGGCAAGAGCAGGCAGCAGCTTGTTGGCGAGCGCGGGTGCCAGTGGCGCGGTCTGGAGGCAGCGATGCGAGTCCATGGCCAGACCGGTGGCGGCGGCGCTGCGATGGCTCGGCCAAGATGGAGTCTTGGCGAGCAGCGAGCGGCCGGCCACCTCTGTGCAGTGTGGCGAGCAGCGAGGTTCTCTCGGTGGTGCGGCTGGTTCTTCGTGGAGTTGCGGGTCCGACCATTGCAAGGCTGTCCCTGGGAGTGGCGACGGTTGTTGCGGGCGGTTCTAGACCTTGCCGGAGGTGTGGGGTGGCTGCGGTTTCTGTTCTGGCTGGGTGTCGGTGATGTGGCCTGTGTTCTCCTTGTCGTGTGTCCGGTCGTAGAACCTCGGCTTGCAGCTGCGTTGGCGAAGTGTTGCGGCGGCGGCGGTGTGAAGCTCCTGGGACGGTGTTGCCCAATTCCTGGTGGTGTGGTGAGGAGCGACGCGCGGATGAAAATCTTGCTCGGCTTCCGTCGGGCCGGCGGCGATGGCACCCGAGGTTGTCATCCCCCTCATTGGAGGCATCGTTGAGGCGTGTTCGTCATGTCCCTCGCTCACTCGGAGTTGTGGCTGCCTCCGGGCGAAAGCCTCGATTCGGTTTTGGATCGGCACAAGGGCGGCGTCTTCGATGTCGTTTCTCTGTTGGGAGCTTTGTGTTGGAGATATGGCTAGTTCCTTGACGCTCTCCTCCGGTGTTCGTCGCTGTCCTCTCTGTCCCACGACAGCGCTATGTACGCCCATCGCCGGCGTTTTTCTCGGATCGGATCAAGTCCTGCCACCAACTCGCCACTTCCTCTTAGGAGATAAGAGTGGATGGTGCGTCGACAAGTGAAGCTCTGCGGAAGTTGGTGGTCTTTGGAGGTGTCCGGCGTCGGTCGAGACGCGGTGTTGCGTTTCAGTTTGGATAGGCTCTTTGTATTGTAGTTTGCTTGCGGTGTTGTTCGTTCTTGGTGTGGTGTTGTGCTACCCTCGTTGTTCACAGCGAGTGTAGTTTCTTGTAACTGAATTTCTGCCTTCTATAAAGCTATGGTACGCCTAGGCGTACTCTCGAAAAGAAAAAAAGATAGCATCCCAGGTACACTAACTTGCACCCAATGTGATGATCTAGTTCCAAACTTACAAAACTAGACCAAGCCATACCCCAACTTGCATCCAATGACCAATGTGATGTTTTAGTCCCAGGCCGATCAGCGCGCGCAGTTTTGCACAAAACCCCCTGCCGTTTGCCTGAATCAACCCGCACTCACCCCCCCCCCCCCCCCCCCCTGAATAAAGGGGCTGTTTGGTTCATGTCCACGTTTCAATCTGCCTAGCCTCGAGCTTGCCTGGAACCTGCCCGGGGTGTGTTTGGTTAGTGACCTGGGATTTTTCTGCCTGGTGAAGTTGCCTGGGTACGCTGCCTGGCTCCAGGCGTAGCAAATCGGACGCCTGTCCCTCTCCCCAACCTGCCTGGGCAAGATGGCCCCACTTATAATTTACTATACCCCGTAATATATGGGCAAATCACTTTCCCCTCCACCTCCACTCACGTTTCCCCTCCCCACAGCTCACAATCTTCTCTCTCTCTGGGATTGTTCTTGAGAGAAGGGGAGAAGGAATTGCATAGGAAATTGATTATTGCATTTGATTCTTCTTTCCCCCAACAATATTTCTAGTTCCTAGTCAGATCTGGTGAAATCGTGAAGGTGAGACTGCAATTTTACGTCGAAGCCACGTACAAGCTGGGTAGTCAATTGACTACCCAGCTTTTTTGTGAAACTAGCATATAGATGTAGAAATATTGGAACACATTTGTATAAATTCATATATTTGACTACACAATTTTAAATTGACTACACAAGACAACATTTCTGGCACCGCCACTGCCTCTACTCCATCTACGCCGCCACCAAACGGTACATGTAGTGTTACACGAACACACGCTGAGATTGTGGGAGTGACTTCTTGTTTTTCATATATACTCCACATGATTTTGGAGCAGGTACTTTGCTCAGTTCTCTAGGAGCCTATGCGTTGAGTACAGGGCCAAAGGAATCGACGTGCAATGTCAGGTAAAGTACATATGGTTCTATAAAAATATAAAGTACATATGCAATCATGCAAACAAACCATAACTTCGATGGCTTTGCTATTTCTCAAGTGTGCCTAAAAATTTGTTGTGTGTTGGTCATTTCTTTTCCTTCTTCCTTCCCTATTGGCCGCACCTCGCCGGACAAGAACTAGCCCCGCCATCTATATTAGTGTGAAGCCATGGCCCCATTATATCTATTAGGAGGAAGGCACAACCCCATTATCTATCTTAGGGGTGGGGGTGCACTAGTAGAAAATGGGTCAAACGTGAAGCACATTAGTGCCGGTTTGCATTAGAGCCGGCACTAATGTGTATATTAGTGCCGGTTCGTGGCGGCGATCAATAGTACCGGTTCGTGGCGAACCTGTAGTACCGGTTCGTACCACGAACCGGTACTAAAGAGGCTGTGTCAGCCTGCGGTCAGGCTATGGCCCCATCATCATCATTTAGTGCCGGTTCGTACCACGAACCAGTACTAATGACGTTGTGGTAGGCTGTTTTTAGTCCCACCTCGCTCCCCTAACAAGCCTTTTACCACCTTAAATATGTTATTTCTCAAACTATCACAAGCACTTGGTCTTCATTGAACTCTATGTGTAAAATTTGTGGCCGCAATATGAGTCTTCATCGGTTTATAAATCGTTGATGACTCATATTGACAATTCAGATTGTACACACAAAGATCATTGATGATCAAAGTATTTTTATGTTATAAGATCATATTGACAATTTAGACTGTAAAGAAATATAAGATCATGATGTAAATGATCTTATATTTTTTGCGTCCAGTATGCACCATTCGAAGCGACGCCATCAACTTTCAACCATTTCTGCCTTCATTTGCTATTTTTCATGCATTCAATGATTTGTTTTGAGAACTAAATGACCTGGAAATTGAAAAGCACTACAAATGAACTCTGAAAAAGTTGAAACTTGGCATGGTATCATCATTTCACCCACATAGCATGTGCAAGAAAGTAGAGAGGCTTACGGCTAAAACTGGATGCACTTCGTTTACAAACTGAACAATCTCTTTCGAAGTAGTCAGGTTTCTGACGAAATTAAACTCATCTGTTACAAAGGCATTTTATTTTTTAAAACTTATTACAACTCCAGAATTTTTGTGCGTTCAGTATGCACCATTCAAAGCGACGCCATCAACTTTCAACCATTTATACCTTCATTTGCTATTTTTCATGCATTCAATGATTTGTTTTGAGAACTAAATGACCTGGAAATTGAAAAGCACTACAAATGAACTCTGAAAAAGTTGAAACTTGGCATGGTATCATCATTTCACCCACATAGCATGTGCAAGAAAGTAGAGAGGCTTACGGCTAAAACTGGATGCACTTCGTTTACAAACTGAACAATCTCTTTTGAAGTAGTCAGGTTTCTGACGAAATTAAACTCATCTGTTGCAAAGTCATTTCATTTTTTAAACTTATTACAACTCCAGAATTTTTGTGCCTTCAGTATGCACCATTCAAAGCTTTGCTATTTTTCATGCATTCAATGATTTGTTTTGAACTAAATGACACTAAATTTTGTGCAGGCATAGCACAACCTTTAGTACCGGTTGGTGGCTCCAACCGGTACTAAAGGGTGACCAGTACTACAGTTTCTTAAGTTGTTTTTTAGTCCCACCTCGCCAAGAGAGAGGGACTAGGAGCGGTTTATAAGCCCTGAGTGCAGAGACGATGAAGAAGAGGCTCAATGCTCACGTTGCTTAGCTTCAAGCCTTCAGGAATATGGTAGATTGCACGGAGCTACGCGCAGTGCAGTTTACACTATTCCGAAAGGCTTGAAGCAAATTAACGAAGCATTGCACCTCTTTTTTATTTTTAATAACTTATTACAACTCCGAATTTATTACACTACACGTCGGCATTTCTTTTTTTAAAACTTTGGTTATAACTCCAAACTTTGACCATCAAGTTTTGCAGAAAAGAAAAAATAGCAGAAAAGAAAAAAATTATATAAAAAAATACTCAGAAATAAATAGAAGAAAATAAATATAGCAGAAAAGAAAAAACTACTCAGAAATAAATAGAAGAAAAAATAAAGCAGAAAAGAAACTTCTTATATTTGCTATTTTTCAATCGTTCACAAAATGACCGTGAAATTGAAAATCACTAAAATGTTGAATTTTGGCAAACTAGATGAAAAACTACTCACAAATAAATATAACAGAAAAGAAAAAACTATACAAAAAACTATGAAGAAATAAATAGAAGAAACAGAAAAGAAAAAATATAAAAAAATTGGGGCACTACCCTATGGGCCTGCTATGCCACAGGCGTGCAATTAGAGGCCCTAAAGGCCCAGTAGACTCACAGGGCAGCGCGCAGAAATTAGGCCCGCAAGCCTGCTATATAGAGGAGTTCAAAGAGGCAGCCGCAATTGGGCTTATAAACCAGTGCGGCTTCCCTTCGCCCGGCGAGGTGGGACTAAACTTTGCGAACTGCGGGGTGGCAGCACAAGGCCTTTAGTACCGGTTGGTGGCTCCAACCGGTACTGTCTTTAGTACCGGTTGGAGCCACCAACCGGTACTAAAGGCCTGCTCTTCCCGCCTCTTGGCCTGGCCAAAGTTGGCCTTTAGTACCGGTTGGTGGCTCCAACCGGTACTAACACTACAAGAAATCTGTTAATACATGACGGATCTAATCCGTCACGCATAAGTGAAGAACTGTCATGGGTGTCCATACATGACGGATATGAAATCCGTCATGTATATCGCGTCATAATTTGACATAGTACCATCCTTGACGATTTCTGACGGTCATGGATTTACACCAGGCCCGCCCAGGCCCAAACCATTGTGACGGAGCAGACCGTCATGGATTGTTGCCACATAGGATTTTCGATTGCCACATGGCTGCCTACGTGGATACTGTTCTTCATCATAAAATTCGTCATAGATTTAGGTACAATATAGAGCCCATTAGCCCATTTATTTTGGCCTAATTTTGACCCAGTACGTATTTAGCGTAATGCATCACCAGTTTTGACCCAAGAGAGTATTTGCAATGTGTCAAACAGTACACAGTTCATCCAGTAAAAAGCCATCTATATGTATCAACATCACAGTTTATAAAATCCTCCAAAATCCTCTATGAAATGGTAACTTACAACATAGATTAACAAAATATATCACACATCAAGGTTAGGAACCAGTACAATCCATTTTACATCAACAAAACATATAAACTATTGAGACTTATTCATTGTTCTTGTCCTCAGCTCTCTGTGGCAACTATGATGTCGTGGTTGATTGTGATAGGCAACACCGAGTAGCTCGCTACCTAGCATATTTACAAGAATATTAGATACTTGTAGATATGAATAGATAGTACAAAAAAGAGAATTACAACAAAGATAAAAAGAATTACATGTCCAAGATTATTAAATCTTTATATTAACAATACTTGCTGCCGACTTGAACATCATAGTACTATTATGTATAACAGGAAACAATAATGAAATGAAGCAGTATATATGATAACAAGATGACAGCTTGCATGAGAACTACAAATTTAGTCTATATACATGGCTTAAAAATTACTTCACTGTTATAAAGGTACAAGCCAAATCAGAACACAAGAACAAAAGGTGATGGCCACCCTAGTAGTGTATCGAAGCAAAATGCAAGGTTATTAAGGTATAAGCTGAAGTCTGAAGTTTCTTTCTTCATTGGTTCATCGTGTACAGATTGCATTTTAGATATGTTCAGACTAGGAGAACCAAAAATGTATCACCATGAAACAGAAGGCACTACTTAACTACAAAATACTAGCACATACCCTCCAACAATTTCATATTTAATATCTTCATTGCAAATTAGAAGCATTTCTATGTTTCTTGTGATCTTAATTAGTGTATGCCGGCTTGAACGCGCATATACATAATAGTAAAAGTCACCTTAGTTTGTGCAAGCTATAATACTTCATACACTCTCTTAATTAAGTATGACATGGGATCTCAGGGGACTTACATGTACGCCGTGGAGTAGCAATCACTAAGCTATTTTGATGGAATTGCATAAGGCCGTATTTTTTATCAAACATCTCAGCAAACATGTGAAAGGCACACCTACAATAGGAATATTTCAGCATCTTCACCTATGCGGCAGCACGCCGTGTAACAAGAAATCACATACAGTAGGATTGTTTTTATATCAAATCAAGGCCTACAAATGTGCATAGACATTCAGTGGTGGATGTTGTGATTTACACACATCAATATTACACCACTTTGAATTTTCTTGGAACCATTTTGAAAAAGGAGCGTCCGCTTTCTGTGTATATGCTTGCAAAAACAATATATACCAATGACCTCCACTAAACAATGGCTTTAAAAAACCAAGTTAACCACATGAGAACAAATCTAGATAATAACAAAGATATATCAGTTGGGCAAAATATGGATGCTCAAGGCATGTGTAGATACAAACTATGGCTGAACTATTTTAAGAGGGTTAAGAGGGAAAATCTTCAAGCACTATACGTATCTAACTCTGCACTGTTTCCATTATAAACAAATAAAACAGAGTAAAGGACAAGAAAAGGTTTATTTTTACATCTTCTCAGACGAAGGCACTTAATACGTATTATCCTAAACTTGGTGACATGTACTTGAAACAAGGAATTCATCATCAAATTGTGATATATATTAAATTGAGCAAAGATCAGGAGCCCATTTGTATGCATCAATTATATAAGCGGATGAAGTACAAGGATGTCACCTACTTCTAGGTACGCATATAAAAACTAGCATCATCGAATAAACAGCTTGGCATTAACCCAGTAACAATCAAGCGTGAGTTGTACCAGATTTTGATGTTACCAATAACTGATAATACATAGTCGTCAGCTATTTTGGCTTCCCCTTTTCCTTCAAGTAGTGTTTTTCTTCCAAAGAGACTTGTCTTTCATAACAAAACGTACAAAAATACAACACTTATATTTGCTGAAAACAAATGGGATCAAACCAAGCATTCCATGGCGACAAGCACCACCATCATCTTGGTACAATAGCATGAAATTCATGTGTCAGAAATTTCATCAACTTGATTGTGTGGAAATCAATCTGATGGCTATTTTCACCACATAACAAATAGAAAGTTTGCACATATTATATAACAGAGAAGCAGTGTAATAGCAGGCCTAGTTAACAAACAATCTACTCTTGGTCAATCGATTGAGTGAGATGAATGAATTACTTTACCTCCATAAACAAGAAAAATCGAAGGAACCAACAGGGGCATCTCATACACATTTACTTATTAAACTAGTAGTTTCTTAACTAAGTAGCAGATCTGACAAATTCTACACTACTAGTGCTCACACGGTGAGAGAAGAAAAACAAAATATCCAGCGATGCTATCCTATCAATGGCTGTAACTTGCGACTATCAGGAAACAAAGTGACCACGTTCTGCATCAGGTTCAGACAAATAAAATTCGAGAGCCCCTCGAGAACTATCCAAGAGCAGAGCAGCAAGCATTTGGAAAGAAAAGAAAATAGAGCGAGAGGGTTGACCTTCTTGTTTTGTGGGGAATCATGGTGGGCGGGGCAGATGACCTCGCTGTCGAGCTCGTCCAGCTCGTGGGGCTCGAGCGTGGGGTCCCGGTCGTCGACGTGTATGGATCTGGAGAGGGGAAGAGCCCCTGCTGATCTGAATCAAAGAAAAAAAGTCTATTGGAATGGGAGAGAGAAGGAAGGAATGAAGAAGAGAGGAATCAACGGGGAGAAGTAGAGAGGGACCCTGTGCGGTGCGTCCTCGTCTCCGGCGACGTCGAGCTCGGGCCTCCCGCAGGTCACGGTCATCGTCCTCTCCTCGTCCGGCGCTTGCTGCTGCGAATCTCCGGATGACGAGGCAGCTTCACCACCTGGGAGATGGAGGAGGGAGGCCCCTGCCGCAGATCCATGGACCTGGTCCTTGGTTGTGAGCAGCAGAGGAGCGCCGCAGCAGCTAGGGTTAGCCACCACTTCCATCGGTCCGCTGCCGCCGCCGTCGACATGGATCTTGGGCTGCCGTCGTCGGTTGGAGGCAGGGAGTTGGAGGCAGAGGACCGGGACGAGGAGAGTAGAGATGCGGCGGCGGCGGATGGAGGAAGGAGATTGGGGCAGTAGTGTTTTAGGTTTAGCTTTTATATACACGAAACGTTTAGGGCCTTAGACGGGCTTTTGGCGGGCTTGCGGGGTTGTACTGGGCCGTTCATGACGATTTCTGATACTGTCATCGGAAATCCGTCATGCATTAACAGGTTTTTTGTAGTGTAAAGGCCTCTCCTATATATATATAGCACTTACGAAAATTTCAGTTACATCTCCCCACTTCTTCGCGTCTCCAACCTCTCGCGCGCCGCTCCTGTCGTCACCGCCCGTCGCCCGTCGTCGTCGTCGTCGTCCCCGCCGCCGCCCCGAACACCGTGCGCCGCCGTCCGTCGTCGTCCCGCGCCGCCGTCCCGTATACGTACGTATCTCACTCTCCTCGCATACCCGCTGCGCCGCGCGCCGTCCGTCGTCTCGTCGCGCGCACCCGGCCGGCCGGCCCGTACGCCAGCGCCGCCGCCCCGTACGCCGCCGCCCCCGCTCGTACGTACGGGGCGGCGGCGTACGGGGCCGCACACACACACACACATACCACACACGCATACATACACACACATACGTACACACATAATATACGTATATATACACACACACATACACACACACACTAGAACTATAGATTAGAACTATAGTTGAATAATTAATATAACTAGTTTATTTTTAGTTAAAAAATTGTGGAACTAGTTTATTTAGATATATGAGATTTGAACTAGTTCAATAATTAATACAACTAGTTTATTTTTAGTAAGAAAATTTAGGTATCTGAGATTTGATGATCTAATTAAAATATTATTTATTAATGAGTTTTTCTGTTTATTTAATTTTTTTATATATTTTGAGTTTATATAAATGTTAGATTAATGTTGAATGTTAGATGAATTAGATAGAAAAGTTAAATATATAGTAATGTCAATTGTTAGAGATGAATATAGTTAGATATATTAATGTCAAATGTTAGATGAATATATATTTGGCTAGATATAGGTGTTTAATGTTTCACCTATATGAACATAGGAAATGTCATCTGACGACGAAAAATATTTCATTATGTGCGAACACTGTGAAGACCAGCGCGGCCTGTGCGACAAAAATTTCCTTGTTGATGGTAGGCGCTTCAGCATCAAGCTGGATGAGACATTCGAAGTTGATACAGTAAGTCACTTTGTCAATTATTATTTGAATGCAAAACCTATGCTTCATTTGCTTCAACTTATAATTTTAAATTTTCACTATTCTACTAGCGCATCCCCTGCCATGCAAGAATTTTTGTCTTGGATAAGATAGGTTTTAGTGCTATAGATGATATGGAGGTAAAGAGAGTTTGCTTGAAGACGGAGCATGGGTATACTTTCAACGTCAAATTATATAATGGAGACACATACACCCATTTTGAATGCAAAACTTGGCAAGCACTATGCAAGGCTTATGCATTTGAGCCTGATATGGTTATCACCTTTGATATTCGTCCGAAAGATGATATTGAAGGTAATATAGACATCTGGGTCGATGTGCAAACGCCTCCAGTTCTACCATTTGGTGAGTTTTTCTCAACCATGCATGCATATGTTTATGTCTTTGATACAGTTTATTCAAAAATAGTTGACAACTAATTTGTATTGTCAGCTTATTTCGGTTCAAGCAAACATGTCCGGCGCTTGGTAGACAGGACCTACTACTGCCCCGGGGCTCAACTAAACTGCGAGAAGATAAGTCATTATGTTTCATGGCTTGAGGATCTTAATACTGTCAAGACAAAAAAAATTCCTGAACTTAGAAATGTTAGTACTCAAAACGTGCGACCAATGGTGATCGTATTGAACTACGGTCACATCTATAATCGAAAGATGGTAAGATTTTAAATATTTGTCCTTAATTAGTGCATCTTTTGCATACATTATTTTTGAAGCTAAACTTTTATTGCTTAGTATATTAATTACTATACGATGTTCTTCAACAGAGACTTCCGATGACAGTTGTGCCTTAGTGGATCGAGACAAAAGGTCGCATGTCAATGGTTAGCTTACAACTAAGATTTCCTACATTGCACATGAGTGCATTCAGGATTTCTGAAAACGAAGAATGCTTAATACTGAAAGATTGGAGCAAAATTGTTAACGATCGCAGAGAAGTACTAGGGGGCAGCAAGGAGAAGCGCAACCCAAGATTAGGAGACAGATTCATCTGCATGCTCCAGTATGATGAATCAGGAGAGCTATACATGTTCTATGCTATTCTACCTGAGTGGGAGCAGCAGGATCAGTAGCTACTAGTTCATGCTCTTAATTAGTAGTTGTCTCATGTCCGTGTCCTGAACTTCGATGTTGGTGATCATTATGTTGAACTTGATGATATCTTTGCTTCTGTTACAAAGTGAATGTTTTCTCTTTAAGCTTGCCAGCGTTGATGATGATTAGATAGCTAGCGGTAATGACTATGATGATTAAATAGTGGTAATTAGACGACTATGATGATTTTTAGCTAGCTAGAGTTCATTTATTTATTAATATGCGATGATGATGATGATGATGATGATGATGATGATGACTACAACTCATTATAACGTAAAACAATCCTAAATTAAATTGATAACACAAATTTAATTGAAAAATACAAAATAAAACAAAAACCCACAACCATTTAGTACCGGTTGGTATTACCAACCGGTACTAAAGGGCTCCCGGCCCCCGGAGCTGGCTCGTGCCACGTGGTTTCCCTTTAGCACCGGTTCATGCTGAACCGGTACTAAAGGGAGGGGGGCTTTAGTGCCGATTCCTAAACCGGCACTAAAGGGCATTATGAACCGGTGCTATTGCCCGGTTCTGCACTAGTGGTGCAGGGGATCGTCAGAGGTTTTCATCGGAGGTGTTGGGCTTAGAGCGATGGCCAAGGCAGTGGCCAGCAATGGCGGTGGGGGAGGTTGAGGGGAAAGCAGAGCACTGTGCGGTAGCGCGCACCAGCCGTAGGGGGTCGAGGAAGAAGGATAGGGCGGGGCAGGCGAGCAGTCAATGAATCACATCATGCCCTTGAGTAAAAAGACGGTTGAGAGGAAGAAGTTGACCTGTGAGCGGTTGAATGCAGATCGGATAGACAGAAAAAAGTGATTGATACGAATAGTTTTTTCAGGCACTGTTTAGATTGTTAGAGTTGTGTCGAATATTGTGTACAAGGTAGGTTACAGTTGGACTCTGATTAGTATTGTGTTTAGATAGGATATGGAGTCGTGTCCTAGCAGGACACTTGTATCCTAGGCCTCTCATATATAGCGGGGGTAGACACACGATGTAACCTATGCCAACATAATAGCACGGGCACGCGGGGGAGCCGACGGCGTGTGCCGGCGCCTGAACGGCCGGGGTGCGGTATTGTGACGGTGTCATGGGGAGGAGCGCCCGTAGTCATGCCCCGGGGATGTAGCCATATCGGTGAACCTCGTTAACAAATCCCGGTGTCGTGCTTGTGTGATTGCTTGGTCCTCGGTAGATCGACGGAGCGCCTCGGATTTATTCTAACAAGTAGTATCAGAGCAAGGTTCGAAGAGGTCGCGGATTGTTGATTTAGAGGAGGACGTGGTTGTGGAAAAGGTCGATGACAAGCGGCGGGATTGAGCAGCAGCGGATGTTGTGGGCAGTTTTAATGTCGCCGAGAAGTCTCGGCCAATATAGTAACTGCGGTAGGAATCGAAAGCAGTCAGAAGCAGCAAGGCGGTGGCAGATCAGAATCAGCGGCAACAATTAGAGGCATACCGACGAGATCGGATCGAGCGAGTAGTTGCGTGTTGGCGGTGTATGCGGAGTCGCTAGACACCAGCGTCCGGACGGAGGCAGCGGTGGCGTATGCAAGGCCAAGGCCCATCTCGGCCGCTGGGCAGGTGGTCCGTTGCAGGCGCGGGCATGCTAGGCAAAGGCCCTGGTGTAGGCTGACTAGCGGGAGCGTGTTAAGGACAGGTGCAGCCTGTGCGTGGCCAAGGGTGCATGGGAGCAGCAGCAATGCATGGCTCAATTGTAGTAGCTTGGTGCACGGGAGCGTGGTGTCGGAAGCTGGCAAGGACGTGGGAGCTGATCTTGAAAGTGCGTTATATCGGCTAGAGGGGGGGGGGGGTGAATAGGCGATTTTTCTGAAAGTCTTCAAAACGTGGAAGTTATGAAGACAAACAGAGTGAACAAGCCTATCACTATGCAGCGGAAGTTAGATTACACAACGCAAGCCATGGTCAAGTATACAATATAGTGAAAGCACAGTGACAAATAGCTTCAGTGTAATGAGGATCAGGTTGGAAGAAGTTATGAAGCCAGACATATCATACAGTCAAGTTGTGAAGACAGAAGATAAAGCAAGCATGCAATAGCTTCACAATGTGTACTGGTAAGTAAAGGGAGGCGAAGATGAAACTAGTGACACGTTGAAGACAATGATATGTTGGACCAGTTCCAGTTGCTGTGACAACTGTACGTCTGGTTGGAGCGGCTAGGTATTTAAACCAAAGGACACGCAGACCCGGACACCCAGTCCTGAACACGCAGCTCAGGACACCCAGTCCTCACCGTTTTCTCCTTGAGCTAAGGTCACACAGACCCCGCCCAATCACTCTGGTAAGTCTTCAAGGTAGACTCCCAAACCTTCACAGACTTCGTTCACCGGCAATCCACAATTCCTCTTGGATGCTCAGAACGCGACGCCTAACCGTCTGGAGGATGCATAGTCCTCAAGTGTAATAAGTCTTCAGATCACTCAGACAAGAAGACTTAAGTGATGCCCAATTACTCTGGCTCTGGGTGGTTAGGGCTTTTCTCCTCACTAAGGATTTTCTCTCAAAGGCTTCGAGGTGGGTTGCTCTCAAACGACAAAAGCCGTGCACTGAAATCTGAGCAGCCAACCATTTATTGTTGTAGGGGTGGACTATTTATAGCCGCTTGGCAACCCTGACCTGATTTGTCCGAAATGACCCTGGGTCACTAAGGAATTGACACGTGTACTAACGGTCGGATTTTGAACTCTCACGGCAACTTTACTTGGGCTGCAAGTAAAGCTGACTTGTCTGACTCTGGACAAGATTTTCTCTCATTGTCTTCACTCGAAGACATAGGATTTGAATTAGGCATCACTTCAGTCATCCTGACTGGTTCTCTTGGACCCCACTTAACAGTACGGTGGTTCCTATGACACAACATGAATAAAGTAAAACTACGAAGGATCTAAGTCTTCGAGTTCCA
Source organism: Triticum monococcum (assembly GCA_034509565.1). Taxonomy (NCBI): domain Eukaryota; kingdom Viridiplantae; phylum Streptophyta; class Magnoliopsida; order Poales; family Poaceae; genus Triticum; species Triticum monococcum. Next base: position 23,588,798 of record CM067847.1, read on the forward strand.
AAGGCTTCATGGGGAGTCTTCATATGTCATTGTCTTCGACATGAATGTCTTCATGAACCACCATTGTCTTCAATGTCTTCGTACATTTTTAGGGGTCATCTCTGTTAACTAAACCGAATCAATGAGGGACTTCTACCTGTGTTATCCTGCAATTCTCACAAACACATTAGTCCCTCAACTAGGTTTGTCGTCAATACTCCAAAACCAACTAGGGGTGGCACTAGATGCACTTACAATCTCCCCCTTTTTGGTGATTGATGACAAACTAGTTGAAGTTTTCAACGGGGAATATAATTTGTGAAATTGTAAAGGAATTGTCTTCATAAGCTGCAAGGGCTCCCCCTGAGGATGTGCATATAAGTGATTTGCTTCTGGAACGCGAATGCACATAGCAGGTTGTATTTGTGGGAATCCACTTCAACTTATGATGACAATCCATCATGCATGTAAAGATATAAGAAGATAATGATATGCATAATGAAAAATGGACGTCTGCGAAATGATATAAGTGCGGAAATATAATAAAGCACCCGCCCTTATTATTGACCCGCTTGAAGACTATAAACATCATATGCTTCTCCCCCTTTTGTCAGTGATGACCAAAAAGGTTTGAAGACATAGAGTTTTCTACGCGTTCCCAGGCGCAGCAGGGTCGGTGGAGGCGTTTGGTGGAGCTGGCGAGCTTGGTGCAGTGACGACGCGCGCTGAAGAAGGTGGTGGTGATGTAGCATCGTCTTCTTCCTCAATGATTTTTCCAGTCACTGTGGCAACAGAGGAAGAGAACTCTGATTCTTCAAGCGACGGAGTTCCACGCAACACAGCTCTTCTGGGGGGTGTGGAGTCAAACTTGAATCTCTCTTTGAAGCCATCCTCTTGCAGTTCAGCTTCAGTGCACATCATTGTGAGGCCTTTCCAAGTGCGGCGACAGGTTTCATGTGCGACAAAGGCATTCTTGGTGGCCAGATTCCTGATGCGATTGACGTCTTGCATGATACTGCGCATCTGCCTTTTGAGCCAGTCGTGATGCCTATCTTGCTTTTGGTGCAGAGCCACAAGAAGTTCACGGTCAGTAAGTGTACGAGCGCGTTTCTTGGGTCTCTATGCAGCTGTGCTGTCAGTGGCTTCAGTTGATGCAGGGGCACGTGTGGTGCCAGCCATTGGATAGACTCTGGAAATGGCTTCAACACCTTCATCATGCTGAGTGAAGCTCTGGTGTTCTGCATTCTGAAGACTTAATGGCTGCTTGGCAGGCTCAGGATAAATCGCTTCAGCAGAGGTGTCCACATCAGGTAAGAAGATTCTGTGGTTGCGGGCAGAGGGTTGATAGGATATGGCAGAGTGGAGCTTGATGAGCCTCATAACCCATGGAGCATAAATCTTCAGACCAAAGAGATCTGAGCCAGACGTTGCAAGTTGACGTATAAAGAGATCCTGGGCATTGAAGCATTTGCCATGCAGGATGCAGAAGATGAGAGTCTTCATGGCACCTTCAACCTTGGCATATCGAGAGTGCCCCTTAATGGGCCATAGAGTCCGCCTGATGATGTGATAGATAGTTCTAGGCAGGTACTCTAAGTCTTCAACGAAGAACTCAGTTGGGTAAGGTGCGTCAGGAGGCAATGGCTTCATCATTGAGAGCATCTGACTCATATTTGGCTCAGGTCGCTGAAATATGCTCTCAACTGCTTCAGCATGGAGTTGGCAGCCTTCTTCGAAGAGTTCGCCTGGAGTGGGTAGGCCGGTGAGCTCAATGATATCAAATGCATTGGCTTCATGATGAACGTTGCCGGTCATCCACTCCAGGACCCAAGTCTTCGGATCTCTGTTGTAGCCATTGATGTGCAGTGTGGCATAGAACTGGAGCAGAAGCTCTTCATTCCAGTGCTCTTCATCCGTGACAAACGGCAGCAGGCCAACTTGCTTGAAGCAGTCCAGTGCTTCTTCCAGACCAGGCAGACCAGCAATAGCTTCAACCTCAAGGCGCTGGTGTGGAAAGATACGACCTTGGTTGTAGAGGACGCAGGAGTAGTAGCTGCGCTGTGGGTAGCTCCAGAACCTATCTGACACAATCCGTTCCCTTGAGTAAGGGTTCTTGGAGCAGTTGAAGAAGGTGTTATCTGCCCTGAAGCTATTGACATTAAAGGAGCCAGGAGCGGTGGCAGGACCTGGGAACCTTGGCAGTCGTGGGATTGGCTTCTGTACCTAGGGCCTGTGCGCAACATGATAGTTGAACTGTGGACCGGCAGCAGACTCAGGCATAGAAGGGTCAGAGGCAGTAGCTTCAGTATCTCTTGAAGCTGTTGGTTGGTCGGGCTCCACAAATGCTTCAGTATTGGGTGTGGCAGCCGCAGTGGTGTCAGCCTCATTACGTGTAGTGAGAGGGATGGATTCAGGTACGTTCTCCTTGAGAACTTCTTCTTGTTGGTGTGGGGGAGATGGAGCTTGAGGTTCTTCGTGCTCTTCTTCATGTTCTTCGGCTGAGGCAGCCGGAATGTTGTCAGCAGTCTGAGCCCTTGGCCCTTTGCGAAGCCTACGGAATGCAGGCGACGCCGGTGGAGTTGCAGTGGGCTGGGGCTCATCCTCTTCCTCCTGCGGGCGATCTGCCCACGATGCATCTTGGGTGATTGGCGTCAAGGGACGACCAATGCTGATCATTTCACTCGTTTCGAGCTGAGGAAGGACTGCATCACCTTGCACATTGTCTTGGAGACCAATGTCTTCAGCAGCATTGGGGTCGGCTGCTGGAATGTCTTCAGCATGCGGAGCCTCTGTGAGAGCAGGCTCATGCACGGTCAGCTGACGATCTTCATGAGGAAAGCGAACGGAGAGGGGTTCGACTATCAAGGGCTCTGTGGGAGCAGCCCGAGACTTCTTGGTCTTGCGCTTCTTGATGGTGGGGTCTGAAGGAGAGGCTTCAGGGTGTTTCCTCTTCCCTGCTTCAGCTTCGGCTGTCCTTGTCTTCTTAAGCTCTGAAGCGGTTGAGCGGTGCTTTGGCTTCGAGCCAGGCTTGGCAGTGGGGAAGACAATCGGAACAGCTTCTTGTCGTGGGGCCTCTTGTTCAGCCACAGTGGGCTTCTTCTTTTTCTTAGCGGCCATCCTGGGGTCGATGCCGGGACGCCCAAGTGCCTTTCGCTTCTCGGCCTCATTGTAGGCCTGCACACAGAGATCAGCCAAATTCTTCATGCGCTCACGTGAACCCTGAGCCTCTGCACGTTTCTGCATAAAGTTTTCCTTCAACTCGTGCAGCATGACTTTGAAGTCTTTGACTTCTTGGACGCTGAGCGTAGCCATGTTCTGCTTGAACCGAGCCTTTTCAAAATCTATCTTCTGCTTCATTTCCACTATGCGCTGGGCAATTGCGAGTTCTGAAGCAATAGCTCCTTGGAAGGCTACGCTGAGGCCAATGGGCAGCTGCAGATCATCAAAGCTGATGTTGGGTGTATCAAACCACTCATCAATGAAGTTGTGGATGATTGCTGCATCGAACAGAGGCAGATTGTTGAAGATTTCAGCCTCCTCCTTGCTCTTGATTAGCTGCTCAAGAGCGTCATCGGCAAGATCGTCGTCACTTGACAGATCAATGGCCTCGCAGTGCAGAACGGCAGCGGCAGTGAGCTCTTTGCCAGTATGTGGCCGATGCTTCTTGGCTTCTTGGGGCTTGGAGACTCGTGATAAGTCCTCAGACTGCACACTTGCTTCAGGAGGTGCAGTGGCCAATGGCTTCGCTCTGGAGATCTTGGGAGAAGCGGCTGGCTTGGAAGCTTTTGGCTTCTTCTTCATCTGCTTCGGCTCCGGGGCAGCAGGAGCGTCATCAGACTCAGTGTCTGCTGGAGGGTCGTTCACGGCAGTCCCTTGGACTAGAATGCGAGTGATGAGGCCTTCGAGATTGGCATACGGCCCGATGACATTGGGATTTGCATCGCGTGTGCCATCCGCCCTTGGCTTAGAGGGACCAGGGTTGAAGTCCAGTCCAAACTCCTTCTTGTTTTGCTTCGCAGAGTTCTGAGCAAATTGGAAGTTGCGCTTGAAGAGATTGTCATCGCGACACCAGAGAAGTGATGACGGATGTGCTTCAGCTGGCTGTGGTCCTCTGACCATGCATGGATAGAAGCCTTGAGCAATGGCTTCGTCTCTGGACCGGGGTACGAGATTTTTGTACAAGACATCTCCCCATGGCCTCTGGATGGCGCACTTCTCTGCATATTCCTTGGTGACGAAGCGGTATTGGAACCACTGCTCTGCCCAATATCTTCGAATCCATTGGATTCGTGTCTTGCGCTGACCATAGCTCTCTTCAGGATCAGTTTGGTACATTTCTGCCAAATCTTCAGGCAGATCTTTAGACGTTTCACCACGTCTCTGTCTGCCTCCCTTCCTTGCTGGTTTTTCTGTTGCCAGGAAGCTTAACTTGGAAGGCTTCAAGAGATTCAAAGTCTTCAAAGGCTTCCTTTTGCTTGACCAACAGGAACTTGCTTGGGGTGAATTGATGTGACGCTGTAGGAACTCTGCAAATGAATGCAGACTATGAGAACCAAAAGATTCTCCCACGGACATGTACCTGTGACAGCATTAAGGTGCGAGGGAAGGGGAAGAGGTCATATGCATTCTCAGAAGATTTTGAAGATAAATCAGTTTAGAAGATATTGACCTCATCATGCGAAGACATTCACTTTATAGAAAAGAAGTTGGTTCCAGATTTGTACGAACCCATAGATCAGTACAAGTGAGGAATCTAACTACTTCATGAAGAACAAGTGAATATACTAGGCAAGTTATGAGATACAGATGAGAGGGATGAAAATTGTGTGAATGGAAACCTCTTTTGGCAGAAAGTGATGGAGCTATAGGATCAAAAGAGGCTGTAAAAAGACTTGTTGTTTACCAGACTTGGAACTGCTAGACGAGGTGAGAGTTGAGGCCGAGCAGTTCGATCCTCCGTGCCCTAACTTGGCGACGGAAGACACCTAGGGCGACGGCGGAGAGACTGATGTCCGCTGTCGGCGTGAGAACGGCGTCGGAGAGGTTGCGGCAGTGAAGCACTTCGTCATCGGCGTCGTTGAGAGTTAGCGGTGGCGCTAGGGTTTGTGCGAGGGTGGAAGAAGAGATAATGACCGCAGTGAAACGTGTATTTATAGGGATATGAGCGGCACTGCGCTATTACTCAGGTGCCCCTGGCGATTCGCATCTGATCAGTACGTGGCCAGCATGCGGAATTGTGGGGGCAGTTTCACCCCACGCACGCCTGGTTTGTCGGGAGCCGTTCCTACTTCTCCGGATTTCTTGTTGATGGAAAAACATTGAAAGCTGTTTTAAAGTTTGTCTCTGTGTCTTCTTCTGACAAGGATGCAGTGAAGACATTCGACAGTTTCAATAGAATGCATATGACTTGGAGAGATAGAGTTTGAGGTAGGAAGCATGGAGAGGTTAGGGTCCGATCACATTCACTTAGTTCAAAAGATTCAAACAAGAAGACATAGCTATAAGTGAATGTTGTAGAGGACAGAACACCAGTACATATATAATCAACATAGTGAAGATAATCATGAAGACATGTTGAGATTGAAGCCAAACCAAATGTGAAGACATAGCAAATGTAATGCCATGAGTGAAACACTTCAAGCAGAAAAATTTGGTGGTGGCGCTACCCACCGTATAGGAAGTATTGGACCCAGACACGGCGCACAATTATCGTGGCGCTCCGAGGTCAAATTCCACGTTAATGTATTCACACTTAGACTGTATGTCTTCATTGATTGAAGATATATGTTGCTTCGTGTGTTGCACATCTAAGTCATCATCATGCATAAGTGTTAGGATGTGTGCCTGATCACAGGACATTTGAGGATTCCAAGATATTTAGCTCACACCGTAACTTGCAAAATCTCTTCTCATCCAAGGGCTTGGTGAAGATATCTGCCAATTGCTCTTCAGTGTTGACGTGTATGATATCAATGTCTTCCTTTTCAACATGATCTCTGAGAAAATGATGACGAATTTCAATGTGCTTTGTCTTCGAGTGCTGAACTGGGTTGTTGGCGATCTTGATGGCGCTTTCGTTGTCGCAGTAAAGTGGCACTTGCTTCAGATGAATGCCATAATCCTTGAGGGTTTGCTTCATCCATAGAAGCTGAGCGCAGCAGGATCCAGCAGCAATGTATTCAGATTCAGCAGTGGAGAGAGATACACAGTTCTGCTTCTTTGAAGACCAACAGACAAGTGATCGGCCCAGAAAGTGACATGTGCCTGATGTGGACTTCCGATCAACCTTGTCACCAGCGTAATCAGCGTCCGAAAATCCAACCAGATCAAACTCTGAGCCCTTTGGATACCATAACCCTAGAGTTGGGGTGTGAGCCAAATATCGAAGAATTCGCTTCAAAGCTAAGTGATGCGACTCCTTTGGTGCCGCTTGAAACCGAGCACACATGCAAACACTAAGCATAATATCTGGCCTAGATGCACATAAATAAAGCAAAGAACCAATCATGGAGCGGTATACCTTTTGATCGAACTCTTTACCATTGTCGTCAGGACCCAGATGATGTTTGGCTGGCATTGGTGTTGTGAAGCCTTTGCAGTCTTGCATACCGAACTTCTTCAGGCAGTCTTTGAGATATTTCTCTTGAGATATGAAGATGCCATTGCGTTGTTGCCGTATCTGAAGACCGAGGAAGAATTTCAGCTCCCCCATCATAGACATCTGATATTGCTCTTGCATCATATATCCGAACTCCTCACTGTACTTTTGATTGGTGCAGCCGAAGATAATGTCATCCACGTATATTTGGCACACAAACAGTTCACCATCATATGTCTTTGTGAAGAGAGTGGGATCCAGAGAACCAGGTATGAAGCCTTTGCTCTTCAGGAAGTATTTGAGTGTAACATACCAGGCCCGAGGGGCTTGTTTGAGGCCATATAGTGCCTTTTTGAGCTTGTACACCATGTCAGGATGTTTTGGATCTTCAAACCCAGGTGGTTGTGCAACATACACTTCTTCTTCAATTTTGCCATTGAGGAAGGCACTTTTTACATCCATTTGATACAGGATTATGTTGTGATGATTTGCATAGGCCAGCAGTATACGGATGGCTTCAAGTCTGGCAACAGGAGCAAATGTTTCATCGAAGTCAATGCCTTCCACTTGAGTATATCCTTGAGCAACGAGACGAGCCTTGTTTCTGACGACTTGGCCATGCTCATCTTGCTTGTTGCGGTATATCCATTTGGTGCCTATTATGTTATGCTTCCGTGGATCAGGACGCTTAACCAACTCCCATACATTGTTCAGCTCAAATTGTTGAAGCTCTTCTTGCATAGCTTGAATCCATTCAGGTTCCATAAAGGCTTCATCAATTTTCTTGGGTTCTGTGATTGAAACGAATGCGAAGTGTCCGCAGAAGTTTGCCAGTTGAGTTGCCCTTGAACGAGTCAGTGGACCAGGTGCATTGATGCTATCAATTATTCTGTCAATCTGCACTTCATTGGCAACACGAGGATGTAGGGGTCGAAGACTTTGCTCTTGCTGATCTACGTTGTCATGGGGAGGAATGTCTTCAGGCTGAGCATTGTCTTCATGTGGATCAGGTGCTGAGATGATAAGTTCTTCTTCAGGACGAGCTTCAGAAGGTATAATTTCTCCAGTTCCCATTAGCTTGATTGATTCACTGGCTGGAACTTCATCTAGCACATCTGGTAGTTGCTCTCTTTGTGACCCATTGGTCTCATCGAACCGCACATCCACTGTTTCAACCACTTTATAGTGAAAGAGATTGAAGACTCTGTAGGAGTGCGAATCCTTTCCATATCCAACCATGAAGCCCTCATGTGCTTTTGGAGCAAATTTTGAGGTGTGGTGAGGGTCCTTGATCCAGCATCTTGATCCAAATACTCTGAAGTAACTTACATTTGGCTTCTTGCCAGTCAGAAGTTCATAAGATGTCTTGTTCAGCAGCTTGTGAAGATATACACGGTTGATAGTATGGCATGCAATGTCAATGGCTTCAGTCCAGAATTTTCTAGGTGTCTTGTACTCATCTAACATTGTTCTGGCCATCTCAATGAGTGTTCTGTCCTTGCGTTCGACGATGCCATTCTGTTGTGGCGTGTATGGAGCTGAGAATTCATGAGTGATGCCCAATGTATCAAGATATGTGTCAAGGCCGGTGTTCTTGAATTCTGTGCCATTGTCACTTCTGATGTGCTTTATCTTGGCGCCATAATTGTTCATTGCCCGATTTGCGAAGCGTCTGAAGACATCCTGCACTTCAGTCTTGTAAAGGATTATGTGCACCCAAGTATATCTAGAGTAATCATCAACAATGACGAAGCCATAGAGGCAAGCAGTAGTGGAGAAAGTTGAATAGTGAGTGGGACCGAAGAGATCCATGTGAAGCAGTTCCAAGGGTTGAGTAGTGGTCATGATTGTCTTCGAAGGATGTTTTGCCCTTGTCATCTTCCCAGCTTCACAGGCACCGCATAAGTGATCTTTCTTGAACTTGACGCCCTCGATGCCTATGACATGCTTCTTCTTCGCAAGGGTGTGGAGGTTCCTCATGCCAGCATGCCCAAGTCTTCGATGCCAAAGCCAGCATTCTGAAGCCTTTGCGAGAAGACAAACTGCAAGTTGTGGCCCTGCTGAGAAATCTACCACGTACAAATCATCTTTTCGATACCCTTCAAACACTAGAGACTTGTCAGATTCCATTAGTACCAGACAACGATATTTTCCAAAGATTACAATCATGTTTAAATCTCAAAGCATTGAGACAGACATTAAGTTGAAGCCAAGGGATTCAACAAACATGACTTTATCCATGTGTTGATCCTTTGAGATTGGAACTCTACCTAGACCCAGTACCTTACTTTTACCAGTGTCAGCGAATGTGATGTGGCTCTTGTCAGATGGACGTAAGGTTGAGTCCATAAAGAGACTTCTTTTGCCGGTCATGTGATTTGTACACCCGCTGTCAATAATCCATTCTGAAGACTCTGAAGTCACTGGTGTCGTACCCTACAGTGCAGTTAGGGGGATAGGCTTCACGAAGAGTGTTGTGAAGCAAAAACATTTGACGAACCAGTGGATTATGAAAACTTAGATCCAGGTTAGGACAAGTAGGGAGAGTAGCATGCGATTCAGGTATGAAATACATAGTGATGCCATTCGGGCATTTGATCTTGCGCCCCACAAGATTTTTAAGGTCCCCAGCAATAGCATCAGAAGATTTTGGTTTTGTGCTGGAGACCTTTCCCTGCAAAAGAGAGTTAAGCTTTCTTAACCACCCACATCTTCAAGGGTGGCTTAGAAGCAATAAGTCTAAGTGCAGCATCCGAAAATTTTGGCTTTGGAGCCCTAGCAAACAGTCTAGCAGGTGGGCAATAGTACTCATAAGAATAGGCAGAATAGTTTTTGGTCATATGAGAATGACGGTTTGAAGAACCGCTCTCATATGCCTGAGCATGGTTTCCCTGCAAAACATTTGTGTTAGTGCGACTCAAATGAGTCCTCTGCCTATATGAAGCCTTTGGACCATATGAAGCCTTTGGTCTGAGGTTTGTCTTCTTCATGTGAGGTGTCATGAGGACATTCACAGGAAGATTCTCAAGACACGTTTTTGGAACCCAGATCTTCTTCATAGGCGGTCCATTCCTGCAGTTAGTACCAATGTACCTGGCAAATACTTCACCATTCTGATTCCTAAACAGTTTATAGTTTGCATCAAAGGATTCATCAATGATAATTGGATTAGCACAAGTGAAGCCAGATAGATTGGATGGATCTGCTGAGGATTCCTTTGCAGCAACCCATGTGGTTTTGGGGTACTGCTCAGGTTTCCAGTAAGAGCCATCTGCATTAATTTTCCTCACGAATCCAACACCCTCTTTCCTAGGGTTTCGGTTCAGAATCTGCTTCTTGAGGACATCACATAATGTCTGATGTCCTTTGAGACTTTTGTACATCCCTGTTTCAAGCAATGTCTTCAACCTAGCATTTTCATCAGCAATAGCAGTGGTATCCTCAGCAGAGGGGTTAGTTACCACTTCAACAGTTGAAGATATTGCAACAGCAGTAGCGGTGGAACATTCAGCAACAGAAATAGCATTATCACGCTCAATGCATTTAAGGCATGGTGGTTCAAATCCTTCCTGAGCAGAACTGATCTGTTCGGCTCGAAGTGACTCGTTTTCCTTTTGAAGATCTTCATGATCCGCTCTCAACTTCTCAAGATCTTGCTTCTTTTGAAGATAATCATAGGAAAGCTTTTCATGAGTAGTTGAGAGAGTCTCAAGACGATCTTCGAGTTCCTGATACTTAACATGAAGATTTTTTATGTCTTCAATTAAGGATTCAGAACGAGTCATTTCAGCACCCAACAGATCATCGCTTCTGTCTAACAGTTTTTGAATATGTTCCATGGCCTTTTGTTGTTCAGTTGCAATTTTAGCAAGTGTTTTGTAACTGGGTTTTGAATCACAATCAGAGTCATCGTCACTAGATGTTTGATAGTGAGTAGTGCGTGTGTTTACCTTGGCACCACGTGCCATGAAGCAGTAGGTAGGAGTAGAGTCGTCCTTGTCATTTGCATCGGTGTTGGTGATGGAGTCATTGTCTTCAGTGTTGAAGATGGACTTGGCGATGTAGGCTGTAGCCAGACTCGCAATGCCTGAATCAGACTCCTCCTCAGACTCCACCTCTGCCTCCTCAGAAGCGGACTCCTCCTCTGAATCCATTTCCTTGCCAACAAACGCACGAGCCTTGCCAGATGAACTCTTCTTGTGTGATGAAGACTTTGAGGAAGACTTGGACGAAGACTTTGAGTATTTCTTCATCTTCTTATCGTCAGAGTCATATTCCTTGCTCTTCTTCTTCTTCTTCTTCTTTCTGTTCTCATTGTCCCACTGTGGACACTCAGAGATGAAGTGTCCAGTTTTCTTGCACTTGTGACATGTTTTCTTCTTGTAGTCATGCGCAGAAGCTTCATCATTCCTTGAGCTTGATCGTGAAGACTTTCTGAAGCCTTTCTTCTTGGTGAATTTCTGGAACTTCTTCACTAGCATTGCAAGTTCCCTTCCAATGTCTTCAGGATCATCAGAACTGCTGTCAGATTCTTCTTCAGATGAGGACACAGCTTTTGCCTTCAAGGCACGAGTTCGCCCATAGTTTGGACCGTAGATATCTCTTTTCTCAGAAAGCTGAAACTCATGTGTGTTGAGCCTCTCAAGTATGTCAGACAGATCGAGTGTCTTGAAGTTTGGACGTTCTTGAATCATCAAGGCTAGGATGTCAAATGAACTGTCAAGTGATCTTAGCAGCGTCTTGACGATTTCATGTTTGGTGATCTCAGTGGCGCCGAGGGCTTGAAGCTCATTTGTGATGTCAGTGAGCCGGTCAAATGTGTGCTGGACATTCTCATTGTCATTTCGCTTGAAGCGGTTGAAGAGATTGCGAAGAACACTGATTCTCTGATCTCTCTGGGTTGAGATGCCTTCATTGACCTTGGAGAGCCAGTTCCAAACCAGCTTGGATGTCTTCAAGGCACTCACACGGCCGTACTGTCCCTTGGTCAGATGACCACAGATAATATTCTTGGCAGTGGAGTCCAGTTGAGTGAACTTCTTGACATCAGCCGCAGTGACACCTTCTCCAGCCTTGGGAACGCCGTTTTCGACGACATACCATAGGTCGACGTCAATGGCTTCAAGATGCATGCGCATCTTATTCTTCCAGTAGGGATATTCAGTTCCATCGAAGACGGGGCACGCAGCGGAGACTTTAATTATCCCTGCAGTCGACATAGCTAAAACTCCAGGTGGTTAAACCGAATCACACAGAACAAGGGAGCACCTTGCTCTGATACCAATTGAAAGTGCGTTATATCGGCTAGAGGGGGGTGAATAGGCGATTTTTATGAAAGTCTTCAAAACGTGGAAGTTATGAAGACAAACAGAGTGAACAAGCCTATCACTATGCAGCGGAAGTTAGATTACACAACGCAAGCCATGGTCAAGTATACAATATAGTGAAAGCACAGTGACAAATAGCTTCAGTGTAATGAGGATCAGGTTGGAAGAAGTTATGAAGCCAAACAGATCATACAGTCAAGTTGTGAAGACAGAAGATAAAGCAAGCATGCAATAGCTTCACAATGTGTACTGGTAAGTAAAGGGAGGCGAAGATGAAACCAGTGACACGTTGAAGACAATGATATGTTGGACCAGTTCCAGTTGCTGTGACAACTGTACGTCTGGTTGGAGCGGCTAGGTATTTAAACCAAAGGACACACAGTCCCGGACACCCAGTCCTGAACACGCAGCTCAGGACACCTAGTCCTCACCGTTTTCTCCTTGAGCTAAGGTCACACAGACCCCGCCCAATCACTCTGGTAAGTCTTCAAGGTAGACTCCCAAACCTTCACAGACTTCGTTCACCGGCAATCCACAATTCCTCTTGGATGCTCAGAACACGACGCCTAACCGTCTGGAGGATGCACAGTCCTCAAGTGTAATAAGTCTTCAGATCACTCAGACAAGAAGACTTAAGTGATGCCCAATTACTCTGGCTCTGGGTGGTTAGGGCTTTTCTCCTCACTAAGGATTTTCTCTCAAAGGCTTCGAGGTGGGTTGCTCTCAAACGACAAAAGCCATGCACTGAAATCTGAGCAGCCAACCGTTTATGGTTGTAGGGGTGGACTATTTATAGCCGCTTGGCAACCCTGACCTGATTTGTCCGAAATGACCCTGGGTCACTAAGGAACTGACACGTGTACTAACGGTCGGATTTTGAACTCTCACGGCAACTTTACTTGGGCTGCAAGTAAAGCTGACTTGTCTGACTCTGGACAAGATTTTCTCTCATTGTCTTCACTCGAAGACATAGGATTTGAATTAGGCATCACTTCAGTCATCCTGACTGGTTCTCTTGGACCCCACTTAACAGTACGGTGGTTCCTATGACACAACATGAATAAAGTAAAACTACGAAGGATCTAAGTCTTCGAGTTCCAAAGGCTTCATGGGGAGTCTTCATATGTCATTGTCTTCGACATGAATGTCTTCATGAACCAACATTGTCTTCAATGTCTTCGTACATTTTTAGGGGTCATCTCTGGTAACTAAACCGAATCAATGAGGGACTTCTACCTGTGTTATCCTGCAATTCTCACAAACACATTAGTCCCTCAACTAGGTTTGTCGTCAATACTCCAAAACCAACTAGGGGTGGCACTAGATGCACTTACAGATCTGTACGCAGGCTGAACAGCCATGAGAGATTTGTTATAAAGAAAACGTGTATGACGTGAAAAGAGGCAACAACAGATCGACTCGGCGGAGAGAAAATATCCATTGATACGCACCCATCACGAACTAGCAGGAAGGATTTTGGCAAAGCAATTGCTAGGGAGCCAAATCACGTGTTGGATTGCTATTAGTACACAGAGGCATACAGGCTATGTTCTGTTATTGTACTTGGGTATCACGTGAATAAAGCTAGGGTATTTTTCACGGGTCAGCCGTATAAAGATCATGGTACCATGGGGTACTAAAACTTCAGGTTATGGCAGACAAAGTGAGAGATTTGTTGGCGCAACAAGGATGCTTGAATGTGTTTTGGAAAGTCATGCTAGCTGAGATGGAATTATCATGTGATGATGAGGATTCACGAAACTGATTTGGGAGCCTGAAGCGTGTTGTGCGGGATCATGCATACACAAGGCGTTAAGGCAATGCACAGTTGTATGAAGCGGACACGACGCAGGGTGAAGCATGGTTGCAGTCGGATAATTTGGGCAGGGTCGGACTGGACTGTCTGACGGATCGACAGGGATGTTGGTCAAAGCAAAAGACGGCGGTGATTTCAGCGACGACGACATAGGAGTGTGATGCTGATGGTGGCCGACTTCTGGGGTGTGGAAACACGTGGTGCAGGTTTGATGGCTTGTGCGGCTTCGACAGACTATTGCGCAGGGTTGATTCAAGACGGTGCACATGAGAGTTTGGAGTCGACAGGGCGCGGGAGGGTGGCACGTACAACCACCATGGAGTCATGTTGAAGGTGGAGCTGGAGTCTGACGGATGACTACACTCTGAGCTGATGGATGGGCTACGGCGTAAGTTAACGGAGAGTCGAAGCCTATTTTAGCGGGTAAAGCGAGAGACACGTGGATCAGACTGGGCGCCAGTGGTCTAATGGAGGCGTTATACTCGGCATCGGTCGGTGATGATCGATGGTTCTCTGCAGTGGGAGTTGAGATAGTGGGGGCTAGCTACTCGGGAGAGTCGACCAGGACAGCACAGACTCGACACGGTGATAGCGGCGAGGCGTGCGGTAAGCACGGGACACAGTGACAGGCCAGGGCACTGGTGGTCAGATATGTTGTTAGAAAAACTGTGCAGGGGGTGCTGAAGCAGTGTTGACGAGTACCGGATTCAAGTTGGTGACTGGGTCTATCGATGCTAGTTGATGGACAGGAGTTGACCGTGGAGAATCTGAGAAAGTGGCGGAAAGTCTGAAATTGTCAAAGGCTGAGAGAGTACATGGCCGTATATTTTGTGGTGTTCAGTGCACATGGCAAAGTGCGGATGACAAGTACAGAAGGAGGTGGAGTGCTATAGCTGTGGGGCATGTCAGAGACTATCCGGAAGAAAGGATGAGACAACTGTGAATTTGACTCAGGGTGATACAGGGCGACGGGAAATTTCCTTCAAGTTTCAGACAAGCAGTCAAGAAAGAGCGGTGACGTTGAGTTCAGTTAACTCTTATATGTGGCCTCCAATATGTGGGTTGTTCATTTTCATGTAGACAGTGGTCGGTGTGTGATGGCGTTGAACGGAAACTCTGGATGTTGGGAGCACAACGTAGAGTAATGACGAACTTAATTTTGCTCGAGTGTTGACTGTGAAGAAGACGAGAAGGGACTACAGTTGTAGGTGGAGTCACATGGAGTCTGGGAGTAGTACCGGTGCTCATGGCGTATCTCAAGTCAAATGTACATGGAGGTTCGATGCACGGACGAATTCAAGGTGGTGGAGAATATTTGCCAAGGTGGAGTTTGTTAGAGTTGTGTCGAATATTGTGTACAAGGTAAGTTACAGTTGGACTCTGATTAATATTGTGTTTAGATAGGATATGGAGTCGTGTCCTAATAGGACACTTGTATCCTAGGCCTCTCATATATAGCGGGGGTAGACACACGATGTAACATATGCCAACATAATAGCACGGGCACGCGGGGGAGCCGGCGGCGTGTGCCGGCGCCCGGACGGCCGGGGTGCGGTATTGTGACAGTGTCATGAGGAGGAGCGCCCGTAGTCATGCCCCGGGGATCAGTGGCGGTGCCAGGATTAGAAGTCTGTGATGTCATTTCAAATCTGTGATGTGAAATACATGTGTTTTCACCAATTTTATGAATTTTTTGCATGATTTCTACTTGTGTATAAAGTATTTGCCAAAAACCTGTGTGGTCAAATGACCACACTCCTTTCAACGTGGCTTCGCCATTGTTGGGGATGTGGCCATATCGGTGAATCTCGTTAACAAATTTCGGTGTCGTGTTTGTGTGATTGCTTGATTTTCGATAGATCGACGGAGCGCCTTGAATTTATTCTAACATAGACTGGGATGCAATTCTTGTGCCAGAGAAACCATAGAAATCATGCTGATATGCAATTAATTTGTCTGAGCAGGCCCTGCTGTATGTGGACGCGAAGATGGTGACGAACATGGTAACCCGGGGAGGCCTCTTCTCGTGGCTGATCATGCCGACGTCGGATGCCTACGACGTCGCGGCGGCGCACTGGATCGGGCACCGCTGCCCGATCTACAAGCCCAACCTGAGCCACCGGCTCCAGTGGTGCTTCATCCACTTTATCCCAGAGCGCTTCATCGTGGCGCACCGCCTCCACGAGACCCTACGCCAGCGGGCCGTCTTCCAGCGGCTGAGGTCGTCAGCGGAGGGAGGAACCGTCACACGCCGTTAGTGACCGCCTCAACCGCCAACGAAGTTATCGACTAATTGGCATGAACTATGTGTTGGTACTGCATAATTTGTCGGGCTTGGCGGGCAATATGCACGATAAAAATAAAAGTAATGATGTTTACCTTTGTGGGATAATGGAAAAAGATGGGCAAGAAAATAAAGTAATTTGGGTCGTACTCTCTCAGTAACTAATTGTAAGGTGCATTTGAGATTTCCTCCTCAGTTCTATCTGTGCACCTCATGATCCCAACTTGAGAAAATGGAATTCACTCATTTTACTCAATCCATGCAAATAATGTCAATCGTTTAAAAAATGATTTCACTCGTTTATTTCGCTAGTTTCAAAAAAGACATTTCACTCAATCAAACAAATAATCACAATAGTTTTCAAAAAGAATAATTTTTGACTCGTTTAAAACAACATATTTCACTCGTTTATTTTGCTAGTTTCAAAAAATAGATTCCACTCAATCCAAACAAATAATTTCAATCATTTTCAGAAAGAACGACTTCACTCGTTGGAAAGCAATATATTTCACTCGTTTCAAAAATAGATTTCAGAATTTTTTCCGAATCCAATCAAATAATTTTGATCATTTATACAAAAAAATGATTTCACTCGTTTCAAACAACATATTTCAGTTTGAATGTGTTTTAAATGTATCCAAGATTGATCTTGTTCTATAGATCTTGGCGCAAGGAGTTCAAATATTAAAAAAAATAGAAATGAAATAGGACCCGCGTAGTATTTGACTCTCAAATGCATAAAAGATGGAGCGTGCAATACAACCATAATGGGCCCTAATCGCACAAACCTCAAAGAATGTGGACTGTGGCAGATGTACCGGCAGGTACCGTCAACACTTAAAATGACTGCGGCCATTGATAACCACGGAGACCATGGACCGGATAGTGAAAACACAGACTTAGGGAGCCTTCGGTTTCTCACTGCTTCTATAACTCCGCTCCCGGAGCGGACGAGATTGTAGCTTATTTTGACGGAGCTGGCAAAACCAAGCTCCACAACTCCTTCCGAACAGGGCCTTACTACGACTTTATTATGATTGAAGGAGCAGCACCGCTTGAGAACACGGGTGCTCTAGCTGCCTCCTTATTTTTTACAGAGGTAAAGATCATCTTCTTCAGCCAAAGAGAACTAGTGCGAGCAGGCAGAGCAGCCAAGGACGGATGACGGAGGGAGAAAGCAGGGCAGCGATCTTGGCAGCATGCGGACGTCGGCAATAGGCGACAATCACACATCTGCTCCATGGTTACATGCCCCACGCCGGAAAGTCCACAAGCGGTACTATGCCCGGAGGAGAGGACGGAAGCGGAGCCCCCAAACAAGCTGCGATCTGCATGTGATCCATGCATGGCCCGCAAGCTACTGTCCGAGGCTCCACCGTTGGCCAAATCGAATGAGATCAGCGGCCGTCGATGGCTCTCTTGTGGCTCTACCAAGCCATTTACCTGGAACGTCGTACGGCTACGCATAAATCCTATCCCCAACCGTCCCCTTGCTCCTAGCCCGGCGGCCATGTCGACCATCCCGGACGAACTCCTCGAGGAGATCTTCCTCGGCCCGCCCACGCCGGACGCGCTCGCTCGCGCCACGGCGGCCGCCACCACCAGCGCCTCATTCCGCCGCGTCATCAAAGGCCGCACATTCCGCCGCCGCTTCCGCACGCTGCACCGGCCTCCCCTCCTCGGCTTCATGGACGCGGCCGGGTTCCACCCCGCCCAGGCGCCGCACCCGTCCGCGGATTTCTCCTTCGTCCCGTCCGTCGTCTCTTCTTCCAGCTGCTACATCCCGCCCGACGTCCAAGACCGCTGCCTCGACGATGAGCAAGGCCCCCGCTGGCGCCCTCGCGACGTCCGCGACGGCCGCGTCCTCCTCGACTGGATCTCCCACCACCCCGGCAAGGAGCTCGACAAACAGGAGCGCTGCTGCAACGTCGCCGACTTCCACCTCGCCGTCTGCGACCCTCTGTTTCGGAGATACATGCTGCTTCCAACCATACCCGAGGACCTCGCCGCTCAGCCGCAAGACCTCCTTTGGGCATTCGAGCCCCTGCTCGCTCCGAACACCGGCGACGACGACAACAACGACCAGCACTTCAAGGTGACATGCATAGCAAGGTACCAGACAAAGCTCGTCCTCTTCGTCTTTACCTCCGCAACCAGAGAGTGGTGCATGGTTGAGTCTCCCGTATCCCCTTCTCTAGACCACATGTGTTGTTTCGACTGCGTGCGTGGCTGCATCTACTGGACCGAGCCTTGGGGTTGGAGTGACCATCTGATGGTGCTGGACACGCGCACCATGAGCTTCTCCACCGTCAACCTTCTCACCGGCTATCACAAGGAGCTCAGGGATAATCTGGCTCACCAGAGCCTTGGCCATCGTCGCCCAAATGCTGTTGTCATGGGCAGAGAAGGAGCCATCGAGATGGTTTCTCTCGTCCGTCGACACGGCTACGTTGCTCTCCACCATACTTCCCTGCAGAATAATTCCCACGAGTGGAGGCTGGAGAAGATCGTACAGCTGCCTGGGCAGTATCGTGACTATTCCATTTCCACCGTGGGCGCAGCGGAGGGATTCTTGTTCTTCCGAGCCGCTCCACAACAAGGTATTCATCCTATTGAGAATAATGTGGATTGTTACTCAATGGAGGTCAAGACTTATGAAATTACCAAAGTCTGTACAAATACGATGGAGCGCTTTCTTAATCGCAAACGTGCCATCCCATACTTCAGCTTCCCACCCGTGTTATCCGAACCAAGCATTTGATCAATCAGCGAGTAAGCCTGGCTAATTATTGTATTCTGTGCTACCTACCATACATTGGGTGCCTGCTTTGCTTGTTCTCCATTCGCTCGCAGTGTAGAGAGTTTATTGTTGTTCTATTGAGTTGACTACCTTGTCACACTAGCTATCCAGTTCATGGTTTGATTATGCACGTGTTTTTAACGATTGTTTGTGGTTGGGAAGTTTTGTTTACTTTTGTATGCTCCATATCTCAGTGGAGAAAATGGCTTTCATGCTTGCATCTTGGAAACCTTACACATAATTCATTCTCTTCAACTGAAGATTCTCTGAACAAGAATGTTGCATAGCCACTAATTAAGTTGATGCATGAAGGTCTCGCGTCTTGTATTGACTAGATGAAGGCCCCACTAGATGAAGGATACAAGGCTTGCTCACATGTTATGGCCTGCTAATTTTTTGTTCTGCTAGGATACAAGTGTCCTATTAGGACGTCGTGTCTAGACTATACAACTCAGAAACCATATATAATTAATGTAAATATAGCATGAATACACCATAAATTATAGATACCGAAAGACATATCAACGAGCACCTCACAGGTGTGATGACCCGGCTCGGCAGCCTGAAGATTCTCCCAAGCGAAGGGCCATGTCCCCACAGGCCGAGATGGCCGACACTGCGACGCACATGGGATTTTGGCTGAAAAGCGACTGGACCGCGCTTGAGCGGCTTACCACGAACAAGCGCGTGTTGGAAATTACTGCATACACAATCTCGTAACTTCTCGCAAAATAAAAAATAAAAATAAAGGGCGGCCCTTTATTTTTGTGAGAACCAAAGTTCAAGCCATGTTTAGTAGCTTTACACCTGAGGGTCTTACGTCCGTGGTAGGATGCAGGGTCTAAATACAACACCTTTTGATCTTTCTCTTTCAAAAGTTTGCAATATTATTTGAAATGATATAAATATTTGTCATTTTCAATAACTGAACAAAATAAATTTTTCGTTTTTTGAAACATGATAATATGATATCATCTTCCCTCAAAAAAAATATGATATCATCATCCTAATAAGTATTATTATCAGTATTACTATTATTGTTATCATCACTGAATGAATCACCCCTCGTGAAAAAAGAGTCGTTCATCCCCCAAAGCACTGAGGAGGTCGTCGGCGAGCATGGAGAACGACCTGCGCTGCTGCCACCCCAGGCGCTTGTTTCTCCATTCGTCGCCAGCGACGGCCATCCGTGTCGGCATCTAGTCAATGTTGTCGCAGGCAATTATGAGGCAAGAACTAGTGGCGGAGCAGGAAGAGATATTTGTAATCGGTTTCGTGACATGAAATCGAGTCGGATTCAGATACCATCAATTAAAAGTCGGTTACTGTAAGGCGTGCTTTATTTTTTGAGGGAAAACGCCATCATGCTTAATTTATTCAGTCTTAGCACACGCTTACATCATTCACGAGACAACCCATAATGAAATCAGGGGATTCGTCCTCCCAGGAATACGAAACATTATTTTCAAAACTAAACTTTGCTATCGCGTGTGCTACTTGATTAGCTTTTCGAAAAACATGATTAAACTTGACGCTCCAAATTGAGGCAATAAGATTCATGCAATCAGCATAAACAGGGGCTCCTTCACTTTACCAGGTACTGCTTGTGCAAGCATTTATGACTTCCATCGAATCAGATTCCGCTGTGATCTTGTTGAAGCCAAGATCTGCTGCCAAGGTAAGTCCATGCTTCATAGCCAACGCTTCTAGAGTTGTTGCGTCCGACCCAAAAGAGATAAAAGAGCAAGATGCGGCCACAAACTTACCAGATCCATCTCTGATTATCGCAGCAGTAGCTCCCATTCCAATATCCTCATGGAAAGAGGCATCAACATTGAGTTTAAGAACATCTTTGCCCGGCTTTTCCCACCTTGCCATCTGTCTAGCAACATTTTTCTGATTTGAGGCGTGCTTTATTTTATTCTTGCTTCTCGGCATAAATACGTCATTGCCAAACGCCTAAACGTGTTTTTTACTTATTTATTAAGGAAAAGTATATTTTTAGTTCCTTAACTCTCTCGAAAGTATAAAACGCTCCCCACGCTCCCCTAACCACGGCGACCTCACGCCCCGCGCCCGCCATTGCCTCCGCCGTAGATCTCGCCGCGCGTGCTCCCCGCTATGCCTCCGCGGCGTAGACATACGGCGCCGAACACCGGGGACGCCCCTCCTCCCCGCTGCCCCACCCGTCTCCCCGCCCAATTTCAGGAAGCCGCAACGGAGTTGGTGAGATTGATCTCTCCGATCCCGCAGGCTATATCCATGGCGTCGGGGAGTCGAAGCTGGATAGATCGGGCGACAAGGATTCGCGAAGCTACGGCTGCGTGGATCTAGCGGGTTCAAGAGTGGAAGGTGGCAGATCAGGCGGTGGAGGCGGCGAGAGATCCAGCCACGCGAGCCGCGGCAAGCAGCTACGCAGATTCCTGCCGCCAGTGAGCAGAGGAGCATCAGAGGTTCCTGGCGAAGAGGATCTACGACGAGGCTACAGTGGTGGAGAGACAGAGGATGCCTCCATACCCAAATTCCATGTCGGCGGATTTTGTGAAATGGGCAAGGACAGAGGCGAAGTCCGATGACCCTCGCAGAGCACTGAGATGGGAGAATATGCTCGGTGTGATCCCTTCAGGTGCGCCACTTCAGGAGATCGCGGCTTGGCCTCCGGCTTCCCTGGATTGAGCCCTGGAGTTGTCGCCACTCCCCCTGGCTCGCCCATGACCTACAGGAGAGAAACTTCCCCGCCACCGATGTTCAAATCGCCGGGGAGGCACGGTGAAGGCCGAAGTGCCAATGCCAGGAGGGCCCTACGGATCTGTGAGAGGACGGCGGACCCTGCTGACCTTTCCCCCATGCTTTTGGCGAGAAAGGTGAAGGCGCCTCTACAAAAGACGTCTCCGCCTTTGGCTCTGCATCTGGAGCCCGAGCGTGGGCGAGCTAGGGTTCGTACGACCCGAGAGAGATCCAGAAATCCCACCCTAGTTTGGATTCGGAAAGACAAATTTGCTACTGGAGAATTCGAGGAAGCTGATTGCCACCCGATAGGAAGATGAGATCGATTACCAACTCCGAAGCACTTCTCATTTTCTAGAGATTTCTAGGTCAGAAAGTCGGGCAAGATCCCCTTTGCTATTGTGGTCAAGATGGCTGGTGGAGGGCGAGATGGCAGTAGTCGGGGTGGAAGATACGGCTCGGGGAGAGGCCGCTCTGGTCACCCTCCTGCTCTCCCGTCGTCGGAGCAGGTGGGGGCTGCGCCGCCGCCAGTTCCTCAGACGGCTCAGTCTGCTCCCCCTCTGTCGATCTATGCCAAGCCCCCTCTGTTCCCGGTCGGCTCTGCTCAAGCCATGATGCAGCCTGGTGGACAAGTTCATGGATACCAGGGTGGATGGAACCCGCAGATGCAGCAGATGCAAATGCCACAGTGGCCTAATCAACAACAATTTCCATACCAGTTCATGCCCCCCCTCCGCAGTTATTTCCACAGCCCTTTAACCCTCAGTTGCAGCAGAATCAGTATGCAGGAAGTGGATCCTCCGCTGGGGCAGCGTGCAAAGCAGTCAATCAAAGCCTGGTAAGAACAAAAAGAAGAAAAAGCAGAAGAATAGGCCAGCTACTGTGCAGTCTAGCTCTAATAGTGAAGAGTCTGCTTCTTTCAATATTGACCCAAAATACATTGGTGCAATCTGCTATAATTGTGGACAACCTGGGCATTTTGTGGGAATGTGCCCCATCCCCAAGGTCTGTTTCATTTGCAAAACTCCTCGGCATCACATGGATGCATGCCCTACTTGGTACAAACCCTATCCTGCAGCTATGTACTGGGGGAGTGCCAATAATGGGCTGGGATTCTTCCACATAGAGGCTAGTGGCAAGGACGACAGTGAATGGCTGAACCTTAGGAACGTGGGTCTAGTTGTAGTTGAAAAAGGAGAGATAACTGAATCAGAGCTGGGAGGCTGCTTTTCTGAGATGTGGAAGACCAATTGGCCTTGGCAGATCAGGAAATATGACAGCAGGAAATACATTGTCAGGTTCCCTCCGAACAAAAAGATCAAGGAGTTGGTGGAATATCCTTCCATTAACCTGAAAAAGGAGGGTTTAACTATATCCTTCAGTGAGTGGATGGGAGAGATGCCAGCTTATGACTACCTGGAAGAAAACTAGTTGGTTATTGAAGGAATACCCCCTAAGTGGATCACTTGGAACACTATTTCTCAGGTAGCTACTATACTTGGAGTCCTGGTGAATATAGACTGGCACACCATTTTCAGGAGTTTCTATGGGAAGGTGAGAATCCAGGTTGCTGTGAGAGATGCTGCTAAAATCCCTAGAGACAGAGTGGTGGAGATAAATCATGAACTATATCTGCTAAAATTCTCTATGGAAGCTGAACTGGGAAGTGGTCAGTCAGATATACCTCCAGGACCTGATGATAATCCTTCATAGAAAAAGAACACTGAAGAGGAGTTTGACACCAGTGAAGATGACCTGCCGAGTAAGGATATGGACACTGGAAATAGCAATCAAGCTGACAAGGACAGACCTGGTACATCTAGACACAGTGGCACTGTCCACAAATGCTCCACACCTGCCCCTGTTGCCAATGACCCTGACATGGTCTCCTCCAAGATAGTTGGTGCCCCCATGACCAAAAGCTATTTGGAGGTGACAAAGAAGAAGCAACATGTCAACATGGGTGGCCCACTTCTGGAGAAATTTGAAGCTGCTGCTATTGGAACTAAATCTGAGACTCAGAGGAAAACTAGTACTCAACAGACATGGGGTCCTGTGGTGGCATCCAGGGCTAGCACCAGGATAAAGAAGGATGACAGGCCTGCTATCCAAAAAGCTCAAGAGCTAAAGCAAATCAAGAATCTGGAAAAACCTGTGTTGAGGAAAGGTACTCAGAATTCCTTTGCATGTCTTGATAATGATTTTCTGATAAAAACTGCAGAATGTTCAGGGATTAGCCTGGGCAACAGCAGTAATAACATTCAGGAAAACATTTGCATTATTAAAAATGTAGAATTAGACAGGATTACCAAGTTTAATTCTGATAACCCTGATATATTTTTACCTCACAGTATAGATATTACTGGTGAGGAATTTATGGATGAACCTAGTCCTAATAAAAGTAGTGAGAAAGAAGTGGGGGATCAGAATACTGAACTCCCTGCTTCAGACTCCCCCTGGAGGTTCATAAAAAATCCTCCTGTAAAGGAAGAAGGAAAATCATTTTTATTGTAAATGATAGGTGTTTTTTGGAATATTAGAGGACTCAATAGTCCTACAAAGACAGATAAACTGAAAGAGCTCATTAGAGCCAACAGCCCTGATTTTATTTGCATTTCTGAAACAAAAAAGGAAGATTTCTCTATCCTTCAAATTGAAACTTTTGACCCTGGGTCCAATTTCCATTGGAAATGGCTGCCTGCTATAAACACTGCAGGAGGGGTCTTATTGGGGTGCAAATTAGATACATTTGACATTATTCAGTGTGATCTACATAAATTTTGCATCTCCTGTCTGATTAGAAACAAACAAGATAACTTTGTTTGGAAACTTATTACTGTGTATGGCTCTGCTTATGACCAGTTTAAGTTGGACTTTATTAATGAACTCCACTACATTGTAGATAGCTGGGCAGGCCCCACTCTGGTAGGTGGAGACTTCAATTTAATTAGAGAGGCTAGTGAGAAAAGCTCTGGTGCTATTGACCAGCACTGGGCTGACCTCTTTAATGATTGGATTAACAAATTTGGCTTAATTGAGTTAAAAATTAATGGTAGGAAGTTTACTTGGGGGAACAATCAGGACAATCTAGTAATGGGTACTATTGACAGAGTTTTCATGTCCACTGATTAGGCCTCTGAATTCCCTGGAGTGCATCTCAAAGCCTTGCCTAGATTGGGGAGTGATCACACCCCACTGGTTCTTAATACATGTGCCTTTCACATCCCCAAGAATAAACAATTTAGGTTTGAAAAATGGTGTCTGGAAGTTGAGGGCTTTAGGGAGGTTGTCACTAAAGCCTGGACTGCCAAATGTCCTTTCACTAAGGCTATAGACATTTGGCAGTTCAAAATTAGAAACTCCAGAAAAGCCATTAAAGGTTGGATGGCCAACTATGAGGCTGTTCAAAACAGGCAGAAGCAAGCTTTGGTGGCTGAGTATAACTGTCTGGATATTCTTTCTGAAACTGACCCTCCTTCCCCCAACACTAATAGCAGAATTAAAAAAATTGCAGGTGATTTAGAGGATATTTGGAGAAAAGAAGAAATCAAGGCCAGGCAGAGATCCAGAGAGAGGGATATACTTGAAGGAGACCTGAATGCTGGCTATTTTAAAGCTATAGCAAATCAGAAGAGGAGAAGGAAACAGATCCTGGTACTAGAAGGAGATTCAGGTAATGTGACTGATCATAAGGATATTATGAAAATTGCTGTAGACTATTATAAAAAATTGTTTGGTTTCCAAGAGAAAATCAACATTAACCTGAAAGATGACTTTTGGGGAGATGATGAGTGACTAACAATCATAATAACATCCTGGATATGCCCTTCTCTGAGGAAGAGATTAAAGAGGCTGTCTTCGGCTCCTATGCAGAAGGAGCCCCTGGGCCGGATGGTTTTTCCTTTCTATTTTATCATCAATTCTGGGACCTTATTAAAGGTGACCTATTGTGACACCGGATAATCATGCTACAATAATATCACGTTAATGGTGACACGTCACCTCTGTCAGTTTAGTTAATCTCGGGTTAGTTCAAAACCGTTTCAAATTCAAAATTCAATTAAAGGCAAATAATAAAAGTTTTCAAACAATGAAACCAAAATGTTCAAGGTGGGTTAGATAAATCATGTGTAAATACGATGGAGAAACCAAACCTTGATAAAATGTTTAAGGGCTCTAAACTAATTAAAACAGTAGTGAAAACAATTAAACAAATACCTATTGGATTTTATAAAATATTAAAAATATTTTATTATGGGTTAAGAATTGATGTGACAGCAGTTTGTTTATAAATACTACTTTAGATAGTAGTGGTGATTTTTATAAAAACTAAAGATTAAAAGAAACTAGAAATAAAACAGAAAAGAAAATAAATAAAAAGAAAGGGTCCAAACAAAAACAAAACAACAAAGAAAGAAAAGGAAGAAAGACCCCCCCCCCCACGCTGGGCCTCAGCCCAGCTGGCCATCCAACCGGGCCGGCCCACCTAACCCCTCCATAACCCCCCTCCCACAGACGGAAACCCTAGCCCGGTCCACCCCCACTGCTCCCGCACGATCTCCACTCCCCCCCACGTCTCTCCCCCCCTCGTCCCAATCTAGATCGGGGTCGCGCCCGATCCCGACGCAGGAGCCATCCCCGACTGCGCCACCGCCGCCCAAGAACCTCGCGCGCCTGATTCCGCCGCTGACGCTCGTCACAGGGCCTCCTCCCTGCCGCCCGTCTCCAGCTTGCCTCCCCTCTCGCTCCTCTTCCCCGACCCGATCTGGATCGGGAAGGGGCAACGAGCCCGACGCCTCCCCACCTCTGAAGCCGCTGGACTTCGCCGCCACCTCGCCCTGAAGTCACCCCGCCTCCCTGACGCCGCGTCGCCGGACCGCCCGTCTTCGTCCTCCTCCACGACCGTCCTCCTCACGCCTCGTCGCCCCCTCTCCCCATCAACGCTGGTGAGGCCCCGGGCCTCTCCCCTTCTCTGCCTCGCCCCTCGCTCGCGGTCACCGCACATTAGACCGCGCACGCGTGCACCTGAGGTGAGCACGCGCCCTCTGCGCCGTCCTCGTCGTGCGTCGCCTCCCCGTGCCCGCCCACTCCGACCGCTCGTTGCGCTCGCGTGCCCGCCTCCGCCTCGAACCGCTCCCGCCGCCCCCGCCTTTGCTGGTCGTCGCATTGCACGCCGCAGCGGCGCGCCCCGCTGCTGCCCTCCCGGCCATGCGCACACGCGCTAGCCTCGCCGGCCTCGCCCACCGCACGCAGCCCTGGCCGACAGCACCTCGCCGCGGCAATCCCTCTGCCGCCTCCTCTGGCCCTGGCCGCCGGCGCCAGCGTGCGCCGTGCGTACCCAGCGCCCCTCGGGCGTGCGCCCGATCGAGCAGCGTCCGTTCGCCCGCGCCCGTTTGGCCCTATGGGCCACTGCCTAGTGGGGCCCCCACCCACGCCCCTGTTAAAAAAGAGAAATATATATATAATTAATTAATTAATTAATTAATTTCTTAATTAGTTAACTTAATTAGGTCTGTTAAATTAACCTAAGCACTATTTAAACTAATTAATCTGTTTTAGATAAACTCAGTCAATGACAGTGGGACCCACGTGTCAGCTTGACCAGTCAACGGTCAGAGTTGACTGCTGATGACATGCTGATGTCATAAATGCAATTTCGAATTAAAATAATATGTTAATCCTAGAAAATGATTTAAAACTTTAAAAATTAATATAAAATAATCCGTAGCTCGGATGGAAAAACTTTGTACATGAAAGTTGCTCAGAACGACAAGACGAACCCGGATACGCGACCCATTCGTCCGCCACGCATCCCTAGCATAGCGAACACGCAACTTTCCCCCTCCGATTCATCCATCCGAAATCACGAAACACCGGGGATATTTACCCGGATGTTTCCCCCCTTCACCGGTATCACCGCGTACCGCGTCAGGCCACCCCTAGCACAACGTAATGCCGCATCTTGCTTTTTGTTACATTGATGGCTTTGTTATTTATTGTGTTCCCCCTCCGTTACTTCTTTCCGGTAGACCCCGAGACTGCCAAAGACCCCCAGTACGACTATGGTGTTGACGATCCCTCCTTGCCAGAGCAACCAGGCAGGCGCCCCCTTGATCACCAGATATCGCCTACTCTTCTCTATACTGCTTGCATTAGAGTAGTGTAGCATGTTACTGCTTTCCGTTATTCCTATCCTGATGCATAGCCTATCCTTGCTACTACTGTTGTTACCATTATCTACTATCCTACTGCTTAGTATAGGATGCTAGTGTTCCATCAGTGGCCCTACACTCTTGTCCGTCTGCCATGCTATACTACTGGGCCGTGATCACTTCGGGAGGTGATCACGGGCATATACTATATACTTTACACAGTTACATTACCTGTGGTACTGTTCGGAGTTGGGGGCTGAAGGGGCAGGTGGCTCCATCCCGGTAGAGGTGGGCCTGGGTTCCCGACAGCCCCCGACTGTTACTTTGTGGATACCTAGGAGAGAGGTAGGCCTGGCCCTGGTCGGTGTTCGCGGATACTTAACACGTTTAACGAGATCTTGGTATTTGATCTAAGTCTGGCTACTGGCCTATACGCACTAACCATCTACGCGGGGACAGTTATGGGCACTCGACGTCGTGGTATCAGCCGAAGCCTTCGTGACGTCAGCAACTGAGTGGCGCGCGCCGGATTGGACCGTAAGCCTGCTCTTGTATTAAGGGGGCTAGTTCTGCTTCTGGCCGCGTACGCAACGTGCATGTGTGCAATGGGCGATGGGCCCAGACCCCTGCGCCATAGGATTTAGACCGGCGTGCTGACCTCTCTGTTGTGCCTAGGTAGGGCTGCGACGTGTTGATCTTCCGAGGCCGGGCATGACACAGGAAAGTGTGTCCGGCCAAATTGGATCGAGCGTGTTGGGATATGTGGTGCACCCCTGCAGGGAAGTTAATCTATTCGAATAGCCGTGATCTTCGGTAACAGGACGACTTGGAGCTGCACCTTGACCTTATGACAACTAGAACCGGATACTTAATAAAACAGACCCTTCCAAGTGCCAGATACAACCGGTGATCGCTCTCTCATAGGGCGACGAGGGGAGGATCATCGGTTAGGATTATGCTATGCGATGCTACTTGGTGAACTTACCATCTACTCTCTTCTCCTGCTGCAAGATGGAGGTTACCAGAAGCGTAGTCTTTGAAAGGACTAGCTATCCCCCCTTATCCCGGCTTTCTGCAGTTCAGTCCACATATAATAGCCTTATTCCAGTTGATACCAATGCATACATTTGTAGAATAGCTCCTTGCTTGCGAGTACTTTGGATGAGTACTCACGGTTGCTTTCTCCCTCTTTTCCCCCTATCCCTTCTACCTAGTTGTCGCAACCAGATGTTGGAGCCCAGGAGCCAGACGCCACCTTCGACGACGACTCCTACTACACCGGAGGTGCCTACTACTACGTGCTTCCCGCTGACGACGACCAGGAGTAGTTTAGGAGGATCCCAGTCAGGAGGCCAGCGCCTCTTTCGATCTGTATCCCAGTTTGTGCTAGCCTTCTTAAGGCAAACTTGTTTAACTTATGTCTGTACTCAAGTATTGTTTGCTTCCACTGACTCGTCTATGATCTAGCTCTTGTATTCGAGCCGTCGAGGCCCCTGGCTTGTAATATGATGATTGTATGACTTATTTTATTTGTAGAGTTGTGTTGTGATATCTTCCCGTGAGTCCCTGATCTTGATCGTACACGTTTGCGTGTATGATTAGTGTATGATTGAATCAGGGGCGTCACACCTATTTGCTTTATTCAGTGATTGGGAGAAAGATGAGTTAGACCTATACAGACTCAACTTCTCTTTATTAACCCTAGTCCCTAAAGAAGCTGATGCTAGCAAGATAGAGAAATATAGACCTCTTGCCATGATCAATTGCAGCTTCAAGATCTTTGCCAAATGTGCCACCAATAAGTTTGGCCCTATTTGTGGAGATCTAATTTCTTTAAATCAGACTGCCTTTATTAAAGGCAGATATATAGCTGAGAGTATAATCACAGCTCATGAAATTATTCACTCTGTGTATTCCAGCAAACAATCTGGTTTTATTTTTAAACTAGATTATGAGAAAGCTTATGACATGATCAATAGAGATTTTCTGATTGACATGATGAGAAAAAGGGGTTTTAGCCCCAGGTGGATGAAGAAAGTTTCTTCTCTACTTAATAAAGGCTCTGTTGGGGTTAATATAAATAATACTAACAGTGATATCTTTTTAACTGGTAAAGGAGTCAGGCAGGGGGACCCTTATTCCCCCCTTTTGTTTAATCTAGTAGCTGACGTTTTTACCAGAATTCTTGCTAAAGCTGCTAACAATAACATCCTAGAAGGATTGTTCCCTAGTTCCAATCCAGCTGGTGTCATTAGTATGCAATATGCTGATGACACTTTACTTTTTCTGTGTAATAACTCTGCCAAAGCTAAGAACCTTAAATGGTTATTATCCTGCTTTGAGCAAATCTCTGGGATGCGCATAAACTTTCATAAATGTGAATTGGTTCCCATTAATGTAGATATAGAGGAGGCAAACATTTTTGCTCAAATTCTGGGCCGTAGAATTAGTGATTTTCCCATTAAATATTTAGGAGCCCCTCTCCACCACAGAAAGCTGAAGAAATGTGAACTTCAGCCTATTGTAGATAAGATCATTAAAAAAGGTGCTGGGTGGAGGGGCAGACTTCTGTCCTCTGGCAAGAGACTCACATTAGTGAAAACTTGCTTGGCCACTATACCTAGCTACCTGATGGGTATTTTCAAATTTCCTAAGTGGTCCATTAAGTTGATTAATTCTCAGCTGGCTCATTGCTTTTGGGACAACTATGAAGGCCACCACAAATATCACCTGGCTTCCTGGGGATGTGTGGCCCAAAAAAAGCAACATGGAGGCCTTGGTGTCCCCAATATTGCTGATATGAACTTATGTTTATTAGCCTCTTGGGTGAAGAGATATTTTGTAGATCAGGGCAAGATTTGGAAACAAATCATTGATGCCAAGTACAACACTCATAACCCTAATATTTTTGCCTGTTCTAGCCTCGGTGCTTCCCCTTTTTGGAAAGGAATTCTATGGGCGGCCAAAGCTGCAAATATAGGCTATTCCTGGATAATAGGAGATGGTAAAAACACCAGGTTTTGGAAAGAACGTTGGATAGGGCATACCACCCTAGCCACGAAATATTGGAATTTGTATAACATTGCCAATGATCAGAACATCACTGTGTTTGAGGCCTGGGATGGTACAAATCTGAAAATCACTTTCAGGAGATGTTTTTCTCTAGATATGTTAGCTGAGTGGAATGCTCTATACAATGATGTCAACAATACTGTCCTGGTGGACAAGAGAGACACTGTTCGTTAGGATTTTGACACTAAAGGTGTTTACACTATCAAGTCCTTCTACAACATTATCAACTTTAGAGGGGTCTCCCCCGGGAACAGTATATCTATCTGGAATATCAAAGTCCCGCTCCGCATTCATATTTTTCTTTGGCTTATGTCTAGTAACAAGCTTTTGAATAGGGATAATCTGCAGAAAAGACAAACAGTAGATGATGCTTCTTGTCTTTTCTGCAATGATCCTGAATCTATAGAGCATTTATTTTTTAATTGTGTTGTTTCGATGGAGCTCTGGAGAGTGATTGGGGACATTTCTAATAACCATTCCAGGATGTCTGTGAATGACATGCTAGAATGGTGGTCCCTTAATAAAAATCACCCGGCGGAGTGTCTTTTGCACTCTGCTGTCTTGTGGGCTTTATGGAAACATCGTAATGAAATGTGTTTCAATTATACTCCCTGGTCTAGGATGCAGGTGTTGTGGAGGAAGATATCTGCTACCTTAGACAGCTGGGCGGTTCGGTGCTCAGATCCTGTCAAAGCCAAAGTGATGAACATGGTGCGAAAGCTGGAACAGATGGCAAGATCCCCGCCCCTCCTACTATGGCCGGATCCTGGCTAGTTTAGCCTGTTGCTCCCCCCCTCCCCCCTCTTGATAGACTTTACTCCTTAAAATCTTTCTTTTCAACGGTGACTGAGCCTTTGGGCGCAGGCTGGTATTTTTGCTGGGGCAGCGCGTGTGCTGTTTTCTCCCCCGCGTTTTTGTAACCATACTGAACCTGTCTGGTTTCTTTTGGTAATCCAATTGGAACCGGGGCTTTGAGCCCTTTTTTTCTAAAAAAAGTATAAAAATGGTCTCTCAACTTCAAAACCAATAAAATTTGGCCCCTTAACTTTTTAAAACAGATAACTTTAGTCTCTCGTACTGCTTTGGGTGGTTTTATCTGACATGGACACATTTTTAACCAAAACTTTGACGTCGGCTGGGCTTTGGTTTTGACAAAAAGCTGAGATAGTAGGAGATTCAAACTTGTAAACCTCGTGTTGGATGCCGTGCACGTACATCCCAGGCACACCATGCACCACAGTACCACACACAGCACATGCTGAGCACACCCGCTGCCATGTAAGGTAATAGTTTCAATCTATTTATCAAACACAAATTGCTGTGTGTTCGGTAATGCCAAGCATGGCTGATCTGCCGGCGTAGCATCCCTGGTTTGAACCCCCACAGCCGCATAATTTTTAGTTTTCCTCTTGTATTTTTGTTCCAACCATTGACAATTGGGTCCCTCACAAAACCGTGTTCATGTCATATAAAAACCACCCAATACGGTATGGTGCACTAAACTTATCCGATTTTAAAAGTTAAGGGACTAAGCTTTAATGATTATAAAGTCGAAGGACCATTTCTATACTTTCAAAAAAGTTAAAGAATGACAAATATACATTTTCCTATTTATTATACCATATATCATACGATATGTGTATCGAACCTAAGCTAGCATACGAGTTCGTACCTAACCTAGCATATGATATACGGACGGAATACGTTTCCGGTTCCTACCATGCATACTTATTCATACCATATACGTACCCTTGGAACATGAATCCATTCATGCAGTCGTGTATTGAGCCATAAATGTCATACGGCCCATGCATAACTGTTCATGCAACTGACTTAAGGGCATCTTCAAGATGAACCCATAAACCTCTTGGAACCGTCTACACAGCACTGTACGGACTGTAAAAGTCATCCAACGCCGACCTGTAACGGTGCGCGGGGCAGTCTAGACGTGATTTCTCTCCACTACTGGAAAAGGGTGCTACCCCGACGGCCAAAACAATGCCGACGGCACCCGTCGGCCTATTTGGAGCTATGCCGACAGCCAGCTCCTGGCCATCGGCGTATCCAGGACGTCGGGCTAGCCGGAGCTAAGCCGACGGCACCTGTCGGCACAGAATGGCCGTCGGCCTAGCTACGTGCATGCCGACAACTGCCGTCGGCATACACTGGTCGTCAGCATACTCATGGGCCCGGCGACCCCGCTCGAGACGGACGGCTAACACCGTCAGAGCTATGCCGACGGTGGAGATGGTCGGCCGTTGGCATAGGTCCGCTTGCCACGTCACCGATCCTGGGCGCAGCGTCCAGCACCTATGCCGACGGCTGCCGTTGGCATATCTGCCATGTCAGCGATCCGCAGCCCGCCGCCCGCCTAAACTCTGGCTGTCTCTATGCCGTCGGCATAGTTAGATTTTTGATATATATTTTTTATGCTTTTTATGTATTATTATATTAACTCACATGTAGCATGTGTAAATATAAACATACATATGAATATATACGTAGTTTGTATTTTTTTCCATAGATTATGAATATATATAGTTTGTATTTTTTTAGCACGTTAATAATGTGTCGTCATGTTCTTTTGAATATAGGTCCTTATATTCTATTAAAATCAAAAACAGCTATGCCGACAGAAGTTTTGTGGCGGTTGCAAACGCGCGGTACCCGTCTCCGGAGTGTGACCCCCCTCACGTCCGCGGTGTGCCCCCCTCACGGACGGCGGCGCCGGCGGCACCTGGAGGGCGGAAACAGCCACATCGGGTCTATACAGAGGGGACGTTGCTCCCAAGTGTTTCTATGGGATGACCTACCACAACTGGGTGGTGTTGTGGCAAGTCCGAAGAGGCGGCATGCATCTCCAGGGTGTGCCCCCCCTCACGGACGGCGTCGCCGCTGGCACCTGGAGGGGGAAACAGACGTGTCGGGTCTACA
This sequence comes from Triticum monococcum, assembly GCA_034509565.1. NCBI lineage: Eukaryota > Viridiplantae > Streptophyta > Magnoliopsida > Poales > Poaceae > Triticum > Triticum monococcum. The sequence goes on from CM067847.1 coordinate 23,622,487, forward strand.
CGGAGGGGATGTAGCTGTGGGTTTGGCCCGGATTTTGCTCCCAGGTGTCCCTATGGGCTGACCTAACACAACCGGGTGGAGAGGTCCATTGGTCAAAGCCCGTCCGTGGGAAGTCAAAGGGCTAGATCTCATGGTCAACCGCTCCAGGGTTAGGCGGGACGGGGCCCTGGGGTAGCAATGCCATCGGAGCGTCGCACCGGCCCCTCATACATGCGGGGTGGTGTTCTGGCATGTCCGAAGAGGCGGCACGCGTCTCCGGACTGTGCCCCCCTCACGGACAGCGTCACCACTGGCACCTGGAGGGGGAAACGGACGCGTCGGGTCTAGACGGAGGGGATGGAGCTGTGAGTTTGGCCCGGATGTTGCTCCCATGTGTCCCTATGGGCTGACCTAACACAACCGGGTGGAGAGGTCCACTGGTCAAAGCCCGTCCGTGGGAAGTCAAAGGGGTAGATCTCGTGGCCAACAGCTCCAGGGTTAGGCGGGACGGGGGCCCTGGGGGGTAGCAATGCCACCGGAGCGTCGCACCGGCCCCTCATACATGCGGGGTGGTATTGTGGCATGTCCGAAGAGGCGGCACGCATCTCCGGGGTGTGGCCCCCTCACGGACGGCGTCGCCACTGGCACATGGAGAGGGGAAACGAACGCGTCAGGTCTACACGGAGGGGATGTAGCTATGGGTTTGGCCCGGTTGTTGCTCCCAGGTGTCCCTATGGGCTGACCTAACACAACCGGGTGGAGAGGTCCACTGGTCAAAGACCGTCCATGGGAAGTCAAAGGGCTAGACCTCGTGGCCAACCGCTCCAGGGTTAGGCGGGACGGAGGCCCTGGGGGGTAGTAATGCCACGTCGCACCGGCCCCTCATACATGCGGGGTGGTGTTATGGCATGTCCGAAGAGGCGGCACGCGTCTCCGGGGTGTGGCCCCCCTCACAGACGGCGTCGCCGCTGGCACCTGCAGGGGGAAACGGAAGCGTCGGGTCTACATGGAGGGGATGTAGCTGTGGGTTTGGCCCGGATGTTGCTCCCAGGTGTCCCTATGGGCTGACCTAACACAACCGGGTGGAGAGGTCCACTGGTCAAATCCCGTCCGTGGGAAGTCAAAGGGCTAGATCTCGTGGTCAACCGCTCCAGGGTTAGGCGGGACGGGGACCTGGGGGTAGCAATGCAACCAGAGCGTCACACCGGCCCCTCATACATGCGGGGTGGTGTTGTGGCATGTCCGAAGAGGCGGCATGCGTCCCCAGGGTATGGCCCCCTCACGGACGGCGTCGCCGCTGGCACCTGGAGAGGGGAAACGGACGCGTCGGGTCTACACAGAGGGGATGTAGCTGTGGGTTTGGCCCGGATGTTGCTCCCAGGAGTCCCTATGGGCTGACCTAACATAGCCGGGTGGAGAGGTACACTGGTCAAAGCCCGTCCTTGGGAAGTCAAAGGGCTAGATCTCGTGGTCAATCGCCCCAAGGTTAGGCACGACGACGGCCATGTAGGGGGGTAGCAATGCCACCGGAGCGTCGCACCGGCCCCTTATACATGCGGGATGGTGTTGTGGCATGTCCGAAGAGGCGGCACGCGTCTCCGGGGTGTGGCCCTCTCACGGACGGTGCCGCCGCCGGCACCTGGAGGGAGAAATGGACGCGTCGGGTCTACACGGAGGGGTTTTTGCAGTGGATTTGCCCCGGATGTTGCTCATGGAGGGGTTTTTGTAGTGCGTTTGCCCCGGACTACTCGATTATAATAAATTAATAGTAGATTTATTTTAAAATTTTAAATTTGTTGCTAATAAAAAAAAATTTAAAAATGCCTACGGCTAAGCCGTCGGCATAGGTGCAACGTGGCATCTTCACCTATGCCGACGGCTTAGCCGTCGGCATAGTTAACTTTATCCATCCGCCGGGCGCCCCTGTTCACTCATTCCCCTCATATCTCCCCGACCCTGATCCCGCGCGCCCGACCCTGCCGCCGCCGCCGCATTAGGCCGCGTCCCCTGCCGCCGCCCACTCCACCCCGCCCCCTCGCCGGTGCCGCACTACGCCCCACCTCCTGCCGCCGCCGCCACCGCACTCCACCCCAACCCCTGCCGCCCCCACCGCCGTCTCCACCCGTCGCCACCCCGTCCTCCCCGGCCGCGCCGCCGCCCCAGCCTTCCCCCCGAACCCACCGCCGTCCCGGCCTCCCCCCGAACCCACCGCCGCCCCGGCCTCCCCCCGACCGCGCGCCGGCCGCGGCTGCTGATGGCCTGCGCGCCGGGCGCCCCGGCCCTCCCGTCCCTACTTCTCTAGCCGGCCCGGCCCTCCCGTCCCGGCCGCTCAGCCCCTCCACTGCCGCCCCCTTCTCGCCCGCTGCACCGGCAGCCCCTGCCTCACCGTCCCCGGCCGCCCCGGTGAGCTTTTTTTTCATTTTTTTTTTGCATTTTTACTGCTTGTTATGTGATAGATGCATGTGTACTGAAATATGGATGGATTGATGTATATTGGTTAGTTTTGTCTTTGGTCAAGTTAGTGATGTTGTCAAATAGCTATGTGAGATGCGCTAAAAAAATTTGAAGAACAAAATTGGTATATTTGAGATGTTGTCAAATAGCTATAGTTTCATTTTGTGATGTTGACAAAATTGGTATCTGATGAGTAGTTATTTTATCATGATGATCTTGCTAAAAAAAGTTGAAGAACAAAATTTGACACTTGTTGAAAATTAGGATTTGAAGTATCATGATGATCTAAAACCTTGACTAGATGTCATTAGCAATATGATTTTTTTCATAGTGTGAAGTGTCAATGCTTTATGTGATGTTATGCCCTCAAATTTTCCGACTTGGTAAAATTTACAGGCTTTGTGGTATTTCATCTCCCTGGAGCCTCCATCATCTGGGTTTGGTCTGTGATCCTGCCGCTGCTCGACTACTTCCTCTACAGCGGAGGGTGAGCTACGAATCCATCTTCACCTCCTACCCTCTTTTAAGTAGATTTCATTTTCACATCAAGTCGCGTAACCTAGGCGTCTCCCGTCCGAAAGGGTTGCATCGATAAATATGCATTCAATTGCATATTTATCACCACAACTCTTTTGGATTGTCCAGCGCTTTACACTGACAGCCCGAGGATGTGTAGATTGGGTACGTGTTCATGCTCTACCCCGTTCCGAGACAGGATTTCGGCGGCGCCTCCCTGTTGTTCTCTGGATGCACATTCTCTCGGCATTTTGCCGAGACGTGTATTTAGAGAACAGCGGGGAGATGCTGCCAAAATTTTGTCTCAGAATGGGTAGAGCATGGACAACGTACTCAATCTACACATTCTTGGGTGGGATTAGGACCCATCTTTACCTATTAGAGATGTAGGTGGATTAAATGTCGTTTCTCGTCAACCTTGTAAAAAATAAAATATTGGTGTGAGTAATTTAAATGAATCCTTAATTTTGTTGTGTGGCTTCCAATAAAGCAGAGATGGTAGATAATTAGTGGATGTATAGTGGTTTTTTCTGTCAGAATCAAGTAACAACAGAGTGGGTCGAGAAAACTGATGTGTTTTTGAAAGAGATATTCCGTAGTCCAATGAGGATGGTGCCAGAATGCCCATGTGCCAAATGTAAGAGACGTATGCGCAGAGATAAGATTGAGATGACTAAGCACCTTCGCATGCATGGATTTATGCCCAACTTTAATATGCCGATAAACTTTGCCCAGCGGGACCATGGTTGAGAGGAGGTGATACGACAACACCTTGCTGGTTATGAGGACGATGGGGTTAGATATATACTAGATGATGTCTTTGTTGCACAGCCGACACCTCTGTCACATTCAGCGAATGAACCGGAGGAGCCGGAGGAAACCGCAAAGGCCTTCCTGGATATCTTGGCCTCATCAAAGAAACCTCTTTAGGAGTGTGCCAAGCTGTCTGTGTTGGATGCCATCTCGCAACTGATGGCAGTCAAGGCTGAGTACGGCTGTACCCGAGGTTGCTTCGAAGCATTTCTGGGAGTATGAGCTAACAGCCTGCCTGAGGGCCATGAATTGCTGAAAACCATGTATGCTACGAATAAAATCATGAAGGCGCTCTCCATGGATTATGAGAAAATACATGTTTGTCCAAAGAATTGCCTTTTGTTTAGGCGTGAGTATGCGGATGACAACTACTATAGGAAGTGCGGTTCCTCTCGGTATATTGAGGTGGTCGATGAGCATGGTCAGAAGCATCAGCTAAAAATCCCTGTGAAGGTTCTTCGGTATCTTGATTTTCTAAAAAGACTGCAGCGCCTTTTCATCACCGAGGAGTCTGCCAAAATGATGAAGTGGCACAAGGAAGGGAAAAGGTACAATCCAAAAAAATTGTACGTCCATCAGAAGGTGAAGCATGGAAGTCATTCGATATAGAGTACCCGGAGGAAGCAGCCGAGGCTGGGAATGTCAGAATTGCTATAACAGGTGATGGGTTCAATCCATATGGTATGTCGTATAATCCATACAGCTACTGGCCCGTATTTTTATTCTGCTCAATCTCCCTCCCGGCGCCATAATGCAACACAAGACCATGTTCATGTCGCTTATAATTCCGGGGCCTGAATATCCGGGGAAGAATTTGAGTGTGTTTATGCAGCCGTTGGTGGATGATTTGCACCATTCTTGGTACTTCCTAAGGTTGACATACGACCGACATCTGCAGAAAAATTTCTTGATGAAAGTTTGGCTACAGTATTGCATGCATGACTTTCCCGGCTATGCCCTATTCTGCGGATGGTGTACAAGTGGAAAGATGCCTTGCCCAGTGTGCATGCAGGCCTTGATTTTCATTTGGCTGAAGAAGGGTGGCAAGTATGTTGCCTTTGACCTGCATCAACAGTTCCTCCCTCCAGACCATCTTGATAGGGAAGACAAGAAGAACTTCACAAAAGGCAAAGTTGTCCATGAAGTAAACGAGATTCCAACGTTTTCTGGTGCGGATGTGCTTGCTCAACTAAAAGCTCTTAAGCCAGCCGGCGAAGGGAAAGGCAAAGGCAGAGGCAAAGGCAAAGCCACAAGAGAAGGCGAGGGCGAGGACAAAGGAAAAGGGAAAGGGAAAATGTTTTGAAGGATATGGTGAGACGCACAACTGGTCTCACATTACCCCCTTCACGCAGCTTCCCTATTTTAAGGACCTCAAACTTCCATACAACATCGACGTGATGCACACCGAAAAGAATGTCGCAGAGTCCCTTTTTTGCATGATCCTCAACATTCCTGATAAGACAAAGGATAATGTTAATGCTAGAGTCGATCAACAGAATATTTGTGATAGACCACGTCTACACATGCAGCCTCCCACAGGCAGTCGAAAATCTTGGTTCAAGCCAAATGCTGACTTCGTACTTAAAAAGGATCGTAAAATGGAGGCATTGAAGTGGCTGAAACACGTCGTGAAGTTCACTGATGGTTATGCGTCGAATATAAGTAAGGGGGTCAATCTTTCAACAGGCAAAGTGACAGGGCTCAAGAGTCATGACTATCATGTATGGATTGAGCGGATTATGCCGGTGATGGTTCGGGGCTATGTTCCCGAGCGTGTCTGGCGTGTGCTGGTGTGTGCCCAGGACTTCCCAGGGCCTGCCACATGGCAGGGCTATGCCTACGGCAAAGCCGTCGGGATAGATTTCCATCTCTGCCGATGGCTTTGCCGTAGGCATAGCCGTGCCACCAGGAGGCACCAGAGGACGCCACATGGCAGGGCTATGCCACCAGGATGCACCACAGGACGCCACATGGCATAGGTATGCCCACGGCCAAGCCGTCAGCATACCTCTGCCACGCGATGTCTCGTGATTCGTCAGCACTTTTGACGGCGCCGTCCGTTGCCGTCAGGTGAAAAACACTGCCGACAGCTAAACTATGCCGATGGCCGAACGGGAGCCGTCGGCATAGGCCCCTATGTCGACGGCTAGACTATGCCGACAGTCTGACAAGACTGCGCTGACGTGATCTATGCCGACGGAGCTATGCCGACGACAGCCACACAGGCATAGATCTATGCTGACGGGAAATGGCCTATGCCGACGGCCCTGGGCCGTCGGCATAGGTGTCGAGTCCGGTAGTGCTCGCAAACCAGAGGCAAAAGTGGGGGAGGTTTGCCGGAGTCCGGACCGATCCACACACGCTTCTGATCGCCATGGCCCACCAAAAACCCGTCACCCGCCCCTCCCGTGTTTTCCTTCCGATGCACGTGCCGCTTACCATGCTGCATTCATATCGCTCCAGAGCACACGGATGCCGGCATTGATGCCGCAATGTGACCGGGAAGGGATGGAGGGCGGCGCTGAGTGATGCGATCTCTCGACAGCCGCCACTTCAAGGCGAACGTAGGTTCCCGAGGAACAAACTCCGGCCGCTTCGCCGCATTGAAGCGGCTGACCGGCCCTTCGCATGGTATCACCACAGCTAGCCATGCTCCGGTGCCATCCACATCCCATCCAACCCCTCCTCGCCCATATCTCTCCACATCTCCAGCGATGGGCAAGTCCTGGACGTCGACGCCGGCAAGCGGTTCAGGGGCGGGATCTAGCGGATCCTGGCGACTCCGACCTCGAACTCCGGGGCCGTCTTCCTCGTCGGTTGCCGACGACTCAACGCAGGCGGACATCGTCATCTCCTCCAGCGATAACGAGGACCAGCAGCTTACGCCACCACCGACGCAGAGTTTCAGGAGAAGATGGAGCTGATGCTCCATCGCTCTGTTGTCCACATCAACGGCCCAGCTCTACCGCCAGGGGCGCTCCTCCCCGTGAAGCCGGAGTCGGCTTCTCGTCCATGCTCTTCACCACCATGTAGCGGCAGCATCCAAATCGGATGCCGCGTGAAGGAAGAGTGCCTCTCGTTGCCCCCGGCGTGTTAAGGAGGAGCGGCTGTTGTCGCCGCCCCAACGCGTCGTCAATTAGAAGCGTCATGTGCTGCCGCCCTTCCCATGGCGCGTGGTCACCTTCTCCACAACTTCGACAACGGCAGGAGCGGCGGCATCTCCTCGTCTTTGTTTGGGAGCGCCATCACGGCGCAGGAGTACACCGATCGGCACCAGCACATGCGGAACAGCTAGAATGCCGCGCGGCTTTCCAAGTTCGCGGACTCGGGCGTCCCCCCGCCAGACAGCACGACGGACCTGGACTTGGCGTACGCCTGACGACGTCGGAGACGGCCAAGCGCCCTCTTCGCCGCCTCGATGGGGAGATGGCCAGGTATGGCGAGGAATGGTCCATCGCCGATATCGACGACGCCAACGATGCCTCCTCCAAGGACCGCTGCACTCTCCCCTAGCCCACGTCCTCGATGGCCTCGGCTGCACTGCGCACGGTGCAGGAGGAAGCGTAGAGGATCATCCGCGGCCGTCAGGCGACCGCCGAGAAGCCCTACCGTGAAGCCACCACCTTCCACCGTCTGAAGCCCGACGACGATGACGACAGGCCGGATCAAGCCCTGATGACGGGGGAGGAGCCACCGGCCAACCCGGCGGCATGACCTATGAGGTCACCACCAAGTATAGGATAGTTTAGGGTTTTCAGTTGACCTGACAAAATATCGTCTGGTTTTATGTACAAATTGTCCTAATTTCAGTGAAATTCGTCGTGTTTATATCAAACTTCGCCCAGTTAAAACGAATTTCGTCTAGTTGGTTCGAGTTGTTGCGAAAATGTATGCGGTTACGGTTGGATGACTGCCTCCCGCATCCGTGTCCGCAGACTAGTCTTTCCTGTCAGGATTTTTGTGGCTTGCCGTTGGAGATGCCCTAAGAGCCAAAATGATAAAACGGGAGAAGCAATGACCAAATAGATGTTGGATTTTTTTTTAACAAATGCCAAACATTTTTCTTTTACTGATTAAATGTTTTCGAATTAAATACTGAACATTTATCCAAATTTTATTTGACATTTGTAAATACATGTGAACATTTTCAAAACATGCCTTCATTATTTTTGAAATATATCATGAACATTTTTAGAAAACTTCAAACATTTGCTAAGTGTTAGAACAATTTTTATAAATGCCATAAACGTTTTTTATATGCTATGTGCATTGTTTTAAGGATCGAACAAAATTTTGTTTCATGAACATTCTGCATGGATTATGATGGCAATTTTTTTACGTTTTTCTGAATATTTTTATTATATCATAAATAGTTTTTATGTGTGAATGTTTCTTTAAATGTCACCAACATTTTCTGAATGGTACGAAGTTTTTTTACTTTGCACAGATTGTTTTTACACTGCTAGAAAAAAAGTAAATGCATAGTGAAAGCTTTTAAAATTTAATAAAAATAATTTAGATAACAACTTTGAAAGTATAGGAACATTTAATATTCCAGTTATATTGGTTGGATGATTTCATAATAAAAGGAAAAAAAATAAGTTCGGAGAAAAATTAGAAGAAAAAAGAAAAAGAAACGAAGCATACGCTGGGTGTGGCAGATGCGGGCGCTCTCGTCACTGATGAGCCTGGCCATTGGATATCATCTTTTAGTGTATTCCATTCTGCCAAATGTAAAAAAAAACTCAAAAAAAGAACTTCTACTTTGTTCTAGAATATTCTAAATATAATTATGCAAACCTTTTTTCTTCTAAAATAATCTTTCTTTGATTATTGTATGGTTTGGAATGCATAATATGCTCAAATTTTAAAACACTAGAACTTCTCCTTTGTTCTAGGATCTTTCATTTTTTTACTTATGTAAAAACAAATTTTGTAAATGAATTAATTTTTTTACGTTGTTATTTACACTCCATCATATGCACAAACCTCACATCACATGCACTTCCATAAGTTCTTGTATCTGCCATACATTAATTTCCACCAAGTTTTGTTTTCTTCGGAAATAATTGCCATTCATTTTTAATTTATGATATTTTTTGTTCAAGGCAATGATAACATGTTAATTATTTTCATGTGTCTTTGAAGATGCAATACTAGTTATTCAAAAGTGTAATACGAGATACATAGACAAATGTGGCAGGTATATTTCACATGAGTTTCATGTGGTATTATACGATGCAATCATTGAATATTTCTTAGCTATAGTTTAATTTCTGATCAGATGGACTACAACAATTAAATCTACATCTATGTCATGCATATATGACTCCAAACATACATTCGATATTCCTTCATACTTCTGTTATCTAAGTTCCTATGTGTACCTTACTACTCCCTCTGTCCCATAATACAAGAGTAACTGAGGGAGTAGTATAAAAAAAATGTAAATGTTTTTTCCGTGATTGTTGCCCTAAAATTGTTGCACAAAAGCTCAATCTTTAACTGCCGTATGTAAACTTATTGCCATAGCTACTGTAGCAAAACAAGTTAATAAATTAGCACAACAACTAAATTCATCAGATTTTTTGTAATCGTTTGATCCAGAATCCAGCAGAAATATTTTCCATCTAAGGAAAAGAAATCCTCACATACCACAAACCAGGTAATCGAGACAAAATGTATACAATATGTCAAGCCAGAGATTCACATGTTCACATATTCATACACCACAAGCTGCACCAAAATGCGCGAATCAACCTGTGGTTGAGTTGGTTAGGTGGACAGTGGTATCCCCAACCCACCAGGGTTCAAATCCTGGTGCTCGCATTATTTTTGGATTTATTTCAGGATTTCTGACGATGCGTTTTCAGTGGAAGGAGACGTTGTCTGTACTGATGCTCAAAAAAGCTACACCAGAATGCACAAGACACATAGTTTGGCGCTGTGCAAAGCGTGCAGCATTTTCTCTGATTCTCTCGATCTCCTAGCGAGCCGTTTCGGTTACAACACATAAAAAAGCCACACTGACATCCCAAAGCTACTCGGCCTGATCAACCCCTACAACTACAATGCCGCATGATTATTACTGGAACTCATCCTGGCAGCTAGCCTACTTCTACTACGCTACGAGAACGAGATACAACGGCCAAGCACACGATGCATGGCTCTTTAATTCACTAGCAAGACAGCTACAGCAAACGGCAATAGGATTATGTCGCCGACGAACACTAACATGCGCCACGGCGGAAGCCGACGCCCCCGGCGGCGACGTCGTAGAGCACCTCGTGCGTCTGCTGCTGCACGTTGCCGATGAAGCCGAGGGCCAGGTCCGAGGAGGTGGCTGTGAAGGCGAGGCATCCCCCGAGCATGACAGCCGGCGGGTCGAGCACCACCACGGCGCCGCCGCCGAACACCAGGGAGACGGCGGGCACCCTCACGTTGCTGAGCCCCAGGAAGTCGTAGCAGGTGTCCAGGGTCCCGGTGGCCCCGCTCCTCGGGTACGCCCTCATGGCGTTCCTGAAGGCCCGGCGCAGCGCGCGGTACGCGGTGGGCGGCAGCTGCGTGATGACGGCGCTCGAGTCCATCACCGCCCCGGCGGAGAAGACCACCGGCCGGATCCTGAGCTGGCGCCCCGCCACGACGATACCCTGGAGCCGCACCAGGTATAGGCTCGGGTTGATGGCGCTCCGGACGAGTGGCGTGGTGGCGAACACGGTGGTGGAGTTGGTCGTCACCGGCCCGCCGATGGAGAGGAAGCCGGAGGCGCTGGCCTGTGGGACGCAGTAGGAGAAGGCGTTGCCCAGGGAGCGGGCCGTCTGGGCGAGGAGTGACTGCGCGCCGCCGCCGAGGGACATGGTCCCGGCGGTCAGGTCGCTGAACTTGCCGCGCACGGCGTGGCTGCATCCGAACCGGAAGTTGCGGACGGCGGTGCTGCCGCTGATGGTGAGCGTGTCGGTCATGTACGTCCCGGCGGTCGCCCGGTCGTCGCTGTACTCGATCAGGTACCGGCAGTCGGCGTTCGCGGACGTGTTGGAGCAGCCGTTGCCATAGGAGCCGAGGGAGCGGCAGGCGGGGGAGCGGCAGCGGACGGCCGCGGCGGTGCTGGACGTGCTGGGGTTGAACAAGGGGATCCGTTGCGGGTAGCACTGGGGGATGGGGCAGGGGACGCACTGGATCCACGGGACGTCCACGGTGGTGTCGATGGCCATGGTCTGCTGGGACACGACCGTGGGGTCGCCGTCGGCGTTGATCCACGCCGAGCTACCGGAGCCGGAGCCGATGCCGAAGGTGGAACTGGGACCGAAGTCCACCTGGGTCATCAGCACATGCGGCTTGGCTGGATTGAGCACGTCCTCCGCCCCGCTGCTGGCCTTCCTCCGGACGTAGTCGGTGCGGACCTGGTCCCAGCGGAGCATCTCCAGCAGGGACGGCGCCGGCGCCCTGCCGGCGGACGGCGAGCAGGGGCCGAACGGACGGTGCAGCGGCACCCACGTGCCCTCCGCCGATGGAGCCACTGCATGCAAAGAAAAAACGAACAAGCTAGCATGGTTTAGCGCATACATGGACGCTGATCGATTTGCATCAATGGCTGCATGTACACTGCGTACCCTTGAGGCCAGAGCAGAAGGTTTTGGGCTCCAAGTGCCCGGTCTCCACCACATGGTAGCGCTGGCGACCTGCTCCGGCGCCATGGGCAACGGAGGAACTAATGGAGAAGAGGAGGATGACGACGAGGGAGCACACCATGGCTGACTCTGGTTGCTAGCTACAACACTACGTAGATACCGAATGTTGTTCCGATTTGGTTCTATATATAGAAGAGGTTCGTCCTCGATCTCAACATGTAAGAGAAGTGGTTGTTGCTACTTGCTAGCCATGCATCGTGTGGACGACCAGGACGCGGTGTCATGTCCAAGGATTGATGTATACCACCAGCAAGATAAAGGGCTGACTTATAAACAATGTGTGTGTGTGCGCGCATGTGCGTGCGTGCGTGTGTGTGCGCGCTCGCGCAAGATTTCTACGTGTAGATGTTGATTTTACAATCAATGTTGATTGGTCAATTGAGTACCCAAGTTGTACATGGCTTTCCCAATCAGTTTTGCTAAGTCTCAGTCGACTTAGACTTCATTATGTCTCAGTCGATGTTGTATTCCATTGATCTTGCATTAAGATTCGTACAAAAAATTCTTTTCAGTTTTTCCTTTTTCTTTCCATATACACTATCACTTGACTGAGACTTGGTTAAGTCTTAGTCGACTAACACCTAGACACAGCCTTTCCCAATAGCCACGGTTGATCGGGGCGTCCCCGTTTCGAGTTCGAGCTCTGTTGAATGCGAGTGGTGGTTGTTGTCACCCCTTTGTAGGCGATGTCGCAGGATGATGCGGCATCCCCGTATCCAACATGTTCCTGACGACGAGCCTCATCAAGGACAACACTATCGACCGTTCTACCCTCGTCTCTGTGTTCGTGTCATGTTGCTCTTATGCCAAAATGGGCTAAAACACCCAAAAAATCAGGCAACTATGTATTAGCAAACAGGACAACATATACTATATCATATAACCATAGATTAAAATAGCCCGCGAAATAGCCGCGATAGCTGCGCTATAGCTGCCCTGGAGCCTCGCCGCTACGCTATGGCTGCTGCCGCGAAATCCTCCACATATCCCTCCAAATGACTCAAAAATCAGTAAAACCCTCCAGAATCATCTCTCCCACCAGAAAAATTTCCGCTATTTGCCGCGATTGCCCGCTATGGCGGCCGCTATAGCTGCTGGGAGAGGCCGCCGCGAAATCGTTTCTCCCGCGATTTTAATCTTTGCATATAACTGAGCTTCCTAGGAATGAAGGCTTCGCATTCAATTGAGGTCACCAATTTGGAATTGGATCAGCGATGTTGACTAGGTCAACAATATCTCAGTCGATTCTTTTAATTCATTATGCTCTCTAATTTTGGAGCTCTCTCATTGCATTGAGAAATTCAATTGGATTTGATTCATGATTTTAACTGAATCAACAATTTTTCAAGTCAATCGGAAGTAGGTGCCCTATAAAAACATATCAACCCCGCCCACCCTTTCATCAACTAGAAAAAAGAAGGCTCAACATGTGACACTTGTGCACCAATATAGTATATGCCGCCACCACCGCAGAAAATTTCCTCACGTAAGTATGAGTTGATAATCAGATAACACAAAATTACACCGCGAAAGGCTTACCAAAACACCGCGTTGTATGAATAAAAAAGAAAACACACTCCATCATCTTCCCCACTAACCAAACCAAATACTCACTTCGTTCCAAAATACAATGTGTATTAGTTTATTGAAAAGACAATTTTCTTTAACTTTGACCAAGTTCGGAGCCAAAAATATCGACATCCATAATATTAGATAAATAAAATATGAAATTCATTTCATGATGAATCTAAAAATAAGATTTTATATTTTGGATATTGATATATTTCTACACAAATGTGGTTAAACTTAAAGAGGTTTGACTTTTCAAAAAATAATACACCCTATATTTTGAAATAGATGGAGTAAATAAATTATAGAAATCGAATAACATCAACGGCGCAGCAAAGCGCGGCCAACCATTCTAGTAAATACTATTGTTGAAATGATTATTGAATACGAAGAAACATAAGGACTTGTCATAGAACAAATCTCATTGGGTAGAATTCAAATAATATGATTTTTTTTCTAATTGAGGTGCACATATCTCAATTTCATTCATCATGAAACTGATAATACATTTGGAGGGGGAATCGTCCCAAAGGTTTGATCAAGTTCAACATATAACAATGAAACAAAGGAAAGCAAAACATGAAGCACCAGGCTCTCAGCACCAAACTCCTAACAACATGCTTTTAGACCATACAACCCCCTGGACGATAGGCTGCTCAACCTTTTACATCATCATCTACAAAATGTTCGAAAACTGTAAATCAACAAAGACGCCACACCCCTAGCATGCCTGGGGGCTCAACAAGCCATCCTTAGCACTAGGGTCGCCAACCACTTGTCCTACTCGTAAGCTCAGCCACAACCTGCCACAACAACTTTGGTCCTTTGACATGTAGCACGCAAAGTCCTCGTCTAGATGATGATCCACAACAACTGAAGCGGCTCACTGGCTCGTGTTTTGATCAAAACACGAGCCAGTGAGCCGCTTGAGTTATCACACGACTCAGATCATAAGCATAAATATTCCACGTGCATTATTACTAAATTTCCAAACAGTCTAGATGATTGCAGTAACCCCTACAACTACAATCCCTCTCAACATGTCAGGGATATTCATTATCCAAGCACACAATTCATGTACATAACTAAGGTTTCATATTGATTCTAAGAACACACTTGGCTACCCTTCCCCCCAAGTGATCTATTTTTTTATTATGACCACAAAAACGACACTTATCACTACCTAGCCATGCCCTCTTTAACAAATCACCTCTACTGTAAACCTAAACGGCAAACTCAAACTCAAACCCTAAACAACAACCTATTGACCTAGACGACAATCCATAAACAAAAACTCAAACCCTGAATCTAAATGACAAAGCCTAACCCTAAATAACAAACCCAACCCTACGTTCTAGATGGAACTTGTGACCTCGCGGGTCGCGCTCGGCAGGAGGATGTGGTGCGTCCCACTTTACTTACGTCGTCGTATGGACACGCTGCAATCGATGTGAAACGCACGGTACTGCATGCACCACGCTCTGCAGACTACGGTGCACTGCAGCAGCGGGGCGAGCTGCCGGCCGAGTCTTCTGCGACCATTTACTACACGCACGTTGCTCTATAGGCAGTAGTACATGTGATAACAGTGTAAAGAAGTTAAGAGAGGAGAGAAGGTGAGAGCCAAGATGGCAGTGCGCCTTGAGCAGTGTACAGTCTGTGGATTGAAGAAGTCCCCACTTTCCTGCGCTTGGAGACACATTCACCTGCCTGGTAGATAGTTGTCTGACAAACATAAATAGCGGCACGAGGGGAAATTGGGCGGATCAGGCTATCAATTTTATAGACATGTTAAAATTACATAGTAGTACAACTCATAATTAGCAAAACCCTGTATTAGTAAATCAGGCCGAACCACAAAGCAAACTCATGTACTCAACTCAAATGAACACACAAGGAGTGCAAAACATTCTGGTACTGTATGAGGAGCACAAAACAGTGAAATGTTGAATTTATATGAGGAGCACAAGTACAAAGCACAAAGCACATGTTTGTAGTGATGCTGAACTTACAACCAGGATTGTACAATTAGTTGGTGATAACTGCTCGATCCGTTGCCATGCCTAAGTATATTGTAGGAGTATATAGTATTAGTGATTATAAAAAGTAAATAAAAAGGTTAGTTTTTTCAAGTACAAATACAGCTGCTAGGTAATTTAGTTAATTTATTTTCGATGTAGAAATACTACAACTGCTAGTATTACTTGCATTTGTCATAATAAAAAGCAAAGAAGGTATCCTAATCCCACTTATTACTGTACTAATTCAATTTGTTTTTGACTATTTTTCCAGGGTAACAATTGTTTTTTCTGATTTCGTGGCTAAATTTCTCAACAGCTTATTACGAAATAAATTGAACATATATATCATGCTCCATCAGATTATGCAACAGTGAGCCGTGAGCATACGCGAGTGCCATGACGTCAGACAGTGTGACGTCGGCCTTTGATGTCGATGCGGAGACTTTTCACGTCGCCGTATGGATACGCTACGGTGTACATCCATAATACACTGCATGCAGTGCAGCAGCGCGACTAGCCTTCCGAGTCCTTCCCGGTACCTGGCTACTCCACCTCGGATAAGCTGGGTCTAGGGCTGATAACAGAAGAAGCGGCCAGCACTTTGGTAGTACTATCATCAGCTGCACGTCAATACATATACACTCTGCCAAGTGCCATGATCGGCTCCCCTGCCGCACCCAATTCCAACTTTTCAAGAGAGAGATTTTTGAACAAGTCCTAATTAACAATGGTTTGAAGGATTAGAGAGGATTAAAGACGTCCTCTGTGCATTATAGACGTCCTCCATGCATTGCTGCAGCCTGCCTGCCCACCGGCCAGTATGAGTTAATTGCAGAGTACATACACACCCTACTTTCATTGAATCAACTGTATATGAGCGCAGTGCAACAACGCGACCTGCTCGCCATCACACGCGAAGCTAGCTAGAGGATGCACAGGCTAGGGCTAGTGCTAATGGTACAAGTAGCAGCTCAGCTTGGTAGCTATGGAGTAATGGAAGCTCTCATACCTGTCAGTGGAGACAGCCCACTTGCCTGCCATTGGAGGCACAGGCACCTGACCTGCCCCAGTGCCCCTCGCCAAGTGGCCTAATCAACCACTCGCATATGAGTATAATTCAGCGTATAGTGTATACACAGACTGTGACCCGGCCATCTTTTACGCCAACTCCACCGCGCGACCCTATCCTGTCTGTCCCCATTTGTTTGGGGTAAAAGGGACAAACGAGACGGCCCAGCGCACGGCCTTAAACGGACAAATGTCCGGATTCCGTCCGCCTTCGATCCATCCCCGGACCAAACTTGCGCTCGGTTTGGGGTGAAACGCACACGCGCGGACAGCCTCGATGCACGCCCTTGTCCCCCCGTGGCCCGCCTGTCGGGGACACTAGCAGTCCCTTCGCTCCCAACGCTTCACCCTCCCTCCCCGCCCCGCCCCGCCGCCGGCGCCGCCGCTATTCTCCGGCCGCCTCCTCACCGCGCAGCCCCCCCGCCGTCCATACCAAACCACGTCTCGACATGGCCGCCACCATGCCCGCGCTTCCGCCGTAGTTTTAGTCGTCGATCGGAGGAGGTTTGGCCGTCGCCGTCCTTGCCGGTGCCAGAGGGGACACGACTGCCGGCGATGTACCACGGCGGCCGAGGCAGATTCCGACGAGAGCTCCAGAGCGGCCAGTAGCCGGCCGGCAACCACCCCTGCTGCGTCGAGGTGATCATCGCGGCCTCTTCGCCACCACGACCGCAAGGTGTTCGACCTTTTGCCAACAAAGGTATGGACAGTGGAGACGAGTTTTTCTTCCATCACTTCCTTTGTTCATCGGATGATTCGTCGTCGGATGATGACGATCTTTGGTGGATGCACTGGTCGTTCACGACCATATTCAACGGCATCTTTCTCGGTACAGGGGGTCAGTCCCTGGCCATGCTCCCAACCTGAACCACAACAGGGAGAGAGGCCACGCCCTACTCTATGCCGATTACTTTGCCAACACCCCGCTCTTCAAGCCGGATAAATTTCGTCGCCGTTTTCATATGGCAAGGCATGTGTTCAATTGTATTCGAGAGGGAGTGGTTGCTCATGACTCATACTTCGAGTGCAAGACGGATGCCCTTGGCAAGCTTGGATTCTCCTCCTACCAGAAATGCACCGCGGCCATCCGCATGCTTGCATATGGAATTCCAGGCGATCTGATGGATGGGTATGTGCGTATGAGTGAGACAACATGTCTGATGTCAATGTACAAGTTTTGCCAGGATGTGATCGAGGTCTTTGGCGCAGAGTACTTGAGGCAGCCAACTGTCGCTGATACAGAGAGATTGTTGGCGACCAACGCAACTAGAGGCTTTCCAGGTATGCTTGGCAGCATAGATTATATGCACTGGGAGTGGAAGAACTGTCCATTTGCTTGGCAGGGCCAGTACAAGGGGCATGTTAACGGGTGCACTGTCATATTAGAAGCGGTGGCATCACAAGATCTTTGGATATGTCATTCTTTCTTCGGCATAGCAGGTTCTCACAATGATATCAACATGCTGCAGCGTTCTCCAGTTTTCGCGAGGCTTGCAGAAGGCCACTCCCCACCTGTCAACTTTGAGATCAACGGCCACCATTACAACAAGGGATACTATCTAGCAGATGATATATATCCTCAGTGGTCAACTTTTGTGAAGACAATCTCGAAACCCCAAGTTGAGAAGAGAAAGAGATTTGCCCAAATGCAAGAGAGTGTTAGAAAGGATGTGGAACGTGCTTTTGGTGTGCTTCAATCCCGGTGGGGTATCGTTCGAAACCCTGCACTGTCATGGGATGAAAGGAAGCTTTGGAAGGTGATGACTGCTTGTGTGATCATGCACAACATGATCGTCGAGGACGAGCGTGATGAGAGTATCTTCGACCAAGGATTTGATTATTAAGGTGAAAATATTGAGCCCCTGCACCAAGACCCGGCCACATTTGAACAGTTTGCCCAATTCCACCGTGAGATGCGTGATTGGCACACTCATGTGAATCTTCAAAATGACTTGGTTGAGCACGTGTGGGATCACATTGGCAACCAATAGATGTATTTGTCCATTTTATGTTCAGTCAAGACAATTTCGATTTGGTTGTAAAACTATTTTATTAAAGACAATTTCAATTGGGTTGTAAAACAATTTTAATTTTCAGACAAATATTTGGGTTCGAAATTAGTTTTGGTGCAAATTTGGGCATTTTTTGGCCCTGACGGACAGGATGGGGGACAGGCCCGGACACGACCCCAAATCCCTACCCAAAGGGACAAAAACCGGACAAAACGGACGTCCGTTTGGGGTCGCGCGGTGGAGTTGGCCTTAGGCATGTGCTTAGCTTAATTAGGACAGGTTGAGTACCAATACGAGAGTATTATTTACTTATCCCGTTTCACCAATAATCATCATCTTCTCCTGCTTTTGCCGGTGGTGGCAACTTCTATTTTCAATTTACTTAGGCGGCTCTTCTTGTAAGCTTGTACCGAATATCAGACCTTTTCAGACCTTTTGCTTAATAATATGACTGCATGACTCACATTTCCTCATTTATTTGATGTATATTGTTCTATATACGCCAACTATACGTGATATCCAAAATGTTTTGCCAAAATAATGGGTCTACACTTGTACACTCATAAGTAGCCCGTAGTGGCACTCTGCTGGTGGCGGCCAGCAGGATTAATTGAGCATGCAATGCAATGCAAGTGTAGTCACGTCGACCCACCCCACGAGCGCTAGCTGCAGCGGCGCGACCTGCCTGCGTGTTTCTTATATAGATAGACCTACCATTTACTACTAGCTCTGTTGCCATCTCGACGAACAGCGACGAAACAGGTGGAGTAATTAGGATGGCAGCAGGGAAGGAGGGCCAAGGTACATTGGCAGCCAGCACAACCGGCCAGCAAGGCGCATGCATAATGCAAGCTTGGGACGTGGGGCAGCAGAGAGCCGTCAGCCATGAGTAGTGAAGACGATGGAGGAAGGCCTCTACACTTGCACGCGTGTACGTCCTCTGGATGAAAGTACTCTGATGCGGAATGGGCACCACTGTTCATTGCCTTCAATTTACTGCGACATCAAGTCATTGATTTTGTAACTTTCTGTTGGTAGCTTACCAAGCTGC